>CM028674.1:5000000-7500000 GCA_016760335.1 Gastrodia elata
TTGATGGGACTCTAAGTTCTTGACATAGTGACTGAATTGGCAGAAGAATCATCCATATGTAGATAAGGATGCAAATCCCGCACCCTTAATCTGCCAAAGGATTAGGTTAAGGGTGGGGTGTTACCCTGGCTAACCCCTCACTTACCATTGGATTAGGATAGACTCCACAATCCATCTGATTAGGGAAGGATTAACACAGAATCAATCTAACAGTCACTATATAAGTAAATATACAGAGTGCAGAAGCGATTTAAGGAAATATAAATCATCCAAGCATCACAATATAAATAGCAAAAGTAGAACTCATAATATAAGCATACAATCCAAATATGCAGTCAATTTACCTATATTATTACATCATTTAAAAAGTTCAAATAGAATAGAATGTGCAAATACTCTCATCCTCACATATAAAATAAATGCTAAACAGCAGCTTCTTCTACGGGCTCCTCCTCTGGGTATGGCTCCGCTCCTAACTCCTGCTCATCTAACTGAAGAGGATATGTCATTGTCAGTTTCACAATGTAGGTCCCCAGCCAAAGAAAAGAAAATTCTGGTTAGACAATTTTCTAAGTATATTTTAAGCTGATGAATTATTATATGTGTTAAGTAATATCACCATTCTACAATATCTAAGCAACATATATATATACATAAAGGGAGTAGCAAGTAATACAAGGAAAAGGAAAAGCTATAAATCATCATTTATAACTTAAACAAAAAGAAGAGGCCATGACATACCTCACATGCAAGCTAAACAAGGTAAGGCATATAAATATACATAATTAAGTAAGAACTGTAAGAAAAATACTACATCCTAAACATGCTGGTGATCAAAGAAAGATGCCAATTAAAATAAGAAAAACTCAGCAGTGGTACATATAAATAGTAGTAAGATTCTAACATTCTAAATATATATGAAGCAGTTCAAAGAAATAGCTGACTAAATAAGATACTGAAAAGTAAATAACAACAACTGCATATAAAATCGTACGTGCATCGACTGCCATATAGAAAGAGCTAATCTAGCTCATCGAATATCAAGAAGCTTAGCACCATCCCGGCTAAGTCATAAAATTGTGTACCCCCTAGCGACATAGGGAGGCTAGGCAAATAAGCACACAAAGCAAGCGAAGGGTCTTAGTACCAGTACAATTAAGGCCCAAACTATATTCCCCTAGCAATATAAGGAGGCTAGTAAACTAAGCATACAATGCAACCTTAACACCAGAGTACGGCTAAGACACCAACGTGTACCCCTAACGACATAAGGAGGCTAGTAAACTAGGGCACCACAACAAACAGATCCTTTCTCTAGCGACATAAGGAGGCTAAGAAACAAGGAAATATTGGAGAGGCAGCTCATATAATTATCATCTTTTCATTAATCACTTTAATATTTTTATTAGAAATCTAAAGAGTCTCCATATTTTCCCTAACAGTTTATTCATGCATCAAATGTCTTATATGATATGCTCAAGGAAATATGGCACAGAAATATAAGGAATGCGTAGCAACAAAGTATCAAAGTAAGTAAGGGACTCTACTAAATATGGTGATATCATTTATTTTCTACTTAACCATTCTACCTATTCCTAGTCACACAAGTTCAGGATCACCATTTTCCTACTATCAAGTATAACTCAGAAACTCATTCTTATAAGTTAAAAAGGATTAGAACTGATCATGTTATAATCTAGTTCAATCAGATAGACAACTACGAGTTAAATCAATAAATCAATACGTTTTAGTTTGTGAATTTAGACGTTCTAACTAAGATCTGATCAAGATCTTCTAAGCCTATAGATTATGGATTAAATACTACGAGAATTAGGTTTAATCTCATAATCCAAGGATAAGACCTAAGTTCTACGTTTTATTTTATAAGTGATCTACTAGTTAAGGGCAAATCAATTAAGTAATCAAACTTAATAGGACGAATCTCCTACCTTAAATCTAGGGTTTACAGATAAATAATCAAAATGAGTTGTAAAATAAAAAGAAAGTCTAGAAACTAATAAACCAAAGTTTCACCCGTTGGGTAACCCAATTTACCCAACGAATGAATCTAATCTAGGATCTATTCCTATTCTCAAGAAAGGTCCTTAAGGTGTAGTACTTAAGATCAACATAAGTTATTGAAATCTGACTTAAGGGTTGATTTCACTTGCTTAATTTTTACTAAGATGATTATAATATTGGTCTTGGCATTCTGGGATGTTATCCAAAAAAAAGGTAAGGTACTTAATCCAATCTTAGGGCAAACTGACCATTTTTGCCCCCACTTTAAGGGTCAAAAAGTCAACTTTTAACTTAGGAGTCAGAATTGAATTGGTCTTAGTTCCAATTGATTCCTTACGGTCTAACTTGAAGATAGACAGTAAGTACGCCTAAATTGGGCGAAAACGGTCAAGTTATGGCTAAAATAAGGCTAGGGGTATTTTGGTCATTTACCTGAATTTTTAGAGTTCAGACTCTAAATTTTATTTTATTTTATTGATGACATTGAAATTCTAAACTAGTTAGCATCTTGAATTTTCCATTTTTGAGTTGATTTGACTAAGTTATGGTCATTTGAATTCCAAGGGCAATTTGGTCATTTTTCACTAAAGTCAACTCTAAGTTCTAGGGCTGACTTTTTATCCTGATGCCCAAATAGGAAAACTAATACTACTACGGTGATGGGGCCACTCTCCTGAGCATTTTAAGACCCATATTGACTATGTTTCGATACACGGGTAAAAAGTTATGAAGTTCTAAAGATGTTCTAAAATGCTACCTCGTTATACGTACCCTGAAATAAATTTTTACATTACGTTATTTGATTCTTTACATTTTCTGAATATTTTAAGACCTATATTGGCTATATTTAGATCATCCTATAAAAAGTTATTAAACTTTTAAGATTACTATTCAAAAATACTATTTGAATTATTTTACTGTTCATTTATTTAAATTAAATGATTTTACTATTCATTCCTAAAGTTTTTATATAAAATTTCTGAAATTATTAATCCTTAATTAATCAGTGATTAATTAGACTTAAATATTTATTAACATTAATTAATATATTAATTAATTAATTAAATTATATTTATTAATATTTTACTGTAGCAAAGTAATTAGTGCTAATCATTATTTAATTAGTCTTAATTATTTATTATATATCTAATTATGAATAATTAATTATATTTTACTATTTAATAATAATTAATTATCCTAATTATTATTTATGGTTTAATTAACCTTTAATTAACCCTAATTAATTTCTAATTATACTTAATTATTTAAGGTTACTGTTTAAAAGTAATTAACACTAATCCTAATTCAATTAACCACTAACTATAATTAATTAATCATTAATAGTAATTAATTAACACTAACAGTAATCTAATTAATATTTTAATTAATAGAGAGTGGGCCCCCACTAGACACGTGGCATTGCCAGAGGCTGCCACGTGGCACTGTGGGCCACACAGGGGCTGAGTCAGCTCTGTGACTGGGCAGTCGGCCCCCACCTGACACGTGGCACTGTGGCCCCACAGGAAGCTGAATCGCCGCGCGGGCTCGGGCAGGTGGGTCCCACTTGCCACGTGGCGGGCCCAGAGGCTGCCATGTGGCACTGTGGGCCCCACTGGGGAGCCGAACTGCCGCGCGGGCTCGGGCTGTGGGCCCCACGTGACACGTGGCGTGTCAGCTGGTTGCCACGTGGCACTGGAGGCCCCACTGCCGAAGCCGAAGGGTCGCGGCTTCGGTTGGTGGGTCCCACTTGACACATGGCAGGCCCAGAAGGCGCCACGTGGGCGGGCGGGCCCCGGTCGACCCGGCCCGACCCGGACTTCGTCTCCCTCGCGGAGACGTCCCGAGGGCCGGCACCTAGGGCACGGCTTTTGCCGGCCTTCCCGGTGCCGGACCGCCTCTGCCCGCACGGCCGACGGTAGCCCTCGACGAGGCCTACACGTCGGCGGGCGGACCTTCGTCGAAGGTGGCCGGAGGCGGCGGCTATGGCTAACCCTAGGTCCTAGGGTTTCGGCGGACGCGCGTAAATGTGGCCCGAGGCTTTAAGCCTCGGCCTGAGTCAGCCGCACCTGATCAAGGATGATCAGGTCCGGTTGATTGTCGATCCTAATGTAGATCTAAAATTCCTATACTACGCGACGGCGAGATGTTGAACGGAGGGGGAGATCGGGAGTACTCGAAGTTCAACGGCGGACGGGTGGCTGGGCTTCGGGGCTTGATCTGGCTCGATCTGGGCTCCGATTTTCTCAAACCCGGAGCCCAGAGGTCGGCCGAGGTCTTATAGACCCGTCGGCGACCTCGCAGAGGCCGGGGAGGAGCCGGATTGGCCGGAAATCGCGGCAGCCCGCCGCATGACGCGTGACTGCGATGGTGCCATCCAATCTGACGGCACCGTTAGCTACAGTTGATGGTAATAGTAATTACTTAACGGCGACCGTTAAGTAATTAATTAAATATTATTATTATTTTATTTATTTTTTTTAATTCCAAAAATTTTTGAACATGTTTTTTGTAGCTAATTTGGGGTCAAGGAATTCAATGGAGAAGTCAGATTTCCGATCCGACGAGTATTTTGATACCTCGATTTTTGAGGTATTTTATTATTTAAATATTCGTCGAAATTTCGACGACTTCCGATTGACACGAAAATTTCACCCCAAGCTAATTTGGGGTCAAGGAATGCAATGGCGGTGTCCGTTTTTCGATCGGAGGTTAATTTAAATAGGACAATTTCTAGGGTTTCTGGATTTTTAGAAATCAGGATTCGATCCATTTGACTCCTAATTTGGACTGGGTTTCAGAGGTTGACTCAAATTGACCTAATTGGCACTTATAATTATGTTTAAGACTTAAGATTAGTCATAATCAACTATGGTAATAACTCGGGTTGTTACTATAGCTTTTGTGTTCAATGGGCTCTCTCTCATCCTTAGATCTCTTTCATCTTCTGCTTTCCGTGCTCTTCTTCCTTCAAGTTGCAGCCTTCTTCTTCCTTGAAAAATGTCTCTCCTCTTCTTTAGATCTACAACAGTCTCTAGGACAAAGGATCCTTGAGCTGATAGAGATCTGGAACCCTTTTAAAGCCTTTATTATGTGCTTTTGTTATCTCTCATAAAAGTCTCTATGCATTTACACAACCAACCCTTCCTATCTCTTGAAACTTGCCTTTCATTTATTCTTTTATTCTTTAAATCCATTGGAAATGGGAAGGTTTAAATATTTTGCAATAAATTTTGGTTGTGGGAAGATGAGAAATCATGTCTTTTGGCTTTTCCAATGCTGTTTTAAATGTTTTTTCCTGGGCAAAATTATGATGGGCGCGCGCTATATCGCCAAGCTCTCTATCATGAGGGCGTTATGGCATGCTGTAGCACTGAACTTTATGTTTGATATGTGCTGTGGTGTGTGGGAGCACAAAACTCCGCTGCAGCGCGCTGAAGTGCAAGAATCTGCTGCGGCTTGCTGGAGCATTGGGCTCCTTAGGATTTTGAACAAGTCTTTTAAGCACGCTATGGTGCGCTGTAACTCCGAGCTTTCTATTTTTGATTTGCCGCAGCGTGCAAAATTCTTCACTTTCATCAATTTATATCTTTTTAAAAATCTGATAACTTTCAAGCCACAATGACAATAAAACATACTAAATAATGATTGGCTCTAGAAAGGCATACATTCTAAATAAGAAAATGACTATAAATATGGGGCTCATCATACTTCTAACATTTATTTTTATTACGGACTCTTAAAACTTTTTTAATTTTTTCTATTAACATTTTACTCAGCTAATAACATTTCATTAATGCGATTTTTCTTTTTCTTTATTCATTATAATAATATATATATATATATATATTTTTTTGGGAAAACCATCTTGGCATATTTTATTCCAACAAAATAAAAAGAAATACAGGACCAGGGCTGGGAGGTTACAGATTCCTAGAAAACTAAAAGCCTCAAACCAGCCTCAAAATAAGTGAGACCCAGGGAATATCCTAAAAGGTCCATGTGGCGACCTGGGATCAAAGTTCGAGAGTCTTTAAAGAACAATTCATCTCAATAAAAAATATATAGATTTTTATAATTCAAAAAGGACATAATAAAATAAAATAATCCACAGTCCTTTTATACATAGAGCCAAAACATATATGAAAAGTTACAACAGTTTGAATTTTACAAAAATAAAATAAGAAATATTTATATTCTTCTACTTCTTTTAATTCTTCTTCTTTTTATTGGCAGATCTTCTAAGCTTTTTAATTATCAAAACCTAAAAAAATTTCAGTTTACCAGTCAAGTAAGAGTATGCAAATTGTACTTATAAGAATAAATCTAGTATCTTATAATAGGCATGAATTAAGTATGAAAATGACTTGAAAGACTGCATATAAAGTAAAGTAATTTTCAAATTCAATTTCTGCCCTGTAAATTAACTGTGAAAATTCAACATATATGAAAAGCATGAAATTTGTAATTTTTATCAAAAGCATTTGTAACAATAAGTCGAGTCCATAGACTCCTGAGCCCAAATGGGTAAACCCATAAGCATAACTTGTAGGAAGTTATCTCGCCACCCGTCGGTAGCTTACTCAAAATAGGAACTGATGGTGTGTCTTTTCTCTGGATTTGCCTACTTCCTAAAAGAGGCTAAATCCCTCCATATAACTCCTAGGGGCTTGCTAGCTAGCCCAATCTATACAGATTCCAGTTTTGCATTCCACCCTCCAAAGACAAACACCACAAAATATATATATACCGTGTTTCATTATTTTTGTTATATGCTATTTGATATAAATCTTTTGCAAATTAAAATGCGGTAAGCAGTGCAAATAATACTCAAATGGAAAATGGCTCAAATAAGAATACTGAAATAAGACTTATAAATAAATTTGCGTACCTGACTGTTTTGATACAAAACATAACTAAGTCAAATTCTTTGATCTGCCAAAATAATGAAATTTATTAATTTAAAATTTTTATCATGATTTGTAACATTATGTTTATAAAATGATTATTGAATTATTTTATTAAGTTATATAATTATTTATGCCTTATAAGGTCAAATTGGGAATTTGACCTTATAAGGGCATTTTAGTAATTTTACCCTTAATAAAATATAAAATTTCTGTTAGTTTATTGTAGATTATGTCTTAACATTTTCATATAACCTGAAATTATTCAATTCTGATATGAATTGGTTAAGTTATAGCTAATCTAATTTATAAGGTTAATAATTAGAGTTAAATGTGACTAGTGAGTGATTAGTAAATTTAGTCACAAAATTATCAATCTAATTATACATTTGGGTCCTAATTTACTTTATGAGTCATTTAAAATTGAAATCACTTAATTTGGATTATTATATTTGCTAGTATTGACTAATAAAGTTTTAAAGTAATTAGGGTTGATTAGGAGATCCTAAATATTTTTGCAGTTTACTGTAAATTAGGATTTTCTGATCTAAATTAATATTTGGATCACTTAATTTGGAGCTAAATTGGCTAACTTATGGCTATTTGAAGTTTCTAGGGTTAAAGGCTTTAATTAGGGTTAAGTCCTAATTGTGATTAGTTTATTTTTAATCCAAATGGCAAAATTAATACTTCTAAATTATTCCTTATGATTTTCTGAGTATTTTAAGACCCATATTTGATATATTTGGGTGATTATACTTAAAGTTATAGTTAATCTAAGTTTTGTATTATTTTTGTAATTATTTAAATATTCAAAATATCATTATATAAAATATTATTCCTACTAAAATTTGGATAGTACTAAAATATTCCTTAATTTTTATTGATCAATTTAATATATTCATTTGTATGATTTGGATGTGTAATATACAATTTATAGATGTCCAAAGTTTAGTATTTATTTAATTTAACTATTTTGTATATAATATCTCTGTTTTATATTATAATTAACTTTAATGTTTCTATTTATTGATACATACATTATTTTATTTTTATCTAATTTGATTTATCTTATTAATCTATTATCTAAAATATTATATTTTCCTGATTATTATTTATTAATATTTTATTAAATGTTAGTTATATTAATTAAATTTTATATTAATGTTATGCTTAATTAATATATCTGTTTATCTATTTAATTACTGTGTTTTAATTTTTATTATCTGTTTAATTATTATAAGAATTTAAATTATATTATTTTATTTAATCTGTTTTATTTTATTTAATTATTAAATATTTTTATTTTCTATTTAATATATTTATTAAATATTACTTTATCATATTTATTTATGTTTATCTTATATAATCACTGATTCTATATATATTTTTAATTATTTTTTTATCAATATATTATTTTATATTATCTGATTTGACATTTATATATTTATATATATATATATATATAACTTTTATAAATTATATAGATATATATATGTATTATTCGATTTTTATTATTTATATTATTATTTCGGTAGATTTTAAGCAGGTGGGGGCCACAGAGGACACGTGTCCTGCTGGGATTGGCCGAGACAGGCGAGTGGGACCCGCCGCTGTCTCGAAAGAGACAAGCTGACGCGGCTGGTCAGCTGCGGGCCCCACTGCGACCGCGACTCAAATGGAGGAGAGACACGTGTATGCAGGGGCCCACCGGTTCAAAAACAAAGTGGACCGGACGGGTCGAACCGGCCAAACTGAACCCGAACCGGTTCAGGACGCGTCGGGCGTCCCTTCGTCTTCCTCTAAACGGCGCGAAACGACGATTAGGGTTGGACGAAAACGCCGCTTGAATCTGACGTTTGGGTTCGATCGAACGCGATCGAACCCAATCAAAGATTAATTTAGGGTTTTGATTATTATTTCGAAGTAAATTATAAGTGATTTAATGAAAAATCTAGAAGTTAAAAGTACCTATATGTTGACAGCTCTGCCGATTTATGGTTAGAGAGTTTGCTCCGAGATGGTTGTTTAAGAGGTGATGACGTGCTATGCTATTTTAGGGTTGCATACTGGTTTTAAAGAGCTTCTTAAGCGGTAGGAGACATCTGGACTCCTCTTCGTCAGCCATGTGTCTCTCGGAGTCGATGCGTGCCCTATTGCGGAGAGGATGAACCTCAGCCGACTGATCGAGCGATCAGACGGCGCAGGTAATCCGTCCAAACGAATGTCGATCTTCAAAACAGGGTGACAGCGTTACAGCTTAAGTGCGACGGCGCCGTTAAATATAATTTAATAATAATTATTTAATTTAATTTAATCAATTTAATTAATTAAACTTAACTTAATAAATATTTTAAAAAAAAATTAAAAATATATTTATTAGCTAATTGAGGTCTTCTGAACACAATGATGCACTCGGATTTTTGATCCGACGAGTATTTAATTACTCAAATTTTCAGGTATTTAAATAATATTAAAATATTTGCCAAAAATTCAATGACTTCCAAATGCATTCAAAACTTTACTCCTAGTTAATTTGGGGGTGGTGAACGCAATGGTGAAGTCAGATTTTCAATCTGAGATCAAAATTATGTAAATATTTATAAACAATTGAGAATGAAATTTTGGTATTTTACATTCTCTCTAACTTAAAAGAGATGTCATCTCGACATCAATCTAAAATTTAAAGATATTTACAAGATCTAGAATCACTTACTAGTGAAATAAGTGAGGATATGCTTTCCTCATACTTGATTCTACTTCCCATGTGACTTCTTCTTTGTGACAGTTCTTCCATTTAACCTTTATCATGGGAATGGATTTACTTCTTAATTTCCTCTCATCTCGTTTTAGAATCTTATGGTTCGATCACATAGCTTAGATTTGGTTACAAATTGATATCTTCTACTTCCACTCTCATTAAAGATTCAGATAAACATTTCCTTAAGGAGGAGATATGAAACACATCGTGCATCAGACTCAGATGAGCTGGAAGTTTGATTTGATATGCCACATGGCCTATTTTCTTCAAGACTTCAAAAGGTCCAATAAATCTTGGACTTAATTTCCCAGAAACTCCAAATCTGGAAACTCCTCTGAATGGGTTCACTTTTAAATATATAAAATCTCCAACAGAAAATTCCACATGACGATAATGAGCATCAAAATACTGCTTCTGCTTGTCTTGAGCTACTTTCATTCGATGCTGAATTATTTTTATCTTTTATGTTGCCTGAAGAATCAAATCTGATTTTAATATCCTGTTTTCTCCAATACTATTCCAGGACAAAGGAGTGATACACTTTCTTCCATAAAGGGCTTCATAAGGAGCCATTCCAATACTTGCTTGAAAACTGTTGTTATAAGAGAATTCAATTAATGGAAGGTGATCATCCCAACTTCCTCCAAAATCTAAGACACAAAGGCGAAGAAGATCTTCTAGAGTTTGATTAACTCTTTCAGTTTGTCCATCAGTCTATGGATGAACACTCATACAGATTTGTGAACCAAGATCTTGATGAACTACTTTCCAAAATTTTGAAGTGAATCTACTATCTCTATCAAAAATGATAGTTTTTGGAATACCATGCAAATTTATTATCTCTTTTAGATAGATTCTTACCAATTTATCTACTGAATCTGTTTGCTTAATGGGTAAAAAGTGTGCTGATTTTGTAAGCCTATCCACAATTACCCAAATAGATTCATTATTGGATTTTGAACGTAGAAATCCAGTTATAAAATCCATGGAAATATCTTCCCATTTCTATTGAGGTATAGCTAGAGGTTGAAGTAATCCACCTAGTTTTTGATGTTCTGCTTTTACCAGGTTACAGGCTTCATTTTGATATAAACTCAGCTATACTTCTCTTCATTCCTGGCCACCAAAAATATGATTTCAAGTCTTGATACATCTTATTATTTCCAGAATGAATTGAGTATCTAGACTGGTGAGCTTCGTTCAATACTTTAGATCTTAGCTCATCTTTATTTGGTATCCATATTCTGGATCCACACCAAATATTCTTATTTGAATCTAAATTCAGTTCTAAGTGCTTTCCTGATTGAATGGATGCAGATAAGGAGCTATATTCTTCATCAAGATGTTGAGCTTCTTTAATCTCATCCATTAATGAACATTCTATAGTCATCTGAAATAGCTTAGCATTTGATGGCAATATGACTTCTAATTGAAGATCTTCTATTTCTTTGAGTAATATAGAATTAGAAGTCAAAATATGCAAATGTGAAACTGCCTTTCGACTTAGTGCATCTGCTACTATATTTGCCTTGCTAAGATGATATTGAATTGTTAAATCATAATCTTTGATTAACTCTAACCATCTTTGTTATCTTGAATTGATCTCTTTCTGAGTAAAAATATACTTCAGACTTTGGTGATCTGTGAAGACTTCACATCTTACTCCATATAAATAATGTCTCTAGATAGTGCAAAGACTATTGCAGCTAACTCCAGGTCATGAACTGGATAATTCTTTTCATGAATTTTGAGCTGTTTAGATGCAAAAGCTATTACTTTTCCTTCTTGCATAAGAACACAGCCTAATCTAATTCTAGAAGCATCACAATAAATTTGATAGCTTTTTCCTTCGACTGGTAGAATTAAAATAGGAGCTGAGGTTAGACATTCTTTTAATTTCTTAAACGCTGATTCACAAGATGAGTCCCAAACATAAGGTACATCTTTTTGAGTGAGACGAGTAAGAAGGACTGCAATCTAGGAAATTTTTTTAACAAACTTACGATAATACCCAGCTAATCCCAAGAAACTTCGTATCTCAATTACTGAAGTAGGTTGGGGCCAATCCTGAATTGCACTTATCTTGCTGGGATCAACTGATATTCCTTCCTTTCTAATTATATGGCCTAAGAAGGCGACTGAGTGAAGCCAAAATTCACATTTTGAGAATTTGGCATATAGTTGATATTGCCTTAATAAGTTCAAGGTGATTCTAAGATGCTCTTCATGTTCCTTAGCATTCTTAAAATAAATTAATATATCATCAATGAAGACGATGATAAAGGAATCTAAGTAGGGTTTCATTATTCGCTGCATCAGATCCATAAAATAAGATGCGACGTTTGTTAACCCAAAATGCATCACCAAGAATTCATAATGCCCATATCTCATTCTGAATGCAGATTTAGGAATATCTTCATCTTTGATACGGAGTTGATGATAATCAGATCTCAGATCAATTTGAAAAATATGGAAGCACCAACTAATTAGTCAAATAAATCATCTATTCTAGGTAATGGGTATTTGTTCTTAATAGTAACCTTATTCAATTCCCGGTAATCGATACATAATCGCATACTCCCATCTTTCTTTTTAACAAACAAAACTGGGGCTCCCCAAGGAGAATTACTTGGTCTTATAAATCCTTTTTCAGTCAACTCTTGAAGTTGATTCTTAAGTTCTTCTAACTCTTTAGGTGCTATTCTGTATGGAGCATTTGATAAAGGATTCATTCCTTGACTTAAATCAATACTGAACTCCACTTCTCTTTGAGGTGGCAGACCTGGAAGTTCTTCTGGAAAGACATCTGCATATTCTTTCACTACAAGAGTCTCTTCTAAAGTTGTAGTTTTAACTTCAGAACTTGAAAATAAAGTTAAGAATATGGGATATTTCTTTCTAATGAACTTTTCAACCTTGTTTGCTGGGATAAGACTAATAATTGCACTTCTTTGACCAATAAAGGTTACTTTCTTATCTCCATTACAAATATATGCCCTCTTCTTTGCATAATCAATTAATGCCTTATTCTAACTCATCCAATCCATCCCAAGAATGATATCAAAAGTGGTTATAGGGATGACAGTGAGTTTAGCTTCCCAAGAATTTCCACTTATATCTAACTTGCAATTACAAAAGATATTTGTCTCTAAAAACTCTCCTGATGGTAAATTGACTTTAAGTGCTGATGGAAGTTGTTCTACTGGTAATGAATATTGTTGAACTATTTTTGACGCAATAAAAGAATGCGTAGCTCCAGAATCAAAAAGAACTGAACACGGATACTGAAATAGTAAAATGGTACCTATGACCACATTAGGTTCCTCTTTTGCCTCTTCTTGAGATAGGTTGAATATTCTAGCCTGGGCTTCATTATTTCTTGGATTACTGGAAGATGCGATATTGTTTCCTTGGTCTACTGGTGGTCTGCCCTGATTCCTTATAACTGCTTTTCCTTGATTTGGAAGCTGATGCCCATTGACTGTATAAATGGCACGACAGAACTTTATGGAATGATTTATTCTTCCACATCGGTGGCATTGACCTTCACTGGTAAAACATTTATCTGTACTATGACTTCTTCCACAAAATCTGCAAGTATTTGGTGTGCTTGGAGCATGTCTACTTGAGTTGCCTTGAATATTATAAACTTTTCCTTGAGGTCTTGAGAAGTGCTTCCTCTTATATTAAAAATGAGGGGAGAATGCTAGCCTTTTCATTCTTGAAGAGTACTGCTCTTCTTGAGCTTCCATAGGCTTAGCTTTCTCTACTAATTGAGCAAAGTTTAAAATATGAAGAGGTGTTAAAATATGTTGAAAATTATTCCTTAATCCATTAAGGAACAAATGACACCTGACTTCCTCACTTATGACCATTTTTGGAGCAAAGCTTGCTAAACGAGTAAATTCCTCTTCGTATTCTGTTACTGTATAACTTCCTTGTTTCAGGTTTAGGAGCTCTTTTCTCATTGTCTGCCTGGCAGACTGAGGCACATATTTGTCTAAGAATATTTTCACAAATTCCTCCCACTGTATCTCTTCTTCGGATCTATTCTGGAATGTGGTGTTCTTGGTTGACTTCCACCACTTTTCAGCAGCTTCTGTCAGAAGATAAGTAGCTAGAGATACCTTCTGATCTTCAGAGCTTTTAGCACATCTAAACTCTTTTTCTATCCTTTGAATCCACTCCTCAGCTTGGTAAGGAGTTGCTTTACCATTGAATCTGGGAGGCTGAAGTTTGAGAAAAGCCTGCATATCTTCATTTACTGCTTTCCTTTGAATAGGATTTAGGTTCTGAATTTGTTGACTGTTCATGAATTGACCCATCATATTCATGAACTGGAGCATCTAATTTTCTCCACTATGATCAAAGGGATAGACTGCTTCAACATTAGGTGAAACAGTCTCGTTGTGACTAGGAGTGTTTTGAGGAACATTTTCCTCCTGTGATTGATTGTTGTTGTTGTTTTGACTATTCATAATATGGGAAATAATAAACTATACTTAGTTGACTCTCTAACTTAAAATCTAACTTCTAATATTTAGTAACTGTATTCATATAGTTGGCTCTTTTAATGAATTATTCCTTAAATTGTCTCAAACTTCGCTCTGATACCAATTTCTGTGGCGACCGGGGATCGAAGTTTGAGAGTCTTTAAAGAACAATTCATCTCAATTGAAAATATATACATTTTTATAATTCAAAAAGGACATAATAAAATAATATAATCCACAGTTCTTTTATACATAGAGCCAAAATATATATGAAAAGTTACAACAGTTTGAATTTTACAAAAATAAAATAAGAAATATCTACATTCTTCTGCTTCTTTTAATTCTTCTTCTTTTTATTAGCAGATCTTCTAAGCTTTTTAATTATCAAAACCTGAAAAAATTTCAGTTTACCAGTCAGGTAGGAGTACGCAAATTATTCTTATAAGAATAAATATAGCATCCTATAATAGGCATGAATCAAGTATGAAAATGACTTGAAAGACTGCATATAAAGTAAAGTAATTTTCTAATTCAATTTCTGCCCTACAAATTAGTTGTGAAAATTCAACATATATGAAAAGCATGAAATTTGTAATTTTTATCAAAAGCATTTGTAACAACAAGTCGAGTCTGTAGACTCATGAGCCCAAATGGGTAAACTCATAAGCATAACCTGTAGGAAGCTTATCTCGCAACCCGTCGGTAGCTTACTCAAAATAGAAATTGATGGTGTGTCTTTTCTCTGGATTTGCCTACTTCCTACAAGAGGCTAAATCCCTCCATATAACTCCCAGGGGCTTGCTAGCTAGCCCAATCTGTACAGATTCCAATTTTGCATTCCACACTCCAAAGACAAACACCACAAAATAAATATATACTGTATTTCATTCTTTTTGTTATATGCTATTTGATATAAATATTTTGCAGATTAAAATGCGGTAAGCAATGCAAATAATACTCAAATGGAAAATTGCTCAAATAAGAATACTGAAATAAGACTTATAAGTAAATTTGCGTATCTGACTATTTTGATACAAAACACAACTAAGTCAAATTCTTTGATCTGCCAAAATATTGAAATTTATTAATTTAATGTTTTTATCATGATTTGTAGTATTATGTTTATAAAATGATTATTGAATTATTTTTATTAAGTTATATAATTATTTATGCCTTATAAGGTCAAATTAGGAATTTGACCTTATAAGGGCATTTTAGCAATTTTACCCTTAATAAAATATAAAATGTCTGTTAATTTATTGTAGATTATGTCTTAAGGTTTTCATAAAACTTGAAATTATTCAATTATGATATGAATTGGTTAAGTTATAGCTAATCTAATTTATAAGGTTAATAATTAGAGTTAAATATGACTAGTAAGGGATTAGTGAATTTAGTCACAAAATTATCAATCTAATTATACATTTAGGTCCTAATTTACTTTATGAGTCATTTAAAATTGAAATCACTTAATTTAGATTATTAGATTTGCTAATATTGACTAATCAAGTTTTAACGATCTAATCGTTGGATCCTAAATATTTTTGCAGTTTACTGTAAATTAGAATTTTCTGATCTAAATTGATATTTGGATCACTTAATTTGGAGCTGAATTGGCTAACTTATGGTATTTGAAGTTTCTAGGGTTAAAGGCTTTAATTAGGGTTAGGTCCTAATTGTGATTAGTTTATTTTTAATTCAAATGGCAAAATTAATACTTCTAAATAATTCCTTATGATTTTTTGAGTATTTTAAGACCCATATTTGATATATTTGGGCAATTATACTTAATATTATGGTTAATCTAAGTTTTGTATTATTTTTGTAATTATTTAAATATTCAAAATATCATTATGTAAAATATTATTCATACTGAAATTTGGATAGTACAAAAATATTCCTTAATTTTTGCTGATCAATTTAATATATTCATTTGTATGATTTGGATGTGTAATTTAGAATTTATAGATGTTCAAAGTTTAGTATTTATTTAATTTAACTATTTTGTATATAATATCTCTGTTTTATATTATAATTAACTTTAATGTTTCTATTTATTGATACATAGATTATTTTATTTTTATCTGATTTGATTTATCTTATTAATCTATTATTTATAATATTATATTTTCTTGATTATTATTTATTAATATTTTATTGAATGTTAGTTATATTAATTAAATTTTATATTAATGTTATGCTTAATTAATATATCTGTTTATCTATTTAATTATTGTATTTTAATTTTTATTATGTGTTTAATTATTATAAGAATTTAAATTATATTATTTTATTTAATCTATTAAATATTTTCATTTTCTGTTAAATATATTTATTAAATATTACTTTATCATATTTGTTTATATTTATCATATATAATCACTGATTCTATATATATTTTTAATTATTTTTCTGTTAATATATTATTTTATATTATCTGATTTGATATTTATATATATATATATATAATTTTTATAAATTATATAGATATATATATATATATTATTCGATTTTTATTATTTGTTTTATTTTTTCGGTAGATTTTAAGCAGGTGGGGGCCACAGAGGACACGTGTCCTGCAGTGATTAGCCGAGACAGGCGAGTGGGACCCGCCGCTGTCTCGGAAGAGACAAGCTGACGCGGCTGGTCTGCTGCGGGCCCCACTGCGACCGTGACTCAAATGGAGGAGAGACACGTGTATGCAGGGGCCCACCGGTTCAAAAACAGAGTGGACCAGACGGGTCGAACCGGCCAAATTGAACCCTGACTGGTTCAAGACGCATCGGGCGTCCCTTCGTCTTCCTCTAAACGGCGCGAAATGACGATTAGGGTTAGACGAAAACGCCGCTTGAATCGCACGACTGGGTCGATCAAATGCGATCGAACCCAATCAAAGATTAATTTAGGGTATTGATTGTTATTTCGAAGTAAATTATAAGTGATTGAATGACAAATCTAGAAGTTAAAAGTACCTATATATTGACAGCTCTGCCGATTTAGGGTTAGAGAGTTTGCTCTGAGATGATTGTTTAAGAGGCGATGACGTGCTACGCTATTTTAAGGTTGCATACTGGTTTTAAAGAGCTTCTTAAGCGGCAGGATGCATCTGGACTCCTCTTCGTCAGCCATGTGTCTCTTGGAGTCAACGCGTGCCCTATCGCGGAGAGGATGAATCTCAGTCGTCTGATCGAGCGATCAGACGGCACGGGTAATCCGTCCAAACGAACGACGATCTTCAAAACAGGGTGACGACGTTACAGCATAAGTGCGACGGTGCCGTTAAATATAATTTAATAATTAATTATTTAATTTATTTTAATCAATTTAATTAATTAAACTTAACTTAATAAATATTTTAAAAAAATCTTAAAAATATATTTCCTAGCTAATTGAGGTCTTCTAAACACAACGGTGCACTCGGATTTTTGTTCCGACGAGTATTTAATTACTCAAATTTTCAGGAATTTAAATAATATTAAAATATTTGCTAAAAATTCAATGACTCCCAAATGCATTCAAAACTTCACTCCTAGCTAATTTGTGGGTGGTGAACGCAATGGTGAAGTCAAATTTTCAATCTGAGGTCAAAATTAGTTAAATATTAATAAACAATTGAGAATAAAATTTTGGTATTTTATAGTCCACTCGACTCCAAAAGAGAAATAACAACAACACCAAAAGGAATAAAAAACTGATTAAAACAGACAAAACAAAAAGAAAGCAAGATAATATTGGAAAAGTGACAACTGCAATCATGCAAAAGGAGGAGAGGGCCAGACGGGCGCCTCCACCAGAGGCCTAATATCGCGCAAGGATAAAGGAGCCAAACCATATCATATAATGCAGTGGAGCAGTACAGAAAAATCTCCCTGCCAACAAGTGCCGCCTTGAACAAAACTCCCCTGGAGAGCACCTGCAAACTTTTTGCAAAATCTAGAAACAAGCAACAACCCAGCTAACAAACAACAGCAGGACTACCATTAAAATCTTCCAAACAGAAATGAGATAAATTCACATTCGAAACCTCCATTGTAAAAGAATTAATCTTAACCAAAAATTCATTATAAAAGAATTTATTCATTATTATAATATATATATATATATATATATATATATATATATATATATATATATATTACTAGGAACATGTAAGTTTTATTAATCTAAAAGCAAATGATACAAAATGGGTTGGGTGGTTACAAAAGATCCTAATCCTAAAAAAATCCAAAATCCAACCCAAAAAAGGTTGACCCCAGGGAGTTTTATAAAAGGATCACCCAAAAAGAAAAATAATGAAACCACAGCTTGAAAAAAAGGAATCACAGCTTGAAAAAAGGAACCACACTCGGGTCGCCATTAGCTGCTTCCGTCCATCCACGCCCAACACTTAGTCAAACCTGCAAAAGGATCTCAAAAATAATTTTAAATGAATACATTAAAGGCGAACCTGAAGCCTGCGAGCACTAATGTAATCGCAGATTCGAACGATCGGAATTAAGATGCCGAGACACCTGAAGACAATTCTGAAAGTATGAATGGATCGTCTGCACAAAGTAGGTTAATAACAGAAAATTGTATGCAAGGATGATAAGCTGGATGGTTAAGAGCTCGCAAAATAAACTAATATGACACTTTGCATACCAAATTTTCTTAGGAGCAAACGCAAGGGATCCGTGGCCGACCGACCACCTTAACCACATGAAGCCGAGAGTAAGACTAGCAGCCTAATTCGGTTTGGTATAAATCCAAATAAGCAAATTGCCATATAAACCACTGTAAGAGGGATATCTATGTAAACCATCAGGATAGATTCTTGTCAAAACACATAACTTTTCAACCGTTGACCAATTACTAAAATAAGCAGCTTTAATAACCCCAAAATTCCAGTCAATATTAAGAAGGTCCCAAAAGGAAAGCTCATATAAATAAATATTAACATCTAATATCAAGAGCCATTGGGAAAACAAAATGTTCGAGGGACTCCTGCAATCATTATTAAGAATTACAAGAATAGGAGATAACATCGATAGATTAGCATGCATACACATCTCCTACCATTTATCAAACTTAGTACAATTATAAATGAAGACAACAAAATTCCAGGCAAATTCAAGATTGGCCCACCGAAAAAACTCAAAGTAAAATATGGGCCACCGGAAAAAGGATATCACCGAGGGTGTGAAGACCCACTTAAGTAGTAATAAGTGAAACTCTTAAATATCTAGGCGCCTTTTTAGATAACGGTGGAGTTCCTGATAAGAACTCCAAAGTTAAGCGTGCTCAGGTGGGAGCACTCCCAAGATGAGTGACCTGCTGGGAAGTTATCTTCTGAGGGCAAAACCGTGAGGCCTTTCTGGCCAAAGCGGACAATTTCTTGGTACTTAAGAGTTTGGGCTGTTACAAATGGTATCAGAGCATACCATAGGGTGTCAGATAGGAGCTAAGTGTCATACAGGGCAAAGTATCACTTCATGTGAGCAGTCTCTTAAACCTATGATGGTTAAGATGCTACATGGTTGTGGGTACCTCTTGTGCCTGTAGGGGTCACCTCTAGTCCTATCTACCCAATGGATGGTTCTAGGATCTGTGTGTGGATATTGATGAGGACGTCAGTTACTTAAGTTGGGGAGATTGTGAAGACCCACTTAAGTAGTAATAAGTGAAACTCTTAAATATCGAGGCGCCTTTTCAGATAACGGTGGAGTTCCTGATAAGAACTCCAAAGTTAAGTGTGCTCAGGTGGGAGCACTCCCAAGATGGGTGACATGCTGGGAAGTTATCTTCTGAGAGTAAAACCATGAGGCATTTTTGGCCAAAGCGGACAATACCTTGGTACTTAAGAGTTTGGGCTGTTACAGAGGGACTATTGCCAGAGCTTTTAACAAAAACAAGACGGGGATCTAAAAAATATAACATAGTCAGCTTAAGCCCCGCCTGCTTAATCGTATAAATAAAGGAATTTGAATGCACGTTAAAACCAAGCTTAAAATGCGGACAATCAAAACCATCCACCGGATAAATAGTCCAATATCTATCCTTACTGCCAAATATCCGCAAGTACTTGAGCACATAAGAAGTTAAATTGAAGACCGGGGGATCAAATAAGAAGCCAGTAAGCAAACAAACAACCCAACCAAGCTTATATAAATAAATCGGGACATGCCAAACCTTCCAAGTAAGAGGATCTGAATACATCATTACCCGAACAATCAACCAAATAAAACAGGAGCACCCACCAAGAAGAGACCCACCCGACAGCAGCACAATGATATGGATCTCAAACATCAAAGATGTCAGCAAAGGCAGTTTTATTAATGTTTGTCCAACTGATAGATTTCTTCGGAAAACTTTTAAGGATTAAATTGATATCATTAATAATCATATTTTTTGATTTATGCATATTCATATCAACTGCTTGGTGCTTTTTGAGATTGTGCGCAGACCAAATATTCCAAGTAATGTACACATCAATTAAATTCACTAGAGGAAGCTTCTTCAAACTAGAGTGACCAACATTCCAACTGGCAATAAGGGAAGGGAGGTCCGAAATTAGCTGCCAATTACTAATAATGCTTTTGAAATTGTGCCATAAGGAGAGAGTAAGGTCGCTGTTGAAAAACACATGATTTAAGCTTTCCGAGTATGCATTAGCTAACTTACAGCAATGACATTTTGAAGGGAGATGGAAGCCCCTAAGGATAAGGATTTCATCCACACTTATGTATCGAAGGTGGAGTCTCCATATAAACAAGCTTATGAGGGTCGGGATGTTGTTATGCCAAAACCAAGGCTTAAAATTAAAGGGCTTTTGTTTTCGGTGAATATTCCAAGCTATATGAAGATTAAATTTATCTTTGAGGATAAATTCCGCGGTAGCATGTTTTTCGTCCACCAACATTGGATTGGAATTTAAAATAATATCATGAAGGCTGGGCTCAGTGATGGAGGTTATAAGGTTACTGTTCCACGAGTTATCATTGTTTAAACAATCCCCAATAGTGAGCTTGGGAAACTTTGGGGGACATATAAGATGAAGGGGATATATATATATATATATATATATATATATATATATATATATATGTGTGTGTGTGTGTGTGTGTGTGTGTGCGTGTGTGTGTATACTATAATATAATTGTTATAATTATAATATACTATTATATTATATTGATAATAATAGTATTAATATGTAATTATTATTATTATTAGACCTCTGATCTTAACAATTCCTTTCTGACACATAAGTGTCAACTCTTGAGGTTGAAGTTGATTGTCACAAATTCAGCACCCGTTCTTTAGGTAGGATTTGGGTTGAGTGGAATAAGAATAAAGTATCATACCACTCGACTACCATCAACTCTCAATTAGTCATAGTTAGCTGGAACTTAACTCTTAGAAATATTGCATAGTTTATTTATGCTTCTAATGCTAATCGTTATTAAAATTTGCTTGAGAAAGCTAAGAGAAAATCACATCAATCGGAATGAGCCTTGATTCATCATAGGTGATTTTATTTACATTAGAAATGCCAATGAAAAATAAGGTTGTTCTTTAGTTACCTCGAGCAAACATATGTCATTCAACAATTTTATATTTGATTTGGCTCTGCTAGATCTTCTCATAATCGAAACAAATTTTACTTGGGGTAATTGTAGAATTGATGCTATAATCCAATTGGAATGAGCCTTGACTCATCATAGGTGATTTTATTTACATTAGAAATGCCAATGAAAAATAAGGTTGTTCTTTAGTTACCTCGAGCAAACATATGTCATTCAACAATTTTATATTTGATTTGGCTCTGCTAGATCTTCTCATAATCTAAACAAATTATACTTGGGATAATTGTAGAATTGATGCTATAATCAAAATTTGATTGTGCTCTTTGTAAGACAATATGGTCAACTGCTTTGTTTAACTCTCATTGTAAGGTTCTTTCTCCATCCAGCTCTAACGTCCCGGCGCCGGGTCAGCGCAGCTAACCCAACACCGGGGGTCACTGCGACTCCTCACCTCGGATTAGGGGTGCTAGCCCAAAATGAGGGGTTGCATTTCCATGGGTCTTGTCGAGGTGAAACACAATGATAAATACAAAAAAATGAAAAACATACATCCAATAGCATCCATAATACATACATCTTGAATAAGAGTACATGTGTCTTGGGAAGTAAAGTAAGAATATGTAGATAAATTATTTATTTGGGAATATTAGAATAAGAAATGTGTTTATACATTATTAATTTAAATATTATTTAAGAATCCTCTAAGTGGAAAAATTATGAATGCAATACATCTGCAAATAAACTCATGGAAATTAATTTAGTGTGTGAGAGACTTACTAGAGGTCCACTAGGCTTCAAGGGTGACCTAACTGACCTATATAGTCTTTAGCTAGGTCTAATTTGGTTGTGCTAAGCAAGAAAGTTAGCTCAAATGACAATGGAAGCTCTTGGGTTTTCGTGAGGATAGTAGTCTTCATGTGATTGAAACACTCCATATAGTAGATCTAATTGTTCATGGATGACTATAGAGGGGGGTTTCAAAAATATAAGGAAATGGTTAGGTGGAGAAGAGGTTGGAAGGTCATTAGAAAGTGGCAATATTGAAGAGGATGACAGAGAGAAGAAGGAGAATTTCAAGGAATTTAAGGACTTAGAGTTGCAAATGCATGCAAGAAGTATATCATAGCATTCAAAGGTTTATATAAGTGTGTTCCAGACCTTCTTATAGGCTATATAGACAGGTAAGCTAATGACCATGATTATTTATCATTAAAGGCTAGAATTCAATTGTGTTGTCCATGTGTGGTTGTAACAACCCAAGTTTGTTACCGGATCGATTTGAACTAAACGTTGTCAAGTTAAGACAAAAATCAAGATCCTGATTTAAGTCAAATAAAAATTATATAAAAATATCCTCAAATAAAGCATATTGAGGGATCCTATTGCGAAAGTTTGAGCACATTTGGGATCTTGGATTGTCCTAAATTAATTCGTGAAGTTTAAACTTCAACAATTGATAATAAATAAAATATTAATTGGAATATTGAAATTTTTGTATTTTTAGGTCGAACATCAAATTATGATGTAATGTTTTAAGTTTCGCTAATTTTCAAGTTCTAGATTGATCGTAATGAATTTTCAAAGTTTTTTACTAAAAATTAATATAAAATAAAATACTCTTTCAAATTTAATAATATTTGGATGCGTTCATTTGTATCGTCGAGTAATTTTTGAAGTTCAATTGATCATTAATCAAAGCTTGGAAAGTTTGAATGGTTTATTGGCACTCCATCTTGATCGAGTGGCTCTCAGCTACCTAAATGTTATTTATTTATACTCTCTAACCTAATTTTACTAAACCTAGTCTTTCCCTCACTCGAAATGTTCCTCCCCTCTACGTGAGGTTCCCATATGCACCTTCTCCACTTTCTCATGCGACGAAACCCTCTCCTTCCTGTCGGTGCATTCCTCCTCTCGGCTGAAGGCCGAGAGCCAGCCGCTAGCCCTCCCTCTAGGCTAGAGGCTGAGATCTCGCATCAGCCTTCTTCCTTCCATGATTGATTGTCCTCTTCCCTCACGCAGCAAGGGATAATCTTCCATCCTCCACTCACTTGACTGCTTCTATCTCTAGCCATGTGCAGCTGCTTTCATGGTCCAGTCCTCCTTCTCCATCGTCGACCGAGCTCTAGCTCTCTTTATCGATCAAACTGCAATTCTCTTTATCGACTGAGCTCCCTCTTCCTTGGCCGATTAGCAGCAGTCGATGAACTGGTAACTTGATTCCTCTCGACTGAGTGCCGATCCATTTTAGCCTGATCGTTACTCGCTTCAAGCGTTGATGCTCCTTCTTCAAACCACAACAACCCTCTCGATCATTGGCAAGTTTTCTGGTCAATGCCGGTAAGGTATTAAACCACTTTAAATCTAAATCTTATGGATCTACATTTATTTGCCTGAATTATATAAATTGCGGATTGGTAACTCATCATACTTATCAAGAAACCTAAATTTTATTTGTTAATTATGCTGAGTTAAGTGAAGATGAAAGCATTATGGTAGCTGTTAAGGAAAATTGGATGTTGATTTTATCCAGCAAGAGCTTAAAGATTTGATGTATTAATCTTCTTAACTAGTATGTTTGCAGAAAAGTAAAAACATATAATCATATTCTTAAGAAGATAAAGCATTAAAAAGGATATCAGATAATAGCTATTCGAAATAATATTAAGAATGACTTAGGTGGTGTGGATGAAAGGCTATTAATATATATATAAAGAGTCAAATAAAATTATGTGAATGGGTAAGTTAAATCAAATAAATTATATTATATATGTAACTCAATAGTTGATTAATTTGATATTGTTGCACTATTTTGAATCATTTTTTTAGGAAAAATTGGTTGGGCTAATGATGATGTTATTTAGGATTTTTTTGATATCAAATAAATTTAATTAAGCACTTTATGTAATTAGCTTAATGAACTCATCGTACATCTTTAATTGACTAATTGAGTTATATTTGTAAGTCATAATTTGGATATTTTATTAATAATGTTAAAACATATTATGTTATATTATATTAAACAAAATTGCATAATCTTAAGTTCTTAATGTAATTAAGCTGTAAAATAAACACATTGATTGAGAATTATTATAAAGTAAGCTAAGTTAAATCAATTTAAGCACAAAACAATGCATATTTAGGTGAATATCTCTTTCACTAAATTGTTTTAAATAATGAAAATATTGACTAAATCCTCAAATCATAATTAGCATAAACGTTGGCTCCTCTTAATCTTCTGCTCTATTATGATAGATACTGGCTCAATCAGCTCAACCTTCTGAATTAATCCATCAATTTATTTTTATTTCTCAATCAGAGAAACCTATCCATACTCCATGCAAGGTCGAAGTCTTAAGACTTCTAAGCCACATGCTGTAGAAGTTCAAAGTCGCTTGTGTCAGGTACGTTGAGTACTTAGAACTTTATTGAGTTTCATAATTATTTAATTATGAATTTTTCTTGAGTTTTATGTATAGTGCAAACATCAGTTGCATAGAGCTTAACATCGTTTGTGAATGATTGTTATTTGAAAATCATAACATCAAGATGTAGGAACTCTTCGCTATTATAAGAGAGTATTACTACTTAGTGAATTTTCATTAAGTAACATTATTAATTTACATGAAATATTAAATTTGCACCATATACTAAAACCTAGATTTTAGTGAATAATTTTATTAATAACTCTTGCATTTAAGAAAGCATTATTTAGTCATTTTCAGGACCTAGAGATGTCCAATTAAAATGTTTGAGGAGTTGATTTACTCCTTAGACAATAGTCATGTCATAGAATTAGTAAGGTTCCATTTAAACACTTCACCTCAAAATTACCTTTTAAACCCTTAAATTATTATCATTTTAAGGGAATAAGGTCAAATTGCGTAGAATATAGTTTGAGCCCATTAATTTCTCCCTTGACACTTAAGTCAATAAAACGTTAGAAGTTAGATATTTCATTAAGTCTAATTAGATTCAATGGAACTTCCTTTAGCTCAAAACTTAAATATCTTATAAAATTGAATAATTTAGACTTTAGATGCTTAGAATTCTAAGTTAAGGGACTTAAACCTCATGTTGGAGTTTAATCTCTTAACCTCTAATCTTGATAAATTATATCAAAATTGGTTGTATCAATAGAAAAATGTAAATTATGTTGATTTATTTATTCATTTAACTTCTGTAGGCGATACTATTTGATTTTGAATTAGCCTTATAGGGTCATGACTTTGAGAGTATACTGGATAGTAAGATATTGATTATCTTGAGTTTGTATTTTTACAGAATAGTTAGAATAAATAAGTTAGAAAATAAAGGACATCACAGATCTTGTTAGAATATTGCTTATAACCTTGGTTTGTTGCTTTGCTATACATTGTTACTCGAGCCTTATATTTTTGGCATATTTAGTTGAATATGAAATATTTGATGAATATTAAATGTAAATTTTGAAATATGTATGTCATTGTAAAATACCGGAATTTCTTTACAAATTTGTTTATTAATATTTAAATAATTTCAACCTCAGATTAAAAATTTGACTTCGTCATTGCATTCACCACTCCCAAATTAGCTAGGGGTGAAGTTTTAAATGCATTTGGAAGTCATTGAATTTTTGGCGAATATTTTAATATTATTTAAATACCTAAAAATTTGAATAATTAAATACTCGTCATATCGAAAATCCGGGTGAGCTTTTGTGTTCAGAACCCCTCAATTAGCTTGGAGTGATTTATTGAAAATTTTTGGGATGCGTTTAAATATTAAAAATTAATTAATAAAATTGATACAAAATATTTAAATAATAATTTAATATTTAAAGTTAATAACAGCGCCGCCACTTATTAACTTCCGTCGTTTAGAAATCTCATACATTGTCACCTTCTATCATTAATCGCGGGGTGAATCGTGGCCGTGACGATCATCTGATCAGATGGCAGAGGCGTCATCTTCCCCGAAGAAGCTCCGCGTGGATCGAGCGGATGCGCGTCACTCGGGACTTCCTCCGCACGGCAGTATTAGCTTAATTTCGCTGTTCCAATGGTTAACATGACCGCTGTAAAACTCATTTAAGTATCTAGATCGATTCGAAGGCCTCATTTTGACTCAGATTGGACTTGGAAAAATTTTGAGGAGCTGTCGATCAAACCCTATCACTTGAACCGTCAATCAAGTACATTTGTTACTTCCTAAAATCCTTGCTTGATCAATATAATTGCATTTCGTATCGCTATTTCATATTGAGGATTGAAGAACGAGTGGGTTCGATCAAGATTGATCGATTCCATTCGTTTTAATTTAGGATCAAATCCACAGTGTAATTCGTTAGAGCCTGATCGGCCCGTTCTCGGCATCTAGGGCTTAGAATCTTAGTTGATCAGAGTCACCTTGGGTCGTGATTCCACGCCGATGTAAAGGTCTCATCATGGACGATCCATCGCCGTGCGGGTTTGGTCGAGCCATTGCAGGGATGGCCGATAAAAAATGTGCCCTAAAGTTCTCGAGCTCGGGCTGCCGGCGATCCGTGAAGAAGATGAAGTCGTAGCGCTTTCGGGCCGGGTCGAGTTGGCTGACCAACGAGATGTTTTGGGCCGCCACGTGTCAAATTTTCTGCGACGACTGGGTTCCAACCGAGGCATAATTAAAGCGGGCCACGGGTCGGGCCGTCAGACAGCGCCGTCTCAATCGCTGGGGCCCGCTGCGTCTGACCTTGATAAGTAGCAGAGCGCCACGTGGCTCTTCTCGAGACCCATTGCGGCTGTTGTTCGAATGGTGGACCCCACCTGCAAAGAAATTTAAAGAAAATATAGAAAATAATTAAATGAAAATTTATTAATATAAATCAGTTAATTAAAATCAATTTAATTAAGTTAAATTTAATTAATTAAACCCAAACACTTTAAACAGCCATATCTTAATAATTATAAGTCCAAATACAGCAAATAAATATATCATTTTGTTCAACAAAAATAGAGGAATATTATGGAGCTATCAGAATTCTATTTAAAGTCATATTTAAGATAGCGACATTTAGGGTTCGTTTAATGTGACATAAATTGTTCAAATATTCAAATGATCATAACTTTGCACGCACTAATCCAAACATACCAAATACGGGTCTTAAAATACTCAGAAAACCCTAAAGAATATTTTAGCAGTGTTTAATTTTCTGTTTGGATTAGTTTTTGCCTAATGACTATTAGGACCTAACCCTAATTAAGCCATTTAACCCTATAACTTTAATTGACCATAAGTTAGTTAATTTAGCTCTAAAGTAGGTGATCCAAATATTAATTTAGATTAGAAAAATCTAATTTATAGTAATCTATAAAAATATTTATGATCCAACAATTAGATCTCTTAATTAACCCTAATTACTCTAAATTTTGATTAGTGAATATTAACAAATCTAATGATCCAAATTGAGTAATTTCAATTTCATTGAACTTATAAAATAGATTATAACCTAGTTGTGTATTTGGTTTAGTAATTTTGTGATTTATTTTACTAATCACTCACTAATCACATTAAACCCTAATTATTAACCCTAGAAATTATATTGGCTATAACTTAAGCCAATACATATCACAATTTGATAATTTTAGATTCTATGGAAACCTTAGGATATAATCTACAGTAAACTAACTAAAATTTTAGATTTCATTAAGGTAAAATTACTAATATATCCTTATAAGGTCAAATTCCTAATTTGACCTTATAAGGCTTAATAATCACTCAAAATTAATAAATAAATTAATAGAAACCTAATATTATAAATTATGTTAAAATCATAAATTATTAGATTAATGAATTAAATTGATTTTGGCAGACTAAAAGAATTGAATTGATTGAAATTATATCAAAACAGTCAGGTACGTAAATCTACTTATAAGTTTTATTTTAGTATTCTTATTTTGAGCCATTTTTCATTTGTATCTTATTCCAGAACTACTTACCGCTTAGAAATTGCAAAATAATATTATCAAATAAGCATGTAACAAAAAGAGAAAATGTGATATATATATGTGATGCTTGTCTTTGGAGGGAGGAATGCAACACTGAGAATCTGTACATATTGGGCCTGCTGGCAACCCCTGGGAGTCATATGGAGAGATTTAGCCCTTATTAGGAAGTGGGCAAATCCAGAGGAAAGACACACCATTAGTTTTTAAAATTTGATTAAGCTACCGATGGGTAGTGAGAAAAACTTCTTAAAGATTATGCCTATGAGTTTATCTATTTGGGCTTAGGAGTCTATGGACTCGACTTTATGTTACAAATACTTTTTGATAAAATTATTTATTTCATTCTTTTTATTGAATTTTAAATCTGACATGCAGGGCAACATTTAAATTTGAAAGTTTGCTTTTCTTCATATATGCTATGCAAATATCCTATTTATTTTCCATATTTGATTTATGTCTATTATAGGATGCTAGAATTAATCTTATAAGAATAATTTACGTACTCTTACCTGACTGGTAACTGTATTTTTTAGGTTTTGAAAATCAAGTTTTGAAGATCTGCCTAAGAAATAAAAGAGAAGAAACTGAGATGTGAGAAAATAAGGATGTGTAATCTATATTGTAAATATTAAAGTGTTGTAATTAATATAAATGGCTCTATATGTAAATATTGACATTTATGTAATTTATTTTCTTTACTTTCATAAATGTATATTTCCAAATTTTTATGAATTATTCTTTTGAATTTCTCAAACTTCGATCCCCGGTCGCCACAATCATTGAAATTAATAATCAAAAAGTTTATAAATTTAGATAAAAAATTTAGTGGGGTGTGTCTTAATTAGTCTATCTCTGCAGTTCTATTTGTTAAAATAGAATTAACTCTGATCCAACTATGAGAGGGTTTGGATGATACATATTTGATTCTATAGTTCGACTTGGTTCTAGCCATTAGTGGTCTAGATGATACATGTGGTACTTCCTATTATGTGGTTACATTTTGTTAGTTTTTGTTATGGCAAGACTAATCTAAGCACATGCCCAATTAAAAATGAAATACTTTGTAATACAATCATTTTCAGTTTTGTTATTTTTAGTTTAGCTCAATTTAATTTTTAGTAGTTACAATACTTTTAGTATTTTCAATACTTTTATTATATATGCATTTTTTGTAGTTTTTTAATTTTACACAAGATTTTTTATGTATGCATGTTATGATGCTAGTTTCAGTATTAATTTACTTATTTTGCACTTTTATCAGAAAAATCAGCATATATAGTTGATCATATATGTTTAAGACTTTTCCTTGTACTTTAGTAGTTTATAAATTGCTTAACCTTTTTTGCAGTAGCTAGTTTTGAGGTTTGTGGTTACACTTGCCTCATATTTTGCTTAAGTTATAAATATTTCATTTATAACTTCTCTATTTTATTCTTGCTTATTGCACCTAAACTGCTTATAATCTTTTTGTGATATCTTAAATTTAATTAAAATTGTATCTGTACTTAAGCTTACTAAAGTCTAATTAGATTTTTTTTTTTGGCTGTGCCATGTCATATTTGTACATATGGCAAAATCAGTTATAGCTCAAATCCATCGCTGAGGATTAAGCTTGTGATAGAAGGTTAAAGTAAAGTATGCGGCTTCTAGAGGGAAATTTACTGTCTTAATTTTCTTTTTGCCCGCATTTAATTAACTGTAATAAATGAGTTTTTTTATTTATTTTGCATTTAGATGTGGAATTTGTCTAAATTTCTTTCTTTATTTACAGCACTGATATACTATATATGTTTTTGATAGGATCTTGCTCATCTTATGATTAGTATCATGGATATCATGTTTAATATATATGATAATAATGCTGACCACCACTTAATCTTAGTTGAGTTAGTGTTAAATTAACGATGGTTAAGTGGTGGCCGTCACAGTGGTGGCCATTAAAACACACATGGGATGCTAGAGTGTGATATGTGGAATGATTTGTAAGTAGATTTACTGTGAGAATTCTATCATAAAGCTCAATAATTAGGTTCCAATGGTGACTCACTTTGGCTTTTAAGTTTGTTAAGGGAATCCTTAAACCAAGGTTAACTTAGGGTCTGATCTAACCACTAGACTCACTGTGCAGCTTTGGGTGTGAGATTTTAGGGTTTAGTCCTCTAGATGGACAATATTTATAATTTTATCAATTTTTGGCCACATGATAATTTAACTTAATATTATTTTGAGCTTAGTTTCTATATTATTATGACCCTCATGGTCATGGGGTTTGTTTCAAGTCAATTCCTCCATGCTTGAGGGCATGTATACATAATTCCCATTTACTTTCAATTAGGTTATTGAGGGATGAGCTCTAGTATGACAATGTTGTTTTTATCAAGTCGAGTTCAGGGGCACTGTATAACAGTTGGAGTATCCTTCATTGTTTAATAAATTTAAATCCAATTGTGTGAATTTAATCAATGTTTCAGACATTATATTAACAATTGGATATTAACTAAAATATGATGGTTAAGATATTATCTCTTATTTTAAATAGCATTTGTTGTCAAATCTGATCCATAAATCTGATGGCCAGTATTCCATCTGTTGTTTATATTAACACCTACTATCAGATCAGATTCATTGATCCGATGATCGAGATTTCATCTGTCTTTTATAAAATGATATTAATTTATTTTTAATTTATAAAATCATAAGAACTTTAATTAAATTAATTCATAATGTATTTTGGGTACTTTGGCTCATTTTAAATTTAATAAAATTTTACACATAGGTGCATTTTAATATAAGGAATCCAATTATATACATATTTTTTAATTTTGATCTCAAATTTTTTAAATAATTTTCTTAGATAGTTGGCTTAATTGATTTATTTAATTTAATCTTTTTTATGCAACTTTTGAAAATTATCCCAGGCTTCTCATAAATTATCTTCACATTTTTGTGTATAATTTATAATACTTATGCAAGCCTTGTATGAAAGGTTTCATTTATTTAATTATGATTTATTAGGCTGATTATTTTGATTCAACCTATTAACAACAAATAAATACATTATAGTGAAGTTAAAAACACAATGTAGAGCATTCAAATAGCTCTTATGAAGATTGGACTCCATAAGGCTAGTTGGACTTATTTTATTATATTGCTAGTGCTGATGTGCTGAATTTGTCTCCACTTGATCTTCTAAGCTCTGCTTGAGGTCTCATTGAGTTAAGCAACTAAAGTGAGGTTCTTCATTCATTTAGAATAATTGAAATACGTTTCCATGGTCTTTTAGATCAGCTAAATTGAATCTAAGTCTCGTATAACTTTGATTGCACTTAACTGAGTGTCTTGAAATATACAAAAGACAAGATCATTAGATCTATGAATTATTTTTTTAGATTATCAAAATCAAACTTTGAGAGATAAATTGGCTAGAAACCTAGGTTCAATATCATAAACTCAAAAATCATTATTTTCACACACACCATAATCATCACATGACTTCAAAGCTAAAAATACATTAAAGTTAAACATCCATTGGCTCATATATATGAATTCACATCATTAAATCATTATAAAAAATTTTGATGATAAGTTTTTATTCTTTTCAATGTTACGTTCATTAAGCTAGCTGCTCCTTTCATTTAATGGGTCTCATTTAAGGTCTTGGCTAATTAAATGAAGAAACATGTTAGTAAAAGACTTAAATCTTATAAATCTTTATATGCATTAACTGATGATTAAATCATACAAAAGATAACTTTAGATCATCTGAAGTATTATATATAAAAACAACACATTAAAACCACAAATATGCTTATCAAATGCACCATTTTATTGTTAACATGAAGAATATAATGATCAAAGTGAACTAGAAGTTTGCCAAATAAATAGTTGTTCAAATCAAAATACTAATTTGAATTTTATCAGTTTAAGTGATACTAAGTGCTGGATTCCTGCCTTGAGCATATGAACAAAAATTTTGGGAGGACGAAGATTTAAATATAGAATTTTGATCCTGTGAGCACAAACCACATTTCAAACTCATTATTGCTTCCTCATCCAATACATAAACAATAGAAGATTAGATGGTTTGTATGAAAGCTTGAAGGTGACATGGATGGAGGAGGTATTTAGAGAAAGACCCTAGTTGCAAAGGCTCTTGCAAAGGCTTTTTTACAAGTATATATAGGTTCCTAGATTTGAGTTGTTGAATGTCTCAAATATATTTTATAATAAAATTTAGTTTTTGTTGGATCATTGAACAACCACTTTGTAATATTCATTAAAAAAAAAACAAATGCAACACTTATTAACAGACCCGTCAGCGTAAGGGTATCGGTGGAGATCGGAGGGCTGCCCGCTTTGGGGGAACTGAAGCAGGCTTTCAACGGCTCTTGAAGCCGCGTCTCGACAACATTCGCCTCAATGGCTCCATACCCCGGGAAATCGGTAACCTCGAATCCTTTAACTCCCTTGACGTCAGCCGAAACGAGTTCTGCGGGGAACTGCCGACGTCGTTGGGGAAGCTGAGCAAGTTGTACGAGCTCCGTATGCTGTACAATTTCTTCGCCGGCAAGATTCCGACCGAGCTCGGCAAGCTCTCGGAGCTGCAGAGCGCGCAGGATTTCAGCTTCAACGAATTCCCGCGTCCCTCCAATCTCTTTACAAACTCGAGGCCCTCGACCTCTCCCACAGCTCGCTCGCCGGCCAAATCCCGCGGCAGTTGCGACGAATCAGCAGCTTGGTGTTCCTGAATCTTCCCAAATCGGGCAGCCCTCCGATACACGCCGGTACCTTGCCGACATGCTGGTTGCTCCTGGCCATCGTCGCCGTTTAGGGTGCTGAGCTCTGTTAGTAAGTGGTATATTTGATTTATTAAAACTTAGATTATTGCGTGAGTAATATTTAAATAATAAGTGCTTTATAGATAAATTGTAAAATTTCTATATTACACTAGCAAAAATCCCTCTTTTGTCGTCTTAGCCACGGCCATCGTCGATCCTCCACTGCCTCAAATCAAGGCTAGCAAGATAGATCTCCATCGGTCTATGTCGACCTCTTCCATGCCTGCACCCCGCCTACCTTTACCAGGCCTGCGACGACCCTCTATTACCTCGAGCGGTAGTTTTCGACGATCTCCGCCGACCTCTACTGAGCCTGCACGACCTCGTCAGCCTCCCTGAAGACTTCACCGGCTATGGCATTTCCTTGATGGGGATTTCCATCCCCTCCATTTTTTTCCATTTTCTTTAAGAAAACTTTACATTACAATTTATTACAAACAACTAACTACACAAAAAGTTGTTGCACTGCATTTAGAAGTTCAAGATGATATCTACTACATTAGGCATTGATAAGACACTCAGAAAAGAAGAGCATTCTTAAAGCTGATTATAAAATTTATCAAAGTCTTTGTCAGCCTACTCTATTTAACTATCATCAGATCAGCGCAAGAAGGGTCCCTGGCAGGGAGGTTGCCAGGGCAGCGGGGGGCTGGCTGGCCGGGCTATTGGGTGAGGGAGGAGGGCTGCTGCTCTTTGGGATAAGGAGGGGAGGGGAAGGGCTGAGGAAGTAGAGGGGATGCTCCTGAGGGTGGCAGGGAGGGTGGCGGCTGGCAAGGGAAGGGGAGGGCTGGCTGGGCTGCTGTGAGGGGGGAGGAAAGGGAGGCTGAGAGAAGGAGAGGGGCTGCTGTTTTTGGGGAGGACAAGGAGAGGGCTGGGGGGTTTTATAGAGAAGAAGGGGAGAAGGAGAGGGTTGGGCGACCATTCCTGTTCCAATACGGTGCAAGAAGGGTCCCTGGCACGGAAGCTTCCGCGCCTTGTAGGGTGGGGGGTCTGCGATTGCATGGAACAAGAAAAAGCTGGGAAAATAGGAAAAAATTAAATATTTATTTAAAATTAAAATTTGCGCATTTTTTCGTCGTTTGTCGTCCAAAAATAACGAAACTTGACACAGATGTGTGTTATGATGTAATGAACACTCTTGCACCGAAAATTTTTTATTTAGACAAATATTTTATTTTTAATTAATTTCTGAAGTTTGAAATATTAAAAATTAATTGAGGCCAAATTGGCGCTCAAAAATTGATGAAACTTTTCGAGCAACCTTTAAATAATATACCTAACTTAATGACACTAAAAATGATGAATTCAGACACGTACTTTAATGATCTTGATTTATAGAATTTAAATAATTCAGAAAAATAAAGTGATGATTTCTTTATCCGAATTCTCTCAAATTAGGGCACTTTGATCTAAAAATTATTTCTATCTAATGGAAATTTTGTTTGCCATAATTTGAAATTCCTGGAGTACTGATTTTTGAGGTGGGATCTGACCTAATTTGCAAAATAACGATATTGGGTCGTTACATTTAGGCTCTCCATAAGTCTATTGACTAGGCCAATTGTATCCATGATGTTGGCCTGGTACTTTTGAGGCACCTTACTGTAAACTTCATAAGTAGTAGCATCCATAAGATCTTCATTATTGTCTATGGCTAATCGAATGCTAATCTTCATAGATGTGTTCATAGATTTGCAACCATGCATTCTATTATTTTCTAAGATGTCTATTTGAAGCCTCTTTGTGTAATAACATGCATGTATCTTCCTAAATCAACACAATTCTCAGACACTGGCTCATCTGTTCTAGGGCCTTTATCATAAATTGGCTGATACAAGGCCTCTTAATTCCTATATCATTTTTGAGATATTACCTGTAAATATTATGTTGTCGACATATAGAAACATCAATATAAACTCTTTATGTCGTACCTTGGCATATATTGTTGGTTCATATTTGCACTTGCTAAACTTGTGCTGATGTAAGAACTACTTGGATCTTTTTTTTTAGGCATATGGTGCATGTTTGAGTCCATACATGTTAGGGAATCTTAAAAAAAAATTCTTTTCTCACTACTAATTTGTTAAATATATTAGTACATATAATAGACTAAGGGAGTGTCAACGAAAAGACACATCCATAATAAAAAGGACACACCCAAAAAAAAATCTCTAATGAAGAGACACACCTCTTTACTCACAAAACAAAAAAAAATAACTTAAAATTTTACTTAAAAAACTAATACTCCTTAAGTTAAATTTTCAGAACTTCGATCTTTGTTTTCATTTTAGCAAAATTTGTAGGCTTTAACGCTTTTGTAAAAATGTTTGCGACTTGATCTTTGGTGCTACAGAATACAACTTCAATTTCTTTATCATTGAGTAGCTCTTGAATGAAATGATATTTCATTCAAACATGTTTCATCCTTCCATAAAAATCGGATTCTTTGTCAGTGCTATTGCAGCTTGATTGTCACAAAATAGAACAATACCTTTCCTTGAGGTTTCAACAAATCTTGCAACACCATTCTTAACCAAACAGCTTGACAACCTGCAATAGTTAGAGAATTATACTCTGCTTCAGCACTTGACAGAGCTATAACCTTTTGTTTCTTGGACTGCCATGAGATAGCACCAGATCCAAGACTAAATATAAATCCGGATGTACTTTTGTTGTTGTCAACACAACCACCCTAATCACTACCACAGAATCCCACCAAACAGCAGTCATCTACCTTTTTATACTGAATACCATGATCAGTAGTACCGACCAGATAACGCAAGATGCGTTTTCCTGCTTCCCAATGACTCTTCTTAGGATTTTCCATAAAGCGACTGATCATACTAACCGAAAATATGATGTCCAGTCTAGTAGCTGTTAGGTACATCAAACTTCCAACCAAGCTTCTGAACAAAGATGAATCAACTGACTCTTCATTGGTCTCCTTTGACAATTTTAATCAGAATTCCATCGGGGTGCTTATGAGAACAACATTCTCCATTCTAAATCTTTTGAGAATCTCAGTGGCATACTTCTTTTGAGATAGTGAGATCATTCCATCATTATACTTTACTTCTATATCAAGGAAGTAATAAGCTTGGCCCAAATCTGTCATCTCAAACTCTTTCTTCATAGACTTCTTGAAGTCCTCACATAATTCTTCACAATTTCAAATGAAAATTATATCATCAACATAAAGGCAAACAAATAAGAACTTACCTTTATTCTCCTTGATATATAAGGTGTGCTCATACGGGCATCTCCTAAACCCGTTCTTCTCAAAGTAGCCATCGATCCTACCATACCAAGCACGAGGAGCTTGCTTGAGCACATACAGTGCTTTCTTCAACTTGCAAACTTTTGTTTCTTTTCCCTTCTCTACATAGCCAAGGGGTTGGTCTATGTATACCTCTTCTTCAAGTACACCATTCAGGAATACTGATTTTACATCCATCTGGTTGACCTTCCAGCCATACTGAGCAGCAAGAGAAAAAAGCAATCTTATGGTTTCTAAACGAACAACAGGAGCATATACTTCGTTGTAGTCATATCCAAACTTCTGTTTGTAGCCTTTCACAATAAGACGAGCCTTGTGCTTCTCAACTTTGCCTTCTTCATTTAACTTTGTCTTGAAAATTCACTTTACCCCAATAGACTGATGCCCTTTTGGAAGTTCAGACAACTCCCAAGTTTTATTTATCAGAATAGAATGAATTTTTTGATCCATGGCCTTTCTCCACTTCTCACTTTGAACAGCTTCACTAAATTCAACTGGATCAGCATCAACAAATAAGGCAAAATCAGCCCATTCTTCATTGTGGATTTCCTGAGTTCTGTTGTAGATACCTTATAAAGTCCTCATTTTCTTTGGAGGCGAATCAGACATTCCACTTGATGACATTGAAGAAATGCCAGGAGAAAATCTTTTAACATGAGATATGCTCTCCTCTGGAGCCTGCATCTCCTCTTCTTCAGCTTCTGAGCTTTCTTTCTCCCTTTCTCCTTCTACATCTATAAACTTTGTATTTTTCTTCTTCTCAGACCAATCCCACTTTGAGTCTTCATCAAACACCACATCTCTATTGATTATGGTGTTCTTAGTCATCGGTTTATATAATTTGTAAGCCTTTGACTGCTCACTGTACCCAACGAAGATGCACTTCTTAGACTTCTCATTTAGCTTACCTCTGAACTTCTCAAGCACGTGAGAGTAAGCTACACATCCAAATACTTTCAAGTGGGCAACACTTGGCTTTTCTCCACCCCAGGCTTCATGTAGTGTCTTCCCTGGAAGACTTTTTGTCAATGACCTGTTCTGTAGGTAAATGGCAATCGCTATAGCTTCAGCCCAGTAAATGTCTGGCATCCCCATAACATTGATCATACTTTTGGCTGCTTCCATGATAGTACGATTCTTTTGCTCCGCCACACCATTTTGTTGTGGCGTGTATCTTGCAGTCAGCTGGTGCCAGATTCGATACTTCTTCATATATTCTCTAAACTCATTTGAGAGATACTCTCCTCCACGTTCAGTTCTGAGTGTCTTCAAGTAGAAGTCACTCTGTCGTTCTGCCATAGCTTTGAATTCTATGAAGTAACTAAATTCTTCTAACTTCTCTTTCATGAAATACACCCATATTTTCCTGCTAAAATTATCAATAAAGGTTAGCACATACCTCCTTCCACCAATGGAAGCTGTCCTCATTGGCCCGCATACATCAGAATGCACAAGTTGGAGAGGCCTCGAAGCTCTCCATGCTCCTTCTTTTGGAAATGCATTCCTGAAATGCTTCCCAAAGATACAACCTTCGCAAACTTTCTCCACCTTCTCAACAACTGGTAAATCACGTACCAGTTGTTTTTTTTTTCATTTCTGACAATGCTCCAAAGTTCTGATGACCAAATATATGATGCCATAACATAGATTTGTCATTCACAACTGCACTTAAGTAGTTCACTGAGTCACATCCAAACTTGATAGGGAACATCTTGTTTGGAGTCATCACCACCTTTCTGAGCAAAATTTGATCATTATTCCGGATCTCACAAGTACCCTTCTTGAAGTGGACGTCATGTCCCTTCTTCAACAACTGACATACACTGATCAGGTTGTGCTTCAGTCCGGGCACGTAGTAGACATCGGCAATTTTCTCCATGCCCTTCTTAGTCTTCACACTTACTTTTTCGCTACCTTGAACTTGTAGCTTTTTGTCATCACCAGTGCGAACTTCCTTCTGAAGAGATTCACCAGGCTTACAAATAATTCTCTATTACCGGTCATGTGGTTACTGCAACCACTATCCACATACCAGACTTCATTTACACCGTTCTCTTTCCCATCGCAGGTTAAGAACATATCACTTCCATCTTCATTCATTTTATCATGCATAAAAGTGGACTCCTTTCCTTCCATGGGCTGCTTCTGTCTACAGAATCTTGCAGTGTGCCCATACCTTTGACAACTGTAACACTGAACTTGAGATAGTGGTCTTCCTCTCCCCCTACCTCTAAATGATAGTTCTGATAGTTCTGCTGCTGTTGTTGTTGTTTATTTCGATCACCATCTAATCGATCACCTCTTCCTCTAAATGATGATCTTCCACTTCCTCTATAGTTTCCCCTCATAGATAGTTGAGTCTGGAAGGACAGCTCAACTGGAACAGCTTCATATTGCTTCATTCTCAATTCGTGAGACTGAAGCGATCCATCAAACTTTCAAGAGTCAAGATTGATAAGTCCTTTGACTCTTCTATCGTTACCACAATATTTTCAAACTTACGAGGAAGGCTTCGTAGCATCTTCTCAATCACCTTCTTATTCTCCACTGATTCTCCATTCACCAGTATCTTGTTCACTACGACCACCACTCGATTGAAAAAGTCTTCAATCGATTCTGAATCTTTCATTTTTAGTGCGTCGAACTCACACCTCAAGGTTTGGAGACGCACATACTTCACTTTATCTTCACCTCGGTAAGTCACATGTAATATATCCCAAGCCTCTTTGGCGGTCATTACCGATGAAATACGTTCAAAGATAGCTTCATCTGTCGATTGATAGATGAAGTAAAGTGCCTTCGTATCTTTTTTTCTTCATCTCCTTTAACTCCATTAGTTGCTTTGCCGATAGTGTGTTCACATCCACCGGTTCCTCTACACCGTTTTCTATAAGATGTCATAGATCTTGAGACTCATACAAGACCTTCATCATGATGCTCCACTTGTGGTAATTCTTCCCATCGAAACGAGGAAGTTATGGCTTTGTCAAATCTCCGGATGAACCTTCCATCTTCTTCTTCAATTTCCTTGAATCTCTCTCTGATACCACATGTTAAGAAATCTTAAAAGAAAAATTTCTTTTCTCACTACTAATTTGTTAAATATATTAGTACACGTAATAGACTAAGGGGTGTCAACGAAAAGACACATTCCTAATAAAAATGACACATCCAAAAAAAAATTCATAATGAAGAGATACACCTCTTTACTCACAAAACAAAAAAAAAAAACTTCAAATTTTACTTAAAAAACTAATAATACAAAGCTTTCTTAAACCTCAAAAACATTGCTCCCTTAAATCCAATATTTCAGCGGCTACTTCACATAATCTCTTCATCCGATATTCCATTTAGAAAGACTAATATGAAATTCATCTTATATATGGGCGTATCATTTGCTTGGTAATGACCCTGATCAATCTTAGTCTTTATGCATGTGACTAGTGCGAACACCATGTAGTTTATAGCCCTTTATTACAAGATGAGCTATATGGTGTATGATTTATCTGGCATTATTTTTCTTTGCTTTTAATACCCATGTGAAGCTAATGTGTTCCTTCTCTTTAGGCAGAGCAGCACAACAGCCTCTTAAGTATGTTTTTTTTCATTGGAATCTGAATTTTTCTCCGTTATCATGCCACTCTTTCTTCTCAACTACTTCCACATGGGCAAGGTTCTATACACATTTTTAAATATAATACGGAGAATTCCTCCGTGCTTGTTATCTAAGCATATATATTGGATATACTTCAGTGATTAGTCCTCATTGGTATGCCCTCTTCTTAAAGATATGATTTTGCGTCTATGTCAAGTGGTGTTAGATCTATATGGGAAGCAAAGCGGGGGCAGCGCAGTAGGGGCCCTATTTTGGCTCTGATGTCTGGAAGTGGTGGCGGCAATACACTATCAATACATAGTCTAGTAGATTGTACCTTTTTTTTTGCGAGTCAAGCCAATGTTTTCAGGCTTTGTAACTTTATCTGTAAACTTTCTATTAATTTCCATTATGTGTGTAGGCCACATAGCTGAAAACTCTGAAGTGATGTTCCAAGGGTCTCTTCTCACTCCATGCCTTTATGGAGTGATCCTGATGGGGACCATCTTCGACGCGGTTCCCGCCGCCGAGACCGCCCGGACCCGTAGCGGCCCATGACGTTGCCGTTTTATTTTATGCATTTATTTTCGTCCGTTTCCGTTTCTATTTTATGCATTTATGTTTGTCTGTTTCCGTTTTTATTTTATACATTTATTTTTGTCCGTTTCTTGTATTGATCGGAGGGACGAATATTAGCCCTTCGATCGTATTATAAACACTCTAAGGTCTTGATTGTTTTGAGGGTATTATAAATACTCAAAATCTGTATGTTATTAGTAGTTTTTGATTAATAGAAATTCTGAGTTTTCTCCAAACAGCAATAACGGCTCTTGTTTTCCCCGGGGAAACTCGAGTTTCCGAATCCTCTTTCCCCAATCCCTAACCGCCACCTTCCGGACCCTCCTCCTTGCTGCCATCGGAATTTTCTCCTGCAGAACAGTCGCTGTAGCCGCCGCCGCTGTCATAGTCGCCACCGCCAGAACCGCTACAACCGGTCTTCCAACCCATGACGACGCCGACACTGGTTCGCTTCACGCAAGGAATCTTCCCGGATCACCGTTCTCGCTCCCCGATTTAAACCGGCATGTTTGCCCTTCCTAAACCCTAAAAATGAATTTATTTAATTGTTTTCTTGTGCGATTTTCGGGTAGAAGTTATTTGTAGGAGCGCAAATCTAAATCTGGTCGCTGCGAGTGGTTTCGGAATGGAAACGCCTCCGAACATACCCGCATGACAAGTCTAACTCGAATTGTGAGTTTCCTTTCCGGTTAGGAGCCTTTCCTTTGATCTGGAACCGGTGTCGACCGCTCTTCCCGTTCGCGATTCACGACACCCCATCGCTAACGAGAGTTATTTCAAATTAATGGGAAATCTTCTGTAGGCAATTGCTAAAGCTTAAATGAACTGAAACAGCTGTGCAAAAGGTGCTTAAATTATCGAATACACTTTAAAATATGCATTTACAAACATTCACGAACCCTAGGATTGCATTAGAACCCGGCAACACCTTACCCTAGTGTTGCCCTGGTACATACCTTGTTCTGTAGATGGACTGCAGCAATCATTGCCTTTGCTCAACACTTTAACTGTCTGCACATGTCTTATAAGCTTCAATTCTTTCACTTAGATACACCATTATGTTGTGGCAAGGTGTAGTCAACATTCTCTTGATCCAATGTTAATTGCATAAAGTTTTGAAGTCATCAGACATATATACTCCATCTCAATTTTTCTTCAAAGCCTTCGATTGCTTTCTCATTTCTTTCTTAGCTACAGCTTTGAACTTATTGAAGTAGTGCGCTTGGCTTTTCCTTTACAAGGTACACCCAACATTTGTGACTCATCATCAATTAAAATAATGAATTATCTGTTACCGTTGAAAAATGTTGCTGAGAATAGCTAACATGAATCTGAGTAGGTGGTTCCAAGGTGTCATTTGCTTTGTATGTGCCTCCTTAGGATTCAGTGTCCTGGTCAGTTTTTGACTGTACATGACTCACAGCTGCTTCTTCGTGTCTTGGATTGTTGGCATCCCATGCACAGTAATGGTTCTTTTACCCTTAACTGAAACTGTAGAAGCATCACCAAATGTAATCTTGTTGGGCATTGTTTCTCAAGTCTTGAATAAATCTAATACCCGTCATATGACTACTGGTGCCAAAATCGAGATACCATGTCTAAATGCATTGGGATTCTCTCCATCCCACTTTGCAATTAAATATGTGTTGAAATGCTTATGCATCTACTAATATTTGGTTGTTGAAAGCTCAAATATCAACCTTTTACTAATTATGCTTTTGGTGACCTGTTTGGTCTGCTTACCTCCCAACTCCTTTTAGCACTGTGCTACAACATGACAATTAAAACACTTTGGTTCCTTATAGTCACTTCTATAACAGTCTGTGCTCTGACCTTTGGACCATCGTCTTGCGCTTTTATCGTAATCATCATAAAAAATCTCATACTGCTATGCAGTATGCCATTGCTTGCTATGGATACCATGGATACCTCTTGTCTTTTCTTAAAGTATCTCTTTAGAGTACCATATGAGACATTAAGTTGTTGTACCTCATCTATTGTGACAGCATCTGCATCCAATTGATTCAGCTTCTGCTTTGCAGTCTCAAAGACCTAACTAATTTAGCGAATGGTAGTTTATAATGATTTAGTCTCCTCGATTGTGGTGATGATGACGTTAAATCTTTGTAGCTTTAATCTAAGCACCTTCTCCACAAGGCGTTGATATGCCACATTTTCAATGCAATGTCATTGTTTGTAGTCACGAGCTGTATTCAAATGTAGTTTTGAATCATTTATATGTAGGGTTTCAAACTCTTCTGAGAGCGTTTGAAGTTAGATCTTCTTGACCTTAACTCCTTGATAGGTTACCTCCTAGATATCCCAAAAAATCTTCGTTGTGGTGGCGCTGGACACTTGCTCATAGGAGATAGCGTCTAATGCTCATAGATAAGTCTTAATACATTATTGTTTACGTAAAAGATCATCACTTTTGGTTTTTTGGGCTCTTATCAGCAACTATTCATTGTCCGGCATCAGTTTTGGTACCCTGGTTGAAACAACATCCCAACTCTTTGGGGATCATAACTACACTTTCATTTGGACATTCTAGCGATTGACAACTTGGACACGGCAGTGCTTGTACTTGGCAGCGACATTCTCCTTGGTATCGTGTATGCAGGACTTCGATACAACTTTATAAGAAAAAATAGCACAGCAACCACAACAAATTGCAGCAAGTAAGATGAGGGAAATTCTGCAAATTTTATTCTTATTTTTTCTTATCATGCTTAATTCATGATTGGCTTTTTAGCCAAAAATATCAACAAAAAGCAAAGAAAACGTTCTCATTCTTAAATGAAAATTTCTTATCATGTGCCATCAATTAATCATCAAAATCAATGGCAAATTTATCACATCCACTTTATTTCTTAATAGAAAATATCGAACTTTAGAGATTGTATTTAGTTAACTAAGGTATTTTTGTGATATCTTGGAATCAATTTAGTGTACATATGTAAATTATATTGGTTTAGTATAAGTGCTTAATTTATACATAATTTTGTGGCAACCTTTGATTTATTCTCATTCGTATATTCATTATTTCAGGAAACATCATTTCAAATTTTTTCAATTTTATTTTAAAGTAAACATGAGACTTGTGATTTAGATCATATGCTCTTAAAACTTAAGAGTAAAATGTAATTATAATATTTTTAATTTGATTTATGTTGGGTCCTTTAATCAAACTTTGTCAAAGTAGTGAGTTAAACACCAAGTGGAAGAATCTGTAAAGGGATTTTGCATAAACGGATTTCTAGACTTGTTTAAATTAGAATATTATCATACTTGTGATTATTACGATATTTTAAGGGTTGTTTTGTTTGGTAAATTGTGGAGGCTCCGTAAAACTATTTCTTGAGTTAAATCTTTTCATGCATCTGGACTAAGCCAAATAGTTAAGGTAAAGTTGTGAGTTAGAAGTCTTAACCCAACTTCCTAAATCTGCACAATCTAAACTATTCATCTATGATTGCCTATTAGTTGAAGGAATTTAATTACGTCCAACAATTAGGATCTAGGAGTGAAGGACAAATTATTCAACAAGCACAATTTATAAAACCATTAGCCAAACAATGCTGACATTCATTAATGGAGTTGAACTCAATGAGCACTATAATGGAGGATTGAAAGTAAGATGAAGAAAATGATAAGGTAACAAAAAAAGAACTATAGCAGAACTAAAGTTCAGAATCTTAATTGTTTTAGTGTTTTCAATAAATTATGTGCCATTCGCGTGTGAATTAATCTAATTATCGTCTTATAAATTTTGTATCACACTATTGAGTATCACTTTGGTAATATCATAATTCAATATTTGTAGGTGCTACAGGCTCATAAGTGCTAAAGTCTACTGATAATATCTATCATATATTTTTTCAAGAGTGCTTTTGCTTGTCCAAAGGTAGTGCCACCTGGTCATTAATTACGACCTAATTTGTTGGATACAGACAAGGGAAGCACCACCGTTCTTTAACTGCATTACTCAGCTGGTTGTGGAATCAAGGCATACACCTATTGCTCGACTTTTTCCAACTCTCTTTCAGCCATTTAACATTATAAATACTCTTCTTTTTATATCAAAAGGAATCTATTGACCCTTGAGAGACCTAGGGCATCCTTGTGAATTACTTCCTAGTATCTTCTCGCTCTTCTCATCCTTTGCAACTTCTCAAGCTTCAATACCAAGCTTTCAACCTGAGGTTCAACATCTCTTTCATTTGTATACATCAATACAATAAGATTTTGTGACCAAGCAGATGCATAAAACCTCACATGGCTTGCTATTCTATTATAATTACAACACGGCATTGTGAAATAGGATGCAAAACAGTGGATGCATTCTTATTTACAAGTTGAAACTTTATATAAATCGTGCGACTTTTTGTTTTCATCTCTGATTTTTTCTTCACGTGACCTAATGCTGTGTAGCTTTCCTCATTAAATCTTACTAATCTGAACACTATCTGACACATGCAACTAAGTCACTTTGCTAATCTTGTTGTAAACATTGGATTACATCACTTAGTTGAAAAGTGATTTAGTTACACTAGCTACAATATAACTAAAACATGTGGCACTCATCTAATGGGTTTGCATTGTATGCACTCCATTTATACGAACCGAGTGGAGTGTACCACTTGGAGATCCGGTCAGCTAACAAATATTAATTGTCATGTGTTTCTTAATTCACTGAGGTGCTTCCCGAGCTCGAATGAAGCTTGGATAGCTCCTCAATAGGTTGGCTTATACAATGGAAACCCTTGAATGTAGATTCTTGGTTGAGACATGCGATTGCCAATTGATTTCCATTACTTTGATAATGGCTGTCCAACTCTTGAATGATCAGCAAGAATAAAGAAAACTCAGGATTTGTGATTGGATCATCAGATGTCTTCATAGCTCAGGTAGCTTGACCACATTGGGAAGAACTCGTCTAATGTTTAGATGATCTTCTGAATTGATCACTTGATCATGTGCCCCCATGGCAGAGAGCATAACTCACTCCTTTGTGTTACTTTTAACTTCAACTCAGAAAAATGAAGTGTGACTTTCTCAAATTTTGTGATCGTTGCATGTTTGGAAAGAAGACACACGCATCATTTGGTACTGCCATCCACAATTCCAAAGGGACACTTGATTATGTGCACACAAATGTTTGGGGTTTGATGAAGACGACTTCATTTGGTGTGCGGCGATATTTGTCACATTTATTGACGACTACTTCTGATTTGCATTGGTGTACACAATGAAGTGCAAAAGCGAAGTGCTAGAAAAATTCGTGATTAGGAAAAAGCGAGTTGAGAACCATACTGGAAAGAAAATGAAGAAGATCAGATCACATAATGGGCGCAAGTATTCTCCGCATGTATTCTTGCCGGAGTTCCAGAACTTGGGATTGAATATCACTTTACTATGAAGGATACACTACAATAGAATGGATTGGCATAGCCTTAATCGTGCTTTGGTGGAGAAAAATCTGATGTATGTAAACTAATGCTAAGATGGAGAGAAACTTTTGGGCAGATGCCCTAGACTATGCCCGTCACATGTCAACTGTTTGCCTTTTGTAGCTATTGGAAAGAAGACTTCTATGGAGTTATGGCTAGGTAATTCTGCTACTGATTATTATAGTTTCAAAATCTTTGGATGTCCTACCTATTATCATGTAAAGTTTGAGTCGAGAGCTAAGAAGGCTGTGCTTATTGGGTATAGGAGAGGAGTTAAAGGCTTAAAATTATATGATAAAGAGGATAGAAAAGATGTGATGAGAAGTCATGTGACTTTTGATGAAGAGTTTCTTTTGAAGTCTTAAAGCAAATTGTTGGTATATGCCAAGAAGGAAGGATCTCAAGGAGTTGTTGATGTGAGTTACAAGACAAGACTTGTTGTTAAAGGATTAGCACAAAAAGAGGGGGTAGACTATGATGAAGTCTTTTCTCCTGTTGTAAAACATCTCACTATTCATGTTCTCTTAGTGCTTGTAGTGCAATTTGATCTAATTTCTTAACAACTTAACGTGAAGATCACATTCTTACACGGGGAATTGGAAGAAGAAATTTATATGCGACAACCTCTTGGGTATAGTGCACAAACAAGAGGGACTTGGTGTGCAAGATGAACAAATCACTATATGATTTGAAGCAATCACAAAGACAATGGTACAAGAATTTGACCAGTTTGTGCAATGATAATAGTATACGAGGAGTCAATTTGATCATTGCGCTTACTTCAAGAAATTGGCTAACAGTAAGTTTACCTACTTACTTGTGTATGTTGATGATATGTTGATTGCTTCATCATGTATTAATGAAATTTGTAATATGAACCAACAATTATCATTATATTTTGAGATAGAGTTAGAGGAAGCTCGTAACATTCTTGGCATGGATATTCATCGTGATAAGGAAGTAAGAAGAATTTTGCTCTCTCAAAGAGCATATTTGGAGAAGGTGTTGAAGAATTTGGGATTAATGATTCAACCAAATGTGTAAGTTTTTCATTAGCATCTCACTTTTAGTTGAATGCTACGTTGTGTCCCAAGTTTGGCACATAGTGTTGGATTGGTAAGTTAGTACATGTATGTCCTAGATATAGTTCATTGGCAGATAATGTAGTGGATTTTCAGGTACTTGAAGGGTACAATTGATATTAGTTTGAGATTTGAAAAACAAGCCTCTCATGATAACTTATCTGTAGGTTATGTAAACTCTGATTACACGGGTGATCTTGATAGGCATCGGTCTACGACTGACTGTGCGTTCACTTTAGTAGGAGGGCGAGTTAGTTGGAGGCTTACATTGCAATCTAAAGTGGCATTGTTTATGACCGAGGCCAAGTATATGGCAGTTACAGAGTCAATGAATGAAGCATTGGATGATCTTAGTGTGCAACAAGATCATTTGACAGTGTTTTGTGATAGTAAAAGTTTTGCTTTGCGATGAATCCAATTCATCTTGCTCAAGGTGTTAGGTACCATTTTCTTGAAGAAGGTGGCATATTGTTGGGAAGATTGACACTAAGGTGAATTCTATAGATATGTTTACCAAAGTTTTGATGGTTTTTTAAGTTCACCTATTGCAAGAAATTGGTGGACGATTGTGCATTTTGCTGAAAACTCATTTTGATGGCAAACAACGTGCGGTTTGTTTGATTTCGTTGGGAAGGGGATACGTAGGCAATCTTTGAGGTGCAGTTGCTATACTTGGAGCATGTTTGAGTCATCTCATCTGATGCATATGAGAGCTGAGGTGAATTCTCATTGAATCATGTAAATTCTTGTCTCTTGTGATTTGTACTTGTAAATTTTTGTGGAATTTTTCTTTTCTTATTTTCTTTCTTCAACTATCTCTTTTTCGTGGGATTTAATTTTCTTTAAGAGCATTGTTGTGATCCCAACAACTATAATCTCACTAAATGGGATCAATTATGTGATTTTGTCTTCTGCTATAAGCCTATCAAATAATAGCCTCACTCTAAACTCTAAACATGAGAGATTCTTTCTGAATATATTTTGCCATTTTTTTTCAATCCTCATCTTCCTCTCTCAGTATGTACTTTTTATTAACTAAGCTTCCGTTAATGATGCATCTAATGGCCTATACTTGATATGGTGAAACCATATATAATGAATTTTTCTTAGCTTATCATCAATTGGAGCTACCCCAATTTTACTATAAATATACTGATTTATTATCACATCTTTTCTTGGATACTAGCTCATCCATCTTATACTCATCTCTGCAATAATTATTTTAGCAGTAATACTTTTACAGTGAATGGTGTTATGGCTCACTTAGATTTAAACTCTTATGGGTAAAGAGTTTAAAATCTTATCGACCACGTATTTACCTCATTTAGAATTACTTTCTTAAAATAAATTCTTCTACATTACAAACCAACAATATGTCTCATATAATATTGATAGTTTTATAGCAATTTTATTAAATTTATTTTAAGAGTTTGAGCAAGAAACTTTTATCATATAATAATCTAGAAGCACTCCTGTAATACATCTAACCTTGTTGGATTTTATTAATCATATTGCCTTTTATTTTACCATTATTTGTACAATTGTACCAAGACATTAATCTTTCACTCTTATTAATATTATTTTCAATTATCATGTCATTACATTTTATATATTATGTTTTAAATCTACTAATGGCAACACCTTTTGGATTCTTAGATGATTCTTATAGTTAGAGTTTAGTTTCTTTTTTATCTCATCTCTAATCTTATCATATAAAAAAATATCATCCACAAATAACATGCACCAAGCCACTTCCTCTTGAAAATACCAAGTATGAACACACAAAGAGACCCGTAAACCAAATTCTGATGTTGTTCAGATTGCAAACTACCTTGTATTTGCGCGCATCTTACAGCAGTTCAGTATCTCATGCATATTAGCTTCAATATGAGAAATACAGACCTCTTATCTTTCTCATACTTCTCCATTATATAATCCCAATTTCCTTCTAATAAGCAATTAATTGTGAGATTGATGGCATCGAGATTTCTAAACTTTGATCTTTTTCATGGAAAAATAAAACTGAAAATGATTTTATCACATGCATACATAATTATTACAATTAATCCTTATTTCTTAATCAGTACAAATTAATTTGTCATCTCATACAAGGTGTTGCAAATAGGGAAAATGATCAGAGTTTGATGCACAGAGCTTACTGTTCTGGAAATCTCAAATATTATGTCTTACTACTTTATTTATTTACATGTGTAATCAGATCAAATATTTATATTCTAGCACTTCAGAGTTTTCTTAATACTAATTTAATGACATTGGCTTAGGATTTTGGTCCAATTCTCTTAAACTTGACATTTATATGCACTTAATAGATGGGGTCGGAGCAACTCCCATACTGGGATCGATTTCCAGTGAATAGAGCATCTGCCTCCTATTTGGAGCAATAATTACTCTCTCTCTCTCTCTAAATATATATATATATATATATATATATATATTCTTATATTTAATTAAGTTATTTTTGTACTATCTTTGTACTTGCTTGCCTCTCGATTTATTCATCATGCATTCTTAATAATTTATAAACAAATATGTTGCATCCTTGATAGGTCAAATCATATTTCTTACAATTGTGATGTATTTAAATGATGCAAAACAGCAGTAAAATGCGAAAAGGAGGCGCATGACTCGAGTCTTTACACCCTCTTTGCTCAGTAATAACATTCATGATTAGAGTCATAACAGGAATGTCATCAGCGCAGCTGCTAGCTGCTGAGCCTGCGCCGCCGCCGAGGCTGATGACTAAACCCAAGGAGCCAACTCTGTTCCTGGCAAAAATTAAAATTTAGGTGCTCATGATTAGAGTCATAACAACTATAGGACTATGTGAGCAGAAATCCATTCTCAGGGCCTTTGCCACCCGCACTGCACTTTGTTTGGCAGCTACTGCTGTCGCTAGTGTTGTTGACTTGTGTGTTATAAACCAATTATATCGTTCTGCTGCACAAAATGCACCAAATTAGCTGTCTTTCCATAACAAGACAATGTTATCTTACAATACTGATCTTATTAAATTAACTAATCTCATCCTTATGAAATTATGAATATACCTTGTATATTTTGCCATGAAAAAAATGCTACAGTTAAGAAAAAATATTCAGGATCACTGTAAATTTTAATTTTTTTCTTATTTTTGCAGATTGGTCGGCACAAAAAATAATTTTTATTAATTATATGATTATGCATAGAGCTATCATGTAATTCATGTTTTTTTTTATTATTATTATTTCTTTAGAACTGTAAGCGCATTTTGTTAACGACTTGCGCGTCTTCTTCAATAATCCACGTTAAGAGGACCATTAGGGGCGGGGCTTCGCTGACCGTCGGATGCGCTTGGCTGCATGCGATTGAAGCGTAGCTAGCTCATCCATTATTGTATTAGTTCGCGAAGAATCGTTGGAAGGTATCCCAACTTCTTAGCAGAAGAAGAACCAAACTGATGTGCGACGCATCACCCGCATTTTTAATACCGGGGATAATTAGCAGCGCAACATCCAACTATTGGGTATTTACAAATCAAACCCCAAAGCCTAATTCCTAAACACTAACTAATTATGGATAAGTGATCCAGATTTCGAATCTTTTAGAATTTATGGTGTTTATGGTCTGTAATAGTGTATATTATCTTTGGGCGCACCGACTACTTTGTGATGGGAGCAAGTAGGGGTGGGTGCTATTCATTCGCGCCTTTTTTGTTCTGCTGTTCGGTTCTCTTTGGAAAGAAGAGGTTGAAGGTGGTAGGTTTCATCATAGCTTCACCATTCTTATAATATTAATATAATTCATATGTATATATATGCTGCGTATCTTTAAAATATTCAAATATTTCATATAATATTATCTACAAGTGTGGAAATTAGGATTATCAGTTCACTTTGATGATTGGCTTTCTAAACTGTAGTGTTGAAATTGTTTTGCCTGCCGGAAGTTTTGTTTGGTTGTGGAACTTGTTTTTTTTTTGTATGCTGGCTGCATTGCATTGTGTCGAAGTTTATAATTATTGAGCGTTTAGTGTAATTTCTTCGGTCAAACTGAATATCGATCGAGATTTTTTTTCTCAGTGTCATGGCATTTATTTTTTGGCCTTGTTTTATAGCTATATAAATATTATTTGTCTTTTTTTGTGTGTGAGAACTGAGGAAAGAAAATCTAAAGACATGGTGTTAGAGTTTCGTGTTCTTGCCTATGGTGCCTTGATGCTTAAAAATGCTTTCTAGGTTATGGATACTTGCCTATAAGTTGGATGCCTAAAACACATGCTTGTTCCGCCTCCCTTGATATGCGAAAAATTATGGTGCTGTTTAGCATAAAAATCAGCATATTTTGTATTAACAAATTAGCATGTAGCATTTGCTAGCTGCTCCTAAATGCTGTAGCATTGGAGCACCTGCAAAAGGAAGCTATGTGTGTATGAATATGATGAGGAACAACTTACTCGAGTGATTAATATGTTGTGAGATGTTGGTGGTTGTGCATTTGATGAGCTTTTGAGTTGGAGATAAGTGGCTGTTTGTGAGGTATGCTTGTGAGGAGTTGAGTTGATATGAATGATGCATTTGATGTAATGTATGTGTATTGAAGTTTTGATAGAAGATTTGTATGCACTTTATTGGTATCAAAGCAATTCTTGGGCTCAGAAGGGGAATTGGTGTGAAGATTGTACTACTATTCTTTGTTATGCACCATCCCATCAAAACAAAGAAATGCATACATATATATTTCTCAATAAAAACTAATTTCTTGCAAATTTGTTTTGAATTCTCTTGCTTCTCTTATAATCAATTTCTTAGTATGCTTATCATTGCATTTAAATTTTAAATGTAAATTAGATGATTTTTCTTTTTTTTTTGGAAATTTTAAGGGTGGAGTCCGTATATTGCAATAAAATAAATTGTACAAACGGGCGTTTAGACTAATACATTGTGAAAAGCGAGATCGGATGACTAGAGACTAAAGACTAAAGCTAAAAAAAAAGTACAAAAGACTAGAAAAAAAATAATAAAGATTAAAGACTAGGATTCAGCTCTACCACAAATAGGCCCACATAAGATCAAAGAGCTGTCGGGGCATCTGTCATCAAAGTAGTCTTTGAAGTATCTGTTCAAGAGAAAGGCTGTAAAGAAGTCACCGAATCATCGGCTGGGGTCTAGAAAAATATCATAATCCATCATTGTCTTCGCGCCCACATACGTAAAGAAAAACCGGCCAACCCAACAGAATACATAAAGCAATTCCATCAGCTTCCAAATCTAAGGGACCCAAAATTTGCACACCATTGAAATTAGGACTATGAAGCTCCAATAATGATCACATATGAACATGTGCCAATGCAAGATACTTAAGATCCTCTTATTAGTGATAACTACAGAACCAGTCCAATATGATAAAATTAATGAAAATCAGCGCAAAATTCCTTCAATGATTCTCCATTCGAATAGAAAATTGGCAAACTCAGCAGAAAATAATAAAGCAGATCCAACTGCATCCAAATAAAACAAAAAAAATTGCTGCGCTAAAATAAAGAGGCCCACAATTCCCACGCCAAAAATCCGAACAAAAGAGCTCCATATTAGATCATAGAAACCATATACCCAAGCTATATGCATAAGCTCTAGCAGGTATCAAAACAGCAGCAACAACCCAACAGGTTAGTAGAAACAGTGCTATGTGAAATCAATATTTCCACCTTTAAAAAGAAAAGCCGGCAAAAACACCAGGAGATAGAAAATTATCCCATTGGCATCCATAAATAACAGGAAGAAGCCGCTGTACCAAAATGAGGAGCGAAAAGGCTCACACTTGACAACGGACGGCAAAATCAACAATGAAAAAAACAGGAAGTAGCAGTTACACCAGCCCAAGCAAATAACATAAGATCCAGCAATGATCGAAATAGCAGCCCCAGCCCAACACCTTAACACTAAGAATTAATAAAGCCAGTGCAGAGTACAAGCTATGAATCCACAAGCGAATAGAGAAATCAACAAAGTTAGCACAAAAAGATCCAACACCCAAACTAAAAAGAAACTTCAATTTTGCAAGAACAATTAATTCAGCGTAGGTCCAGAAGAAGATGATGCGCCTCCAGAAGGAGGCCCCAAATCAACACAGACTGAATTAGGCAGAGCTGAGGAAAGAATGCCATTCAGGTTATGGAAGTTTCGTCACTTTTGAACAATAGCAAAAAATCTTGTTTTGATATTCGATATGACGATTGGGGCCCTTAGTTCAGATTTATTGAAAATGTGAGCATTTATTTCCTTCCAAATAAAATCATCAATCACATAATAGCAATAATATAAGCTCTTTTGGGAATTTGAAAAATATAGTCACAATTGAAAAATGGGTGAGCATGAGATTCAGTGTTCTGATAGCAAAGAGGATATAGAGCAGTGCATGGGATGCCCTGGAATTTAGGATATCCATAATTTTAAGCCTAAGATTCAAAAATTTCTAGATAGTGCATTTTATGTTAAACTTAGTGTCTTTGCTCCATAATGTGTCAGACCAAGAAACATCAGATAATCGAGTATACAGCAAGTCATAAGTAGATTTAAAAGTGAGAGTGTAACTAGTTTTATACATGGGGATGTTTCTACTAGAATCAACACTAATATGCGGCGCCAAAATTAGAGAGATCTTAGCTAATTTCTTACAAAAGGGAGAGGCCTTCTTGTTTGAGTAGGATGGAACTTCAAAAAGTTTTAATCGGCTGCCTCTCCACCAGCTCGCTAGAAGGGATGTGGTGCAAAGCACGGACCAGCAAAGAGATAGTTTACAGCTACTGATTAGCTTATAGGGACTTATGAGATCAATTCCACCTTTACGAGTTGGGGCTGCAATTTTGTCCCAAGCAAGGATGTGAATTTTATTGGCGGTAGAACCATGGTCATGGAACTTAGACTTTTGATGACCTTAATAAAGCTTAACGGTATGTGAATTGCTTTGAACCAGTGAAGAAGGAGGGGCCAAACCAAAAAATTAAGGAGTTGTAATCGACCTGCAAAGTTAAGGGGTTTGAGTGCCCAGCCTGAAATCCAGCGGTGAAGTTTGGAAATAATTGGGGCACAATTAATATTGTTCGGCCAAGATTGCTAGACTGGAAGACCCAAGTATTTCATAGGGAACAGAGAGCTTGGAAATTCCCAAATTCCAGAGAGTTCATCCGGGTTCGACACCCCTTTAGAGTAGTAGATACACGATTTATTCTTGTTTAAGTTCAAGCCAGAGGCTGCAAAGAATTTTTCTAAACAATTTTTGTAAGCATACATATTAGAGGAAGAATCCTCCCCAAATAGGACAATGTCATCAACGAATAAAAGGTGCCAGCAACAAAAGTGTCCCAATGTGTAAGGCTTAATGTTTTTATTGTCGGCAGACTCGTCAATTTCTGTGGAAAGAAAATTCATTGCAATGATAAACAAAATAGGTGAGAGGGAACAACCCTGACGTAAGTCGATGGAGGAGCTGAAGTAGCCATTTATAGAACCCTGCAAATTAATAGAAATTTTTTTGTTTGAGATGCAAGCGGAAACCCATTCAATAATCTTGGCTGTGAGATTCACTATCCTGAGAGAGTTAATAATGAAGTCCTTGTTAATGCTGTCGAAGGCTTTCTTAAGATCAATTTTGGCACAAAATACATTGTTGGAATTCCAACTGAAAGTTCTGATGATTTCATTTGCAAGAATAACATGATAGGTCTTCTGTCTCCCTTTCATGAAGGCCGCTTGAGCCGAATGAATGATGCCTAGAAGATGAGTAGAAATGCGATCCACAATAATTTTAGATATGATTTTATAAAGTATGTTGCAGAGAGCAATGGGTCTGTAATTATCAATGGATAAGTCTCCCTTACCTTTTGGGATTAACATTATAAGAGTGTTATTCAGCCATCTGGGCATGGAGGTCGTATGAAAGAAGTGAACAATACCTTTGCAAATGTAACTTTGAATGTTGTCCCAAGCTTTCTTATAAAACAAATAAGTAAAACCATCAGAGTCAGGACTAGCATTATTCTTGATTGAAAAAAGGCTACGCTTGATGTCTTCATCAGAGATATCTCTGCAAATGTCATCATGAAAAGAGAAATTGATAGTAGCTTATGTTGGAAAATAGTTATTATCATGCCCCATTTTGGCGTTGAGAAGGTTGCCATAAAATAAAATGGCTTGATCCTTTAGCTGAGGAGAAATGGAGTACGATTGATTTTTCTTGATTGTCATTTGCATATAGAAAAACTTCAAATTATTTTCCCTGAGAGAGAGCCAGTGCGCTTTTGATCTTTGTTTGGCCCAAGAGAGTTCATTGAAAATAGCTTCCTAGAGATTTTTCTTTATTTGCAGTTGTGGCAGTTGCCTCTTAATCAACTAATATTAAGTGGTGGTTATCACGGGGAAATCCCTCACTTAGCATTAGATTGGAAATAAGCATCCCTAATCCACTAATATGGGAAGGATATGCCCTAAGTAAAACAAACAAAATCTCACTAAATGAGTATACCAGAATATAAGAGTGTGAAAGAAAAGAGTATCAAATGCTAACATTAATGCGCCGACATTCAACTCAGAATAAAGTAATAGTAAAGGAAATTCATGGGTACTTGTACTATTACAAAGCATTAAAGTTTAACTGAAAAAGAAAGATAAACACGTAGCATCACAAGCAATAATAAAATAAAACTAATGATCCTCAACAGCACGCTCCTCCCCCTGAAAAAGCTCCTCAGAAGGCCCAACTACTTCAAAAAGCTCAGAATCTGCGATTGTCGATTTCACAATAACAGGGCCCCAGCCAAATGAAAAGAAAATCTGATTAGATAAATTGTCTAAGTACATTTTAAGCTACTATTATTTATATTTTATGATATCACAAACAACCTAAGTATTTTATGAGCAATAAAGTTATCAAAGGAAAAAAAGATAAAAGCTATAATTATTCAATTATGACTTTAAACAAAATATGAGGTAAGCAACATACCTCATCCTCAAAATTGTAGAAAGGGTTAAGCAATGTATATGTGAGAGCTACTAAGTGCAAGAAACATCATAAGTAAATATGATCAAATCTACTCATGCTAGTTTAATAAATAATATAAAATATGAATAGACATGAAAGAAATATAACATCCTAACATGCTTTCATATGAAACTAAAACTGTTGAACATAGAAATATTTAAAATTGTTGAAAATACTGCAAATATATATAAATGCTGCATAAATACTAAAAAACCTCAAATTGAACATATATAAGGAAAATGCTATCTCATTATTAGATATATGCCTACTTAAACCTACCATAATAGAAAAATGGTGGCTCAACTAGCTACTAAATAATTTTCTAAAGCATCTAGGATCAAACACCATAGATCGACAAGTCTATTGAAAATATACTATATCATCATCTATGATCAAACACCTGGGAAATATCATCATCTCAAATACATATACATATATATATATATATATATATATATATATATATATATCCTCCAGGATCAAACACCTAGGCACTGAATTGCATCTGAAATCTCAATATGTGAAACAATACTGTAGATGCAGACTAAGTATGACAAATTTAATTTCAAATGTTAAATATTTTATTGATTCATCTTTAATTCATTCATTTGATTATTCATGAATATGCCTTTATGAAAATTTCAAAGCTAACATAGAACAATCATCAAATATTCTATGTTTCATCTAATATGTCAAAATAAAAGTCTCAAGATAAGGAAAACAAAGCATACAAATATAAGGTGTTAATAGCACTACACAAAACTCTGTTAATAGCACTACGTTTTTAACGATATATTTGGTTCTTCCTCATTTTGAACTAGTCTGAGATCTTGATTTTTACTTAATCGAGTAGATTTTGGTTCTAATTTTCTTAGAACTATTTGGGTTGTCATAGTCATGGCAGTACAAAATTTTTGTGATAACATTCGAACTTACACACATTATTAATATTTATTGATCTTATGAATCGAGTATACCATCCATACTACTTATTAATACAATATATGATCGATTGGACTTGCCACTGTAATTAAAGTGTGAAGTTTCAATGGTTAGGCAACTTATTATAGAAATTTTGAACATTGTTTCTCCAAATTGATGCACCACTAACTCACTTTAGTAAGAGAACCACACTTTTGAGTGGGGCAACCTAAGAATGGAACTTTTTATGTACACATAAATAGAGGGTCATTTTAATTGTAAGAAATTTTTTACTGCCATCATAACTTGGAGAGTACTAACTCTTAAACTAATTTGAGTAAGTAAAAAGAGCAAACAATAAAAATTTTAATTTACTTTAAGGCAAGATAAATAAACTAAAATCATTTGAAATAAGATATTGAGAAAGTTATCAAGGGTCAAATAAAAGTACATACTCTTGGATTTAAGTTCAATCATTGCAAATATTCATAAATAATTACTCCAATTTAAGCTCACAAAGTTAGATCAATCATTACTCCAATTTAAATTATGACGTTAATTTATAAAATCTCAAATATCGAGTCTTATAGCAGTTTAGATCAAAGAAAAATTTATGTTCCAATATAGTTCAAATTTCAACTAGGTTTAATTAAACATGAAGAATTGATGTCATTAAATCAATTGCTATACTTAAAATTCATCAATTAAAATCATGATAAAATTTATCAAATATTATTCAAATAAATTTATTAACCTTTGACCTAAAATCTTGATATTTTCATAAATCAATTATTTGGATTAGAACTTTTAAGATTTTTTATATAAAACTAATCTTCAAGATAAATCCACATATAAAATTAAGAATAGATTAATGTCTAATTAGTTTATTTCAATGATCAACCAAATATTAGGTTAGATCATTTCCTAAGTAAATATATTTATAAAAAAATTTGTCAAAACTTTATCAATAATATCAAATAATGAAATTAGGAGAAATCTGTTAAGATAAGTTACTCCTCTAAAACTCTTATTGAGAAAGCAACATCTATAGAATACACCCCAACATAAAAATTTTGTACCCTGCTCACCAACTGAACCTAGTGGCTCACTTCAATTCTTTAATAAACATAGTCATTCATCATTCTAGGAAAGTTTCTTGTGAGCTATTTTGATGACCTTTTGATACTTAGCAATGATGAAAAGCACCAAGTGGATCATCTTATCTATTGTTGATAAACTTTGTCAAGAAAATATTTTCATCAATATGAAGAAATTTTTATTCATGTAGCATGAGGTGACTTTTGTAGGATTCATAATTTTTTATTTAGGGATAAAGCCAAATTGATCCAATTTTGATCAATTTTATATTGGCCAACCCTTTAGAATTTTCACAATGTGAGAATATTTCATGGTTTAACGACTTTCTATACGAAATAAGTGAGAAATTTCAGTGCAATCATGAGTCTAATCACTAATATTTTGAATCAAGGCAAGTTGTATTAGTCTGCTAGCATCGAGAAAGCATTCAAACACATTAAACAAATCATGATTTTACCCTTTGCTTAGATTACCTGACTTCAATAAAGGTTTTGAAGTAGATTATGATGCCTTTATAATTAGTATTAGAGGAGTTCTATTACAATACAACCATCTCATGTTTTTTTTTTTGTGAGAAACTCGATGAGGATAAGAAATAGTATTGAACATATGACATGAGTTTTAGGCGATCATTTAGTTAATAAAATGTTGGAGACATTATCTCTTGCAGCGAGAGTTTATCCTCCACACAGACCACCAAGTATTGAAGTTTATAAATCAATACAAAAGTTGAGCTGCAGACATGCCAAGTTGGTAGAATATTTATATAATTATACTTTTGTCCTCAAACACAAGGCATGTGCTGAGAACAAGCATGCTACTGCATTATATGATTATGTTTTTCCCAACTTACATTTGATCTATTATGTGTCATGTGAGTGTGTTTTATCTCATCGCTCAACATATCACATTGTAGATGACTATCTCTTCCTTTGCCCTTTGTTGTGCATTCAGGTACCTCCTCCATATGTTCCTTTTTAATTAGTGAATTGGATTATAGTGGTATAGTAGGACATTTAGGGAGGGAAAAAATCATACATTTGGTAGAGTATTAATTTTTCTAGTCATCACTAAGAAAAGATGTGAGTATGTTTCTCAATGTTTAACATTTAAAAAGGCCAAGTACAAAAACTAATGATTAAGGAAAAACATCACTTTACCCATGTCATATTGTCCCTGAGATGATTTAACCATAGATTTTGTGCTATGACTTCCTAGAACTACTTGACACCATGATAGTATTTATATAGTAATTAATAAATTTTCTAAAATGGACAGCTTTATCTCATGATAAAAAAAAATGATACCTCTTACATAGCTATAATATTCATTAGAGAAATAGTTAAGCTATATGGATTACCTCACACTGTTGTGCCTGATCGAGATGTAAAGTTTGTTTCATATTTTTTGAAACCCTTATGGCTCATTTTAGGTACTTCCTTAAATTTCTATCTCGCATTCCACCCATAAATATCCAAGCAAATTGCAGTAGTCAATAGAACTTTAGTAAATCTATTGAGAAGCCTTGTATATGAGAAATTGGGTACCTAAAATCATTATTTTGCCTACATTATCACCATTTCTAGGATAATTATACAAATAACATTTGAGATTATTTATGGGTTTCATCTTAATAAGTTTGTAGATCTAACACCATTTGATATTATTTATGGGTTTAATCCTAAGAATTTGATAGATCTAGTTAGCCTACCCATCCATGCTTATTCATATGTTACATTTATAGTTGCAAAAGATTTTCATATAATTCATCATGAAATAAAAAGTCAATTAAAAGTATCAAATAAAAAATATGTAATTAAGGCTAATTATACTAGATCAAATTAAAATCTTAGCGTATAATCTTTTGGCTCATTCACATTTGCATGGAGTGTTTTCCATTACAAAATATAAGAAATTGCATGTTAGAGCAACTGAACCTTTTAAAGTTCTTAAGAAGATTGAGCCAAATGCATGTTTGATTTATTTGCCATTAGATATACTTATTAGTCCTATATTTAATATTGATAATTTAATTTCATATACTCGAAAGAAAGAAAATGTAGGTGCTACTTTTGAGGAGCAGAGAGAACTTTGAGAGCTTGAGAGTTACATATTTCAGATTGTAGAAGCTTATTGAGTTATGATTGGTCGTGTTGCATATGATTTTGTTCATGTGTGATCTATTATAAATGTTGTTATTTTTGTTATTTCATTATTTATGATATTCTTAATATAATGTGATAGTGGTCATATGTTAATGTTAATTATAAATGTTTCATGAATGTCTAAGGATCTAAGGTCTCTTAACGAGTTGTAATGGGATGTTTTTGGTCTCTTAACATTACTAAGTTAGAATTAAAGAAATATAGAGTTTGAGGCTACTATTAGATTTTTTGTATACCATAATTTTGAGATTAATGAATATTATTTCTTGAAGAAAGACTCAAGAGCTCTTGTGTTGGCGTAGATAGCCATCAATCCCCCCTTTGCGTGCATAATCGAAGGTCTTGAAATTGTGTATAAATAATCTTGGGATTTATCTTTTATTTTTGCATTTTTTATTTATTTGAACTTCTAGTGTCATCTATTACCTATCATTTCAGCCATCAAGCACATCCAACAAAGCATACGAAATACTCAACGCCCTTTGACTTTGCTGCCCATAAAGAAACTTCCATCAAATCTTATAAAATAAAGTCTTACAAATCTCAAAAATATACTATAACTTTCTCCTAAAATATCATCCAAAGTCGATTGCATTTGACCTACTGAATATTTTCCCAGAGTTGCACAGTCATTCAAACACTCAAAACCACTCACTTCAACTTTGCATCACCAATTTCACACTAGAACAACAAGATTAAGTGTGCTCATATTGGAACATATTTAGGATGGGTGATCATTAATAGAACCTCGATGTTTTGCCATGTATAGTACAAATCTTGATAAAGTGAATAATGCATTGTTAGTATTATCGATGCATACATATAACGAGAAAATGCAAGTGGAAGTGAACAAGTGTACACAAATTGTTTCTATTACTATTACCACAAAATGGTAATTAAATTTCATTAATTAAACCATACTATCTATAATTACTTATAAAATTGTAAGAGAAAAGTAGGAGGGCACAACAACGTTTTTTGCATATTTTTATTATCTTATTTTAGGTTAAATCTTATTCCATATAGTTGCAGTTATTGATGCCTCTCTTCAAAAAAATTTGTGTAATATTTTTCACATGGCATTATCTTGTTGATTTTCATTTGTTCAAATTCTCAATTTCAAGTAAGCATTTGTTCAAATTCTCAATTTCAAGTAAGCATTTGGATTATTAAGATAAGTCTCAATAAATTGTTGAGATCATGAGCCAATAATTAAGCTCAATAAAAAAGTATTATATGCCTTCAACTTTGCTTTAGAAGGTTTGGTTAGTATGACATTATAGTCCTTAATGTCTCTTGGTTAGGATATCACATAATTATTGCATAAATTAGCCCAAGTAATTATAAAAATTTGAAGTAGAGATATATTGAAAGATTATACAAAGAAAATGCAATAGTTACTTTAAAATTGCAACTGAAACACATATTATATTTATGAATTGCATAACTTTATATGATTGATATAAGGAAATTTAAATTTGTGTAACAAAACAAAATGAAGCTTAAAGAGAAATATTATTTAATAAATAATTAATGAAGTGTGGAGCAACTGAGTATGATATCTAAGCTGATATTGGTCTCAATATATGTAGAACAAGTTGATAGCTACTAATACAGGTAATGTTTCAATAAATATTGCAAAGTGGTTCGCCATATTATTTTGACTCATAGTTTTCATGATAAAAAAGGTGAATGTAAATGCAAATAAAAAACATATATGTGCATAAAATGTATTTTGATTAATTAATTAATATGTGCAAAGATAAATATGCATTTGTCACTCTAAGATGATAAAAAAGGAATGGTAAAGCCAAGGTTATGAGTGAAAGCAAACAAAACACTCAAATGATATAAATGTGAGTAAGAATGTGTTTGTCATGTTGGTAAATAACATTCCAGCACCGAGAACACTCTGCAGCGAAAGCGGTTTGGTTAGCACATTAGATTGAGGACCGGTGTTGCATCGACAATTACCAAACAAATACAAATCACAGCACATGCAAGTAAAGCAAGCTCAAGCACACAAACATCCAAATACAGAAAATTATGTGGAAAACCCAAGAATGCGAAAAATCACGGAGCCACACCACAGAAAATATCCACTAAGAATCTTGAATAGAACATAGTTACAAAAAGCTTCACCTTTGACAGGAAACACACAAGCTCTTACTCTAGGGTGTGGAGGAGAGGAAGAAGCTACCACTAGGAGTATCTTTTCCAACATGCAAGAGCTCTCTTGCACTGCAGCTTCCTTAGGGCTTCACCTTGGAATCTCCACCTCATTGCAGCTAAAGCCTTCAACTGGAATGCCAAAACTCTTAGCTTGCCCTAGAAAACTCCTTCATATGTTCCCTTAAGTACCCAGCTCATTTTGTACCATAAAGGTTTAAAATGCCCTCCAAATTACTTAGGGCGTAATCTAAACTAGAGCAGAATTCTATCAAGCTCTATGGCGCGCCATAGCGCCTGAGTTTTGAGTAGCCAGGCGTCAGCGCATGTTATAGCACCCTGGTCTCTGTTAGCCTGCCGCTGCGGTGCGCGGCAGCGCCAATTTCTGCATTGACTGCTGTTGGGGCGCGCTGCAGCTCTGTTTTCCGTTGCGGTGCACGCAGCGCCAATTTCTGCTACCGCACACGATAACGCCCGCTTCTCTGTCTGCTGATCGCTGAGGCGCGCAATAGCGCCTCCGTCTTGGGAGAGGGAGAGCCAAGGCGCGCAGCAACGCCCGTGCCGTCTCTGAACTTCACACCTTGTTCCAAATCTCCTAGAACCTCCTGGAAGCTTACCGGAGCACTATTAGCCTCTCCACGATGGACTAAATGGTCTCTACAACAAAACATATCATTCTATATTTCATAATCATGTTATTGCATATAGCTTTGCATGTCATTATCTTCATTTAGAGGAACTATCATGCTTAAATGAATATGTATGCATAGATGCTCATAGCATTTGATACTTGCACGTGAAGAAATGATTGCAGAAAGAAGAAAATCAATAGTATTTTGAGTTTCATAATTTTTATTTTCAAATTTTTACATATTTCAATTTCCTCATTTTTTGTATTATTTGTACTATTTATAATGCTTAGTGTATGAGATCAAAGGAAGACAATAAACACTTGTGTTAATAGAGTGAAGATTGGTGGTAATATCATGTGGTGTTAGACCAAGTCTGTGATGGTTCATAATGGAAAGAATGTATCTTTTTAATTTGCAATAATTTCTTTGATGACTACACTCATTAATTTCTAATCTATGAGACATCACAAGGCATTCAAAAGAGATGAGGGAGAGATTGTAAACAATCATAACATAGTATGGTAACTTCCCAATAATGTATTTCATTAAGCTGCTACCCTAGCATTGAAAGATTTGACATCACTCACTATATATTTATGGAGATTGAAACATATGCATTAATATTAATGGCAAAGTTTCTTTGCATCTTATTGTGTATATCTTCTAACAGTTTCTGGGAGATATGAAAGATGTGAGAGATTTTGTGGGTGAAGGAGTCTAACGGAAGCTTAAAACAAAGGGAGGGAAAAAATCATAAGGCGAAGAAGCAAACTACAATGATCCCAATGTTAATGATAATGAGAGGTCATCATGGATCTTTGTATTGCAATTTTCCAAGAAGGCTTGCAAACAATACATAAGCACAATGAAGTTCCATGCTTAACTTAAGACCATGATTAGATGCTTAATGTGGATGATGACCCTTAAGCGCACAAGATATGCAAGTAGCTAATTTACATCATTTGATAGTTAGCTCAAACAAAGATGAGAATCAATCAAATGCCACATTTTTTTTCTAATAAAATAACATATTATTAGTGCATTAATGCTTATTAAATTTGCATATTTCTTTTCATAAGAATTTCTCATTTTTATCATATAAACTTAAAAATGATTTTATTTTAAAGAAATAATATTTCTCCATACTCTTAGTATTTATTTCTTACAAATATTTATTTTTATGGGGACTATTAGCAACTTATTGGCACCACTACTGACAATCTATCGTATGATGTTGATTGAATTGAATTTATTGTTTTGTTTTTGACAATGATTTTTACTAGAGCTTAGTTTCTTAAATTTTTGTATCATTTCAATTTTGTTGCTACCTATCTTTCCTCTGCATTGCATGCTTGAGGATTTTTCTTCCTTATTTTTTGTTGGGTTGCCCTCTTTATTTTTAGCTACCATTGCTGTTATGCTTGTAAATTTATAGAATAATAAATTGGTAAAATACCCTCAAATTATTCTAGAAAAAAAAAGAGAATATTTTGGCACACTTGATGTTTGCCTAACATCTCTTTTGAAAATTGTTGAAGTCTTAATCAAATCACATGCTCTATTCATTCAGCATGTGTAAAAGAAATAGAACAATTACTCTCATGACATGAAAGCTTAAATATTTATGTATCTACACCTATATCATTTATGGAAAACAATTGCAAATTTGTGCACTAACAAATACTTAACATTGGGTACTTCTCATAATTACTTTTAATGAATTTAATTAACTTAATTATTATGAATTTGTATCACTAGAACTCAATTAATATATTTTTCAATCCCTTTTACTCTACTCCATATAAAATCGAGGTATGTTTGATTAGTACCGCATTTTTTATAATTAAAAACGAAATAAAACAAACAAGCAAACAAACAGATGGCTGTGCACAATCCAATTAAAAAGGCCACGTGTGCGGCCGTAATGTCCTAAGCGGCGGCGTGACCGGCTCAAGGCTCGCGGGCCAGAAACACAAACGCTCTGCGGTTTGGCAGGTGCTCACGGTCCAACCGAACCGGAACGGTTCTCCCATTTGAACTGTCGTATAAATACCCCTCTTTACCCTTTTTTTCTAAAGGAAAATGGCCTCCCGAGCACGGGAATCAGAGATTGGGGCTTGAAGCTGAAGCAAAGCAGAGATCTCTGAAGAGAGGGGATAGATCTGCGCACGAACTCGCCAGGCTCTATCGTTAGCAGAAAGCAGTCAACCGGCCAATAAATGGCGCTTTGGAATCGATTGATTTTTCCCGCGAAGCGCGTCTGGATCGGCGTTGCCTCTCGCTTTAACATACAGAAGAATGGTATGTCGCCCTTATTGAGATTGGGGTTTTAGGATCTGCGATGGACGGATACTGTGGATCCATTTCTGATCAGTTTTCGTATTTTGTTTTTTCTTTGGTTTGTTAGGGTTGAGGAAGCTGAGGCAGGAGGTGCGCACCTGCGAGTACGAGGACGTTCGCGTGATGTGGGAGATGCTGCGGAGGGGTGAGATTGAGATCGATCGATCTCCGCGGCTTAGAGATCGACGGACGGAGATGAAGCGCCGGAGGCGGTGGGTTGAGTTCGATTTGGCGCCTTATAATCTCTGCGCCAGCTTCTGATAGATCCTTCAGGATTCCGTCGGTTGTATGTAGCAAGCAAGGAGCAATGTGTTCGCTCGTGCGACAGATACGTGCCGTCCTCTTTCTCTCTCCCTCTCTCTCCCTGCAGCTTGTTGACGGGGATTCTGATTTCTCGCCGTTTGGAGTGGCATCCGCGGCTGAGAAAGCGGGTCAGTTTTGTCAGTTGGTTGACTAGTGGTGACCTTCTATAAGGTAGATCGATCTCTGTTAGAACTCTTAATAAATAAATAAATATATATATATACAAATTTAAATAGTCTGTATTCCAGGTCTTATTGTCACATAATAAATTAAATTTTCAATGGGTTATGTATGAACTTCGATAGAATCATTATATGTATATATATATATATATATATATATATATATATATATATATATATATATATATATATATATATGTTGCTGCAATTGCATCCATGGGATTGTCGTTCCAAGGTTTAGACACCGGCGATCACAGATATGATGAGGCTAATGATTGTCGATCTCTTGAAGCTTCTGTGCTGAATTGCCTTAGCAAAGACTGTAATAAGAAAGAAGAGATAAGGTTCAAAAGAGCCTGTTTCACTTTTTGCATGGCATTTGCTGAGAATCCATTAGAAATAAGAGTCCAAAATTTTGCCTTTGATTTATAATTCGGTTGTAAAAGGAGTCAACTCTATGAATGACTTTGATATTGGTTTCAGATTATCGCGTGAGATTGCTAGTCTTTTTTCACCACTTTACGGAAGTGATTGTTTGTTGTAGTGGACAAATGCGGAAGTTTGGTAGAAGACGGTTTCATTTGTGACTTGGTAACGTTGGGCAAAACTCAAAACTTAAACGATCTTCTAAATTGATCTCCTAATCACGTGCTCTTATAATCAAAGATTTAAACTCTCCTGAGATCTCTAACTTGGCCTTATCAGCTCTATAGCATTTAATTACATTGATTGATTCAACCTTTTTCCCAATTCGATAAGTTTCTTGTTTGCGTAGTCTAACTTCGATTAACCAGTTCTTCTAAACTGTGTTAAAGCTCGCATAAGATTGGCAGAATGGTTTCGACAACCGCTTCTAGTAAGAAAGGCTCAAATGATTTCAAAATATCAACATTCACCATAGATTACATTTGCATGTGTCGGTATCTTGTGCTGATAGGCATTTTCGCTGATCGCCATAATCTTGAATGATTCTCATATAGTGGCTTCAGTGGCAGCTTTCCTCTTAGACACTGTTTGGCATGAGAAAATATAAAAAATTTGAAGGATTAAGTTTCCAAAAATGGACATATATACATTGGACTAAGTCCAAAAATTCCAAATCAATTGATCGCTTTTAAAGGACTGACTTCAGCAAAAAACAACTCCCCAATCTCAAAAACTACTCGTCGATGTTTAGAGTCGTCAAAGTATTTCTTCTGCCTATTTTGCGCAATCTTGATATGACTTTAAATTAGTTTGGCTTTTCAGTAGCAGCAATGATCAAATTCAAATCTAAAAGATGGCTATCCCCTACCTTAGACCAAACAAGTATTTAGACAGATTGTATATATTCTCTTGTAATTGTTGGGAATCTTAGATTACCATTCTAAATTTATATGTTCCTCTTACCATTATATTCTTCTTTTAAATGGCAGACTTGTTTTTTAGAGCCTCTTACCCTTAATAAGTGGAAGCTAACATCCCTGTTTTATTCTTCCTTAAAAAATTCATTTCTTCTTTTACGTCTTGATCATACTTGATAACATTTTTGATATCCACTATCTATCAATAACTGATAATACAATGTTGAAGAATATTGTTGTCTAGGTGACTATTTGGATGATCTTCCTAATTGTGATGGAGTAACTGGTTTGGGAACATATTGTATAGGAACTTTATGATATGTAGCATCTATGTTAATGTTTTTGCTCTCTTAGACACTTTGTACATCTTCACCATTTATGTCTTCAATAATGGCATTTCAAATTCTTTCTTTGTGATTTATTTCATCATATGTTCAAGGATATTAAATCCTAATAGAACCAATGGTTCTCTAATGATTATATAGGCCAAGGTATTGATTATACCAGCCCAAAATATCTTTGGCAGTCGATAGTGCAATCGTATTCTCCTTAATTTTCATTCATTGTTCTTTTCATTCTCTTAGTATTGTCATGTTGCTCTAGTTCTTATGGTTTTTTTTTCATACAAATCCAATGCATTAATCAATAATCCTTATAAAGTTTATATTATCATATTTTTCACCTTTATCAGACATTGGGCACTTAACTTTGTGCGTTGATCACATTTAAAAGTAATCTTTATGGGTTACAATTGATTTATGAGCATATTGAACATTTTTATGTGGTTGATTACAAGTTCTCCTTCTCTTATTTTTAAATTAAATAAATATTTTTGATAATTTTCATCTTTTTGTCACATGCCTTGTAATAATATTTTTTCAATTGAATAAGCGGCAAAGCATATAAAAAATTGTAAATCACATTTCATATGAATAACTTACTAATAAATTTACATGCTTGACTTATTTGATAACCAACTTAAATCATTAATTTGAGGTTTGATAATTCATTTGTATTTACATTCACTTGATTTTATTTATTTATTTTGGTGTAATTTTACTAACTTATTTTATTTATGAACTTGTGTTTTTTTAAATTTAAGCATATATAAATATTTATTAGATGTTAAAAGACTTTGTTCTCACTATATATGAGAATACACATCTCAATTTTCATATTTCAATTTTGCATATATTGAAAGATATACTAAAGTGAACATGACACAAAATTTTGAAATATGATAGAAAATTTTGTTATAAATTTTATTATTTTTAAGTAATTTTGAGTGATAAAATGAATATCAAAATGATATATATTTTTTTGTAATCTATAGAAAAGTTGTTCCCAATATGTTCAAGAATAATCATGCAAAATTACAGTTATTGATTATGACTAGATAAAAAATTATAATATCACAAACATATCCTGAAATTTTTTTGAAATCTGTCAATATTTTTTGAAGTCAAAAATAGAGTTTTTACTAAATTTTGAATGCTCAAATGAAAGTTTTAAAGTCTAAATAATCTTGTAAAATCTCTGAAAAATCATTTCAAGTGGATAATTTAAAATCAAGTCTTCTAAGAATTCGTTGCACATACTAATTCTATGTGGATAAAAAGTTATAATACTTCGAAATAGTAAGAAAAATTTAGAAATTTTTTTAAAATTTTCCTAAGTTAAAAATCAAAATTTTTCTTGAATTTTGGAGTGATTTTTGAATAATTTAGAGATAAAACTAAGATATTGTGTGTGACGGCCCCAATATTAAGGATCAATTAACTCAACATTGATACGTCATCACAATATCTAATACTATATTAGAAAGAAAATAATCCAAATCATTGAATACTGTTTGGCCAAGGATTTCAGATGACAATTTTAAGTTAAGATGGGAGGGAAATTTATGAATGGTATTTATTAGATTATAAATAAGATTTGCATATATGGATTTAAAAGATGAAAATGAAATATGACTAAGCATGTGATATAAGTAAGAAGACATGAGTTTATAACTTAAACAATTGACAATATCACTTAATTTGGTATTCCTTGAAATAAATTACATAAACACCACAAAAATACAAATTGAAGGGTTATGGTGATAAGCCTCACTGAAAAGAATCGCAGATACCCAAATCAGTCAATTTGGTTGTGGTTAGGGGAGGAAATTTTACTCGAAACTCGAAACTCACTCGAAAATCGCTCGAATTTCAAGTCGAATCAAACTAGACTAAAAAATTTCAAGTCGATTCTCGAGTTGAATATCTGAACTTAAATTTAATTTGAGTCGAGTTTGAGTTAGGCTTGACTCGACTCGAATTTGGTTGGAGTCAAATCGAAATATAAAGAGCGTAATGTATAAATATATGCAGCCGCATTTACTTAATGAAGAAAATCGCAACGCAGTCAGGTGTGACGCTGGCCTGTCACCCGACCAGACGCGGTTCGGTACTCAGATATGTTTTTTTTTTGAATTTACGCCACACAGTGCAGCAGATTCGAAAATTTTCACGAATTTAAATCTGCGATAATATCTTCGCACTATCTGAGACTCATATATGTTTTCGCAGTTCAACCACAGTCCGCAGAGGTCAATTCCTCTCGAGTTTCAACTCTCGAGTCTCGCATTCTTCTCTTCTAGCTTCTCAGCTTCTCTTGGCTGTCAGATCCTTCCCTCCTGAGTTTTGAATCTAATCTTGGTGGCCTTTTGTTCTTGGCTTCTTCCCATGTTTCGAAAATATGCAGAGGTTTGAAAGTTGTTTAAATTTTTTATGGTTTTCAAACTTGTTGTAAGTTGCTTGCATATTTTATGGTTCAAACTGCAAGTGCAAACTGATATCGTGAATCAATTTACATTTTGTACTTCTGTTTTATTTTAGGATTCTTAGACATGCAATAATTTATGAGCCTGTGGTCATGTAACTCTATTTTTGAGGTTAAGCTATAAGTTGGAATTGTAGCGACCCGTCGTTGGGTCAGCCTAGCTGATCTAGCATTAGGTGCTAACTTTCCAAGATCATATCAGGGTTTAGTATAATAGTATATTTAGAAGCATATAGAATACACATTTTTGCATTCACTGTAATATTAAGAAATAACAAAAAAATAAAAGAAATTTATTCATAATGTATAAAATAATTGTTTTACAAAATTTTTTACATATTAAGCAAAAATTTAAAACTTAAGAAAAATAAATATTCTAAGTTTGTATTAATCAAACTTTAATTTCATTAAATGGGCATTGCAAAATAATTTATTAATATAATATTTAAACTAATGCTTTTAAGATATTAAGAAAATATTAATATATTTATATAGTAAAAGTTATGATTTATTTATTTTTAACCAAATTTTAATTAAAATATGATTTACTAAAAAAACAATTAATAATTAACTTAATATTTCAATTTGTATATTAGTAAAAGTATATTTATATATTATTAAGATAATATTTTATGAAAATTATGATGTAATAATAATTAAGATAAGATGATTTATTATGGTGGCCAATAGGCCCCGGCTTCATCACAGTGAATCGACCCGACTCCGTTCTACCTAACTTTGGTTCAACATTGTGCTCTTTGCCTTTGTAAGCAAATCAAATCAGTAATTAAATAATGAGGGTAAATTCACAATGAAAAGAAAAGAAATGACTAGTCTTTTCACATTTAATTTAAATTCAATAATAAAATAAAAATAGCTTACAAAAAAAAATAAAAAGAAGGGTTACAAATGAAGGTCACATCACATGCTCCATCCTAGATTAGCTCCTCCTCGAAAAATTGATCCATTGATTTATCCTAATCAGTTATATATATAAATAAATAAATATATATGTATATGATAGAACGAATCAAAAAAAATAAAAGAAAAGAAAAAAAAATAGTTAATTAGACACATATGTATAAATAAGGTTTGTAATGAAGACATTAAGCACATGCGTTTTCCTTGCGCCGCTCGCGGTTTCGCTTGGGAGTTTTCGGCCTCTCCCCTTCGTTGGCTCGGCCGACGAAGCCCCGTTTGTCGGTGGGCTGGCTTCTTCTGCTGGTCTTCACGGGTGACATCTTTTTCTTTCTTTTTTTTTTTTTCGTTCTGTTTATCTTTTTCCATTGCGTTTCCTTTGCTTTTTTGTTTGGTTGCGCCTTGAGTTTTTCGATGGTTTTGGTCTTGTTTAATGGTCGAATCCCCTTTGCTGAGATCTTTTTGGGAGGTGCTGGAAGACCCTCACTCCAACTCCTTACCGTCTAAACCTATTTCGACCTTTAAAGGTTGTCCTGCGATTTTTTCTCGGATGCTGAAGTGTCTATCTTGGCGGCACCTTTCGAACTTACTTTGGTAGGCAAATTCTCCCGCACGAAGCCCAGCTTCGCTCTCGTGCAAAGATTCATCAATCGGTTAAAACTTTTAGGTTCTGTCTCTATCCGCTCGCTTGACTCCTTCCGTATTTTTCTTAAGTTCTCTTCAAACTTAGATTACGTCAGATGCTTCTCTAAAGGTTCGTATGACATTAACGGTCACACTATGAAATTGTTCAAATGGAGTCCTTACATTGATGTGCAATTTGAGGTTCCGATTGCTCCTGTTTAGATTAATTTTTCGGGTTTACGATTGCAATACACCTCGAAAGAGGTGCTCTTTAACATAGCTAAAGCTTTTGGGAAGCCTCTACATCTTGATAGGAACTCGGCAACCCAACGAAATGTCACTGCGCCTCGAATTTTAGTGGAGGTTAACCTTGAATCTCCTCCCCTCGATAAAATCTGGCTAGGGTCTGAATCGAAAGTCTATTTTCAAAAGGTTTTATTTGAAAATTTACCATCCTACTGTGCTCTCTGCAACACTATTGGCCATAAGGGTACCGCTTGTCCCCAATTATGTGATAATGCTATTTCGGTTGATGTTTCTTTGGCTGTCGATACTGTTGTTATTACTGATAATAATACTGTGAAGACTCATGCTATGGCTAATGCTGTTGTCGCTAACTCTGATTTTAATACTTAAGTTGTTTCATTGAATGAGGACAATGAAGGGCGGTCCCAGGTATGTCAGCATGAAACTTAATCATATTACTGCTGCTAAAACTATTGAGTTCCTTGCTCTTAATAAGGATGAGGTCTTTATTACTGCTTTTGAGAATTTAATAAATGCTGCTATTCCTTTGCTTGTGCTTGCTGAAATTGATGAAATTAATGTTGATCCTCTAGAGCTTGTTTTTGGAATTTTGCCAACTAATGTTAACTCAAGTAATGTCATCATTACTCAAGCTGAAATTGATAATGCTAGCCTTACGAATGCTGCGGTGGCTGCTGCCCCTCTTCACGTTGCTGATAAGCTTAACATTGAGAGCACTCTGAATACGGTTTGCCAAGGTAACTTCGTAAATGAATTTTTGATCGATGATGCTAACCAATTTATTTTTATTAATAATGTGGAAAATTTCTCTAATCAAGCTTCTGTTTCCAGGGAAGGGCAGCATAATGATAATATCCCAAGTAACTTGTTTGCTTTTAATACTTTATTGATTGCTGATAATTATACTACTCCTCACATTGAAACTTTGGTTTGCATGGTAACCGTCGATTTTGATGCTAATGTTTCAAATGATAATTGCATTGATAATGTTTCAATTCAAAAGCAATCGACGGTCACTGCCACTCAAGTATCAGCTCCTTCTTCAGGTAATGATAATTTTTATTGTGCTGCTCTTGATCTTGTGGATCCGGTAATTGATCCCGTGGATGTCTCTGAAAAGGATTATGTTCCTAATTTTACATTTGTTGATTTTCCTCCAGTTGTTAAGTCTAATTGCATGCTTGATATAAATACATGTGTAAATAGTTGTGCTGAAATTGATATGTATAGTCAACACTCGAGTTTATTGCTTGAGCCGAATGCCCCAGTCACCTCCCTGGATACCTCTGTTAGGGTTGGTAGCCTTTCTAAAATTGGTTTGGCGGTGGCTCATTCGCCTGTTTCCACTTCTCTGAACTCTGAGTTTCGTATGGTTAGCAAATTAAAATGCCCCCAATCCCCTTTAAATAGCGAGAAAAACTCTAATCAAAATACTTTCAAAGAGGCCCCCTCCCTCATCACTCTAACAGATTCAACCCCATTGCTTGCTTAGAAGAATCATCCGGATTAATCAAAATGAAAAGCTTAGATCAAATAATTAAAAAAGTACCAAAATTTAATATTTCTAAATAGAAGGTTCATCCCGGACCTTCTTTTGTTGATTAATGGATATCCTCTGTTGGAATATTAGAGGTCTGGGAAACCTTTCCTCTAAGAACCAACTTAAACACTTAATAAGGGAACATAAAATTGAAATCTTAGCCATTTTCAAACCGAAACTTCAAATGCAGGATTTCCACAAGATCTAACAGTTTCTTCATTTTGAAAATAGCACTACTTCGCTCTCTAATAAAATTTGGATCTTTTGGAATAACTCTTGGAATATTGATATAATTAACCAATGTGATCAAGCTATTAATCTGAAAGTGTCCAATCAAAACTTTACTGGTTTACTCACTTTTGTTCATGCTAAAAACTTTAGAAGTGATAGGCTCCTCCTTTGGAGCTTTCTTAAAAATAGCCCTTTCATTAACATCTTGTGGCTCGTGGGTGGAGATTTTAACGCCTTCCTCAACCCGAACGAATATAAAGGTTATGCCCTTAACCACTCAGCGTCAACTTTTGACTTTAACACCGCCCTCCTAGAGTGTAGTTTAGATGAATTTCACTATACTGGTGCTGCTTTCATTTGGTCCAATGGTAGAAAATTTGCCCGTCTTGACAGATTTTTAATGAATAATGCTTGGTATAATCACTTCCGAGATATTAGAAACTTCTCTCAAAACTCTTCTAACTCTGATCACAAGCCCATATTTCTTTGTTCTAGTAACCCTCCTACTAGAATAAATAAATCTTTTAGGTTTCAGTTGTTTTGGCTAAACCTCCCAGACTATTTGGATGTTATCCGCTCTTCTTGGTCTGCAAATTGTAGTTCTTATGGCCTACCTAGACTTGTGGAGAAATTCAAACGCCTTAGTAAAGATCTAAATGATTAGAATCATAATGTGGTTGGTAACATTTTCACTAAGGCTACTTCCCTTGAAAACCTAGTCAATAACTTTAACATTTTTGAATCTCAACCAACCACCGACAATAAAATCAATTTTTCCAAGCTAGAGCTGATCTTATTCAATGTCATAACAATATTGAATGCTATTGGAAATAAAAATGTAGTATCTGGTGGAAACTTCATGGAGAAAAAAATACTAAATTTTATCACAATTGGGTTAATAAGCATTGCTCTAAGAGTAAAATTCAATCGATCATCAATCTGGAGGGAGTAACTCTATCCAAAGTTGAAGATATTCAAACATCTGCCATTAATTATTTTTCAAACATTCTCTCTTCCGAGTCTAATCAATCAAGTGATTTGTCTTTATGCTATCCTGATTCCATTATTACCCATTCTGATAATCAAGCTCTAAATGTCATGCCCACGAATAAAGAAATTTGGGAGGTTATTAATAACCTTAATCACGACTCTTGTCCTGGCCCGAATGGGTTTCCTATTGAATTCTTTATCAAAGCTTGGGCCATTGTGGGCGAAGACATTTGTAATGGGATTAAAGAATTTTTTTGTAACGTCCCTCTTCCAAAAATTTTTACCCATTCCACCATCACCTTAATCCCAAAAGTCCCCGCTCCAACCTGGTGGAACCATTTTAGACCCATTAGCCTATGCTCCTCTCTAAATAAGACCATTTCCAAACTAATTGCAAATCGTTTAAGAGACATGCTGTGGCGCCCCGCACCCTTAATCCACCAAAGGATTAGGTTAAGGGTGGGGTGTCACTCTGGCTAACCCCTCACTTATTATTGGATTAGGATAGACTCCACAATCCACCTGATTAGGGAAGGATTAATCTAACAGTCACTATATAAGTAAACGTACAGAGTGCGGAAGCGATTTAAGGAAATGTAAATCATCCAAGCATCACAATATAAATAGCAAAAGTAGAACTCATAACATAAGCATACCATCCAAATACACAGTTAGAGGTACCTGTATTATTACATCATTTAAAAAGTTCTAATAGAATAGAATGTGCAAATACTCTCATCCTCACATATAAAATAAATGCTAAACAGTGGCTTCTTCTACGGGCTCCTCCTCTGGGTATGGCTCCACTCCTAACTCCTGCTCATCTAACTGAAGAGGATCTGCCATTGTCGGTTTCATAATGTAGGGCCCCAGCCACAGAAAAGAAAATTTGGTTAGACAATTGTCTAAGTGCATTTTAAGCTGATTATCATAAAGGTTATGTAATATCACCATTTTACGACTTCTAAGCAACAATGTGTATAAATGAGCAATAAGCAGTACTAAAGAAAAGGGAAAGCTATAAACCATCATTTATAACTTAAGTAAATAATAAGAAAGAGGCTGAAATATGCCTCACATACAAACTAAACAAGGAAGGGCATATAAATATACATAACTAAACAAGTGCTGTAAGAAAAGTTCTACATCCTAAACATGCTGGTGATCAACAGAAAATATGCCAATTAAAATAAGTTAACTCAGCAGTGGTACATATATATAGCAGTAAGATTTTAACATTTTAAATATATATAAAAGTATACAAGAAAATAGCTGACTGAATAAGAAAGCTAAAAAGTAAACAACAACAACTGCATATAAAATTATACGTGCATCGACTGCCATATAGAAAAGAGCTAATCTAGCCCATCGAATATCAAAGAAGCTTAGCATCATCACGGCTAAGTCATAAAACTGTGTACCCCTAGCGACATAAGGAGGCTAGGCAAATAAGCACACAAAGTAAGCGAAGGGTCTTAGCACCAGTACGGTTATGGCCCAACTGTATGCCCCTAGTGACATAAGGAGGCTACTATACTAGGCACATAACAAAACAGGTCCTTCCCCTAGCGACATAAGGAGGCTAGGAAATAAGAAAATATCTAAGAGGCAGCTCATATAATCATCATCTTTTCATTAATCACTTTAATATTTTCACAAGGAATCTAAGGAGTCTCCATATTTTCCTAACAATTTATTCATGCATCAAATGTCTTATATGATATGCTCAAGGAAATATGGCACAGAAATATAAGGAACGCGTAGCAACAAAGTATCAAAGTAAGCAAGGGACTCTACTAAATATGGTGATATCATTTGTTTTATACTTAACCATTCTAACTATTCCACATTACACAAGTTTAGGATCATCATTTTCCTACTATCGAGTGTAACTCAGAAACTCGTCCTTTAAGTTAAAAAGGATTATAACTGATCAGGTTCTAATCTAGTTCAATTAGATAGACGACTACGAGTTAAATCGATAAATCATACGTCCTAGTTTTATGAATTTAGACGTTCTAACTAAGATCTGATCAAGGTCTTCTAAACCTATAGATTATGGATTAAACACTATGAGATTTAGGTTTAATCACATAATCCAAAAAGGTTAAGACCTAAGTTCTAGGTTTTATTCTATTAGTGATCTAATAGTTATGACAAATCCTATTAAGTAATCAAACTTCATAGGATGAATCTTCTACCTTAAATCTAAGGTTAAAGGATAAAATAATCAGAACAAGTTGTAAAATAAAAGAAAGTCTAGAAACTAATAAACCAAGGTTTCACCCATTGGGTAACCCAATTTACCCAACGAATGAATTTTAACCTAGGATCTATTCCTATTCTCAAGAAAGGTCCTTAAGGTATAGTGCTTAAGACTTAACATAAATTATTGGAATCTGACTTAAGAGTTGATTTCACTCACTTTATTGTTACTAAAAATGATTTTTAATATTAGTTTTAGTGTTTTGGGATGTTATCCATTTGAATTCTAAGGGTAATTTGGTCATTTTTGACTTAGGAGTCAGAATTGAATTCTCTTAGTTCTAATTGATTCCTTACTATCAAACTTGAAGATAGACAGTAAGTACACCTAAATTGGGCGAGAAACGGTCAAGTTATAGCTAAAATAAGGCTAGGGGTAATTTGGTCATTTACCTAAATTTCTAGGGTTTAGATTCTAAATATTATTTCAGTATAATGATAACATTGAAATTCTAGGTTAGATAGCTTCTTGAATTTTTGAATTTGGAGTTGATTTGACTAAGTTATGACCATTTGAATTCCAAGGATAATTTGGTCATTTTTCACTAAAGTCAACTCTAAATTCTAGGGTTGACTTTTTATCCTGATGCCCAAATGAGAAAACTAATATTATTACTGTGATGGGGTAGCTCTCATGAGCATTTTAAGACCCATATTGACTATGTTTCGATAACTGGGTAAAAAGTTATGAGGTCCTAAAGAGGTCCTAAAAGGCTACCTCATTATCCGTACCCCAAAATAAATTTTTACATTATGTTATTTGATTCCTTACATTTTTCTGAGTATTTTAAGACCTATATTGGCTATGTTTGGATCATCCTATAAAAAGTTTTTAAACTTTTAAGATTTACTATTCAAAAATACAATTTGAATTATTTTACTGTTCGTTTATTCAAATTAAATGATTTTACTGTTCATTCCTAAAGTCTTTATATAAATTTTTTGAAATTATTAATCCTTAATTAATCTGTGATTAATTAGGCTTAATTATTAATTAATATTAATTAATTTATTTATTAATTAATTAAATTATATTTATTAATATTTTACTGTAGCAAAGTAATTAGTACTAATCTCTATTTAATTAGTCTTAATTACTTATTAATATCTAATTAAGAAGAATTAATTATACTTTACTATTTAATAATAATTAATTATTCTAATTACTGTTTAAGGTTTAATTAACACTTAATTAACCCTAATTAATCTCTAATTATACTTAATTAATTAAAGTTACTATTTTAAAGTAATTAGCACTAATCCTAATTTAATTAACCACTAACTGTACTTAATTAATACTTAACAGTAATTTAATTAATATTTTAATTAACAGACAGTGGGCCCCACTAGACACGTGGCACTGCCAGAGGCTGCCACGTGGCACTATGGGCCCCACAGGGGCTGAGTCAGCTCTATGACTGGGCAGTGGGCCCCACCTGACACGTGGCACTGTCAGAGGCTGCCACGTGGCACTGTGGGCCCCACTGGGAGCCAAACCTCCATGCGGGCTCGGGCTGTGGGCCCCACGTGACACGTGGCATGCCGGCTGGCTGCCACGTGGCGCTATGAGCCCCACGGCCGAAGCTGAATGGTCGCGGGCTTCGGCTGGTGGGTCCCACTGGACACGTGGCAGGCCCAGAAGGCGCCACGTGGCTTGGTGGGCCGCACCCGGCTGACGCGGTCCTGGCTCGGGCGGGTCGGGCTCGGGTCGACCCGGTCCGACCCGGACTTCGTCTTCTCCGCGGGGGGGGTCCCGAGGGCACCGGCTAGGGCACTGCTTTTGCCGGCCTTCCCGGTGCTGGACCGCCTCGGCCCGCACGGCCGACAGTAGTCCTCCTCGGGGGCTACACACCGGTGGGCGGACCATCGCCGGAGGAGGCCGGAGTCGCCGGCAAAAGTCGAACCTAAGTCTAGGGTTTCGGTTAGGGCGATGAGGCGAAACCCAAAGGTTTCAAACCCAGATCTGGGTCGAACGGACCTGATCGAGGTTTCGGTTAGGTCGATCAGGTCCGGTGGATTGCTAGCCTAGTCCTGGATCTACAATTATCAATTTACAGATTAGCCAAATATGGAGGAGAGGGGGAGATCCGGTACCTGGAAGGTGGACGGCTGCGAGGGGCTCGGCTCGGTTCGGGTTCAGTTCGACCATGCGGGCTCCGGTTCGCGTAACCGGAGACGGGGGGGGAGCGGGAGAGCCTCTTAAAGGCCTCCGGACGGAGCAGCCGAGGCGGGGGAGGCCGCCGGTTGGGCAGGCGAGCGGCAGGCGCGCCGCGTGGCTCGCGGGCGACGGGGCCGAGGACGATGGCCCCGGGCCGTCCGATCCCGCGACACGCGGACGGCCCAGATCCGTCTGCACCGCGCGACGCGGATCGCGATTGCGAGCCGTGGGATCCGCGCGGATCGGACGGTCCAGATGGATCCGTCCGATCGGACGGCTCCGTTAGCACTGTCCACTTAAGTTGACGGTGCCATATGGCGCCGTCAATTAAATTATATATATATATATATTTAAATATTTTCCAGAAATTTTTGAACATGTTTTTCTTATCTAATTTGGGGTCAAGGAATTCAATGGCGAAGTCGGATTTTCGATCCGACGAGTATTTTGATACCTCGATTTCCGATGTATTTTTATTATTAAAATGTTCGTCGAAATTTCAACGACTTCCGATTGACACGAAAACTTCACCCCAAGCTAATTTGGGGTCAAGGAACGCAATGACGGTGTCCATTTTTCGATCGGAGATCAATTTAAATAGGTCAATTTTCTAGGGTTTCTGGATTTTCCAGAAATTAGGGTTCGATCCATTTGACTCCTGATTTGGACTAGGTCTCAGAGTTTGACTCCAATTGACCTAATTAGCACTTATGATTGTGTTTAAGACTTAGGATTAGTCATAATCAACTATGGTAATAACTCGGGTTGTTACACATGCTTCCAAAGATAATTGAACAAAACCAAAGTGGTTTCATCTCCTAAAGACACATTCAAGATAATATCCTTGCCACTCAAGAATTATTCCATTGCCTTAACAAAAAAATCAGAGGTCATAATATAATTCTCAAGTTAGACATTGAAAAAGCTTTTGATAAACTTGATTGGGACTTTCTAATAAAAATGTTACAAGCCTATGGTTTCAATATATCCTTCATCTCCAAAATCAAAAATCTAATCTCAAATGTTTGGTTCTCTATTTTAATTAATGGAGCTCTGACTGGCTTTCTTAACTCCTTTAGAGGGCTTAGGCAAGATGATCCTTTATCCCCCATACTGTTCAATCTAACTATCAATTATTGGTTCATAAATCTCAACAATTCTTTTTGGTTAGATACCAATCTTCACTTCAAAATCGGAAGCAAACTCATGATCTCTCATTTGGTTTACGCTGACGATTTTATCATTTTCACTAATGCCAATAAAAGAAACATCATAAAGCTCAAATCGTTACTCAACACACTTTAAAGGGATTCTGGGCTTAAAATTAATGGCTCTAAATCTAACTTCTTTATTAGTAACAAAGCCAGTTTTAATCTAAAAGATTTTATATCTAACAAACTTGGTTTTAAAGAAAGCAAACTTCCTTGTAAATACCTCGGTATTCCTATTTTTAAAGACCCAAATAAAAGCATAATATACAACGGGCTAATTGAGCAAATCCTCAAAAGAATTCGGAGTTGGGAAAACACTTACCTTTCGTAAGATGGTAGGCTTATTCTAATCAAATACATCCTTAACACAATTTCACTTTATTGGCTCTAAGTTACCTCTTCAATCAAATCGGTGATGACTAAAATTAATATCATTTTTAACAAATTCCTTTGAGGGAGTAGCTGTAACAACCCAGGTTGTTACTTTGCTCAATTAAGACTAATCTAAGTCTTAATTAAGATTTTAAGTCACTAATCAAGTGATTTGGAATTCATCTTTGAAACCTAGGTCAAATCAAGAAGTCAGCAAAGTCAAAACAAGAATTCTGGAAAATCCCAAAACTTGGAAATTTGACTTTTTATTTAGACCTCAGATTAAAAATCTGACTTCGCCATTGCGTTCAGAACACCCAAATTAGCTAAGGGTGAAATTTTGGAGGCATTTGGAAGTCGTTGATTTTTCGTCAAATATTTTAATATTATTTAAATACTTTAAATAATCAAATAATTAAATACTCGTCGAAACAAAAATCCGAGTGCGTCGTTGCGTTCCTCACCCTTCAATTAGCTAAGGGTGAATTATTGGAAATTTTTGGGATTTATTTAATAGGCTAAATTTAATTAATTAAAATTGAATAATATAATTTAAATAATATTATTTAATTATACTAATTAACGGCGCTGTCATCATTCGATTGACGCCGTCGCTCCCTAAATCTAATTAGCCGTTTAATCTAACGTGCCTTCCGCGCTGTCTGATCAATTGATCAGACGGCTGAGGCTCGTCGTCTACACGAGACAGGCGCGTGGAGTCGAGCTCGACACGCGGAAGAAGGCGCCGGTCGATAGAGGCATCCAGCACACCGGTCACCGCCTTCGAAACCATTTAAAACTCCATTTTCTCGTGTCTGTCGTTTATCATCGCTTAAGTTCAAGAGGAAGCATCGATCGAGTCCAGAATAAGAAGCCCTAATTTTTTCTCTGCAAACCCTAAGGTACTATTCGATCCATCCTATTTCCTATGTGATTGTTCATCTGAGTATTCGAAACTCTATTTCAAGTCTTCAATTGATTGTTAATAATGCCTGATTAAACAATGGATGGTTTGATCCCTCTAATTTTGCAGCATATCCACAGTACATACCGTTATAAACCGCGACTAGAGCGATTAGGGTTTAGATTTGCGCTCTAGCTCGATCACGTCAGTTGTTGAACCGTATGCCATTAGATATGTCTCATCTTCCTCTTCGCGTCGCCATGTTGGTTGAGCCCTACCGTCGCCGGAGACCGCCGGAAAATCAAACCCTAGCTCCCTGCTTCCGGAAGATCTCACGGAGACGAAGATCTAATCGGGCCGATCCGGGCCCGGCCCGTGACCCGTGGCCGCGGCGCTTCAGCTGCCACGGCGGGACCCACGCGCAGTGCGCCAGCCAATCCTGGCGCGACGCGTGGCCTGCGCGTCAGCGGCCTGACCCGTGGGGCCCGCCGTTGTCTGCTGCGCCAATGAGCAGCCGCCAGGTGTCCTGCTTTTAATTAATAAAATTATAACATATATAATATTAATATAGATATATTAAACAATTAAAAATCGAAAATATAATTATATATATAAATATTATTAATAACAGATTTATTTCTTATATTAAAACAGTAATAATTTATCAATTAAATCAAAACTTTAAACCTAAATAATTCCTAAATTACTTATCCAAATTATGCAAAATTATATACCATTGGATTCAGCAAAAATAGAGGAATATTATGGCTTTATTAATTTTGCATTTGGACCTGTATTTAGCAAAGTGATTTTTAGGGTTTAAAGTTAATTTTAAATTAAGTGTCACAAACCTTATTTAGCTCATAACTTTGTACCCAATGATCCAAACATACCCAATATGGGTCTTAAAGTGATCAGAAAACCCTAAGGATTAATTTGATAGTATTTATCTTGCTGTTTGGATTAGTTTGAGCCTAATCACATTTAGGACCTAACCCTAATTACCCTAATTAGACATAGAACTTCAATTGACCATAACTTGGTCAATTGAGCTCCAAATTTGATGATCCATAGATCCATTTAGATCAGAAGAACTTAATTTTCATTAATATGTAAAAATATTTTAGATCTAACGGTTAGATTTGCTAATCACCCTTAACTGCTTTAAATCTTGATTAGTGATTAATAGCAAATCTAGTAATCCAATTTGAGAGATTTAAACTTCAGAGGACTCATAGAACCATTTAGAATCAATCTATAAGGTTAGATTATAGTTTGAGTGCTTAATTTTGTTAATCACTCACTAATCACCCTAAACCCTAATTAAGTCTTACTTAGTCAAATTAGGTCCAAATTGAGCTTACTACATATCATTATAATCAGTGAGCTATTTGTAATTCATAGTCACTTATTTTGCTTAATTTGGATACTAATTGGTAAAGTTAGGATTTTGACCTATAATTAAGGATCCCTTAATTAACCCTTAAACCCTAGATCTTGTATTGGCCATAACTTGGCCAATACTTATCAGAATTTAGCAAATTTAGGTTCTATGGAAAGCTTAGACAGTAAAGAACATTAAACGGAAAAAAAATTTAACTTTCATTTAGTAAAATTACTAATTTGCCCTATTGAGTCAAATTCACCAGTTTGATCTCTAAATGGCTTATTAATCACCCAAAATTAATTTAGTTGCTGTCTAATCCTATATTAGACAATAAGAAAAACTTTCCAAAAGAAAATTTCAGAATTTAAGCCCTAGATTAAAAGTTGATCTTTTGAAACCTTAAGTAGGGGCAAAATGGTCATTTTGCCCAAATTTAGGGTTTAGCCTTTTAAAGCCCTAAATTCAATTTCTAATCATTAAAATCGGTAAATAGAATGATTTAGAACTGAAATTAATCAAATTCAAGTCTAAATAAGACTTTGATTAAAATCTTAATCTTAGTTTCTTAAGGAAAATTCCTAAAGTCTTAAGTAAAGTTCTCTTTCTTTAATCATCCTTAGGTCTTATAACATTAGTTAGGATGTGTGTTTTGAGAGATACTCTTAGTAATTAAGAGCCTTATTTCCTAAGATTAGAAATAGATCTTAAGTTAGAATTCATCTATTGAGTAAATTGGGTTACTCAATTAGATGAAACCTTGAGTTTACTAGTTTCTAGATTTTTCTTAGTTTATTAAATGATTATTTGATCTTTAGACTTTAGAACTAAGAATAGAAATCCATCCTAATGAATTTGATTCATCATTAGGATTTGCCTTAACCTAATCTGTGAGATTTGGGTTCTAAACCTTAGACCCTTAGATTATACCTTTAGATTAAGTAATTAGACCCCATCATCTGGAGTCTAATTCTTAAATCTATTCATCTTGATTTGGCTAATCAAGATGAGGTTGGGATGAATTAAAATACAAAACTAGGTCGATGATTTATTCTTTTTAACCAAATAGTCGTCTTTTGATTAAGTTATAATTAGGACTTGGCCAGTCCTAATTATCTTCAACTAGTAGGACTCGTGATTCTAAGTTACAGAATGTGTAAGAATTGTTGATTCTGAAACTTATGTAACTTAGAGTAAATAGAACGAATAAAGTAGATAACAAAGGATATCACCTGTATTTTAGATAGAGTTTCTTGCACTTTGATTTTGATGCTTCGCATTCCTTGATTTTGAGCCTTATACCTTGGAACATATATTATGTACATAAGATATTTTGATAAATATCTTATGTTAATTTGGATCATTATTTATAAACAGTATTATGTTCGTTTCACAAGTGGTTTTGTAAGGTGTAGCTTGATTAGTATACCTCTTCGATCAACCCGTTCGGGGTCGGCAACCTTTCGAGGGTTTAATGTCTGACAGTCTATTGGCCATGCCTAGTCCGAGTGATAGGATGGATAGACTCTCGCCCTACAGACTACAGAGTCAGGATTCTGATATGGATATACTAATTCAAGTACACTTACATTCAGTTCTGTCTTAGCTCATCAGGCTAAGAGTTTCAGTGATGTTCAGTTCAGAGTTTCTTAGCTCATCAGGCTAAGAATTGCTGATTTAGTGTTCAGTTCAGGTGACTTATACAGTTACTATAGTTTCAGTTTGCAGATACTGTTTTACTAGTATATTCTGCATTTCAGCACTGTTTTACTTACAGCTTTTTCTGCACGTGTTTTTATATAGGATGCTAGTTCTATTTTCTGTTTTCATATGCTTACATAGGATGTTAGTGTTTTCAGTTTTTACTGTTTAAATTTTGTATGTCACTTAGCATAATCCATTTGAACATATGCATATTTAGGTTGTATTTTCTTACAGTTTTACTTTTCTTTTACTTACCTGTTTGTGTTGCAGTTGCTTGGAGGAAGTTTATATTACTTCCTATTTGTTTAGTTATAAACTATGGTTTATAACTTATTACAGTTCTTTTGTATGCTTTCTTGCACCTATTATGCTTAGTTCTGTTTTTATGGTGATATCTTCTTAATTTAATAAAATTGCTGCCCTAAAATGTACTTAGACTTATTGTCTAACTAGATTTTTCTTTTGTTGGCTGGGGCCCTACCATTATGAAACTGATAATGGTAGGTTCTGAGTTTGTTGGTTTAGCAGATCCAGTGGAGAGTTTGCCATTGGAGGAGGAGTCCGTTCCTGAAGATCTGTATCTTAGTTTTCTATTTTCAGTGAGGTTGAGAGTTTTCTTTCAGTTCTTTTAATCTCATTAAATGATGTAATAATACAGGATTATATTTTTTTTTCAGTACTTTACTTATTCTATATTATTGTATTTATACTGTATTGAATGGATGTTATGTTTTATGCTTCCGCACTCTGAGTTCATGTATGATCATTTAGTGATAGTATTTCTGGATTGAATGGTAAAGTCCTTATTTAAATTGGATTAGTACGTGTATCTAATCCAACCTTAAGTGGGGACCTTGTCATTTGGTGACCCCTCCACTGTAATCATGTTAACTTAAGGGTTAACAGGATCACGGCGGAGCAGGGCCGCCACAGTAGCAAAGGCTCCAACTTAATTTGGACCAAATGGGAAGATCTTTCTTTCCCAATTAAGAAAGGGGGCCTTGGCATAAGAAATCTTAAATACATTCACAATGTGTTTTCTGCCAAATTATGGTGGAACTTTTGTACCAGAAAAAAATATTTGGGTGGATATTATTAAAGCTAAATATTGTTCCACAATTCATCCGGTCCTTGTCTCTAGGAACCTAACGGATTCTATTTCTTGGAAGAGGATGCTGGACTTAAGAAACCTCATGGAACATTTAATTGTTTGGACCAATATTGACTCCTCTTCCTCTTTCTGGTGTGATGCTTAGAGCGATCTTGGTCCCCTTCATTTAATCTGCAACCCAATTACTCCTAAGCTTACTCTTGGGGATTGTTTTAATAGCGACCATACATGGAACACCAATCTTATTAAATCCATTATTCCTTCCAACTTTCAGGACCTCATTCTGAACTCCAAACCAATTTTAATGGCCAAGAAGCACGCTCATCAACGATAAATTTAATCTCCATATAGCTTGGAACATACATAATAAAATATAAGATAACTAATTTTAAACCTTGGTTTTGGCATCACAACATCCCTACACGCATTAGTCTATTCATCTAGAGGCTTCATCACGATTCTATAAGTGTTGATGAAATTCTTATGTCTAGAGGTCCCTCTAAATGCCATTGCTGCCACTTATCGGCTGCGAGCTTGGAAAGTACTAGCCATGTATTTTTCACCAACTCTGCTGCTCAATTCTTATGGTCCACTTTCAACAGCATCAAAATCCTCAACCAGTTTGTGTCCGATCTTCCTTCCCTAATTTCCCAGTGGAATGATAGGATTATAAAATTAAAGAAATTGCATCTTTCGAGCCAAATTGTTGCTTAAATTTTATGGAACATTTGGGTGGCCCGAAACCGAAAAAAATATCACGAAGCTGACTGGAATTGCCAATAAATGAAACTAAATATTATAAACGATATCAATACCATCATTAGCATTTTCCCTAAGAAGTTGATCTGCTGGAATAACATCAATAAAATTGGTTTTCTCGATTTATTTAATGTTGGAATTCCTTAACAGTTTTTGTTGCATTGGCTGGCTGAAGGGGTGTTATTCTATATGGCTATGCAATTCATATTTTTCAATTATGCTTTTCCTCATGACTTTTCTGATGGTTGGCATTTATTTTTTCGTCGGGTATCTGCCCTGTCGGACCGTCATCGAAAATGGTCGCAAGATTTCCGGTGAGCCGCAGTTCTCGCTGAAATGTTATAACATGATACAAGTGCTGGTGGGAGACCAGCTTCACGGCGGCAGTGTCTTCGATCGGGCTAAGGGTAAATTTTTATGGTCTGTTTATCATTTAATTAATTGGGCCACCTTCCTTTGGGCGCGGATGTTAGATGGGTCCCAATTTCAAGCATTTTTGATGATAGCTGGAAGCGGCACTGTATTTGTTGTTTATGTTATGCTTTGTTATGGGGTTTTGATGAAGAGGTTTACCTTATCGTTTGGTTTATTGAGTGCTGTCTATCATATTATCATTTCCTTTGCTTGCTATCAAATCGGTGTGCTACAGTCTCTGCTCAAAGACATGCTGGTATATAGGATGTTTGATGGCAGGGAAGTTGATGGTTTCTTGGGTATGGCTGCCAACCTTTTGAGGGTTAAGCTCTGTCTGGATATTTGTCGCAGCAGTGCTGTTTTGGCAGAGACTTGTTTGATTATAAGGAATTCTTTACATATTATTTTGAAAAATTATATTTCTCCTCATGAATCTAATGTGATTATTTATTCGATTAGAGAGATACTATTTAAACTGGCTTTCCTTTTAGCTGCTACTGGGCTCTCCATTTGGGACGGCATTTGCACTGTTATCTTGCTCACCATCGTTTTATTGTCTCAAATGTTTTTTGATCGCTCATATCCTAGCGGATGTGTTATCTTTCTCGCGCTCATTGGATTGCAATACTGGTTATTGAGAGTTGGCACAATTACTTTGAAATATGATTCTATGTTTCCATGTTCTCGGTGGCTCCTTCTTTATCTCAGCTTACATTCTTTAGATACTGCTATTATTTTATATCCAGGAAGTGTTCATCTTTTCCCCAATTCACAGCATACTTTTTTGCCTTTTAATCTAGCTGATTTAGCCTTGCGAATGTTTGGTGTCATGGGTGGAGATCCTCTCGGTCGCTTGCTACACCCGTTACCCTATGGGGGTCTGTCTGTTGGGCATATTGCTAGAGTCTTGTCTTTTAAGCAGCTGTGTCGTCCTGATTCTTTGAGGTGGTCTTTTCAGGATTGGGAAATTACTGTGAAAATTTATGTGCAGCTCTCAGGTAAGCTTTTAAATTATATTTATAAAACTACTTGTGAGTTCAATTTGCAGGTCTTTCTTTTTACTTGGCTTGGCTGGATTGAGGTAGTTGATTGCTTCCTTGGCGTTGTCCCAATTATCAATCTATGTTATTTGTATTTTCTTTTTGTGGGTGGTCCTTTTAGGATATACCCTGGGACCTCCTTCTTTTGGGTTGGCTTTTGGATTTTTAGATTTATGTTTTTTTATAACCACCCAACCCTTTGTGTATCATTGGCTTTTATTTTAATAAAACTTACAGGTTTTTGTTAAAAGAAAAAAGGTTTGTAAAATATTAAAATTTGCACATAATATTAATTGGCATAATTCAGTAGGAGATACATATACAAATAAAATAAAATACAATATTTAAGTAGGATATGTTTGTAAAAATTATTAGGATTATAAATATAATATACATATTTAAGTATGTACTCATTTTGAAAGAAAATATAGTAATATATAATATTTATTTTATTGGTCAATATTACGGAATAATTTTTAATTTCATTAAATGGGCGTTGCAAAATAATTTATTAATATAATATTTAAAATAATGCTTTTAAGATATTAAGAAAATATTAATATATTTATATAGTAAAAGTTATCATTTATTTATTCTTAACCAAATTTTAATTAAAATATAATTTCTAAAAAAATAATTAATAATTAACTTAATATTTCAATTTGTATATTAATAAAAGTTTATTTATATATTATTAAGATAATATTTTATGAAGATTATGATGTAATAATAATTAAGATAAGATAATTTATTGTGGTGGCCAATAGGCCCCGGCTTCATCACAGTGAATTGGCCTGACTTCGTTCTACCTAGCTTTGGCTCAACATTGTGCTCTTTGCCTTTGTAAGCAAATCAAATTGGTAATTAAATAATGAGGGTTAATTCACAATAAAAAAAAATGACTAGTCTTTTCACATTAAATTTAAATTCAATAATAAAATAAAAATAGTGTACAAAAAAAATAAAAAGAAACATTACAAACGAACATCACATCACATGCTCCATCCTGTATTAGCTCCTCATCGAAGATTTGATCCATAGATTTATCCTAATCAGTTATATATATAAATAAATAAATATATATGTATATGATAGGACGAACAAAGAAAATAAAAGAAAATAAAATAAAATTGTTAATTAGACACATATGTCTAAATAAGATTTGTAAAATATCAAAATTTGCACATAACATTAATTGACAGATTCAGTAGGAGATACATATACAAATAAAATAAAATACAATATTTAAGTAGGATATGTTTGTAAAATTATTAGGATTATAAATATAATATATATATTTAAGTATGTACTCATTCTGAAAAAAAATATATAGTAATATATAATATTTATTTTATTAGACAATATTACGGAATAATCTTTAATTTCATTAAATAGGCGTTGCAAAATAATTATTAATATAATATTTAAAATAATGCTTTTAAGATATTAAGAAAATATTAATATATATATAAATATAGTAAAAGTTATCATTTATTTATTCTTAACCAAATTTTAATTAAAATATGATTTACTAAAAAAAAATAATTAATAATTAACTTAATATTTCAATTTGTATATTGGTAAAAGTATATTTATATATTATTAAGATAATATTTTATGAAAATTATGATGTAATAATAATTAAGATAAAATAATTAATTGTGCTGGCCAATAGGCCCCGACTTCATCACAGTGAATCGATCTGACTCCATTATGCTTAGCTTTGGCTCAATATTGTGCTCTTTGCTTTTGTAAGCAAATCAAATTAGTAATTAAATAATGAGGGTAAATTCACAATAATAAAAAAATGACTATTCTTTTCACATTAAATTTAAATTCAATAACAAAATAAAAATAGCATACAAAAAAAATAAAAAGAAACGTTATAAATGAAGGTCACATCACATACTCCATCCTGCATTAGCTCCTCCTTGAAGACTTGATCCATAGATTTATCCTAATCAGTTATATATATAAATAAATAAATATATATGTATATGACAAGATGAACAAAAAAAAAAGAAAAAAAAAAAGAAAATAGTTAATTAGACACATATGTCTAATAAGGTTTGTAAAATATCAAAATTTGCACATAATATTAATTGGCATGATTCAGTAGGAGATACATATACAAATAAAATAAAGTACAATATTTAAGTAGGATATGTTTGTAAAATTATTAGGATTATAAATATAATATACATATTTAAGTATGTACTCATTCTGAAAGAAAGATAGTATATACTAATATTTATTTTGTTAGACAATATTACAGAATAATCGATGAGTTGGATACGTTATCTAACTATTGAGATGTGGGTTCCTAACAAACACTGCACCTCTCACGAAGGTTATGTAGTTTCTTTATTCTTCATATACCAGCCTGTTCTTGCCTAATGTATTGTCCGTACATACTTGAGATCAACATGAATAAAACCCTTGATTACGATTTCTAATAATTTATTTCATGTTTTGAGCAAAAATATCATATCAAATATATCAAAATAGGTCAAAGTTTAATAACGAAGTAAAATCTGCAAATAAATAATTAAATGAAAGAATGATATCCTTATTTTATTTTAGTAAAAATATCAATATTAATATTATATTCTTTATTATATATATATATATTAAAAAACAATATAGTGATTATAAGGAAGAAGAGCAAGAAGAGAGGGATAGATATATATCGCCCCACTCTGTGCCGCGCGCAAAAAGAAGAGGTAACATAATCAATTCGGCGGCGGAAGCGGTGTGCCACTTGGGGAGGAATTTCCCATCTTCCCGAATAACTCAAACAAAACCCATCTGAATAACTGCTGACTCAACCCCAAAAGAGGATCGGGAGCTAATACTTATAAGAGTAGTATTCTTATCCTAAGTATTAGACAAATACATACATTATATTTAAAATACAATATAAAGAATCTAATATATGTATAAAATATCAACATTTTTGGAATGTTGATCACATCACAATACTAAGTATAAATAGTAAATATAAATAGAATGCGGAGCTCAGCATACATCCAGAGTATTCATCACAGGATTGAATAAAAATATTCATCTCAGAATAGAAAAAAAAATACATCCAGAATTATTATAAATTTTATTGAAATACGGGAAATAAGTCTAAGTACTGAATGAAAAGTAGTAACTAAGTAAAATAATAAAACTGAGGAGGAGTTCACTAGTGCTCCACTAAGTCCTCCTGGATCTCTTGAATATCCACTTGATCTGTCCCCACTAACTTTTCTAAATCTAGCAAATTGCTGGATCCCAAAGTACCACATGCTAGACAATAAGTCTAATACATCAAAGCTAATCTAAGCAATTCTAACTATTCACTTAACATTTAAATAATGAAAACAAAACTGTAGAAATACTGTACATGTAACAAAAAATATAAAATTGTATAAAACTGTACAAAATTGAAGTAAAGTAAAGTAAAGCTAAATTATAAACTGAATACTGAAAGTAAGTATGATAGTAAATGATCTGAAACTGAGTAAGAACATGTGAAGCTATACTGTATGTCACCGAAGTCATGCATCGATATATCATGATACGATATGTAACTGATATGCAACCGAAATATCACTGAACGGTTTGAACTGTACGGTCCAATGTCTACATATATCCAGATGGGAATTCAGTACTAATCATCCTAAAAATTCCTCGATTGATATATGCAATATTTCAAAATCCATAAATCTTCACTGATACTCATACTTCATGCTCATGTTCATGCTCATGACCCTACACTACATACCTTAAAATTCAAAAATCTAGAAAATAATTTAAAAAAGATAGAAGGGTTATGGATTAAACCATAACTTATCTTGATTAAGATCTAAATCTTAATTATTTAATCAATCTACTTGATTGTAAGAGAATCTGATTTACATTATTCAAAATAATGCATTTAATTGAGTATTGATCTTAAATCATCAAATTAGAAGTGCTAAGGATAACATTAAATATGTGTGATTGAACTATCTGAATCCAAACTTAGACCTTTGATTTTCTCTTATATAAGACAATTAGCATAAAATGGGAATAAAATTATAATGATTTATGCAATAATCTAAATCTAATAAGATCTTTGATTTATCTCATAATATAGAATAGGAAAGGATCAAATGAATTTTAATCATTTGATCTAATCATCTTAACTCAAGTATAATAAGTAAACCTTAAGAAGTAGAAAAGTGAGATCTTAAGGGTCTTGCTATAGGATTCATCATTAAAATGATTAAAGACCTTAACTAATGATACATTGAGGTAGGAAGGACTTTTGTAACTTATTGAGGTAGAAACCTAGTTGCTCCTTCATAACTTTAGAAGTTGAACTTGATACCTTATGATAGGAATTACCTAAAGTACTTAAAATGTGGCTCATCCTTGTGGTAGCAACCTATGTGAGTGATCTTTGGATCACATCCTTGGAGCCTTGTGTAGGATACACCTTTAGAGTAAGAATTAATAGATTTGAAAATCCTTATTGATTAAATAGAACCTTTTGAACTCAGATTGTTGGTTGGGTAAAGTAGGGTATACTCATATTATAGGATGAATTAGTAATATTCAGGATTGGTTGATTCACTCCAATGTGGACTTATGACCATGTGCTATCCTGCGGGATTAGCCGAATACAGTCCCGTTAGAATAAATCTTCCAAGACTAAGAGTGTTACAATTAGTGAACAAGATCCTTAGTTTGAGATGTAAACTATGACGGGTTCTGCCTCCTACCGTAGTGCGCTTCGATAAGTGCAGTTTAAGCAAACTAAGTATCTTAAGTCAATTTGCGTAGACCGCTAAGTATGCTTGTAATTAGGGCATTTAACGGCTTAGCTTGAGATGTAAATTGTGATCGGGTTCTACCTCCTATCGTAGTGCGCTTCGATAAGTGCAGTTTAAACAAGCTAAGAGTTAAATTTACCTTTCTTGTAAATATGCTAAATATGTGTATACAATCATCCCAGCTAATGGTTTTTAAGTAAACTCTCAACTTAAACTAATGATCGAGATTAGAATTTAGGAGTGAGAATCCTTTTAGCAGGATTCTGCACAATGGAGACTTTGGGTTCATTATCAAATTTTAAAGTATTTCTGGATTTATTTAATGTAGTTTAGAAGCATGAGCATGAGCATAAGCATGATGTATGAATATTAGAATGATGTATGAGAATCAAAATGATGTATAAGTATCAGTGATGATCTATGAGTTATAGAATATTGCATACATTGGCAGGGAAATTTTTGGATGCATCGGTTGTCATCAATAAATAGTATTCCCAACAAGGTGTATATAGACATTGGACTGTACTGCTCATAACAGTTCAGTGATATTTTGGTAGCATATCAGTAGCATACGTATTATGGCATATTCAGATACATAGTTTCAGTGATATGCAGCATAGTTGTACATATGATTACTCAGTTTCAGATTCAGCACTGTTTTGATTTATTTTCAGTATTCAGTTACAGTTCAGTTTTACTTTACACTGCTTCAGTTTTGTACAGTCTTAGACAGATTTGTACTTTCAATACCTTTACAGTTTTTCTGCAGATTTACTCGTATTATGTAAATGTTAAATGAGTAATTAGAACTTTTATATTAGTTTCGATGTGTTAGACTTATTGTCTAACATGAGGTACCTTTGGGATCCAGCAATTTGCTAGATCCTGAGCAGTATACTGAGCCAGGTCAAGAGGATATCCAGGAGATCCAGGAGGAGCCCGTGGAGCATTAGTGGACTCTTCTTAGCTACTTAGTTTACTTTCTGTTCAGTATTTAGTTTTATGTCTATTATTCAGTAAATATTTGTAATAATTCTGGATGTACTTTCCTTTCTTTCCTGAGATGAATGTTTTCATACTGTTTCTGTGATGAATGTATCTGGATGTATGCTTTAAGCTTCCCCGCACACTATTTTTATACTATACTTAGTATTGTGATGTGATCAGTATACTGAAAATACTGATATCTTATACATATATTGGGTTCTTATTATATTTAAATCCAATGTATGTATTTATCTAATATTTAGGATAAGGATACTACTTTTATCTTAAGTATTAGCTCTCAACTCTCATTATAGTTGAGTCAGCAGCCCTTTAGATGTGCTTAGTTTTCAGCTATTCGGGGAGACGGGTTATTCCTCCCCGAGTGGCGCACCGCTCCGCCGCCGAATTTATGATTTTAATTCTTTTGCGCACGGCGACAGGGCGGGGTGCTACAATGTATGCATTGGTTTATCTCTTCCTTTCTAGTGGAATAAAATTACACCTAATCTAATATTAAGTGAAGAATTTGCCAAATTGACACACCACCCCTTAGCTTAATCTTGTGTATTAATGGATGGGGCGCCACAGTACACTCCAAAGCATTATAAGAAAGAAAGAAATCAAATTTATTCACATCCAAATAATGGAGGAGAGAGAAAATTAAATAAATAAGTATAAATATTTATAAATACCCCTACCCTTCCCTTCATCCTCCCATTCCTCCCCCCACTCTTCCCCATTCCTCTCCTTCTCTTCTCCCCCTCCACTCCTCCCTCATCTTCCTCAGCCACCACTAGTTCCCCTTGCCGCCACTATAAGTCTCATCAACACTAAGATAGAGTAGGAAATGAGAAACAGATGAAAAATTCCTATTCTTTTTATTTATTCTTCTTCTTTAATTAATAATAATAATGTTATTATTATTATTATTATTATTATTATTTTTTTCATTTATGCAACTTTCATTTTAATCATTTTTTCTATATATATATATTATTTCTAATTCATAAAAGTTTTATTTTAGTCATTTTCTATTTATATATATATATATATATTTCTTAATTTCTGCAATTTTTATTTAATTATTTTCTTTTTTTAAATATATATATATATATATATCCTAATTTTTGCAACTTTTAATTCAGCCATTCATTTTATATATATATTAATATATATATATATATATTAATTTTTACAACTTTCAATTCAATCATTTTTTTATATATATATATATATATATATATATACACCCCACACACAATTCATAATTTTTGCAACTTTTATTTTATTTATTATATATATATATATATATTTATATTTAAATATTTATATTTATATTTATACATTTATATATTTTTATATTTATTTATTTATTTATATTTCTTAATTTTTCAATTTTTATTTTAGTTATTTTCTTTTTCTATATATATATATATATTCTAATTTATGCAACTTTCATTTATTTTTTTATTTTTTTCTTATATATATATATATATATATATATATATCCTAATTTTTGCAACTTTTAATTTAAATTTTCTTTATAAATATTTTAATTTTTGCAACTTTCAATTCAATTATTTTCTTTATATATATATATATATATATATATATATATTATTGTTTTTTTTTAATTTTTGCAACTTTCAATTTAATTATTTTCTTTTAATATATATATGTATATATATATATATATATATATATATATTTATATATTTATTTATTTATTTCTTAATTTTTGCAATTTTTATTTTAGTTATTTTTAATAATTGGAATGATTGTATACACATGGTTGTATATTTCTAAGAAATGTGGATTTAATACTTAGCTTATTTAAAACTGCACTTATCAAAGCACACTTCGATAGAAGGCAGAACCCGATCAAAGTTTATATCTCAAACTAAGCTGTTAAATACTCTAATTACAAGCATACATAGTGTTCTACGCAAGGTGACTTGAGATGCTTAGTTTATTTTAAATTGCACATATCGAAGCACACTATGATAGGAGGTAGAACCTGGTCGTAGTTTATATCTCAAACTAAGGAACTAATTCACTAATTTTAATACTCTTAGTCTTTGAAGATTTACTATAACGAGATTATATTCGTCTAATCTCTCAAGATAGCACCTGATCATAAGTCCATATTGGAGTGACTCAACCAATCCTGAATATTACTGAAGTGACTCAACACCATGGATATGCATAATTATATCGAACTAATAATTTGGGTTCTAGCAATTCTGTTTAGCAACCAAGGATTTACCAAAGCTATGAATACCAACTTTAATTGGATAAATCCTACACAAGGTTCCAAGGGTGTAACCAAGAGGTCACTCAATATAGGCTGCTATCACATGAGAGGAATTTTATTCTAAGGATTTTGGATGATCCTACCACAAGGGTTTAAAATCAATCTTCTAAGGCTAAGGAGAATCATCTAAGTTCCTACCTCAAAATGTAATAATAAGTCCATCCTACTTCAAAATATTAACATTTTGTTAAGGCTTTTAATTATATAAAAATTATATTGTATGATCATCAAGATCTTACATGTCTAACATTTAACTTAATAATTTGCACTAGGATTATAAGTTGCATTTGTTAAGTTTGAATTGGTTTGATCAGATCAGATAGTTAGACCCATCTGATCATATCCTATACTACAATTATGGGACAAATTAAAAATATTATTGAAATTAGATCTTGTTGTAAATTATTATAATTTTATAATTCTCATACTAAGGATCTTATATAAGAGAAAATCAAAGACCTCAAACTTAAGTCCAAATAATTAATCACATAAATTCTTTTAATAATTTTAGCACTTCTAATACAATGTATTTCATTTCAATGTCAAATCAGATGTATTATTGGAATTATGTAAGTTGGATTATCTTTCAATCAAAGTTACTTGATAAAGGTGAAGGCTTAGATCTTAATCAAGACAAGTTAGGGTTTAACCCTTAGCCTTACCAAAATTAAGACCAATAGTTGATTTATAGATCAATGACAATCAATGTATTATGGTGTATTATTGATGGCAAATTTCAGATTTAGAGTAAGTATCACTTAGCTTAAGATCTAAGTATATTATTAGTAATATATTATTGATGTCAACTTAGCAATGGTAAATCAATACATTATTAGCATATTATTGATGTCAACTTAGCTTTGGATTAAGTATCATCTACTTAATCAAGTTATAAAGATTCTTAAGTTTATGTAAGCACATTTAAGTGTCCAAATAAGTGTTAAGGTTCTCTAATATATACCCTAGGTTTATAAACACATAAAAATGAAAAGGTAACATAAAATTAAAGGTGATTATTGCTAATCAAAATCAAAGAGATTAGCACTTAATCATAATTCTAAAGATCTACTTTGCATGCCATTTAGTTGTTAAGGTTCCACTTATTTGATTCAATCATTCATGTATTCTATTATCTAATGATTGACACAATACATTTTAAGGCACATACTAAGTGTTGAGTACTTGATACTTGTGAAAATATTTCAAATTAAATTTTTGCATAGAAATTTATGCAATACTTAATTTTAGCTAAAAATAGGTTCAAATTCAGTATAACTTAGCCCCACTAGGGTCCTAGGGGTCTTAAAATACCTAAATAATTGAGTTTTGGCCATTTCAGCTAAAACTGGGCAGTTTTACAAAATCTGGGAAGTCTTACAAAATCTGGGCAGTTTTGAAATTCTAGAAATTTTGCAAATTTTCAGGCGCTGAAACGCGCTGCAAGCGCGCTGTAGCGCTTTCCGCGCGGTAGCGCCCGGTAGCACTTTCCGCGCGGTAGCGCGCAGTAGCGCCTTTGCGCTGCGGCTTGCTGCGGTCCGTTGCGATCCACTGTAACCCGCTGAGCCCCGCTGCCACACGCTATGGCACGCTGTAGTGGTTTATTTTGCAAAACTACTGTTCAATTAATTTATTTTGTCATTTCCTAAGATCTAAAAAATTTTCGCTAAGGTCCGCTGCAGCGCGCTACAACGCACTGTAGCGTCCCATTTTGCAAGTTACTGTTCAATTAACTTTTATGACAGTTTCCTAAATTTCGTGAGATTTCACTGTAGCAGTTCATTTCGCAATTTTACTGTTCAATTAATTAATGTGCATTTTTTCTAAGTTTTCATGTCCGCTGCAGCCCACGGCAATTCGCTGCAGCGGCAGACGGTGATTTCGTCAGGTGCGAAACCAGCGAGAGCCATTTTTCGAGCCTAATTACTCTCAATCCAGAGAGTTCCACGATTTGTGCCATATATCAATGGAAAGATATTTCCAATACCTTTCCAGCGACACCAAAATTGGCATGAACGGAGCATCCTAGCTATACTAAAAATATGAATGAATGTCAGGGTATACGAAATTGATAAAAACAGAGCATATTCTGTTGAAACTTTTAAGAGCCTTAATGGCTTTCATACATGCATATGGACTTCCAATGGCTACATTCTAACATTATAACTGCATAAGAAAGACAAGGAGAGGAGCAAGAGGGTACCTTTATGTTCTTGGAAGGAGAGGAAGAGGAAGGAACCTTTGTTGCCTTCTTCTTCTTCTTCTTTCTTCTTCTTCTTCTTCTTCTTCGTAGGGTGAAGCAATGGGGGGGATGAGTGGAGAAAAGTTCAGCAAGCATGAGAAGGGGGCTGAGCTCTCCATTTAAAGGGGGAGAGGGAGTGTAGGGAGCCATCATGGCTAAGGAGACTATGGAGTAGAGCCATCATGCTTGAGCATTAATGGGGCATGGCTTGAGGTGGAAGGGAGAGATGGCCAGCCGAAATGTGCAAGGGGTTGTCAGCCAAAATACTAAAAATTGGGGGAAATTGCAAATAAGGGTCTCAATGATTGCCTAATTGCATATTTATTTTCCCGAATTATTTAAAAATTCTGATTTTTGAAACACACTCCGAAAAATCCCAAAAATTCACCCCAAGCTAATTGGGGGTGAAGAATTCAACGGCGAAGTCAGATTTTAATTCCGACGATTATTTAATTATCCTATTTTTCGACGCATTTAATTATATTAAAATATTCGCAAAAATTCGACGACTTCCAAACGTGTCCAAAACATCACCCCTAGCGGATTTCGATTTCGAGGTCAATTTAAATATCTCGATTTTCTAATTAATTAAATATTAAAATAATCCAAAATATTGGATTTAGCTTCGAATTGCTCCAAACCTTCAGGGCTTGGTTCTAATGACTAGATGAACTTGATGGAATGGTGATTACAATATGATTATGATAAAATCAAGCTGGGTAACAACCTTAGGTTGTTACATTCATGTTATGTATTATTACAATATTAATTAAGTTTAAATGAAAATGATAAAGCTCTCATCCTCATGAATTAAAAGGGAGCTAAGATAAGAATCTTCAGTAGCAACACGCTCCTCCTCCTGAATCTAATCTTCAGAAGGCTTGACTACTTCAAATAACTCAGAATCTACCATTGTTAGTTTATCAATGGTAGGGCCCTAGCCAAAGAAAAGAAAATTTTGGTTAGATAAATTGTCTAAGTACATTTTAGGTTGTTAATAATTCATGAGTTTTATGATATCACTATTTTACTTAGACTATAAAAATAAGCAAAGTGTAAGGGTGCAATAAGCATATAAATGAGAAGGATAAGTTATAAATACAACATTTATAACTAAATAAGATTTGAGGAAAAATGACACACCTCAAATAAACTAAGCAAGGATAGGCATACATGTATAATATAGTAAGTAAAAGTAATGAAAGAAATTCTAATACTTAACATGCAGATAATCATATGACATATACTGATTTAAAAGGAATTAATCCAACAGTGGTATATATTAGTAAGCAACAAAAGTCTAGCATTGTATAATATACAAATAGGCAAGTAAAGTAATGTAGACTAAAGTTAAGTACGATGGTAAACAGGAAACAACGAACAATAAACAATAAACGGTAAATAATAAACAGTGAACTAATATGTATGTACTGCCATATCAAAAGATGGCTAATCTAGCCTACTAATATCAAAAGGATTCTTAGCGTTAACGCGGAGGCTAAGGCAACAAAATATTCCTAGCATTATCTGAGGCTAGGCTGGAATAACAAGCAGAAACTGAACTGAAAAGGCAGTAATCACAAATGCAGAAATATTTTAGTTGCTTTACTTTTGCTTCTATGGACACGTCCAGAAGCAGCTGAGGAGTCAAGCACATCTGCAAAACTATACGGGTTCCAAACTTAGCACAACACTCATCAATGAGTAATGCCAAGTACTCCTTATTTTTTTCTTACCCCTATCCAGTAGGGTAAGATATGCCAGATCAACAAGTAACTAAGCTCAATACAAATGTTATCCTAATATTCTATATTTTTATTTATGCAACAATATTATCTTATATAACATGTTCAAGGAATAAGGCACAAAATATAATAAATGAGAAAGCACAAGTAAAAACAATAGTGACCAAGGAACTCTACTACACAAGGTGACATCTAGTGTTATTTATTAAACTATTCTAACTATTCCAAGTTACACAAGTTCAGGATCTCCAATTCTTACTATCGAGTGTAACTTAGAAGCACGACCTTATAAGTTAAAAGCAATTAGAACTGACCAGGTTCTAATTTAATTCAATCAATAATGACTACAAGTTAAATAAGAAATCATTACGTCCCAATTAATGAATTTAGACATTCTAAACTAAGATCTGATCAAGATCTACTAAGCTAAGGATTATAAATAAAATATCACGAGATTGGAGTTAATCACATAATCCAAAGGATAAGTCTTAAGGACTAAGGTTTGAGCCTAAATGTGAACTAATAATCAAGGTAAATTCTATTAAGCATAATCAAGCTTAACAAAATAAATCCCCTAATCTTAATCTAAAATGAAAGATAAAATAATCATAATTAAAGTATGAAAATCTAAAAATTAATAAAACTAAAGTTCTATTCATTGAATAACCCATTTTATTCAATGAATAAAATCTAATATAATATATTCCTAATCTTATAAAAAAGATCCTAAAGTGAAGTGTAGATCATAAGAAGCTTCTAATAAAGGACTTAAGAGATTTTAAGAGTTGATGATAATTATTACAATTTGTCTTTACTTGTTGTTTTATTTAATTAGGAAAGTTAAGAGCAAATTTTAGTTAAGTAAGGTATAGTATCCTTAGAGATTTTCAAGCCTAAATTGGGATGTTTGTCAAATAATTCAAATTATGAGATTTAAGACTTAAATTGATCTTAAATCTGTTTTATTATTATTTTAATGATTTAAACAATATTTTAAGGGTTAAGAACATTTAACCTAAATTTTGGGCAAAATAATAATTGTGCCATTACTTAAGAGTCCAAAAAGCTACTTTTTGATATAGAGCTCCAAAATGGATTTTCTTACTGCTAATGATTCTTTACTGTTTAACTTGAAGATAGACAATAAGTACACCAAATTTGGACAAGTATTAAGTCCTATGGGTCAAATTTAAGGATTCTAACCTACAAGGGTATTTTAGTAATTTCACTAAGCAAAGTCTAAAAATTTAGTTAGTTTATTGTTGTTTGTTATCCAATGATTCTATAGAGTCCAAGAACACTAAATTTTGATGTCTAATGGATTAGTTATGAGTATTCTAAGTTTATGGTTAAATATGTCATTTCTAAGGTTAAGAGGGATTAAAAATCTAACTTTTCCATTTGAGATCCAAATTTAGCAAACTCAATGGCTATAGCTTCCCTTTATCATATTGAGTACTTTAACTAGGAGTAAACCTAAATTGGACCTCATTTGGCTAAGTTGTGACCTAAAAAGGGTTAGAGGTATTTTGGTTAACCTAGAGTTTCTAGTGGTCAAAACCCAAATTTTATTTCAGATTATACTTTATGATATCACAAGCCATCCTAAGCAAATAAAAGCTACAAAGCATCAATTGAAAGAATTAAAGCTATAAACCATAAATTTATAATTTAAACAAAATATGAGGTAAGAATATACCTCCTCACAAAGCTATAGAAAAAGGTTAAGCATTTTATATATAGAAATTACTAAGTATAGGAAAGATCCTGAGCAGATATGATCAAACTACTTATGCTAATTTTTTGAATAAAATGTAATATAAACAAAACAAGATTGAAATTTAGCATCCTAATATGCTTGTACATAAAACCAAAAAGCTAAAAATACAAAAATACTGAAAATATTGTAATGCTGAAAGTACTAAAAAATATTGAAAATATTGAACTGAAAATAACAGAAATTGAACTGGAAAAATTTTTAATTGGACACGTGCCTTGATTAATCTTTCCACAACAAAAAATTGGCTAAAGTAGCCACCGAATCCAATATTGAAATATCAAGGACACTAATACCTAGATCAACAAATATTATATATCCATCCAATACATTAATGCCTGGGAACTAAATTGAACTACACTGTACTGATCACAATATCAGAACTATAAAGGTAGACTAACTAGGGCACATTCCACTGAATTGTTATCTAATTTACTAATTTATTAGATCTATCTAACTTATCTAATTCATTTATATTCACGACATACACAATTTCTAAACTAATATTAAAAATTTATTAAATATCTTATGTCTCACCTAATATGCCAAAATAGTAAAGACTCAAAATAAGAAATCAATACGTACAAAACAAGGTATCAGCAGTACTACACAAAATTTTATGATATCACAGGATTTCTAATTTAATCATTCTAACTAATTTGAGATTTTATAAACTCAGGATCTCTAAAATCCTACTATTTAGTATAAGCTCAAAGCTATGGTCCTATAAGGTTTAAACAATTAGAACAAATCAAGTTTTAATTAAATTTAATCAATAATGCTTACATAAGTTTAATAGTTAATCAATCACCTTAATTAATGAATTAATAACTCAAACCAATCTTTATTAAGGTAAATCAAGATTGAGGGATTAAGAATTTAAACTTTAAAATATTCAGGTTTAAACCTGTAACACCCCATTATTAAATTAAGTAATTTAATCTAATAATGAGTGTTATTATAGTACTTAATACTGGATTAATGAAACCAAATCCATTATTAAGTACTACGTGGACTTCATGATCTCTAAAAAGGATAAACCAGATGCATAACTAATAAGAAAATAATACTTATACCATTCTAGCCATTCATATAATAGAAGAATAAATGCATCACAAATTTGTAAAGTAACATACAACAGTTAATAATATTTATATAAGCTCTTAATGAAGGATGTATGTCCTCTAAAATAAATGCAATAAAAGACTAGAGCTAGGAAGGTGCACAAACTGCCATAATTAGACACGATCCACCTCGAGTCCAAGGCCCATAACAAACTCTTGAACCTACCGTATTTTGGTTTTTAAATACGGTAGGGCACAACCAAAGTAGGAAAATAATTAGACTTTAAAAGTCTAAGTACATTTTAAAAGTAGGCTAAGCAAATTATTAAGTAGATATCACATTAGTCATTTACAATTTAAAGTAAAAGCTGTGCAATAAGCATAAAAATAAGAAGGTAAAGTAAGAAAAGTTTCTTACATTACTTAAGTATTTTTATAAATCCTACAATAAATAGGTTAGCATAGCAATTAAAATATCTACAACTGAAAAAAAATGAATATGTTCAATTGATTTTGTATGCTAAATAAAGAAAAATAGTGTAAGAAATAAAATTTACATTTTTGTAGGAAACTATACACTGCATACATAATTCCATAGGATTTAAAATGCTGTAAAATAAAAAGTAGTTTTAGTTCTAAAGATTGAATATATATATTATATATATATATATATTATATATAATCATAAGACTATATTTAATCATACATAATCAATAAAATTGTGAGAAATGCAAAATATGATTTATTTATCTTGTATTTTTTTCTGTGGGCGCAGAAAAAGTGAGGAGTTGAGTATGTCTACTCAATTTATCTGAAAGTGGATCAACTGTAAATACACATATTCCCCCTCAAAGGAATTATATGGTTTCTGGATACACCAATAGCATGCCTAAGCTTCGTGATAGCTGTACTAAAATCTATCATATAAACACCTTTGAAAATCATTAAAATGTTAATTATATGCACAAATTTTTGATGTATGATTCAAGGTTTAGGTTCAATGCATTATAGCACAACAAAAATTTACCAAATTATTGTAAATCATGTAATATCCATTATTTTCTATTTTTAATTATCTATCATAATGAATTGGGACTAATAAAATCCCTAATTAACTTTGGAAATATGGATTCTCACATGTTATTCATTTTACTATTAGTAATTTATTAAGAAGCTCAAAACAATAAATATTCATTTTATGAAACAATACTTTACTATTTACTTACTAAAAAGATATTGTTCATTTTGTAAAAAAACAAAACAATTTATTTAGCATAACAAATATTATTCATTTGCAGAAATGATACTATTTATTTTGCATTTTTGTCACTATTCTTTTCACATTTTTGCCACTAATCATTTTGCAATAAATATAATTCATTTCATATTTCTGTCATTATTCATTTTGTAAAACAACAATACTGTTCATTTTGTAAAATAACAATACTATTCATTTTGTTAGATATATTTATTAAATACCCTTCAGTTAATACCACTCAAATAATCAATTTAAACTGAATAATAAATTTGAGCAAAACATGAAAATTACTGCCTAGTTTGATCTTTTTTCAAAAATCTGATATATCAAAATTCAATATGAATGTAAGCTATTATGTCCTTGTAAAAGAAAAGCATACTTGTGAAAACAAATTATGTTATTGCTGAAATGAGTTACCCGTTATGCTTAAAAGAAGTGATCAAGCATTAAAATTCAGTCCAAAAATGTAAAATAAATAGAATACAAAGCCATATAAAAAGTAGTAAAAGAAAACCAATATATGAACAACCGAAACAAAAGAAGTGTTCTTAGGCATTCACAAGCTTGTTATTTTGTCAGATGTAGATATCAATATATAAGACAATAGTTATATTCTTAGTATTGGTCGTTATCCTTTGTATTGGTCCTTAGTATTATGCTCAGATGAATTAAGGAAATAAATTCATATTACAAAGTTTATATAGATTTGGAATCAATTATAGTTTCTTACAAGCTGCTTAAATTTTGTTTAAAATGGCACTTTTAAATCAAACATTTAAATTGGGCTACAGTATGAGTTTATCATCATTAAGAATAGAAAAGTCACGGGTTATTCACTTCATTCTCAGTTTCAACATTATATTTAACAAAAATTTATATTGCCAAACTCTCAAATTTATACGGCATATTATATTTAACAAAAATAACCATGAAGCATGATGTTACTAACATTTTCAGAGTGCTAAAATTTATATTGAAAAATAAATAAAACTTCAGCTTTTCTTTGAATAAAACAACATCTATAGTTCATTTTCTTCATCCTTCAATCATAGATGTAAGTGATTCACAGCTTCATTATTGCTTATTATGACTAGCTAGGAGTCATCCATCATATATTTATATATAGAATTAATAGCCTTTCTATGGTGCAATATATGAAATTAATTCTCACCAAACTATCCTTTACGCGCATAGTCAAGCACTAGTTCAATATGATAACCAATACGCCCAGGGTAATCAGATTTACAGGATTTTAATAAATTTTGAACTCAGCCAAGTGTATCTTGTTACAATCATACGTACCTATAATCAATTTACTATATTTCTAGATTATACTATTTATTATTGTATAGCCCCCAAGTGAATACTGCAAAATAAAAAAAAAGCTAAAAACGAATAGTAGTACAACCTCTAGTTTAACTTAAAGTATTACTAATAACTTTATCAGCCTATACAAAATACTTGATAGGAAAATAGGGTGGAGTACCTTATTTAGGTGTCGAGAGCTTGCTGCTAGGGTTCGGCACCTAGTTTCGTAGTCTTGCTTTCGAATACTGATCCCGTGCCTAGAAGATAGGGTAGCATTCAAAAAGAAAGGGAGGCGGTATGGGTTCGATTGGAATAGAGGCGTTGTCTGATCTTTGTCGAAGCCTCACATTGGCAAGAGCAGCGGCGCGAGCCACGCATCGCTCTTCTGGCTTCGAAGGAGAATGCGATTCCTTTGATCGAGCGGCGTGCGATAGGGCAGAGAGGTAGTCTCGATGGATAAGGAAATCGCCATATATAAATACAAATATGAATTTAATAATTAGTTAATTAAATGATATATTAGTTATTAAATTATTTTATTTAATTAGATTTAAGCTATTATATGTTCACTAAATTTTCAAAAAATTTTGCTCTTAACTAAATCGAGGATGACGAACTCAAAAATGCAGTCGAAATTTCATTGGAGCTTGTCTTTATTATTTTATTTTTTCAGGCTTTCAAAAATACAATACAAAAATCAGGAATTTTTAACGATCTCGAAAACTCACCAATTTTCACCCTTTGCTAATTTAGGGGTGAGGAACGCATGGCGAAGTTCAATTTTTAATCAGAGGTCAATAATTTCTTCATTTTCCTGATTAAATAATTTTTTAAATTATGATTTTGCTTATTTGGTCTCCAGATTGGACCAAAACTTTGAACCTCACTTCCAATGACTAATTAAGACAGTTATAAGAGATTTGAAGATAATTGAACTGTTAATATTATTAACAACCTTGGGTTGTTACATGTAACAACTCAAATTATTACCTTAGTTAATTAGGACTAATCTTAGTCTTAAATATAATTATAAGTACTAATTAGGTCATTGGAATCAACTTCTAGGGCCTACCCCAAATCAGGGATCCAATGGATCGAATCCTGAATTCTGAAAAAATCCAGAAACCCTAAAATTTGACCTATCTAATTTGACCTCGGATTGGAAAACGGACACCGCCATTGCGTTCATTGACCCCAAATTAGCTTGGGGTGAAGTTTTCGTGTCAGTCGGAAGTCGTCGAAATTTCGTCGAATATTTTAATAATAAAATGCCCCGGAAATCGAGGAATTAAATACTCGTCGGATCAAAAATCTGACCTCATCGTTGCGTTCCTCACCCCTCAATTACTAGGGGTGAATATTTGGAATTTTTATGGAAATGATTTAATTATCTATATAAAATTGGGAATTTAATAATTAAAATATTAATTATATATTATTTTATTTATCAACTAACGGCGCCATCCACTTAACCGCGCTCGCCGTCAGATCCAGCCGACGCCATCGCTTCCTCCTCTCTCTCGCATCAGACGGATCCGAGCCGTCAGATCGGGATCGATCGAACAGCTCGGGACCCTTCGTCCTCGGCTTCTCCTCTCCGTCCCCGACGCCACGCGACGCTCCGCCCCCCCCGCCTGGCCAACCCGGCCCCTCCCCCAGCCTCGGCGAGGTCGCCTGAGGCCTTATAAGACCTCGGACAGGCTCTGGGCTCCGGGTTTGCGAAACCCGATCCCGGAGCGACCGAACCCGAGCCGCGCCGTCCGTCTGCCTCCGCAGCTGTTCGTTCAGTACCCCGATCCCCCCCTCTATATCCTACAATCATTGCATATTTTCAATTTGTAACGCTATTCCACGCCTCGGATTAACCATCTGCCGGACCTGATCGGCGAGAAAAGCGATCGATCGGGCTAATCGCACGATCGATCCACAATATAAATGGTTAAACCCGTTCGACCCGTAACCCTAGACCTAGGGTTAGCATTTGCCGTCGACTCCGGCCACCCTCCGGCGAAGGTCCGCCCACCGACGTGTAGGCCTCGACGAGGGCTACCGTCGGTCGTGCGGACCGAGTGGTCCGGCGCCGGGAAGACCAGCAAAAGCCTTGCCCTAGGCGCCGGCCCTCGGACGCCTCCGCGAGGGAGACGAAGTCAGGGTCAGACCGGTCGACCCCGGCCCCCGGCCCGACCGTGTCGGTCCGCGTAAGCCCCGTGTGGGGCCCACTACCCACGTTGCAAGCCTCCGGGCCCGCCACGTGTCACGTTGGCCACACGCCGATCCGCAACCCCTCGGCTTCGGTCGTGGCCCACCGCGCCACGTGCCAGCCCCACTGTCATTCCACTGGCATTTGTGCCCACTACCCCGCCCCTCTCTCTTCTCTTCGGCCTTTTGTGCCACTCTTCGCCACGTGACCTCCTCCCCCTCCTTCCATCCCTTTTCCTTTCCCACACTCCTATCACCCTTCGTCTTTTGCTTCCCAAGTGGGCCCACACAGTGCCATATGGCAGCATCCTAGCATGCCACGTGTCAGGTGGGACCCACAGAGCCATGTGTCATGTGGGGCCCACAGAGCCACGTGGCAGCCTCCAGGCATGCCACATGTCCAGTGGGGCCCACATGCAGGGCAGCACCGAATCAGGTGCTGTCATGTGTCATAGGTGGGGCCCACTGCCATCTCAGCTAGTGAATTAGTTTAATTAATTACTGTTAGTCAATAATTAATTATAATTAGTGATTAATTAATTATAATTAGTATTAATGATATTTCAACAGTAATTCTGTAATTAAGAGATTAATTAGGATTATTTTAATGTTAATCAAACCTTAATAGTAATTAGAATAATTAATTATTATTAAATAGTAAACTATAATTAATTATTCTTAATTAGATATTAACAGGTGATTAAGATTAATTAAACAGTAATTAGTGCTAATGACTTTTCAATAGTTAAATAATAATATTATATAATTTAATTAATTAATCAATGGATTAATTATTGTTAATTAATAATTAAGCCTAATTAATCACAGATTAATTAAAAATTAATAATTAAGAAACTATATAAATAACTTTAGGAATGAACAGTAAAATCATTCAATTTGAATAAATAAACAGTAAAATAATTCAAATTGTATTTTTGAATAGTAAAACCTAAAAGTTTAATAACTTTTTATAAGATGATCCAAACATAGCCAATATAGGTCTCATTTTAATCAGAAAAATATAAGGAATCAAATAACATAAGTCAAAAATTAATTTCGGAGTATGTATAATGAGGTAATATTTTAGGACCTCTCTAGAACCTCATAACTTCTTACCCAGTTATCCAAACATAGTCAATATGGGTCTTAAAATGCTCAGGAGAGCGGCCCCATCACTGTAGTAGTATTAGTTTTCTCATTTGGACATCAAGACAAAAAGTTAACCCTAGAATTCTCAGTGAAAAATGACCAAAATGCCCCTAGACTTCAAACAGCCATAACTTAATCAAATCAACTCCAAATTTAAAAATTCAAGATGCTAACTAACTTAGAATTTCAATGTCATCAATAAACTAAGATAATATTTAGGATTTGAACCCTAAAAATTTAGGTAAAAGACCAAATTACCCCTGACCTCGTTTTGGTCATAGCTTGACCATTTGGAGTCCAATTTGGACGTACTTACTGTCTATCTTCAAGTTAGACAGTAAGGAATCAGTTGGGACTAAGAGAAATCAATTCAAAACTATGAGTCAAAAGTTGACTTTTGGACCCATAAAGTAGCGGCAAAATAGTCATGGACTAAGTACTATTAACCTCTAGCTAACATTTCAAAACTCGTAAACTAATGTTATAAAGACCTTAGTGACATTTAAGTGAGTGAAATTAACTATTATATTAGATTCCAAGATCTTCCTAAGTTTTTAACACTACATCTTAAGGACCTTTCTTGAGACTAGGACTAGATCTTATGTTAGAGTTCATTCGTTGGGTAAATTGGGTTACCCAATGGGTGAAACCTGTTCTGTTTTACAACTTGTTCAGATTATTTTGTCTTTTAACTTTAGATTTAGGATAGGAGATTCATCCTATTAAGTTTGATTACTTAATAGGTTGACCTTAACTAGTAGATCACTTATAGAATAAAACCTAGAACTTAGGTCTTATCCTTTTTGGATTATATGATTAAACCTAAATCTCGTAGTGTTTAATCCATAATCTATAGGGTTAGAAGATCTTGATCAGATCTTAGTTAGAACATCTAAATTCACAAAACTAGGACGTATGATTTATTGATTTAACTCATAGTCGTCTATCTGATTTGACTAGATTAGAACCTGATCAGTTCTAATCCTTTTTAACTTATAAGGACGAATTTCTAAGTTACACTCGATAGTAGGAAAATAGTGATCCTGAACTTGTGTAATTTGGGATAGTTAGAATGGGTAAGTAGAAAATAAATGATATCACCATATTTAGTAGAGTCCCTTACTCATATTTGATATTTTGTTGCTACGCATTCCTTGATTTTTGTGCCATATTTTCTTGAGCGTGTCATACAAGATTTTTGGATGCATGAATAAAATGTTAGAAAAATATGGAGACTCCTTAGATTTCTTATGAAAATACTAAAGTGATTAATTAAAGATAATAATGTGTTTGAGCTACCTCTCAGTATTGTCTTCTGATTGCATAGTCTCCTTATTGACACTAGGGGAAGACCTTATTTATATCTTCTGTTACTCTGTTGTGTGCTGTTTGCCTAGTCTCCTTATTGACACTAGGGGTACACCATTGGTGCCTTAGCCGTACTGGTGCTAAGATCCTTCAATATCTGGTGGGCTAGATTAGCTCTTTTCTGTATGACAGTTGATACACGGACATTTATATATATATGCAGTCATGACGTTTTGTTTACTTTTCAGCATTTTTATCCAGTCAGCTATTTCTTTGTACTGCTCTTATATTTTAGGATGTTAGAACCTTACTGCTATTTATATGTATCACTGTTGAGCTATTTTCTTTTAATTGGCATATTTCTTTGATCACCATCATGTTTAGGATGTAGCATTTTTTTTACAGTACTTGTTTGATTATGTATCTTTATATGTCTTACCTTGCTTAGCTCACATTTGAGGCACGTCTTAGCCTCTCTTTTTGCTTAAGTTATAAATGATGGTTTATAACTTTTCCTTTCTTTTGTATTGCTTGTTGCTCCCATATATATATATATATATATATATATATATATATGTTGCTTAGAAGTTATAGAATGATGATATTACATAACATATATAAAACTTATCAGCTTAAAATGTACTTAAACAATTGTCTAACCAGATTTTTCTCTTTTTTTGGCTGGGGCCCTACATTGTGAAACCGACAATGGCAGATCCTCTTCAGTTGGACGATCAGAATCTTGGTGTGGAGCCATATCCGGAGGAGGAGCCTGTGGAAGAACCAGCTATTTAGATTTTCCATTATAAGTGAGGATGAGTGCACTTTTATTATTATTATTTGGAACTTAAATTGATGTAATAATACAGGTACTTATGACTGCGTATTTGGATTCTATGCTTATGTTCTGAGATATATTTCTTTATACTTATGTTGTGTTGCTTGGATGTTTTATATTGAAAAATCACTTCCGTACTCTGTATGTTTACTTAGATAGTGACTGAATATTTGATTCCATGCTCACTCCTTCCCTTATTAGGTGGATTGTGGATTTTATCCTAATCCAATTATAAGTGAAGGATTAGCTAGAGTGACACACCAACCCTTAACTTAATTCTTATGGATTAAGGGGTGGGGCGCCACATTACAATACCTCTTAATTCAAAGGTACTAAAGGCTAAGGATCTAAGGTTAAAACTCCCAAACTCTCACGAACTAAAGCTTAAGGCAATCTTATTAAGTATAATCATACTTAATAAGATGGATCTCTAATCTTAAACTAAGTTAAGAGATAAAATAATTATAATTAAAAGTTGAATTCTAGAAATATATAAAACCAAGGCTTTATTCTATTGAGTAACATATTTACCCAAGGAATGAAATTTAGCCTGTATATACTACTAATTCTTAAGGAGGATGGTCCAAAGAGCTTTAGATAAGGAAACTACTTAAGGAACTTCCTAATGAAAGGACTTAAGGAAGATATTTAATAACATGAGCATTGATGTTACTTAATATTAACTATAATCATTTAATGTTAAAGTGAATTTTAGAGGAGGCGTAATATGGGCTGAATTCCACATTATGAAACTTGAGATTTTACTTCAGAGAATTTTGAATGAACACTAAGGTTTGCCTTAAAATCAAACTAATGATTCCAAATGATCTAAAATTGATTTCTAATAACTTACTTTACTAATTTTAATGAATGTAATATGTTTCTAAGGCTTAAGAATACTTAAACATCATTTTGGGCAAAGTGACCAAATTGCCCCTAACTTAAGGGTCATAAATGCAACTTTAAGATTTTGGGCTCCAAATTGAATTTTACTGATGCCAATTGGTCTCTTACTATCTAATATGAGGATAAACACTAAGAACACTCATTTTGTCTAAGGATTATGGTTATTGATCTCAAATTAAAGTTTAAGCTCATTAAGGGTTGATTAGTAATTTTGCTTAAGGAAACTGAAATTTTGAATATACTTAGGTTCTATTGTACCAAAGAATTCCATAGAATCTAAAATTTTTAAATTCTGAGGTCAATTGACCAAGTTATGGTCAAATTAAGTTTTGGCCCTAAAAAGATAATTAAGGAAGTTTATGAATAGGTTCAAAAAACTTAACTTCTTCATTTGGTATCTAAATTGAGTAAATTAAGTGGCTATAATTTTCTTATAGCATAATGATCATAATGATAATGTGTGCACTCAATTTGAACTTCAAATGATCAACTTAGGCCTTAATTAGGGTTTAGGATAATTAGTGGGTGATTAGTGAAATTAATTATAAAATGAAAAATTAACTTCACCACTGTGTTCTACACTACATTAGAGCTATCAACAACTTGAATTTATCAATTTGAATAATTAACGAGACTAATATTCACTAATTTATTTTGAGGGTGATTAGTGCTAATTAAGCAAACTAATCACCAAAACTGAATTCTTCTTGCATTTACTATTTCTTTGGATTCTTGATCAAAATGGTACACTAGATTGTAAGATTTGGAGCTAAATTGGTCTGGATATGAGCTAATGAACTTCTTATGGTTTAATGGAGGATTAGGAGAGGGTCCTAAATATCATTAGGCAAAATAGGCATCCAACAGCAAAGCTAATACACCATAATAATCCTGGCATTTTTTAGTTAAAATGAGTTATAACTTGACTACATTTGAATTTATGAATTTCAAATTATGAGAACTTGAAGGTTTGATAATTACTTGAATTAAATTAACCATCATTTCAATTACTGAATTAAATTAAATACATTCCTTTATTCGAACGGTGGCGGGACCCACAACTAAAAATAATTAACATATTGCATGGCAGACCCACTGGCAGGGCTGTGATGGAACGATGCGGGCCCCACGGTTGACCCGACAATACTGACGGCAGGCAGGCCCACGTGCGCGACAGACGACGCGCCACACGTCAGTATGGGTGCACGACAGGGCTCGAGGCGGGGCCCCCGCATTGGCATCAGCACTAATTGCACGAACCGAATAACTTCACATGGGTCGGGTCGGACCCGACCTGATCTGAGATAGAACCTTCCTCCTCATGAAGTCCGACTGGTGGCAATTAGGGCTTCCCCCAGCATGACATAGAGGGCTTCATCGGCCATGACACACATATCAAATGGAGACCATCGACTATACTTTCCAATTGAGCTCAAAAACCCTAACCTAGAGGCTTCATAATACCCCGTAAAATGATGCCTTAGGTCTTGTAATGGCGGGGGTCGAGCGAAAATATTGTAGGTAACTATGGATAGATTGCCAAATTGGCGATTGATACCACATATCAGAGCTTCAATTAAGTGCAATATGGCATACAATCTAGTGGAATAAGTATTTAGGCTAACAGACATGCAAATCAAAATGGAAATGGAAAGGATTTAGATTACCTCACTTGAGGGAATTCACCGAGCGGCTCGAAGGACGAAGGCTTTACTTGTAGCTGATGGCGCTCCAGACAAACTCTCAATTGCAACCTGCGAGGGAGAGAGCTCAGCTGAGGTTTAATTGAGCCTAAGAGGACTCAAAGAGTGGTGGGTGGTCATCTGGCTCAGCAGACGGATACTGCTCCCCTACACATGCGACACACGCAGGCCAGCGAAAGAGTTGAAATCAGGATCGTTTGATTGGATGGTTCGATCGAATGGTGCATGAGGCGTCGTTCAAAAACTAACAGGCCCGAACCCGACCCATTGCAAATGGTGGGCCCCACTTGATAGAACGAGGGAGGCGGATTCAGCCAAATAAGAATGGCGGATCCCACCAATTAGAATATTTATTTATTTTTTAATTTAATTCAAATTAAATTTCATATTTAAAATTAGGCTTTTAAGCGGACTCTGAAAATTTTCAAAATTTTACCCCTAGCTAATTTGAGAGTGAGGTGCAATGGCAAAGTCAGATTTTGAATTCAACGAGTATTTTATTATTATTTTTTCAGGGTATTTTAAATATTTTAAAATATTCAAAGAAAATATGATGACTTCCAAACACTTTCAAAACATCACCCTTAGCTAATTTGGGAGTGATGAGCGCCATAATGAAGTCAAAATTTTAATTTGAGGTCAATTTAATTAGGTCATTTTCTAAAATATTTGAATTTTCTAGAATTAGGGTTTGGTCTAGTTGATTCTTAATTTGGACCAAAACTTCAGGATTTGCTCCTAATGACTTGTTATAACTATTTGAATAAAGATCAAAACTTGGTTTAGTCCTAATTAATTAGAGTAACAACTTTGGGTTATTACAGCTTAGGTTGTTGCTGCTACTTGGGCTATTGTTGCTGCTGCTGCTTAGGCTACCGCTACTTGGGCTGCAGCTACCTGAGTTGTTGCTGCCTAAGATGTTGCTGCCTATATTACTACTACTTATGCTGGTGCTGCTTGCGCTACTGCTGCCTCTGCTACTGCTACCTCGATTGCTGCTGCTTTAGTTTGCTGCATATCTAAAAACCCAAAAATTAAACAAAATATAGATGTAAATAGAATCATAACATCAGTTTGCACTTGTAGCTTGAACCATAAAATATGCAAACAACTTACTGCAATACTGTAAACCCTAAAAAACACAAAAAATATGACAAAATATTAAGCAAATTGTTAGACTATAAGTCTATAAGACTATAATTATAAGAATAAATTCTAACTCACAGCTTAACCCTAAGAATAGAGTTATAGGCTCATAAATTATTATTATCATATATATTTTGGGTGTTGTTACCTCTATTATTGTTTGGACTAATGTTTTCTCTATTGATGCTTGGGCTGCTACTGCCTCGATTGATGCTTGGGTTGCTGCTGCCTCTGTTAATGTCTGGGTTGATGTTGCCTTGACTGATGCTTGGGCTGCTGCTACCTCTGTTGATACTTGGGTTGCTGCTACCTCGATTGATGCTTGGGATGCTGTTGCTCTGTTGATACTTGGGCTGCTGCTGTCTCGATTGATTCTTGGGCTAGTGCTACCCTTATTGATACTTGGGGTGCTACTGTCTCTACTTATACTTGGGTTTCAAGCTTGCTGCTGACCTGCTGCTACTTGGGCCGCCTTTGTTTCATTTTTAAAAAACTTAAATAAAATATACATATTTTAAAAAGGCCTTCCACTAGTTGAATTGCTAAAAATCCTAAAATATATACATCATACTATATTATTCTATATTGATACTGTAATTTTATTAACTTATTGCTGCAACATCTTGTAATAGTTTTTTTATTTTATAAAGTATTTGAACTTATTTTGTTTGTTTGATTTGATTTTAAATAATCATTTGAGATGGCTAAATTAGGTCTATAATAAATGATTATTATTAAGTATTGACTACTATGCTAGGTCTGTTAGGCTGTTACTTTAAGAAATGATGTTAATCTGAGTCCTTAAGAAAAACATGTGAGCCAATCCGAATCTGTCAATCAAATGATTCAGACCTTTTGGTGTTAGATAAGTATTATTTGTAATCTTATTTTTATTTGCAATTTATTATATTTTTCACTTGAGTTATTGTATTATGTTTTGTGCATATTTTACAGGCTATTGCTTGGCTTGCAGATTGCTGCTTGGCTTGGCTTACATGCAGGATGCTGTTTGGACTAAACATGCAGGTTGCTGCTTGATTTGTAGAGTTATAGTCTTTGCCCTTGGTTGTCTTGCACATCTATTAGATGATTATTGAATATTGAGTGGCTTAAGTTTGATGATTGTTGCTTTTTGTTTATATTAAATTAATATATAATTTTACTATATTTTGTTTGTGAATTATGGAAAATGTGTATGAAATTATGAATTAATATTTTAGCCCTAATTTAATTTGCTAAATTTTGAAAACTTATATATTATTTACTATATTTTTTATTTTTAAAATTTAGAGTTTTTTAAAAATATGCTCTTATTTTTTTGAGTTGACTTGAAGTTCGAGTCAACTCAAACTCAAAAATTTTGAATCGAAATGATATTTCGAGGTGACTCGAATCAAGTTCGAGTTAGCTTGAACTCAAATTTGAATGAGTCAAATTTGGCCCGACTAGAACTTGATTTGAGTTTGAGTTGAGCTTAACTCAAAATTTTTGAGTTCGAGTTAAGACTAACTCGCTTGAACTCAAAATAATCATAATCTATTTTGGCGGCGGAGCGGTGCACCACTCGGGAAGGGATATCCCATCTCCCCGAATAGTTGAAACTAATACTAAAAAGAAACCATCTGAATGGCTGCTGACTCAACCCCAAAGGAGGGTCAAGAACTAATAATTAAGATAAGAATAGTATCCTTATCCTAAATATTAGGCAAATACATACATTGGATTTAAAGACAATATGAAGAATCCAATATATATATATATAAAATATCAATATTTTCAGTATGCTGATCACATCACAATACTAATTATAAGTAATATGTAAATGGAGTGCGAAAACTAAAGCACACATCCAGAAACATTCATCACAAAAGCTGAATGAAATATTTATCTCATAAAAGAAAAGAAAACACATCCAAAATTATTATAAATAATTTAATAAAATACAAGAAATGAGTCTAAGTACTGAACTGAAATAATAACTAAGAAAATTAATAAAATTGGAGAAGAGTCCACTAATATGTCAGGAACTCCTCTTGGATCTCTTGAGTATCCACCTGATCTGACTCCACTAACTGCTCTGGATCTAACAAATTACTGAATCTCAAAAGTACCACATATTAGACAGTAAGTCTAACACATCGAAACCAATCTAAATAGTTCTAATTATTCACTTCACATTTAAATAATGTAAATAAAACTACAGAAATACTAAAAATAACTAAAAGAAATAAACTGTACAAAATTGAAGTAAAGTAAATTAAAGCTGAACTATAACTGAGTACTGAAAGTAAATAAAATAGTAATGATCTAAAACTTGAGTAATAACACGTAAAATTATGTTGTATATGTAGCGCCCCACCCCTTAATCCATAAGCTAAGCTAAGGGGTGGTGTGTCACTCTGACTAACCCTTCCCTTATTATTGGATTGGGATGAAATCCATAATTCACCTAATAAAGGGAGGATTATGCACAGAATCAAATAATTAGTCACTATATAAGAATTCATACAGAGTGCGGAGTGATTTAAATTGGAAACATCCAAGCATCACAATAGGAATAATATGGAATATAACTCAGAATAAATAGCATAGTAATCTAAAATACATAGTCATAAATACTTGTATTATTACATCACATTAAAGCTTAAATACTTAAAAAGCAAAATTCTCTAATCCTCATATGCAAAAAACTAAGCAGCAGCTCCCTCTAAAGGCTCCTCCTCTAGATAAGGCTCCTCCTCTAGCACCTGAGCTTCTAATTGATATGAATCTGTCATTGTCGGTTTCACAATGTAGGGCCCCCAGCCAAAAAAGAAAAAAAAATGTTAGACAAATTATCTAAGTACATTTTAAATTGATAAATTTTATGTGTTTTGTAATATTACCATTTAACTTTCTTCTAAGCAATAGTTAAATTAAGTAAGGGAGCAACTAGCACAACATAATAGAGAAAAAAAGCTATAAATAATATTTATAACTCTAAGCAAAAAAGGAGGCTAAGAGATGCCTCAAATGTAAGCTAAACAAGACCGGACATATAAGTATAAGTAACTAAACAAGTACTGAAAGAAAATACTACATCCTAAATATGCCGGTTGATCATAAGAAGTATGCAAGTTAAATAAATAAACTTAACAATGATACATATAAATAGCAGTAATAAATATAATATCCTAAAATATATATATATATATATATAAGCAAAATAAAATAAAGAAAATAGCTGACTGAATGAAAATATTGAAGCATATACAAAACATCAATACTATATATGAATATCTGTGTACTAACTGTCATACAGAAAAAAAGCTAATATAGCCTACTGAATATCAAAACGATCATAGCATCAACAAGGAGGTTAAGGTGCAAAACTATATTCTCTTAGCATCATCAAGGAGGCATATGCAGAATATAGAGTTTTTCTCCTAGCATCATCAAGGAGGCATAGGTAGAAAACACGTAACAAATTTTCTCCTAGCATCAATATGGAGGCATAGGCAGAAAATATAAGTAAAGTCTTCTCCTAGCATCAACAAGGAGGCATAGGCAGAAGACATAATTGAGTGGCAGCTCTAACACATGAAATTTTTATCTTTAATCTTTTATCTTAATATTTTCTTAAGGAATTTAAGGAGTCTCCATAATTTCCTATATTTTTATTTATGCATCAAAGTCTTATATGACATGTCAAAAGAAATATAGCACAAATATCAAGGAATGTGTAACACAAAATCAAGTAGTCAGTAGGAGACTCTACTAAGTATGGTGATAACATTTGTTTTCTAATTTAACCATTCTAAATATTCCAAGTTACACAAGTTTAGGATCTCCAATTCCTACTATCGAGTGTAACTTAGAAGCTCGGCCTTATAAGTTAAAAAGGATTAAAACTGATCAGGTTCTAACCTAATTCAATCAAATACGACTATAAGTTCAATTAATGAATCATACGTCCTATTTTAATGAATTTAGATATTCTATCAAAGATCTGATCAAGATCTACTAAGCTATAGATTATGGATTAAATATCACGAGATTGGGCTTAATCACATAATCTAAAAGGATAAAATATAAGATCTAGGTTTTATTCTAAAAGTGATATACTAATTAGGGCAAATCCTATTAAGTAAATCACACTTAATAGGATAAATCTTCTATCCTAAATCTAGAGTTAAAAGACAAAATAATCAGAATAAGTTGCTAAAAAATCTAAGAACTAATAAAACTAAGGATTAATTCATTGAAACCCATTTTTCAATGAATAAAATCTAACATAGGAGCTAGTCCTAATCTCAGGAGTAGTCCTATTGTGAAGTGCAATGTCCTAAGGGAAAAGGACTTAGAGGAAAATTAGGAAATTTACATATTTGACCTAATATCTAATTTTACACACTTACTTGACTCTAATTTAATTCTAATATTGGTTTTAGTGATTTAAAAGACAATTTAGAGGTTAAGGGTGCTTAACCTAAATTTTTGGGCAAAATGACTATTTTGCCCTACAAAAGGGTCTAAAAGTTAAATTTTGATTTAAGGGTCCAAATTGAAGTTTCTTACTGTCAAAAGCTTCCTTTTAGTCTAACTTGAAGTAATTTGGATAAGAAATAAGTCGTACAGGTTCAAACTAAAGTTTTTGATCAAAAGGGCAAACTTGTAATTTACATCTAGTGGAATCAAAATTTTTATGTTATTTATTGTTCAAGGATTTCATAGAGTCCAAGAACACTGTATTCTGAGGTCAGATGACTAAGTTATGACTATTTTAATTTTTAAGGGCAATTCAGTAATTTTGTTCGGTCAACGGGTGACAAAAACTGAACTTTTCCGTTTGAAGTCCAATTTTAGCAAACTTAATTTTTATGGCTTTTTTATAATATATTGAGTGTGTTGATAGGGAGTATACCCAATTTGGACCTCAAATGGTCAAGTTATAACCTAACTAAGGTTATGGGTATTTTGATCATTTTCAAATTTTATAAATCTCAAATCCTAAATATTATTTCAGTTTATCGATAACATTGAAATTCTAAGCTAGTTAGCACTTTGAATTTTTGAATTTGAAGTTAAATTGACCAAAGTTATGATCAATTGAAGTTTATGGGTATTTTGGTCATTTTTTCTAAAGTCAACTGCGGGTCCAGGAGTTGACTTTTCCTCTTAATGTCAAAATAGAAAAACTAATACTCCTATAGTATTGGGGCTATTATCCTGAGGTTTTTAAGACCTATTTTATCTATGTTTGGATAACTAAGTTAAGAGTTATGATGGTTTGTTTAAGTCCTAAAATATCACTACGTTATATGTACCCGAAACTAATTTTTGTATTATGCCATTTGATTCTTTTTATTTTTTTGAGTAAAATGAGACCTATATTGACTATGTTTGGATCATCCTACAAAAAATTATTAAACTTTTAAGAATTTTGAATTAAATAATTTAAATAAATAAAGTTACTATTTATTTGTTCAAATTGTATTATTTTACTATTCATCCTTAAAGTTAAGATATATTTTTCTATATTTATTAATCAATTTAAGTATTTATCATTAGTCTACTTTTTTTCTTTTATTTATCATTCATTAATTATTTATTATTTTAATTAATTACTAAATATATTAATTATTATTTTAAATTATATTCTAATAACAATTTACTGTTTTAATTCACATTTAATCTTAATTAATAATTAATTATCTATCTAAGACTATTAAATGATTTTAGGATTAATACTTAGTATAATATTACTTTACTATATGATTTAAATTAATTCTAGTTAATACAATTATTAATCCTAATTAATTAGTTAAATTAATCTAATTAAAGTTCACTGCCGTTAATTAAATCAATTTGATTATTATTAATTAGTCTAACTCATTAATTACTGATGTTGTTTTTAACTAATTACTAATTAATTAACTACTAATAAAGCAATTAATCTACTAATTCTGTAATTATTAGGATTATTAATAACTATATAAATATATTTATTACCAATCTTCTGCAGGATTTGACATGCGATGGGACCCACAGACACGTGTCGGGCTGCGATTGGCTACGGGCTGCACAGCGGGCCCCACAACGCCCTCATCGGGGAAGCGGCGAGCCCAACCGAGCCCCTTGGCGGCTCGACATAGGCCGCGGGATCACGCGGTGGGACCTATGGCCGCTGTCACAGAAGGACAGCGGCGAGCCCCACATACGGCGCACGGACGAATTGCGAGGCGCCGCGTGGAAGGCGGGCCCCACTCGGGACACGTGTCCCGCTACGTCGTCCGTCCCGCAGGAAGTGGGTCGGGCTCGGGTCGACCCGGCTCGATGCAGAGGCTCTTCATCTCCCCCCTTCGCACGACACCCCGAGATGGGGCTCTAGGGCACGACTTTAGCTGTGCCTCCTGGCGGAGTGGTGGCTCGACACACATGGCTTTGGGTAGCCCGGGACGAGGGCTACACGCTGAGGGGTGGAACACCGACTGGGAGGGACTGCACCGCCGGCGGTCTCGAACCCTAACCAACCCGACCTGGACGGGGTCGGGTTATAACGACTTCAACTGTGGAGGTTTGCTAAAATCCGATCGATCGAGCCGCTCTCGACTCGATCGGAACCGTTCAAGCATCAATCAAGCATGCATAAGAAGGCTTCAAAACTAGATTGCATAAATTGGTAGGAGATCGAAGAAGATGTGCGTACCTCAAAGTCGACGGCTGAACGAGGCTTGAGGGTTTGTTGGCTCGATCGATCTCTGCGGACCATCCTCCGCCGCGATCGATCACGAGCCGAGGTTATGGGGTCGGGGACGGAGCCTACGAGGCAAAGGGAGCTGCAGGTTGGCCTGGTTCGCGGTGGGCGCGCCGCGTGGCGTCGGGGACAGAGAAGGCGAGGCAATGACCGAGAGCCGTTCGATCAATCCAGATCGAACGGCCCCGATCGTTCGATCGGGCCAAAAGGGCGGGTGATGGCGTTGGCCTTAACCTGACGGCGGGTTAAGGTTTCTGACGGCGCCTTTATGCATTATTTAAATAATATTTTTTTTATTTTCAAATATGTTTTCCTAGCTAATGGAGGGGTGAGAAACGCAACAACAAAGTCGGATTTTCAATCTGACGAGTATTTTAATTTCCCAATTTTCAGGGTATTTTAGTATTATTAAATTATTCGTCAAAATTTTGACGACTTCTGATTGACACAAAAACATCACCCCTAGCTAATTTGGGGGCAACGAGCGTAATAACGAAGTCCATTTTTTGATCTTAGAATTATTTAAATAGAATAAATTTTAGGGTTTTTAGATTATCCAGAATTCTAATTTTTGATTCAATTGACTTCTGATCTAGACTAGATTTAGAGGTGAGCTCCTAATGACTCAACTAAGCCATCTAACCCATAGTTAAGACTTGGATTAACCTTAAATGACTAAGGTAACAACTTGAGTTGTTATAGTATATCACTGAAGTCATGCTTCTGATTATGCCATAAAACTGAATGCCACTAATATGCCACTAAAGTATCACTGAATTGCCATGGATATATAGTCTACTATCTACATACATATTATTAAGAAATATAATTTACTATGATGCTTGAACATCCTGAATTTCCCCTATTTATGTATATAACTTTCCATAATCTATATATATAATCACTGATACACATACCCATGCTTATGCTCATGCTCATATTTCTAAAACTAGATGTCTTAAAATCCAAAAAAAATCTAGAAAATGATTTAAAATCAGATAATGAATTAAGTGTCTCCATTGTGCAGAATCCATCATCCTAGTTCTAATTTCAATAACTAGTTTTGCATATAATTTTACTTAAAATTATTAGTTGAAAAGGTTGTATACACATGGTTGTATATTTCCAAGAAATGTGGATTTAACACTTAACTTGTTTAAAACTGCACTTATCGAAGCACACTTCGATAGGAAGCAGAACCCGGTCGCAATTTATATCTCAAGCTAAACTATTAAATAACCTAATTGCAATCATACTTAGTGTTCCATGCAAGGTGACTTGAGATACTTAGTTTGTTTTAAACTGCACTTATCAGAGTGCACTACGATAGGAGGCAGAACCTGGTCGTAGTTTATATCTCAAACTAAGGATCCAGTTCACTAATTGTAACACTCTCAGTCTTGGAAGATTTACTCTAACGGGGCTGTATTTGTCTAATCCCTCAGGATAGCACCTGATCATAAGTCCACATTGGAGTGACTCAGCCAATCCTGAATATTACTGAAGTGACTCAGCACTATGGATATACATAATTATATCTAACTAATAATTTGGGTTCTAGCAATTCTATTTAGCAACCAAGGATTTTTCAAAGCTATGAATACTAACTCTAATTGGGTGAATCTTACACAAGGTTCCAAAAGTGTGACCATGAGGTCACTCAATATAGGTTACTACCACATGGGAGGAATCTCATTCTAAGGGCTTTGGGTGATCATACCACAAGGGCTTAAGATCAATCTTCTAAGGCTAATAAGATTCATCTAAGTTCCTACCTCAGGATATAACAATAAGTTCTTCCAACCTCAATATGTTAATATTTTGTTAAGGCTTTCAATTACATAAAAAAATTATATTGTAAGATCATCAAAATTTTACACATCTAACATTTAACTTAATAATTTATACTAAGATCATAAGTTGCATTTGTTAAGTCTGAATTGGTTTGATCAGATCAGATGGTTAGGCCCATCTGATCACATCTTATACTACAATTATAAGGTACAATCAAGAGTATTATTAAGATTTGATCTTATAATAAATCAACTTAGTTTTATAATTAGCTTTATGCTTAGAGTCTTATATAAGAGAAATTCAAAGATCTAAAATTTAAACCCAGATAGTTAATCACATAAATTCTTTTAACAATCTTAGTACTTCTAGTATAATATATTTAAGATTAATATCAAATCAAATGTATTATTAGAACTACACAAGTTAAATTATTTTTCAATCGAAGTTATTTGATTAAGGTGATTAAAGTTTAGATCTTAATTAAGATAAGTTAGAGATTAGCCCCTAGCCTTATCAAAATTAAGACTAGTGGTTGATTTATATATCAATGATAAATCAATGTATTATTAGTATATTGTTGATATAAATTTCAAATTTAGATTAAGTATTATTTACTTAATCAAGGTCTTAAGATTCTTATGTTCAAATATAATTTAATATCAAATTTAGGTAAATTTAAGTATCCTCAGCATTTAAGTTTTCTTATAAACATAAGCATTACATTGATTAAAATGCCCTTATAATTAAGGCTAATTAAATCTCAAATCAAATACAAATGAGATTAGCACTTGATTATAAATTTAAAACAATTATATTTCATACAATTTGATTATTAAGATCTACTTGGCCATACAAGCAATTAAAGATTCTAACATTAATATTTGGCACAAAATATTAAAACACAAGGGATTTTAGCACATGCTATTTAGAATATATTTTCATATTTAAATTTCACATAAATTTTGTACAATGTTTAATTTTACTAAAACTTGGTTTAAATTTAATATATTTCGACCCCACTAGAGTCCTAGGATCCTTAAAATGCGAGAAATGTGAAGTTTCGACCATTCTGAACAATTAAGGGTAACTTTTGGGCAATTCTTGGCGCTGCGGTGCGCGTAGCATTTATTGGCCGAAAGTCAGGCGCGCGGGGGCGCGCTGCAGCGCTTTCGAGCATTGTGGTGGATTTTAGAGCGGTGACGCGCTGCACGCTTTCGGACGCTGCGGCGCGCTACGACGCCTGTTTTCCAAAGTGCGGGCGCTATGGTGTGCGCAGCTCTTTCAGGCCGAAAGCCAGGCTCTACGGCGCGCTGCAGCGGATTTCATTTAAGTTCATCAAAAATATTTTTATGCTTCACAAATTATTATGCCGCTGAGGCGCGCGGTAGCACGCTACAACGGACCAAATTCGAAACTCAGGCGCTGCGGCGCCCGACGGTGATTTTGCTTGTGCATAAACTGTGATTTGTCTCTTTTCGCGCCCAAATATTCTCAATTTTGGTCACCTCACGAGTGGTGCCATGTACCGATGTAAAGGTCTTTCCGAGACCTTTCTATTGATACTAAAATCAGCATGAATGGATTATCCTATTGAGCATAAATTGATGTCTTAGCTACAGGTATACAAAACTTTCACAGCTTTTGATAGTTTTTCTAATGGATAACAGGCTTCGACCGGACTCATTTGAGTCTGATTGAAGTTCAACGGTCACACATAAATCCCATACAATATCTAATGATTATGCCAATTATAGTATTTTAATAAATCAGAAGAGTTGAGCATAAAGGAGAGTAAGTAAAATAGTACCTTTGATTAGAAAGATGAATATAACTTTGCTTTCTTCTTCAGGAATTTGGAGGAAGGGAGCTTCTTCTTCGGCACAGAACTCAACGATGGAGGAAGGAGGAGAAGCTTTAGCTTGAGGGTCACTGACGGTGTTAGAACGGTCGGTCGGTCTGCAGTGTCTGTTTTAGTGGCAAACGGTCTGATCCGTTGGATCTGTCATTACAGTAAACGATGTTATGTCGTTTAATATAAATGGTGGATCGAATAGTCATCGTAGGATCTGATCCAAAGATGCAGAGCAGTTCAAATTGCATGAATTCGGTGTTCCGTGTACGGATCAGAACACGAAATTGTTGCAATCCATTTTATTTAAATTAAATTTCGATTTATTAATTAAATAAATTTAAATAATTTGAATAATTTAATTTCAATTGTATTTTTAGTATAATTTATCTATTTTAACTTTAAAAAATTTGAAATTTTTGTTATAAGCCAATTTAGATGCACTAAATTCAAAAATATTAAAATTTTGCCATTTTGAAAAATAAATACTTTTTCTTAATGTCTTTAAATTAATTTTTCTTTCTAAATTAGGTGGGGAGAGATTATAATTTTCTAAATTTATACTTAACATTCTATTATTTTTGTCTTGAGAGGACAATTAAGATTTTATTTAATTAAAATCTCTTCTATTATTCAATTAGTAATCACCTTTTTAATTACAGGTTGTTATAGTTAACCTAATGTAATATTTAAGAAATAAGATTATGAATTTGAAGGAAAATAATTCCAAAATATTTATGTGAGATACTCTTACTGAGTATGTTCTTACTTTTAATACTATCCATCGATGTTTCATCCGTCGACGTGAGATGTACTTTTTTAAATTGAAAATGCCATCCGTCGACGTGACATCCAAAAAATCTCATTCAATAGAATTTAAACGTAAATTCAATACAAACTTTTAAAATAATATTTATATTATTTTAATATAAATAAATAAATACTAATAAAATATGTTCAATTTTATTGCATATATTTTTTTTTTATGCCACACCAACAAATTTAAATATCATTCCTTTTTCTAAATAAATAGACATGAAAGTGCTATGCATGGCTTAAAAATCAAATGGGCTTAGAAGGTCGCCAACCGTTGAAGTCTTATTACTGGGCTTTGATAGCCCACTTAAAGCACTTTATAGAGAACAAGTTTTCAATCTTTTTTTATATCTATAATCTCATCAGAAGTAACACAAACAAGTCAAAATAATACTTGTTTCTATACAAATGATGCAATTAAAGTACTTATGAAATTATATATGTGTATATATATATATATATATATTATAATCAACATAAATTAATATTTTATATTTTTTAATAAATATATATATATAGTTTTATAATAAAAATATTAATATTATATTATTGAAAAAATTAATAAAGAAAAGCTTTTGTTATGAAGAGAGATTTGGAGGAAGATAAAGTTTGACATACTAAGAAATTCATAATTCTTACAATAATATTAAAAAACTCATATCTTAAAAGCATGATGAAAAAATTAATTCTATGAATGAAATTATTTGCTCCAATTAAGTGAACATAAAAATCATTTTTTATCAAAATATTTACTTAAGAAAGAATTTTGAGAAAATGGTAGATTTTGAAGATTTGGCCAACAAGAATAAAGTTTTAACTAGAGAAGAAACATTTGTAGCCAACAAGAATAGAGATTTTAGATTCTCTTGTTAATAACAAATAACATTGGACATATGTTACTTTAGAAAACTTGGTTGCAAAAAGTGTGATACCTATGATGATGGAAGAGTGTCTGAGTATGTTGAGCTATGAGATAGAAAAGCTCAAATACATAATGCAATGCGTTGTTAATCTGCTAGTACATATTTAACAGCTACTAAGACAAATTATTCACAAACTAGTTAACAGTATAAGTAAAAACTAAATCCAAGTCTTAGCCAAAGAATTTTTATGATCTTCATATTTTGTATTTTTAATACATTCATAATTTGTTCTCTTATAATAGATGCTTATAATGTGAATTTTTAGTTTAAAAAAATTTATTCATTTGTTGATACTGTACTGGTGCTAACGTTAATGCAAATTTTGTGTACACATGCATTTTTACTCATTAGCACACTTATGCTTTGTTTTTCATAAGGTTTTCTCTTATACTATTGCTCCATTTTGTCCATTAGATTTCATTTGCTTCAATTTTTTTAAGTATCATTTTTATCCAAATTATTTTTTTATGAGAATAACCAACTAAAGATGTGTATTTTAAAACAATTCCGTTTTAATTAGGGTTTTGCAATAGAATATTTAACTAGGTATTAATACTTAATGATTTATTAAATTTATGCTTTAATTTTACTTAACTAATGAGCAACTTAGACAAATCACTTATATGAATTTTGAGTGCGTTGACTCTATGATAAAAAACTCTTTCTCATTCTTAAAGTAAAACAGTATGCAGTAAAGGGGGGTTTTATTATAAGTTCTTAGGGTGAGCGGATAGGATAATTTAGCTCGTTTCATAACCCCAATATCATCTTCTTCCTTAAGAAAAATATAGGTTATGCTTCTACAACTATTTTCTCAGATAATTACCTTCACATGAGGTCAATTTATGAATGATATTTATGCTTCTTATATGGAGAATGGTCTTGGAATGAATATCCATTAATCTCCTTATCTCGTGAATTCAACTCGTATACCATCTTAATTCCACAATACTATGGTTCTTTATGACACAACACTTTTGTTATACTTCTTCCATTAGTTCTATAAATTTATTTACTCTTTAAGACACCATGTAATGTTGTTAAAACTTCTTTAGTCCTACCACAAACATTTAGCATTGAAATCCTATGTGTTAACTAGTTTTAAGCATACAGAGCAAACTTCATACACTCTTCTTTGTACTCAACCACAAATCAATTTCTCTTTTGCATGTTTATAAAATTATGGTGCCTGATTCAAAAAAAGGAAAGGAATTGTATTTATCAAAAAAGACCTTGGTGAATTCATGCCATGTATGCTTAGTAAATATCATCCCTAAAAATGTGGTGGACAATTGGAGATTCCGCCACTTCTTAACATGTTCGTGGAAGAGATGTATTACCAAAGTGATATTCTTCCTTTATTTATGAAAATTTAATATTTCAAAACTTTTTGAATAGTTATAATAAATACTTAATGTCTTGCAAGATAGTTGTTGTAGTGCCCCATCCCGTCACTGTGCACAAAAGAGTTAATAGTTGGCGGCAGAACGAAGCGATACTCGGGAAGGACTGCTGAACCTACATGAATAACCATTGAATAATGAGCTATTGGACTAATGTTTAAGATAAGTGTATGACTTTATCTTAAGTATTAGAGAATATAATATATACATTGAATTATGAGTGGAATATGAGTAATCCAATATATATAAGTATAACAGTATTTCTAGTATGCTGATCACATCACAATACTAAGTATAAGTAGTAGTAAATATAAAGTGTGAAAGCTAAAACATACATCTAGAAATATTCATCACAGAACCTAATTAAGGCATTCATCTCAAAAAAGAAAAGAAAATATATCCAGAATTATTACAATTGCTTACTTAATAAAAATACAAAAAATAGTCTTAATACTGAACTAAAAGTAACTACTGTAGAAAATAAAAATTGATGAAGAGTCCTCTAATGCTCCACGAAATTCTCCTAGATCTCCTGTGAATGCTCTTGATCTGGCTCCACAAGCTGCTCTGGATCTAACAAATTGCCGGATCCCAAAAGTACCACGTGTTAGAGAATAAGTCTAACATATCAAAAGCTATTCTAACGGTTATAGTTACCTGCTATTTAGCATTTAAATAGTTATTTCATATCTAGCAAATTACCAGATCCCAAAAGTACCACGTGTTAGACAATATAGTTATTTGTTTAATAATAAGTCTAACAATCTTTAAGGGAGTTCCAGAGAGTTAGACGCTCAGTTCTTTAAGTATTGGCATGAATAAAAGTTATGAGGAAATTATGATCATTATTGTGAAAACGCATATGGTTAGCTTGATGACATTGAGAAACCACCTCAGCTTTCCATATGTTTTCCCACATAACCTAGATCCAATTAGAATCAGAAAAGCACACATTTTTTAGTTTAATAAAATGCCCCACAGAATTAATAGCATCCACTTTAAGTTTTGGTTCAAAAATGGCAGCAATTGAATTTTTTTCTTTAAAATTATATGTTTAAGCCTATTTTTAGAGGCATTATCAATGCCTCTAATGTTCCAGCAAAGAATATTTAATTAGCAACAGAAGATGATCCACTTAAAACCAACTGAGTCGTGTCATTGTATAAATTAATATTTTTAGCATTATTAAAACTAGCACTTTGATTATCTGGTTTGACAATCTCAGTATTATTTAGTAAAGTAAGAGATTTATACCTATTTGAGGTTAGCATTTTATTTGAGCTAATTAGACTTTTTTGCTTTTCAGTGGTGTTTTAGGCTTAGAAAAAGAAATCATATTGGTATATTTTCCTTTTTCTACATCACCAACCTATTTAACAATTTCAGCAATAGTAATAAAACCACCTTTACCATTTATTGCAGCAATAATTTTATGTTAGCAGATTTGTTTTCAGAAGCAGTATTACTAATATTAGTAGCATTAATAGTTTCAGCAGTAGTTGAAAGAGTAATCACAGTTTCATTTCCAACGGCATTTATATTTTCAGCAGCAGTAACGTTTTCAGCAATGATAGGAAGAATAGAAACATTTCCAGCAGCATTAACAGAAACACTATTACCATTATTAGCATAATTTATACTTTCAACAGCAGAAACCATTTCAACAACACTAGTGTTTTCAGAATCCATTAACAAAGAATTAATATTTTTGGCAGCAGTAACATTTTCAGCATAAATAAAATGAGTAGCAATATTTTCAGCAGCAATAACAGAAACATTATTACTATAAGCAGCATTAATAGAAGAATTTTTATTCATATTGGTCACTATATTATCAACAAAAAGGCACCAGCATTTCTAACTACCTCATCATAAGTAAATGAATTATCAGTAGACATCTCAGCATTATTAGAAGGATTAAAATTTCCAGACTCCACAACAATAGCAGTAACATTACATTTAGTAGATATTAAATCAGTAGTACTAACCTTGTTTCTAGCAATATCATAAGTATATGCTTGATAAACACCCATACCGTGAGTTACAGGAGCATCTATATCGTTAAGTTTAGCACTTGAGACTGCATTTACACCTGTTAAACTGATAAGAGCAACAATTTCACAGATAACCGTAGCATTAAGATTATTCCCATTTTCACCATTATCATTAATACGCAAAACTCCATTAACTTCAGAATTTAAGGCATTGACATTGCTAATAAGAAGCTCATTAGCACAATTAGTATCTGAAGCATTTATTTCAGAAAGGTCGGGCCTTCATGAGCCAAATTGAGATCGACAGTTTGATTGTGAGAGATATTAGCCAATGCATTGTTATATTCAATGTATAAAGGTCTTAAATTGTTGTTTAGATCAGAATAATTTGTGATTCTAGTAGATAAAGGAAGTGGGGAATTATGGTTTCTAAAGTTGCAGGTTTCAGTGTTATGCCCTAAGGTGAAGGACCAGTTACAATACATGGGCATATTTTCATAGCATATCTCTTGAGATTACCCTTTCTTCATGGAACCCAACCAAATATGGTTAGGAGTAGGGGTGGAAATGTTAGTTTTGATAAGGATATGAGGAGCAGCAATATTTCTATTTAGAGCTGTGTTACGGTCTAGTTGCAGAGGCTTTCCAATGGCATTCCCTATGTTAAAGAGAATGTCTTTGGAAGTATATTGCAAACAAAGACCGGGGAAGGTCACCCAGATTGGATGAATCAGGACATCGTGCTTTACATCTAAAAAAGGGTCCCATTTGCATAGTTTCATTGTATTGCCTTTCAAGTCATATGATCCCTTGGAAAAAACACTGGCATAGTCTAAATCAGATTGAAAAGTGAAAATGCCCAATGCGAGTCAAAAGATCTGATATTCACCGGCACTAAGAGTTTAAGACTTTCTATGAAATTAAGAATTAAACCAAAACTAGGCTTAACTATAGTGAATTTACCCATAAGGGTGAGGGCATGGGGACTAGCTAGGTGGACAACATCTTCATCAGAGAAAAATATGGCTGGACCTCCATTAAAGAAGCTAACTAGCTTTGAAATAGATGGGGAGGTGTTAGCGACAATATCGCGAAAAGACCACACCACAAGATCCATAATCAAAGCATGGAAACAATGCATAAAAAGCTAAAGCAAAGTAAGAAAAGAAAGAAGTCACATGAAGTTGATTAAGGCACACCAGGAAAGCCCTAATTCTTGCGACCGAGCTCCAGGAAAACCTTAGATCTCTAAAGAAAATGAGCATGGAGACAAAGCAAAAAGTAGATAAAGAAAAATAAGAAAGGAAATAAGTCACCCGAGCCGACAAGGCACGCCGGGGAAGCCCTAAGGCCTCCGGCCGAGCGCTGGAAGGGAAACCCTAATCGCCTCAGCGACGATAGCTTTTTTACAATTCATCTTTGGGATTATACACACACACACACACAGATATATATATATATATATATTTATATATATATATATAAACAAAAGTATGGCTTTGAAAATAGTGATTTAAATATAATATTATTTAATAAAAAAGATAATGAAACAACATAATTCCTAACTTAAGTTTCTACTCTAAAATCTATATACTAAAGTTGTCTAAGTCTCCTAAGTAAGCTCGTATTAGGATATGGAGACTATTAAGATCTTTATGGAGATGCTAATGGAGTTCTAGTGAGCTTTCAAGAGGTTCCGAGGCGATACAAAACAAATTTGAAAAGCTCAGCTACAACAAGGTTCCACAGCGCATCGTGGCGTGCTGTAGCATGCCATGGTGTCCAACACCCAAGAGGAAGGCGCTATAGTGAGCCACGGAGTCAGTCCATTCACGACTGGGGTGCCATAGGGCGTTGTAACAAGTAACACATCATAGAGGGCTTAGCGCACCATAGCGCCAAGAACCCAAGACAGAGGCGTGGTAGTGCACCCTAGCACCAGTTTGCACGAGACTAAGACGCGGTAGAGCGTCGTGGCGCACTGTAGCACACAATGGCACTAGTTACCCAAGACCAGGGCACTATAGTACGCGCTGGCACTTGCTACTTGCAGCCAGGGCGCTATGGCGCGCTCCATAGCACCTGACTAAAATCTGCTCTGATTCAGGATTTCCCTAAGCAATTTGAGGGGTATTTTGAACTATTTTGGGTCTGAATATTAGCTGGGTACTTAAAAAAATATTATTAGAGGAGTTTCCAATATTGGCAAGGGTAAGCTAAGGGCTTTAGTTGCTGTTCGAGAGAACCGTAAGAGAAGTGGATGCTGCTCTCCTTCTTCATCCTAGAGTAAGAGCTGTTGTTCTTTGTTAGAGAAGAAATTGATCGTAAGGTTGTGTAAGCGATAAATCTTTCTATCTCTTGAGAAAATGAAGCTCTTTGTAACTCTGTAATTCATTTTGATATATAATAAAATTTTTGTGTGGTGTGATCTTGTAATTTTTCCCATGTTTGAATTTTCCACGTAAAATCCTTGTTGTTTGGATGCTTGTCGTCTGCTTTAGACACAAATGGTGGAATCCGTAGGATTCTCCGCTTTTATAAACCACACCATTACGGTTAACGAGGTTGCTGTTACACCGTTAATGCCATTGTTGTCGTGCCATTAATGTCCTCTTTTTTTTATTTTAATTCAAATTGTATTATAAGCACAATTTATCCAATTTAGCTCAAAAAATTATGAAATTTTTACCCTTAATATATTTTGACATGTGAAATTTAAATATGCAATTTTTTTTGTTTGATATCAAAATATTTTTCATATTTTTCTAAGCATTAATTTAATATTAAAATATTCTAAAATTTATGTTTGCACAGATTGACTCCAAATTTCACCGGTATACTTCTAATAATATTTTGAGTCTAATGAAACTAAGATTTAACCTTAATTAGGCCTAGTCTGGAGGGGTAACAACCATGTGGAAGTGGTGAATTCAAGTGTATCCTCAGATGGTGATGTTCTAGGTGCACCTGAACTTATAACTTGAAGAACATTGATGTGAGATAGAGTTGGATGTGGTGAACTCTCATGTGCAATGAATTGGCCTTGGAATAAAACCAAGGCAATTGTAAAGCATGGAGTAGCTCCGAGTTATCCATGGATCAATCGGGTGCGAGCTGGACATGAATTGAATTAAGTGGAGCCTAATAAAGTTGAAGGAACTAGACTTGCAATAAATATGGCGCTCGAGCGCACACAAGTGCTTAGGTACATCAGAGCACAAGAAGGCTTGGACATGCCCAAGTACTATGGAGTTGATTCTTAGATCTTAGCAGACCAATGCTTGGGTGCTTTGGTGAGCCCGATCCTTGGAGCATTGATCAGATACATTAGGTCAAGACTTGGGTGCATAGGTGCATGCTAAAGCATTGTCACTCCTTTAGATAGTAGATCTAGAGCAGAGGCATAGTTGCATGAGTGCACCTAGGCGCCAATAGTCAACCCTAGAAGAAACCAGTTTGACTCTTGGGTGTGCCTAAGCGCTATGTGCAATTCAGCCCAACTGAAGGAGCCTGAGACTTCGACACTTGTGTGCACCCAAGTGCTATGCTTAAAAAATGAATTGCAAGAAAAAACTGGCTTGTGATATATTTTTGGAAATGTTACATACCCATATGGGGTGTGTAGGGCACATTGCAAACATGCATGACTCTTATGGTCATATAGGGGTTATATGGAGACCTATAAATACTTAAGAGATTCTTTGGAATTATATAGAGTGTGATGTTGGTATGCTTCGAGTGTTGGAGGCTGGAGGTTGTGAGGGTTGATTGTTATGATGAAGAAGGTGAAGTTGTGAGTTGGGCTAGGGAATGTGCAGAGAGCTCTTGAAGATTGGAAAACTCTTATATATTCTTCTTGATAATAGTGAAGTTCATTGTTTGTTTCCATGGTTTTTCATCAATTTTGAGATTTTCACATAAAGTATGAGTGCATTCTGAATGCTTATTTTTCTTATATGTTGTTGCTTAATTTGTGTTTATTTCCAAGGTGACAAAGTCAATGATCACTTTTTGCCACTCAACTGATAAGTAGAACTCTAAAGGTTGGTTAAATCCACCATAGCTTTAGAAGTAAGCACCCCAAAAGGTGTTCTTTCACATCCCACCGACAAAGACACGCAAATATAATAAAATACAAAGCAACAGAACAAAATACAATGAGATTTGAATGCACGAGAACTAACAATATATCCTACAAAATATAATATATCGTTATTTTAAACTATTATTTGATCTTTATTTTAAACTAATATTTGAAGTAATAATATATCGTTCAACCATTCATCTTGCACGGGTGTCTGTTTTGGAATTAGTTTATGTTAAGCTAAATTATTATATTAAACAAAGATGAAGTTGTTTGAAAATAATTATGCTAAATTAATTCCTAAGCAATAAAATATTTTCTTAAGCTTTTACTGAAATTTATGTTAAAAAATCATTACTTTTATCACTGGTAATCGTTTAACATTAATAAAATTAACTTTATGAAATGTAATCAGATGTTTAATTGAATAAAAGTTTTGTAAATATTAAAATTAATTGATTTGCAACTATTTATATTATTATTATTATGAGTGATGCTACTCAATTCCTATTTAACTCCCAAATTTTTTTTGATGAATAGGATTATGACGTGGAATTAAGCCACGTGACAACTTCAATTTTTATTTCGCTATCTGCCGCTCTCAATTCCTAAAAACCCTAATCGGACGAATGAAGCTTCCGAGCGTAATCCCCCCCCCCCTCCGAATCCCTTATTCCTCCCCTCGATCCTTCTCCCCATTCTTACGGGAATTTAGGAAGGCAAGAGTCAGTGAGAGCTGTCGAACGAAGAGGCTCCCATCCGTTCGCAAAAACCTCCGCTTCCGTCCCACCAGAGGGATTTGTTTGAAGAGTGTTATAGAAAGGGCATATGATTTGAAGCTTATCCCTGCGATGCTTTGCTGAGCAGGCTCTGCAAGGATGAGAGCATCTTTGAAGCAGAGGAGATACTGACAAAGACAGTGAACATGGGATTGGTGCCACCAACTATTGTAATGTACAGTTCTATTGTTGATGGTTACTGCAGGATTGGGGATATTGAAGGGGCCTTCATTGTAGTGAGGAGAATGGAGTCGTTGGGATTGAAGTCCAACCACATAACCTACAACTCACTGATTAAAGGAATGTGCAAATTAAAGAAGATGGAGGATGCATAAAAGTTGCTGAAGGAGATGAGGGAGAAGGGTGAGGCACCTACTGTTGAGACAATGAACACTTTAATGAGGTCTCTGTAGAAAAGGATGCTTGTTAGATGCCGAAGAGATAATCAGTAAGTTGCGAAATGAGGGCATGCACCTTGACGTTGTCACTTACAACACAATGATGGATGCCTATTGTAACTCTAATGATTTTCAAAAAGCTATTGAATTCTTCAATGAGATGGAAAAGCTTGGAATCTAACCCAATTTGGAAAGTTACTATATTTTGATCAATAAATTGTGTGTGGATGGGAAAATGCACGATGTTGATAATCTATATCAACACTTATTACATAAAAAAATGAATTCTGACAAGGGTTTGTATGGTGCTATGATATCCGGTTATGTTAGAATTGAAAATCGTTCTAAGGTCCTTGCTCTACAGGAAGACATGATAAGTGTGGAATTGCACTTGGTGAGTTGATCATTGTTTCTAATGAAGGGTCTGCTGAATTCCAAATATGAGAGCACATCACTAAATTCCAAATATGAGAACACATCACAATTAATTGTTGGCAGTCTATTAACAATTGAGATTATATCCTTTGATAAAGATAAATTCAGTGACTTCAAAACTTGTTGTTTCTAATTCCTCTAATATATAACCAGATGTTAAAATATCCAGATACATTAGTTGATCTTTGTTTCTAATGATGGAAATGTGGTTGTTGAATTCCAAATATGAGAACACATCACAATTAATTGCTGGTAGTCTGTCAACAACCTCCTCTAACATTTTGAGCAGAAGAATATTAAGAAAAGTATTTCCCCTTAATCGAGGTGCAAAGTTGTCCATCAATGTTTCTATGGATTTGCTTGCCAAAGCCTATGGTTTTGAGATTTTATAGAAGATTACGCAAAGAGTAATATATAGATTTTGGAGTAAAAATAAAAGCAGATAATATTATTGAATCTTGTTTTATACTTAATGAGATTATGCAGGATGTAGCTCAAATGGTAGAGCACTCGCTTATACAAGTGAGAAAATTATGGTTCGACTCTCTACATCTCTTAATATAAAATTTTACAAATCTTATAACACTTTAGTCTCTATTTGCCATGTGATACATTTGTGAAAAAAAGGTTAAATCTTGTATCGTTGTCTTGATTAAAGTTTTTCTTATGTTTTATTCTTAAGTCGAATTGGAGAAAAGCTGCAATTGTTTGAATCTCTGAGATTATGCTTGTGCCCTTAAGACGTTCTATTATAGTTGGGATATTGGCTGCAAACCCACAGTGAAGATATATAATCATCTTTTGGATGCATTACTCAAGGAAAATAAGTTCAATGTAATCAGCCCAATCTACAGTAACATGATAAGGTGTTCATTCTGAAAATGCTGTAGGTTTAAAGGTCGTCGACAACGGGGGTTGAGAATAAAAATTCAAAAGCAGCAAATTGGGACTACAATAATTGCACCTCATCAGTTGACTTTCGATCGGCGTCAGTTGGCTGTCGGACGAGAAAATGGTCAAAGGAGTCGATTGACTTCTTAAGGAAGGATCACTGCCTTCGCTGTCAGAAGAGAAAAAGGTATGAAGGAGTCGATCGGCTTCTTAAGAAAGTATCACTGTCGTGGCTGTCGCCGAAGACTTCGTTCGCTGTCAGACGAGAAGAGGCTTAAGAGCGAGCAAAAACCCTAATGCGGCTACAGTAGCTAATGTAGCTACAGTGCTATTCGCAAATTGTAAATATACTAAATGCTGATGTGGCTAGTTGGTGTGAATTAAAATGACACATCAACATCCTAATCATCCAGACTATTTGAGAGACAAAATAAGAGACGTGTATTATTTTTCTATTATTATATTAAGGTTTTTCAGAAGAAAAAGTATTCTGGGCACTCACAAGTATCGTCATAGTGTCTGGGCATTGTTACGTGTGACATCAACCATCCAAACTTACTAATATTTATTATATTTACTGAATTATAGGAAGATGGGACGGTTTAATTAATAAGAAAGATTAATCAGTACTTAAAGCAAGTGTTGGTGCTGAGTTAGATTCCTCGCGAACAGTGCATATGAAGCGCCTCTAGTCATTAATCAATATTCTATCCGAAGTCGACAGTACGTGTGGACCATCATCCATGCACGCGCATGCATGCAGCCTATGCTTTGGTTAGTTATAAACTGACTAAATTATTAATTATAAGCCGCATTTGATAATAGATGCTTTTAGTTATCCCATTAATAAATCATTTGGGACCCTCAGTTATCTACTAAACAGTTGGATTATAAACTTAATTAATGCTTCAAATATTAGTTTTCTACACTTGGACTTTTTTAAATCTTTGTTAAAATATCATTTGTATGGAAGTAGCTGACTTGTGCTTTCATAAGCTCTTTAAATTACCAGGAGATTTTGGTGGCATAAAGCAAAGAAAATCAAGAAGAAATAACAACGATTAAAGCTCGGTAAGCTCCAAGATCGGGGTTATTAGTACCAAGATTGTTGAATTAAAGTTTGCTTAATATGAAACTAAAAGAGAATTAGTATTTTAGAAAATGAACTCATCTTTCTGATGGTGTTGTCATGGTCAAGAAATTGTATACATATTGTATTTATTTGCTTGATAGTGTTGATTCAAATATGAATTATATTGAACCAAAAAAGGAGAAGGGGCCAGACCGATGCTTGGAGAAGCTCGAGCTGCCCAACCCTTGATAGGGTCCTCTATGACCAACATATAATTCAATTTTGAATCCTTTCGAGAAAAGGAGAATAGTGTCTGGCAGAGGGTTTGGCGGCAACTATATAATGTGTCTCAATTATTAAAGAAATTAACATGCTCCTATGAGTTCTCACTAACTCCAACCCAAGAAAATGAAGCTCCTCTTTATTAACCGTATATGAGTTAGTTTTTTCCAATGTCCACCTTAGTGCAAATTTAGTAGTGAGATATTGATCCTATAGCTTCTAGATAGGTCTTTCTTCACCAATATTTTTATTAAACTTAATAATTTTGTTAGTAAAACTTTTACTACTCCTGTGACTCTCTCTATTTTATCAAAAAGTATTACCTTACTAGTGTTTAGCATCAAATTTTCAAAGCATGAATTTTTCTACAAGATTTGCATGGTTATATTATCATCATGAGAATTATTGGATCATTTTTTTTTATATTGCCAAAGCTGAGGTTGACGTTTCACGAAAGAATACAATAGGTAAACTTCAGACTTCTTCTTCGACTTACTCACAAATTCTTATGCTCCATACTCTAGTCCAATCAAATTGATGAACTCTGTTGTTCTCCGCTATATATTAATAAGAGGTTATTAGTTCATTTAGCATATAGTATTTTAGAGGTATTCAATTTAGTTGAATTTTATTTTAACTTTTTATAGACACTACTTTAGAATTATAGACTTTGTTGATATTACTTAATTAGTTGTAAGCTAAATCATCTCTCAAGTTGAATAATCTAATTTTAGTTCTAACAATACTTAACTAAAAAATTTAATTTACAGAGAATAGTAAATTAAATTATCTTGATATTTAGAGGATCTTGATTACTCATCTCCTCTTATTATAAGTTCTTAAGGCTATTTATTCTTATTTTGAGTTTTGTTATTTTTTATATTCTAACATTCAAAAACTAACACTTAGGATATCTAATACAGAGAAAAAAAAGCTATGCAATTAAACTCCTCAATTTAAGATTTCTACTCACCCTCATAAATCAAAACTATTAGTTCTATAGTTGATTATTACTTAAGTTCCTCAACTTGGCTATGAAACTAATGGAAACATCTCTAAAATCAAGTCAACAAAAAAGAATAATAATCAAATAAATATGAAAGTTTCAATCCCTAAGTAATAATTTTTAATATCCAAAATAAATATCTAATTTTTAGTGCATACTCAACTAAATAAATCTCACAATCTGATATTTCACATAAGTGAACTGCATATCAAAGAACAAGAAGTAATATCTCATTTAATTACTCACAAGTAGCTCTCCTCCAAAGTATGTGCTAGTCAAGCTTCTTGGATATCTCAGCACTTGAAAATTAATATTATCAATTATGCAAGAGTACATAGAATGTAATATAATTTTAATATATGCAATACATATATTGCTTACAATATACCTCTAAGGAAAATTTGTTTAATATTGCGCAAGCTTTTGGTAAACTCCTCCATATTGATAGAAACATTGCTATCCAACATAATTTTGCTACACCACGGGTTTAGTAGAGATTAACTTAAAACAAAACCACTAGAAAAAATCCGACTTGGATCTGAAGCGAAAGGTTACTTCCAAAGGGTTATTTATGAAAATATGTCATCTTATTGCACGTCTTGTAATATTATTGGTCATAAATTGTCGTCATGCCCTCACTATAACTGACAATAATGCTCCCATTTTCACTATTGCTAAGAATACTATTGATAATGTTGGAAGGGTTGTTAATGCTGAAAATATTACTACTTTTGATAATGATGCCATTCCTACTTCTGATAATGATGACATTCCCATTTTTGCTATTGCAAAAAATATTATTGAAAATGCTGAAAAGGCTGATAATGCTGATTACATTATTGAAAATGATGGAAAGATAATTAATGATAAAAATATTTCTACTATTAATAATGATGACATTTCTGTTGCTAAAAAATCATTGAAAATGCTAGAAAGGTTTTAATGCTGAAAATATTATTGGTAAAAATGTTATTAAAAATACTGGAATTGTTACTCATTTAAATGAGGACATTGCTAATGTCTTTAATATTGTTATTCTTGATACTATTGATGTCAATATTGCTTCTGAAATTGAGAAACAAATTTCTACAAAAGAAGTTGACGGTAATACTCTGCTTGATGATGAAAGTTTAATTTCTTTCGAAAGAATTGAGTATAATGCTTATATTTCTGAAGATAACTTTATTGAATCTGAAAATAGCACCCATGTATTGGCAAGGGTTAACATGACTATCGATTGTGAATCGAAAATGGTTAAGAATGGAAAAGGTAATAACAATATGAGTTATGATAATGATATAGCTCCTAGCAGAAAAATAATTGATATTGATGGTAAATTTGTTAATGCTAAAAGTATATTTTAGTAATATTGACACCTCTTCTATTGCTGAAAACAATGATGCTATTAAAAATGCTATAAATTTTAATGTTGAAAATGATATGGTTCTTAGTTGTATTATTGCTATTTTGAATAATGTCAATGCTGATATTAGCCTTGTGATAAATTCAAATTATGCTTATAATGACGTGACTCCTTGTGGTATCCATATTGTTCCGGCTGAAATTGATAAGAATATTAGTCCTTATATTAATAGGGTTGTCTATGATAATAAATATACTTATAATATTTTTGCTTTGAATGATGTGCTTGTTAAGGATAACAAGGCTGCCAACCTTGAATCAACAGGAAATTTGGGTCCAGGCGACAATCTTGATGCTAATTTCCTATTGATTGACCGATTACAATGTTCACAATCTCATTTGAATCATGATATAGGTATTTCTACATCGCCTACAAAAGGTACATCTCCTTTCATTAGCTTTAATCGGTTCAATCCTATTGCTTGCTTAGAAGAAAATAATTGTGCAATAAAAATGAAAAGTCTAAATCAAGCTAAGAAATAAAATTGAAAGCTAATCTTAATAAATAGAAGGTTCAACATGGACCTTCTTCTATGTCCCAATGAACATCCTTTGTTGGAACATTAAAGGAATGGGAAACTCTTCCTCTAACAACTATCTCAAACACCTTATTTATGAACATAAAATTGAGATTACCACCATTTTTAAACCCAAAATCCCTAAGACTACTTGCAACAAAATCCAACATTTTTTAAACTATGAGAATAGTAGCACCTCTTTGTCTATTAAAGTTTGGGTTTTCTAGTCCAACAACTAGAAAGTCAAAATCATTAGCCAATGTGGTCAAGCTATTCACTTGAAAGTTGAGAATTAAAACTTCAATTGTATCATCACCTTTGTTCATAATAATAATCTCAGAAGTGACCGGCTATATTTGTGGGAGATTTTGAAAAATTGCCCTTACACAAACATTCATTGGTTAATTGGTGGGGATTTTAATGCGGTCCTTAACCATAATGAATATAAAGGCTACGCTCATAATTACTCGGCCTCAACCTTTGATTTTAATTCAACTATTATAGATTGTGGGTTAAATGATTTTAACTATGTTGGCTCCCCCTATACCTGGTATAATGGTAGGAAGTTTGCCCGCCTTGATATATTTTTAATGAATAACACTTGGTGCAATCATTTTCATGACATCAAAAATTTCTCTCAAAATTCTTCTAATTTTGATCACAAACCCATCAACATTTGCTCTAATAATAATTTGCATAGAATTAACATATCCTTTAGGTTTCAATTCTTTTGGCTTAATATACCTGACTACATGGATCTGATTAATTTTTCATAGAATGAAATTTGTGATTTTTATGATCTTATTAGGCTTGTTGATAAGTTCAAACATCTTAGGAAAGCTATCAATATTTGGAATCATAATGTGGTAGGTAATACTTTTAATAATACTGTCAAACTTAAAAATCTTGTTAACAACTTGGAAAGTTTATATGACAATGAGCTTAATAATCACAACAAATCACTTTTCCAAATCTCAGGTTGACCTTATTCAATGCCACAATAACATTGAAACTTTTTGAAAACAAAAGTGCAACACTCGCTAGAAAATGGAAGGTGAAAAAATACTAAATAATATCTTGGTTGTGTCAATAAAATGAGAACTAAAAATAAAATTCATTCTATCACCACGGATGATGGCACCACTCTTTCTAAGGAGGATGACATTCAAGCTTTTTTCATTCACTACTTCACCAAAATGATCTCCCTCGATACTCACACTTCCAATGATTTTTCCTTGAACCCTTCTGAAACCACCATTTCCCAAAGTGACAATAACTATTTAAACAACATGCCTACTAATGATGTGGTCAAAGATCTTAAACATAACACTTGTCCTAGGCCTTATGGCTTTCTTGGGGAATTTATTATTAAATTTTAGAGCATTGTGGGTAATGAAATTTGTAATGGGGTTAAGGAATTTTTTTGTAACGTTCCCCTTCCTAAATTCTTCAGTCACTTCACTATTAACCTTATTCCAAAAGTTAACTCTCCCAATTGGTGGAATCAATTTAGACCTATTAGTCTTTGATCCTCTATCCAAAATCATTTCTAATCAACTTAAAGTCTTGATCCCTAATATCATTGAAAAAATCAAATCTGGTTTCATCCCTGAAAGATACATTCAAGATAATATCTTTGTAGCCCAAGAAATGTTCTATAACCTTAACAAAAAAAGAAGAGGTCACAACCTTATTTGGAAAAATCTTTTGATAAGCTTGACTATGAATTTTATTTCATAATGCTTAATACTTATGGTTGTAATGATTCCTTCACCACTAATATTAAGAATTCTATTACCAATGTTTGGTATTCCATTATGATTAATAGTGCCCCAATCAATTTCTTCAACTCCTCTAGAGGCTTAAGGCAAGGTGATCTTCTATCCCCTATTCTGCTCAACCTTGCCATAGACTATTAGTCCCTAAACCTCAATAAAACTTTCTTGATAACTCTAGCTTCCATTTCAACATTGGTGGCAAATTCAATGTTTCCAATCTTGCTTACATTGACAAGTTCATTAATTTCTCCAATGATGATAAAAGGAAAATTATCAAGTTCAATTTATTACTTAATACTCTTGAAAAGGACACTGGCCTTAAGATTAACTGTCATAAATCAAACTTCTTCATTAACAACAAAGCTAACTCCAATTTAAAAAACTTTATTACTAACAAGTTTGGCTTCAAAGAGGGTAAATTACATTGCAAATATCTTGGCATTCATATCTTCAAGAGCCCTAATAAAAATATGATCTATAATGACCATATAGACTAAATTTTATAAAGGATTCGTGGCTTAGAAAATAACTATCTTTCTCAGCGAGGTAGGCTCATCTTGATTAAATACATTCTCAATGTGATTTTGCTTTACTGGCTTGAAGTTTCCTCTCCAGTCAAGACTACCTTAAATAAAAAATAAATAAATTCAACAAATTCCTTTGGGTTCATAACTAGGGCAACAAATTAATTTAAACTAGATGGGATAAAATCACCTAGTGTAATAACCCTAGGTTGTTACCCTGCTATATGTGTAGCTTAATCAATTTTAATTTCAATACCATTGCTTATAAAACATCAAATTGAGCCTATCCTGAAAATTTAAAGTCCATTGAACTTCTCTAAGTCCAAAATAATATTTTAATCAATCTAGATGCCCTAGATTAGACCTAAAATATTTTGATCTCAAAATTAAAATCTGATTATATTTTTGAATTCCTCTCCCCCAAATTAGCTAAGGGTGAAAGTTTGGTGCAAGTTGGAGATCATTTAGATCATAATTTAAATTTATTTAAAATGGTTTAATTGCATACTAGGGTTCCTAACTTTTTAAAATTGCAAATATATCCCTTACCCGTTAAAAACAGTCGGGATCCGCTGTGCGGACCGCGGGTGATCCGCTGCGGATCCTGGGTCGCGCGACAACGGAGTCCCGCAAATCTAGCTGTCACGCTTAATGAACCAACGACCAGGATCAGATCATGTGGAATCGCGGATCAGCCATCAGATCTGCCTGACTGTTCCTACGGCCCGGATTGCCCCCGTGATCGGCCGTTAGAATCCAAGCCATTCCACCATCTGATCCATCGATCGGACGGCATCTGAAGTCCCAACACTGTGGACCTTCATCTTCCTCTCGCCCGCACCTGACAGAAGGAATCTGGCCGATTCCAGACAGCCAGGCCCTGTCCCCCACTACCTGTTCCACCTTAGCATACCATTGGGGATCTTCCCTCAATGGCATATCGGTCCCGATCGGGCCTCGTGGCTCGGCCGAGCTCGAATTGGAAATTCAAAAGCTCGGCCATGGCCCAGTCTCTCGGGCCTCCCCAACCCGATCCATCCCTCTGGAAACTTCCTGTAACAACCCAAGGTTGTTATCGAGCTTAATTTGAGCCTAATTATTCTTAATTATTATTCTATTAATTTCATCTAGCTTTTAGAACCAAACCCTGAAAGTTTGGAGCAATTCAGAGCTAAATCCAATATTTTGGAATATTTTAATATTTAATTAATTAGAAAATTGAGGTATTTATTTTGACCTCAAAATCGAAATCTGACTTCACTGTTATAATCATCACCCCCAAATTAGCTAGGGGTAATATTTTGGACGCATTTGGAAGTCGTCGGATTTTCGCTAATACTTTAATATAATTAAATGCACCGGAAAAATAAAATAACTAAATAGTCATCGGAATCAAAATCTGATTTTGCTGTTGAATTTATCACCCTCAAATTAGCTAGGGGTGAATTTTTGGGAATTTTTGGAGCATATTTCAAAATTTTGAATTTTTAAATAATTACGGGAAATAATTATGCAATTATCCAATCCCTAAAGTGCAATTTCCCCATTTATTTCTAAGTCCTTTTTTGGCTGGCCATTTCCTTTCATATGGCTGACCCCCTTACCTCCTTTGCACATTAAAAGCTAAGGCCATCCCTCTCCCACTCTAGCTTCTCTTAGCTCATAATGGCCTCCCCCCCCCCCCCCCCCCCTCCTCTCCTCCTTTAAAGGAGAAGCTCAACCCTCCTTCCTCTCCTTGCTGTCAAGTAAGGCTCTAGAGCTCTCTCCCTTTCCCTCCATAGTTGCACTTTGAAGGAGAAGACTCATCCCTAAGGTCTTGAAGAAAGCAAAGGTCCTCCTCTTCCTTTCCTAAAGGCTAAGGTACCAATTTGCTCCTCTCCTTGTCTCTCACATGCTGTTATAATGTTGGAATGTAGCCTTGGAAGTCTATAAGCATGAATGTAAGCCATTATGACTCTTAAAAGCTTTACAAAAATATGCTCTATTTTTGTTTATTTTGCACACCCTGTCATTCATCCATATTTTTTGTATAGTTAGGATGCTCTGTTTGTACGAATTTTAGTGTCGATGGAAAGGTATCGAAAATATATTTCTATTAATATATGTCACCGCTCATGGGACTCTCTAGATTGAAAGTAAATGAGCTCAAAAATAGGCCTTACAGGTTTCGTCCAGGCAAAAATGCCATCTGGCGCTGCAGCGCCCGATTTTGCAAATTAGGTCACTGGAGTAGAATTTTGGCAGAAATATATATAAATATATACTAAAGTAATTAAACTAAAAATTTGCAAAATAGACCGCTACAGCCCGCTGTAGCACGCTGTAGCAGCGGAAATATTTTTGGAACTTTAGAAAATGTGAAAATAAATTAATTGAATTGCAAAGTGAACCGTTGCAGCGCAATAGCGCTGCAGCGGGCATCAGCGGGCCGCAGCGGGTCGCAGTGCTGCCGCACGAAAAGCGCTTCAGCGCGTTGCAGCGCCCGAATTTGCAAAACTTCCCAGAATTTCAAAAAACTGCCCAGATTTTGTAAAACTACCTAGTTTTGGCTGAAATGGTCAAAACTTCATTGTTTTGGTATTTTAAGACCTCTAGGACCCTAGTGGAACTAAGTTATATCAAATGTGAATATTGCATTAATTTCTATATAGAAATTAAGTTTGAACTTGTCATTTTCAATAAGTGCTCACAATCCACTATGTAACTTAAATATATTTCATGCCAATTGCTAGAAAATGGAATCCTTTGAATGCTTGAACTATATAAATTTAATCTTAACAACTAAATGGCATGAAATCTAAGTTTTTTAGATTTATAATCAAGTGCTAACTCCTTTGGTTAATTTAAAATTTAGTTAGCCTTAATTACTTTCCATTTTATGTTGAATTTACATTTGTATGCTTTCATGATATTATGATGTATGTTAGAAAACTCTAAGCATTTATTTGGACACCTAATTATGTGTAGTTGACATTAAACTAAACTTGAACCTAAGAATCTTGGTAACTGATTAAGTAGATGATACTTAATCTAAACCTAAATTATGACATCAATAATATACTAATAATATATTGATTTGTCAATGACCTTTAAATTAACATTGGTCTAAATGATAGAAAGGTTAAGGGGTTAAACCATAGCTTGTCTTGATTAAGATCTAAACTTTAATCACTTAATCAATCAGCTTGAGTGTAAGATAGTTCAATTGATATTATTCCAACAATGCATTTGATTGAGTATTGATCTTAAACCATTAAATTAGAAGTGCTAAGATTAATAATGAACCAGTGTGATTTAATCATATGAATCTAAACTTTAGATCCTTGATTTTCTCTTATACAAGACTATTAGCATTAGATGAATAATAAAATTATAATAATTTATGAAATGATCTAACTCTATTAAGATCTTTGATTTCATCCCATGATTATATAATAAGAAAGGATTAGATGGATTTTAATCATTTGATCTGTTCTCTTTAACCTAAATTAGCAAATAAACTTTAAATATTTGCTTGAGAAGTAGAAAAGTGAGATCTTAGGGGTCTTATTTTAGGATCGTTCTTGAAATGTTTAAAGACCTTGAATATTGATATCTTAATGTAGAAAGAATTTTTGTTACTTATTGAGGTAGAAACTTAAATGATCCTTCAGAACTTTAAAAGTTGAACTTGATACCTTATGGTTAGAATCACCTAAAGTGGTTAGAATGGAACTTATTTCTTGTGGTAGCAACCTACATTAAGTGATCTTTTGATCATACCCTTGGAGCCTTGTGTAGGATTTACCCATTTAGAGTAAGGATTAATAGCTCTGATAAATTATTGTATATTAAATAGATTTGTCTGAACCCAAGTTATTGGTTGGGTATAGTAGGGTATCCCCATAGTACTTGAGTAATTCAGTAATATTTAGGATTGGTTAATTCACTCCAATGTGGACTTATGACTAGGTGATATCCTGAGGGATCAGACAAATACAGTCCCTTCAGAGTAAATCTTCCAAGACTAAGAGTGTTACAATTAGTGAACAAGATCCTTAGTTTGAGATATAAACTGCGACCGGGTTCTGCCTCCTATCGTAGTGCGCTTCAATAAGTGCAGTTTAAACAAACTAAGTATCTTAAGTCACTTTGCATAGACCACTGAGTATGCTTGTAATTAGGTTATTTAACGACTTAGCTTGATATATAAACTGTGACCGGGTTCTGCCTCATATCGTAGTGCACTTCGATAAATGCAGTTTAAACAAGCTAAGGGTTAAATCCACCTTTCTTGCAAACATGCTAACTATGTGTATACAACATCCCAGCTAATGATTTTTAAGTAAACTCTCAACTTGAACAAATTATCAAACTAGAATCTAGGAGTCAGAATCCTTTTAGCATGATTCTGCACAATGGAGACCTAGAATTCATTATCAGATTTCAAAGCATTTTTTGGATTTTCAGATTTATCTCATGTAGTTTAGAAGCATGAACATGAGCATAATCATAACATGTGAGTATCATAATAATGTATGAGTGTCAGTGATGATTTAAGGGTTATGGAATGTTGCATATATTGACTGAGGAATTTCAGGATGATTGGCATCATCAGTAAGCAGTGTTCCTAACTGGATGTACGTATACATTGGACCGTACTACACATATCAGTTCAGAGATATTATGGCTGCATATCAGTAGCATACAGTGTTATGGCATATTCATATGCACAGTTTCAGTGACATACAGCATAATTTTACAGATGATTCTTTAGTTCTGATTCAGTACTGTTTTGATTTATTTTCAGTATTTAGTTACAATTCAATTTTACTTTACCTTGCTTCAATTTTATACAGTTTTATACAGTTTTGTACTTTCAATTACTTTTACAATTTTTTTGTGGATTTAATTATATTATATAAATATTAAATGAATAACTAGAACTGTTTAGATTAGTTTCGATGTGTTAAACTTATTGTCTAATACGGGGTACTTTTGGGATCCGGTAACTTGGTAGATCCTGAGCATTATATTTAGACAGGTCAGGAGGACACCCAGGAGATTCATGAGGAGCCCGTGGAGCTCTAGTGGACTCTCCTCCAGTTTTATTTTTGGCTTAGTATTTTCAGTTCAGTATTTAGTTTTATGTCCATTTCAATAAACTGTTAGTAATAATTCTGGATATATTTTCTTTTCTTTTCTGAGATGAATGTTTTCTTACAGCTCTGTGATGAATATTTTGGATATTTTCTTTAAGCTTCCACACTCTGTTATGTACTACTTATACTTAGTATTCTGATGTGATCAACATACTGGAAATGCTGACATATTATACATATATTAGATTCATATTATATTCAAAATCCAATATATATATTTATCTAATACTTAGGATAAGGATACTATTTTTTTCTTAAGTATTAGCTCTCAACTCTCCTTAAGGTTGAGTTAGCAGCCCTTCAGACGGGCTTAGTTTTCAGCTATTTTGTGGAGATGGGTTGTTCCTCCCTGAGTGGCGCACCGCTCCGCAGCCGAATTATGATTTTTACCTCTTTGTGCACGGCGACGGGGCGGGGCGCTACACTTCCCCACTTCCTTGCTAAGGCTATAAATAGCCCCAGCATTGCCTCATTTGATCCTTGCTGATCAATTGAGCTCTCTGTATCTTCCGCCATTACCGTATGTCCGAGCTTGCGTAGGCAATCCCAGGAGCTCTTGAACTGCTAATAGTAGGCTCTCCTGAAGTTTAGGAACCTTTGCAGCACCTGGAGGCTCAGCTAAGGCCAGCCGAACCCTCTGCCAACCATGCCAAGCTCAACCGAGAAACCAAGTACCCCTCTTGCTCGGTCTGAGCCAATTGGGCTCAGACTCCCTTCCATTTGATTCATTACTATGTGTATTGTCGAATCAAACCTAATGCTATCGTAATTGAGCCATGGGCTAGCCCCGATCAATCAAATCGATCGATCGAGTTAAGTCCTTAAGGAAGCCTCGCATCGAGTAAAATCCCAACGTTCCAGATAACCTCAGGCCCTCAGACCAGTGAGCTATATATATATATATATATATATATATATATATAACAATAGTAAGCATCTCAAACCGTAATGTGAGTTATAGCAGCCATGTTAAGCTATACAAAAAAGAGAGCATCTAGTAATTAGTAATAATAGCAAAACAATGTCTCATATAACACTAGTACTATATGATTATACCTTGATAGAGCTTTTACTCATTGTCTCGCTGAGAAACTAGATCACAAGAGGATTTGATGAAGGTATACAATTATCCGTTGGTAATTGTTCTCATAATATGTTTCATTGGCGAGTTCTAACATAAATAGGCTTTTTGCCCATTCATAATAGTCTAGACCAATCGGTGAAGTGTAGTGAAAAGAATTTTTTTGTTTAGTGGTTAGCATTTTAATACATAATTTGTGGGATGAATATAAATAATTTACCAAATCAGTTAAGTATCATAGTACCATTTCCAACCACCGCAAAGAGCATAACAATGTGTGAAGGCTTGAAAATGCATCCTTCTTACATTGCAACAAACATGTATGGTTCAAATATTAATTCTTCTTGGCTTCCTATGCTTTGTTCCTGTTTGGGATTATATCCGAGGGCCTTGTTAGGTGTATTTTGTCAATTTTGTTGGATTGTGAAGTGGTTAAAAATTTTATCTATATGCTTATTTATTTGGAAATCTATTTCTAAGATGGAAGATGATGAAAAGTGCTAGAACTTCAGTACTCTAAATTAGTGGGTGAATTCACCTACATTTCTCAACCAATATCATATTAGTACATTTTAAAATATATCCACTTCAAAATTCTTTTCACTCTTACCTATTTTCCTATACTTCTAAAATAAAAATTTATGATATATATTAATAAATACAGTACATTCTATATGATCATAACTTTTGTTCTTAGACTTGTGCTAATTTTTGTTGGGATCTTAGGGTTACAAACTAATGCGGAACAAAAACTTAGCGACGATGAGAAAAATTAAATAAAGCAAGAAATAATCACATGCAATCACAAACACAGCACAAACAAAATGATTTACGTGGTTATGTGCTCACACCTACGTCCACGGGGAGGAGAGCATAAAATTTCATTATTGAGAAAGGGGATTACAATGAGTTTTAGGTTTTACAAACCCTTACACAACCTCTAAGAGCCTTCTTTTCTTTGAGATAGAGCAGCCACCACACCCAAAACCAATGAAGGCTGAATTTTTTTTTGGATTTTGACATCGTTGTAGCGCCCGCCTCTCGGGCGCTAAGTGCTACAGTGCACTTTAGCTCCCGCCTCTCGAGCGTCAGCCGTTGCTGCGCGCTATAGGGCCCACCTCTTGGGCGCTAGCTACTGTAGTGCGCTGTAGCGCCCGCCTCTTGAGTGCTAGGCCGCTGTAGCGCGCTGTGGCGTGCCTCAAAATAGTTTCTTCAATCAACAATATCCACCTCAGATCTCTTGTGCTACACATGAGAGTTGAATCCTCTATGCTCTCGATCAATGCGGATGCACCAATGTTTTTTCCTACATATCCTCCTCCTAAAGGAACCAAACCATCTGTAGTTCTAACAAATGTAAAGCTAATAGATATTTCTCCAAATTCATCAAGGTTTGCAATATGTGAATTTTTAAATTATGAGCACCTTTTTCAACATATCCACAGGATTTTCTTTGGTGTCAATATTCTCCAGTAAGATCTCACCTTCTTCAATAACATCTTGAACGAAATGGTGTCAAACATCAATGTGCTTTGTGTGAGCATGACAAACTAGATTAGTAGCTAAGAATATAGCGCTCTGGCTATCACAGTGAACTACTATCTCCTTTGCTTCGCACCCAAATCTTTTAGCAAGCTCCTCATTCAAATAACTTTCTTGAATGCTTCAATGACTATCATATGCTCTGATTCTATCATAGACATGGCAATTATAAACTGTAGAGTTGATCTCCACCATACTAAATCTCATGCTAAAGTGAATACATAACCAGTTGTTGATCGTCTTTGATCCAAATCTCCAGCATAGTTAGAATTCACATATCCAATGCATAAGTTAGCTATTGAAGATTGCTTCTAAAATAATAAGCAAACACCAAATGTACCTTTTAGGTACTTAAATAACACCATCACTGCTTGCCAGTGATCCTTTCCTGAATTGTGCATAAAATTAGCTCATGACTCCAACTACTTGAGCCAAATCTGGTCTAGTACAAATCATGGCATACATCAAGCTTCCATCCACACTAGCATATTGCACTGAATGCATTGATTCTTTTTCAAAATCAATCTTTGGACATTGCTCTGCAGATAAGTGAAAGTATAACAACCCTAATATAAGATCAGGGATCTAATCCAATGCTAAGGCATTACCATAGCACTTAATATTGGATCAGAAGGAAACCAATCCAACATAAAGTGTTGTGTGGCCAAAAATCTTTGTGAGGGTGTAAGTTAAGAAATGAAATGTACAAGTTAAAAAATATGCAAGTAGTAAAGTGCATTTAATTCATTATCCAAATCAAATAATTAATAATGAAAGTAAATCCATCACAAAATAAAGTAAAAATATCACAAATATTAAGTTATTACAAACTAAATTTAAAGAGTAAAGAAAGTAGATTCTCTCATATAGCAATGCAATAATATAAAAGATGCGAAAGTAGAAATATTCAAAGTTACTAATGTCCAGAACTAGGTCCAGCTCCTCTATCCAAAAAATGCTCCTGATCTACCATATTTTTGGTTTATAAAATATGGTAGGGCATAGCCAAAAATTAAAAAAAACAAGTTATTAGATTAAAAAGTCTAAGTGCATTTTAGAATTGGGCTAATTTTTAATTATAATTTAGTTGGATATCACAAATGCAAATTTATAATTAAGTACTGATAGCGGAGCATTTAAAGCATCAAAATAAGGGTAAAATAATTATAAAGAAGACAGTAAGTAAGTAAGAAGTAATAACTCACAAGTATGTTTGCTCTAGCCTGCAACAACAAGTAAGGAAAAAAGGCATCTCAATAAGGCTAAGAACTACTAATGTGCACATGAAAGTATGAAATAAATATATGAATATGTTCAATAGATGTTATGCTAAGTAAAAGTAAACTAAAGCAGTGAAGTAGGAAAAGTAAGTAAAGTAACATGCTTAAGGGCTATGACAAGTTCTCACAATTAATAAGATTGTGATAACACAATAATTAAAGTTGTTCAAGTTATTTTAAGTTTTCTGATCTGCGGGCAAAGTTACAGAACAAACGAGGAGTTAAACATATATGCTTAACTAGTAAGGAAAGTGAGGTCTCATAAAAAATAAACACTCACATTTCTCCTTTAAGATACATGAAGTCTCCATATTATCTCTATAAGCCTGCCCTGCCACCACCAAGAAACCCCTAAGTTTTATTTATGAATGTTTTATTTTATGCACAAGTCTTGTATGAATGTCCAAGGTTGTAATCTCAAAGCAAAGCAACATTCAAGGGGTTCAAGTAATTATAAACTATGTGATATTCAAAGTTATCTAAAGTTTAAGTTATCTAATCTTAATGATTGGAGATAATTAAGCTCCCAATTAGCTTAGACTTTAGTAACTATAAGCCAATTAAAGGATAATACTATAACTAGTTAAGTTTTGGAAATTTATAATTTGATTTGATTTAATTAGAAGATAAAATAATTTATATGTATAATCATGCAACATGCCCCTAAATCCTACACTAATCCTAAGCCACAAAATCCTCATATGCTTTCTAGACTTAAGGCCAATGGTACTATACGGAAGGATTTAGGTTGCAAAGTCCTCTACACTTGAAAGGTGTAAGTTGAAGGTTATAGAAATTATACACTTGTGGGTTTGCTAAAGAAATCAAGCCAAGGTCATTTAAGTTTAATGGAAACATGATTAGGAGCTCACTTCACTACTTAGCTTCACTATTAGGAGGTTCTAAAGTAAAGTTAGAGGAGGGATCACCATTTATAAATCTAGCTTTGCTCATAATTGCAAGGGTACTATAGCTTAAAAGAAACTAAACTATTCTTGGAGAACTAAGGGGAGCTAATGTAAGGGTTGGAGAAGTGAAGTTAAGGTGGTACTGGAAAGGTGATCTTACTAAGTCTATCTTAGATTAGCTAGAAACTAATCCTATTAAGTTCCCAAAATTTCAATAGGAGCATAATACTAGTCTAATACATTTATGGAATATGTTAGCTATGATTAAGGTGGCAATTTAAATCAAGCTAGGTTTCCTTAATACTACTAAATCTTCTCCTAATATTAAAGGTTAACTCAATAATTTTGCTATGGCTTCAAGCATCTAATATATACTAATCCAAGATCAAATTCACAAATGAAGTGACATAAAGGTCAAAAATAATGAGACATATTTGCTATCCTTGTGTGTTAAATCCTAAGATATGCAAATTATAAAGTCACAAAATCACATAATTTGAATATTTAAGGAGCCAAACACCTAATTTAATCATTTTTTGTCCAATCAAAAAAATAATAGCAAATATAAAATCCATATATCATAAGGAGAAGAATGACACTAAGTAGGTCAAAATCGGACAACATTTGAAAATTAGGGTTTCTGGGTGTAACAACCCAAGGTTGTTACCCAGCTTAATTTTAGCATAATCAGATCATAATTATCATTTCATTAAGTTCATCGAGTCATTAGAGCCAAACCCTGAAGGTTTAGAGCAATTCAGAGTCCAATCCAATATTTTGGATTATTTTAATAATTAATTAATTAGAAAATTGAGGTATTTATTTTGACCTCGAAATCAAAATCCGACTTCGCCGTTGCGATCATCACCCCCAAATTAGCTCTGGGTGATGTTTTGGACGCATTTGGAAGTTATCAGATTTTCACAAATATTTTAATATAATTAAATACCCCGAAAATTAGCATAATTAAATAATCATCGAAATCAAAATCCGACTTCGTCGTTGAACTCCTCACCCCCAAATTAGCTAGGGGTGAATTTTTGAGATTTTTTGGAGAACGTTCCAAAAATCTGAAATTTTAAATAATTAAGGAAAATAATTAAGCAATTATTTATTCCTTAATTTGCATTTAATCCCTCTTTTTTTCCCTTAATGTTGGCTGGCCACTTTTCCCACATTTGCAAGTCACTTGAGGCCATCCCTCCCCTCTCCTCCTAGCCATGCCTTCCTAAGCAAGTAGGATGGCTTTTCACATCCTAGCCTCCCTAGCCATGATGCCCCCTACTCTCACTCTCCTCCTTTAAAATGAGAACTCAACCCCCCTTCTATAGCTTGCTGAAAAATTCCTCATCCTCTCCTCCATTGTTATTGTAACAACCCAAGTTGTTACCATGATTGATTAAGACTAACCCTAAGTCTTAAACATAATTAGATGTGCTAATTAGGTCAATGGAGTCAAACCTCCTAAACCTAGCACAAATCAGGAGTCAATTGGATTAAATCCTGATTTCTAGAAATCTGGAAATCCTAGGAATTGACCTATTTAAATTGACCTCCGATCGAAAAATGGACGCCACCATTGAATTCATTGACCCCAAATTAGATTGGGGTGAAGTTTTCGTGTCAATCGGAAGTCGTCAAAATTTCGACGAATATTTTAATAATAAAAATACCCCAAAAATCGAGGTATCAAAATACTCGTCGGATTGAAAATCCGACAGCGCCATTGAATTTCTTGACCCCAAATTAACTAGGAAAAACATGTTCAAAGTTAATGAAAAATGTTTTTTTTTTTAAAATGTTTTTTTTTTCTAGGAATTTTTTTTCTGAAAAATGTTTTTTTTAAAAAAAATATTAATTAATTAATTAATTAATTATTAATTAATTAATTAACGGCGCCGAACGACGCCGTTAACTCCAGTTAACGGCGCCGTCAGGTCGGACGGATCAATCTGGACCGTCTGATCGTGCGCGGATCCTACGGCCCTCGGCCGCGATCCGCGTCGCGCGGTCTGGCGCGATCTGGACCGTCCGATCGCGCGCGGATCCGACGGCCCTCGGCCACGATCCGCGTCACGCGGTCTGGGGCGATCCGGACCGTCCGCGATCGCGCATATCCGACGGTCCGGAGGCGTCGTCCTCGCCCTCTCCGCCTGCGTGACACGCGGCGGCCCGTCGCATTTTCTGGCCAATCCGGCCACATCCAGACCTCGGCGAGGTCGCCGTCCGGTCTATAAGACCTCGGCCTACCCCTAGGCTCCTACTTTACACCGATCAGAGCCCGGATCGTGCCGGAATCAAGCCCCGTAGTCAGCCCTATTTTTCCGCCGAAACCTTCGCCGATCTGAACTTCAGGTACCCCGATCTCCCTCGTTTACCGTTCGATCATTACAAAAATTGTAGGATATGTAGATTAGGATGTTATCTTCACATCCACCGTTACGATCGGGCTCAAACATACCCGATCGGGCGCACCAGGTCCCCGAAGCGGACTGGGTTCGGTTCGTCGAACCCCCCGGAAGGCGAAGCATTGCGCTTCCGGGCCGGGCCGGTCGACTCGCGCCCGACCCGCTCGGGTCGGGTCCGCGTCAGCGCGAGTGGGGCCACCCAGCCACGTGGCAGCCTATGGGCACGCCACGTGTCACGTGGGGCCCACTGCCCCGTCACTCGAGCTGAGTCAGCAGCCCGTAGGACCCACAGCGCCATGTGGCAGCCTCTGGCAGTGCCACGTGTCAGGTGGGACCCACTGCCCGGTCACCGAGCTGAGTCAGCAGCCCGTGGGACCCACAGTGCCACGTGGCAGCCTCTAGCAGTGCCACGTGTCAGGTGGGCCTACTGTCCAGTAAGCCAACCTGAGTCAGCAACCTGTGGGGCCCACAGTGCCACGTGGCAGCCCCTGGAAGTGCCACGTGTCAGTGGGGCCCACTGTCAGTTCATTAGAAATTAATTAAATTAATGTTAGTGTTAACTAATTACTGTTTAGACCTAATTAATTACAGTTAGTGGTTAATTAAGTTAGGGTTAGTACTAATTACTTTTAAACATTAACTTTAATTAAATAATTACAATTAAAGATTAATTAAGGATTAATTATATGTTAATTAAATCTTAAATAGTAATTAGGATAATTAATTACTTTTAAACAATAAAACCTAATTAATTATATTTAATTTAATATTAACAAATAATTAAGACTAATTAAACAGTAATTAGCACTAATTACTTTGCTATAGTAAAATTAATTAATTAATTAATTAATAATTAAACAGTGATTAATTAAATAAAAACTTTATGAATGAACAGTAAATTTAAATAATTAAATATAATTAGAGATTAATTAAGATTAATTAAACAGTAATTAGCACTAATTACTTTGCTACAGTAAAACATAATTAATTAATTAATAAGTAATTAAACAGTGATTAATTAAATAAAAACTTTAGGAATGAATAGTAAATTTAAATAATTAAATATAATTAGAGATTAATTAAGAGTAATTAAACAGTAATTAGCACTAATTACTTTGCTATAGTAAAAATTAATTAATTAATTAATTAATAATTAAACAGTGATTAATTAAATAAAAACTTTATGAATGAATAGTAAAATCATTCAATTTGAATAAATGAATAGTAAATTAATTCAAATTGTATTTTTGAATAGTAAATCTTAAAAGTATAATAACTTTTTGTAGGATGATCCAAACATAGCCAATATGGGTCTTAAAATGCTCAGAAAAATATTTAGAATCAAATGGCGTAATGTAAAATTTCGTTTCGGGGTACGTATAACGAGGTAGCATTTTAGAGCTCCTTTAAGACCCCATAAATTTTTACCCGATTATCAAAACATAGTCAATATGGTCTTAAAATGCTCAGGAGAGCGGCCCCATTACCGTGGTAGTATTAGTTTTCCTATTTGGACATCAAGATAAAAAGTCAACTCTAGAACGTAAAGTTGACTTCAAATGGCCATAACTTGGTCAATTTAACTCCAAATCCAAAAATTCAAGAAGCTACCTAGTTTAGAATTTCAATTTCATCATTTTCATAGAAATAATATTTATGATTTGAACTCTAAAATTTAGGAAAATGACCAAAATACCCCTAGCCTTTTTTAGCCATAACTCGACCGTTTCTCGTCCAAATTGGACGTACTTACTGTCTATCTTCAAGTTAGACAGTAAGGAATTAGTTGGAGAAGAGAAAACTCAGTTTGGACCCCTAAATCAAAAGTTGACTTTTTGATCCTTAAGGTGGGAGCAAAATAGTCATTCTGCCCTAAGTTTGGACTATGTACCCTTACCCTTTGGATAACATCCCAGAATGCCAAGAATAATATATAATCCTCTTAACTAATGTTATAATCAATCAAGTAAGTGAAATCAACCCTTAAGCCAGATTCCAGTAGTCTTTCTGAGTCTTAAGCACTACACCTTAAGGATCTTTCCTGAGACTAGGACTAGATCATAGGTTAGAGTTCACTCATTGAGTAAATAGGTTACTCAATGGGGGAAACCTTGGTTTTATTAGTTTCTAGACTTTCTTTTATTTTACAACTCATTCTGATTATTTTGTCTTTTAACCTTAGATTTAAGGTAGGAGATTCATCCTATTATGTTTGATTACTTAATAGAATTTGCCATAACTAGTAGATCACTAATAGAATAAAACCTAGAACTTAGGTCTTATCATTTGGATTATGTGATTAAACCTAGTTCTCGTAGTGTTTAATCCATAATTTATAGGTTTAGAAGATCTTGATCAGATCTTAGTTAGAACGTCTAAATTTACAAAACTAGGACGTATGATTCATTTATTTAACTCGTAGTCGTCTATCTGATTGAGCTAGATTGGAACCTGATCAGTTCCAATCCTTTTTAACTTATAAGGATGAACTTCCGAGTTACACTCGATAGTAGAAAAACGGTGATCGTGAACTTGTGTAACTTAGAATAGCTAGAATGGTTAAGTAGAAAACAAATGATATCACCATGTTTAGTAGCGTCCCTTGCTTACTTTGACGATTGTTGCTTACTCATTTCTTGTACTTTTGTGCCGTACTTCCTTGAGCATATCATATAAGACATTTGATGCATGAATAAAATGTTAGGAAATATGGAGACTCCTTAGATCCTTTGTGAAAATATTAAAGTGATTTATAAAAAGATAATGAATTTATGAGCTGCCTCTCAGTTATATCCTTATTGCCTAGCCTCCTTATGTCGTTAGGGGAAGGATCTGTTTTGTTGTGTGCCTAGTTTACTAGCCTCCTTATGTCGCTAGGGGTACACCATTGGTGCCTTAGCCGTACTGGCGTTAAGGTTGCCTTGTATGCTTAGTTTACTAGCCTCCGTATGTCGCTAGGGGCATACAGTTGGGTCTTAACCGTACTGGTGCTAAGACCCTTCGCTTGCTTTGTGTGCTTATATGCCTAGCCTCCTTATGTCACTATGGGTACACAATTTATGACTTAGCCATGATGGTGCTAAGCTTCTTTGGTATTCGATGGGCTTGAGTAGCTCTTTTCTGTATGGCAGTCGATGCACGTGTGACTTTATATGTAGTTGTTGTTACTTACTTTTCAGTATTCTTATTCCGTCAGCTATTTTCTTGTACTGCTTGATATACATATTTAGGATGTTAGAATCTTGCTGCTATATGTACTTACCACTGCTGAGTTATTTATTTATTTTAATTGGCATGTTTTCTGTTGATCACCAGCATATTTAGGATGTAGAATTTTTCTTACTGCACTTGTTTAGTTACGTATATTTATACGCCCTTCCTTGTTTAGTTTGTATGCGATGCATATCTCAGCCTCTTTCCTTTTCTTTGCTTAAGTTATAAATGATAATTTATAGCTTCCTTATTTCTTTTGTATTGCTTGCTGCTCCCTTACACATATTATTACTTAGATGTTGTAGAATGGTGATATTACTTAACACATATAAAAATTTTCAGCTTAAAATGTACTTAGACAATTGTCTAACCAGATTTTTCTTTTTTGGCTGGGGCCCTACATTGTGAAACCGACAATGGCAGACTCCTTTCAGTTAGACGAGCAGGAGTTAGGCGTGGAGCCTTACCCCGAGGAGGAGCCCGTAGAAGAAGCTGTCGTTTAGTCCCTTTATACTTCGAGTGAGAATGAGTGGTTTTCATTCTATTTTTATTTGAACATTTTAAATTATGTAATAATACAGGTACTATTGACTGTATATTAGATTTTATGCTTATATTCTGAGTCTATTGTTCTTATTTACACTGTGATACTTGGATAGTTTACATTTCCTTAAATTGCTTCCGCACTCTGTTTATTTACTTATACAGTGACTGATAGTTTGATTCTGTGTTAATCCTTCCCTAATCAGGTGGATTGTGGAGACTATCCTAATCCAATGATAAGTGAGGGGTTAGCCAGAGTGACACCCCACCCTTAACCTAATCCTTTGGCAGATTAAGGGTGGTGGGCGCCACAGTTATACCTTGGGCTGAAGAAGAAGAAGGAGAAGCTCCTCCACCAAGCCTTCCAAGTCTCCTTCCTCCCTCTCTTGCAAGACATAAAGGTACCCTCTTGCTCCTCTCCTTATCTTCCTTATAATGTTATGATATTAGAATGCAGCCTTGGAATGTCTATATGCATGTATAAAAGCCATTAAGGCTCTTAAAAACTCCATGAAAATCTGCTATGTTTTTCTCTATTTTGTATATCCTGTCATTCATCATCATTTTTAGTATAGCTAGGATGCTCCGTTCATGCTCATTTTGGTGTTGATGGAAAGGTATAAAAAATACCTTTCTATTGATATATGGCACTACTCATGCAACTCTCTGGATTAAGAGTAATTAAGCTTGAAAAATGGCTCTCGCGGGTTTCGCACCTGGCAAAATCACCGTCTGCCGCTGCAGCGCGCTACAGCGCGCTGCAGCGGATTGCCGTGGGCTGCAGTGGATTGCTGCGGGCTGCAGCGAACAGGAAAACTTAGAAAAAATGCACATTAATTAAATGAACCGCTACAGCGCGCTATAGCGCGCTGCAGCGGTCTGCAGCGGCATTTCACGAAACTTAGGAAACGGCCATAAAAATTAATTGAACAGTAACTTGCAAAATGGGACGCTACAGCGCGCTGCAGCTGACCTTAGCGGAAATATTTCAGATCTTAGGAAATGACAAAATAAATTAATTGAACAGTAGTTTTGCAAAATAAACTGCTACAACGCGTCATAGCGCGCTGCAGCGGGTCACAGCGGATTGCAACGGACCGCTGCAAGCAGCATCGCAAAGGCGCTACCACGTGCTGTCGCGTGGAAAGAGCTACAGCACGCTACTTGCGGAAAGCGCTCCAGCGCGCTGCAGCGCCCAAACTTGCAAGATTTCCAGAATTCTCAAAAAATTGCCCAGATTTTGTAAAACTGCCCAGTTTTGGCTGAAATGACCAAAACTCAACTGTTTTGGTATTTTAAGACCCCTAGGACCCTAGTGGGGTTGAGTTATACTACTGCATAAAATTCTACTTGAAAATTGAATTTGAAACTTTGTCAATTTTATTAAGTGCTCAAAACCTATGTATCTTAAATACATGTTACGCCATATGCTAAGTACTGGAGTTTTAATTGCTTGTATCAATTAGGTATACCTTAATAATCAAAATGGCATGAAATTTAGATCTTTTAGAATTGTGATTAAGTGCTATTCTTTTTTATTTGATTTAGATTTTGATTAGCAATAATCACCTTTTAATTTTATGTTACCTTTTCATCTATATGTATTCATGAACTTAGGATGTATATTAGAAAACCTACACTTATTTGGACACTTAAATGTGATCACTTGAATATGAGAATCTTTATAACTTGATTAAGTAGATGATACTTAATCCAAACCTAAGTTGACATCAATAATATGCTAATAATACATTGATTTGCCATTGACCTTTAAATTAATCATTGGTCTTAATGATAGAAGGGTTAGGGATTAAACCCTAACTTATCTTGATTAAGATCTAAATCTTAATCATTTAATTAATCTACTTGATTGTAAGAGAATCTGATTTACATTATTCCAATAATGCATTTGATTGAGTATTGATCTTAAATCATCAAATTAGAAGTGCTAAGGATAACATTAAATATGTGTGATTGAACTATCTGAATCCAAACTTTAGATCTTTGATTTTCTCTTATATAAGACAATTAGCATAAGATGGAAATAAAATTATAATGATTTATGCAATGATCTAAATCTAATAAGATTTTTGATTTGATCCCATGATTATAGAATAGGAATGGATCAAATGAATTTTAATCATTTGATCTAATCATCTTAACTTAAGTATAACAAGTAAACCTTAAGAAGTCAAAAAGTGAGATCTTAATGGTCTTGCTATAGGATTCGTCATTGAAATGATTGAAGACCTTAACTAATGAAACATTGAGGTAGGAAGGACCTTTATAACTTATTGAGGTAAAAACCTAGTTGCTCCTTCATAACTTTAGAAGTTGAACTTGATACCTTGTGGTAGGAATCACCTAAAGTACTTAGATTATGGCTCATTCCTTGTGGTAGCAACCTATGTTGAGTGATCCTTTGATCACATCCTTGGTGCCTTGTGTAAGATACATCTAATTAGAGTAAGGATTAATAGATTTGATAAATCCTTGTCAATTAAATAGAAACTACTGAACTCAGATTATTGGTTGGGCATAGTAGGGTATACCCATATTACTGGATTAATTCAGTAATATTCAGGATTGGTTGATTCACTCTAATATGGACTTATGACCAGGTGGTATCCTGCGGGATTAGCCAAATACAGTCCCATTAAAGTAAATCTTCCAAGACTAAGAGTATTACAATTAGTGAACAAGATCCTTAGTTTGAGATGTAAACTGCGACCGGGTTTCGCCTCCTATCGTAGTGCGCTTCGATAAGTGCAGTTTAAGCAAACTAAGTATCTTAAGTCACTTTGCGTAGACCACTAAGTATGCTTGTAATTAGGGCATTTATGTAATAACCCAGGTTATTACTTAGGTTAATTAAGGTTCTAAGTCACTAATTAAGTAATTTATAACTCACCTCTAAAATCTAAGTCAAATCAGAAGTTAACTGGATCAAAATCAGAAATTCTGGAAAATCCCAAACCCTAGAAATTGACTTTTTATCTAGAGCTCAGATTTGAAATTTGACTTCATCATTGCGTTCACCACCCCCAAATTAGCTAAGCGTGAAGTTTTGGATGCATTTGGAAGTCGTTGAATTTTTGTCAAATATATTAATAGTATTTAAATACCCCAGAAAATCAAATAATTAAATATTCGTCGGAACAAAAATCCGATTGCGTCGTTGCGTTCCTCACCCCTCAATTTGCTAGGGTGATTTATTAAGAAGTTTTGGAATGCATTTAAGCAATTAATTATAATTAATAAAATTAGTAGTAATATTTAATCTTTCATTTAATTATAATTTAACTTAACGTCTGCCATTAAATCCTCACTCGCGCCGTTTCTTTCCTGTGGCGCCGTTCCATTTGATGCGATTCCATCTGGAGCGTCCGATCAGATTTGATAGGACGGCTAAGGAGCTGTCTCCTTCGTTCGTCTAGAGCGCTCTCCGCGTGTCCTCAGGCGTGCACGCGACACCCTTTCCTCGCCGCGTGGGATGCTTCCGCCGCTTTAGGATATGATAAGAGGGCTGTGCCGATCCTCTAAGTCAAAATTTTTGGAATACAACGGCCTTTGTTTGGAGTTGAACGAGTCATAGAATCTCAACCCAGGCCCGATCGACCCTCCGTCGCCGATAGAGGTACCCTCATGATCTTTCTTTTTATTGTATAATTGCTATCAATTAATTTTGAATTGTAAAATTTCAGTCAATTGAATGATTAGACAATTTTAGGGTAAGACATTAAGCAAGTTTTATTATTTCATCGATAAAGAAAGGAATTAGGGTTCCTTTTCTTCAACATCACCGGTCACCCTAGTCGTCAATTTGATTATTATTGTCTAGCCCTCGACGAGCTCTGTCCAACACCATGAGAATCAAGAACTGGCGCCATCAATAGAGTCGACGTAGCGTATGCCCTAATCAGCTCTGCGTCGGCCTAGCAAAGAAGGAAGCGACCCATTCGGGGCTGGTCCGGGTCAGCTGCGACCCGCGAGGTCAGGGGCGGGTCATGTGCGCTGGCGTCGAGGACTATGGGGCCCTCTCGCAGATCCTCACCCATTCCAGCGTTACCACGTGGCTTGCCTTGCCATTCTAGTCAGGATGTGGGCCCCGCTATCTCAGCACAGCAAATGCCAGACCAACGCGTGTTCTCCGCTGACCCCCGCTGTCGCTGTCGTAGTACCGGCTGTGGTTCCCACCGCTGTAACAAATAAATTAAATCGAATTTAATTAAAAATTAGGATTAAATTTAAATCTAATTAATTGATGTAAATTACTAAACTTCAAACATTAATAACTCTTAATCCTGAACTCTAAATATAGCAAATGAATATACAATTGTGATCAGAAAATTATAAGGAATTTATTGAGACTATTAGATTTCCATTTAAAGCTATATTTGAGAAAGTGATATTTAGGGTTCTTTTGATGTGACACAAATTGTTCAAATATTCAGTTAGTCGTAACTTTGTACCACTTAATCCAAACATACTTAATATGGGTCTTAAAATACTCACAAAATCCTAAGGAACATTTTAATAGAGTTAATCTTGCTGTTTGGATTAATTTGAGCCTAATGACATTTAGGACCTAACCCTAATTAGCCTAATTTGACTTAGAACTTCAAATGACCATAAGTTGGTCATCTTAGCTCCAAATTAGGTGATCCAAATACCAATTTAGATCAGCAAAACCTAATCTACAGAGATCTATAAAAATAATTGGGATCCAACTGTTAGATTTGATAATAACCCCTAATTACCCTAAAACTAAATTAGTGAATATTAGTAAATTTAATAATCCAAATTGGACAAACTGAGTTTCAAAGAACTCCTAGAACCTATTAGAACCTAAGTGTAGGGTTGGATTAGTGATTGGGTGATTAATTTCACTAATCACTCACTAATTACCCTAAACCCTAATTAAGCCATAACTTAGCCAAATGGAGTCCAAATTGAACCCACTACTAATCATTAGAATCAGTGGATCAATTGTAACATATAGCCACTGAAATTATTCAATTTGGACACCAAATGACAAAGTTAGAATTTTTGACCGTTAATTAAGAATCCTTAATTACCCTTTAAACCCTAGAACTTGTATTGGCTATAACTTAGTCAATACACATCAGAATTCAATAAATTTAGGTTCTATGGAAACCTTAGAGAATAACTTTTAATAAACTGATAGAAAAATTATATGTCATTAGGGTATAATTTACCAAAATGCTTTTATAGGTCAAATTCCTTAATTTGACCATATAAGGCTTAATACTTAACCAAATTTAATGAACTTACTGTCTAAACTCATATTAGACAGTAAGTAATCATTCCACATTATTAAAATCCAAAATTAAGTGCTAATACATAAAAGTGAGATCTAGACCCTTGAGAAGGGGTAAAACGGTCTTTTTGCCCAAAATTAGGGTTTAATGAAATTAAGACCTAATTTCATCTCTAAATTATATCAAATAGTAATTTAAGTGATTTAAACTATAATCTAAATAATTATAAGCCTTATGATTAGAAGGGGCGGCCGCCACAATTTAACAGCTTAGCTTGAGATGTAAACTGTGACCGGGTTCTGCCTCCTATCGTAGTGCGCTTCGATAAGTGCAATTTAAACAAGCTAAAGGTTAAATTTACCTTTCTTGCAAATATGTTAAATATGTGTATACAATCATCCCAGCTAATGATTTTTAAGTAAACTCTCAACTTTAACTAATTATCGAGATTTGAATTTAGGAGTCAGAATCTTTTTAGCAGGATTCTTCACAATGGGGACTTTGGATTCATTATCAGATTTTAAGCATTTTTTGGATTTATCTCATGTAGTTTAGAAGCATGAACATGAGCATAAGCATGATGTGTGAATATCATAATGATGTATGAGAATCAGAATGATGTATAAGTATCAGTGATGATCTATGAGTTACAGAATATTGCATACATTGACGGGGGAATTTCTGGATGCATCAGTATCATCAATAAATAGTATTCCCAATAGGGTATATGTAGACATTGGACCGTACCGCTCATAACAGTTCAGTGATATTTTGGTAGCATATCAGTAGCATACCATATTGTGGCATATTCAGATGCACAGTTTCAGTGGCATACAACATAGTTGTACATATGATTACTCAATTTCAGATTCAGTACTGTTTTGATTTATTTTCAGTATTCAGTTACAGTTCAATTTTACTTTACACTGCTTCAGTTTTGTACAGTTTTAGACAGATTTGTACTTTCAGTTATATTTACAGTTTTTCTGCAAATTTACTCGTATTATGTAAATGTTAAATGAATAATTAGAACTGTTAGATTAGTTTCGATGTGTTAGACTTATTGTCTAATATGAGGTACTTTTGGGATCCGACAATTTGCTAGATCCTGAACAGTACATTGAGACAGGTTATGAGAACACTCAGGAATTTCAGGAGTGCTCGTGGAGTACTAGTGGACTCTCCTCCAGTTTTACTTTCTGCTTAGTATTTTCAGTTCAGTACCTAATTTTACTTTAGTATTTCAGTAAACTATTTGTAATAATTTTGGATGTATTTTCTTTTCTTTTCTGAGAAGAATGTTTTCTACAGCTTCTGTGATGAATGATTCTGGATGTTTGCTTTAAGCTTCCGTACTCTATTTTTATACTACTTATACTTAGTATTATGATGTGATCGTATACTAGAAATACTGATATCTTATACATATATTGGATTCTTGTTGTATTCTAAATCCAATGTATATATTTGCCTAATACTTAGGATAAGGATACTACTCTTATCTTAAGTATTAGCTCTCAACCCTACTTAAGGTTGAGTCAGCAGCCCTTCAGGTGGGCTTAGTTTTCAGCCATTTCGGGGAGACGGGGTATTCTTTCCTCCCCGAGCGACGCACCGCTCCACCGTCGAATTTATGATTTTAATTCTTTTGCGCGCGGCGACGGGGTGGGGCGCTACACCGGAACTCCTAATTAAGGTTAAAAAGTGATTATTAAAATTAGTGTTCAAATCTTAAATTGAATTATAATAATGTGTTCGTTTTATTTTCTTGAATAAAATGACATATAATTTCATATTTTTTGGACATGTATATTTAAAGTTATGAGAGAAATAAAATTTGTGTTTAAATTAATTAATTATGATTATTTAAATTCATTTAACCGTCGGTGCTGAATACCACGGATGCAAAAAATGGGGGCAGAAACTGTCAGGCACGAAAAGTGGAGCCCCTGTCAGCGATGCGAAAAATTATGCACATCGTCAGACAAGCGTCGACCCGAGCGAGCGACACGTGTCGGCTCTGATTTCCGTGAAGAGTCGTGTAGATAGCAAAGTTTGTCCGGTAAAATTGGCCCAGTCCAAAAGGCATGCCTGAACCATAGAGCCAACCAGTTTGCACCGCATCGTCCCCGTTAGAGGCCCAAATGGGTGCCTTTAGGGTTCGACCTACCGGTAGAACTCGGGGGTCTCACGGCGCGACCCGCATACCGGCGGAAAGCCCTGGCCTAGGCCGAGCCAACAAGCCCAAGATCGGCCCTTGGCGTCGATGGTGTGTTCAATGGGATGAAGCCCTAGGTCTCGAGAGGCAGACCTGACCAACTTCCTGTTGACCACTGTATATGGTTCAGCGAGCCGGAGTTCAATCGGGCTCTATTGAGCCGGATTGAGCTTCGATAGAGCGATTGGAATCATGGAATAAAGTTTAGAAGATTTAACTTATGGAGAAAGAGGGAGGATGAGTACCTATCAGTAGCTGAAACGGGGAATTAGGGTTCTTGCTGGAAGTTGACGGAAGCTCCTCGATCGACTTGGACGAGCAACTGCAGGAGGGAGGGAAGGAGAATGAAGGTCTAATGAGTCCTAATTGCCGAAGAAAAGGTAAAGGAGCTTGGTTGGACGGGTACAGCGATTGCTCTGTTACGCGCCTGCCAGCCACTAATGAGCACAGAGGGGATGTACAGGAAATGATCTCGGTCGTCAGATCCAAATCTTGATCCGACGACCAGATCAAACGGGTCCAGACGCAGCCATCTGATCTAGCCCCGATGACACGCGACGACCTGGATTGCACGATATTGTTGTCCCATGCTTGGCTCCATGCAGCGGATCCACGCAGTTCAAATATTCATCCATTGGAATTTGATAATTATATATATATTAATAATTTAAATATATTAATTAATTATTTAATTTAACTCATTTAATTACTTAAATTTAAATAACCAAACGGACTATGAAAAATCTCAAAAATTCACCCTAACCCAATTGATGGGTCAAAAACTCAAAAATAAAATTAGATTTTTGATTGGGGGTCAATTTAATTATGTTAATTTCTTAAATTTTTAAATATCATTAAAATATTCATGAAAATTCAACGACTTCCAAACATTCCCAAAATACCACCCCTAGCTAATTTGGGGGTGAGGAGTCCAATGATGAACTCCAATTTTGATTTTGAGGTCAAAATAAAATATGTATTTTTAGAATTATCAAAATAATCAGTAATATTTGTCAATCACAAACAATCTTCAAATTATACCAAATTTGAGGTGAAGACTTCTAATATTATTATAAGAGTACTATAAATGAATTGGAGTTAATTATGCTTCTGATTAAAGGGTGAGAACACTAAGATTGTTACAGAAAGTTCGGTGCTATAAGTATACTCACAGACTTTGTAAAGTCATCAATCATATACCTCATGAGCACCTTTTTCAAATACCCTTATTGAGTGAGCCAAATCTTTCCTGCCTTTCTGCCGTTACATATTTCCATTCCCAATATCTTATTAGCCTCTCTTAAGTTCTTCCTTTCAAAATTCTTTGACAGCCAATTCTTCATATGATCCATCTCATATTGATCTGAAGTAGTCATCAGCATGTCATCGACATATAATTAAGAAATAAATGAAGTTGCCTTGAGGCAATCATTTGAAGTACACACATTGATCAAACTGAATTATTTGGTACTTATCTTTTTATATGAACTGATCAAATTTCTTACTATTGTCTTAGTGATTGCTTTAGCCCATAAAGAAACTTGTCCAGTTTGCATACCAAGTCTCTCGGGCGCCAGCCGTTGTGGTGCGCCGCAGAGCGCTGTAGCTCCGGACTCTCGGGTGTCAGGCCGCTATAACACGCTACGACGTCCCTTGAAATAATTTCTTCAATTAACAATTTTGTATTTCAGTAATTTTTCTCGCACATAATAATAAATCTACTGGCTCAGCTTCGGCCCCTTAAAATGAAACATTAAGAAAAAAAAAAGTTAATCAAGAAAGTAAATCTCTTTTAAGGGGCATTTACTGATATAAGCAAAAGTTAATGATGGTTCTCTCTGCTGTCGGGCCTCGGGCCGTGCACAGGGCCGCGTGAAGCCAGCCAGCCAGCCTTAACGGTACGGTTGCGCCGGCAGCGCGTGCTGGAATGGAATGTTGCTTCTCTCTCCGTCCCACAAAAGAACCTTTTATTGCTTTTGATTCTTAACCCTTTTCAGTTTTCACCGCTTGAGCATCATTAAAGGAGTTTTAAAGAGTTAATTGCAGCATTAGTTAACCCCAAAATCAAGCTTCTCTTGTCTTGATTTGTAAATTGCATTTTTTTTATATTAGTTTTGTATAGATGATGGCTCCACAGCTGAAATATGACCATTGATGCATGATACTCTATATAGTTAAATACTAGTTGACAGTTGACCTGATTGTCTTAAAAATAATCAGCTGCTAATGATGCTTTCGTGTTTTCTAATGGCTTTATTAATGTTGATGTGACTGTTAGCAATGTTGTTAGCAATTATATGTAAACTAGTTTATTGGAGTTGTTAAGGAAATGTTTCAGCCAAATGCTCACTTCAGTTTAGCTCCATCTTTTACGTATATAAAAACCTTTCTTTCTCTCACAACTGTATCGTCCATTGAATTTTTTATTGGTTTGTCTTTAAAGAGCTAAGAGAAAAATAGATTAAGCTCCTTTTTTTCTTGAATCTTTTTAATATGAATGTGTTACTATTGTTGATAGATGCTTAGTAATGTAAAGGAAAGACAGTTGCACCTTTCCATCTCATTTAGGGTTCTAACAACAAGCATTACTTCCCACTATTGTGTTGAAGATCGAGTTGTTGCAGCAAAATTATAAAAACAAAAGAACTGTATACATAGAGCAACACCATCAATGAATTCAAAGTAATAAAGGATCTTTCCCACCATCAGTGAATTCGATGTAATAAAGAATAAAAATTGTTATTTTATTTTATTTCCTCTTTAGATGAATACTAAATATTATCAGCTTTAGCCCGTATATCTATCTCATAATGATAGATCTCACAATTTTATAATCGCATGATGATTCATTAAATTATTGTCTATTACAGTTGTGAAGACCCACTTAAATAGTAATAAGTGAATCTCTTAAATATCAAGGCATTTTTTCAGATAATAGTGGAGTTCCTGATAAGAACTCTAAAATTAAGTCCTGCATTTAAAGATATATTATTACTTTAATGAAAAATAAATATGAGAGCACTAATAAAAGTAATGATAATAATTTAATAATAATCTTATTTTTATAATAAGCATACATTAATTCATGCGAAATGTATGTGTGTATATATAATGAATGATATTTGTTTGTGATAAAAAGTATATCATTAAGTTTTAAATTTAAATAGAGAAATATTCACTTAAATTAATTAAAAATTTATTTGAATTTAACAGCCAATAAATAATTTTAAGACCATTGAAGATCTAACGGTCAATATTTTCACATCTAATCTGACAACCTAGATCTTATTAAACTGGGAGAACGATTTTGAAAATGATGACAACGATTAATTATTAGTCGTGATCCAAATTCGAATGCTTTGCGCTTGGTCCTGTTCAGAGACCACTCTGTTTGTGCCAACAATCCAACAAAGAGGCAAAGTCGTGGTCTCCTCTCTTTCGTCAAGAGCAGTCGCATTACGGATTTGCCAAGCTAAACTCAGTCAAGTTGTCACACATCACACATGGATCAGTGGGTTTATTCTAGTTGGCGCTGCTGCACATGCAACCTTCTTTCTTTTCAACTACGATAAACGACGGAGATCTAATATGCAATCGTTGTTTGAATCCAATGACTTAATAAATCTGCATACAAGATTTATTTAAAAATCGTGAGAATTAAGAAGATAGTGGATATTAAATAGCACAAAAATGCATCAATTGAATGGCAGAGAATCCATTCTACAGCAGACCCGGATATATCGAACCCGACCCGAAAACCTGATGCTATAGCATCATCTTCAACCTCGCAACGAAGCCCCAATACTGTGAAAACCTAATGCTATAGCATCATCTTCAACCTCGCAACGAAGCCCCAATATTGTGAAAACCTAATGCTATAACATCGTCTTCAACCTCGCAACGAAGCCCCAACACTGCGAAAACCTGTGAGAACCACGGGAACCTTTTAAGATATTTAAAAAAATAGAATAAAAGATAATTGAACTTGCATTCAATAAAATATAGTCTAATAGTTTCACAATATACACAATAAGTCACAAGTTTAATATTACAATCCTTAAAGAAATGAATAAAATTGTAAGATTATTAAAGGGGTAGCAGCAATAGTTCTTGCTTTGCAATGGTTCATCAACCTTGCTCTTCACCGGATTCAATCAACTCCTAAGCTTCCTGGTTTTCAATTGAATCCAATTAAGATAATATAAGTATTTGGTTTTCAATTGATTTACAATAAAACTATAAAATGAAATAAGACTTGTGCAATTAAGAGCAAGAGAAAATTAGCATTATTTTAAAATATAATAAAAGGATAAATGCTATATGTTTCATGCATGCAAAGAGCTTGCTATAAACTTTAAATGCTTGTCATTACTCATGATACTAGTAAAATTTAATGCTTTGAATTCATTTCATATCATAATGTAACCAATTATGCAAGAAATACTCATGCTATATGTTTCATGCATGCAAGAAATTTGCTTATGTTATAAAAGTATGCTAAGGTTCATGCCAAAATTATTACTTATGCCAACCTTGATATTGATGTCACATGTAAATTCATAGACTAAATATGAAGCAATAATCAAACTAAAATTGTGGGGCCCCACACTCTCCGTGGTCATGCTAATACTGAGATTAACATGATTATGAAGAATACAGTCCCTGCGTGGCACCCTTCTCAACTATAGTCGAGTCAGGTATAAGCCCAACCTATCTTAATTAGAAAGACTTGCCACTCAAACTGGAGGTCAAGCACCAAAATATCAAAGTAGGGAAAGTAGATAAGAGTATAATATCCACATCACAACACAGTAGGGAAAAGAAAAGACAGTAACTCAACTCAATATAAAAATACAGAAAAAGAAATACATCAAGAACATTTAATTATTACAAATAAAGCTTAATGAAAAAGAACTCTCATTCTCACAAGCAAAAACAGAAACTAGCTAAGCCTCTGTAGTAGGAAGATTCTCCTCCTGACCTAACTCCTCACCTGAAGCAACCTCAATGAATAGCTCCAAATCTAACATTGTCAGTATGACAATGTCAAGTCCCCAGCCAATAAAGAGAAAAACTGATAATTAAACAAATTGTCTAAGTACATTTTAGGCTGATTAAATGAGACTAAATATTAAAGATATCATATTTCACTAAGCATGCAAGTATTTAAGGTGCAACAAGCAACAGAAGCAAGATAGCTATAAACTAAGCATTTATAACTTAAAAAAAATAAAGTATGTAAATTAACATTCCTCAACCCCAAGCTGCAACCAAGGTTAAGCGTTATATATATATATATATATATATATATATATATATATATATATATATATATATATAATAACTGAAAAAATTGAAAGTAAACTCGTCCTATCATATTTATGATCAATTAAGTAGTGCTGATTTCCATAAATAAAATCTGTACTAAAGCATAAAAAAGCTGAAATAAAGACTAGCATCCTAACACGTGTAAGTATGGAACTGAATAGTACTGAACTAAAATAATTTTACTAAAATGAACTGAGAACAGAAAATATGTATAACTGATAATATATAGAACTTGGCTAAACGAAGCCTCTTAACTGAAAGAGATTCTAACAAATACCATCCTAGCCAACCATAAAGCTAGGTCTGGTTAGACTTAAAAGATTAGAATAGAGAAATATATCTAAACTAATACTGAATAAATTGAACTGAATAGTCTAACAAATACCATCCTAGCTAACCATAGAGCTAAGCCTGGTTAGACCTATAGAAATAGACAAATACCATCATAGCCAACTATAAAGCTATGCCTGGCATATTCTATTACAAAATTACTGAACTGAAGAGGCAGATTAAATAGAATACACATTACTAAACTAAGCACTGAAAAAGAAACTGAATGAATTGATTATATTGAAATATACTGAATAAACTGAATTACTGATTTAAGTAATAAGGTATTATGCATTCAAGAGTGACAAAGGATATTCATCAAAATATTCATGTTCAACTATTATGTCCAAGATATAAAGCTCAAAATATAAGGTATGCGAAGCAACAATAATCAAAGCGGGCAAGAGACTCAACTAAACATATGTGATATTTATTATTATTTAATTTAATTCATTCTATCTAATCTGAGATAGTACAAACTTATGATCTCCAATATCCATCTATCTAGTACAAACCCAAATTTATGACCTTACAATTAACATTAGAACTTTACAAGTTCTAATTTAAAATCATAATGATGACTACAAGGTTAAATAATTAATCAACGACTTAATTATTGTATTTGATAGCGCAAACCCAATCTTGATTATGCCGATCAAGATTAAGAATTTTGGGTTCAAACTCCAAATTAGGGATTAAACCTAAATTCTAAGTACTAATCTTCTAAGGATCTAAGAGTTCACACCCACACTTATTCTAAAGGTAAAAGTTCTTAGAAGCTAATAGATTAAAAAGTTATGATCTTATAGAAAGGCTAAATCTAATTATCATAAGATAAAATAATCAAACAAGAACTTAAAAATCTATGATTTAAGCCAAATCTATAGAATAATCTCATTATTCTATAGGTTGAATCAACCTAAATCTATTATAAGGACTTTAAAGGATTCAAATAATTAATAATTTCAAGAATAAAATGATTCAATTCAAATTGGATTTATAAAATGATGACTTCTAAGGATCCAAGATCTTAAGGTTAAGTTAAGATTTTAAATCACTTGAATTATTATAAGGTTTAAGAACTTAAGGCTTACTAGTTTAGACTCATATGTTAAAATCAGCAATAGTTGAATGAATTCATGCAGATTAATAAATGCCAAAACAAGAAGTTCAATTTAATCAACTTTCCTTTGAGGCTAATTAAGGTCAAAATCAATGTTGCTTTAAGAAATCTAGATCACATGATAAATTAATGATGTTAATTGGAAAAATAAATGATACCATTAACTAATTATGTACAAAAGCAATTGGTGCTTTAATTAACAATTCAAGAAATTCAGAATTTAAATGTAATTAAACAAATAAATTTCTAAGCATTCTAAGCATGGATTTTAAAAATCACCTCTATATTTATTCAATGCATGATTTCATTTTAACCAATTTTGATTTTAGTATTTTTTTTCATTATTAGAGTTCCAAAGTCATCAAAATACGAAAAATATGCAATTTGGGCAAAACAGAGCAGTTCTTTGCTCTACTGCACGTTGTGGCGCACTGTAGCACGTCCTAGCCGAGGGCCATGTGATTCAGTGCATTATAGCGCTAGCCGATCCGAGACCTAAACACTACGTCGCGCTGTAGCGCCCCCTGGCCAAGAGCCAGGCGCTAATACGGATTTCAGCACTGTGGCACACTGCAGCTCTTTCAAGCGCTACGGTGCTAGATTTCCCGAGAGCTGGGTGCTTCGGCGCGTTGTAGCAATAAGGCGGCTGCCCCTTAATCATCTAAGATTAAGAGGTGGTCATCACTGGCAATCCTTCACTTAACATTAGATTATGAATAAAAATTCCTAATCCAGTGATAAGTAAAGTAAATGTGGTAATCACTAAATGAGCATACTAAAATATCAAAGTGCAGAAGAAAGTACCAAATAATAACATCCATACATCCATGATAAAATAAAGAACTATCCAACTCATAATAAATATGCAAGAAAGAAAATACAATTTAGAACCTGTATTGTTACAAAATATTTAAAAGTTTAAAAATAGAAAAGAAAGACACTCAGCCTCACAACAGAATAAAAAAAAATGAGACTAAGGATCTGCACCATCACGCTCCTCCTCCTGAACAAGCTCTTCAGAAGGACCTACTTCAAATAACTCGGAATCTGCCATTGTCGGTATCACAATGACATGGCCCCAACAAAAAGAAAAGAAATTTTGATTAAACAAAATGTCTAAGTATATTTTTGGTTAAGCATTTTATGCATTTAATGATATCTCAAATAATATAAGCAATTTAGGAGTAGTAGAGCAACAAAGAAAGTGATAGAAGTTATAATTAACTAATTATAACTAAAATTAAGTGTGAGATAAGCACATACCTCAACTCAAGCTGCAGAAAAGGTTAAGCAACATAATAATGAAAATCTACTAAGTACAAGAAATATCCTAAGTAATATGATCAATTCTACATATGCTAGTTTGTAATACAAAATCAAAATACATAACTGCAATAAAATACTAACATCATAATATGCTTTTATATGCAAACAAAACTACTGAATAAGCACAAATGTATAAGAAATACTGTGAATACTAAAATACTGTAAATAAATAAAAGTACTTCATAAATAATAAAGTTGAAAATATATAATGAATGAACTATCTCATATGGTCATATTCTTACTTAGTCCTGTCAAATAGTAAATATTACTTAAATCCTTCTAATCTTATAAGAGAAATATCCCAGATTAACAGGTCCATAAATATATAACATCATCTAGGAGAAATATCCTGGATAAATATCACATTCTAGGGGAAATACCTTAGATAAAATATCACCTTCTAGGGGAAATACCATAAATAAAATATCATCTCAAAATATGCCATCACACTGTAAAGATAGACTAAGTAAGACATATGCCACAAAATTTTAATAAAATTTATTAATATAATTGCCTCTTTTACTTATGAATATGCTTTATAAATATTTCAAATTTAACATATAATACTCATCAAATATCCTATGTTCCATCTAATGTGTCCAAAAATATAAATGTTCAAAATAAGGAAGCAAAATATTCAAATACAAGGTGTAAATAACACTATACAAAACTTTATGATATTACTTATTTCTAATTAAATCATTTTAACTAATCTGAACTTATACAAGCTTAGGATATCTAATATCCGGTTATTAAGTATAAATTTAGAATATCAATCCTATAAGTTTAAAATAATTAAAACTAATCAAGTTCTAACATATTGCAATTAATGACGCTTATTAAGTTAATAAGTAAATCAAACATCCTATTTGATGATTTTAAATTTCGAAATAACAATCTTGATTATTACAGATCAAAATTGGGAGAATAAAATATTAAACTCCAAGTACTAAAGTTTAACTCCTTAATCTAATTGGCTTTAAAACTAATAGTATGAGGTTAGATCCAACTCTCTCGAATTATAATTAAGATTATCTTATTAAGTAAAGTCAAGCTTAATAAGATGGATCTCTAAGCTTAAACTAAAGTTTCAATACAAAATAATCATAAATAAATGATAAAATTATAGAAAGATATAAAACCAAGGTAACCTAAATTTCTAAACTAATTCCTAATGAATAAGATCTTAAAGATAAAGGAAAATTCTAATGAATGAATTTAGGATAAAGAGAAGATTTAAATTTTAATCTTAATCTTACTTAAATATTATTTTGATATAAATATCTTATGGAAGGCATAAGATGAATTAAATCCACCTATAAGAAGCTTAATTTATGACTTAAAGAATTTTAAGTGAATTTTAGGGTTTTTTTTAAATAATGTTTTAATGAGTTTAAACATTTTAAATTGATCCCAAATCAATCATAATACTATTTTTAGAGATTATAATATGATTTTAAAGTTTAAGGATATTTAAACTTAAATTTAAGAAAAATAACTATTTTACCACTACTTAAGGGTCTAAAATGCTACTTACTGAATTAGGGCTCCAAATTAAAATTTATTAATGACAGATGATTACTTGCTATCTAATATGAAGATATATAATAAGTACACCTAATTTGAATTTTAATTAAGCATTGTGAGCTCAATTTAAGAAAATTGAGTCATAAGGGCAATTTGGCAATTTAACCTAATGAAGTCTAACAATTTAGTTAATTTATTATTGGTTACTGTTTAAGGATTACATATTACTTAGAATTTTTGAATTCTGATATCAAATGGCCAAGTTATGGCCAAAACAAATGTAAGGCTAATTATTTAAATTTAGGGTTTTCTAAAAGGGGTCAAAAACCTAATTTTTTATTTGAAGTTCAAATTTACTAAATTCAGTGGCTATAGCTTCCATATAACATACTAAATACTTTAACTGGGAGTAGACCCAGATTGGACCTTATTTGGTCAAGTTATCACCTAATTAGGATTAAGGGTGATTAGTGAGCTATTAGTTTAATCACATAATCACAAAATCAACCATATAACTAGGTTCTAATCTACTCTAAAAATTATCAAAAACTTAAATCACTCAATTTGAATCTCTAATTTTGCTAATCATTACTAATCAAGATTTAGAGTGATTATGGTTGATTAAGGAATCTAGCCATCACATCCTAAATATTTTTATAGTTTAATGATTGTTAGGTCTTCTTGATCAAAATAGTATATTAGAAGACTTAATTTGGAGCTCAATTGGCCAAGTTATAGTCAATTGAAGTTTTAGAGTTAATTAGTGTGATTAGGATTATGTCCTAAAAGTGATTAGGCAAAATAAAACCCAAACAGAGAAATTGACACTATCAGGATAATCTAGAGGTTCTCCTGATTATTGTAAGACCCATATTGGGTATGTTTGGAGTAGTGTGTGCAAAGTTATGAGCCATAGAAGATTATGGTTAATTATGACCTAATTAAAGGTCCTAAATGTCACTAGGTTAAACACTTATCCAAATAAAGATTTGATAGTACCAAAATACTCCTCTCATTTTTCTGATTAAAATGAGATATATAATTGCTATGTTTTAATTAATGAATCAAAAGTTATGTATCTCTAAAGTCTTAGAATTATTAGAATTAATTTAACTAATATTATTCTTAACATTAGATTAATTTAAATTCTTAATCCCTGACTTAGACAACAGCGATCCCCACCCATGCAGAAATGCTGACTGTCCCTCTGCAAAGACGTACGACCTGGTCCCACCTCATGAATTACAGTGGAATATGCCATGTGTTGGCCTATGAGGCTGTCAACGTGGCTAAGTGGTCCCCACACCTCGATGCTGAGGAAGCAACGCATATCCGTGCGGGTTGGGTCCGACCCGATTCGGCCTCACCCGGAGTCGCTTCGACTTCTTCGATTGCACACAGAATTGGAGAAAACTAGGGTTGGCGAAATGGCTTCAATCAAACCCTCGACAATTCGATTAACTAAAAATGGAGTCATTCGCATAATAATCAGATAGATTAAATCATTAATCGAAGATTAAATGAAGATCAAAGGAGGTAATGAGGTACCTTAGGTTTTAGGATCTTCACGAGTCGCATGGCTGCAGATGCCAGAAACTTAGGTTCGATGCATTCGAGGGTAAACCCCGATTTTGAGAGTTCAAATGGAAGTTTAGAGGAGCTTAGGCGGTGGGGGAGAGGAACATTTGGCAAGGGCAGCAACCGCGTGTTCTCGACCGCGCCACGCGCAGGACGCGTGGAAGAAGATGAACCCCAGCCGTCTGATCTGAACGGCTGGGAAGATCGAACGGTCCAGGACAGCACCGTCTAATTAGACAGTAGAGTTTGATGGCGTGGAATAGGACTGAAGGAACCGTTAAATATTTAATTAAATAATTTATTAAATTAATCAATTTGATTTTCTTAATTTACTTTAACTAATTAATTGCATTCCCAAAAATTACCAATAAATTATCCCTAGCAAATTGAGGGGTGAGGAACGCAACGGTGAAGACAGATTTTGATTTCGACGAGTATTTAATTTTTTTTTATTTTTTAGGTATTTAAATTATATTAAAATATTTGCCGAAAATTCAATGACTTCCAAATGCTTTCAAAACATCACTCCTAGCTAATTTGGGGGTGATGAACGCAATGGTAAAGTCAGATTTTTAATTTGAGGTGAAAATAAATAGGTCAAATTCTAGGGTTCTTAAAATTCTCAAAATTAGGATTTGATCCATTTGACTCTTGATTTGGACTAGGTTTTCGAGGTAAATTCCTAATGCCTTAATTAGAGTACTAGAATCAAAATAAGGATTTGGTTTCATCTTAATTGACATAAGTAACAACCATGGTTGTTACAAGCACCCCCTGGCCAAGAGTCAAGTGCTACGGCGCGTTGTGGTGCGCTACGGCGTAGGCAACCTGAGATGCGGGACCTACGACGCGCTAGAGCGCCTCCTGACTGAGAGCCATGTGCTATGGCTCGCTGTAGCGCTCGACGGTGATTTTGCCTATGCGAAAACCAAAATGTGTCCCTTTTGGCACCCAAATACTCTTGATTTAGGGCACCTCAAGTGCAGTGTCATATACCGACGGAAAGGTGTAATAACCCAAGTTGTTACCTTAGTCAATTATGACTAATCTTAGTCTTAAACATAATCTTAAGTGCTAATTAAGTCAATTAGAGTCAACATCTAAGACCTACTCCAAATCATGACTCAAATAAATCGGATCCTGATTTTTAGAAAATCTAGAGATCCTAGAATTTGACCTGTATAAAATGATCTCAGATAAAAAAAATGAACTTCGTCATTGCACTCATTGCCCCCAAATTAATTAGGGGTGATGTTTTCGTGTCAATCGGGAGTCGTCGAAATTTCGACGAATATTTTAATAATATTTAAATACCCCGCAATCGAGGAAATAAAATACTCGTTGGATCAAAAATCTGACATCGTCATTGCGTTCCCCACCCTTCAATTAGCTAGGGGTGAATATTTGGAATTTTTCTAAATATAAATTATTTATTTTATTTTAATAAGAAATTAAATAAATTAATTTAATTAAATTAATATTTAAATTATTTTATTTAAACGGCGCCATCAAAGCAAGCTACGCTGTCTGCCGCTTTCCTTCTTCCGTCGTCCGAGCCGTCCGTCAGATCAGACGGACCGCTCTTGACCATCTGATCTGGATCGGACGGTCCGTGTAATTCCGTCCCCGTCCCGAACCCTAAGGTGCCACGCGGCACCCCCACCGCTTGCGCGGCCTACCCACGGCATCCCGAACCTCGGCGAGTCCGCCCGTGGCCAATAAGGACCCCCTCTCGACCTCACAACCTACCCTACGCGCGATCGAGGCCTCAGGAGTCCAGCCCGAACCCTCAAAGTTCTGAACCGTCGATTCAGGTACCGTTCGAAACCTCCACTTCTACATTGCAATTAGCAATATTTCTGTTTGTATGCTTATTTCACAAACCGGATTGCACATCGGGTGAATTGGATCGATCGATGGACGCTTGGATCGATCCAATTTCCCAATCTCGCCACAGTATATATCATTAGGTTGTGCACTCGCCAAACCCTAAGCCGCTAGGGTTAGGGTTTACTCGCCACCCTTACCCCTCCAGCGTCGGTTAGAGTGCCGGCAGATAGCCCCCGGCGAGCCCCATCGCCGGCCGAGCGGGCCGAGCCCTGGCACCGCCGGGAGGCCGTCCGAAACGGGTGCCCTAGCGCATATCCGCTCGGGAAGACGGATCCCGAAGCCGGATCGGATCGGGTCGGGTCGACCCAGGCCCACCCAAACCCACACGCACTGCGCGCGTGCGGGCTCGGCGCCCAGAGTACGGGGCCCACTTCCCTGCCGCGAGGCATTCAGCCGACGCGTGGCGCGTCGACTGACGCACCGTGGGGCCCTCCTGCGTTACCTCGGCCTCACACGCCTCGCCGCGTGTCCCTTGGCTGGGAACCGTGGGGCCCACGTTTCCCCGTAAGCCAATAAGCCACTGCCACGTTGCAGTGGCGGGTCCCGCCGTCTGTGAACCTACAAAGGTAATAATTAGAAAAAAAATAAAAAATAATACATATATATATATATATATATATATATATATATAATACTTATATAAATCTGACTGATACTTAACCTAAATGAAAACACTATAGTTAGATCTAATATATATATATATATGTAATGCTTATATAAATCTGACTAATACTTAACCTAAATGAATACACTATAGTTAGATCTAATATATATATATATATATATATATATATATATATATATATATATATATATATATATATATATATAACTATTAGTACCATACTGTAATTAGACTTAATTAATATAATTAGTGTATAATTAATTACATTGAAATAATTTTATAAGTTAAATTAATTCAGACAGTGATGTTAATTATTTAGTTAATTAATTAATTAGTATTAAAGTTATTTAGTTAATTTAACAAGAAAATATTAATATATTAATTAACAGCAGGGTTAATGGATTAATTAAATAATTAACTAACATTAATTTATTAATGTATTAAGCAGTAATTAGTTAATTAAACTAGGTTTAGATTAATTAATATTATATAAACAGTAAATGTAATTAATCAAAACTAATTAAGTTTAGTTAGTTAAATAGATAATTAAGTAATTAATTTAACCAGTAATTAATCCTAATCCTAACTGAACAGTAATAATAATAATAATATATTAAAAATAATTAAATAATAGATTAATTAATAATTATTTAATATTTAATATTAATTAATTACAAATTAATTAATTAATTATTAAATACAGAAAAATATAATTTGAACTTTAATAATGAACAGTAAATTAATACAAATTGAATAAATAAATAGTAAGATAATGCAAATTATAATTTTGAACAATAATTTAATTAATTAAAAATTAAATAAAACTTAAAATTTTAATAATTTTTTTGTAGGATGATCTAAACATAACCAATATAGGTCTCATTTTACTCAAAAAAATAAAAGAGATCAAATGGATTAAAATAAAAATTAATTTCGGGGTACGCATAATGAAATAGCATTTTATGACATATTTAAGACCCCGTAACTTTTGACCTAGTTGTCCAAACATAGATAATATGGGTCTTAAAATACTCAGGAGAATAGCCATATTATTGTAGTAGTATTAGTTTTTTCCATTTGGACATCGGGATAAAAAGTCAACCATGAACCCCATAGTTGACTTTAGGGAAAATGATTAAAATGCCCTTAGAATTCAATTGACAATAACTTGTTCAATTCAACTTCAAATTTAAAAATTCAAGATGCTAACTAGTTTAAAATTTTAATGTCATCAATAAATTGAAATGACATTTAGGATCTGAACCCTAAAAATTTTAAAAATGACCAAAATACCCATATCCTTAGTTAGGTCATAACTTAATCGATTGAGGTCTAAATTGGGTCTACTCCCTATCAACATACTCAGTATATTATAGGGAGGCTATAGAAACTGAGTTTGTTGAAATTAGACTTCAAATGGAAAAGTACGATTTTGCCACCTGTTGACCGACTAAATTATCAAATTGCCCCTCAAAATTAAAACGTCCATTACTTAGCTTTTTGAACTCAGATTTCAGTGTTCTCAGATTCTATGGAATCCTTGAATAGCTACCAACAATAAACTGCCTAAAATTATAGGTTTCAGTAGAGTGAAAACTACTGAATTACCCTTAGGTCAAAAATCTTAGTTTGGACCCGTTCCTCATTTAAATTGGACGTATTTACTATCTATCTTCAAGTTAGACAGTAAGGAATCGCTTGAAATCAAGAAACTATAATTTGGACCCTTAAATCAAAAGTTGAATTTTTAGACCCTTGAGTAGGGCAAAGTAGTCATTTTGCCTAAAATTTAGAATAAGTACCCTAACCTTTAATTAGTCTTTTAAAATACTAAAACCAACATTAGAACATATTAGAGTCAATTAAGTGAGTAAATACAATAATTAGGTCAATCTGTAAAATACCTGAAAATCCTTCTAAGTCATTTTCCTTTGGATTGTACACATCACATAAATACCATTCATGAGATTATGATTAGATCATAGGTTAGAGTTCATTCATTGGGTAAATGGGTTACTCAATTGATGAAATATTGGATTTATTAGTTTCTAGAACTTTACGACTTATTCTGACTATTTTATCTTTTAACCTTAGATTCAGGATAGGAGATTCATCCTATTAAGTGTGATTTGCTTAATAGGATTTATCTTAATTAGTAGATCATTTTTAAAATAAAACCTTGATCTTAAGTCTTATCCATTGGATTATGTGATTAAGCCCAATCTCGTGGTGTTTAATCCATAAACTATAGCTTAGAAGATCTTGATCAGATCTTAGATAAAACGTCTAAATTCACAAAACTAGGGCGTATAATTTATTGATTTAACTTGTAGTCGCATTTAATTGAATTAGATTAGAACCTTATCAGTTTTAATCCTTTTTAACTTATAAGGACGAGTTTCTAAGTTACACTCGATAGTAGGAAAATGACGATCCTTAACTTGTGTAACTTGGAATAGTTAGAATAGTTTAATTAGAAAACAAATGATATCATCATACTAGTAGAGTCCCTTGCTTACTTTTGATATTTTGTTGCAATGCATTCCTTAATATTTGAGCTATTTTTCCTTGGACATGTCATATAAGAAAATATTATTGCATGAAAATGAAAACTTAGAAAATTAGGAAAACACTTGCATTTGGGTTCAGTTTATAGTGGATTATGGTGCACATTTCCTCCAATGGTGTGATGACCGAGTGATCAAGTTTGAGAATTTCTAAATAATAAACTCATCATTTGAAATATAGAGAATAAGGTAATAAAATTATAAGCTATTTATTCATCACAGAGCCAATCTTATAAAATTACATAAGTTTAATTATTATTACAATATATAACAAAAGAAAATATATTCACTCCAATCTCACTTCTTCTTATAAGCTCTTCCTAAGTGAGTATCTTCTTAAGCCTTAGTTTTCAAAACCTGAAATAATCATCAGTAAAGCTAGTCAGGCAGGAGTACAAAAATTATCCATTAAGAATTATTTTCTAGCATCCTAAAATAAGTGTAAATCAAATGAAATGGCAAGAAAATTTAAATTTTATATTAACGTGTAATAAAATAAATGCTGCAAATTTTACCAAGATTGCCCAGCATGTTAGATATGAAATTAAACATTTGAAAAATATCAAGTGAAAATTTTTCAATTAAAAGTAAATTGTGACACAAAGTTGAGTCATGTGACACATCATCCAACAGGTAAAACCTATTGGCCATGGAAGCTTATCACCACCCGTGTAGTGCCTCATCTTATAGATGTAAAATGGTGTATCTTTTCTTTGGATCTTCTGCCCACTTCCATAAGGGATAGATCCCTCCTTATTTCATCGTGAGCTACTAGTAAGCTCTACATATATAGGTTACATTTTTATTTCTTCCTTCAAAGATAAATACCGAAAAGAAAATTTCTTTACTTTTTGTCACACACTTTTATATGAAAATATTGCAATTTAATAAAGCGGTTTGCATGATAAAATGAATAAGAAATATTCAAATGGAAATAAGCTCAAAATTTAAGATATTTTAAATAAAACTTAAGAATAATTTCGTACCTGACTTGAAGAATAATTTTTTCTTAAATTTGTTGATTTCAATCTGTTAAATCAACATCTAAATTTATTAATCAACTATCTTAATTCACTTTAAACTATTCATTTAATAAATTATATGAAAAATTCATAATATTATTATTATGAGAAATTATATTTATAAATATTCCAAAAATTAAATTTATTACTTCAATTATTCATAAATATCAAAATTTATCTTCTTACAGCAATTATAAAGTTTGTAAATTAATTATATATCATTTGAAATAAAAATGTTATTCTTATAAAATTTTCCTAATTTTAGCTTAGTAAGAAATTTAAGTTTTTAACTGATTTTGTATCATCCAAAAGGTATTTTTAGAATGCTTATTTCCTGTTGATGTCTAAACATAAATTATTTTTTATATATTAGAGAATTTGCATGCCAAAAATTACATTTGGATTCTTTGTATTTTGAAAATTGTGTCATTTCAAACATTGGAAAATTTTCTGAAATTCTAGAAATTTTATCTAAGTTCAAATTTATGATTTGCTTAGCAAACTATAAGCACTTAAATGACCTTCTTAATAACATAAATAACTCAAGTGATTAATAGAGAAATTGCTCACAATATAACCAAGATTATGTTTGCCAAAGATAAACATCTAACTGTGCTTGGAACAAAAATTACACTAAGCTAAATATTAGTAAAATTTCAGAAAAATCTATTTTTAAATTTGAAACTTTTTAGAGTTTTTATTGAACTTTGAACACTTAAATGTTAACTTTAAAGTGCCCAAAATTCTGGGATGTCTTAAGTTCAGTTCTTCCCAATATATAGGGGAATCTACATGCAAGACTACATCTTTATAATCTTAGTAACCAAAAGATATAAAGTTTCAAAGTATTACCAAAATCTTAAAATTTTAGAAAATCCAAAAAATTTTCTCAGTATAAATTTAGAAATTTTATTATACTTTGGGATTAATTTAAATTAGCATAGAAGCAAAATCATTAAATAGTTTCTTCTAGTAACATACAACTAATATATATGAGAACATATTAGAAAAGATTTCAAGTTCTAAATATGATGTATCTAAAAGATATAGATATGCAAAGTTAACATAAATATACTTCTTAAGCATGAGAAATATTTGAAAGCAATTAAAAATTTTAGAAATTTATAAGAAAATAAAATAATCATGTATTAGATCTTGACTTAATATGAAGATATCTAAATCAATTAAAAGAAATTTTGTATGCATATTTGATTTTATTAATAAAATTAAGTTAAAAGAAAAATTTTGAATTAAAAGAAATATATACATTAATGAGTATTATCTTTGAAAGAGATGAAGAAGAAGAAAACTTTAGTCTTTTGCAAGCTTCAACTATTCACCTTTGATTCTTTAGAAACCTTAGGGGATAAAGAGGAATTTGAGAAGATGGAGAAGAATAAAATTTTGAGATGGTGGGAGAGGGGATAAGGAGATGTCTTTTTCTTTTTGAAGAAGAAGAAGAGGATGAGAGGAGATAAGAAGGATTTAATGCTTTAGTAAAATTTTAAAATATGAAATCATCTCCCTCAACCAGCCATATAAATACAATAAAATAAATTAAATAAGGTAGAATTTAAATCAAAATGTATAAACAATTCAAAATAAGAATGGATGATTTAGATTAAGAGGTGGATTTTATCTTTATTTGGAATAAAATTCTCTCCAAATAGGATAAGAATATTCCTAAGGGGTGTATTTGCAAAGATAAATTTTAAGAAAAGATAAAAATTACAAATTATCTCAATTTAAATAAATAAATAAAAATTTAAATTTTTACAAATTCAGAAAATCAAAATTTAATAAAAATTAAAATTTAAGATACCAAAAATGTCAAATTTCGACGAACGAATAAGCGGCAACTAGCCCCGAAAATTCACATTTTTTTTTACTATTCTTTCAAAATAATTTTAAATTTATGAAATTTTCCCCTATAGCTTATATTGATGTTCTGAATTTAAAAATATCAAAAATTTCAATTCTGACACCTTAATATTTTTAAATAATTATTTTAATTGAAATTCTTATTAAAATAACCATAAAAAATCCTGACGTAAATTAATTTTCAAAATTTACCAAATATTCTCTAAATTCATTTCTAACATTATTATAATGAAATAGTAAATAGTATATAATTCAAACTTTATTTAATAATTAAATTTTATTAATTATATTTGAAATAAATGTATATTACAAATGGACAGGAGTAAAGTGAGATCAGGATGCTTAACACTACTCATTGAAGAGAGTGTGTTAGACTTGGGACCCGTTTAGTCTTGTAGACATGCTTGACTCCTTAGTTATTTCTGAAATTGTTCACAGAAACAAAAGTAAAATAACTAAAAGATATTGCATAGTATTATCTGACTCTTCAGTTACACAGTATTATTGAGATATGTTTGCCCTAGCCCAAAAAGGCTATGGGGATGGATAGATATATATGTTGGGCCAGATTGGCCAATTCTTCTGATATAGCAGTTATACGTTCCTTTACAGTTTTTCAGCTTACTGTTTATGATGTTATTGATACATGTTATTTCAGTTAGCTTTATTATTTTACTTGCTCACTTATATAGATACTTGTATAGGATGCTAGACTTTACTGCTCATATTATATGTACCATCTTCAAATTTATGTTTTAACTAGCATACGTCATATGATCATCAGCATATTTAGGTTTAGATTTTTCTTTCAATACTTATTTAGTTATTTATATGTGCCTACCTTGTTTAGCTTATATTTGAGGCATATTTTAGCCTCTTTTTTTCTTAAAGTTATAAATGTTGTTTATAGCTTTTTTTTTCTATTGTTATGCTAGTTGCTCCCATATATGATATAGTTGTTGCTTAGAGATTGTTAAATGGTGATATTACAAACACATAAAATTTATCAGCCTAAAATGTACTTAGACAATTGTCTAACACAATATTTTCTTTTTGGCTGAGGCCCTACATTATGAAACTAACAATGACAGATTCTCTTCAGTTAGACGATCAGGAGCTAGGAGTGAAGCCTTATCCAAAAGAGGAGCCCTTAGAAGAAGTTGCATAGATTTATTATAAGTGAGGATGAGAGTATTTTTACTTTCATTACTTAAACTTTAAATTGATGTAATAATACAGGTACCATCGACTGTGTGTTTGGATTACTATGCTGTTTATTTTGAGTTATATTTCATGCTTTTCATATTATGATGCTTAGATGTTTCTTATTTTAAATCGCTTCTCCACTCTGTATGATTTCCTTAGATAGTGACTGATTATTTGATTCTGTGCTATTCCTTCCCTTATTAGGTGGATTGTGGATTTCATCCTAATCCAATAATAAGTGAATGATTAGTCAGAGTGACACACCACCCCTTAGCTTAATCTTGTAGATTAAGGGGTGGGGAGCCATAAAAGGTCTTTCCTATACCTTTCCATTGGTACCAAAATCAGCATGAAATGATCACCCAGCACTATTCATCTTCTCTATAATATGGATTCTGATTAAGCTTGCTTGCTCAAATCAAGGTTCTTAAGGGTGTGAAATAAGCATAAGAACAAAATGAAGTAGCCATTGGATCAAACTAATATGGGAAATGGGAGGTACCTGGGCTTGCAAATAAAAGTTTCTTCTAAAGATCCTTGGGAGCTTGAGAGCTTGAGAGTTCTTTCTACATCTTGAGCAAAAATGGAGAATAGAGACTAAGGGGGTGTAACAGCTCAAACTCTTAAGTACCAAGGTATTATCCGCTTTAGCCAGAAAGGCCTCACAATTTTGCCCTCAGAAGATAACTTCCCAGTAGGTCACCCATCCTGGGAGTGCTCCCACCTGAGTACGCTTAACTTTGGAGTTCTTTTCAGGAACTCCACCGTTATCTGAAAAGGCGCCTCGATATTTAAGAGTTTCACTTATTACTACTTAAGTGGGTCATCACAATCTCCCCAACTTAAGTAACTGACGTCCTCGTCAGTATCCACACACAGATCCAAGAACCATCAATTGGGTAGATAGGACTAGAGGTGACCCATACAGGCACAAGAGGTACCCACAACCATGTAGCACCTTAACCATCATGGGTTCAAGAGGCTGCTCACATAAAGTGGTACTTTGCCCTGTATGGCACTTAGCTCCTATCTGACACCCTATGGTTCGCTCTGATATCATTTGTAACAGCCAAAACTCTTAAGTACCAAGGTATTGTCCGCTTTAGCCAAAAAGGCCTCACGATTTTGCCCTCAAAAGATAACTTCCCAGTAGGTCACCCATCCTAGAAGTGCTCCCACCTGAGCACACTTAACTTTGGAGTTCTTTTCAGGAACTCCACCGTTATCTGAAAAGGCACCTCGATATTTAAGAGTTTCACTTATTACTATTTAAGTGGGTTATCACAATCTCCCTAACTTAAGTAACTGACGTCCTCGTCAGTATCCACACACAGATCCAAGAACCATCCATTGGGTAGATAGGACTAGAGGTGACCCATACAGGCACAAGAGGTACCCACAACCATGTAGCACCTTAACCATTATGGGTTCAAGAGGCTGCTCACATGAAGTGGTACTTTGCCCTGTATGGCACTTAACTCCTATCTGACACCCTATGGTTTGCTCTGATACAATTTGTAACAGCTCAAACTCTTAAGTACCAAGGTATTGTCCGCTTTAGCCAAAAAGGCCTCACGATTTTGCCCTCAGAAGATAACTTCCCAGTATCTGACACCCTATGGTTCGCTCTGATACCATTTGTAACAGCCCAAACTCTTAAGTACCAAGGTATTGTCCGCTTTAGCCAGATCCAAGAACCATCCATTGGGTAGATAGGACTATAGGTGACACATACAAGCACAAGAGGTACCCACAACCATGTAGCACCTTAACCATCATGGGTTCAAGAGGCTACTCACATAAAGTGGTACTTTGCCCTGTATGGCACTTAGCTCCTATCTGACACCCTATGGTTCACTCTGATACCATTTGTAACAGCCAAAACTTTTAAGTATTAAGGTATTGTCCATTTTAGCCAAAAAGGCCTCACGGTTTTGCCCTCAAAAGATAACTTCCCAATACCATTGGATCAAACTAATAGGGGAAATGGGAGGTACCTGGGCTTGCAAATAAAAGTTTCTTCTAAAGATCCTTGGGAGCTTGAGAGCTTGAGAGTTCTTTCTACATCTTGAGCAAAAATGGAGAATAGAGACTAAGGGGGTGTAACAGCCCAAACTCTTAAGTACCAAGGTATTGTCCGCTTTAGCCAGAAAGGCCTCACAATTTTGCCCTCAGAAGATAACTTCCCAGTAGGTCACCCATCCTGGGAGTGCTCCCACCTGAGTACGCTTAACTTTGGAGTTCTTTTTAGGAACTCCACCGTTATCTGAAAAGGCGCCTCGATATTTAAGAGTTTCACTTATTACTACTTAAGTGGGTCATCACAATCTCCCCAACTTAAGTAACTGACATCCTCGTCAGTATCCACACACAGATCCAAGAACCATCAATTGGGTAGATAGGACTAGAGGTGACCCATACAGGCACAAGAGGTACCCACAACCATGTAGCACCTTAACCATCATGGGTTCAAGAGGCTACTCACATAAAGTGGTACTTTGCCCTGTATGGCACTTAGCTCCTATCTGACACCCTATGGTTCGCTCTGATATCATTTGTAATAGCCAAAACTCTTAAGTACCAAGGTATTGTCCGCTTTAGCCAAAAAGGCCTTACGATTTTGCCCTCAAAAGATAACTTCCCAGTAGGTCACCCATCCTAGAAGTGCTCCCACCTGAGCACACTTAACTTTGGAGTTCTTTTCAGGAACTCCACCGTTATCTGAAAAGGCACCTCGATATTTAAGAGTTTCACTTATTACTACTTAAGTGGGTTATCACAATCTCCCTAACTTAAGTAACTGACGTCCTCGTCAGTATCCACACACAGATCCAAGAACCATCCATTGGGTAGATAGGACTAGAGGTGACCCATACAGGCACAAGAGGTACCCACAACCATGTAGCACCTTAACCATTATGGGTTCAAGAGGCTGCTCACATGAAGTGGTACTTTGCCCTGTATGACACTTAACTCCTATCTGACACCCTATGGTTTGCTCTGATACCATTTGTAACAGCTCAAACTCTTAAGTACCAAGGTATTGTCCGCTTTAGCCAAAAAGGCCTCATGATTTTGCCCTCAGAAGATAACTTCCCAGTATCTGACACCCTATGGTTCGCTCTGATACCATTTGTAACAGCCCAAACTCTTAAGTACCAAGGTATTGTCCGCTTTAGCCAGATCCAAGAACCATCCATTGGGTAGATAGGACTAGAGGTGACCCATACAGGCACAAGAGGTACCCACAACCATGTAGCACCTTAACCATCATGGGTTCAAGAGGCTACACACATAAAGTGGTACTTTGCCCTGTATGGCACTTAGCTCCTATCTGACACCCTATGGTTCGCTCTGATACCATTTGTAACAGCCAAAACTCTTAAGTATTAAGGTATTGTCCGTTTTAGCCAAAAAGGCCTCACGGTTTTGCCCTCAAAAGATAACTTCCCAATAGGTCACCCATCTTAGGAGTGCTCCCACCTGAGCACGCTTAACTTTGGAGTTCTTTTCAGGAACTCAACCGTTATCTGAAAAGGCACCTCGATATTTAAGAGTTTCACTTATTACTACTTAAGTGGGTTATCACAATCTCCCTAACTTAAATAACTGACGTCCTCGTCAGTATCCACACACAGATCCAAGAACCATTCATTGGGTAGATAGGACTAGAGGTGACCCATACAGGCACAAGAGGTACCCACAACCATGTAGCACCTTAACCATTATGGGTTCAAGAGGCTGCTCACATGAAGTGGTACTTTGCCCTGTATGGCACTTAGCTCCTATCTGACACCCTATGGTTCGCTCTGATACCATTTGTAACAGCCCAAACTCTTAAGTACCAAGGTATTGTCCGCTTTAGCCAAAAAGGCCTCACGATTTTGCCCTCAGAAAATAACTTCCCAGTATCTGACACCCTATAGTTCGCTCTGATACCATTTGTAACAGCCCAAACTCTTAAGTACCAAGGTATTGTCCGCTTTAGCCAAAAAAACCTCACGATTTTGCCCTCAGAAGATAACTTCCCAGTATGTCACCCATCCTGGGAGTGCTCCAACCTGAGCACGCTTAACTTTGGAGTTTTTTTTAGGAACTCCACCGTTATCTGAAAATGTGCTTTAATGTTTAAGAATTTTACTTATTACTACTTAAGTGGGTCATCACAGGGGGCTAGCTTTAAGAAGATGGAGATATGGGCTGGGAGAGGGAGCAAGTCTCCTCCCATCAGCAGCATGGGGAGGGAGATGACCTTGCGTGCACAGAAACAGAGGAAGAGTCGCAATGTGGAAGAGAAGGAAAAGAGGGGCCCAAGCATAGGAAAAACAGAAAAATGGATTATTGAAATTAAATTATTTTAATTACTTAATACCTTTTTTAAATTTTAAATTAATGCATAAGAAAAAAATCGGAGTGGTAGACGAGCTCTGAAAAATCCCAAAAATTCACCCCTAGTTAATTTGCGAGTGAGGAACTCAATCGTGAAGTTGGATTTTAATTTTGAGATCAATTTATTTATCCTAATTTTTGGGATTATTTAAATACATTAAAATATTCGAGAAAATCCGACGAGTTCTAAATACATCCAAAACATCATCCATTGCTAATTTGGGGGTGACAAGAACAATGGCGAAGTCGGATTTAGATTTTGATGATTATTTAATTATTATATTTACTAGGTATTTAAATATATTAAAATATTCGATAAAATCCGACGACTTCCAAATACTTTCAAAACATCACCCCTAGTTAATTTAAATATGAAGAGCGTAATGGAGAAGTCAGATTTTAACTTTGAGGTCAAATTAAATCTCTCAATTTTCTAATTAATTTAAATATTAATAAATATTTCAAATATTGAATTGAGCTCCATATCGCTCCAAAATTTCAAGGTTTGGTTCTAATGAGTAGATAAGATTAATGGAATGATAATTAAGATGTGATTAAGCTTATTTTCAATGCACTTGTATTTCATAAATGAGCACTCGAATAAAAAAAATTTTATATCATTGTACTTTTATCATGTCATCTGGTTTCTGAAATATCACATCACACTTATACTAACCCTGCTCATGGGTCCATAATACAAGTCTTCCTACTTTTCCTAAGTGGACAAGCTTGATCCAATGTATGTGTAGATTCATACATCCGCCCGAGTTGAATCATTTCATTTCAATTTATTTAAGGCATTTTAAGCATTTAATGCTCATAGAAATTAAATAAATGCTAATGCAAGAACAACATAGTAGATGCAAGTATGACAAATACTACTGAAAAAATAGCTATCATATATACAAATATCCAGATAAATCTCATGGCATTAAAATCTAGTATGAACAACATAGTTAATCACTAATTTAAAATATCTATGTACCTACATTTTGCAAACTAAAATAGCTCAACGAGCTTTAAATTTTTCATAAATTTGTAAATTAATTATATTTTGGATCATCAACACTTTGCATATCATTAATAATTTATTTACACATTAGTTTATCTATAATTATTATCTATAGGCTCAGCATTACCCTTTTTTAAGTAAGCTTTATTATTCTCACTTATGTGGCTTTTCATGCAAGAGTTTTCATTAGATTCACATGTAATTAGCTAACATTAAGGTGAAACTTAAGGACCAATTTTACATAAGTATAAATGTTATGTTAATACTTCACATATGTGCTAAGCTATTCATGAAGTGATGTGAGACTTTTTAACTTTAGTAAGCATATGGGTGAACTTAGATTAAGCTCAAAATATGATTAAGCATTTAATTTAGTTTCTATTGAACATCTACAATTAATGATGAAGCTCTAAACATCAAGTATGCCACTTAGGAGGCTTAGGAAGATCTAACATGTAAGGTGTTGCTTACTCGCACATGTAGCTCATCTGCCCTTAAAGATTCGAATGGGTTAAGGTAATGTATCACACGATTAAATACGTTTTTAATTAACATAATTATGCAAATAAATACCATAAAATCAGTGAGCAATGTGTTTCAAAACAATATTAAGATTATGAAAGGTTTATAGAATGAACCATAGCTATTATTACTTATTAGTCAAGTCCCAAACTATCCATGCAACTAAAGGGCTTAGCTTGACCTCAAGATGGCTCTAAAACACTCATATGATAGTTATTAATCTTTTGTTTGAGGTTTGGTTTAATATATGTATCAAGCACAAAATAAAATATCATCACATGGTGCATGGGTGTGCTTAAGTGATCAAACATTAGATCATTGCATTAAGTTTTTCAAAAGATGTCACATGCTTGATTTATCTAGAGTTTTATATTATGGGATCAATTTCATAACATTAAAATTAGTAGTAACTAATTTAAGAATAGCAAATTACAAAGTTCCATCATAGTTACTTGTATGTGGGAATGATTAGGCTAAGTGTAATGCAAAAGGGTGAGGTGAGGGAAGGTTCTTAGATCTAAGTGAGTGTGAGATTCAGGTGATAAGAGATGGTCAAAGCAGCATTAAATATATAATGTAGAAGTGTGTGTGAGCACAAAATCAGTGGGCTACACATACATGAATTATCATAAAAGCTAGGGTTGCAAGTAGGTTCATTTGAACTAAAACAAGCTTAGTCTTAAATTAAAACATTATTGCTCACATCCTAATAAACCATTTGAACCATAAAATAGTTACATAGCACTTATAAAAATGTTGGATAGATGGTTAAACAAGAATATGAGTAGGTTATCATAAACTAGATGTTGTATAATGGATCCTCAAATGCATTGGAATAAACACATAAAGATTATGAATTTATTAGCGGTATTTCAAAAGATGAACGAACTTAAAAATTCAAAAAGAGTGGTGTGTTTTGCAGCAGCTAAAGGGATAATGGTTTGAGCTCCTAGGAGGGAGTTCCCAATCGTCATTAAGAGCCCAGCTAATATCCTAGAAACAGAGACTTGGGTTTGGGCGCGTCTAAGTGTTGGATAGTTGAAAGCCTAAACCAACGGGCCGAGGAGGGGAACTTGGGTGCACCCAAGCGTCGATTATCTTATAGAATTTGAATTCTATCCAAGAGCTCAACGCCCAAGTGCAGAGGGCCCAAATTACTCATTAGCCAGAGACAAAAAGCACAATGCCTGGGTGCACCCAAGTGCCAGAATAACAATGATTTTTGCTAACCATAAATTATAGTATGACCTATTTTAGTTATTTATGGGCTAGGGAGCTTGGGAAAATATAAGGCATCATTGCCTTGGGTTTGTAATGTATTTTGCATTTTAAGGGTTTTTTGTTGCTAGAGTGAGTGGAAAAAAGTATCATCTTCTTCCTTGAGCTAAAAGAGATTAAGAGCTATTGTTGTAAATTTGTAATCTTCTTCTTCATTTTAGTGGATTCTACTCATGTTGATGGTTCTGTGGTCTCTCCCCGCCTTGGGATTTTCCACATAAATTCTTTTGTATTTGAAGGTGCATACTTTTTGTGATGTTTTTTTATTTGTTCTAGAATTGTTTTGTGTATTGTTGGTTGTTGCATTATCATTATTTGATGTCATAACCTAAGCTTGGATCCTTATTGGAATGTTGCAAGTGTAAACTTGATGTGGTAGATTTCTTCACATCAACTAGTATCATAGCTTTACTTATAGCTAAGTTAAGCTCAAATGGAATAAATGGCAGACAAAGCTAGGTACAAGTTTGATAGGTTTAATGGGGTAAACTTTGCATTGTGGAAGATGAAGATTAAGGATTTGCTTTATCAAAAAAAGTTTTACCAACCACATGATGGAATAGAGAAAAAGCCCTCCAACATGAGAGAAGAAGAATGAGAAGTTATGGATAGAACTGTCTCAGTCTGATTCATTTATCCCTTGCATCCTATGTTAAATTTAACATAATCGATGAAAAGGCCATTGTTAGTTTAATGAGATACTTCCAAATGAAAAATTTTCAACGTCAAATAAAGTTTTCTTGATGAAGCGGCTCTTCAACATAAAAATGGTGGACAACAACTTAGTGGAAAAGTATTTAAACAACTTAAATATTGTGATGAGACAACAAAATTTAGTGGGTGTTAAGTTTGAAGACAAGATTAGTGCACTATTTTTGCTTTCATTGTTGCATATTAGCTAGGGCAATTATGTCACAATCGTGAGTAGCTCTTTAGATAATGCAACATTAAAGTGTGATGATATGGTGGGATTGATCTTGAGCAAGGAATTTTGAAGGAATTCGAACAACAAAGAATTGGCCTTAACTCTAAGTGTAGAAGGTAGAGAAAGGAATTTTCACCGAAATGCAAATATAATGTCTCCAAATCCAATGGGGGGATTATAATCCAAATGTTGTACTGAGTTGTAATTGCAGCAAGCAAGAGCATTAGAAGAACTGCACTGCTCCTAAGAATGTGACAACAAATGATCCTACAAATATACTAATTTTATTATTGGGTAATACTAAGTCCTAGGTTGTAAACTCCGGCACGTTATTTCATGCCACACCCAATAAAGTTAACTTTAAAGTTTATGTCATAAGTGACTTTAAAAAGTCTACCTTGGAGATGACAAAGCATGTGATATTGTCAGCAAAGAATATACTAATACTAGGTTGTCGAACGGCTCAGTATAGCAGCTCAAAGAATTTTGGCATGTACCATCAGTAATAACCTAAGGTTGTTATCCTAGTCATTTAGGACTAAACTAAGTCCTAATTTTGACTTTATCACTCTTAAATAATCATTAGTACCTCACTTTAAAATTTTAGTCCAAATTAGAAGTCAAATTGATCAAACTCTGATTCATGGCATTTTAAGAATCCTGGAAATTAGCCTATTAAAATTGAACTCAAATCAAAAATTTAAATTCACCATTGCACTCATAACCCCCAAATTAGCTAGGGGTGATGTCTTGGAGGCAACTAGAAGTCGTTAGATTTTCAATGAATATTTTAATATATTTAAAATTCCTCAAAAAATAAGAAAAATAAATACTCGTCGAAATAAAAATTCGACTCATCATTGCGTTCCTCACCCCTCAATTGGCTAGGGTTCATTTGTTGGAATTTTAATGACACCTAATTTATAGTCCAAAATAATTAAGAAATTTGATTTAAATAAATAACAGAGATTAAATCAAATTAATTTTTTTGGATAACATGGGACCTATCTGCCTTAACGGGTCGGAATCCGCTGGCCCTTAACGGGTCGGATCTGCTGGCCCTTAACAAGTCAGATCTGCTGGCCCGAACGACGCATCAAGTGTCGTCTGATCAGGGTATTAGGATCGAACGACCCGAGCAGTGTCTCCCTCGCGGAAGTCGCATGCGTGTGTCAACCGTAGACACACGGCGTACCCCACCGCTACCCTTAGCTACCGACAGCTCCGTGGCTGTGGCACCCCAGCCCCACTGTGGTCCTGTTAACTATTAAGTTAACATGATTACGATGAAGTTGTCACCAAATGACAAGTTTCTCATTTATAGCTAGATTAGACATTCATTCTAATCCAATATAACTAAAGAAATTGTCATTTACAAGAGTATTTCACTAAATGATAAATATAAGAAATATAAGCAGAGTGTAGAAGCAAAATATAACATTCATTTCATCACAATACAGTAAGTAAAAATGTATAACTCAGAATAAGTGCAGTAAAAGAAAATACAAAATAAACATGTCTTATTACAAATATTTATATAGAATAACTGAAATAGAAATAAACACTCGACCTCACAAGAAATAATAGAAAATAGAACTAAATAGCTAAGAGTCCTCCACAGCATGATCTTCCTCCTGAAGCAGATCCTCAGATGGTTCCACAACTTTGAAAAGCTCAAAATCTAACATTTTCGTTTCATAATGATAAGGCCCCAGCCAATAAAAGAAAAATTTTATTAGACAAAATATCTAAGTACATTTTAGTGCTGATAAATTTATTAAGTTCTTTAGATATCACCATTAATTAACAACTAATCAACAATATAGGTGTAAGAAAGCATATGAAATGTAAAGGAAGCTATAAACAATAAGTTTATAACTTATCAAGAGAGGAAGTAAGCGCATACCTCCTAATCCAGTGTTGCAACAAGCTTAGGTAATAAAAGAAATAATAAATACTAATAATCGAAAGGAAACTCATCCTAAAACATGCCTATGATCAAGGTAATCTTATGTTTATTAACATAAAATAAAAGGACATATAATATAATTAAATAACTCAGAAATAAATCTAGCATCCTATATAATCAAGTATACAAGTCTATCATTCTATAAATGAATAACACTAGCATCCTAAATATGAAAGCTAGTAAATGTAGTAAGACAGTAAATAAGGAAATACTGAAATACTAAAAGTAAGCTGAAAACAAAAAATACAAAACTGAAAACTGCTATGGCTAAACAAGCCACTAAAACTGAAAATATAGCACTGAACTGAAATATACACAAGCTCACTTAGCCTGCTAGGCTAAAGCAAAAACACTGAGTAGAAGTGCACTCAAAACTAGTACTACTATATCAGAACCGGGCCAACAACCACAAAAGTAGTCTATTACGCACCATCCTAGATTATGCCAAGCATGGAATAGACGACCAATCTGAACAGAGAGAACCAAGAGGCAGACTAATTAGGTCACACTCTATTGAACTGAAAGTCAGAAAAGCTAAAAACACTAATAAAAATGCAAATGTTATTTATAAAAATTCATAATTTACATGAGATACTCATCAAATAAAACATTCTAAATTATGCCAGGCATGTCCTAATTATGATTTAATCGATGTCGACTATATAAGTTAAGTAAAAAATCAATCAACCTATTTTGATGATTTAAGCAACCCAAACCCATCCCAAATCAAGATGAAAGGATTAAGGATTAAACTCCAAATATTAGGATTTAATCCATTAATCCAAAGGTGATCCTGAGGGACTAAAGTTTAGAACTCAATCTCACGGGTTAATATTAAGGCATATCCTATTAAGTAAGGCCAAACTAAATAGAATGGATCTCTAATCTTAAGTCTAAGGTTGGAAGATCAAATAATCATAAACAAACTATAAAAATCTATAAACTACTAAAACTAAGGTTTTATTCATTGAGTAACTCAATTTACCCAATGAATGAATTCTAACCTAAGTCCTATTCTTAATTCCTAAGAAAGAATATCTTAAGGAACTAGATGAACACTCAAGCACTAACTCTAACTAATTTTGATTGGAAACTTGATAGGGAGATTAGAAGGTTTAAAGAAGACATAATGTGATATGAATCTCACATCATAGGACTTAGTTTTACCTAAAAAATTTCTTAAGATAAAACTTAGGGTTTTGAATTGAAACACAATTAATAGTCTAAAATCATATGAATTAACTTCTAAATCACTTCACTTACTAATTTTAATAATTATGACATGAGTCTAGAGTTTAAGAACACTCAAACCTAAATTTGTGCAAAAATACCGTTTTGCCCCTACTTAAGGGTCTAATAAGCTATTTTTTTTATTTAGGGTTCTAAATTTGAAACTCTCAATATAAAATGATTACTTACTGTCTAACATGAAGATGAACAGTATGTATACCTAATTTGAATAATTATTAAGCCATATGAGATCAAATTAAGGAATTTGACTCATGAGGGAAATTTGATAATTTATCCTAATAGAATCTAAATTTTCTATCAATTTATTAAAGGTTGTTGTTCAAGGATTCCATAAAGTCCAATAACACTAAATTCTGAGGTCTAATGAGTAAGTTATGACCAAATCAATTTTTGGGTTCTATTTGGTTTGACTTAATTTTGAAGTTGTCCGAGATCCTAATTTTAAGTCGAGTTTAGCTCCAATTGTCCTAGTAACGATTTGTGTCGTTACATCATATCTGATTAGTAATATGTTAAAAGTGTTGAGATCGCTTATAAGTGGGGATCAGCTTATTCTACTTTGGGAGAGCTATTTTTAATGAGCTTAAATAGTTCAAACTTATCCTTTGATAGTCCTTTTTTTTTCATATTAAACTTTACTTTTAATTCATTTTATTTTTGGATGCATATTTTGGATTGTACTTTTATTTTGAACATTTTGCATATTATTGGATTGTGTGTGATTATAATATGATGATGATAATGATTGCAGGAAAGATCTCGACAATAACGATCCATGTTATAATTAGAGACCTGAGGTTGATCATGATTATTACAACAATCATGAAATTTATTATGATGGTTGGTGATTATAATGGTGATCATGAAAATTAAATTATGATGATAAGAATCTTTAAATATTGTAATGATAATCACTATAATGATGATGAATTGGATCATTAAAATTATAATGATGATATTCATTTTGATAATTAGAATTGTCATGATAATTATCACAATGGTGATTGTCATGACTGGTCATGATAATTAATGGTCAGTATGATAATCACAAGAGATTGTGATTATGCTCTTATGAATATGAATAATCATTTAATAGTTAATGCTAATCTAGCATAAAATCAAGAGAGATGAAAAATGTATTCTTTGATGTCTTACATTTTGTGTGAATTTTCAAAGTTAGCTTAAATTGCTTGGTTGTTTTCTTATTTTTTATATTTTTGGAGATATATGGATTGAGATATGTGAATTTTAATTATTATATTATTTATCTAAGACTTTTGATAATTATATTATGAGTATTTATTATCTTTGCATACCCTTTTCAGGCTATAAAAAATAGTAGAAAATTTAAATTAAATTACCTCTATGTACTATTTTTAACATGTGTTATCATTGTTGATATAATTGTTTACTCTAAATAATATTATCATAAATTCTCATTGAGTTATCAGATAATTTATTTTTATAAGCTTTTATTTTAAGTATCATTTGTATAAAATATGTATAAATAGTGCTGCTAACATGCACTTAGAAGATATAATGAAGAGTCTGTATGGGACATCAAAGATGAGCATGCACTGAAATGTACTTGTATACCTTTGCAATGATTTCATTATTTTGAATTTGATTTTCAAGCTATACATGATGATCACATGTGGCTATTATTAGTATTTAATTTGAATTGTTTCTTTCAAATATTGATATATTATTTAGATTCACCATAACTATTGTTGACTTGCTTTTTTCGTTATTGAAATATGCTCAATTTATTATTATTTTATCTTTGATAGCATTAGTTATTTCTTATTTATCTTATGATACTACCATCATTGTTAGTTAATTATTGCTCACTTGTTTGCACCCACCTTTCATCCCCCACTTGTACCTACATATTTTGACACTATTTCTCTAAATAAATAAATGCTTAAAACTTCAAACTTGTGTATTAATCTATTAGGGTGGGTGATATTTTCACCAAACAACTAAATTGGGCACTGATATAAATTTAAAGGATTGCCTATAGAATCATTTGTTCGAGAAGAGTCTAGACCCTCTGTTGATGACTTCACTATTAATTATTGTTATATGTTTTTTTTAGAATGATATTGTAATGAAAATATTTGAATGAATTTAAACATTATCTTACATTTTCGATATACATATTAATTGTATCATTTTGTATTGAACATTTTAATGTAATGAATAGTAGGTAGCTTTGTGTGTGTTTGTAAAAATATTTGTATTTGCATTATGTTTAATTATAGATTTAAGTAAATAAATAAATTAATATGATATCCAAATCATTGACCTAATCCTCGGTCTACAAACTATATTAGTTACAATCTTTGGCAACTCATCATGTCCTCTATAAGTTAATGAAACATGTTGTTTACTTATTGAGTTAAAAAGATTTATGGAGTTTTTTTAAATAAATATTTAATTATATTATTTATATTTTTATTAAAATATTTATATAGCAAGCAAACATGATGAGAAAACCAAGCTGGATATCATATTGTATTATTTTGTATTATTATATCAAATTATATCAAGGTAAGCTTGCTTACAACTCAAGGTCAACTTGTAATCTTGATAAGCTTAGCCCTTGAGCTCATTAATGAGCTAAGCATGAGTTGGCTCTCATTTACACTCCTAACCCAATGTTAAAGAAAAATAAATAGCACAAACATAAAATAAAAGAAGTACAAAGAAACCCAATTGGAGAAAAATTATGGGAGACTAGAGTAGCAAGATTTCCAATATATAGGAAAAATAATACAAGGTATATATTGGTAGATAAAGAGGAAGTTGAAGAAGAAGAAAAAAGACAATAAGTAGCTCTATAAAATAGTAGCTACAACAAACTAACTACACATAGTTCTAAATCTTTTGATATTTTTTTTGATGAATTTAAAGCTTCAAATAAAAAAGGATAAAAAGATAAAGTTACCCCCACCAAGTTGAAAAAAAAAAAAAAGGTCTTATGTTTTTTAAAATCAAGGGTGAAGAAAGAAAAGCTCCAAATTAATTCCAAGTAATTCAATGCACCAACATAGGTGAATATCCATCCATCTCTAACAAAAACCTAACCTTTGAACACTTTGTACTGTTAGCAATGCTAACAGTTAACTTTGAGAGGAGTGAGGCTAGAATTTATTTATAAGTGCAATAGTTATTTTTCACACACACCACTCACCCTCCATCTAATACAATGAGTGGCTCGGATTTCAAGTTGCTACAAAATAGTTATAATTTTGTCTGGCATTAATCCAAAATGCACCTGGCAATGGTGCGCCTGCACCAGTTTGGATCTCCAACTAATGAGCAATTTCACCTTTTCCTAACATTCACCAACTCCAAAACCTTATCACCAATTCTTCAGTAGAAAACTCAACTTTTAAGTCATTTTTTATACAGATGCTATGGCAAGCCTAGACAGCTGACAACTTAGAATAAATAAAATATACCTAATTCCATGGCACATGTGGCCTACCATGGCAGCTTTATCTGTCTTCTTGATGATTCTCAAAGGTAGTGCTCCATTATTTTTCAATACTTGCTTCTTATAATAAATCCGCTCCTCTTATTTACGACAGCATTATATTTTTTTAGCAACTCCTAAAGCATCTTTCGGCTCTCATGCTTGAAGTTCATTGGCTGAGGAACTGACTTAGGTTTGTCATGCCTATAGATAACAGTAAAATAATATTTTGGTGGAGGCCTATAAGAAAAGTATCGTAAAGCACCTTGCCGCTTCATCAGATAAGCGCATTGTGTGGGACATCATATGCAGAGAAAGAAACTGTTCTCATTGCAAAGGGCATCAGTTGATAAGTCTAGTTTGTAAGGATCTCTACTGTTTGACTAGATTTTGTTTCCTCTTTTATTGATACATAAGTTTATTTTCCTTTTGGAAGATCTTTGCCCCTTTTGTTCTTTTTTTTGCAAAGGAAGAGTTCCACAGAGAAATATATGAGTAGCGACTGAAATTTCGGTTTTCCATGTTTTTTTTCCTGCTTTACTGATGTTCTAAGAGTAAATAGAATCATTTACAGTCATGATGAAGCTTTTACAAGTTGTTTATTGGATTATTTTGTCATTAAATTATTGCATTGGATGCTCGACATAGTGCTTTTTTCCTATTATGAAATCTAAGAAGCTGCCATTTTTCATTATTTCTTATGTTTATGTGATAATCTTATGGATCTTCTGCATTATATTGGAGTTAGCAAAAGGTCTCTTGTTTCATATCAAGTATAAGATTCAATTGATTCTTCGACAAAGCTTACAAAGTTCAAACGATTAATTATAAAAGGTTCAAGAAACATCCAACAATACATAAAAAGAATATTATGCTCAATGCAATCATTCAACTTCAGAAAAAATTTATAAATATGCCTCACGAATTACGGAGTCATCTAATAATTTGCAGCAAATGGAGAAACTGTTCAAACAACAAGACAAGGAGGCGATGAAGAGGGCAATGCTAGAACAGGAACAAACCTTCAGGCAGCAGGCAAGCATTCTCCATGAATTTCTCTTTTGTCGATCTTCGGGCCTCGAAATCACGATCGAATGCTCATTGTTGAATCAGGTGCAGGAGCTCCATCGGCTCTATCGACTGCAGAGGCATCTAATGAAGGAAATGAAGGTGGAAAAACAGGGGAGAGATCAGAAGAGCAGGAAGCAAGGAAGCCGCAGAATGGTGGACTTAGAACTGCCAGCAGAAGCTTACATTCAATGCAGCGACTGCGAAGGCGAGAGCGAAGTGGAATTGACTCTGGCAACAGGAAGCAGCAGAGGAAAGAGGGAGGAAGCGTCCAATTTGTCAGATTCAGGAGGAAGTCTCAGCTCCTCGTCTGCTGAGTCGGGAAGTCTGAAGTTGTTAGGGCATATTGTGTGGGGAATGTCTAAGATGCCAAATGTGTACATGAACGCGACGGAAGGCAGAGAGAGGGACAATGTCTTTGAGGGGTTACAAGAACCTCCATGGCTTCCTCCATGTTTAAGTCTTACCATTAGTTAGAAGATTTTAGGGTTTTGTAGCTTTACTCACTTTCCAAAGTGTCTCAGTAAGTTCATATTCTGGATAATATATGAGGTCATGAAATCTAAGTTTTTTTTTTTTTTTTTTTTTTTTTTTTTTTTTTTTTTTTTTTTTTTTTTAATTACTCTTTCTCCCTTCTTTTTCATTTTTTTGTTTCAAGAGAATTTTTTTCTTAAAAATGTTGCTATATATATATATATATATATATATATATATATATATATATATCGACTTAGTGCCCAGTAGCTCAAAAAAAAAAAAAAAAAAAAAAAAAAAAAATATATATATATATATATATATATATATATATCGACTCATAAAATTAAAACTTGTATGAAAACAATAATTCACTTCTTAAATTTTATTATTATATATATATATATATATAATTTATAGAAAGATTAATATTATTCTCTAAAGAAATATAAATTTTTATTTATGTAAAGACCTTGAAAAAAACATAAATGCAACACTAAACTCTATAATATATTTATAGAGCACATAAATATTAATAGTTATAAAAACTTACAATTATGTTATGATTTCAGAAAATGTTCGATGGTTAAATATGATTTTTATGTATAATTTAGGATAAGCAGGTGTCCAAGTTTAGACAACTATCTATTCTTAGCTAAAATTGTTAAAACTCCTTTTCAAGAAGCATCTTTGTGTGAATCACACTTTCCTATAATCTCCAACTTTCAATCTTGAAGAGTTGATGGTGTGCCATCAACGAGTTATTGAGAATATTATACACCAAGCTTCCAAGAGAAATAGTATATTTTGATTGTGCCTTTCCAATAGACTATATGTATTGAAACATGCCAAAGGAAATGTTCTCATAAGTCATAAGACACTTCAATATGCTTTTCTAGCCTCCTTATTATAAATCCCTTCTTCTTTATGAAGGGGTTTGCATCTTGGCACTCGCGTTATCTTGTTATCTTGTTCATATAACATTGTTGGAAGCTACCTCTGACATAAATTTACAAGGTAAAAGGGTTCCCACTTACTATTTTCAAATGTTCTTTGTCCTCACTTTCATTTTATTCATATTAACAATGCCTCGCCCAAGTGTAATATAAGGCTCAACCTCCTATAACAACCAAAAGATCTATAATAAAATAGGAGCGAACGTAAACACTTTTTACAGAGTCGAACCACTATAAATGTTCTTCTTCACTTTATTTAAAAATATATAAGCTTTTGTGTTGATTATATATATTATAAATATACAATTGCTATCAAGTTGAAGAGGCCTATTTAGAATAATTGTCTTGCATGCTGCAAATTAAGGATTAGCTTAGGATAATTGGAGTTAATTATTTAGTTAAATATGAAGTCTTTGAAATTTCATAAAATTTATATCTAATTTAAAATAGTTTCGAAAAAGCATTTTATCCATCTTATGTGTAATAATAATTAAAAAATATTTGAGAAGGTAAAGGTGTTACTTTATTAATATATAATATAATCTTAGTGCTATGTATGTGCATTTTATATTATGATATTGGTAAATTATTTTGCCAAAATTAAAATAGAAGCTCATCTATGGAATAGAGAAATTATTGAATATAATTGTGCCACAATAATTTATGTGATTTTAACTATTAATGATTAATGAAAATTTAGTATTTTTTTCTTACAAATAAATTTGAGGCTGTTTAGTTTGAAGTAAAACTAGGATAAAATATTTTTTTCATGATAAAATGAGATTATCTGCATTTGATTTCAAGTAACATTGGTAAGAAAGGTTTACAGTATAATTCAATTTTACGTTCAAATATAAGGCAACCGCGTAATCTAGTTACGTCTGAACCCGTTCGTAACTCACAATTACGTGGAAACGGACGAAGAAGCCAAACGTGACGTGAGAAGCTCCACAGAAGGAAACCAAGGACTGTGACTGCGAAGTGAAACTCTCTCTTCTTCAGCAACGAATTGAGTGATTCGTTCGTTCGATGGTACTATCGAACGATTGTTTGAACGATCAAAGTGTTTAATTGAATGAATCGTTTTCATTTCGTTTGAGAAACCAAAATTTCAAAAAAAAACGATAATTTTATTTATGCCTACAAATACTTTAACAGGTTATCCTATATATAGCATTTGTTATTTGCTGATTTTGAATATTTCTTCATCTTCTTTCTTCCTTTTCTTTATGAAGAAGTTATCAAACTCTTCAAATTCATTATCCAATATCAATTTCTCATCGGATATCGATTCATTTTTATTTCTGAGTCAGACTTTAAGGCATTTAAACTAGCATGAACATATAATATAAAAGGAGATCCACCCAAATTTCTTGGTTGAAAGTTCTTTGCAAAAGAATTGAGTTCCAATTTCGTCTCATTCGTCCCAACATTATCTATTGAATTTCCCCAACAAGAACCTCACTACAAGGATGTAAATCCGAATGACTGGTGTTCAATCCATCGGGGGGATATCACAGGTCAAAGAAACCTCCAACAAGTTTCTCACCTTTTGAACATAATGAAGTACACTCGCCAAATCTAGAAGAAAGGAAGCTATGGTGTCATCATAAGAAGATGGATCTAAATATCCCCCTCCTCTTCTTTAGCCCCCTTCACGACACCTAATGAGTTGGCCAATTTTTCATTTGGAGTCATGTCATATCTTATTGTTAAGGGCTCAGTTTGAACATCTACTGAAATTTCAACGAGGATGTTGGCATTTAGATGTTCTAATTCCAACAAAAAAGAAACTTCCACCAAATTTGATTTTCTATATCCTCAAATGATTTAAATACATTTGTGTCCCTTTCCACACACTCACTAACCGATAATGGCTGAATTTTTTCAAGCTTCTCAATAATGTGTGTAGCTATGTTGATTTTATCCAGTAGTAACTCTACATCATCCATTGTTATGCTAGGTTGTGTAGCTTTTACCTTAGCCATTTAATGTGAAGATTTCAATAAGAGGTTCTTTTTAAATAAATCATTTACTTCCTCTTCGTATTAGCTTTGTAACGGATGATATCATCACCTTAGGTTGGTCTTTAAGATGTGTGGATAATTTAAAATACATTGTCAAATCATGACCAAATAAAAAACAGTGAGAAATACTTCGAAATGTCTTCGAAAATGTATTCTTAGAGAACCTTTATGTCCATCCCCAATCCAAATAGCAGATCCAAATTTTTCTGTAAGATTAATTTCTACCAACACCCATGCTATCAATTGCTACAAAAGGTTGGTAGTAGCAAAATTGACTTGAGAGGATTCTTAAAGTAAGATCCTAATGAAAATACGATTAAATGAGTAATTAAGTGAAGTTTAAGCAACGAAGAATTGATCCAGACCGGCACAATGGGAGGCTTATTTTTCGGATCAAAAGATGTAATCCATTTTAGTAATTTCATGTGAAATAATTCTTAAGAAAGTAATAACCTCGAGCAAACATCCTCATGTAATCAAGCTCATTATAAATTTTATTAATAATATATCAGAAATCGATCTGCCCTGCACTGAACGGTCCCAACAAACCCAAACAACTAAGAAATATGTCCCATGACATAACCACAAGCACAGGAGGCGAAGCATTCAGCAACAAAGATCCACTGCTGTGAACGATGGACACCCGCAAACACCCGTCATAAGGCAGAATATCAACAGCCAGGTCAACCCTAAAGCTCCACTGCTTAAAGGGATGTGAGAAGAGATCGCACAAAGGGGTAGGAGGTTATATCCAAGGCCACAGTACCTCTAATAGGGTCCTCTTAATCAATGAAAACTTGGCTGGCTTTGTGTTGTACTGCTGCTATCGCTTGAATTTTAGGTACCTCAAAAGTTTCTTACAAAACTTCCTGCCAAGCATCGGTATAAGTACGAAATATATTTTTTAATTGCAAATTCTAATCATCTAAATATTTTGATGAACTATTTAAGAGCCAAATAAAATATATCTAAAATAAAAAACAAATCATTTGAAAATAATTAGATCTGTGTGTGCTTCTATGCGCGCAATTTCCCAGAAAAAAACAATAATAAGAAATGACAAAACAAAATACTGAATCTCATGCAGCATTTCTCTATAAAATAAATAGCAATTTAAAAAAGGCAACGAAGCTTCAGCAGTTACCACGTGCTAACAACTATGATTGAGCATTATAAACAATAAAGTATTCGAAGATGAAAATTATCATCTTACTGAGCCTCTTTCCTCAATGGATTATTCACAGACAAAAAAAATCATAGACTAATCTCAAAATTACAAACACCAAATGTTTAATTCTTACAGAATAAGCAATTTAATCATTTCAGATCTCCAACATGGTTCTAATCTGGTCAGGCGAATGCCTCGGAAGAGAGTTGGGATTGGGGAAGTCATTTTTCGGGTCGGTGACGACCACATAGATGAGATCGTAAGCGGCCGCCAGCGCCTTGGCTACACGGGCGCGCGCGTCTGAACGCAGCCAGGACACCTGCAGCTGGTCGTATTCCGGGAGAGAGCCACCCGTCCCGTCGATCAGCCCAAAGAAGGCTCTCAAGCAATCAGAGAGGGCCTGCGGCGACATTCCCTCGTTTATCTTTCTCGGGAGGCCGCATCTTCCGAGCATCGTATCAACTTCTTTGTCCACCAGGGACTGGAGGTGAGTCTCCATCATTGAGAGTAGATTGGCCGAATACGCAGATGCGATTTCATGGCCGGCCAGCGGCTGCTGCATGGCTGACAGGCAGTTTATGAGGTATATTTTCGATGAAGATTCCACGCTCTTCCAAAAATAAATTAAGATAAATTAGTACCCTCTAAATAGCTTATGATGAATGGAAAATATCTTAAGAAAAATGCTAGATTTAGCCATTATAGACACCACCGTATACACAACTAACTAATGTGTTTATATATGGGATTGTCACATCATCTTTAATTTAATATGTATATAATGGTATAAGTAAGTCTAAGCCGTCTCACGGGTTGAGCAAATAAGTCAAGTTAGAGCTAACCCTCACTCTGACTAATTAACTTGTGAGCCGGCTTATTTAGAATTTATCAAGATTCAAAAAAATCTGTAAAGATTTATTCACTATAATTATAATTTTATCTCTTTTAACATTTTTTATTAATATTCAATGATTTCTTTCATAAATTGTAATAATTAGTAAGTTTTGATATAGTATTTCTTTAATTTGAAAGTCATTTTATTCGTAAAATTTAGCTCAAGCTCTCAAGCTCGACTTGCTCATTTACAGAGTCTTACATATTGCTACTGCTCTAGCAAATGTTCAAAAATTAAATCGTTGCACAATAAACAGGGTGCCACTACGAACAAATCGATAACATGGCAAAATACTTCAGCAGAAAAGTTGTTCTCATTAAAAAACAGTGGGAAAGCAATAACACAGTAGTTGGGGCACACCTGAGATGGCGCACTCTTGTTCAAAATTAAATCGACTGATAGAGAATCCCTGTTGGTTGGGCCAATCTCAGAGTTTGTTCTGCCCTTTCTCGAAAGAGCTCCTTTAGACTTTTGAGTTTCTGCTGCCATTTCACAGATCTGCAGATAGAAGCCATCAGTCGCAACTCTATGGCTCTTCTTCACAAGGAAAATGTCGATGCTAGTCATGAGTCGAATCTCAAATTTGATATTTTGTAATATTTGGCAGTGCCTGATGAAGTTTAAAAGTTCACTCAAGTAAAAACAAAAGTTGGGCAGAAGATACCTGAATTATTGGATCAAGGAGAGCAGATATCACCGGATCAAAGTCTGGCCTTTTTCCTGATGCTGGAACCATCATGCCGTTGTAAGTTTCAATAAGCTCAAGAAGTAAAGACACTCCTTCTCTTACTGCAGAAGGTGGTGATAAATCAACCGCAACCAACGGTGGATACCGTAACAGCTTGTCTCCTCGAGTTTTCAGTATATTATGGACTGTTTGATGGGCAGCATCTTTCAGCAGCCAAAGTGTGTTGCAGAGGGCTGTCTCTGTCCCCAAAAGATCCGAAATCTGCATGGAAATGATTATCAAATCAGGGAATAAATAGTGCATTGATGCAAGCAACATGCACTATTATTTACCAACTTACAGTGTAGCTATAGAACTCCAAAGTATTGCTCAGTTTGTACGAAACTATAAGACTAGGCTGCGACTGCAAAACTTGCTCAACTCTAACTTTGAAGGGTCGACATGCCCCTTCAAATATTCTATCAAGAACAAAAGTTATGTCGTGTTCTGATTTTGTGGAATCACTTTCAGGGCTCCTAGCAAACATACGAGCTGCGAACCCACTGTCAGTTGTAGCATCCGGATCAAGTAATGCAAAAACAAGCTCTTTTTCTGATGCAATAGCCTTTAAATGGATAAAATTCAAAAATTAGTAATTTAAACATTAATAATGATTACACGTATAACACCCAAATCTTGGGTACTTACATATCCAACACTTAAATTTAGACATTTACAAGAATAACACCTCATCATACCTTATGTATAGAATCTCATTAATTTGCAGAGATTGGAAGGGGCTTAGCGATGTGTAGGTTCGGCATTATAATAGGAAATATGGATTATAGTTTTGTGAACACCACCATTTTCGGGCAACACCGCCATTTTCGGGCATCAAATCTTGGATGAAAGGGCGGGGTTGTATAAAACGGTTGACATTAGTACCAAAGTTTTGAATAAATATGGCATGAATCCTTCAACAAATTGCGAGTTAAAGTTTAGTCTAAATGTTATGCTGAATAGGCCTAAATGCAGTAAGAAAAGTGCAATGGCCGTTACATTGGCAAACGGGTGTTCAATGAGAATGGTTCCCATTTTATAAATGGATGCAGTTCAAGAAGCTAGTTCAAGATATTATGATCATAATAAGATCTTAGAATATTAGTACACTAATACACACATTTGTGAAATAAATAGATATATTATGATTAATAGAAAGATAAATATTACAAATTTTTAAAAATAATGTGGATAAATGAGACAACAACATAACAACACAGCACCACCAAACCTTAATCCCACTAGGTGGGGTTGGCTACATAAATCCTTTGTTTCTATTGTGCATGATCAAATAAGTTCCAAATAGAGAAGATTATTCATAACAATTTCTTCTCATGTCTTTTTGGATCTTCTTCTACCTTTTTAATACGAGAGAAATTCATAAACTCAGTTTTTCTGACAGCGACATTGCAGAGTCTACACTTAACATGCCTGAACCATCTAAGGCGACATTCTCTAACCTTATCTACTATTGGAGTCATTCCAACCGTGTAAAGATAAACTCATTTCTCATTCTATCCCTACGAGTAAACCCACTCATCAACCTAAGCATCCATATTTCTGTAACATTTATTTTTAATATGATGCAAGCACTCCTCAATTTCATCCAACCAACTTCGATCCTATTAATCACATCGCTTTCTATTTCGCTATTATTTTAAATAATTAAACCTCTCACTCTTCTTTATCACATGATCCTCAATAGTTATGTCCTTGAGAGTATGACTTCTAATATATTTAAACTTACACTCTATATATTCAGTTTTAGATCTACTAAGACAAATTTTTGGATTCTATAGTAATCTTTCATAAATCAAGTTTTGCTTTAACTCCACCTTAGTATTATCAATTAATAGAATATCATTTACAAATAACATGCATCAAAGAATCTTTTAAAAGTGCTCAGTAAAAACATTTGTAATTACAGTAAAAGATATAGACCAAAAGCTGAGCCTTGATGTAATCTAGTCGAAATACGAAAATCATAATGTGGATAAGTGAGAAAGGAACAAAATCATTGTTTATTCTTCACTCTCAAAAAAGAATCGACAAAAAAATGGAGGGGTATTATCTTCAAGGGATGACTAACAAGACTCATAATAAAAAATTGAATTCTGGTTCTAAAACATAATTTGTGGAATAGCTATTAACGTAGCAAGTGTTTAGACCCTCAAAAAAATTAAATTAGTATAAAAGAAAATTTTGGCATGATTATGGTTAGTTGATTCAAAAATTATCTCAAACAAAGTTTAATAGATAAGATCAAAATGAGCATGTTGGAAGAGTAGAGAAACTTTAAGAAATTTCATAATTAGTTGTGAGTTTTAGTTTTGTTGAAACTAAAAAAAAAAAAAGAAAAATGTGAGACAAAGAAAAAAGAAAGTGAGACTAAAAGAAAGTAAAATATTCTTAATTGTAGAATTCAATTTATTATTTTCTTATAAAGAGAAGATTGGTTATAAAGTAAAAATTTTAAAACTATCCTAACAAAAGGTTTGACAACATTGGCTGTTTGTTTCAAATTTAGAAAAAATGAGTAGAAAAAAATGTTAAAAAATAAATTATGCTCAAAGATTAGATGATAAAACTTAAGAATGAAAATGAAGATTTTTTCAAAAGTTAATTTTTTAGAGCTTAAACAATAGGACGTAAAGTAGAAACTAATCTTATATGGCAATGATTCATACTTGTATCAGTAAAATACCTAGAGATATTTTTATAGAATTTAATAAAGAGTCCCAAATAATAAAGATGCTTAGAGGTGAGGGTGTCCATTTATTACCTGAAATGATAGCCAAATTCAAAATAAAAAATCAATGTTAAGGTCAACTCAATTAATAAATAAACCATGTTCATGTTAGTATTTCAAACATTTTAATTATTTGAATCAAATTAGGGTTGACTCACAAAACATGAATTAACTCATTAAATCAATATAAATAATAAACATGTTGAATTCAAGCTAATCATGCCAATTTCATCTCAAATAGGTCTAATTCGAGCTTAATTAGTCATGTTAAACCAAATAATTACATCTTTACAAAAGTGTGTTAGACAGATCATGCTCAAATTAAGAGAAGATTTATAAATTTGACATGTATATCAATAGGGCAATGTTTGGGTCGAGTGTATTTGTGTCAGATCAATATTGAGCATAAAGTATAAATCGTTTAATGCCCCTATTAAAAATATTGAGCATAAGAATGTTGCCCATGTTAAAAGAAGAATATAAGACAAAAAAAGATGTGGAAATAAATCATTAGAAAGAAAATTCTCTATTTTGAAGTTATGGACAGGCTTCTATTGATTGTGCACAATAAAAACAAAAAATTCATATAGCAACCCTACTGAGAGAAACTAAGGTTTAGAGTTTTTGTTGTTGTATTAAGAATGTTAATCAAATAATACTTTTTAGATGAGAACATTCAATGCATTAAGTGAATAATTTTCATTAACTAATAACAAAGTTGTAATAATGTAATTAGCATGAGTGAATTTAGTGACTCAAGAGATAATATTAATTCATTTATTTGTTATGTGAATAAAACTAAGGTTAAAAATTTTTTAAGAAACTAAAATATGAAAAATTGTAAGATTGAATAATATTGCTATTAATGTGCAAAAATGTTTGGCGAGGAAGGACCTTCTTGGCCCGCTAAGACATCTAATATAAATTTGATGACTAAAAAATGCAATATGAGTGTACAAGTACTGTGATACTTATTTATAAGAAAAAAAGTAATGTGCAGAATAGTGCAAAAAATATAGATAATTAAGATAATGTGTCATACTTCAAAAATTTATGAAAGTAATCAAACAGAAATTACAATGAGAATATGGTTTCACAAAATTAATTTGGTTTTTTATTCAAGTAGATTGATTATGAAAACTATGAGACTGGATGAAAAAATATATAAACAAAAAGATCTTTATATAACATTTACTGGTTTAGAAAAAAAAACAAATAACAAAATTTCTAGAAGTTCATTGGAAACTATTTAAAAAAAAATTGTATTGCTTATATTAATTCTATCAAGTCTGTGTAAGAAGAAGCAGTTCAATGGTTTTGAATGCAAGACTTGTTAAACGATTTTTCTATTTCAAACAAGCTACATCAAGGATCAATTTTGCATTTTTATCACTTTTAATTATTTATAAACAATATTGCTAAACACAATCAAGAAGAGGCGCCCTAGCAAGTTAATTGTAGATGATATTTTTCTTGGTGATAAGACTAAAGATTGGGTTAAAACAATAGAACTATGGAGAACTACCCTATAATCTACATGATAGAATATTTGGAATGTAAATTTAATTATAAATTCATAGTAAAGTTCAAAATTGAGAAAAATGCAATTGAAGGTTATATTATCGAGAACTTTAATGGGCTTAATTATTTTGGTTTGGTCTTTCAAAATAATGGTGAAAAATAGAGTGATGTGATTACCATAATTCAAATGGATTAGATAAGAGAATTGTTTATAGGGTGTTGTACAAACAAAAATTCTCACTCAATCTTGAAGAAAAGTTTTATACAACTTTAAGAATAGGAATGTTATATGCAGCAAAACTTTACTTGAAAGCAAAAAAAAAATGATAAATAAGTACTGCAAATAAGAGGATGCTATAACGATGTTTGTAGAATCTATCTCCATATGGCACACAAGAGATAGTGAATTGTGTTTCATAAAAATCTAAGCAATTAAAAATTAAAATGTGATACAATTGCAAGATCTCTCTTAGAGAAAAAAAATAGTTATAGAACAAATGAGTCATATACAAGAGCTCTTTAGGCGGATCAGCCCAACCTCCATTCACCGCATAAATTATAAAGAACCAATCATTACACTATCTCCAACTACTTTAACCAACGATTGGCCCCCGCCAACAATATGTACTCGGGTCACACTCCATAACCAAAGATTTTCCACAAACTATTAGCCGATGATTCAAACCTAACCTACATTTGTCACCCATGGCACACCTTAATCAAGGATTTCCCAAACTTTTAAAAAAACTGTTTTTTACTTTCCTTTGAAACAAAGAAAAATGCATGCTGAATAAAATTAAAACGATAATGCAAAATAAATTGTGCTAAATAATTTGATTATGCCATTAATTACTTCAGCCCCTTTGATATTCTCCTTTAAGGCTCTCGGATATTACAATGAAACTAGGGTTCCGCAGTCAACTAAACAAAAAAAGGTTGAGCATTAAGATGGTTAAGGGGTATTTATTATAAAGTTTATTGATGGTTGAAGGGGAATGAAAAACCATATTCTTGATATCACAAGAAATGTTACCTCCAACCACTAGTTATAATAGGAAGGATCAAACAACTAGTTCTTTGCTAATCGCTGAGCAAGCAAGTGTGAATCACCATTAAAACTCCAACATTCAAACTAAAATGGCTATAAAATATAGTACCCAATTCTAATGGCTAGTCGACTAGATTCATCCAGTGAACTGAGTGTTTAATATGCAGAATTTATGGGGTTAAGTATCAAAAAATCTGTAAGACTTTTTCGCTCAAATTGAGCAAATTCCATTTACGCCGAATTCTCTATTGAGTTCTCGCATCGCTAACAAACGACCCTCCTTCATGATTTTATCTCCAATGTCGCGTTGTGCCAGAATTTCTTCTGCGTAACGCAGAACTTGCGATTTCATCTCTTTCGTTATGTCAAAGTCACGCTTTCGTCTTCGTTGTCGCACCAAAGTCGCGATTTCATCCTCGTCGTCCCAATTTTATCGCTTTCGTCACGGTTTCGTCGCCTTCGTTATGATTTCGTCGAATCACCCATTATTGTCTCTGCTCTACTCATCTTCTTCTCCGAGGTTTCGTCGAAGCAACTGCGATTTGTCAAAGCTGTCGCAATTCATCGAAGCTGCAATTTTCCTTTTATTTTTTTCTTTGATTCGTTGAGCTGTGTCCCTGTGGTTCATGATTCAAATTTCACTTGCTTGGCTCTTTGCATTGCGTGCAAGAGATGATTGGAGAATCAAAGCTTCCTTAGTATAAGAATGCTGATTCTAGTGCCAAGCACGCTTTCTGTTTTTTCTTTTGTTCCCGACTTTGCCTGTGAGAATTTTTTGCTTAGTAAATTATAATATTTTTCTCTTTTTATTGCCATTTTTTAATTTTTTATTGCCAGTAAAAATAATTAAAGTCATTTTATTATTTGCATGTAATTTAAAACTAAATATGTAATATGTAATATTTAAAAATAAATATGTAATATTTTCATATCTATATCTATATATATATATATATATATATATTCTCAAAACTATTAATTACTCAATCAAAAGATTACAACAGATTACCCCCTAACTCAATTCCCTAACTCAATTCCCCTAAATTGGAGCTTCATTCGCCTAACCTTAGGAGAGCTCAAGCTATTTCGGCCCCCAAAAAAATTGTATCGAATGATGAGTAGATCTCTGAGGTGGACTCAAATGAGAAATTAATTGATAGCTATCAAATTCAAAGCTCTTGCATGTTTTCTTTGAAAAATATAAATGACATTTATAATATGTGTATGTAATAGTTAAAAGTTTATTAATAATTATACTAACAATATTTATGATAAATTTGGGTAAGGAGATAATCTTACATCTTAATTATGAGTGAAATTCCATATTTTATAAATTATATCATTCCAAACAAAATCCAAATAATTGCAAAGTAATTAGATTGCACTGTAATCAAATTGTACTGTAATCAGATTGCACTGTAATCAGACTGCATTGTAATCAGATTGCACAATAATCAGATAACACTGTAATCTTATAACTTTAATCAGATTATACTAAAAAATCCAGCATATCAAATAGTCCCTAAATAAAAATAATAGCCTACCTTTTAAATTTTCATATCTTCAAACGAGAAATACTATTTAGACCTGCTAACGTGACACAAAAAACTCATCTAATAAGATTTGGATATCATTTAAATGCAAACTTTAAAATAATATTTATATTATTTTAATGTAAATAAATAAACACTAATGAAATGATATTCAAATCTCATTGGATGGATTTTTTTGGGTACCACGTCAACGGATCTAAATAGCATATCTCATCCTCAAACAATCTTTCCTGATACTCCAACTTATAAATTAATGTAGTTGTTATGTCGAGCTGCTTTTGTCAAGATAAACATTGATTATTATTACACATTGAAAAACCTATCTAAATATTATTAATCACATTATCATTGCTATGTTATCATCAAAATCAAGAAACACGATTAACAATGGCATAAGTTAACTAGCATTTGATGTCTAACAACTTAGATATACATGAGACGACGTAATTAGAATTGAGTATATTATTAGCAAGATTGGAGTAGCTCTAGTTGAAGATCGGCTCAAAATAATCATCCTCAATCATCTTTAGATGATTTAGCATATTATGTGTATATCTTTAAATGCAGCTATGAAGAAAGTTTAGTTGATGAAATTGTCCATGTTAAAACAAAAATAAATTTGGCAAGTAAACATTGAATGATCCCACATACTTTGAGCTTAGAGTGGTTAGGTAGAATTTAAGGTAAGGTTTGATGTTGTTGGATGATAGTTTTGTAAAAATTAATAGTTTGAGTGTTAAATATGTAAATAAGAAAGATCTGAGTGGCTTATATGAAACTCGACATTCAACCAAAGCAATAAACATTGACCAACCTGATGAAGCCATCCCAACATATCACCAACATAGCGCAGAGGATCATGTGCATGAACTTCAATTGGCCTTGGCAACCCTCCAGGTCCTCCACGAGTAAGAGCACTTATGAACCTTCTAAACAAAGCATGATGTCTCATATTTGCAACCTGATCATATAGCAAATTAGTGTCATAGTGTGAACTGATAGAGCTAGTAGCATACCCCACTATGAAGATTATTACTTCACACCTCTTCTGCACAATATTTGAAAAGAATTGGCCTATCTCTCAGGCAACTGACAGCTCTCTTAAGAAGATCACTAACTTCAGGGTTATCACTGTCACCCAGTTCTTTACACTCTGTTTGCACCCACCTGAAATGAAAGGATTATAATGCACTCACAGTTATCATGAGCAAAACGGAAACCATTAAATCCCAATAGATGTATTAATAGTGGTCCAGTCTCAAGCACTGGCAATTCAATACAAAGAAGAATATACATTAGCAAAAAAAATAATTCTTAGTTTACATCAGCAAATAGTTCAAGTGTGAGAAAAGCATAAAGGTCAAGAAACTCACTTTCCAGAACTGACAATTCAATACGTAGAAGAATATACATTAGCAAAAAAAGCAACTCTTAGTTTACATCAGTAAATACTCCAAGTACGTGAAAAGCATCAAGGTCCAAAAACTCTCTTTCATAAATCTAATTTTCCCATCAAATAAAGTATATATCTTTCTTTAAATAATGTTAACCTTAAACTGCAGGGTACCGATGCTACAATCCGCTAACACAAAAAGTCTTCATTTCTCACAACGTACACTTACTCGAACATCACTTCCAAACTCAGAACCCATCTCCTCTCTCCCCGCCAACATCCTCAATCACTGAATACAATAACCCTCGGCTGCTTGTCCTCCCTCCACTCTATTCCCGCCCTCCTCTACCACACCAACTCAGCTCAAACCACCACCATTACCCACGCTCTCTACTTCTCTAAACTCACAAATTCCTCAAAGTCTACCTCCTTTAACCAAGTTAATTCTTCCAACAAGACCTATCTACTTTCCCCATAGTCAACATTACCTTACCCACAACAGCACTACCTCTTAATCCTCACTTTCCTCTACCATCCTTCACACCCAATGCTTACCAGGACCACAACAAACACTCTTCATCGTCGTCCCATCCTCGATCTTACCGCTCAAACTTCTCTACAACCTGATCCCACTACGTATACCCAAGCAAATAAACTTGATCACTGGAGACAAACAATGGCAGCTAAAATCATGGCCCTCAAAAACCAACAAACATGAGATTTAGTTCCCCCAAACCCAGCTCAACCAACCTTCGGATGCAAATGAACATTCCGCATTAAATACAATATCGATGAATCTGTTGCTCGTTACAAAGCTCGCCTAGTGGCCCAAGGATTTAAGCAAACTTAAGGGTTAAACTACACAAAAACCTTCAGCCCAGTTGCTAGAATATCAGCCATTCGCGTTCTCTTCACCATAGTCGCCCACCACCGATGGTTCAAATTACAACTTGATGTACCAAATGCTTTTCTCTAAGGCTCTCTAAATGAAACAGTTTACATTAAACCTCAAGGCTTCATCGATTCTGATAAACCCCACTATATGTGCAAACTTAAGAATGCTCTCTATGGGCTCAAACAATCTCCTTGCACATGCACAAACCCCTCATTCCTTATAAACAATTAAAACTATGGAACAACGCTTCAAAATAAAAAACATTGGCTCTCCCTCATAGTTTCTAGGTATTTCTATTCAACAAACCTCCCACGAACTTCATCTATCCCGGAGTTCTTATGCAGCACAAATTATTCAAGGTATGGGAATGTCAAAGTGCAAGCCAGCTCCTACTCCTGTAAGTCCAACTAGCAACTCCACTACTATCTCAAACCCATTACTTGATCTACACACCAACAGAAAACTCGTCGGCCGCCTTCAATATCTCACCATCGCACGTCCAGATATCAGTCATGCTGTCAACTGCATTTGTCAACACATGCATCAGCCTCTACAACATCACTTCATGCAACGAAAGTGCATCCTTCAATAGATCAAAGGCACTACTCATTTTGAGCTACCTGTCACTCCTACCACGTTGGAGCTTTATGCACATTCAGACACAAACTGGGCAGAAGACTACTGACAGGAATCAACAACCAATTTTTGTGTACTTTTTGGCCAAACTTTAATCAGCGGGAGAGCAAGAAAATAGCATGCAGTCGCACGATCCTCCACAGAGGCTAGATATCGAACGCTTGCCTCAACGGTTATGGAAATTAGATGGCTCCACAAATTCTTCAAAAATTCCAACATCCACAACCACGAGCAACAAATACCTACTGTGACAACTTGTTTGCTATCTCACTCGCCAACAACCTGTTATTTCACTCGTATAAAAAACGTAGAAGTTGACTGCCACTTCATCCGTGACTATCAAAAATAATAATATCGCAAACCATTACACACCATCACACAAGCAAATAGCGGACATCTTCACTACACCACTTTCAATCTCTCAATTTAACTACCTATGGGATAAGCTGACAGTTCAAGATTTCATCACCTTACGGGGGAATATTAGAATATAACCGAAGGTTATATAAAACCACTGGCTGAATGTTGAAACGGTTTACATTAAACAATTGAAGGTTAAAATGATCATTAGTTGGGATTAGAATAGCCGTAGGTATGTTACGATCCATATAAATTGGGATTTAGAATATAACCATAGGTATGCTACGGTTCAATATATTATATATATGTATAAGCTTTAGCAATTTTAGTAATGAGAGTCTTTCAGTTTTCAATTTACTGTGAATACATTTCTTCCTTTCTTATCTTTCATCTCCTTAACAACCAACACAATATTATTTAGCACCAGCACAAGCTAAATTATCTATAAAGGCAAAATACACAAACAGCACTGCATTGCAGCATCACCAGCACAAGCAGTCCTGCAAAGCTGCAGTTCTATACAGACCACCATAGATTAGACACAGATGTGGTTTAATTTTAATACTTAACTGAAAGTGCAAAATACATAAAATACAAACAACAATACTTAGCTCAATTAGTTGTAAAAACTCTATTTTTATGTTCCATTTGCTTTTATTCTTGATTCTTTGATTATTTTATCCATTAGTGGGACTCAGATTAACCGATCATTTCTCAAAGCTATTAGACTAGCTATCATTTACAATAAACCCAATATAATCATCTCAAATAATTACCCAAATAAAACAAACAAGAACTAAACAAATACTTGAAAATAAGTAAAATAAAAATATCAAATCTAACATTCAAACTATCTCAATATACATGAAAGTTTAAAATCAATAAAAATTTGACCTATAACTGTTACTAAATAAACTTTTAATAAAAATAAAAAAATCATCAACCAAAGTTAATAAAAACCATCAATAAGATAGCTATCAGCCAAATATATCAAAAACCTTAATAATTGAAAATCAAATTAATAGAAATAAAGACTAACAATTAAAAATTGAGTTGCTATAAAAGGGACAATTAAAATCAATTAGTTAAAAATTGAGTTGCAATGAAAGGGGCGACTAAAATAACTAATAATTGAAAATTATTTTAATAGAAATAGAGAGAATAACAAAAATTAATTCATTAAAAACTTCATAATTTGCAACAATCATGAGTTGATATGATATGAAAGAGCTTACATATCACATAATAATATCGTACAATTCATATGATATATGAAACAATTGTTTTTTATCACAATTCCTTTATCCCTCCTATAACAACATGGTTAATCCAAAATCCAAAATCCAAACAAAAAATACCAGCATACAGACATACAGACTTAATAGCAGCCTACTTCATATTAAAGCAAATAATATCAAATATTAAAGTAGCCACAGTTAATAATTAAACAATTTAATAACTTATAATTTGTAATAGCAAAAATAAATTAGCTTGCTAAACATCAATAGTTAACTTTCAGCAATCAAAAGTTAAAGATAATCATCTACACACTTGGATTACACATTTACATTTCCTCTGCTATAGCACATGATAATTTCCCTTCCTGCAAAGCCAAAACAAAGCTAAGAATTTAAGATAATTGAAGATGTGCTACAGTGGTATAATTGTTTATAAATTATAATATATTATTTTTACATCTTCATTATATTAAATTCTTACATCTTCACTTAAAAGTTTAATGTTGGCTTGATATCAAGTTAGCTAATTTGCACTACAAATGAGAACATTAACGGTACTTGGCGCTAAGGAACTTCTGTGATCATCAAGAACACAACTACCAGCAACTAAAGGTTGATTCAAATGCAACAGTTGTTATAGGATTAGTATAAATATCTCTAACAATCTTGACGAATGTAGGCTAAGTATATGAAACCATTCCATCATTCCAACGTAGCAAAAGAACATCAATTTTCAAACGAATCTTAAATTAATCATCATTTAAACAAAGCTCCAACTCAAATTTTAAGAATTGGATTGCACAATCGACTCAAAAATGAGTTAAAATCTTTTAAAACTGAATTCCTTCATAATATTTTGCACTAGAGCTATCTTGTTGCATTGGAACACTACCTATAGTGGTATCTACAAGTACTATTGATGCATCTACATAATAATACCATATAATGTATGTAAGTTTTCTAACACCTACTAAACTTTCTCATCAAATGTAGACCTATGATAGTCATCTATATACAAATTTGATGAATGTCATTTTTCAACTTTGGTCAAGCACAATAGCAATGTACATTAACAAATTGTTATCAGCCCAATACTTGTCAAAATCATCCTTCAGATTCAAGAACATTAATTTAACAAAGTCATCACTATCACATGCCCCGCTATCAAAAATAAATTTAATTTCAATAATTTTATGTAAAAAAAGGCTAAGTATTGGGTATGTGGTGCCTGAAAAGGATTAAAAGCACTCTAATAAAAATACATCTAATTTGAGCAAATTTATCCCAATTATTATCACAAACTCCAAAATAGTCTCTTATCTATCATAAGAAATTCACGCAAGACAATTTAATAATGAAAGGCACAATATAGCATATCGAATGTAGAGTTCCACCTTATTTTGCATCACCAGGAAGATCTCTATTAGTTGACATGCCGACAAACTTTACAATCTCTCCAAAAGTTTCAACTTGGAGATTTTTTATGTAAGCAATTGCTTCTCTAGAATATCAATGATATTGTTACACTACTTAAAGGCCATCTTGAACTATTAAGTTTAATACATGTGCACAACAACAAACACAAAAAAAAAAATCCCTTAAGAAAAGCTCATTGGTGTTTTCAAAAATTCTTTAAAATGATATTTGCACCACTATCATTGGCACGTGTGTTACCTAACGTAATAGTCATTCTTTTTATATGTATTCTCCACTACATTATGCACTCAACAATGGCAATGGCAATGACGTGCAATATATGGAGGATCAAAGTCAATAAAACTTAAAATACAATAATACAACACCCATTCTAACTCAATGAAGTGTGCTGTCAAGTATATGTAGCCAATTGATTGGTTTGAAGTCAAAGAAACATGATCACATTCAGCCCTTATTATCTTTTTTGACATTTTTTTGTAATCTTTATTTAATATAAGAGCAAAGATAATGAAATATGGATGCTCAACAAAATTAAAAGGTAACTCAACTATGATAATTATTTTGGCCAATATGTTTCTAATCTTGTCGCAATCATATGAAGATATAACACAAATACTACCAATTTTAGAATCAATATATTTGCCCTTGCTTATAATCTTAAGGCTTGAAAAAATTTTGTTTTCGTTGGCTAATACTAATATAGAGCAATTTTAATATACCTGAAATAATTAGAAGTTAACCCAAACTTATGAGACTTATAAGCATTGTGAGTGTGCGACAAGACATTTTTCAATGATTTTGAATGTGCTACCTTTAAGGTGAACTACATCTAAATAATTCCAATTTTTATTTAATTCTTGTGTCAAAATTGTCAGAGGATCTGTAGTTTCTTAAGAAATTGGCTCAGCTATAATAATATTCTCAGATTTTGCTTTCTCAATTTCAAATTGGTTACATAAATTTTTATTTTATTTTTTATCCTCTAATTAGCTGAAATGATTTTAAGAATATAAGGCAAGTATCTTAAATTTACCTAAATTTTATTATACACACAATGAACATGGGTAATTATCAGAGGTGCATAAGTTAAAAAAATTTAAGACAATGCACTGCAGCAATTTTAATAAAATTAAAAGTGCAATTGTTCAAAAGTGCAACACAATTACAACTTACAAAACTGCAGCAATTACAAAATATTTCAACACTATATATATCAAATGTTCAAGCTCATTTAATTGCTCTCAAATTCAGTAATTTTACAATTTATCTGAAACATGCTCAAAAAATAGTAAAGAAACTTATATAGTACAACAAGCCATACACAAGTATCCCGAATCTTAATATTATTTAACTAGCATAACACAAAGATGTGCAATTCAATAAGAACTACAATACCAATACTGCATGGTCATACAATAGAAGATCAAATAAGAACTGCATACAATATTCAACTTGAGATTGCATACAATATTCAACTTGAGATTGCATACAATAGGTTAGCATTCCAATAACCTATTGATGTTTACTAGAATGTTGTTGGTGTTGGCGTTGGTGCTTTTAGAATGCTAAACTGCAAAATACATACAATATGACCAATAGGTCATTAGAATTGATGTTAAACTACAGTCTACACAGTGCATACAATGTTAAACTGCAACCTACATATAATAGGTTAATATAATTTAAAGAAGGATCCACCTAAGTAAATTATAATTTGGCTTTTATATATTATCTTTTAAGCTTAAACTCAATCCTGCTCTGATACCAACTGTGAGGACCCGATGTCAGATCAGCGGAAGCTAACCCAGCACCGGTTTGCTTGAGGAATAGTAATAGCAATAACAACAAACAACAACAAGTCCTCTAGCCACAGGATCATATTGAGTGATTTAAGAGACAAATATATAAACATCAAATATAACTCATATATTCAATAATTCACGAGTCCTGGATACATAGATAAAAATAAAAGAAAAAAATTACAAACTTTTTAAAAGTAGATAGAGTCAAAAAGAAAGTGGATCAGCAGGTAGCAGTATCAGTACTGCTCAGTTCTTTAGCACATTTCCTCGATGATGAACTCCTGATCTGGGCACATTTCAAAAGTGCGGGCATTCGAATACCAATTAGTTGTGAAACTAAGTACTGATAGATGTCATCTTTACAAATGTTAAATAATAAGCAAAATAATCAATGTTTGACAGAAAATAAAAGCTGTACAAACTTATCCCTACAAATCTGTTTCAATTGCACTTGAAATTTAGCATGAAAATAATTGCAATCACAAAAATAAATACAAAATTTTAGCGCTTGATATTTGAGGTAAAATATGATTTTGTTAGGCAAGTACAAAATCGAGGAAAAATGGCGGTTCATTTTGTGTTACATATCTCAACGTCCCTCTATACCTGCCCCCTCAAAGGCTTATCAGTATAGGCTCCTTATGACTTCCGATGTCGGACAGCCCCGTCCTAGCGGTTGTCTGATCAGACAAAAAGTATAAAGCAACATGGAACCCTTGCTTCTCACTTATCCAAATTTATTCATATATCATTTTATGTGACTTTAAAAAAACACTTTTATCAAATTTGTGCGATGCTGAGCAGAAAAAGCATATTTAAATAGAAGTAATAAAAGACATCTGGTACTTTGTTCTTTTAAGTTCACAATTTCAACAATTCAACAGTTCGGATGAGTGACAGTTCGCTCAATCTGCATTTAAATTTTGGACATTTTTAAATTAGCTCTCAGCCTATGTTTTTAGGAGTAACATTTATTTTTCATTTCGATTATGTTCTTTTTTTGCTTTCTTATTATGTCTGATTTTTAAGGTACCGTGATGACAGTAATGTTTATAGCATTATTAAATCGCTGCGGATAGAATCATATTGATATAATATTATTGTTATCATTATTTTAATGATAATAATAATATATGAATGAAAAAACATAATAGAAATAACTATCAAAAAGAAAATACTTGAACTAAAATTATAGTCATTTTACAACATATATAAAATTTTCATTATTAATTAATGAGAACCATATTAATGTGAATGACAAAGTTATATCATTATTAATTTCATAATAATGACTATCAAGTAGGTATAAAAGAACAAAGAGCTAGCAAAATCAATTCTCCTATTTTTTTTTCCACTTTTTCTTTCTTTTATACTTATCTTCCTACCTTTAGGATTAGAATTTCTGAAAAACGGAGGGAGACCGGAGCGGGGTGGCCAGAGGCTGGCAAGTGGCTGGCCGGCTGGAGGAAGGCTGGTTGAGCTATTGTTGGCCGGCCAGAGGAGAGAGGCGGCTAGCCGGGCTGTCGAGAGAAGGAGGAGGGGCTGAGGGAGGAGAGTGGCTGCTGTGAGGGGAGGAGAGGGCTGCTGTGAGGGGGAGGAGAGGGCTGCAAGAAAAGGAGGAGGCGCTGCAAGTTTTAGGGTTTGGAGGAGGAGGCTGTGGGGGGAAGAAGGAAGGGAGTGGGGAGGGCTTAAGTAGAGGGAAAGGAGGGGAGAGGGGGGGTCAGCCAGGTGGGTCGACCAGCCTGCGCATAAAACGGCGGCCCCTTCCTGGTGCGGAAGGTTCCGCACCAGACGGCCTGCCAAGCGAGCAGGCGCAGGAAACCGGGGGGGGGGGGGGGGTGAATAGGGGGGAAGAAAAAGTAGAGGAATTTAAAAAAAATTATATATTTACTTAAACTTAAATTATTTGCATTTTTCCACCGTTTGACGTCCAAAAATAATGAAACTTGACACCGAGGTGTGTTATGACATAACAAACACCCTCGCGCTAAAAATTTTCGATTCGGACAAATATTTTATTTTTAATTAATTTCTGAAATTTAAAACTTCAAAAATTAACCATGATCAAACCGGCGCTCAGAATTTGATGAAACTTTTCGAGCAGTCTTTAAATATTATACTTAACACAACGACACTGAAATCGATGAATTCTGATACGTATTTCAAAGTTTTGATTTTTAGGATTTTAAATAATTCAGAAAATAAAGCGGGAGCTTCCATTATTTAGATTTCTCCCAAACTATTGCACTTTGATCTTAAAAATTATTCTTATCTAATGGTATTTTTATTTGCCCTAATTTGAAATTCCCTAGAGTTTTGATGTCTGAAGCGGGCTCTGACCTAATTTGAAAAAAAAATAGCGACATTGGGTCGTTACATACTCATTCGATGAGTCAGTTATTAACAGATCAGATATCAACATCATCTACTAATCACAAATGACAAATCCACAAAAAAAAACTCATAATAAATTTTTTAAATGACTCACAATAAGTTTTGAAGATGGTCTCGGCTCAACTTGTAGAACGGAAATGCACAATAAGAAAATCGCAAAACCATACCGAATCAAAATAATTTTTTTCAAAATAACCCACATAAACATATATTAATCACAGATTCACAAAATAAAGAAATAAACTCATATTAGGTTTTGTACTACTCACAAAAAGCTTTACAGACTCTTTCAAATCGAATGATAAAAGCTCAACAAGAAAATTGCATAAGGGTCGCAAGAGAATCGCAAAATAAAATGAGAAGAATCACATAAAGTTGAAGCTCTGATCACGAACTTTAGGGATTTAGAGCTGATCAACAGAATCTCTAGAGAGACCAAGCCTTTTATACCCCTCGAAGTTTTAAACTCCGTTTATCAATTGTTATTTACGGATATTTAAACGAACAGTCCTGATCCCCGTATAGTAAATCGGAGTTTATGAAAATTATAAATTCAGTATTTAAGAAAAACTTTCTCCTTACACTTCGCACGACTCTAAATCGCGATCAATCACATGAATAGGAAACAGTGTAGCTATTGACGCAATTTAATTCTTTGCAAGGGTTATAATTAATATTATTGTATATAATTCAAGCCGACTCAATTCACTAAACGGTTCGAGTAACGGCCATCTTTAACTCAACTCGATATTGATTCTAGTATGGCTCTTTAACTCATGACTCGACTCAAACATTACAAGCCGAGTTCGAATTAACTTAAAACTAGAGCAATTTTGGAGCGAGTTCTGAGTTTCGAGTAAAATTGTCAGTCCTAGATATAAATAAGCTAAAGTGATTTGTGTAAGAGATATAACATATTGTATATAATAATTTGTCAAAACTCCATCTACATTTTGACAAAATTACCACAAATGCAAGGTGTATCATTAAAAATTCATTGTTGAATTAAATATTAGTATAATAAAAATCAATAATCTTTACTAATATAAAAATGTGATAAACTGCAACTAAAAATTGATAAAAATATAACTTCCTTATATCCCCCTCATTCCCAACTTTCTATCTCAATTATAATGTTCTGCCTTTTTTTAAATGCTTATAATGGAATGGGTTGTTATCTCCCTTCATTGGGATATTATTTAAAGCTAAAAGAAGAGCTTACAATATACATGCCACCCACCTACCACATTCAAACCAACCAAAATTATTTTTTTCAAATCAACAAATTCATTTTTCAAAGCCTAACTTCCCATTATAAAATAAATCTCTCAAAGTAAAATAAATGTACTTTAATTATAGATATAATATTTATTACTGCACAATAATCTTAGAACTACCTTACAATAGATTATTTTTTAATTCATGACAAATCTTTTTAGCAATAAGTTTTATCAATTAATCCAGAATAATTTAATTTGATCCTCAACTTTTCCCTGTTTTAAAAAAAAATTCACTCATGCAAATTAGGATGAAAGTGGAGAAAAGTATCTCTTAGTATATCATTTAGCTTTTAGAGTTGATTCCCCTCTCCTGATAATTCAATAAAAAATCGTTGCTCCCTTGCAAGCAATAATCTAACTAAATTCAAATAACTTTTCCTCAAATAACCATTCATCTTGATCTAAGAATAGATCCTCCATTAATGGTAGCACTTTCTTAGTTTCATCAAACATTGGTTGTTCAAAAATAATCAAAATCTCAATGTTCATGACTAAAAAGATTAATATTAAAGTTAAGAGCTATAATTCATATGCAATGTCACCAATTTTTCTCAAAATTCAATTAGACAGTATCAAATTGCTTGATCTTCTTTTATTCACATTTCATTCAGTCCTAAGAAAATTAAGCCAGATTATATCTCCCCTCTATATATATTCTCCACATGATTTTGATTAAAACGTTCCTTGTATTGATTTAAGGAGAGTAAAAGCTATTCTATCAGCTTATAGTAAATCTTTTTGATCTTTTCAAGGAATCTCAGAACTCATTTTAGCTTCCCTCTTTTTTTTATTTTAAATAATAATTTTTTTGGTTACTACATATCAAAGGAACTATATGGAAATTAGAGAAGACAAATCTCAAATAATGTCAATGATGGGGGTCCATGAATAGCCCCAATTGAATGCAAACATGTCTTCAATTATTTATAATAATATCCTATTAGAAGTTGTACCATTGTTTAATTTACCACTTTGGTTTGTTCACAATCTATGAAATGTGGTGCTTCTCTTTATTTATTAACATGTTAATCATTGAATATAATCTTTCCAGAAATTAGTAAGAAATATAATATTTTTGTACAGATAATGGAGTTCAGCAACCCAAAGTTCACCCTGACTTGAAAATCTTGTCACTTCTTCCCCAATAACAGTGTTCTCACATAGCTTCAAGACTATTAACTTTGAAAATCAATCTACCATTATAATATTATAATTGTGGCCCATCTTCATCATCGAACCGACTTACCATATGCTTGATGGGGCTCATTTACTAGTGCTTGCTCTCAAGGCAAGCTCATCTTTTCTTCAATTTTTTTCCCAAGTCATCTTGAGGGCCCTATCAACCAACAATGTCTAGCATCAAATCTCAGATTGCCATTAACGGGAAACCAACCTCAATTTTCTTGAAGGACAAAAGTCAAGCCTTTACTAAACCTATTAAATTTTTCATAGTTGAAAAACTCTAAGTTGCACCCCTCATTAGATTGCATATGGAAAGTTGTCCATAATTTTAATCTTAGAAGGGCTTGGAATGTTGGCCTAATCAACCATTGATGTGTTTTTGCAACTATCCAATGGGTTAATTATGCTTACATTTTGATCAAGTTAGCTGTTTATGTGGATGGCATTTCAATGCAATTATTCAAATGAACTTTGAGCATCATTTTTACCGTGGAATCTCCCATTTAGCTTGTATGGATAGCCATCTCCAATCATACATAGGCATTTCTTCAACCATGCAACCCTTTCAATTTTGCAAAGTCGCTGGGTTAGCATAGCTAATTCATCTTTCATGCAGCCAGGTGATTCTTGCTACCATCACTCTGAGGTCAGGGAGATGCTTTCAGTTCGGTGTCACCTACGCCTCCACTGATCTGTACACGAGGGAGCTTTGGCAAACGATCCTAGCAGTCCGGGTGGAGGGGTGCCCGTTGGTTCTTGGTGGAGACTTCAACAGCGTTCTCTCTCAAGCGGAGAAATGCGGTGGGAGGCGTTCAGAGTGGCGACTACTCAGATGGACTTCCGGAGGTCCTCGATACGTGCCATCTTCACGACCCAAGCTTTGTTGGTTCACCTATCACGTGGAACAACAACAGTGAGGGAGCTCGGGGCATCTGGGAGCGCTTGGACCAGTTTCTTCTCAGCACCGAGGCGATGAACCGTCAGCCGGGTGCAGTCGTGCACCACCTCCCTCGGGTAGACTCTGATCACTGTCTGATTTTCTTGACAGATGCTTGTCTCAGGTTCCAGAGTACCAGAGCGCGGTACAAGTTCGAAGGCACTTAGCTACGATACCCGGAGGCTTTCTCTGTGGTTGAGAGGACTTGGGGGCGACCGTCTCGCGGCTCACCGTCCTCAATCCTCAACTACAAGCTGGCGCGCACTCTCCGGGCACTGTGGAAGTGGGGCCGAGATACACTTCCTGATCTGCAGAGGAGGGAGGCGAAGCTTACTTCGACTCTAACGCAGCTCCAAGCAGAGGATATGGAGACGGACAGAGGCGGCGACCCGAAGCTTGTTCAGTAGCTCCAGGCCACCATACAAGAGCTCTCTCAGGTGGAGGTGAGGATGGCGAGCTAGTAGCAGCAGCGCACCAAAGCGTGGGGGCTCTCTCAAAGTGACCGCTGCACCGCAGTGTCTCAGGCTTGCCACGCAGCGTCGAAAGTCAAGCACCATGCTGATGCTTCAGGAAGAGTCCGGGGAGTTCTCATCTGACCCAGAGCGGATTCGCCAGGTAATTTTCGATTTCTTCCAGGGAATGTAGGGCACCTCTAGTTCCATAAGGGATTACCCAGATGATCTGATTCCAAACCGTACCCTTGGTGACACAGACTCTTTCTCTCTCAAAGGTCTGGTCACGGACACAAAAATCTAGGCAGCCCAGCGGGACCTCGGCCCCAACTGTTCCCTTGGGATTGATGGTATCACCCCCCCTTTATTTATGGGCTACGGGAGGGTCACCCAAGCTGACACCTTGGCCGCTGTTCACCATTTCTTTGATGGTGGGAGGTTGCCACAGCACTACCGTGCACTCTAATAGTTCTCATTCCGAAGTAAGAGGGGGCCTCCACTCCAAGGCAATGCCGCCCTATCAGTCTGTGCTATATTGTTTATAAGGTGGTGGCCATATCAGTGAGAGTTGTCTCACAGTATAGGAGATCTTCATGCAACTCTCATATTCCACCTCGATGACCAGCCACATGGCAATCAAGATGGATATGGAGCATTCTTACGACCGAACAGACTGGGCCATGCAATGCATGGAATCCCCCAAATTCTCGGTCCTAGTCGGTGAGCACAGGCTTCACTAGATAGTGGGGAGGAGAGGTTTTCGGCAGGGATGCCCCCTCTCCCCTTACCTATTTATCCTGTGCTCGGAGCTATTTTCCCTCCTGGTCAGGCTACAGCAGCAAATCAGACGCCCAATTGGTATCATTCTCGATCGGGGTGGTCCTAGATTTTCCCACCTCATGTACGCAGATGATCTGATACTATTTGCCCCAGCTTCTGAGGTAGCAGGGAGAGGTACAGCAGATTTTGGCAAATTATGGTAGTTGAACTGGACAATCTGTGAACTCGCGCAAGTAACAGGTTATCTTTGGCCGACAGACCCTTACCTATCGGCAGCATAGGATTGCGATCCGGATGAGTTTCTGGAGAGGGTCGTCACTCTGATACTTAGGAGTCACAGTGTAACGACCCAAAGTCGTTATTTTGTAAATTATGTCAGAATCCTGCCTTATGAATCAGGATCCCGGGAAATTTCAATTTAGGGCAACAAAACTATCAATAGATAGAAACAACTTTAAAGATCAAAGTGCCCTAATTCAAGAAAAATCCGATTAACGGAAGCTCTCGTTCTGTTTTTGTGAAATCTTTAAATTCTAAAAATCAAATCATTGAAATGTGTGTCCGAATTCATCGTTTTCAGTGTCAACATATTAAGTATATTATTTAAAGGCTGCTCGAGAAGTTTCATCAAATTCTGAGCTCCAAATTTATCGTGGCTAATTTCTGAAGTTTTTAAACTTCAGAAATTAAAAATAAAATATTTGTCTGAATCGAAAATTTTCAGCGCGAGGGTGTTCGTCATGTCGCAACACACCTCGGTGCCAAGTTTCGTTGTATTTGGATGACGAACGGCGGAAAAATACGAATAATTTAACATTAAGTATTATTTTTAATTTTTCCTTTTAAAATTTCTTTCCTCTGTTTATTCCCGCCCTCGTTCGCTCCCTCCCTCACTCGCCCCGACAGGGCCTCTGGCGCGGAAGGTTCCGCGCCAGGTAGGGCTGCCTGCGCCGTTTTTGGCCCAGGCTGGTCGGCCCACCTGGCCGACCACCCTCTCCCCTCCTCTCCTCTACTTAAACGCCCCCCCCTTCCTTCTCCCTCATACAACCCTCTCCCCTCCTCCAAACCCTAGGCAGCAACTTCCAGCCCTCCTCCTCAGCCCTTCCAGCAGCCGGCCACCCCTCCTCAGCCCTTCCAGCAGCCGGCCAGCCCCTCCGGCAGCCCGGCAGCCCCCTTCCAGCCGCTTCCGGCAGCCCCCGGCAGTTCCATCCAGCACCTCCGACAGCTCCCGGCAACCTCCGGCAGACCCTCCCAGCAGCTTCCGGCATCCCGACAGTCCCCTTCAGCCAGCCAGCTCCCTCTCCGGCAGCCTCCGACGGCCAGCTATCAAGCCGCCAAGACACTCAGTAGCCGCTGCCAGCCAGCCTCTTGCCGTTGCCACCTCGGCCAGCCATCCGGCTACCCCATTCAAACCCTCCCTTGTTTTTCGGCAATCCTAAAAGCTAAGGTATGAGAGGTTGAAAATGGAGGGTATTGAAGAAAACACTTCTTGCTAATCTTATTAAATCATTGATATAAATTTATATTTAGTCATTCGTATTTTGATCATTCTCATTAATTAATAATGGAAACAGTTCACAATGCTATAAAATGACTACTATTTCCATTCTTATTGTTACTCTTACAATACAGTAACATTATTATGAAATACGGATTTTAAATCATTATAAAGAAAAATGACAAAATAAAGAATAAAAATCATGAACTATCGCATCACTTGTAAAAGAAACTAATTTAAAGAAATATTGGGGACTTAAATGCAGATTGAGCGAACTATCACTCATTCGAGCTGTTGAACTTCTGAACTTAAGAACAAAGGTACCCAGTACATGACATGTATTACATTTTGCACCTTTACTGCTGCTTAGCTTTGCGTATTTTGCTTTGAGCCAGATTCATTTGAAGCTTGGTTGGTTGTTAGAAACCAACATCCTTTTTCATTCGGAGGTTACTGGAAAATGACATCAGTAACATTAATACTTGGTTGGTTGTTAGAAACCAACAGTTCTTTTCATTCGGGATTGTTGCTGGAAAAATGACATCAGCAACATTCGGGGTTGTTACTGGAAAATGACATCGATAACATTCGGGGTAGATTACTGGAAAATGACATCAGTAATCTTTATTTGATAAATAATATTTGTTGCAGGAATTGTTTATTTTGCGCTATTACCTTATTTTCTCCTGCATTTTATTTCCGTCTTACTTCCGCTACTCGCATCATTTAAAAATGTAAATGTTATTATGTACTGCTGTACTTAGAGTATTCTCTAATTACTGAGAATTCTAATCCCGGTATTGTTTGTTGTACAATACCAGGTCAGGTACTTCTGGAAGAGCTTAAGCAAGAACCCTAATACTTAAAATTTTCAATCTGCAAATGGATCTACGACAGTACTGTTTTTGCTTGTTTATCTTTTATCTTTTCTTTATTTTTACTTTTATACGAGGAACGCTGAAAAGACCTTGTAATGTGAACATTGAAATAAATGAATAATATCCTTTGGCTTTTGTATGTGTATGCTCTTTTTCTCTCAAGTTACTCAATATAATCCTGCGGCAAGTGAACGCCCGATGTCGGAATGGTTTCTTTTGAACCGGCGTCGGGGCCCTCACACACAGTCACTAGCCGACCTCCGCGGAGAGCAGATTTTGCAGCAGTTATTGAGCATGTCTGAGCTAGGATGGGTTCATGGAGCAGTCGTCACCTTTCTCTTGTAGACAAGTTGTGCTTGATCAGATCCGTACTCGCCATGATCCCCAACTATCTGATTTTGGTTGCCCCGATTTCGGACTCCTGTCTCTCGGACATTGAGGCTATTCTACGTAAGTTCCTTTGGGAAGGAGCGGAGGGTAGTGGTCTGCACTACGTGAGGTGGCAAGAGGTCTATCAATCGCTTGAGGCTAGTGAACTCGGGATCAGAGACTTGAAGCTGTGGACTGTTCTTGTAGCCCGCCACACATTCAGTTACATGAGCAGGGAAGATCTCCTATGGGTAAGAGCCATGGAGTTCCGCTACCACCACCAGGGTAAAGACATTGTTGTTCCGCCTTCTGATTCTGCAGTTTAGAGGATAACTATTGAAAAGATTCCTCGCATTATTAACTCCAAATGAATGGAACTGCTTTCTGCGTTAATTTGGTTAAAAGTATAGTTATTTGTGAAAATCCCTTAACAAATTTTCGATAATATCCAGCTAAATCGAGAAAGCTGTGAATATCTGTCACGGTCTTTGGTTGGGGTCATTCTTGAATGGCCTAAGAAAGCTATATAATCCAACCAAAATTCACATTTAGAAAATTTGGCGTATAGTTGACGATACCCTAAAATTTCTAGAACGGCTCTAAGATGATCTTCATATTCTTCCTTGCTCTCAGAATAAATTAGAATATCATTGAAAAATATTATTACAAACTTATCCAAATATAGTCTAAGAATTCTTTACATCAAGTTCATAAAGATAGACGGAGCATTGTTTAGACCAAATGAAATAACCATGAACTCATAATGCCCGTAACGAGTTCTAAATATTGTTTTCGGAATATCTTCTTCTTTGACTCTTAATTGATGATAGTCTGATCTTAGATATATCTTGAAAAATATCTTAGCTCCAACTAATTGATCAAACAGGTCATCAATACATGATAAAGGATGCTTATTCTTAATGATTACCTTGTTAAGTTTACAATAATCGATGCACATTCGCATCGAACCGTCTTTCTTCTATACAAAGAGCACTAGGGCTCCCCAAGATGACATGATTTGTCGAATAAAACCTTTGTTCATCAGCTCTTGCAGTTGTTCGCTTAGCTCTTGCAGTTCTTTGGGTGTCATGCGGTAAGGCGCATTTCTATTGGTTGAGTGTCAGGAATTAATTCAATTGAGAATTTGATTTCTCTTATTGGTGGTAATCTAAGCAATTCATCAAGGAATACATCTTCAAACTCATTTACAATTTGAGTGTATGCTAAGAAATTTTCTTTCGTCTTTTCTCCCATCATTGTTACAATGTACGCATTACATCACTTCCGAATTAATTTTTCTGCTTGCGAAACGTTGATTAAAGATGCTGAAATGACTAATTTTGCCATAAATATTTCTGGCTTGCTCCCACCTTTGATAATAGCCTTTGTATTTTACAATCAATCACAATTTTATGCTTGCTGAGCCAATTCATTCCTAGAATGATGTCAAATTTTACTATAGGCAGTACTATCAATTTTGCTTCATATGCTTTATCATTAATAGGTATCTTATAATCACAACATTTTTGTTCACTCGTGAGGGCACCAGATGGTAACCCGACATTCAAGACTTTAGCTAAGTTGTACTATGGTAGTTCAAGAGTTTTGGCAATTTTTTTTAAAATGAATGAGTAGCTTGCACCAGTGTCAAATAATATGCCACAAGATTTGTCATTGAAATGTAAGGTGCTTAGGGTTTAAAATAAAAAATAATTCATGCTCTATTTATATATAATGTGAAAGATTTTTATAAAAAGAAAGAATGTGATATCTGATATCATTTCATTATCTTCTGGGGCTAAAACTAGGGTGAGAGCATAGATCTTTGCATGTGCAGCTTGCTTGGGAGCGCTATGATTCTGCACATAACATTAAGCGCTATGATTCTGCAAGAGAAACATATACAAATAAAATAATATGCAATATTTAAGTAGAATATATTTGTAAAATTATCAGGATTATAAATGCAATATACATATTTATAAATTTTGCTCATTCTGAAAGAAAATACAGCAATATAGAATATTTATTCTGTTAGACAAAATTACAAAATAATCGAGGAGTTATATACGTCTATCTAACTATCTGAGATGTAGGTTCCTGACTAACTATAAATTTTTTATTAAAGGCTATGTGTAATCCACTTATTTTTCCAGATATCAGTATGTCCTAGATTAACGTATTGTCTGTACAGACCTGAGATCAACTTGAATAAAATCATGATATTAATTTTTGATTATTTATTTCATGTTCTGAACACAAAATCCCATATAAATATATCAAAGTAGATTAACGCTTAATAGCGATGAAAAGCTGCAAATAAAATAATTAAATGAAAAGAAAGAAATCTTTCAATTTATTTTAATAAAAATATTAATATTAATATTATATTATTTATTTATTTGTATGTATTAAAAATAACAATTTTTATTATTATAAGTAAATAAATAAAAATTGCAGAAATTAAGAATAATATATATATAGAAAGAAAAAAAATGACAAATGAAAATTATAAAAATTAAGAAATATATATATATGTATATATAATAAATTAACTGAAATGAAAATTACAGAAATTAAGAAATATATATATATATATAAATAAAAAAATGACAAATGAAAGTTGTAGAAATTAGAAAATATATATATATATATAGAAAGAAAGAAAATGACTGAAATGAAAATTGCATAAATTAGGAATATATATATATATATAAAGAAAAAAAATAGCTGAAATGAAAATTGCAGAAATCAAGAAAAAAAATATATATATATATATAGAAAGAAAGAAAATAACTGAAATAAAAGTTGCAGAAATTAAGAAATATATATATATAGAAAGAAAGAAAATGACTAAAATGAAAGTTGCATAAATTAGAAAATATATATATAAAAAGAATGAAAATGACTAAAATGAAAGATACACAAATTAGAAAATATATATATATATAGAAAGAAAAAAAATGACTAAAATGAAAATTGCAGAAATTATGAAATACATATATATAAAAAAAAAAGAAAATGACTGAAATGAAAATTGCAAAAATTAAGAAATATATATATATATAGAAAGAAAAAAAATGAATGAAATAAAAATTACAAAAATTATGAAATATATATATAGATATAGAAGAAAGAAAATGATTGAAATAAAAATTATATAAATTAAGAAATATATATATATATAGAAATAAAAAAATGACTGAAATAAAAAGTGCAAAAATAGAAATTTGCATAAATGAAAATAATAATAAAAATAGTAATAATAATAATATTAATAATAATAATAACATTATTATTATTAATAAAAGAAAAAGAAAAAATAAAAAGAATAAAAAAATTCATCTCTTTTTATTTTCTTAATGTTGATGAGGCTTTACTAGAGGTCGGTGGTGAAAATTAGTGGTTCACGAGAAAGAAGATGGGAAAGTTGAAAGGAGACTAGAAGGTGAGAGGGGAGTGGAAGAGGAGAGGGAAGCGGGGGAGGATCGGAGAATAAGGGGGAGGGGTATATATAAGAATTTTTTTTCTTTTCCTTTTTCTCTCTCCTCCATTATTCCAGCATAAGAAATTTAGTTTCTCTTCCTCTTAAATGCTTTGAGTGTACAATTTGTATTTTTCTTATTCACTCTTTCTCTCTCTTTCTCTTTCCTCTTTCTCTCTCTTATTTATCTCTCCTCCATTATTTAACTCTTAAGTTTACTTAAATATTAACTTAAGATGATAAATTTTGGATAATTCATGCATTAATATGATGAATAATAAATCACTTGTTTTGAATAAATGAGTAGTAATTTTGATTAATACCTGATTTTTGCGCATTTTTTTGTTATTTTCAAAATAACGAAACTTGATGAGATAAACACACTCGCGTAAAAATTCCTCAATTTGGAGTAAAATTTGTTTTATATTAATTTCTAAAGATAAAATCTTCAAAAATTAATTGTGGTAAATCCAGAGCTCCAAATTTGACGAAACTTTTTGAGTAGCCTTTTCATATTATTCTTAATCCAACGACACAAAATTGTTGAATTTGAACTTGTATTTAATTTTCCCAATATTTTAATTTAAATAATACAAAAATTAATTCAAGAGTATACGTTATTTGAATTGCTCCCAAATTTGGGCATTAAGATCACAAAAATATACTCTATCCAACAGTATTTTTGGTTAGCCCTAATTTTGAAGTTACTCGGGATCCTGATTTTTGAGCCGGGTTTAGTCTTAATTGTCATAGTAACGACTTGAGTCGTTACAGAATATCCTAATTAAAAGGCTGCACATCCTTCTATAGCTAAAACAGTTGTTGAGTGAACATTTCAATTGATATTCCATCAAAGTCTGAATTGGAACGAGTAATTCAGATTTTTTAATAGCTTGTATTTGAGAACTACACATAATATCACATGGGCTGCAAGACATTAGGCTATGAAGCTTCATCCGAAGTTCAAGCCTCAAAAGGTTTCTCATGATAGTGAATACTTCTGCTAATAATTTATACGAGCCTCTCCAGTTGTCAAATAGTAGTCTTTGTTCCTTCTACCACTCGGCGCAAATCCAAATGGGGGCTTCCACTGAGCTATGATTGTGAAGCAAATGTCTTAGTTTGTAGAACACCTGAGGCTGATTCTCATGATTCAAGAGTGTGTAAAAATTGAGATGCTGATGGAAGGCAACTTCAGTAGCATGGCTTCCACCTCAACCTTCATCTCAAACCCTATTGCCGCTATTTTCACAAAAAAAGACTATTGATATCTATATGAATCAAATCCATGGAAATTAGCCATTTGATCAACAATCCAATATTCCTCATCTAATTTAAAGGCAAATGATATAGCAAATAACTTATCGAGGGATATCATCCTGGAGCTCCCAACAACTACAAAGTCTTTAAAATGTATGGTGCTCAAAGACACTACAAAAATTTAAACTAGAAACTTCTCAATTAAAGTTTTCATATAATTTTTGTTTGCACCCTTTTAGGCTCTTAAAATGATGAAGCCTTGAATTAATTTCCTTTAATTTAAATAAATTTTTATATAAATATGCATATATATATATATATATATCAATGTATATACATTATATCTAACAAATTTTTATACTAACTTATATATAAAATGACAAAATCATAAATGTTTAATAAAAATTAATAATTTAATATAAAAATTAATAAATTATTTAACAAAAAAATGATTGCTTAAATTACTATCATTTAATGATTCATAAATTAATTTTTGCACTAACATCCAAATTTATAATTTTTTTGTGCATGTCATATAGATATATAAATTAGTCTTCAAGTTATATTGTGATTAATTTATTTTAGAAATATTAATTTATAATCTTGGTGGTAAAAATAAGATGTTTGGTAGAAACAAGATGTTTGGTGAAAATAAAATGTTCAAATAAAGTTTTAAGAAAGATTATATTACAAAAAAAAATTGAATATAAAAATAATGAGAATAGGGAAAATATAAACTAATTTGTCGTGAATCTAAAATAACAGTTTGTGATGCTAAGATTGCAGCATTTGATAATATGTAAGAAATTAGGTATTCTTGAGGGAGAGAGACAAATATAAGCTAACCAACTTAAACAATAAAATAATCAAAAACTTAGCTTAAGTAAAATACATCAAAGATAATAATAAAAAAATATTAATAGGGATGAAGATATTCAATACAAATGAATAAATTTTTTAATAAGTTTTTTATAAAGGTTGAAGTAATACAACTAATATCAGCTTAATAGTTATAAAAATAATATCAATTATACTTTTATTTGGCAAATTAGTAAAATGAATATTTAAAATATTTTAAAGAAGATAAAAAGTGAAACATTGTATGATTGAATGACATCCCTATAGAATTGTGAAAAGAATTGTGAGAAGAAAAAATTCATAGGCTTACCAAGTTATTTAATATTCTTAAGAAAATTGAAAAGATAGCATATAAGTGAATGATTGGTGTACCTATATATATGAATAAAGGTAATGCTTAAGACTATGCATTTTATAGGAAAATTAAGTTAATAAGACATTAAAATTTTAGGAAAGAGATTAGAAATAGATTACAATGGATACTCACAATTCACAAGTCAATTAGATTTTATGTCAAGTTGATCTAACAAAATACTACATTTATTAAATTGGTTAATGTAGAAATTTATAGAAAGAAATGATATTTATTTAATCTTTACTGATCCTAATAAGGCTTATGATAGAGTACTAGAAGTTCTTTGAAGAGATTTAGAGAGAAAAAGAATTTGCATGGCATATATTGATTTTGTAAAAAAATATATAATGGGGTTGTAACATTAGTTTGATCACAATGTGGCTTGTCTAATATTTTTCTATTATTACTAGATTACTCAAGGCTTTACCCTCAATTTTTTTTTTTTGCTTTAATTATGAATGCTCTTTCACACTCAAGAGGAGGATCCTTGGTGCATGTTATTGTAGATGGCATTCTCTTAATTGATAAGATAGGAGCAATCAAAATTCAAATTGTAGAGAACTACTTTAGAATCTAAATGGCTTAGTAAATCTAAAACAGAATATATGAAGTGTAATTTTTAATAGAAGCCATAATCTCGATGATATAACTATTGAGAACCATGTGATCAAGAAGAAGAGGTTCAAAAATATTGGTTCAATTATTCAAAATAATGGTAAAAATAAAATTAATATGACTGATAGGATTCAAGCTACTTGGATGAAATGAATAAGCACTTCTAGGGTGTTGTGCAATTGAAAATCTCACTCAAAATTAAATGAAAATTTTATAAAATAATTATATGATCAATTGTGTTATATGGGGCTAAATGTTGGCCTATAAAGAAGGAACTTACTAATAAAATAATTGTTTCAGAGATGAGGATGTCAAGGTGAATGAGTTGGAATTACTTGAAAGGATATGATGAAATGAGTTCATTTGTAGCAAGATTGGAGCAGCTCCAATGCTGGAAAAGAAGAGAAAATAGTATCTTAGATGGTTTGGGCATATTAAGCATAATAAATAATTCGATGCCCCCATTAGAAAAAATGATTAAATAAATTTTGCCTACGTTAAAAGAGGAAGAGTAAGAATAAAACAGAGATGTAAAGACATTGTTATAAAAGACTTTCTCTACATGGGGGGGCTTGAATTTGATTGTGCACAATAAAAAATAAAGGATTTGTTTACCCAACCCCACCTAATGGGACTAAGGCTTATCAGTGGTGTTGTTGTTGTTGATGATGTTTTATAATCTTCAGATTAAAGTTTTACAAGAAAAAAACTGATCCTTTAATCTACAATAATTAGTATATTGATTTTCTGAGTAAATGCATGAAACCGTAGCGTTGTTGCTTCAAAACTCTTGCAGTACTAAACAGTGTCAACACTGTACAGAACGTTCTACCTGCATAGCCTTTCATATGCACCTTCTTGGTAAACAGACATCATGTCCATAAGCTCCAGCCCAGCACGCTGCATGCAAACATACGATAGATTATTGAAACCATTAAGAAAATTCTGATTTTCAAGCCCTGTTTAGAACAACAGCATATGCAGATATTTACATATTTAAAGAATGTATTTGGAACTCAAAAAAGATGCAACCTAGGTAGATTAATCTTTTTGCATTTAGATGAGAAATAGTTCTAATCATACTACAAGCAAAAAAAAATGATGTACAAAAGATTCTATACAACTGGTTTAATTATCTCTAGATAAAAAATTTAATTGTAATTATTGATCAGTACACTTTTAATAGTAACAGTTCCATTCAATCATTTGACTGCAAGACCGGTTCACCAAGTTGACAATTCTAGTTTATTGTCAATAATTTGCATTCAGTTTACAACAGAAGTTACATCTATTACCAAAAAATAATTATGTTAGAGTTCTCCTTTGATGTTAAGAAGATTAAATGAAGCACGAAGCTCACGATTACATGTAAATATACAAATACGATCACAAGCTTGGGTGGTGCACAGGCCAGATTGCCCTTCCAGAAATTGGTGATTGCGTTGTCTACATAGAATCATCTTTGCTAAAATCAAGATAGTATATTGAACGCACTAGGCTCTTTGGAAAGCATCACAGCAAAAAGGCAAGCAATGAAACAGTAAAGGGATTTAAATTCATTTCTTGTACAGTAAGCATGCACCAAATAAATGAAGCACATCATAATTAGCATAGCGTGCAGTGATCATAAAAATTCAGATCGATTTCAAACTCAAAGAGGCAAAAGTAGCAAGAAAATTACGTTTATTCCTCCTTGAAAATAGCCGAATATGCTTAAAATTCATATAAACAGATCTGCAGGCTACTGTATTTGTGCAAGCCTCCAACCTTTTTTTATCATTTCTAAACAGCATAAAGCCTTTCTACTTTGTTTGCATCCAGGTGGACCTATAATAGCTAATTTAAATTTCCCTCAAACAGAGATTGGTGGGAAACATTTTTAAAACTTGGGATCCCTTTGAAAATTTTTCCCAAGAAATTGCACCAAGTACTAAGTGCCCCCAGTATTTAATTTAGAATATTATGGAGGAATTCTTTGATGCTGCTTGTCACGCAAGTGTAAATCTAGTGATGATGATATCATCATCATAAAGAAGCACGACAATCAGAGTTTCATCATTCCTGTAGCCAAGAGAGTCAAATGCTGCTTTTGAAGCCCAATTTCTTTATGGCTACCTAAGAACTGAAAACCCTGTGTGGGAAGCTTTTCTGGACCTATAAACTGACTTTCAATTTGCAGTCATACTAGCTTTCATTGACTTTTAAACACCTATTGGTTTCATGTGGATGTCCTTCAATTCTCCATGAAGAAATGATACATTGGACAATCAAAAGGGAATGGACTGAGTATAATGATACTAGCATTGATGAATTTAAAAACTTTCATGGAAGTATTTTTGTATTGTTAACCATATTATTTGGCAATAAGTCTAACTTTGAACAGTACCATCAGAATTTAATTTAAATAATAAACAAACCAGTTGCTAGAGACAGATTAGATTTACTGGTTTTTAAACAATTTTACATCATTTTCCATAAAGCTCTCATTTTATACATGAAGAATTGTTTCTCTTCAAGTAACAGATTCCTTCAAGTCACAATCGGAGGAGTCTTAATTGTTAACAAAAAATGTATCAAAATCCATATACTGTGTCACCAGACATTTATCCCTAGTGTTTTGTTGGAAAAAGTTTCTTGTAATTGAGTATTGTCTTACTGTAGTTTGATTTGGGCTGTTGGAGAATTGCATCTTCTAGCAGAAGCAAATCCTCTGTGATGCCTGAGATCTTACCACGGTTTTTTTTAACAGGTAAGTTTTCAGAATTTCTCATCCTTCTGCGGTAATTGAAGGTTGTCATTACACTGGAAGGGGTCTTACTATTGTTTTTTCATGGCCCCAAATCAATACCACATTCTGATCTCATAAATTTTGAGTATAGTTGTGAAGAAAAGGGGTAGATACATTGGGTTATGATATTTCATTAAAAACATGTCCAAAACTAATAACCCCTGTATCCATTCCTGAATTTTATAAAACTTAGCTTTAGATTTAAGCTTATGCCTCTTATTTTCAAGAATGAAAACAAGTGAATTAGAATCACAAATAGCTCATTATGTCATAAGCATTTAAAGTGAAGAATTCAAATGGTGAAAAACGGTTAGCGACATGAACATGCTATTTAATTTTAATGTAAGTGACTGTTTGAAAAGTGTCCATATAATAATAGAACAGGGAACTTTAGGGGAATATAACATGTTCAAAGCTATTTCAATAATTTAACTATGTTTTAGTTCAGTGAGACAATTTTGTTGAAGAAGAGTATAAGAATATGACTTTTGAAGGAAAATACCATTTTCAAAAAGATGATCTTTCAAATTTCCTAAGATGTACTATCCATCACCACCAGCACGAAGGGTCTTGTTATTAACAGAATGTGTTTTTCAATGAATTCTACAACTGAATGAACGTAATAAAACACTCAAGTTTAATATTTTAAATTAAGTCAATGTAAGTTCAGTAAACATAAACAAAAAAGAGATGAAACTTCAAATTTGATAAATAGATATTTGGACCTGTTTACCGTGTAACACTATTAACAAGATCAAGCAGACTACCACACTCATTATTTGAAACACTAACCACTAAAATTCTAGTTTGTTTCTCAAACATGCATAGTCGCTAATTATGATTTTACTAATGCATCAAAAGAACAGGAAGTCACTAATGCAAAAATCATAACTCAGAATCTTGGTGCATTTTGTTTGCCAAAGAAAAGAATATATTGATCATTCTTCAATGGCATACAACAAGACTTTTTCCCCTTCAACTAGTATGGTCTTTGTGTGCTTATCCTTCAATGATACATCAAAAATAGTGAATACGCTGCATTCAAAAAAAAATTCTTATGTGTGCCTGGTGGGATTAAAACCAATGACCTTGAATAACAAATCATGAGCATTCAAATTAATAACTTTAACGAGATATGTAATAATTTAAGAGTATTTATAAGTAGAAATAATGTTTACACATTTGTTAGAAAAGTCTTCCCTTTTGAGAATTCATGTTATCAATATGCGGTTCCATCTCCAATAATAACTGCCATTTCCATAGTAACATATGTGCCACAAGATTTTCAGCACCTAGTTGAAAAGTCAAGCAACCTCAATGGGACATAAGAGTTATTTCTTATGTATCACAGTAACCAATGCGTTAACCTTTTGTCATGTGTGGTATGGCCTCATTCTCATTAGACCATTTTTGAGTAGGAGCCTTTCTTGGCAATGTGGCTATCCCTTTAGCCAAGTTGATATGCTCATTTTCTGTCATTATAATGCAACTCCTTTTTGTTAATTGTTTTGGGTATCCTCATTTCTTCCTCAGAATTTCTTATCTCTTCCACATTAGCATTGAATGACAGTTGTTTATTTCCAAAACATTATGGATAGTATAACTCAGAATTTCGGTTGAGTTTTCCATGAGGACAAGACCAACACGTTGAATAAAAGATGACTATATCTTCAAAGTTGGTAAAGAAAGCAGAAGGTCTACAGGTAATATTTGTGGCCAAAGTTTTAAATTCATCCTGGAGGCCGCTTAGAGGGTGCATAATCTTGCTTTACTACAGCAGCAATCACAAATAAGTGTCATCTAGTTGCATAGGCTCTTCCTTAGTAGTATGATATGGACTTACAAAAACTTTGCATGATTATCAAGTAAATTTCTCGTAATTCTTTGGAAGAATTGAAGTAGAAAGCTTGTTACCACCTCATTAAATAGAATCGACTAAATCCATTCAATGAAAATTTGATCTTGAGCAAACTATTCTTAGAATGTCAGGTTGATGATGCTATTTTCTTCAGCTCTTTGCAGCTTCCTGAAAAAATTATTTTACAAATTTTGGTGGTAGGGCCATAGAATCATTTACATAGCTTATAATCAGTTGACCCATAATAAAGAATTGTATAAGAGTAACTCTTTAAATGAAGCTCTTCTTGGTTAACTTGATCAAGATGACTTTTCTCAGCATATTGACATGCATGCGAGCATCAAAGAATTAACGATTCCAGGCTGTGAAGGTATTAAAAATCAGGCTGTTGATGACATGGGAAAGAGAAGTGGAAGACGGTTCTCAACTCCTATACCATGCAAAGTGAGGGAGAGATTGAACACATTGCGCTCTTACAAAAACATCACAACAACGAAACAAATAGTGAGTAAGAGGATTTTCTATTTGTTTCTTGGTTTCAGCAACCATGTCATGTTCATTCATATTTACGCACAATGAATACAGAAAATAAAGTACTACAAACCAGGCTGGCGTGCAATTAAAACAGAGACAATTCCTCTGATTTGAATTAAAAAGCATACAGAGATAAAAACAATATATATATATATAATGTTGAATTACATAGAAAATACATCCAAATATAATCTTTCTAGATTCATGTAAACATAGCTGTCAGAAATGCCTTCACTCTATGCATCAGAATTCATCAATTTTCTGCAGTTGCTCAAAAATATGAGCCTTCCTTGTTTGTATGCTGGCGTGTGAGGCTATTTTGAAGCTCATTCATCCTTTCTCTGCTGTTTCTCAGAAGAATGAGCTTTATTTATTTGTCTGCTGACATATGATGCTATTTTGAAGCATTAATTGTGTGTTTTTTCTTTATAAATGAAACCACAATAACTCAGGTAGTCTACATTACTCTGGCTTATTTTACATTCAAACGTGAGCAGATTGATTAGACATATATCAATGTAAGGGTTTAAAAACATCAACTGACGTCTTTTCATTGTTAAAATAAATGTCTGAATCCTTCAAGGGGAAGCCTTTTAACCTCAAGCATTCGGTGCATTTAGTTAAGACATTTTTACAAAGAAAATAAAACTGCACTGAGCTGACTGCAATCTTGTAAAAGAAGAGGAAAGAAAATGATACCTGGTGATGAGTTCTTATGAGTATTTTGCAGTTCGCATGTATTTCTTGAACATGATGCAGTGCCTTAAAAAAACTTTCGTTGAGCTCCTCTTCTCTTAGCGCAGTAATCTGCACTAATCATGGAAACAAAATAATGAGAGTACTCAAAATATTAACGCTGAAAAATGTATATAAATCACTGCAAATAAAACGCCATTAAAAAACATGCCTCTTCATTGGATAGTTGATAATCACGAAGAAAACATGACACAATTTCCTGGCGCTGGGTAGTGGCATCTAGCTCCTGCTTTAGCCTCTCAGTGGTGTTAATGATATCTCCAGTACTTAAATTGCATCGACTCAATGCCTTAGCTATCCTGCAAAATAGAAAACTTACCAACCCATCTGAACCAAACTTTAACTCAAAGAAAAGCAACATACACTATGCATTGACAAGTACGATTATCAAGCATTCAAAAAGCACAAAGAGTATCTTCCTTTGGGCAAGTGTTATAAAAAAAGCATAAAAAACATACAAGAATTGGCACTTCTTAAAACAATTTAAAAGTTTGCATCTTTGGTAATTGAAGAAGAATATTGATCCATTATTTCTATCAATTTATGCATCCTCTACAGGCTACAGTAGATCAAGTTTATACCAACAGAAAGAAAACCCAAAACAGCTACAAAAGTAATAAAATTCCAAGTGTGATTCAATGATAGGTTACTGCATAGAAAATGTTGTCTAACCATAAAACAACACACAAAATTTAATAATAAGAATATAATGACTTTAGCAACGATCAGCATCCGCATGTTATTAGAACCTTCCATATAATGCTGACAATGATTAATTATGGTAGTGAATTTATCACAATCAAGATATTACCCTTACAATGGCCGATTTACAGAAGTCATGCAAAATTGCCATACATGAAGGACACTGTTAAAAAATCAGGAACCGCTGGGGACAACGGAAGTTGCTAGAAATAATAACATTGACATATTGATCCAGGGACAACATTCAATCTCTAAAAGCAACGACCTCAAAGGTCGAGCTTTGAAGAAATCGTTCCAGCTTGAAAGGCTCCTATAATGAAAGACTCTCCCAAAGATTAGGAGAAAAATAACTTAAGAAATCTTCTTGACTGATTGATGCAAAGTATCCACGTAATCATCATCGACGTGTCAAATCATAAATTAAGTTTAATGGAAGTATGATGATATATTAAATTTTCAATTTTTATATTTTGAGTCCTTTATTTAAGTTATTTATCTAGGCATTTAACTTAAGCCCATTTAACATTTTATTTGTTACATGAGTTATTTTATTTTTTATGCCACCAAAGTATTTTAGGTATTTCTCTTGTAATGGTGGTACGTTTAAGAGTTTTATAATATTTTGTTGGAAATGACAATTTAGTCATTTATGAGAGGGTAGGTTATGGGTTTTTAGTCTTTTGTAGGACACTAATGTGCTTCATAAGAGAATAGGTTTATAATTTTGATGATCATTTGGCATGTATTTCATAACTATAAAATGGCCAATTGTGATGACCCGACGCCGGTTCAGTGAAAACCGTTCCGACATCGGGTGTTCAGTTGTTGCATGATCATATTGAGTAATTTGTGAAAGAAAATGGACAAATATAAAAATCAAAAGACCTTTCTCATTTCTTTCAATAGTTCAGATTATAAGATTTTTCATCGTACTCCTCGTACAAAAGTGAAAAATAAAAGATAAGCAAAACAGTGTCATCGTAGATCCATTGGCAGATTGAAAATTTTAAGCATTAGGATTCTTGTTTAAGCTCTTCCAGAAGTATCTGGCCTGGTATTGTACAACAAAAAATACCAGGATTGGAATTCTCAGTAACTAGAGAGTACTCTAAGTGCCAAAATAATCAATGCAGTATTATATTTTATAATAGCAGAGATGCGATTTGCGAAAGAGATGCAGGAAAAATAATAAGGTAAAAGCGCAAATAAAATAATTAATTTCCTGCAAAATATATTAGCTCAATAATAGGTTACTAATATCGTTTTTCCAGTAACCCACCACGAATGTTGTTACTGATGTCATTTTTCTAGTAACAACCCACGAATGCTATTACCAATGTCATTTTTCCAGTAATTAGCCACGAATGTCATTACTGATGTTATTTTTCCAGTAATTGGCCACGAATGAAAAGGATGTTAATTTCTAACAACCAACCAAGCATTAATGTTACTGATATCATTTTTCAGTAACCGATGAATGTTACCACCTTGGTTCCGAACAACCAAGCTTCAAAATAAAATTTGGCTCAAAGCAATTAAGCGAAGCAAAGCAGTAATAAAAATACAAAATGTAATACATGTCATATACTGGGTACTTTTTTGTCCTTTAAATTCGAATGAGTGACAGTTCGCTCAATCTGCATTTAAAATTTTGATATTTCTTTAAATTAATCACATATTTCTTTTTTTTACATTCTTCCTTTTTATTCTGTCCTGTTCTTTCATATTCATATAATAATTTAAGTCCGTATTTTAAAATCACTTCATGTAGCAATATAATATTATCATTATATAATATTAATGTATGAAAGAATAAAGATAGAAATAGAAATGAAGAGAAATACTTAAATAGTAGTCATTTTATAATATTTGAATTGTTCTCATTATTAATGAATGAGAATGATAAAAATATGAATTGACTAAATATAAATTTTTCATAAAAATGTATAGAGTTATAAGATTAGCAAAATGTTTTCCTATTTTCTTCCTTTCCAACACCTCTTACCTTAGGATTAGGATCGCTTGGAAAACGAAGGAAGGCCGGAGGCTGGAGGAGGGCTGTGGGGCTGCTGTTAGCCAGATAAAGGAGCTGGCCGGTGGCAGGGTGGCTGGGCTGGCTACTACTAGCTGGCCAGTAGAGCTGTTGCTGGCTGCTTAAGGGCTTGGTAAGGGGCTGGAACGGGAGAGCAAGAAGGTGGGCTACTGTTTTGAAGGTGGAATGACTAAAGAACACAAACTAATATTGAGGAATGAAAGTTTATTTCTGAAACTCCCATAATAGAATTTTCACCCAATATCGATATCAACTCAAAATAATTGTGTCTAAGCACCACGTTAATTCAAATAAGTTCAGCTCCCCATTATCACCATGGATTAAAATTATTCTAAGCTATTTTTGCATTTTACCAACCCAAATCACTCCAAATTCTATATAAATATCTAACGTTGTTAATGAAACTTTCTATAAAGCATTTCATCAATTTTTCAATAAATAAGTACATGTAACTCTGCAACTGATGCTGAAGACAAGAGGTGCAGTGTATCTAGAGGAAAGAAAAAAGATTGGCATCCAATTTATGAATGTGCTATCGTGCCAAAAAAGTGAAAATTAGAGTACATTTTAATAAAGGCATAGGGCATGGCAATCCAAGCCAATAAATGGACCCCTTAACCCTGAATAAATAAATTCTGAAGTTATACTAGTAATTGATCTCTAGAAAAAAAAAAATGGTTAATTCAATTGCTGCTTTAGAAAACCATAAAATACTCCTTTGATTGAGCTACATACTATGACCAATCTAGACTAAACCAAGTCCTAACTCTTGTTTCATTAACTTCTAATTATCATTAGAACATAATCTTGAAGATTTGAGATCCGTCGAAGCTCAATTGGATCAATTGATCATTTTGTCCATTTATATGGCCTATAAATTTAGCTTATTTAAATTTATCTCCAAATCAAAATTTGAATATATTTTGAATTCCTCACCCAAATTAACTAGGAGTGAATTTTTTGAAATTTGTAAAGGTCATTTAAGTATAAAATGAATTTAATTTAAATAGGGAAATTGCATAAAAGGGTTTGTAAAAATCCATAATTGCAATGTAGACCTTTCAACTGTTGGCTGATCACCCGGATCCGCTGTGTGGTTCGTTCCACGTGACAGCCGATTTCGGGCAATTTCTAACCATCCAATCTTCTGATCCAACAACACTGGATTAATTAATCAAATCCCACTTCCCAGCCGTCAGATCTAACGAAGATCAGACGGCCAGGACTTAATCGGGCACTATTCATTTTCATTCCCAAGCTTCCCAACCGAGCGGTTCCCCCCGAAAGTCCCAACGACTCGTCCACACTGGCAGTACGGTGTATCTACTCTGTCCCCCATTACGTACTGAGCCGCAACGGCCTAGCGCCATCTTTTCGGGTCTGCCCCTCTCGAACCAAACCCAATCCCCCACTTCTCTCGGGCCATACATTAATAGCCATCTCAAGCTCCCTTCGAGCTTCCAGGCTATAAATAGCCTGGAAAACTCCTCTGTGTTCCTTTGCTCACCAAGGAATCTCCTTAAATTCTATTTTCCCTCTGCTTGCCACTGATTCCTCTGCAATCTTTCCATCCATTCCAGGCGGCATTCGGTCTGCTCCAGCTTCTGATTCCCAGCAATCTGTGAGTGCAACCTGACGTTCAGGTCCCTAACTATCTATTGTCTGTCCTAGGAGCTTCTAAAGCTCACTCCCAGTCTCTAAACGCATCTTGTCAGCAAGCATCTCCCCCGACTTCACTGTCCAGGTACTTACCCAATCTAAGCTAGCTAAGCTATTTGGCAATCGAATTCATTCCAATTTTCGTCTGTATTGGTTGCTTGAATGCTTAAAATTAGGCTTGCGAATGGCCTTGAAGATTGGCTTGGCTTGATAGCAGCCTCTGTTCCAGGCTAGCAGGCGCCCAATCGAGCATCTGGCAGTCGCTGGTGCAATTTTTGGGGTAGAGCAATTAATTGGGTTGATTGAAATCGATTGAATTAGTTCGATCGATCGAGATCGATCAGACTCGCGACAGTGCACTATAGTGCACAGTCGCAAGTAGGGTTCCGATGATCTAGCTGATCATCGGGCGAGTTTAATGGTCCTGTCGCTCCTCCTGTGACCCCTGACCGAGTAGGGATCAAGACGGAGCAACGGCGAGGTATATGTGAAGAGAATTTGCTCCCCACGGTAACCCTAGAATTAGGGTTAGGGTTGAGTAAGGTCCCTCTAGTCCCACAGAGGGCTTTTAGGTGCATAGATTCTAAAGTTAACTTTTAAATCCTTAATGAAGATCATTTTGGTAATTTTGAGTGATTCTTATTTAAGAGACAATTAGAACCTCCCAATCTATTCTTTACCCTTCAATCATTGAATACTATATATAATCATCTTAGACTTATTTTAAACTTGTAAACTCTTATTTAGGCTAAACCTTAATAATAATTTAGAGAATTGCACATTATTTGGTGAGGAGAATTCACCATCTCCTTCTTAGGCTTATGATTCAATATTCTAGTAGCTTAGTTCTATTGAGTAATCAATTGACTAAATAGGTTGAGTCTTAATCTATAAGTGAGAGATTTCAGCTAAAACCTTACCTTTAGGCTTAAAATCTGATTATTTTATCTTTTGATCATTGATTAGTTGTCCTTATCATTAAGGTTAATAATTCCTTATCTTATTGAGTTTGATTATCCTCAATAAGATTTCCTTTAATTTATAGTTTTGGAAAGGCTAGTTTGAATGAACCTAGATCTTAGATACTTAGAGCCGAGCTAAGAGGCTCAAATCCTATATATTGGAGTTTTTAGCTCTTAATTTTTGAATCTTGATAATATTTATCAAGATTAGTTTTGGATAATAAATACATCAACTAGGACGATTAATTTATTTATTTAACTTTTGTAGACGATAGTGTCTGATTTTGGATTAGAATTTGATTAATTCTAATGTATGAAATTATAAGGCTGTGACTCTGAGATTATACTGGATAGTAGAATATTGAAAATCTTGAGCTTGTATATTCTCAGAATAGTTAGAACGAATAAATTAAAAAATAAAAAATATCACAGATCTTGATTAGTTTTCTGCTTAATTCCTTAGATTGATTGCTCTGCTTACCTTATTTTGAGCTTTGTTGCATTGTGCATATTTAGATGAGATAAGGAGTATTTGATGAATATTTCATATTAGCTTTGTAAATACATATCATTATTGCATCAGTTAACATAAAATTCAATAAATCAAATAATAGCCAGTAGAGTGTGTCCTAGTTAGTCTGTCTCCTTAGTTCTTATTGTGGTAGAATCGACTCGAATCCAGCCATGAGTAGTATGGATAATACATGTACGATTCTATAGTCTAGCTCGGACTAGCCATGAATGGTCTAGATGATACATGTGGAATTTTCTGTTCAATGGCTATGTTTAGCCAATTACTATTATGATAGGCTAGTCTAGGGCATACATCCAATAAAACGATGAATTCAGTTCATATTATATGCAGTTCAACTCAATTTACAATTTTGCAGTTCTTTATGTGTTATTATGTTTTCAACATATTTTCTGGCTTTATATACATCTATGCATATTAGGATGCTAAATTTTTAATTATGCCATATATATATATATATATATATATATATTGCAGTATTTTATCAGTACATTCAGCATATTCAATTTTGATCATATTTATTTAGGGATATTCTCTTATACCTTTATTAGCTTTTACATTCATATATACTTAACCTTCTCTACAACAGTTGGATTTGAGGTATGCTACTTTACATGCCTTTTTTTGTATTAAATTATAAATGTTGTATTTATAAGTTCCATGTTCTGTTGAATACTTGTTGCACCTAAAATGCTTTGGTTAATTTGTGATATCTTAAATGTCAGTAATAATTTATCTGCCTAAAATGTACTTAAGCAATTGGTCTAACACAAGATTTTTTTATTTTCTTGACTGGGGCCTGGAATGTAAGAACCAACATGTTAGATCTAGAATTATTTGAGGATTCTACATCAGGTAAAGAGCAGGAGCAAGAAAATGATCCTACTGTGTCTGCTTAGTTATAGCTATTGTTTTGTTTGGAAAAGAGTGTTATTTAGTTTTTCATACTCTTTATTTTCACTACACTTTGGCTCGTAATAATTAATTTAAACACTTGCATATTTCTTATTTCAGTACTATTATATCTGAGATGTTTTATCTTTACTATAGTTTTTCATACTGCATGAATATGATGAATGAATGTATATTTCTTTTAATTATCGCTTCCGCACTCTATGATGATAATTTGCCAAGTTTAGTGAAGTACTCTGAAGTATCATTATTACATAATAATTTGGGGCACAATCACTCTTATTTTAGATGTCTAGGTACTCAACTACTTAAATATCCCAATAGGGTTAGTGTAGACAATACAAGTGTCTCTCACCAGGCATTTATAGTGTTGGTACTACTTCAGAGATTTAGTTTATGATGACCCACCCGTTGTTAATGATATTTCGTTTGCGCAAGCGGCAAAGTGGGGCACCACAATTGGTATCTAAAATGTCTTAATCGACATCTGAGGGACCACAAGTACATCTTATTTCAACCAAGGGTGAATTGCAAATCATCAAGTTGTCCTCGTTATTTTTCAATATCCTTTGCAACAAAAAACAAGATCATTATTCAACCTTTTAGCTTATTTAAACGCAACAGCTAAACATGACAAGTAAAGATCTTGAGAATGTAAAGTTAAAATCATTCACATTTTTCAATATCCTTTGCAACACATCAAAAAAACTCAATGCTAAATCCTTTAAAGAAATGAAGGATTTTCTGAGCTTACAATCTCCCATTATGAAGAAAAATGATCATTCAAATCTAAGATATTCCCCAACTTCTCCCCTTACAAACATATAGGAAGAAATACCCTATAAAAAAATGTTATTCTATAGTGTAGTTAAGATGATTGTGAAAAAGGTGTTTGGAAAAAGTATTTCCATTGAGGGAGAAGATATGGATAAAATTCTCTTAACTCGTACTTTAGAAAGAGCAAAAGAAAATAAATCATTGCAACCACTGTTGAAGCTAATATTAATTTCCATCAAAGAAAAGACATTTCAACATCATTTAACTTGTAAGCTTAACAAATTTTGAGCTACATTTTAATCATGGCAGAGCATCCCTCATTCTTTGATGCAACTGTTGGGGTAATCAAGAAAGAAGCATCAAGACTCTTGAACGTATACCTTGTACGCTTAATTGTAGGGTTTGTTTCATCTTAAGACTTATCTTGGTTTTTGTAATACAAGGAGTAGTAGCTACTACCGGTCAAACAGCCATAGGGTCAACTAAGGCAAATATCAATAAGGAAATCCTTGTTTCATCTTAAACCAAACACAATGCATGTTGAGCCAATAAAGTACATTTTGACAGCCAAGCTTATAAAACTCATCTCAATAAATTCAACAATTCGCAAGCAAATGGAAATTATTAATGTGGAGGAAGCTCAAAAGACAAAAGGAGGTTGTAGGCATAAATAAAGAGAAAAATGAGATGGAAAGGAGCTTAAGATCGCAAGAGAGAGAGACTCTCCTAGAAGATAATTTATCGTAATCAAGGAGAGTGATCCTAAACTCAAGAATACATGAAGGGGAGAAGATTCTTCAAAACAGTTTTGAAATGATTGTAGTTTTATACCAAGTAAACCACTTTTGCATTAACATAAAAACTTTTGACTTCCTCAAAATTTATGTACTTAGACATCTGATGAAGAAGCTTTTGCATGGATTCCAAAGTGAACATTCCTTAGTCCATTAATAAAAGAGTTCAGATACATGGCTCCATAATAGCTCTTATTTAGCTCCCAGGAAATACAAAATAATTGTCCACAAATTACCAATGTTAAATGCACTTTTGGATACGGGGCTCGATCAAAAATATATTTTAAACGAAAATCCTAGTCATCTATTATTTGTTGGAGATATTTTGGAGTCAAATAATTTTTTTCTTAATAAAAATGAGCTTATCCTTATCCATAACATCATACCATGTGAGAATAAATCTTGCAACATAATCCTTGAAGAACTCTCTTTTCTTTTACTTTGTCAATAGCAAAGATTACAAAAAAATTAAGAATGTACTTAACAAATACAAAGTGATTTACAAAAAGGTCATCTAATTAGTCAAAATTCATTAAGGAACCATAGATTAACAATTAAGCCATCTATATGCTATTTCCATTTATGTGCTGGCACAAACCTTACATTTTACTATATCGAAAACTTAGTATAAATATATCATCTCAAAGTGATTCAAATCATCACTTTAGTCAATAAACCCCTTATAGATTTCAAACTTCAGGGGCTGAAACCCTCTAGATATTGTAGTGCAATCTTTTGGCACCAAGGTGTTATAATCCTTTGAATTAATCCCATATCACAACTTCAATCAGCTCCCTTATGAAGGAAACTGTACGAGTTCCCTTCTCAAAGATAAACATCCAACTAAGGGTTCTCACTTTGTAGAGACAATCAACCTGATTTAGCATTGTTATCCAGTTCAGGGTAAACCATAGTAGGATAATTTTAGTCTAGTACCTATGGGAGTGTGGTGGAATAGAATTCTTAATATCTCCAATGCTAAAATTGGTTGCTAGATTTATCAGTTGCAAAGGAGTGTATTATGGAAAAAGTATCATCTATGAAGCCACAAGACTTTCTAGATGGGCAATCCAACTTTAATGTTGTTCCAAAGCTTGATTAAAATTATTAGTGAAATCCATTATTGAGCCATGATATCATTTGAAATCAAGGTCGGAACAACTAAGTGTGCCTGTAAGGTAGAGATTGGCCCTGAGATCGACAAAGTAAGGGAACTGTATATCTATTCTTAAACATGTTAATGTATTAAAATGGTTGAATTTAAAGAGAAAATATATTTCTTGAAACAAAGTTCTCCTGATACCCCCAAACATTTTAAGCCTATTTATTTGTAATGGAAATCATGAGATAGGTTTGAAAGTTCAACATAACTTAATTCAAAGTTATTCCCTCCTCTTTCAAATTCCATTTAATTATGATGAGAATAAAGAAGGTATAGAAAAGAAGAAAAAAATAGAAAAAATAATAAACATTCACACAGACCATTTATAATAATTAGGTCTAAATAGTAACCTCTAGTGTAATGGAGGATGAAGAAAGTTTGATAAATATGAATGTGAAGCACAAAAAATATAGCTTTAAACTATATTGCCTACAAACTATGTTAATAAATGGTTTTTATGCTAGCTAGTACAAGTATTGGTAGGTAAATAGTCAACAACAGTTATTAATCGCAATGTAATGACCATATATCCCTAACAGAGAAGGGTAATCACAAGCTATAAACTATGGTGCATATGGTAGGCGCTTGACGGTATGGCATCATTGTAATGGCAAGCATTAAGACATGTTGCTTGACGAAACTGCATATAGAAAGACATATCATTGACAAAGAACCGCTTCAATTGTGCAGTATTCATCACATCCCATAACTGACAAGGATCAGGTGGAGATTAACAACATATATATGTAATATCGGCCGTGTAATAACACCGATGTATGGGGCACAGCCCCCATTGTATCTAATGAATGATTTAAATATTATGTTCTGTTTGTGAACGATTACTCATGTTTTACTTGGCTATTTCCCCTCAAAAATAAATTTGAAACTATCCACAAATTCATTAAACTCCAAAAATATATTTAATGTCAACTCAACAAACATATCAAAGTCCTTCAATCCGATGAAGGGGGTGAATACAGCTCAAATATCTTCACTAACCTACTCAAGCATCATGGCATCCACCAACAAACGTCTTGCCCATACACACTTCAACAAAATAGTGTGGAAAAATACAAACATAGATACATCATTGAAACCACTCGAGCCCTTCAACAAACAACCCACCTTCCCTCACCCAATACCCGCAGTAAGTTCCCAATCCAATTTCTACATAACACAACTTTTATATAACCACCTCAGAGTACTTGGTTGTCTATGTAACTTCTTCAACCCACAAATACAACCAAACTCAGCCCAAGAAGTCTCCCATGCATCTTTCACGGCTACTCGCAATACCACAAGGGTTACATATGCTACAACCCCAAAGCATCTTCCTCCTTAATATCCCGACACGTCATATTTATCAAAACTGAATTCCCTCTCTCTCAAACCAACCCATCGAAAACCACTCCTCAGACCCAACAGTAATTGGCCAATCCACTAACTCTAATCCCAATCTCTACAGCAACCACACTCAAACCAACATATATCAAACCACCCTTACCATCTTCCCCATCATCCGCCATCTCCAAACCCTACCATACAGCTGAAACCCACCCACACAACTACTCCCGGCTCAGCCTCAATCTCTCATTCCATCTCACCCACTGAACACCCAATCTCTTCAATTCTCAACACCAAACTTCCCACACATCCCATGTTAACTCGCCTTAAAATAGGCACTATACATCCCAAATCTCTCAAAACTTAATACACACCACAACATCACAAGACGAGCCAACTTCATAAACAGCAAAACAGAAGCACTGCAAAAAGTAATTGAGAAAGAATATCAAGCCTTGCTTGAACAAACAACCTGGGCACTTCAACCTCCTCAACCAAATCAAAATGTCCTCGACTGCAAATTGATGTTCCTAACTAAATTCAACAAAGATAGCACCGTAGCCCACTACAAAGAAAGACAAGTGGCATATGGATTCAATCAAAATTATGGCTTAGACTACTTCGAAACCTTCTGTTTGGTGGCAAAAATGCCAACCATCCAGACCCTATTCACAATAGCTACTCTTCACAAATGGCCACTAGTTCAACTTGATGTCTCCAACGCCTTCCTCAACAAGAAACTCAACGAAACAATATACATGAAGCAACCCCAAAGTTTTGAGGATCCTAACCACCCAAACCATATGTGCAAGCTTAGCAAGGCCATATGTGGCCTCAAACAATCCCCTCGCAATAGTACTCCACCATCACTAATTTCCTACGCTCTATAGGTTTCAAAACCAGCACCACCGACCCCTCCCTCCTCATCATGGACACCACACCAATCTGTATGTACCTCCTTATCTACGTGGATGACATCCTCATTGCAGGACCGCAGCAAACATCACTTAGCGCTCTCATCCAACAGCTCATCAAGAAATTCCGTATGAAACATCTTGGCACCCCATAAACCTTCCTAGGAATCACCCTACAGCACACACCAAACGGACAAATACTAATCCAAGCAACCTAAGCATCCACAATCCTAGAAACTACATGCATAGAAAAATGCAATCCCTCCCTTACTTCGATAGCCACCCAAAAACAAAACGCAGCTACTCCACCCTTCAACTAACCTGGACTATACAAACAACTCACCAGAGCCCTACAATTAATCATTACCCACCCCGACATAAGCCTTGCCGTAAACAAAATATGTCAACATATGCACAATCCTTCACAAGAAAATTTCAATTAGCTAAAGCACATTCTTCGGTACATCAAAGGCTCCATTTAATCAGCCTTCCCATCACTTCATAAAATATGCAACTACATGCCTACGCAGATTCCGATTGTGCCGGGAACATCAACGACCGCAAGTCTACAACTGGTTATTGCATTCTCCTGGGAAACACTCCAATATCATGGAATGCTAAGAAGGAAAACACTGTCTCCCGCTCCTCCACATAGGCAGAGTGTCGAGCCCTAGCAACCGCAAGAACGAATATTATTTGGACACGATGACTACTACGTGAGTTAGGCATTTCCCCAACCGGACCAACCAAGTTGTACTGTGATAACCTTTTCGCCATAGTTCTAGAAAGGATTATTGTCTTCAACGCAAAAACAAAGCACGTCAAGGTCTACTGCCACTTTACTCAAGACGGTACATCAAAATAAGAAATTGAACTTTTACACATATCATGGACATATTCACAAAACCATTACCAATGGCAAATTTCCTAAGAGTATCGATTCAAATTCACAATATCTACGACTGTATAATCTGTACTTATGAATGAGAACATTCTCTTTCATCTCTCTCTCTACGTTTTATTTGCTCTCCTTAGGCTTCTACAGAGATGAAACGTAGGAGGGCCATGGAAGGTTGGATAACTAGCTGTATAGCTATATTTTTGTAACCTTCGTATGTATGGACGTGTAGATAGCCAAAATTACAAGATGAAAATTAGAAATAGCACAATTTTCCAAAGCTTTCCTGGTAATATAACTAAACAAAATTAAACATCATAGACATTAAGAACGGACGATTGCTGATATGTGGAGAAAAGACTCACTGATCGCAGCATTCAGCCAAGGCATTAACCTCTTCTTCGACTTTATCCAGAGCCTGGATGGCGTGAACAGAACCTCAAACTATGTGCCAATGAAAAAAGCAAAGAAAGATCTGGGTGTGGATGAAATGAAAAGAGAGGAGAAGAAAGTTAGTACCTGCTGAGCGGGGACAGAGGCAGAGAGAAAGTGGTGGTTGATTGAGAGAGCGCGAAGCTCGATCGAGGTGCGGAGGTTCCTCCGAGCCTGCGGAGTGTTGTCGGTGTAGAAGGTGGAAATGGTGCTCAGCGAATTCAGCAGATCGGGGCTGTCTGTACGAGTTTCAAGAACCTTTTTCAGTTTCCGTGAAAGTCCCGGTGCTAGGCTCGCCGTCGTCATCTTCTTCGCCTCGGCTCCTCCTCTTCCTTCAATGGACCAGCCAAAAATCGAGTGCTGTAATTAGCCTGTATTGAGAGCCCCGAAAAAAATCACAAAATATTAAAAAAAAAAAAAAAAATTCAAATCTTTAAATAATAATCAGAAAATATTTAAATTTAATTTACTCAAAATACATCTAAATCTTAAAACGCAACCAAATTATCATCTTAAATCCTAAACCTTAAATTCTGTAAATTTGTAGCTTTAACTATACAAGTCATGTTAATTAAATAATATTTATGCAGTAATAATTATATTAAATATAATTATTTAGTATGTTTTTTGTTAAATCAATTAACTAATATATAATTAATCATTATTTTATTATTTAAATATACATTAATTGCTTATAAATCTACATTCTTTATTTCTGATATGTAATAACTTAATATATTAATTAGGTTAATTTTTAATCATGATCATTAATAATTAAGATAATTGTATTAATTGCTAAATAAAAATGTTATATATGGCATTATATTAATTAAATTAAAATATTATTTTATTTATCAAATAATTAATTAAAATAATTAACAATAATATAACAACAATTATATAAAAAGTAACAACTTTTATTAATAATGTTAAGCAATGATGCCAATAAGGCATGCTAATCATAATTAAATAAAAATTATACTATTTATTAATTGTTTATATTTAATTTAATTACAACAATCAATAATTCTAACCAATAAATAGTAAATGGCATTAATTTTACTAAGATCATATAATAAGCAAGTTAAATTAAATTAGCTAAGAAAATAAAGCTTGAGTTAGATTAGTACACATCTGATTATGCTTATCGTCCATCCTTAATGATAAAAATTAGATTAATATCCTAAATCTAATCATAAAATATCTTAATTATCAAATTACTGCATTATTAAATAGTTTAATTCAAGTTTCTTGCATCTTAATGTTAATTACCTTTCCTAATGCAAGGATTTACTGCATAATCATTAATATTAAATATTAATATATTTATTTCATTATTTTCATATTTTTATATGTAAATAATGTTGACGTTGTTTTATTCAATTAATGTAAGATTTAATTAGCGTAGTTATATATAAGTATAGATATTTGCTCTAATTTAATTTTTCTGTTGGTGTATGCACTGAGTAATAAATGTATGACAAAATTAACCGCTCATCAAATTTATTTAAAATATTAAATAGTCTTAATAAGATTTAAGAATAAAGTTAAGAAGTTGCAATGTTGTGAATGATCTCCTCCTCGCCACGCCAGCCCGTGTCTGTTGCGCACAACGCGGGCCACTCCCAACCCGTGACAAGACTGCTCAGTTTCCACTGCTCACGGGCCAGCTTCAAATTACATCCCAAACTAATTAATCTAATAAAAATATTATTTAACTCTCAAATATCTCCTAAAAAATATGAATGATTAAAATTTAAAATTTTAAAAATATATTTATATGAGCCTCACAAACAAAAGTGGATTTAATAAAAAAAAAATATTTTAATTAACTTCCTAAATCCTAGTCATCAATATATTTTGAGAGATATTTAAGAGCTATATAACAATACTCTTAAATATTTCTCAAAATATATTAAAATGTATTGATGACCTCGTAAGTATTGCTATATCTCTTAAATATTTCTTAAAATATATTGATGACTAGTATTTAGATAGTTAAGTGAAATAAGAAAAAATTTATTAAATCTATTTTTGATTGTGGCCCATAAAAATATATTTTTTAAATCTTAAATTCTAATCATCCATACTTTTTGGGAGATATTTGAGAGCTAAGTAATATTTTTCTTAACCTAAACACATCATTAATTTTATAATCATAATTTTAACAACTAAATATCAATTTTAAAATCTTTAATGATTTATCAGAGTTCTAATTAATTACTTTTTTAAAGAAAAATTGATTTTTAAATAAGAATCAAATATATATTAGAGATCTCATATACATAACACAAATTTAATATTATTTTAGATATTTAATTTAAAAATTTTAAACATTACAAAAAAAAACTGCAAATTAAAATAAAAATTGCAAAAATTATTTTTTTTACCCAAATCCTTGCTTACTTCCATCTCCGTCAAATCTTTGAGAGCGTTCGATTCACCGTTTTATCGATTTTGAGTTTAACTGTAATTTTTTTTATAATATATAAAGAAAGGAAAATACTTTAATATTTTAAAAATATTCCATATATTTTTTCTAATCAATTAAATATTTGTAATGATTTATATGTGAATCATAATTAAAATTAATTTAAAACCTTTAATGATGATAGGCATTAAAATGAAAGGATATTATTAAGGGTATTGTAGTAATTTTTATAAAGAAATATTAATTAAACCTGCTAACTTAGCCCTCATAAAAATACATATAATAAAATTTGAATATATTTAAATACAAAATTAAAATAAAAAAAATAAGGTTTAGATAAATAATTCTAAATAATCATAAAAATAATGAGTATTACTATATAATTTCAAATATCTCTCAAAAAGTATGAATGATTAAGATTTAAAGAGTTAAATAGAATAAAAATATATTATTAAATCCACTTTTATTTGTATAACTCATTAAAATATATTTTTTAAATATTAAATCTTAATTATCTATATTTTTTTTGATAATATTTAAGAGTTAAATAATATTTTTCAAAAATAATTCTAAATAAAGCTCCCAAACATCAGTCAAATTTTTTTTGACACAATTATTAAAAAATTCCTATTTTAAATATAAAATCATAATGAATGAGAGACAAAAACAATTGGTGCGGGAGTATGTAGTATTGTGCGACGCTATCGTGGGGCCACGTGAGTGGCTAGCCTCCCCGCGTTCTCCATTTTACTTTATTTGTCGCACCCCTCCGGGAAAAGATATTCAGTGCATCACCTATCGCTTCCCTTTCTTCCCCATCAATTTTCTTTACTTTTTCTTTATTTTTTTATTTTATTTTGAATATTATTATATTACACACAGTAATATACATTAAAATATATATATTATATATTAATCTAATATGTAAATAAATTATTAATTAAATATATTTTATTATGAAACATATATATATATAAAATTTAAATAAATAAAAATTTATTATTTATATATTTTTATATTTTTTTTTTATATATATTTTTATGTGAATATAATATTTTTTATTTATTTTATAAAACTTAAATCATTCCCAATATGCGGAAGAAGGCTGACCCCTCTTTCAAACCCATCCATCGTCCTTCCCAGTGGAGCTTCCCTTTCCCAATTCCCACCCACCGTTCCCCACCACCTATATAAGCAGCTGCGCACTCACGCCACCGGTCAGTCCCCTGATGGCCCGATTACTCTTCTTCCTCCTCCTTCTCTTCCTCCTTTCCCTCTCGGTCGCAGGGAAGCGAGCTTCCTACATCGTTCACATGTCCAAAACCCTAAAACCGTCCAGATTCGCAGAGCATGCCCACTGGTTCGACGCGTCCCTTCGCTCCGTCTCGGAATCTGCGGAGATGCTCTACGTCTACGGAACCGCCGCACATGGATTCTCGGCCAGGCTCACCGCCTCCGAGGCCCGATCTCTGTCCCACAGCCCCGGAGTCGTCTCCGTCCTCCCCGACGTCCCGTACCATCTCCACACTACGCGCACCCCTGAGTTCCTCGGCCTCAATCCCTCCGATGAACTTCTCCCTGCATCATCCACCACCTCCGATGTCATCGTCGGCGTTCTTGACACCGGCGTTTGGCCTGAGCGCGGCAACTTCGACGACTCTGGCTTCGGCCCCGTCCCCGCCGGCTGGAAGGGCCAGTGCGTCGCCTCACAGGACTTCGATCCTGCCAAGACCTGCAACCGCAAGCTCATTGGCGCCAGATTCTTCTCCAAGGGATACGAGTCCAGCACAGGGATCATTGGCGACAGCAGCCATGATTTCCGATCTCCCCGCGACGCCGACGGCCACGGCACCCATACCTCCACCACTGCCGCCGGATCCTCCGTCGCCAACTCCAGCCTCCTCGGATTCGCGCAGGGCACTGCCCGCGGCATGGCCCCCCGTGCCAGGATCGCCGTCTACAAGGTCTGCTGGACCGGCGGATGCTTCAGCTCCGACATCCTAGCGGCCATAGATGCCGCGGTGGAGGACGGTTGTCATGTCCTCTCCCTCTCGCTTGGAGGCGGCGCGTCCGATTACTACCGCGACAGCGTCGCCATCGGTGCCTTCAATGCCATGGAGAAAGGCGTCTTCGTCTCCTGCTCGGCTGGCAACTCCGGCCCCAAAACCTCCTCTCTGTCGAATCTTGCGCCGTGGATCACCACCGTTGGAGCCGGGACAATTGATCGGGATTTTCCGGCGTACGTCTTGCTGGGCGACGGAAAGAAGAATTACACGGGTGTGTCGCTCTACAGCGGTAAGCTCCTTCCCTCCTCTCCCATCCCCTTGATCTATGCCGGCAACGCCACCAACTCCACCAACGGGAATCTCTGCATGACCGGAACCCTGATCCCCGAAAAAGTTGCCGGAAAATTGGTCCTCTGCGAGAGAGGAATCAACGCCAGGGTTCAGAAGGGGGTGGTTGTGAGAGACGCTGGCGGCGCGGGAATGGTGCTGATTAACTCCGCCGCCAACGGCGAAGAGCTCGTCGCCGACGCCCATCTCCTCCCCGCAGCATTGGTCGGGGAGAAGGCCGGGAATCTCATCAGAGAGTATTCGATCTCGGATTTCAATCCCATGGCCACCATCGTCTTCGGCGGCACCAAGATCGGCATCAGCCCGTCGCCGGTCGTTGCCGCGTTCTCCTCCCGCGGGCCGAACGCGATAACGCCGGAGATTCTGAAACCGGATATGATCGCCCCAGGCGTCAACATCCTCGCCGGATGGAGCGGCGCTGTCGGACCGACGGGGCTGCTTGCAGATTCGCGGCGGACCGATTTCAACATCATCTCAGGCACATCGATGTCCTGCCCGCACGTCAGCGGCCTGGCCGCCCTTCTCAAGGAGGCGCATCCGGATTGGAGCCCGGCAGCGATAAAATCGGCGTTGATGACCACAGCCTACGTCGTGTACCCCGGCGGCGATGGAATCCTCGACGTTGCCACCGGACAGGCGGCGACGCCGTTCGATTTCGGCGCCGGGCATGTTGATCCCAAGAGGGCGACCGATCCCGGGCTGGTCTACGACCTTGCCGCCGACGATTACCTCGAATTTCTCTGCGCTCTCAACTACACCTCGCTTCAGATCGAGGCGCTGCTGATCGGCCGGAATTTCTCATGCGACCAGCGGAAGAGCTACGCTGTGTCGAAGCTGAATTACCCGTCGTTTTCTGTCGTGTTTGCGACAGCGGTCGGAGGGGATGGCGAGGGAGGGACGGCGGCTGTGGTGCACGAGAGGACGGTCACGAATGTTGGACCGCCGGGTGTTTATAGAGTGACTTCGACTGCGAAAGTTGATGGCGGGGAGGTTAGGATCACGGTAGAACCGGCGGTGCTGAGTTTCTCGCGGACGGGGGAGAAGAAGAGCTATGCGGCGAAATTCACGGCGCCGTCGCTGCCGTCGGGTTCGTCCGGGTCCGGCCGGCTGGAGTGGTCTGACGGGAAGCACACAGTCGCCAGTGCTATTGCTTTCACTTGGACCTGAAAAAAAAATGATCCCAGAAAAATAAAGCTCCATCCCAAAATTCTAAAAATGCTTTGCTTGGAGAATCTGTGCTGTAGCCCCTCGTAAAGGCAGGGGCTTAATTATAAGGTGCGTAGTTGTATTTGATTTGATAAAAAAAAGGGCGAATCTGTAATTTTTTGTTTTTATGCTGTTTCTTAAATGAAAAATATTAATTAGCTCACAAATATTTTTTTAAAATATAGATAATTAAAATTTAAGATTTAAAAAATATATTTTTATGGGTTTTATAAATAAAAGTGAATTTAATAAAAAAAATTTATTTTATTTAATTTTTTTAATTTTAATCATTAATATATTATTAATATATTTTAAGAGATATTTAAAAATTATGTAATAATATTATTATGCTTTTTTTTCTTTAGGCTCTTGCATTTTGTACTGGAAAATGTATATTGTGGGTGAAAGTGCGAAAGTAGCCTTCTCACGTGGCCTCATAAAGAATAGTTAGGCCACCATATATTGGTGGATCTGCAGCGGGATTCCATATTTGATTTTGATGGTTAGGTTTTACTTTTCTTTGCTTTTATATTATCCAATAGAATCATACATATAAATACCCTAAAATTTCAAAAAATAAAAAAAAAGTTGGTGGTGGGAAGGGTTTTGAAATTATTTTGAGGGTGATTTATATATATATTCCTTAAAAGAATCATATCCTATAATCCTAAAATATCCTAAAAATGAGCAATCAAGAAAAAGGTTTGTATTCTAGATCACGAGTTACATAAGCAAGAAAAAATATATATATATATAAAACATCATACATAGTTTGGGAAATAGGTTTTACTATTTTATATAATAAGATTTGAGAAAAATATAATTTTGGCTCACAAAGATAAAATCCTATCGAACTGATTTTATTTTTGTTTATATTTTAATTATATAATGATTAAATAATTTTAAAAAATTTTATTGATGGAGCTAAAGTATATTAGTTGGTATATTTATTATATTATAGGTTCATTTATTGCACATTAATTAGCATATTTATAAATTTGAATAAAGTTAGAAACTCAATACACTCTTCTAGAAGTGTTGGTTATGTACAAAAGTTAACATGAGCTTCATATGGAAATTATACTTTAATTTTCTTAGCTTCATTAGGTTAAGTCTTAAGTCACCATAATTCAATGTCATATATTCTAAAGTATAAAGATACTTTTGACATTCCTAACCATGAATAAGAAACTAATAGAGAAACTAAAATTTTAGGTTAGAATTAGCACTAGAAAAACTTATGAATTATGCAAGATTAATTCATAATTTAAATATGTTGAGTTAAACTTGATATGGGAGATTGTAGTTCACATTTATTTGCTTTGGATTGAACTACATGAAAAATATGAAAATATTTTGTTCAGTATCAGAAAATCTTGATAATCGCTCATTGCATGTTATATAAGTAGTCTCTTAGTTAGTTACCTAGTTGAATGTACGGATCTATTGTTGATTGCAAATGATTTTTTGTCAAGTGTCTTCCTTCTTCTATGAGTTAAATGCGAAACCTTTTTTATGTATCATGTTATGTGTATGAATGCAAGAAATTGAGAAAATGTGTTAATCCTTAGATAAATTTTGTTAATATTAGTGAAGTCCCATGAGTGCACATATGAGTAATAATGAGAGCTATTATTCATGGGAATGGGTATAGGCATTTTATTTCAAAAGACTCGTTGTATTTTTATCATCATTGATGAGTGATGTATATCTTCTTAAGAGATCAGAATTTGCTTCGATTCTCTTTTATTTCTTAAAGATTATAAGTACAAAAAAGTGAATGAAAATTATAGATATGCATTGTTTCTTTGATATGAGCATTGATTTATTTTTAGTCTTACCTTTATTGTTCATTTGCTCACTATTGTTTATGATAGTTTTTCAATGACTTACAATGTAATGCATTTAAGAAAAAAAATGGAATAATAAGAAATTGATCATGAAGCATTATTGAGCTAGAAGCAAGCAATAAGAGATGAAAGAATGGAGGGAGGGAAAGAGAGAGCTTATGAGCATAGTGTTCTTTTGAGCATATAGTTTGTATAATTAGTTAGCCACAATTCCCCAAAAACATATTCTTAAGAAATGAGGGGGGAGAGAGGGGAGAAGGGGGAGATGTGGTACCCCGAACCCTCTGTGGTCGTGCTAATACTGCGATTAACATGATTACGGCAAATACGGTCGCCAACTGTGGCAATCCTCCCAACTATAGTCGAGTCAGGTATACACCCAAGACTTGCCACTTGAAACTAAGAGTCACACATTAAAATATCAAAGTAGCCAAAGCAAGAAATAGTATAACATCCACATAGTAAGAAAAGTAGAAAAAACAACTTAGTTCAATATGAAAAATGCAGAAAGTAAATACATCCAAAGTATGAAATCATTACAAACTAAAATTTAAAAGCAAGAAGAAACACTCGTACTCACAATTGAAAATAAATCTAACTAAGTTACAGCTGCAGAAAGGTCCTCTGCCAAGCTCCTCTCCAAAAGCAACTTCAACGAACAGCTCCGAATCTGACATTGTTGGTACCATAATGTCAGGGCCCCAGCAAAAAAAAAACTTACAGTTAGACAAATTGTCTAAGCACAGTTTATGCTAATTTAAATGAAGCTGAACATACTATGATGAGCAAATTCTCCTCATATAGGCAACCAAACTGCTGGGGTTCGATCCCTACACCATCAGAGAGGTAATGCGAGTCAATCCTCCAAAGTTACGAGGCTTGGGGTGCAGCCGATTGCCGGGCCCTTACTCGGACTCGGCTCCTGAGACTGCCGTAGCCCAATCGATTGATACAATCGATCGGAGCTATCCCAGATCCTGGCAACAATCGCAATGAGTTCGATTGGCCCAGAAATAAAGATTGGAGATGGAATTGAGTTGAATTGGGCTTTGGTGCTCAGTGGGGTGACTTCAACCTCGCTAAGCACTAATGTTGTACAAACGAGCAATTACTATCTTGACTGGGTTCATTTGATCCCAATCACACGCACAGACGTCCTAGGGTGCTAAGGGAAACTATACGACATCACAGAGCTAACCTAAAGCGCATAATTTAACATCGAGTTCATATGACTTGACAGAAATATGGTAGTACCTGGATGAGCTGTGATGCTGGCACAACAGAGAGGATTTGAAGAAAGCTGGAGATGCAGGACGATTACAGCAGCTTAGCATGGGGTCTGAACACCGGACCACACACTCTATCAGCCAGGGACAACAACTAAAATTGTCGAGAGTGTCAAGAGCTCAGGAGAGGGTGAGGGGAATTTGAGTGATTCACAATGAGTAAAGAAACGCACTTAGTTGAGTGAGGGTTATTTATAGACTACATAAATCAAGAGGAGGCTTGCCATGGCTTAGATCCATGGCATAGGCTCAAACTAAGGGAGAGGAATGGTTTAATCCCTTGAGAGCAGAGTGAGGAGATCACTGCTGGCAAATTGTTGGGCTTGACGATAGAAAAGGGTGATCGCAACCGGTCTTGTACTGCCACGGCGGCAATACCTGGTCGGGTTGTTGGAGGGACCAGAGGTATGAATGATTCCAATAGAGATGAAAATGAATATGGCAGTTGAGATATGGGCCATCTGATTGCAGAGCCATTGGGTCTGGACAGTCCTGATGCGCTACTTAAGTGGATAAATGCAGAGAAAGCGTCAGCCATTTGATCGACTACTCAATCTGACGGATGACTGAGGATCCGGGCATGGCTTATTAGCGTCATAGGAACTATACACTAGGATTCATGCGGGTGAATCCATACGATGAAACGACTATCTCGTTGTCGGGACCCGCAGCAGATCTACCACGGTTTCGACAGCAAATCTGTAACAACCCTAGTGTTGTTACCCATCAATTAGTTGCTTAATCAATTTAATTTCTTTTCTATTAGTCTTATAATAGTATTAGGAACCTTCATTTCAATTTTTATGCGATTAGAAGATTATTTAGCAATTCCTAGCATTTCCTATTTTTCTAATAATTTTGAGAATTTTTAATTTATTCAGACCTCAAAATCAAAAATGGAGTCCACCGTTGGACTCATCACACCCAAATTAGCTAGGGGCGGTATTTTAGAAGTGTTTGGAAGTCGTCATAATTTTCTCGATTATTTTAATAATATTTGATTACTCAAAAAATTAAGATAATTAAATTAACATCCAATCAAAAATCTGTTTATATTTTTGAGTTCCTCACCTCTCAAATAAGAATGGGTAAATTTTTGGGATTTTTAGGAGTCCGTTTTATTATTTTATTTTGAGTAATAAATTATGTATAATTAATTAATTAATTAAAGTAATTAAAATAAATTAAATTAACATTTATTTAAATTTTCCAATGACACTTTTTTAGACCGCACGGATCCCAGCGTGAGACCAGCGCACGAGAGAGCGATCCACGCGAATCTGAGCGGTCGTGCATATTCCAGATCTCATCAAAGGGTCTGTGTGTGATCTGATCTTAAGTATCATAAATGGTTGTTCGATCGGTTGATAGAACGAACGGCCGGATTTGTTTCCATGTACCCAAATGCAAATATTTTTCTGATATTCTAAATTTTCATTTTTTTTTATGCAATAATATTTTTCTTATATAACATATTCAAAAAAAAATAAGTACAAAGTTTAAGGAATGAGTAGCACAAGATCAAGTAGTAAGCAAGGAACTCTACTAAATATGGTGATATCATTTATTGTATAGTTTAAATGTTCTAACTATTCTAAGTTACACAAGTTCAGCATCTCTAATTTCTACTATTGAGTGTAACTATGAAATACATCTTTTTAGATTATAAAACATTATGACTAGCTAGGTCATAATATGATTAAATCAATGTCGCCTATAATAAATCATCATGACCTAGTTTATGAGTTTAGATATTTTAAACTAAAAGCTTGTCCAAAATCTACCAAGCTAAAGATTATGGATTAAACACCACGAATTGGGCTTAATCACATAATCCCAAGGGTAAGACTTAAGATCTATGATAAATCTAAATGTGAATTAATGATTGAGGTAAATTCTATTAAGCAAATCAAACTTAATAGGATAAAGTTATAGACTTATAGTTTACAACTATCTTTTTCTTTCATATGCATTTTTCTTCTTTACTGTTTGTTTTAAATTAAAAGTGTATGGTGATATCTAAATTAACATAATAAAAAGTTACAGCCTAAAATGTGTTTAGATATTTTATCTAATTAGAATTTTTTTTTGTTGGCTGGGGCCCTATCATTGTGAAACTGATAATGGTAGACTCTGAGTTTTTTGAGGTTGTGAAGCCTTCTGAAGACAGGATTTAGGAGAAGACTCAAGCTGTTGAAGACCCTTAGCTTTTCTTTCCTGTATTGTAAGGATGAGAGAATTATATTTCTATTTTCTACTTAACTTTTAAAAATCATGTTGTAATAATACAAGGTTAACTTTATTTATCTTGCTACTTTACTTATTCTGAGTTGAATGTTTAGTTCATTATACTGTAATGAATGGATGTTTATTATTTTCGCATCCGCACTCTGCTTTTTAGTATCTTTCATTTAGTGAATTATACTTAGAAATGGCAAAATCTTTAATAATGATGGATTAGCATATGTTCCTAATCTAATTATAAGTAGAAACTTTGTTATTTAGGTGACTCCTCCTATGTAATCATGTTAACTTAAGAGTCAACAGGACCACGGCGGGGCAGGGCTGCCATAATTGGATAGATCCTTCCAACTACAACCTAGCTAAAGAGGTTTAGTTATTAGAATCTTAACTTTCATATTATTCCAATATGGTAATTCCATAACCTCACCATTCCTAACTAGTTTCCTAAGCCTTGATTTAATTAACTTATTTCAATCTTGTGGTTTAGGATAAGAATATGATTGATTTCATTTATTATTATTATACTTATAAATTATTTTCTCATCTCATAAAATGAAAATAAACTACTATTTTTCAAAACCCTAACTACTTATATTATTTTTAATTGACTTGAGATCAATATCTCTAAGTCAATTAGGAGTTCAATTAACTTCAATCATTAAGTAGATCATTAAAATTAGATAACTTTGGATATCACATAGTTTGCAATATCTCTAAGTCAATTAAGAGTTCAATTAACTTTAATCATTAAGTAGATCATTAAAATTAGATAACTTTGGATATCACATAGTTTGCAATTATTGAATTTTCCTTAAATGCTTGCTTAGCTTTGAGCCTATTTCATTTGATATAGTCATACAAAATGTTGTGTATAAATAAAATTTTCACATTAAAATTATAGGGGTTTATTAATAATGGATATGCAAGGGTAGGTTAATTGGAGAAATAAGGAGACCTCATATTCTCAGAGGATGCATATGAGTGTTTGTTATTTTTGAAACCGCGATTTTCTTTACTTGTTAGGCAGACGTGCTTAATTCCTTACTTCATTCTGTAAGTCCTGCATAATGAATACATTAATAAAATAACTTTAATTAAATAACATATGAGTTCTTTCACAATTTTATTAATTGTGAGATCTCATTGTTGCTCTCAAGCTATATTTTAAATTTTATAGTTATAGACTATATAAATCTTAGACTAATAGTCTAAGATCTTCCTTCAACAACTATGCTTTGCATTTTCCATATTTTTAATATTGTACTATACTTATTTGTAATCCATTTATATTGCAGTAAATGTTATTATAATTATATTAAAATACTTCACTGTCTTCTTTTCTTTAATTAGCATAATTTATTGAATATATACATGCTTAATTCCTTTAATTTTCTTATGCACTTTTGTACTTTTCTAACCTATTTAGGATATGTTTACTCTTGCCTTACTTACATGCTAAAATATCTAAACTTGTGAGTATTCTTACTCACTTTATTTTTCATTAGTATATCATTTTTTTACTTTCTTTTCCCTATTTTAATGCTTTCAATTGCCCTAATGTTTAATTTCATATTGTAAACTAGTATATGATATCCAATCAAAATTATTAAAATGTTTAGCCAATCTTAAAATGTGCTTTGACTGTTTAGTCTTACGATATTTTTCTTTTTATCGGCTTTGCACTATCATATTTAAATGCCAAAATATGATAGATCGGGTGCATGTGGATGCAAGTGGAGTTGGACCAAGTGCATAAGCTTATAATAATTGCTTCTGCCTAAAAATGTTATTTATTTGCTTTTATTTTTGTGAGAGAGAGTCTTTAAATTGCATTTTAAATATTTTGGCATGTAATAACTTAATTTAGTTGCTTGTCTTTACTTATTTTATATTGGAACTAAATCTTTTCTTACTTAAATTGCTTGGTTTGGATAAATAGTCAATTGAATGAATTGGAAATATACTTCATATTCATAAATCTAATTATTATATAGGATTAATTGCATCTATCACCGCTTGTATCATAATTGTTCATGCATTTCTTAATTATAAACTTACAATGCTATATGTGAATACTTATTTTTATTTCTACTTGCAAATGCTACTTTTATATTTATGTTGCAATCTCTTTAAATCCTTGTTGTTGATTTTTATTGCAACTACTACTTACTTCATATTATTTGCAAGTATCTTCATTCACATATCTCATTTCTTTCACTTATAATTATAATTGCATTTTCATTTACAAGCAATTATAATTGCTTCTTTTGTTGTATGATTACTTGTCTTTGTACATACTTCATACATTACTTTCATACATGTAATTTTAATTACATTGATCTTATGCATTTTCTTCTTCTATTTTCTCATCTTAACTTAAGACTCTCTTCGTGATCATTGGTCAAATACAGCATCTAGTAGTTGGGTTAGCTTCCCTCTAATTCAGTATTAGATGCTGTGGTGACGCATCGATGTTGGGTTAATCTCCTACCCGATATTGGGGTAATCACAAAATCCCACATAATAAATTAAATTAAAATTTGTATTTAACTAATATTAATTATAATAATTCTAAATTTAATTTAAGAATAGATGATCTTCAAAAATTCCTAAAAATTCACTTTTAGCTAATTAGGGTGTGATGAATTAAAAAATGTAATTATATTTTAATTTGGAGATCAAATTATTTTTGCTAATATTCATAATCTTAAAATAGGCAAAATAGCTAAATTGCTCAAATAAGCTCCGATTGATCTCAAACTATTAGAGTCAAGTTTAAATGACTATTTGAGTTTAATAGAATAATCATTAGCACTAGGTTTAGCTTAGATTAGTCATGAAAATAGCTTAGGTTATTACATGTTGGGAGTTGTTGACAGTGTAGGGGGGAGGAGGAGAGAGGTCGGTGACTGGTCAAAAAAGGAGGTTGTGGTAGTTGTGAGGAGAAGAGGTGTGGGGCCCTCGTACTGACAACAAGGAAGTACAGTGCTCCAATTATGGCAAATCCCCAACTTAAGTAAAGTTAAGTAAACCTAACCTGCCTTAAGCCAAGAACTTGTCACCAAGTACTATAATATTCATCAATATATACATAGATATCAAAGTGGCGGAAGCAATATGCGAGTAGTAACATCCACAAGCACAATATAGTAGAAAATAAAAGAAGACAATATAGTAACTCATCACAATGCAGAAATGAAATACACCCAGAATTAATTATTACAAACTGAATTTAAAAAGGAAATGAAAATGTCTCTCAATCTCACTGAAATAAAAAGCAAGATCTAGCTAAACAGTGACAGCAAGGTCCTCCTCCTGAATGGGCTCCTCTCCTGCAGCACTGCCCACGAACAAGTTTGAATCTAACATTTATCGGTATCACAAATGCCAGGGCCCCAGCTAACAAAACAAAATGATTATAGTTAGACAACTATCTAAGTATATTTTAGGCTATTTTAATGAACTGATTATTATAAGGATATCACATTTAAATTATCTACACATGCGAGCAATAATGGGTGCAACAGGCTATGAAAGAAACAGATAACTATAAACTATCAATTTATAGTAAATCAACTAGTATGAAAAATAACATACAATGCAAAATAAGCAAGGTAAGGTTATAAGCTAAAAGAAATAGCAGCTATGATACAAATTCTAATCCTAACATGCTTATGATCATATCAATACATGCTGATGCTGAGTACATAAAGCATACAATACTGAATAAAACACTCAAATCTAGCATCATAAACATGCCAATATATATAAGTAATAATATGAGTGTACATATAACATGCTAATTAATACAAAAGAAAAGAAAGTAAAGAAAAGCCACTGAGACATGTGGCAAAAGCAAGGCAATCATGCAAAATCCACTGAGACATGTGGCAAAAGTGAGCAAATACTGAAAGTAGGGCCACTGAAACATGTGGCAAAGCAAGAAGAAAATAATACTAAATAATCCAGCTAAAATAACAATAAGCCTAAGACATAGTACTGCCATACCAGCTAATAGGCCATACTGGGCCTCCACAATCTGAGATCAATCAATCAATCCCCAGCCTAGCCATCCAAATCTGCTAGGTCTGAGTCCATTCTATACAATAGTATTACTAAAGAGGCAGATTAAGCTAGGACATATTCTACCAACTACAAACACTAAAAAAAACTGCATTATATGCAATTCAAATACTAACTTAGGATATATCATCCATATCCTAAGTTCTCCTATTATGCTCAAGAAATAAGGCTCAATAACCAAGGTATGCAAAGCAATCTAGTCAAAGTAAGTAAGAGACTCAATCTAAACTATGTGATATTTGTTATTATCTAATTACCAAATCTAATTACTCTGAGAAGGTATAAGTTTAGGATCTCCAATATCCAGTTATCGAGTAGAATCTCAGATTTACGTCCTTAAGGTTAATATTAGAACTTAACAAATTCTAATCCAAAAATCATGTGATGACTATATGGTTTCAATGAATAAATCAACGATCAAATTTATTAATATTTTACTTTCTTACCCAAATCTTGATTAAATAAATCAAGATCTATGGATTCTGGACTTAAACCCCACTTTGGTGTTCAAATCCTGAACCCAAGGAAAAAGTCCTATTAAGGATCTAGGGTTCACATTCTATCCATATGTTAAGGATGAAGAATCCTATAAGCTGAAAGATTAAAGAACTACGAACTTAGTAAAGGTTTATTCTACTGATTATAAGATAAAATAATCAATTTAGAACTTGAGAATCTAAGATCTATACTCAATCCTTAAGATAATTTCATTATCATATATATTGAATCATCTTATACCCACATGGAAGGCTTCAAAAGATTAAACAATGAATCATTTAAAGAATTTCAATTGGAGATAGTTTAATTTAAATAGAATATTTAAAGTTTAAGATCTAAGATTTAAGATCTAATTATTTGATCACTTTTAGACTTAAGCTAAGTTTTAAACTTAGGATTTTCTACATATATTTACTTGAGAATTTAAGCTTATAAATCAACTTAGTTGAACTTATTAAATTGAGATTAAGTAATTGGGATTATTAGATTCAATTATTAAGGCTAACTAGCCTCATTAGGATCACTTAAGATCTAAGTGTTTTAATTAAGACTAAATGAAGATTTTTTAGTTTAATATGAATATTATTAACATTATTAGCTTAAGAGTTTAGAGAACATTAATAATCTAAATTAGGGTTAATTTACTAAATTTTCCAAGGTTTAAGGGTATTTAAACATATCTTGGCCAAAATGACCAAAATACCCTTCATAAGGCTAAAATTAGGATTTTTATGGTTTAGTTATCCAATTCACTTCTAATCTATTTTGATGTGTTTCATCTTGATTACTAAGGTAGGAAATACACTTATCTTATGCTTTGACCCCTTAATTAAACTAATTTGCACTACTCACCTATTTAAGCCAATTATGGTAATTAGTGAATTTAGGGCATCTTAGGGTAATCCAATCTTACCCATAGGCTTTACTATACTTTAGTTAGCATTAGGATTAATACTTGCCAAGATAAGAGGCTTAATGGGGATTAAATTCACTAATCCTTAATTAGGGTGATTAAGGAGTGATTAAAAAATTAAATGTCCAAAATTAGATTTAAGGGTCTACAATTGTTCTTTAGGGTTTACTGAGCAATCAAAGCCCTTAATAACTTAATTTGGCTATTAATTGAATTTATTATGATTTAATTAAAAATAGAAAAGGATTAGAGATTTGTTTTAAATCCAACCATTGGATATGTGATTTTATTTTATATTTAGATTCCTTATATTTTTTTGATTCAAATGGTATATTGGATCATACAATTTGGATCAGTATAGCTAAAGTTATTAAATTAATTTATTCTGAATGTTTATTTAAATGAAAACTATAGGATTTGATTTATTAAATTTATAACTATAGAAAATTTAATCCAATAATTCGTTTATTAACCGCGGCCCAAAATCAGAACCGCGCGAGACGGGGTCGGCCCGGCCCGGACTTCATCTTCAACCTCTCGATGGGTCCGTCCCAGGCGAACTTCCACGTTGAAATTCTCGGCGATCAGACGACGGCGGCGGCTCAGCTTGATCCCTACACGTTCCTAGGGTCGAGACGCATCGATTGAACTAAGCACCCCCACTTGGATCCCACTGGATCGATGGAGTGCTACTCACCCGAGACGCCTTCGATAGGGGCATTTCAGGCTTATTGTGAGGAGACAATTCTCCTCACAGAAGCCAGTAATCGGCCGGGGTTCGATACCCACACATTCAGGGAGGTGAGGCGAGTCGAACCCCTAAGGTTTCATTACCTGGGGCGAAGCCGATGGCTGGGTCCTTACTCAGACTCAGCCATGGCTCGGCCGCTAGCTCAATCGATCAATATGATCGATTCGAGCTAGCCTAGCCCCGGGCGTCAATCACGACGGGTTCCCTAAGTGGCTACGACTAATTAGGCGACATCCAGAGGCTCATCCAGCAAGCAGAATGAAGACTGAGCTTAAGGAATTTTAATGGGGAAGGCTATACCTGAGGACAGAGTTGGAGGCTTGGCTGAGGAGAATTGAAGTGTGCTGGAGCTTCCTAACCATCAGACGAAGGTTCACAGGGGGTCTGAACACCAGACGGGCCCTCTATCAGCGGTTCTAAGCTTCGGGAACGCCGAGAAATCGCCGAGGTGACGGGAGCTTCAGCAGGCCTTCAGCTAAGCAATTGGGGATTCACAGTGAGCAAAGGGACTCACTGTGAAGTCCCCAGGGTATTTATAGGCTCCACGGAGGTCCAGGGTGGCTGCCGAGGTCTGGATTCATGACTTAGGCTCGGCCCGAGGGTGCTCCCTCAACTGCCAGGTTTGGTGTGGACCAGGCCTCAAGCTTGGCTGGGAGTGCTAGGGAGGCTAGGGCAAGGTTGCAACGGTCTTCCTGATGTGGCACGGGAGTGGCAGACCGGCTGGAGGATGTGGTTGTACGGGAAAATTCAGCTGTCAAGTGCGAGCTGGGAGGAAGACGATCCACAGTTGCGGGGGTTGCCAGGGCCGTCTGATGGATCACAGTTGACACTGAATGGCTCTGATCTCCTGACATCTAACGTCAGCGCGAGGAGGCTGGATCGACCATCAGATTAGATCTGAGGATCGAACGGGCGATCGGGGATACTTAAGACGGAGACCTAGATGCCGTCAGATCGAGATCTCAGAACCGCGGAACGATCGAGATGAGACGGATCCAATCGAAGGCGCAGGCCGTTGGATTAAATCCACGGAATGGACGGCCCGGATGGCGCTCGCAGTTTGGGAACCGGCCGACTGTTGGAAAGGGTAAATTTGCAATTATTAATTGTTTAAAACCCTACTTTGCAATTGATCCAAAATGTGCCTAGATAACCTCCAAAAATTCCCAAAATTTCACCTTTAACTAATTTGGGGGTGGCGAATCCAAAAATAAAATCAGATTTTGATTTGGAGATCAATTTAATTAAGGTATTTTTCAGGGCTTAAAAATAGCCAAAAATACTAAATTTTTCCAATTTAGCTCCGATTAATTCGAAACTTCTAGGATTATGTTTAAATAACTCATTGAGTCTAATGGAATCAAAATTAAAGCTTGGCTTAGCTTAGTTACTCCAGATTTGGCTATAGTAACAACTAGGGTTGTTACAAGAGGTGGGGGAGTGTAACAACCCAAGTTGTTACTTGGCTCAATTAAGACTAATCTAAGTCTTAATTAAGGTTCTAAGTCATTAATTAAGTAATTTAGAACTCATCTCTGAAACCTAGGTCAAATCAGAAGTCAACTGAGTCAAACCAGAAATTCTAGAAAATCCCAAACCCTAGAAAATTAACTTTTTATCTAGACCTCAAATTGAAAATCTGACTTCGCCATTACGTTCAGAACACCCAAATTAGCTATGGGTGAAATTTTGGATGCATTTGGGGGTCATTGGATTTTCGACTAATATTTTAATATTATTTAAATACCTGAAAATTTAAATAAATAAATACTCGTCAGATCAAAAATATGATCACTCCATTGCGTTCATCACCCCTCAATTAGCTAGGAGTGATTTATTGGAAATTTTCTAGATAAAATTAATCATATAAATTTAAATTCTAATATTTTATTAGTACTTAACGGCGTCATCTGCCTTCTCTTCACCGTTAATCCACGCAGCTAACCTTCTAACGGCGATCGTATGTCGTTCGATCTTAGATCGAACGGCTGGTAGCTTTCGTTCTGGATCCTCCGCGTGTCGGGATCCCGAGTGAACGCGCGTCGCCCCGAGCACCAGATGGCGATCTCACCGCTTCAAACAGAGGGGATGGATAGCATTTAGATAAAAGCTTCGAACATTCAATTCGGCATTTTGGAAAGATCATCCGGAAGAAACTGAACAACCTACAGGCAAAAATCCTAAAACCCATTTCCTACGATCGATTAGGTACTTCACTTCTATACCTCCATTATCTCCTTCGTTTTGCTTTTAATTGCTATTTTAGTTGTTCGAATTGTAAACATCATTGTATATGAACCTACTCGACAATCAAACAAGTTAATTGCATTCAATTCGATCGTATTAGGCGGTCTCGTCGCACCGTCGTTCGTATACCTATAACTAGGGTTGCTCTCAGTCGGCTGTTCAGGCCATCTCAAGCTAAGGTTCGACCATCTTTGAAAAGCTCTCGTCGCGTCCTACTCACGGCCGTGCGGGCCGGCCTCTGTTGAGGCCGATTGGACCTCTAAATCGCGTGCCCTAATCCTTTGCACGTGAATGAAGAAGAAGGCAATGTCTGCGTGGCATCTTGCGCTGAGGAGGTGGGTCCCGCGACACGTGTTTTCCGCAGGGCGTATGGTGGGCCGGGCTCTGTCAAGTTGAGTCAGCAGTGTGACATATTCTTGTCATTTTCCTGCAGTTAATCATAGTGTAATATACATATATAGGTATATAAATAGATGTAAACATATATATGTTACTTATAATATATATACTAAAGTATATTCATTACATAGATGTATATATATGTAATCATATATGGGACTAAATTATTGATAAATTATAATATTTGATTATTTAAAATTAAACAATAATATTTATGTAATTAATTAATTTAGTTAATCGTCAAACTATAAGCATTCATAACTTACAAAATATATGACCAATTTACACAAATAAATATACCAAATTGATCAGAAAAATCTAATAAATTTATTGGAACTATCAAATTTTCATTCGGAGTAATATATCACATAGTGAAATTTCAGAATACTTGAATATTCACAAAATATCACAAATCTTATTTAGCTCATAACTTTGTGTAGATTGATCCAAATATACCCAATATGGGTCTTAAAATACTCACAAAACCTTAAGGATCATTTTAATAGGGTTGGCTTTGCTGTTTGGATTAGTTTGAGCCTAATCACATTTAGGACCTAACCCTAATTACCCTAATTAGACCTAGAACTTCAATTGACCATAACTTGGTTAATTAACCTTCAAATTTAATGATCCAAATATCAATTTAGATCAGAAGATCCTAATTAACAGTAATCTGTAAAAATATTTAGGATCTAACGGTTAGATTTGTTAATCACCCCTAATTACCCTAAAACTTGATTAGTAAATATTAGCCAATTTAATAATCCAAATTGAGTGATTTAAGTTTTAGAGGACTTATAGAACCATTTAGAATCAATCAGGTTGGATTAGTGTTTGAGTGATTAATTTTGCTAATCACTCACTAATCACCCTGAACCCTAATTAGGTCTTAACTTAGTCAAATTAGGTCCAAATTGAGCCTACCACATGTCATTGAAATCACTGGACTATTTGTAAACCATAGCCACTAATTTTGCTTAATTTGGACACTAATTGGAAAAGTTAGGATTTTTGACCCATATTTAAGGATTCTTTAATCACCTTTAAACCCTAGATCTTGTATTGGCCATAACTTGGCCAATACTTATCAGAATTTAGCAAATTTAGATTCTATGGAAAGCTTAGACAGTAAAGAACAATAATCTAAAGGAAAATTTAACTTTCACTTAGTCAAATTACTAATTTTCTCTTATGAGTCAAATTCACTAATTTGATCTCATATGGCTTAATAATCACCCAAAATTAATCTAGTTGTTGTCTAATCTTACATTAGACAGTAAGAAACACTTTCCAAAAGAAAATTTTTGAATTTAAGTCCTAGATCAAAATTTGATCTTTTGGACCCTTGAGAATGGGCAAAATGGTCATTTTGCACAAATTTAGGGTTTAGCCTTTAAAAGCCCTAAATTCAGTTTCTAATCACTAAAATCAGTAAATAGAATGATTTAGAACTGAAATTAATCAAATTCAAGTCTAAATTAGATTTTGATTAAAATCTCAAAATTTGCTCCTTAAGGAAATTTCCAAGTCCTAAGAGAGTGTTCTTCTTCTTTAATCACTATTAGATTATACCTTAGGTCTTATAACATTAGTTAGGATGTGTATCTTGAGAGATACTCTTAGTAATTTAGAGCCTTAATTCTTAAGATTAGAAATAAATCTTAAGTTAGAATTCATTTATTGAGTAAATTGGGTTACTCAATAGGTGAAACCTTGAGTTTTCTAGTTTATAGATTTTCTTAGTTTATTAAATGATTATTTGATCTTTAAACCCTAGAATTAATAATAGAAAATCTATCCTAATGAATTGATTTATCATTAGGACTTGCCTTAACTTAATCTGTGAGATTTGGGTTCTAAACCTTAGACCCTTAGATTATACCTTTAGATTAAGTGATTAGACCCCATCATCTGGAGTCAAATTCTTAATCTTTTCATCTTGATTTTGCTAATCAAGATGAGGTTGGGATGAAATAAATTACAAAATTAGGATGATGATTTATTCACTTTAACCAAATAGTCATCTTTTGATTAAGTTATAATTAGGACGTGGCCAGTCCTAAAATTATCTTCAACTAGTAGGATTCGTGATTCTAAGTTACAGAATGTGTAAGAATTGATGATTCTGAAACTTATGTAACTTAGAGTAGATAGAGCGAATAAAGTAGACAACAACGGATATCACCTGTGTTTTAGATAGAGTCTCTTGCTCACCTTGAATTGATGCTTTGCATACCTTATTTTGAGCCCCTTAGCTTGTACACATATATTGGACATATAATATTTGATAAATATCTCATGTTAATTTTGAATTATATACATATCATTCATGATTGATCAATATTTTTAGTTTTTCAGAAAGTTGTGGCTTAACTAGTATGCCTCTCCAATCCTCGAGTTCGGCATAGCACGCTGGTTTGTTACTGTCGGTAAGTCTATCCATACCTGGTTGAAATAATTCCCAGGATGGTGAGAAATAGATTTTGCGCTCTTTAATCAGGATTGGACATGGTGAGTACTAGTTGAGAGTAATTTTGGTAAGGTGTAGCTTGATTAGTATACCTCTTCGATCAACTCGTTCGGGGTCTGCAACCTTTCGAGGGTTTAATGTCCGACAGTCTATTGGCCATGCCTAATCCATAGGATAGGATGGATAAACTCTCGCCCTACTGACTATAGAGTCAGGATTCTGATATGGATATACTCATTTAAGTACACTTACATTCAGATCTGTCTTAACTCATCAGGTTAAGAGTTTTCAGTGATGTTCATTCCAGAGTTTCTTAGCTCATCAGGCTAAGATTTGCTGAGTATATTTTCAGTTTTGGTGACTTAGAAGGTCACTGCAATTTCGTTTTCAGTTACTGTTTTACTTGCATATTCTGCATTGTAGCACTGTTTTACTTACAGCTTTTCTGCACTTTTTTTTATATAGGATACTAGTTTTACTTACTATTTTTATATGCTCACATAGGATGTTAGTTGTTTTCAATTTTAGACTGTTTAATTTCTGTATGTTACCTAGCATAATCTATTTGATCATAAGCATATTTAGGTTGTATTTTATTTACAGTTTTATTTAGTTTTTCTTTTGCTTACCTGACTTTGTTGCAATTGCATGGAGGAGGTATGTACTTACTTCCTATTTGTTTAGTTATAAACTGTAGTTTATAACTTATCACTATTCTTTTGTACGCTTTCTGCACCTATTTTGCTCAGTTCTGGTTTATGGTGATATTCAAGTAACTTAATAAATTATTTGCCCTAAAATGTGCTTAGACAATAGTCTAACCAGTTTTTCTTTTGTTGGCTGGGGCCCTACCATTATGAAACTGATAATGGTAGGTTCTGAGTTTATTAGAGCAGCTGATCCAGTGGAGTGCTTACCATTGGAGGAGGAGCCCGTTCATGAAGATCTTTAGCTTTAGTTTCTTTTGCTTATGAGATCGAGAGTTTCCTTTTTCAGTTCTCTTAAACTTATTAAATGTTGTAATAATACATGTTAACATTCTCTTTTCAGCACTTACTTATTCTGTATTGCTGTATTTATACTGTATGGATTGATGTTATACTTTTATTGCTTCGGCACTCTGAGATCTTGTATGATCATTTAGTGATGGATTCTGGGATGAATGGCAAAGTCCTTAGTTAAGTTGGATTAGAATGTGTGTCTAATCCAATTTTAAGTGGGGACCTTGTCATTTGGTGACCCCTCCACCGTAATCATGTTAACTTAAGAGTTAACAGGACCACGGCGGGGCAGGGCTGTCACAGGGAGAGAGTGATTTTTGTAAGAGAAAATGGGGTGGGTATGGGGGCTACCCACCCGGTGCCGAGGAGGCCCTATGCAGGGGGCAATGTAACCATCCATAGAAGGCCTCTCTCTGCTGTCGCTTGCTTAGGGCACAAGGCATGCTCTGGTTAGGGCACGAGAAAGCAGGGAACGATGGGAGAGAGAATATGTGAGGAAAAGTTTTAAATAAAAAAGTATGTTTTAAATTAATCACATTTTTTTACCAACAGATTTTCAAAATTGACGAAACTTAATCAAAAGGTTCGTCATGACGAGACGAATGTCCTCGACCAAAAAATTTCTCGATCCTCTTATGCTGAAATATTCACGGTGGGTTCTTTTCTTTACCTCATATTGACTTCATCAAGGCATAACAATTCCTTCTTGATTTTTTCCCCATCGACTTGAACTTATTTCTATTGAACCTCCTATCTAAACTCCTTTGATTGCAACATTTTATGCTGAAGTAGACGCTTCACCATTTGAGAGTTTCCTTACTTTTTCATTCAACAACAACCCTACAATGTCGTCGAATTTTAACTTTGTATTTTTAGAAGAATAATTGACTGCAGTCACCATTATATCCCAGCTATCTGGCAAAGAAGACAAAATTAACAAAGCTCTAACTACATCATCAAAGTTAATTTGCACTAAGCCGCCATTTATCATCTTTATGTTATATATCTTTTTTAGCATGATTACTTTATTGGAAGTTGAGGGCTTCTCATATATTCAAGTAAGGGCTACCATGAGATCCACCATGATTTTCTCATTCACAATATTGAATTCCATGAATGAGGATAAAGAGAGGCGAATCAAGCCTAGTGTCATTCTATCAAGAACCTTCCAATCTTCATCTAACATAATGTTTGGTTTCTTGGTAACTCCATCTAATGGTATGCATTGCTTCTTTTGATAAAGCAAATCCTCCATTTACATTTTCCAAAAAGCGAGTTTGTTCCATTGAAGTTTTCAATTTTGTGTCACATTTAGTTGGCCATTGCTTCCACTCAACCCAACAAACCCTAGCCCCCCAAAAACACGCTGTGATACTACTTGTTAGGTGGGAGAAAACCTTACATTGAGAAATCTTATACATCGAAGATAACTTTAGGATCGGAGTTTGACTGCTGAGAGTCACTGAAATAAACACGAAATTTGCAAACACAAAACTAAAGAATAATTCCATCACAAGCAATCACAAATATGCAAGCATATGAACACAAAAAATTATGTGAAAAATCTAAGAATGAGAATAACCATGGAGCCATACTACCACACAAAAATTCTACTATAAAAGAAAGATTTACAGAGTTGCAGAAAACTTATCAATTCCTTGATGAAGAAGGCATTCACCACCATAAGCTTGTTTTATTCCTCTCTCCCAGATTTATTTTTATTCTCACTCTAGAGTTCTAGCCTTCAAAGCCTCTAAGCTCTCACAAGATATTTTAGCACACACACAACCCATACCCTCAAGTTAGAATATATAGAATACCCCAAATCAAGCCCTCAAAGTGCCATAAACAACCTTGGCATGTCACGTATGGGTAAACATTTTCGCGGGCACCTGAGCACTAACATTTATACTGTAGAGGCGCCTGAGCGCGCTGGAGTGCCAGACTTTCTGACTGCTGGGCGCTGGAGTGCTCCTTAGCGTCGAACCTAATATGTTAGGAACTTGAGTGCACCTAAGCATCAGACTTTCTGTCTACTAAGTGCTTGAGCGCGCCTAAGCGCCCGACTTAATGTTGGTAACATATCTCTCATCTACTGCAAAGACTTTTTAAGCTATCTTTATTAAATGGATAAAATCTTTCACATTATGTTGCTATTTTGTCTTCAAGTAGTATATGGCAAGATTATCCTCTCACCCTACTTATTTTCTATAGCCAGGATTAGGCATGATGCATACTCTCCTATATCTAGTAATTTTTTTGAATCTCATTTACTTTTTCCACATGATTGAGTACACTTTAATGAAATAAATTTAGACAATATTACAACATTAACTTGTTGCCTTTTCTTTTTCAAGCATTTATTTAATATCAAATTTCTTAGGCTTGTGCCTAACCAAACAAAACTTTTGAAATGCTATTATCCTCAATACTTCATCGATGCATTTCAAATGTTCCGATATGATATGTCAAAGCTTAAAATTCAAGAGTTCAACAACTGAATCACAACATCATACACTAATCACATGTGGTTAATGAATAATATCTTTTGGTAGAATGCTTTAATTGCTTCTTGCCAGCATCACCAAAACTATCATTCAACATGTGCTTGCTTTTAATTTAACAAAAATCAAAAATAAAAATGATACTTTTTAGTTGGGCTTATACATATCTTTCCAAATATGCTAGTAGGTTTAGTTTTGTGTGTATCAATATATCCTTCTAAAAGCTTGCAAATATTAATCCCTTCAAGAAATTGGTTTAAACGCAACCCAAGCTACTGCTCTATAGAGTGAAGCCACTTCTTCCCCCCATCCCCTGCTTTTTTATTTTATTATTATTTATTGAGATGTTCCTTCGAAACCCTCTCATATTCTTGTAGCTGCGATAAATTATTCCGCCGCTCAGCTTCCAGCTGTATTTTGTTTGACCAGATCTAAATATATATATTAAACCAATGAAATGGATAGGAGAGAGAGAGAAGACATGCTGATGAAGCTGCGTTTTCCCAATTTTTTTTTTTTTTTTTTAAATATAAAAAGAATTTGGTCCACGTTTTTCTTTTATTAATTTTTTTTAAATATTATTTAACTCTCAAATATCTCTAAAATTTAAAATTTAAAATTTAAAATATATATTTTTATGAACTCTACAAACAAAATTTAATTTAATAATAATTTTTATATATTTTAAATAAATAAATATATATATATATATATGAAGTGTTTAATTTTAGCTTAAAATAACAATTTTTTCATTAGATTTTAAAATCTCTGAATATGTGCAGTGTAAAGTAGGCCATTGTGAGGCGAGTGGGGAGATACAACCAAATGCAATTGACATACGAGGCAATAGGATGCGGTATCAAGACAATAGGGTGTATGGGCATATTATAGCACAGGTTCGCACCCCTACATTTCATGAAAGTGGTGTTTTTGGCAAAATGTAGCATGTGCAAAATTACACGGTAAGATACGAGTGTGGTTAGCGCAGGGCATTGTTTGACCGCCGGGGTAAGATACAGAGTAGGACCAAATCTCAGCGAGACCAGATGTCATGGTGTGATGAGATTACCAACTACTACTTATATTATCTACTATAAGCACAAAGTAAGTTTACTTGCTCGAATACAGTTTCAAGTGTCATTTTTAGGCAAAAATAGGTGGCATCTCATTGGTCCTACTCCATCCATCAATGGTGATGACAGCTTTAGTGTTTAAACTGATGTGATACTCGCTTTTACTTTAAGGCATTAAGGCTGGCTGCTTCTAATCATTGCAATTACACATCATATCGCTGGAGAGTGTAAGTGTTAGATGTCTGGCAGATCCAAAAATCTCGCCTTCTTAAAAGCACATCTATTTTCACACAGACGGCAGTGTCATATTTTGCCATCTTTTGGACTATCCCGGAATATTGTTATATCTGTGCCCTGCAAAGGGGGCAGTCCCCGGAGGACATGACCCACGGCTGAAGGCAGGCCGGGTGGAACTTGTGATTGCAGTGCAGTTTAATGAGACGGCTCCCATCCTCAAATCCCTCCAAACATATGCTGCATTCCGGCAGGTCTCCTCCATCGGGCCTCCTGGAAGTCTCTCCATTCGCGGCACAGAAAGCGTCCCAGCAGAGCGACGGAACTTTCTTCGTGTTAAGCGCGCCGAATGAGAGCGGATATCGTGCTCCCACTGAGTACTCAACATTGAAATTTGAGTTGCTGAGGCGGGAACCATTGTTAGGTGATGATGGTTCATCCCTCCTAGGATGGATCAGTAAAAAGAATTAATAATATGCAATGCAGAAAAAGCAAAAACAAAAAAAGGGAAAATGGGATGAAACCTGCTGGTATCTGGCGTTAGGGAAATGCATTTTAGCCTCTCTAAAAGCCTTTTTCTGGCCTCTTGTACGGCAAAAGGAAGCTGGTCCTCTCTGGTTAGTCCCAATCGAGTTAGCGCACTATTAGACACGCCGCAATTGCTGCTGCTTTCAGGTCCAAGATATCCGCGGCCGCTGCCACGACGGCTCGACCTTCCTAGCAGTTCGCGATTCTGAAGGATGTTCATATGACAGGATTAATTTCAGAATAAAAACTAGCAATACAGTTGAAATAATAAAGAGATTTGTGCAAGAGAACAAATTTCGTTTGTTTAGCGGCCTTTTTATGAAACTTGCTTGAGAATTACACAGCCAAAAAGCACAGCAGCATAAGAACGCCAAAAATGAAAACAAAAGTTCTTCAATATGAAAACACTGAACCTCTTCTGATTACCATAGAACAATTATCAAGCTTGAACCAAAATTGCACTCATGACCATCACTAACATAGAAACTACTAGAGAGAGAGTTCCTAAGAGTGCTCCATTATCAGCATGCTTATTTGCCACGTTCTCCTCAAAATTCACGCACCATCTAGGTAAATGAAGTGATGCATCAATACACATGGATGAGCTTATTTTGGAATAAAAGAGTGGTGCCTCGGCACTTAAATAGGATCAAGCGAGACTTGTAGGAGCTTGAATCAATAAAACCAGACAAAACAGACTGACTCGGTTAAGCAGTTCATGGTTCCATGATTGCGAGTGAGCACACATGCATCAGCAACACAAAAGCATTTCGGGTTTATGGTGGCCACGTAAACACAAAACAGAATAGTACTGAAAAATTATGCATAGAAACAAGTGTTTAGGCTGTCTTTTAGAAAACATCAAAAAGAACATGATAAATAAAAGGAGATGAACCGTTGAGAGGAGAGCTGAAGATGATGAAGAGGTTCGTTAGAATAGTCCAAGAATTGGTACGCAAAATCAGTCTAACAATTCAAAAATTGAAAAAATACAATCTTACGGTGCTGTGATAATGAACTAAATGGAATTGACACTGCTTGGTCCAGTTAGTCATCAATAGCTAATAAATAGATGGCAAACCTCCATCAATTTAGATTTTTTCAAAATAGCCTGCTGATGCAAAAATAAATAGTACCAAACAATACTAGATGGTAAAAAAACCGAGTGACTGTCGAAAAACAGCATTGAAGGCACAAAAATACTTCAAAAATATTCCAACAGAAAATAAACTAGAGAAAAATACTTGGTTCCAAATGATCTCCTAACAGGACAGGCTGATTCTCTTGAGAAAGCATTCAAATAAAGTAAACTATTTCCCTTATAGACCCCACCCAAGGGAGAAATTGCAACTTACAAGGTGATAAGAATCATAATATTTTTGGGGACTTTTTAGGGTAATTTTGGAGTACCATAGCATTTTTTTTATAATATAATATGGTGGCAAAAAAAGTAATTCAACTAAAAGTGAGAATGAGTAGAGTCTATGTCTACTAACAACTTTAGCTTATTTAAGGTGAAACTATTTCGGCTCAATTCACATTCAAGTTCACAAATAGTTCAAGTGCAATCACACATTATTTGCAAGTTCAAATTCAAGTACATATTTAGAAGTTATGTCATTCAAAGTAAAGCTACTCTTAGTTGTAAAGCTAAAATAACTTGTCTACTGAACTAGCTACACAAAAAACTATTTATCTCATGCTTAAGCTAATTAAATGGGTAAGAGAGAAAGCAAAAAAAAAACTAATTGACATTACGATAAATAGGAGGATTAATATATTTTGTCTTCAAAAAATTAAGTGGGTGGGAGATAGAGCAAAAGAAATTGATAGTTTAGCCTTTAAACTTTGGTTTCTTGGGCAAGACTTGTCTTAGGAATAGTGCAAGTATCACTCTGAATAAGAATTTAAAGAATAATATAATGAATACTAAAGAGGTTGGGATGAAGTAGTTATTAATATTACAAGTGCTTATGCCCTCATATATAATTTTATATGTAAAAGAAAAATTTTAATATGATTTGAATGAGTTGGTTCAAGAAATAATTCAAGAGGAAATGATTTTTAAAGGAGATTTTAATGAACATGTTGAAAAAATTTTTTTAAAGCAAAAAAAATTATAAATGAAGAAAGAATATTTTGGGGTTTGACTTAACTTATGATCTTTTGATTGCTAATAGTTATTTAGAAATAAAAGAAACATACTATCACTTAAAACGAGACTTCTTAACTTAGATTAATTATTTTATCTTAAAGAAAAAGGATTCTTTATTGTGTAATAATTGTAAGATTATTCCAATGGATTCTTTGACTATCCAATATTATTTATTGGTTTTGGATTTGAAAGAAAGAGAGAATAAAAATAATATTAAATTTAAAATGTCCTAAAAATAGACGGTAAAATCTTGAGAAGGGTAACATAGATATATTTAAGAGTGAAGTTTTAAAATGTGGAAAGTAGAATTTTGAGGATGAGGCTAATCTTATGTGGAATTCAATTGCTAGTTGTATTTGTAAAATATAAAGAATTTACTTAATGATTACCCAGAAATAATAATGCATGGTGGAAATATGATGAAGTAAAAAAATAAAAATAAAAAGCATACTATAAATGAGTTTAGTTTAAATATAAGATTGAAGAGAAATGAAAAAATATAAACCAACTTGTAATGAATACAAAATAGCAATTCGTGATGCTCAAAAGAGTGTAGCATTCGAGAATTTATGTAATAAATTAGACATTGTGGAGAGAGAGACACATTCATAAACTGATCAAATTAAGAGATAAGAAAACCATATATTTGACTTATATTAAATATATCAAAAAGTGATCAAAGATTTCTTTTTATAGATGAAGATATTCAATACAGATGGACAATTATTTTACTAAGCTTTTTAACAAAGGTTTACCAATAAAATTTTTATATAAGTTTAATAGTGATTAAAATAGTCCCATTTACACTTTCATTCACTGTGTTAGAAAACAAAGATTTAGAATGCCTTAAACACATTGAAGAGCGAAAAATCAATATGATCGAATGACATCCTTATTATGTATGAAAATGATTAGTTTCTTAACTTACCAAGTTATTTAATATTATTTTAATGACTAAAAAGATGCCAAATACGTGAAGAAAGAGTATTGCTATATTATTTACAAGATTAAAGACAATGTTCAAAACTATGCCATACTTTGAAATTTTAGGAGAGAGTAATTGAATACATATTACAAAAGAATACTTACATTTCTCAAAATCAATTTGGTTTTATGCTAAGTAGATCTACCATGGAAGCCATGCATATACTAAGAGGTTTGATGGAAAAATTTAGAGAAAAAAAAAGGATCTTCATTTAATTTTTATTATTTTTTAAAAGTCTTATGATAGAGTAACAAGAGAAGTTCCTTGAATAGCTTTGGAAAGAAAATGGATTTGTGTTGAATATATTGATGTTATTAGAGATAGAATAATGGGATTGTAACATGTGTTTGATCACAAAGTGGCTTGTCTAATAATTTTCTCATTTCTATTGGATTACATCAAAGCTCATCTCTTAGCTCATTTTTTTTTAATTATGAATGTTCTTACTAAGCACATTCAAGAGAAGATTCATTGGTGCAAATTATATGTAGATGATATTCTAAAGCAACACTTGAGTTATGGAAGATTACTTTATAATCCAAAAGTTTTATCTTAGTAGAGCTAAACAACATATATGAAGTGCAAGTTTAATGGTATTAAAGCCCTAATTATTGAAGACAATGTGATCAAGAAGAGAGAGATTCAAGCACACGGATTCAATTATACATAATAATGATAAAATTGAGAGTGATGTGATTAACAAGATTCAAGTTGGTTGGATGAAATGGAGGAATGCTTCTAAAGTGTTGTGCAATCTAAAAATTCCATCAAAATTAAAGAAAATTTTATCTAGCAACAATACGATCAGCTATGTTATATGAATTTGAATATTTGTGAACAAAGAAGCAACTTACCGATAAAATAAGTGTTACAGAGATGAGGATGCTTAGGTGGAAAAGTGGGTATACTCGTAAAGATAGAATGAGGAATGAGTTTATCCGTAGCAAGATTGGAGTGGCTCCAACGGTTGGTAAGATTAGAAAATATCGTCTAAGAGGATTCAGGTATATTAAGCGCAGACCGTGCAATTCCCTGTTAGAAAAATTGAGTTTATAAATTCTTCCATATTAAAAGAGAAAGAGGAAGACTCAAAAAGACATGGGAAAAAACTATTATGAATGATTCTCTAATTAGAATTTAAGGATGCTCTTTTATTTGATTGTGCACAATGATAACAAAGGATTCATGTAGTTGACCCTATCAAGTGGGATCAAGGCTTGGTGGCTATTGTAGCCTTAAGCTAACAATTTAAATAAATAATCAATATATTTGCTCATTGGGTGGGCGACTTGATGAGCTTGTCGAGCTTATTAAATGAGAAGATATGGGTATGCTAATTTGCCCATTGAGCGTTAGCAAACTTTTTCACTCAAGCCCAGTTAAAAATCGAACAAAATAGATACACAATTCAACCAAGCTCAACCAAAAAACTTCAGAGGTTAAGGTCAAATTGCACAATCCTTGAATCTCATTAATGTGAAGAAAAAGATTAATGGGAGCAAGCTTTTATAAAATCCCCGGTTGTGGAATATTAGTGTTTTAAAAACAGGACCAGACTGGCTGGTTTGACCGATTCAACCGCAAACCGGCCGGATTACAGATTCTAAAAGACCGGCTAAACCGGTTACATTGAACCGGCAAAAAATCGACCATTTTTACGATTCAACCGTCGAACCGTAGAACCAGCCCGGTTTTTAAAGAACCGACTGGTTCTTATTAATCCCACACGAGGCATGTGATTAAAAGTGGACGTTGAAGATTTGAGATCCTCTTTTCGTTATCTACGATTTTGGCGTTATCGATCGTCGTTTTCCCTTTTCGGCTTTTCCCTTTTCATCGTGATCGAAACGCCTCTCGGTTTCTGGCCTATCGTTTCGGGTTTCTGGTTTCGTCGGTTTGCTTGCTTGATTCATTCATTGCTTTCCGTTCTCCACCTCTCCATCGAGAAAAGCATAACAACAGTTTTTCATTTTATCTCTAAGACTCTAAAGGCTAAATGCTAGTCTTTTCATCTCTAAAGGTCGGTCGTTAGTTTACCATCATGGCACCATGTTTATTAGATGCTCATAATTTCATCATGAGATTATGTCATTACGAGAAGTAAAACAACAGTTTTACAAAATATTTTCTGATTTTCAAAAAACATCTTTAAATGCCATTGTTTTCATCTGTAAAGATCTATTGTTACTTTGCTAGTTTATCATCATGTATTCATGCCCATTAGATGAGATTATGACTTATAAGAAGTAAAACAGCAATTTAACAAATTATTGTTCGATTTTAATATCTAAAGACTGTTAATTTTATCTTTAAAGGCTGATTGTTAGCTTATCATCATGTTCATTAGATGAGATTATTAGAAGCAAAATAATAATTTAACAAATTATTTTTTATTTTCAAAAAATATCTCTATATGCAATTGTTTTGATTTTATCTTTAAAGACTACCATTTTTATCTCTAAAAATTGATTGTTAGTTTATCATGTTCATTAGATAAAATTTATGAGTTGCAAAACAGCAGTATAACAAATTATTATTTTATTTTTAAAAAGCATCTATAAATGCTATTGTTTTCATTTTATCTCCTGATATTTTCATCTCTAAAGACCGATTGTTAGTTTATTATCATTCCATATATGAGATTATGATAAGTAAAATAACTATTTTACAAATTATTGTATTTTTCAGAAAGTATCTCTAAATGATATTATTTTTATTTTTGAAGGTCAATTGTTAATTTATCATCATGCTCATTAGATAAATTTATGAGAAGCAAAACAACAGTTTTAGAAATTATCATTTGATTTTCAGAGAGTATCTCTAAATGTCATTATTTTCATCTTTAAAGATCGATTGTTAGTTTACCATCGTATTCAATTATTCATTAGATGAGATTATGAGAAGTAAAATAGCAGTTTAATAAATTATTGTTTGATTTTCAGAGAGCATCTCTAAACGTTATTGTTTTCATTTTATTTCTAAAGAATGTTATTTTCACCTTTAAAGGTCAATTGTTAGTTTATCATCATCTTCATTTAATGAGATTATGAGCAGCAAAACACTAAAACAACAGTTTTACAAATTATTGTTTGATTTTTAAAAAATTTCTCTAAATATCATTGTTTCATTTTATCTCTAAAGTTTGATGCTTTTATCTTTAGAGACCGATTGTTAGTTTATCATCATATTCATTAAATGAGATTATGAAAAACAAAATAATAGATTATGAGAAATAAAATTATTATTTTAATTTCAGAAAGCATCTCTAAATACCATTGATTTCAACTTTAAATGTTGTTATTTTCATTTTATCTCTAAAAGCTGTTGTTTTCATATATAAAGATCAATTATTAGTTTTTATTTAAAATTTAAAGCAAATATTAATGTACTTTTATATAGAATGGTGGCATGCTACTTGCTATTATGCTACTATGCTACTATGCTACTATGACCTTTATTAATTTAAAAAATTAGTTAATTAAATTTTTGCTTTACTTCAAGTGTTGAAATTATATTTATTTACTTATGAACTTGAAGAGTTGCTCATGACATTTCATTTGTTTCTTCATTGGTACAACATATATGTGTTTTTTCTTTGAACTTTCATTTAATTCAATCTTGATAAGAGAATGGGCTTCTTTGCAAAAGAGTGTTTTTTTTCGAACTTAAGTTCTTAACATTTCATATTTATTAGTTTTCCTTAAGTGCTAACAAGTAACAACGACCTTTAGAGACGCTATCTAAAAATCAAAAATAATTTATAGAATTGTTGTTTTGCTTCGCATAATCTCATCTAATGAACATGATGGTAAACTAGCAATCGACATTTATGATTAAAACAATGACATTTAGAAAATACTTTCTAAAAATCAAAAAATAATTAATAAAACTATTGTTCAATTTCTCATAATCTCATTTGATAAACAATCGACTTTTAGAGATTAAAAAAAACAACCTTCAGAGACAAAATGAAAACAATGACTTTTAGAGATGCTTTATGAAAATCAAACAATAACTTATTAAACTGTTGTTTTGCTTCTCATAATCTCAACTAAAGAACATAATGGTGATATTTTTATTGAGCAAAATTTGATTGAAAGTTGACTGTTCGTAATATTTTTCATATTCTTGTTGAGCAAAAAATGACAAATTTATTTAATGTTGCTGCATTTTAATTGTTGGGTGGTGTTAGCGTTTGGTGCTTTAGGTTGTAGCTGCATTTTAATTGTATGCATTTTATATATTCTTCTTTGGATTTTCATTTAATTCAATCTTGATAAGCGAAAGGACTTCTTTACAAAAGAGAAAACGACTTCTTTACAAAAGAGTGTTTTCTGTCAAGCTCAAGTTCTTAACATTTCATCTTTATTAGTTTTTTAATGTGAGACAATGACAAATAATGATGAAATTGGAGCCACATTGTTCGGTTTGGAACACTTTCCCCTTGGTCTTAGCTGATTGATAGATCCTCATTATCAAATACTACTATTGATAGGATCCCCGAAGGGTCATGGGCTCCGCTATGCTTCTAATTCTAACTGAGGCGCTGAGTCCAGAGTCTCATAATTTTAATTTTTTTGGATGGCGTTGATTTGTATGCAGCTGCTAAGTGCTAACAAGTAACAACGGCCTATAGAAACGCTTTTTGAAAATCAAATAATAATTTGTAAAACTGTTGTTTTGCTTCTCATAATCTCACCTAATAAATATGATGGTAAACTAACAATCAATTTTTAGAGATGAAAATAAAAAAAAGTTTAGAGATAAAATAAAAATAATGACATCTAGAAATTTTTTTTGAAAATCAAACAATAATTTGTAAAACTGTTGTTTTGCTTCTCGTAATCTCATCTAATAAACATAATGATGGTATTTTTGTTGAGAAAAAATTGATTCAAATTTGAACATGTGTAATCACTCTTCGTGATACTTTCGTATTCTTGTTGAGCAAAAATTGGCAACTTTATTTAAGGTTGCTGCATTTTAATTGCAAGGTGGTGGTGGAGTTTGGCGCTGTAGCTGCATTTTATATATTATTTTTGTATTGAACATTCATTTTGCATGTAATTATATTAGAAGATGGCCATCATATATTTGCAAAGAGCGTTTTCTTTTAATCTTAACATTACAATTTACATCTTTATTACTTTTTAATGTGAGACAATGACGGATGATGATGAAATTGGAGCCATATTCTTCAGTTTGGAAAATTTTCCCCTTGCTCTTAACTGATTGACAGATACTCTTTGTTGAATACTACTATGGAAAGGATCCTTGAAGGGTCATGGGCTCTGTCATGCTTCTAACCAAGATATTAAATCTAGAGCCTCACAATTTTAATTTTTTGTTTTACTTTTGTTGTTATTTTTTACTTTTTGTTTTACTTTTGATAATATTGATTAAATAATTATTGTCAGAATATTTGAACAACTTTCTTTTATCAATTTATATAGAAAAATTATTTGATTATAGAATCATCTGGATCTTAGACTAAGTCGAGTATTATGCATATGTGGGTGAGAAAACAGATCCAACATTGAATTATTTTGCTGAGATAAAAGACAACGATGGAAAGAGGCAATACAAATGCTTATATTGTTGTATTATTTATAAGGGTGGCGATATAAATAGAATGAAACAACATTGGACAGGTATTAAAGGTAATATGAGATTGTAAGATATCGAGATTTATCGTCCATTGTGAACGGTGTTCTATTTTGTTACTAGAATAGACTTAATTTCACTAATATTTAAGTATTATATTGGTTTGTTGTTTTTGGTCATAATGATAATTTCGGAATTTCTTGACTTGAAATTACTTTTTAGAAAATTAGGAAGAGTTGGGATTTAACATGCAAATTCATATGGGTTCATACAAGCACTCTTCTTCTCAACTTTATGTTATTTAAATTAGTTTAAGTTCATGTTTCTTATTCAAAAGACTTAGTCTTCTCTAGTGAAATTACTTAATATACTAAGTCTTGTCTAGTGCTCTGAAATAAACATTAGAAGGTTCAATTTTGGCACATAAACATCCATGTGATCTTTATCTCATGAATTCATTTCTTACGTCTAAGTTATGAAATTCATGTTTTAATTTGAGTATCACATGAACTTGAATCCGTTAGTGGCTCACATGCATCCCCTCTTTAGTTAGCTAAAGAAATGAGTTACTAGGCTAAATAGGTTTATGTCAAATCACCCATAGCACTTAGCGCACTAATAGCCTCACTTAAACCCAGAGTGAGATATGGAGCTCAATTAGTGACTCTCGGCTCACATGCGTATTCTTGATTTAGCCAAGGAAATGTTCTACGAAGCTAGACGAGCTTGTCACATGGCTCAAAGCTTAACATGCAACAATCACCTCGCGTAAATCAACTGTGAGCTATGGAGCTCAGAGAGTGTCAACATTTCTCATGGCTCGATTGATCAAGCCTTGTCCAAGGTTGTGCATGGGCTTTCGCAACGTTAACGCTCAAGCATACTCAACCTTAGGACAAGGTGATCAATAAGCTCTATGAGGTTTATACTATGAAAATAAATTTACTGCATAATTTTATATAATGAATCATAAAAATTCCAATTCTTTCATTCACATAACATTCACACATTCAAGATTCTAAACAAAATTCATTAATATGAAGAGTACATTACATTACATCATATATTCTCACATGCTTATGCCCAACCCTCCTTAAGGAGGGTTTAGGATACCATTAAATTGAAAATGTAAGGCGAGAAATAAGAGAAACTAAGCCTTTCCATGGCTTTTACAAGGAAACCAAAAGAGTAAATGGTACAATACTAGGGAACAGTTGTCGTGTTCGCCTTGATCTCTCCTCCTTGGATCTCCTTAACTCCTAGCTCCCTGTTCTTCTCCTCTTCCTTAGGCAGCAGTTTTCTCCTTCCATGGGTAAGGAACTCTCTTCTAATGGATCTCAACAGCACTAAGGTTCAAGAGCTCTTCCACTGAAATTTTGGAATCTTTTCTAAGTCTTGAATCCTTACTTTTATAATTTTCCAATCATCCTCTCAACATTTACACAACCACCTCTTCCTCTCCTTGAAAATTGAACTGCATTTAAGGTTTACTCTTTTATTCCATTGGTAATTAGTTTTAATTGTTTTGTCATTAATTCCTACAGTGGGAAGGAGAAAAGTTAAGTCTATTTCCCTTCCCAATCCTGACTAGAGTACCTATTCCAGAGCAAAAATACGGCGAGCGCTACGGCGCGTAGTGGCGCTCGTCTCTCGAATTTGCTCCGCAGCGACGCTTTTGAAGCGCGCTGTAGCGCGCTTAGGGGTTGTCTTCGTCAGGGCACGCTGGAGGCCTGGCTCTCGAGAATTATCCGCTAAGGTGCACTTGGGGTGCGCAATAGAGCATTGTGGCACTTAGCTCTCGGGGTTGTATCCACCAGGGTGCATTGTGGCGCTGTAACGACCCAAAGTCATTGCTTTGCGATTTAGGTCAAATCAACCTTAAAAATCAGGATCCCGGGAAATTTTGAATTAGGGCAAACAAAATATACTATAAATAAGAATAATTTTAAAGATCAAGGTGCCCTAGTTTGAGAGAAATTCAAATAACAGAAGCTACCTCTTTATTTTCTAAATTAATTAAATTCTATAAATCGAAAACATTAGAATACGTGTCCAAATTCATCATTTTCAATGTTGTGCTAAGTTTCATCATATTCTGAGAGCCGATTTGATCGTGGTTAATTTTTGAAATTTTAAACCTCAAAAATTAAAATAAATTAAAATATTGCTCTGAATCGAAATTTTTTTGGCGCGATGGTATTTGTTATGTCGAAACACACCTCAATGTCAAGTTTCGTTGTATTTTTACGCCAAACAATGAAAAATACAAAAAAATTAAATCTTTCTCTGCTCCCCCCATTTGCCCGATCCTTACTACGGCTGCGATCGCAGGCTCTGTCCTGCGGGCGGAACCTTCCGCCTGCCACGAAGACGCCTACGCCATTTTTGGCGCAAGCTGGTCGACACTTAGCCGACTCTCTCCCCTCCCTCTCTCTTCCCATTCCCTATTTAAGCTCCCCTTTCCCTCCTTCTCTACACAGTAGCCCCCTTCTTCTCCCTCACAGCAGCAGCAGCTTCCCTTCCTCTCCCTGCCAGCCCCTCCAACCCAACCCCTACCAACCAGCCAACCGCCGGCCAGCAGCCCTACCAGCCACCCAGCAGCCCGCCAGCCAGCTTGCCGGCCAGCTACCTCCTCCAACCGGCCAACAACAGTTCAGCCAGCAGTAATAGCATTTGTGGGTTGTTACTGGATAAATGACATCAGTAATGACATTCGTGGCGGGTTACTGGAAAAACGACATTAGTAGCATACATCTTTGAGCTAATATCTTTTGCAGGAAATTAATTATTTTGATTTATGCTTTTACTCATTATTTTTCATGCATCTTTTTCGTAAATCGCATCACTACTATTATAAAATATAATACTTCATTGCTTACCGCAGTACTTAGAGTATTCTCTAATTATTGAGAATTCCATTCCCAGTATTATTTAATGTACAATACCAGGTCAGGTGCTTCTGGGAGAATACACGCAAGAACCCTAATATTTAAAATGTTCAAACTACTGATAGATCCACAATGTTATTTTGCTTGTTTATCTTTTATCTTTTTATTTTTATTTTCACTTTTGTACGAGGAATACGATGAAAAGATCTTGTAATTTGAACTATTGAAATAAGTGAATAATATCTTTGGTTTTTCTGTCTCTTTTCCTTCTCAAATTGCTCAATATGATCCTACGGTATGTGAACACCCGAATGCCAGAACATCACAGTTGGTATCAGAGCAGGATTGAGTACTTTTGGAAGAAAAGAGTAGACATGCAAAAAAAAAGACATTTTCAATCTAAGAAAATTAAAATAACTTAGGATAATAGTGTACCATATTCAACATTATAATTAAAAGCGTGGGAAATACAAGAATAACATTTTTTTGATCATTTATTTTATAGATGAATCCTCGCGATAAAATTATCGAGTATTTTGAGGAAGAGGGGAGTAACAGTGACTCCCCGCACTCTGAAATATCTGATCCAAGTGTAAACATGGACACCCCCACTGCAGAAACAAGAGATGACGCGTCAACAGAGAGATTGAAGGAGGTGGAGAATACCCTGGCTGGGTGGGTATCTGCATCCAGAAACTGGATTTTAATTAGAAAAGGAGGTCCATGAGCTAAAGGAGGTCCTATTTAGGAGGGTATCCACGATAGAGTGAGAGATTTTGAGAAATGACGACGTACAGAAACATCAAGTTCTGCTGCAGGATGAGCTTCATGACTTGAACAAACTCATCAAAACTGGTGATGCGACGGCTCTTCTTCCAAGGGGAAGAGGAAAGCTAATGACCACCTTGCATCTGCATCAAAGAGGAAGTCAACTAGTCTTGACTCCTCTGGTTAGTAGGAAGCAATATATATGATCTTGTATATATACCCTATAGAATTATGCAAACGCTTTTTGTATGCAAATCTTTTGTTAATGAAAACTTTTAGCAAAATAAGTTATCATAAATGAAACTTTTTGGAACCAAATCTTATTTATCATTACGATTAATTATTGTGTATTCAGTAAATTACAACATCTTCTAAACTCAAGTTTATTAATCATTTCCAAATAGATGGATTCCAACGAAGGCTTCCTCTCAGTACCCACTGAAACCCCAGTTAAGACCACAATCTCCTCATCTACAGCAGACAATAGAACGAATCGTCTATTGGAAGCTGTTTTGCAAGCCCTTTCAAACAAAGGGAAAACTTCTACCTCCCTGCTCGCACCAGAGCCCCCTCAAAGATTGCAGGTAGACGATGCCCTGCAAGCCTTCCTCAAACTCAATCCTCCTACCTTCAATGGCTCAGCCAGACCTATGAAATCCAAGGATTGGATCCAGGCTGTTGAAAGCAAATTAAACGACTTGAAGTGTCCTTCAAGTGAGGAAGTTAGACTAGCAAAATATTTGCTAGAGGGTGAATGCCAAGAGGTGGTGGAGGATCATGTACGAGACAACCTTTAAAGACGTTAGTTTAGAGGACATACCGTGGGCAGATTTCACGGCCGCATTCAGAAGCTGCTACATTCCTCATTCCGCCCAGAGGATACTTGAGAACCAATTTATAAAAGTGGCTCAGAGCGACCGATCTGTGGCAACTTACGAGACGGAGTTCACAAAACTCTCTCGTTATGCACCGAAACTGGTAGACTGCGAAGCTTCAAGGTGCAGTAAGTTCTTAGAGGGTTTAAAGATAGCATTCGCACCAACCTAATTTCTCTGAGGCATAAAAAATTTGCCGATCTTTTGGACTGTGCAACAATGCTTGAGCATAACGAGCAAGTGATTGCAGAAAGGCTTGGAAAAACGCCAATCACGTCTGCTAAGGACCAGGAGATCTACAAGCGTCCTCATTACACTCCTACAGCCAAAGCGTATCAATTGTCCGCAAAAGCCCCCAATACCAATGAAGGTGTGATTTGTAATCAACCTCACCCAATTGGTAGATGTTACCACGGGCAAGACCGTTGTTTTACCTGCGGGCGCTCCGGTCATGGTAATCGTCATTGTATCGCCAAGAAGATGATAGAAGGAGATGTAATTCCGGGGGCAAGATCTGCCCAAAGACAAAATCGTTGTTTTACCTGCAGGAGCTCCGATCATGGTAATCGTCATTGTATCGCCAAGAAGATGATAGAAGGAGATGTTATTTCGGGGGCAAGATCTGCCCAAAGACAAAACTCAGCACCAGCAGTCCCTGTCAAAAACCAACAAAGAGGAGGTGCTCCTAGGCAAGTTGCAATAACAGCAGCACCTGCCCAAAGAAATGGTCATATCCCTCGGGCCACTGTTCCAGCAAGGATGTACACCCTTACTCCTGTCATGGCACTTGACGACAACGATGTAGTATCAGTTACATCCCTATCCCTACTTAAGTTTTTCCACATTTGCATACCTTTATGTTAATCATTTCCTTTTCGAATTAGGCGCCATTCAAATAAATTGTAACCTTTTAATGTCTTATTCGATACGGGAGCAAGCCACTCCTTTATTTCAAATATTTGCGCTAAGACTCTAAATATTCCGTATTGCAATTTGGCCAACACACTCTAAAGATCGAACTGCCCTCCGGTGCCACCATGAGCACTCAGCAGTTTTGCGTTTGCAATATACAAATCAATGATGAGGTTTACAAGGCTACTCTACAAATCCTCCCTATAACAAACTTTGATATCATTTTAGGGATTGATTGGTTAAGTATGCATGATGCAGTCATTGATTGTCAAAAGAAAAAAATTACTTTTAAGAAAGAAAAGAAATTGGAAGTATTCATAGGTATATTAAGAGTTTAACGCTTCTCTAATCAGCGCACTCAAGGCAGAGAAGTTAATCCGCAAGGGATTCGAAGCCTACCTAGTCTCTATGATAAATAAGCCAGAAGAAGACATTTATTTATCAACCAAAGTAGCAAGGGATTTTCCTGATGTCTTCCCGACGAGCTCCCTGGTCCACCTCCAATAAGAGAAGTAAATTTTTCTATTGAATTAGTACTTGGGTCGCAGCCTCTGTTTAAAGCACCTTACCGTCTAGCCCCAAAGGAACTGCAAGAACTTCACGAGCAATTGCAGGACCTAATGTAAAAGGGTCTTATTAAACCCTGCACGTCACCAGGGAACATCAGTTGTTTGCAAAATTCGCAAAATATGAATTCTGGTTGAAGTTCGTTGCCTTTTTAGGTCATGTGATCAGTGCTGAAGGGATACAAGTTGAACAAAATAAGATAAGCACCATTCAGAATTGGCCGCAACCTTCTTCTGTGACTGAGATTCGTAGCTTTTTGAGTCTAGCATGCTACTATCAAAAATTTGTTAATGGATTTTCTCTATTAGCCTCACCTCTTTCAAGGTTATAACTCAAAAGGCGGTACCTTTTGTCTGGAGTCAAGATTGCGAGCAAGCATTCCATAAATTGAAAGAATTGCAGACCGCCGCACCAATCCTGATCTTACCACAATAGGGAATTAATTTTCAAGTGTTCACTGATGCGTCTAACATTGGCTTGGGATGCGTCTTAATGCAAGAAGGAGAGGTAATTGCCTACGCCTCAAGGCAATTAAAGAAGCACGAAAAGAATTATCCAGTTCACGATCTGGAGTTAGCATCGGTCATTTTTGCCTTAAAACTCTAGAGACACTGCTTATATGGGGTACGATGCGAAATATTTACCGACCACCAAAGCCTAAAGTATATTTTTACCCAAAACAACTAAACTGCAGGCAAAGAAGATGGCTTGAATTAATCTGCGATTATGATCTTAGTATTACGTATCACCCTGGAAAGGCCAACGCTATTGCTGATGCCCTCAGCAAAAAAGTGTCGCTAAACAAGTTAATCATGGAAAGCCCCTTGATGGAAGAATTCCAGATGCTTGGGATAAGTCCCATTTCCGGCAAGCAATTAAACAATCTACTCCAGATAAGTACCACCGAACCTACACTTCTGCAACAGATTTATATCGCTCAAGAACAAGACACAGTGTATCCAAAGCTAAAGGACATAGAAAATGGACGTCGATCGAACTTACAACTTCAGCAAAGGATTTATATTTACCATAGGAAAAGAATTTGGGTCCCTAATATCGCATCCATTCGAAACCAGATACTAAGTGAAGCTCACAATTCGGGATATTCAGTTCATCCCAGAAACAACAAAATGTATCAGAATTTAAAAGGAGTATTCTGGTGGCCAGGACTCTAAAGAAGTGTGGCAGAGTTTATCGCTAAATACCATGTGTGCTGCTTAGTAAAAGCTGAGCATCATAAACCAGGTGGACTCTTGCACTCATTAGAAATCCCAGAATAGAAATGGTCAGATATTTCTATGAACTTTGTCATGGGATTACCCAGGAGTCGTTCAGGAGCAGATGCAATTTGAGTAATAGTGAATCGATTGACTAAATCAACCTATTTTATTCTTATCAAACAAACTGACATCGTTGAAATATTAGTCAAACTCTATATCAAAGAAATAATCAAACTTCACGGGATTTCAAAGGTCATAGTCTCAGATTGAGATAGCAGATTTACATCCCAATTTTGGCAAGCGGTACATCGCAACCTAGGGACCGTGCTAGCTCTAAGCACCGCCTTCCACCCACAGACAGACGAGCAAACCGAAAGAGTTAATCAAATACTTGAAGATCTGCTACGGTTAAGTATTATATATTTTGGTGGTAGTTAGGAAAAGCACATACCTTTAATCGAATTCACGTATAATAATAGCCACCAAGCAAGTATTGGGATGGCCCCTTATGAAGCCGTATATGGGAGGAAGTGCAATACTCTACTAGCCTTGACACAAGTTGGAGACATTCAAATTTATGGCTTGGAGTTGATTGAAGAAACAAATGAAAATATAAGGCAAATCAAGAGCCGAATTGCGGCAGCCCAAGACCAACAAAAGAAATATCACGACGCTAGACATCGGATGCTAGAATTTCACGTTGGTGATTGTGCTTATCTAAAGGTTAGCTTGATGAAAGATATTCATTGCTTTGGAGTTACTGGTAAGCTGAACCCCAGATATGTTGGATCATTCGAGGTAACTGCAAAAATTGGGATCTCAGCTTACAAACTTAACTTCCTAAAAGATTTTCTATCGTGCACAATATTTTCCACATTTCAGCACTCTGCAAATGCCTCCAAGAATCCTCTCATCAAATTTTTGATTCGACAGTCGAAATTCAGCCTGATTTGACTTATGATGAAAAGCCTCTTCAAATTATTGAGAAAGACCGCTGCAAATTAAGAAGTAGGACGATCCCGATGGTTAAAGTTCAGTGGCACAATCATACTGCAAAAGAAGCCACGTGGGAAAAAAATATTATGCGAAGAAAATATCCATAGTTATTTCTTAATTAAGGTAACCTAAAACTTCCCTTAAGTTTTCTTTTTGTTCTTATGATGTCGAGGATGACATCATTTTTAAGTATGGGAGTTTGACACGACCCAAAGTCATTACTTTGCGATTTAGGTCAAATTCCGCCTTAGAAATCAGTATCCGGGAATTTTCGAATTAGGGCCAACAAAAAAATACCATAGATAAGAATAATTTTAGAGATCAAAGTGCCCTAGTTTGGGAGAAATATGAATAACAAAAGCTCCCGCTTTATTTTCTAAATTAATTAAATTCTATAAATCGAGAACATTGGAATGCGTGTTCAAATTCATCATTTTCAGTATCGTTGTGTTAAGTATATTATTTAAAAGCTGTTCGAGAAGTTTCATCAAATTATGAGCGTTGGTTTGATCGTGGTTCATTTTCGAAATTTTAAACCTCAAAAATTAAAATAAATAAAATATTGCTCTGAATTGAAAACTTTCGGCGCGAGGGTGTTCGTTATGTCATAACACACCTCGGTGCCAAGTTTCGTTGTATTTGAACGCGAAACGGCAAAAAAATGTGAAAATTTTAAATATAAGTTTTTCCAAAAACCCCTATTTTTCCCCTGTTCTTCCCATGTTTCCCCCTCATTCGCTTGATCCCTGCTACGGCTACACGATCGCAGGCTCTGTCTTGCGACAAGCCTGTAGGTGGACCTTCCGCCTGCCAAGGAGCCGCCTGCACCATTTTTGGCGCAGGCTGGTCGGCACTTAGCCGACTCTCTCCCCTCCCTTTCTCATCCCATTCCCTATTTAAACTCCCTTTCCCTCCTTCTCTACACAACAACACCCCTCTTCTCCCTCACAACAGCAGCAGCTTCCCTTCCTCTCCCTGCCAACCCCTCCAACCCAGCCCCTACTAGCCAGTCAGCCGTCGGCCAGCCAGCAGCAGCCACCTTGTCGGCCAGCTACCTCCTCCGACCGGCCAACAGCAGTCCAGCCAGCCCTCCTCCAGCCTCTGGTCACCCCGCTACGGCCTCTCTCCGTTTTCCGGCGATCCTAATCCTAAGGTAAAAGGAATTGGAAAGGAAGAAAATGGAAAGAACATTTTTCTAATCTTGTTACTCTATACTTAATAAAATCATAGCTATTAAATTAATAATTAGCCATTCACATTAATATTATTCTCATTAATTAATAATAGGAACAATACAAATGTTATAAAACGATTATTATTTCCAATTTTATTAATTTCAATTCAGTCATTTTTATTCGAACTTTTCCTTCATACTTTATAACCATAACGCTTTAATAAACGTTACTGCTATTGCAGTAACTTTTAAAAAAATCAAATTTTAATCAAAAAATAAGAAACTAAAGAAGAACCGAACGAAAAAGAAGATAATATTTATTTCTAAGAAAATTTGCTGAATTCTAAAATATCGAGAACTTAAATGCATATTGAGCAAACTATCACTCATCCGAACTTAAGAAATAAAGGTACCCAGTACATGACATGTATTACATTTTGTACTTTTACTGCTGCTTAGCATCGCTTTCGAGCCAAATTCGTATTGAAGCTTGCTTGGTTGTTCGAAACCAACGTAGCAATCTTCGTGGCTAATTAATGGAAAAATAACATCAGTAATAGCATTCGTAGCCAATTACTGAAAAAATGACATCAACAACGACATTCGTGACTAGTTATTGGAAAAATGACATTAGTAACGATATTCGTGGCTAGTTACTGAAAAAATGACATCAGTAACGACATTTGTGGCTAATTACTAGAAAAATGACATCAATAATAGCATTAGTAGGTTGTTACTGGAAAAATAACATCAGTAACAACATTCGTGATGGGTTACTCTAAAAATAACATCAGTAACAACATTCGTGGCAAGTTACTGGAAAAATAACATCAGTAACCAACATCTTTGAGCTAATATCTTTTGCAGGAAATTAATTATTTCATTTGTAGTTTTACCTCTTTATTTTCCAACATCTTTTTTGCAAATCACATCCCTGCTATTATAAAATGTAATACTTCATTGTTTACTGTAGTACCTAGGGTATTATCTAATTACTAAGAATTTCAATCTCATTATTATTTTATGTACAATATCAGGTCAGGTGCTTCTAGAAGAATACACGCAAGAAACCTAATGCTTAAAATATTCAAACTGCTGATAGATCCACGATGCTATTTGCTTGTTTATCTTTTATCTTTTTTTTTACTTTTGTACGAGTACGATGAAAAGATCTTGTAATATGAACTACTGAAATAAATGAATAATATCTTTGATTTTTCTGTATCTATTTTCTTTCTCAAATTGCTCAATATGATCCTGCAGTAAGTGAACACCCGAATGTCGAGACATCACAGGCGCCTAGCTCTCGGGTAAGACCCGCTACTGCGCACTGCAGCGCCGTGCTCTCGAGAATCATCCGCCTAAGCGCGTTATAGCGCCTGACTTTCGTGATTTTACCCTTTGCGACGCCTTGCTCTCGGGCAATGTCTAACACGGCGCGCTCAAAGCGCTCTGTGGCGCGCTGTAATGCCACTCTTCACCTATTTTTATATTTCCCAAAAATGGAGTTCTTCCTCCTGAAATGCGGCAAAAACACCCATTGAAGTACAACTAATCATATGAGAAACATAAATTCTAACATTAAATTGACTATATTTATTGGTTTCATCAATGCTATCCCTATTATTTCTACTCAAAAATATGCAAAGTCGTGAAACACATATTAGTGTCTAAAAATTTATGTTTCATTTTCTTAATTGCATTATATTTACAAAAACCTAACAAAATATAAAATTTTTAACTGAAAATGCCCTCGAAATGGACCAAACAGTAGAGGAGATGATATTGTGGCATTTGGGTCGATTAAATTTGCTAGTTATGATTTGAATTTTGATCTCAATGTTAGTTTATCATCATGTTCATTAGATGAAATTATAATAAGCAAAACAACAATTTTCAAAAGTATTGTTTGAATTTCAAAAAATATCTCTAATTACCATTGTTTTCATCTGTAAATGTCTATTAGCAATTTACTATCATATTTATAAGCTGAAATTATGATAAGCAAAATAACAATTTTCAAAATTATTATTTAATTTTCAAAAAATATTTCTAAATATCATTATTTTTATCTGTAAAAGTCTATTGGTAGTTTATAAGAAGCAAAATAACAATTTTTTAAAAATTCAAAATTATAGCTTAATTTTCTGAAAGCATCTCTAAATATCATTGTTTTCATCTCTAAATATCAATTGTTAGTTTATCATTATGTTCATTATATGAGATTATGATAAGCAAAACAGCTGTATTCAAAATTATTGTTTAATTTTAAGAAAGTATCTCTAAATTTTATTATTTTCATCTCTAAAGATCGATTGTTAGTTTATCATTATGTTCATTGTAGTTTTCAAAATTATTATTTGATTTTCAAAAAATATCTCCAAATGTAATTATTTTCATCTCTAAAGGTCAATTATTAGTTTATCATATTTATTAAATTAAACTATAAGAAGCAAAATAATATTTTTCAAAATTATTATTTAATTTTTAAAAAGCATCTCTAAATATCATTGTTTTCATCTCTAAAGATCGATTGTTAATTTATCACATCATGTTCATTAAATAAGATAATGAGAAGCAAAAGTGCATAATTGCAATTTAACAAATTATTTGTTATTTTCAAAAAATATCTCTAAATGCAATTATTTTGATTTTATCTTTAAAGGCTGTTGTTTTTATCTCTAAAAGTTAATTGTTAATTTACCATTATATTTATTAAATGAAATTATGAGTAGCAAAATATCAGCTTAACAAATTATTGTTTAATTTTTAGAAAGCATCTATAAATACTATTGTTTTTATTTTATCTATAAAACCTGATATTTTTATGTCTAAAGACTGATTATTAGTTTATCATCATATTCATTAGATGAGATTATGAGAAACAAAATAACTATTTTATAAATTATTATTTAATTTTCAGAAAGCATCTCTAAATAATATTATTTTTATTTCTAAAAGTCAATTGTTAGTTTACCATCATATTCATTAGATAAAATTATAAAAAGCAAAATAACAATTTTATAAATTATTGTTTAATTTTCAGAAAACATCTTTAAATATTATTATTTTCATCTTTAAAGGTTAATTGCTAGTTAACCATATGTTCATTAGATGAGATTATGAAAAGCAATATAGCAATTTTACAAATTATTATTTAATTTTCAAAAAATATCTCTAAATGTCATTGTTTTCATATCCAAAATTGATTGTTAGTTCATTATCATGTTCATTATATGAAATTATGAAAAATAAAATAGTAATTTAACAAATAATTATTTCATTTATAAAAAGTATTTCCATATGCGCTTGTTATGAATTGAGGTCTGTAAGAGACCTCAATTTGGATTCAATTTAGTTGATGATGCAACAGCTATTATCCACATGATTTAGAATTGAGTTTGAGCAGTCTAAGACTATCAAAAGTAATAATACTTTGATTTGAGACTATCAACAGATAAGCAACACTTTAACTATCAAAAGAAGTTCGAGACTGACACACAAACAAAATTAACTTAAGAAAATTTGTGTTAAGAAGTTCATACAAACAAAATTAACTTAAGAAAATTTGTGTTAAGAAGTTCATGCAACTCCCAAGTTTGTCGAATAGCCTGCTATGTGCCCACTTCATCAAATGAACTATAAATTTAAATAAAATAAATTTTTTTTGTAAGATTCATGGAACAAATGTTCCAGAATCGTTCCATGATACTTTAAGCCTTCCAAAAAATTCAACGAATGTTACAAATTCGTTTGTCCCTGCTAGTTGGTTAAATGAATACCCAGGTTCGTTGAACAGATGTTCCAAATTCATCGAATGAACGCTCCAGGTTTGCTGGAAGAGCATACAAAAATTGCAGGCCTAAATTGGAAGATGCAATTTTGTTCATGTGCATATGCATTATTCATTTAATCATAACATCTACAACTAGTGTAACCCCCCATTTCTTTAAATACTCTTGTGATGCATCAATATGTACTAAAATACTTTGGGTTGAGCCTATAGACGAAGTTACCATTGGTTCAGCTCTAGTCAAGTCTCTATGACTAGCAGTGTGAGGCAGCAAACTTGCAGTCCCAGTCACAAGTTAGTTGACAGGAACCTATATTATCATTAAAACCATCTGGTGTGATATCCCGATGCCGGCTCAGCAGAAATTGTCCCGGCATTCAGAAGTTGACGTACCGTAGGATCATATTAAGCAATTTAATAGAAAAGGAAATACACGTACAAAAGTCAAGAGATATTTTTTATTCATTTAATATTTCATATTACAAAAATTTCCAACGTTCCTCTTTACAAAGTTCATAAAAAATGAATTGAAACAAAAGCAAAAATAAAAATAAAAGTAAAAGTAGAGCAGTTCCGTAGATCTATTGGTAATTTGATAATTTAAGTTTTAAAGTTCTTGCTCAAGCTTTCCCAGAAGTACCTGACCTGGTATTGTAAAGAAACAATACCGAGATTGAAATTCCCAGTAATTAGAGGATACTCTAAGTACCACAGTAAACAAAATAATATTACATTTTATAATAGCAAATATGTGATTAGCAGATATATGGATGTAATAAAATGCCGGAAGAATAAGAAAATAGCACAAACTGGATAAAATTTTCCTACAACAAGTATTATCACAAAGATGTTGGTTACTTGATTGATGTTTTTTTTCCAATAACCAACTATGAATGTTACTAATATCATTTTTCCAGTAACAACCACGAATAAAATGATGTTGGTTACTTGATGTCTTTTTTCCAATAACCAACCACAAATATTACTGATATCATTTTTCCAGTAATAACTATGAATAAATGGATGTTGGTTACATAATACTTTTTTCCAATAACCAACCACGAATATTATTGATGTCATTTTTCTAGTAACAACCACGAATAAAATGATGTTGGTTCTGAACAACTAACCAAGCTTCAATATGAATCTGGCTCAAAGCAAATTTAAGCAGCAGCAAAGTGCAAGCAAAAGTAATATATGTCATGTACTGGGTATCTTTTTCTTTAAGTTCAAATGTGCGACAGTTCAATTGAATCGGCATTTAGTTTTGGATATTTTAAACTAGCTTTTTAAATATATGATATATTTTTAGGAATTTTTACTTTGTTCTTTTCTATTGTCCTTCATTCATTTTTTTTCTTGATAGAAAATAGTATTTTTAAGTCACTGAGAATAGCAATTATATTGGATATATTATTATTATTATTATTCAATGATAATAATAACATATGAATAAAAGAAAAATAGAATAAAAATAAATATAAAAATGTGTGGAATGTAATTATAAGATGTAAAAAATGAAAATGCCTGAATTGAATTGACAAAATAAAAATAATAATCATTTAATAACATTTGTACTATTCTCATTATTAATTAATGAGAACAATAATGTGTATGACTAATATTTGTATTTTTATTTTCATAACAATAAATATTAAGTTTATAAAAAGAAATACATAAATAATAATATTAGCAAAGTCGCTCCCCAAATTCCTTCCTCCTTTTCCTTCTCATTTTACCTCGGTTAGAGTTATTGGGAAAAAGAGGGAGGTCGAACGTAGCTGAAGGAGCTGGAGGGGTTGCCGAAGTGGGGAGGCCGGAGAGGGAGCTGGCTAGTTTGGAGGGTCCGAATGGAGTGGCCAAAGGGGCTGCCGAAGCTAGTGCCTGGCTGGGAGAGGGGCTGGTAGCAGGGAGAGGGGGCTGGCTGGTTTGTGGGGAAGGCGAGGGAGTGGGGGATTTAAGTAGAAGAATGGAGGGGGAAGAGGGAGAGTCACGCTAGGGGTGGGGCCTTCCTGGAGTTGAACAGGCGCGGAATTTCGCCCCTTGCGATCGGGAATCAGAGAGGGGAGAAATTCTTAAGAAATTTTAAAAAATTTACTTAAAGTAAAACTTTCACATTTTTTCACTATTTGGCATCCAAAAATAATGATACTTGACACCGAGGCGTGTTATGATGTAACAAACACCCTCGCGCCAAAATTTTTTGATTCGGAGCACAATTTAATTTTATATTAATTTCTGAAGGTTTAAACTTCATAAATTAATTTAGGTTGAACCAGTGCTCCAAAATTGATAAAACTTCATGAGTAGCTTTTAAATAATATACTCAACATGATAAAATGAAAATCGATGATTCGGCCACGTATTTAATGTTCTTGATTTATTGCATTTAAAAGGTTCAGAAAAATAAAGCGAGAGTTTTCGTTCTTTGAATTTCTCCCAAACTAGAGCACTTTGATTTAAAATTTATTCTCATGTAAAGGTATTTTTGTTTGCCCTAATTTGAAGTTCCCCGGGAACCTGATGTTAGAGTCGGAATTTAACCTAATTTGTAAAGTAACGACATTGGGTCGTTATATCTGGTAATGAGTTAAATGCATGCTAAAGTCTCCAAGGGATTAAGCCTCGCAATCCTTCCTGAGCTGACGAAAGTTCGTAGATCTTATGGTGCTAATAGCAGCACGAGTTGGGGACTTGGGCACAAGTCACAAGCATCTTATGCTAAATTGCTATCTTTTGTTGCACTGCTTTGGAGAGGATTCTCTCAGATCAAATGGGCTTATTAGCCATTAAAAGTAAGCCTAAAATATCCCATGAATGACAAGGAAACAATTTCAAATCATTTGGCATGATAAGAATTTCATTTTCTCCTTCCTTCCTTTCTGCTCTCAAGTATTTTCTCAACTCCCAAACATTAAGAAAATGTTGATTACAGGCCAAGAATATCAATTTTTTAAAACTATAAGTGTTAATCTGATTATAGTGAACTAAAATCTTCCCTCCATCTTTTCAATTTGCAAATATCAATAAGGATCCCTTTCTACTTTAGTTCCCTCTAGCTTTTCTCATGCTTTCCTTAAGAGAATTTTCCCAATAGCTTATGTCACAAGTCTATATTGTACTCAGTATTTGATTTCAAAATCTCTATCATTTGAACATGTTTCGACCATTCATAATTAAGAACCATTGAGTGCTTGGATAAAGCCATAATGCAAGATCATTCATGATTGCATGACCCTATGAATACATGTGTTCAAATTCTTTGAATTCATATTATAATGATATTAATTTTATTATTTTTATAAAAGAGATATTCTACATAATTCTAGCATAAATTTTCCTTGGTCTATGTGTATGAAGAAAAAAATCATATCAAGTTGGCCCTGCAAAAAAGACATGAAGCCCTATTTCTTGCACGACAAGTTCGTCATATATGTAGCAAGTCACATAACTCCCAATCCCATTTCTGTGGTGATATGAATTGTTCCACCAATATAAAGTACTTTGAACATCCCTATCACACAAATGATATATTGAGGGACGTAGTGTAATGGTTTATAGATAGCACCTTATGTAATCTAAATATTGTTGTAACAAAGAACTAAGCGTGTGGTTGTGAGATGCCCTTGATGAGAGATTATGTTATTTAATACTATGTGACAAGGTGTGGTAATCAGATTATGGAATAATTTAGGGGTAAAGTAATATAATTCCCAGAATTCCAAAAATTTAAGTGTTTGGTTTGCAGGATTCTCGAAGTAATTTGATTACCGGGTAAATTACATGGGAATTCAATTACCCCAATTATTATCATGTAAATCGCAACGTCATCATCCCAGCTTCGTTGCCGCTTCGTCATTGTCGCCGTCCCCGCTTTGTCCCTGTTTTGTCCCAGCCATTGTTAACTTCAGCTTGTCCAAGCTTCATCATCGACTTTATCGACGATTTCGACACTCCCGCTTCATCCATTCAGATCATTGCCGGTAAGGCCATTGCCAGGAAACTGCAAATTTAGACAGTCCAGGCCATCCCCGTTAACTCCCTGCCATTGTCAACCTATGCTTCGTACCAGCTCTTTGTTGGCTTCATAGACTACTTTAACCTACCCAGACTGTTCCCGGCGGGCTTCAACCAGCTCAAACCTCAGGTAGGCCATTGTTGACCCTCGTAGATCATCCTCGATGCTCATAGACAGTCCGCAATGTTAAAATTGAGGGTAGATTTTTTTAAAATAAATTACAGTTAGCTCAAATTACATTTAACCAAGCATCAAATTGTAAATCCCATGAAACTTTTTACCACATTTCAAACACTACTATTTAAATTTTAATATATTTGGTTTACCTGAAAATTTTTAAGCTGTAATTATTTTACTTCAGTATTATTTTAACATCAAACTAAGCAGCTCACATGTGATTGTGGCACTTAATACTTAGTGCACTTAAGCTTGGATAACCTAGGCATACAAAAGCATATGTGTTTTGATTGAATGAAAAGTTATTGCCAATTGTGGTCCTAAAAATTTTGCAGCATAGAAATGGTCAGCAACTGAACAAATGTTTTTTTTAAATGCAAAGAATTTAAATTTTTTTCTACTCATAACCCCAACTAGATCTGTCCATGATAGGTGTGTCTTACAATTAATCTAGCATGTAAGTGTTATATGTGTGCCTTAGAACTAGTCTAGCATGAAAGTGTTATACATGCTCTGCATTCATTTAAAACTAAAGACAATGGCACACTAAAAAGTATAAAATCTAGAGGTAAACAATGGGCAAGCGAGTCCGAGTCTATTATGAGTACCTTTTTAGAAAAATATAAGAGGGTGACGAGTCACTTGGGTTGGCGTTGGCCATCCATAAACAAAGCATTGTAGTTATGTGAGACAATTTATGGATCATTTCTATAAATATATTGTGATTTGATGCCTAGCTATGTTGACAATATCACTGCTCAAAATTTGCATAGTGATTCAGTGTCATCTATCACTATTTTTTAGTGATAGGAAATTTCTACAATACACTAAAATTATGTTCTGGTTTACTACAAGGGTCCCACTACATAATTACAATGTTTTCTACGAGGGTCATTCAAATCTGTTTCTACTCCAACCCGCACAAGATCTGTCGATGATAGGTGTGCCTTACAACTAGTCTAGCAGGTCAATATCATGCTCTGCATTCATTTAAAACTAAAGACAATGGCAAATTAAAGAGTATAAAATCTAGAGGTAAAATGGGTAAGCAAATTTGAGTCTATTGTGAGTACCTATTAAGAAAAAAATAAAGAAGCGGTGAATCATTTGGGTTAAAGTTGGCCATCCATAAACAAAACATTGTAGTTATGTAAAATTATTTATGGATAATTTCTATAAATAAATTCTAATTTGCTGCTCAGCTTTGTTGACACTATCGCTACTCATAATTTGCATAGTGATTTAATGTCATCCATCATTATTTTTTGTGATAGAAAATTTCTACAATACACTCACATTTTCCTATAAGGATCCCATTACTGTGCAACCCGAGAACCAAATCTAGGAGTGGGTGAATCAAAGCAGAGTATTTAGCATTTTTTTATCACTCACAATTGTTTTCTCATAATAAATAAAGGATATTATTTCATTAATAAAAAGTACATCAATATATTTAAAAACACATAATACATATAGTTCCTTCATTACAAACTTAAATCACTTAACAAATAATACACAAATCACTTTACAAACATCACTCACATCAACATGTTTTCACATACTCATCCACACATGCATTAAAATCACCTCATCCCATGATACATCAAACACACACCAACCAAGCCATCTCACGCAGCTCAAATCCCTCAAATAAGCTACTACTCCTCATCAAATTCTTACACTTTCTTTTTGCAGGTGCTCAAGTGCTACTTAAAAAATAAATTACCAAACGTGAACCGAAGCTCAATAAGTTCTAGCATCTAAGAAGCAAGACATTTCACATAATAATTTGATAAGCACGGGTGATATTTAAAATTCAACAAAGCATCTAAGAAGCATGAACACATAGGGTTTTCACATTGTAAAGTTTAGGAATCAAACGCTCTCATCGCATGTTGATTTCATAATTTAAAACATGCTATTTTATACACTTAATTCTAGATTTTGAAAGCTAATATTTTCATTGCAAATATTTTCAAAGATGCTTAAGAAGGGGCATCTAACATGCAAGGATTCTATACTACAATTTACATACATATACCTAAAAATGGCTAACTAATTTGCATAATAAAAATATTAAGCGCATTCATAAAAAATATTACATCTAAGGCATCTAAGGCAGATTGTCAACATAGAATATCAGCATTTTGGAAAATATTATCAACACTTCAAAATGATAACGAACACAAGTATACATTACAAAAAATCAGATCATTGACACGGCTAAGCACCACAAATACAATGCACTTGTGGAAAACAAGAAGATCCAAGAGCAATTAGCTAATGGGGTAAATGACAACCCAAGGGACCTGTCATCCCCTCATCATTAGTGAAAGCTCACACAGAACAAACATTATCACTTAATCGTTGTCCCCACAATGATATTCACACCACTTATTAAGTACTACAAATTTTGCTTAGTTAAATTAGCATGCTCAAAACTTGCATTTACTAGTTCAATAATTTCTAAACACTCAAATAATAGAAGGAAAAAATTGCTAACTACATCGCATTATGAGGGAAAAAAGGGTTTTTATTTCATGTCACTTGCACGCGGTAAGTGGGCCTCTTGCATTCTGACTCACAACAGATAGAGCTTCCACAAATTTATCCTTAACAAAATAGATATATATCTAAAACATACTCTGAAGCCAGCAGTCTTACTACTAATTGCCTATCGCATGCATATTCTCAAAATAAAAAATTTTCATACAAATCAAATTGTATATAAAACAAAACCATAATGTTCCTAATAATGATAGTAAAATGCATACTCAAACTTGATTCATGTAATTGTTTTTTTTTTATAACGTAACTATTATTTTTGAACTTCTAATACATTTATGAATAAAAATATATAATTTTTGCCGATGCAATAACCATGTAAATACTTCAAAAGTAATTAGGGTTCTTCTTAATCCAAAAGTTTTCATACAAATGAAATAGACTAAATCACTATATGACCAATGATTCCATAAATTCATGAGAGAAGAATGACGAAACATAGTTTTTTGTAGAATTGTAACATAAGCTCCTGATTGAACGAAAAATAAAAAAGGTTTAACAAAATGAGTATATATTACCTTATTAGTCACTTAAAACAATTAGTCTGAGATTCTCCAAAGAATGCTTCAAATCATGAATATATCAATTTTCACTAGTCTCTAATGAAAAATCAAAGGAATTTGGCTTATGAATGGAGGTGGAGATGAGAAATAAAAGAAACAGTAGGGAAGTGACTTTGAAACTTGGGCTTTTGTTTTAAGTGAGAGCAAAACGTAAAATTAGAAATTTCTTATATACTGAGTCTTATCCATAGGGTCACAGTAGCCTTAAAAAACGTATCAAAGAGTGCCACAGCAGATTCTTGCAGCAACTCATGCATCGAGTCATGACAGAATTAAACCAAGTGCAGTTCTGAGAAACTTAACAAAGTTTTGGACTCAAAGGGGCTTTGATACAAATTAATTGAGCTAAATGAAAGTGTTAATAAATTTGATCCAAAAGTTAAATGTTACAACCAGTCTATGCCAATTTGATGATAAGTCTACATATTTAATATATTTCTTAAAACATATATATGCATGAATCTATTAAATCTGTAAATTAAATCTATATATGTTAAATCAGTAATGTGTTGAATCCATGAGTTTACAAAAATTGAAATATGTTCAATTTGTAAATCTGTAGTTAGCAAGATATGCATCTGCTGCATCAGAAATCTTTCAATTCTACAATATATATATATATATATGAATGATATTGCAGCTTAGTGGTTGAAACTTAAGATTTCTTATCTCAAGTCATAAGTTAAAATCCTACCGGCCACACCTAAGAGAAAGAAAAAAAAAAAATATATATATATATATATATGCATTTGTTAGTTGTAACATATGCATATGTATAATCTAACTTTTGTAAAGTTAACACTTAATGCTAACTACATTTCACAATCATATTCAGCTTCCTAGTGGTTTTAATTCATGAGAAAAGCTTTTAAAGGGTGCTTGTGTCTACTAAACTTAGCTCACTCCATTTAATTATATTTTGAATGGCACTAGACCACAGGATTGTTGCCTAAGGGAAGTTAATGAGGAGTTTAATGAGCAGTAATAATTAAAAGACTTAATAAAATAAATGGAGGTGACGTAATTATTTCACTTGAACTTTAATAATTATAATAAACTGATACCATGCACAACTAAATCATAATAGTGGGCAACGATGTCTAGAATGTGGTAAAGGTGATATGATTACTATGTGCGGTCTTTGCTGCATATATCTAAATATGTTGTAAAAAAAAAATCATTATAATCTCTTTCATCCCATCTAGATTCTATAACAGTTACAGTTATAACTATTTAGTCCAAATTATTTAAATTATTAAAACAAAACAAAATAAAAAGACTTTCCTAAATATTAAATTTGGCAGCAAATAAAAAATCCAGAATGTTTAATGGTTAGCATAAATGAGAATGCTAATAGTACCATTATTAATAATATCAATTTTGTCTATTCCTTTACCTATTTATTTAATATTAATAATACATATTTATTTCTGTAACGACTCATTGTCGTTACTTTGCTAAATTAGGTCAAATCCCACCTCAAAAATTAGGACTCCAGGGAATTTCAAATAAGGGCAAACAAAAATACCTTTAGATGAAAATAATCTTTTAAATCAAAGTGCACTAGTTTGAGAGAAATCCGGATAACGAAAACTACCGCTTTATTTTTTTGAACTTTTTAAACTCAATAAATTGAGAACATTAAATACATGTCCAAATTTATTGTTTTTCGTGTAATTATGTTAAGTATATTATTTAAAGGCTACTCGAGAAGTTTCATCGATTTTGGAGCGTCGGTTCGACCTCAATTAATTTTCGAAGTTTAAAACTTCAGAAATTAATTTAAAATAAATGTTTACTCCGAATCGAAAATTTTTGGCGCGAGAGTGTTCGTTATGTCATAACACACCTCGGTGTTAAATTTTGTTATTTTTGGACACCAAACGACGAAAAAATACGAAAATTTTAACTTCAAGTGTTTTTTTTTAATTTTCCTTAATTCCTTCTTCCCCGCAAGCCCCCTTAGCCTCCAGCCTCCTCTCCCTTAGCTCCCTGCCCAGCCACCCTGCCAATTAGCAACAGCCTCCTCCCAGCCTCCCACAACAGCAAGCTCCCTCCCTTTTCCTGCCAGCCAGCCACTTGCCGCTGTCGGCCGCCCTCCTGCACTGCCAGCCGGCCAACACCACCCCAGCTAGCCGTCCGGCCACCCTACTCCAACCTCGCTCTGTTTTCCAGTGATCCTAATCCTAAATGTGAGAGGAGATAAAAAGATAAGGAAATTGAAGAGAGATTTTGCTATTTTTATTATTATTTATTTATTTTTCTAATTATTACATATATAATAATTCTTATTATGAAAAAAATAAAAATATTAGTCATTCACATTTTTATTGTTCTCATTAATTAATCATTAGAACAGTACAAATGTTATTAAATGATTATCTCCATTCTGTCAAATTTCAATTCATGCATTTTTATTTTATTTTTTTTTCATTCATATATTATTATTATCATTGAAATAATGATAATAATAATATTATTACTACCCTCAATGACTTAAAAATATTGTATTCTATCAAGAGAAAGAATGAACGAAAGACAAAATAGAAAAAAACAAAATAAAAAAATCTCTAAAAATATATCATATCCTTAAAAGGTTAATTTAAAATATCAAAATCTAAATACAGATTAAATCGAACTGTTGCACATTTGAACTTAAAGAAAAAGGTACTTAATATATGATATGTAATATTTTTTGCACTTTATTACTGCTTAGCTTCACTTTGAGCCAAATTCGTATTGAAATTTGGTTGGTTGCTTGAAACCAACATCCCTTTCATAATGTGGTTGTTACGGGAAAAATAACAACAATAACATTTGTGAATGTTGCTAGAAAAATCACATCAGCAATATTTGTGGGTTGCTAGAAAAAATGACATCGACAACATTCATGTGGTTACTGAAAAATGACATCAGCAATATTTGTGGGTTATTGGAAAAATGACATCAGTAAAATTCGTGGGTTGCTGGAAAAATGGCATCTGCAATATTCGTAGGTTACTAGAAAAATGACATCAGTAACATTCATAGTGAGTTACTGAAAAAATGATATTAGTAACCTATATTTTGTGATAAAATTTTTCACAAGAAATTGATTATTCCTTTTTGCACTATTGACTTACCTTTCCTGCATATATATTACATCCTTATTTCTGCTAATCGCATCTCTGCTTTATAAAAAGATAATTTTTATTGTTTACTACGGTACTTAGAGTATTCTTTAAGTACTAAGAATTCTAATCTCAGCATTATTTTCTTTACAATACCAGGTCAGGTGCTTCTGGGAAAATTCAAACAAGAACCCTAATTCATATATTTTCAAACTTGCTGATGAATCTACGACGCGATTTTAATTTTTACTTTTATTTTTATTTATTTTTTTGTTTCAGTTCATCTTTGATGAACTTTGTAAGAGGAACATTGGAGATTTTTGTAGTTCAGGAACTTTAAATGAATGGGAATTATCTTTTGTCCTTTATATGGTGTTCCTTTTTCTTTCAAATTGCTCAATATGATCCTGCAGTGCGAGTACCCAATGTTGGGAAAGTTCGTGCTGAACCGGCATCGGGCATCACAATTTCTTCATGCACAAAATCATAATGGTTGTAGTTAAGAGCAAGCAACAAAAACCTCTCCTCACGCAAGCACTTTCACCCACGGACTCTCCTACTGCAACACTCCTTTCCTCGCAAGCAACACATTTATGCATGCCAGTGTGAATCAAGCCTTGTCATCCACTAAAGACCACACTATCAAGAATCAACTTCTCCAGATCCACACATAATGCTCCCTTCTCCAATACACAGAACAGCCAACCCTTTCCTGTAACGACCCAATGTCATTATTTTTTAAAATTAGGTCAGAGCCCGCTTCAGACATCAAAACTCTTTGGAATTTCAAACTGGGGCAAACAAAAATACCCTTAGATAAGAATAATTTTTAAGATCAAAACATTGAAATACGTGTCAGAATTCATCGATTTCAATGTCGTTGTGTTAAGTATATTATTTAAAGGCTGCTCAAGAAGTTTCATCAAATTCTGAGCGTCGGATTTATCGTGATTAATTTCTGAAGTTTTCAAACTTCAGAAATTAATTAAAAATAAAATATTTGTCCGAATTGAAAATTTTAGGCGCGAGGGTGTTCGTCATGTCGTAACACACCTCGGTGCCAAATTTCGTTGTATTTGGACCCCGAACGGCAAAAATATGTGAATAATTTAACTTTAACTTTTTTTTTTTTTTAATTTTCATTTTCCTTGTTTTTCCTTCTCCCCCGTTCGCCCCATGCTCCCGCGTCGCGCCCGGCAGGGCTTCTGGCGCGGAACCTTCCGCGCCAGGGAGGGCCGCCTGAGCCATTTTTGGCGCAGGCTGGTCGGCCCACCTGGCCGACCCCCTCAACCAGCCCTCTCCTCTACTTAAACACCCCCCTTCCTTCTCCTCCCTCACACAACCCCTCTCCTCCTCCAAACCCTAGATAGCAGCCAGCCAGCCCTCTCCTCCCCCTCCTGCAGCCCCTCCTCCCCCTCACAGCAGCCCAGCCAGCCTTCCTTCCCCACGGCAGTCCCCTCCAGCAGCTCCAGCAGCCACCAAACAGCTTCCGGCAGCCTTTGACGGCCACCAACAGCCCTTTCCAGCCATCCCCTTGCTGCTGCCACCTCGGCCAGCCCTCGGCCAGCCGCCCCAACCACCCCATTCCGACCAACAACCCGACCAGCAACCCACTCCGGCCTCCCTCCGCTTTTCGGCAATCCTAATCTTAAGGTAAGATAAGAAGTTTAAGATAAAAAAGGGAAAATAAAACATGATAATTGATTTTTGTTTGCTAGTTTTTATTCATTTATACCTACTTAATAGTCATAATAATGATATAATATCGTCATTCACATTAATATGATTTTCATTAATTAATAATGAAAACTATACATATGTTATGAAATAACTATAATTTCAATTTAAGCATTTTCTTTTTGACAGTTATTTCTATTACGTTCTTTCATTCTTATATTATTGTTGTCATTAAAATAATGATAATAATAATATTGTATCAAATATGATTTCTATCCTCAGCAAATTAATAAATGTTATAATAAATATTACTGCCATCGCAGTACCTTAAAGATCAGTCTTCAATCATATTAAGAAAGCGAAAGAAGGACATAATCGAAATGGAAATAAATGTTACTCCTAAAAACATTGGCTAAGAGCTAATTTAAAAATATCCTAAGCCTAAAACACAAATTGAGCGAACTGTCACTCATCCGAACTGTTGAACTGTCGAACTGTTGAACTTTTAAGAACAAGGTACCAGATGTCTTTTATTACTTCTATTTAAATTTTTTTTTTTTCTGCTCAGCATCGCACAAATTTGATAAAAGTGCTTTTTAAAGTCACATAAAATGATATATGAATAAGTTTGGATAAGTGAGAAGCAAGGGTTCCATGTTGCTTTATACTTTTTGTCTGATCAGACAACCGCTAGGACGAGGCTGTCCGACATCGGGAGTCATAAGGAGCTTTTACTGATAAGCCTTTGAGGGGGCAGATATAGAGGAAAGTTGAGATATGTAACACAAAAATGAACCCCCCTTTTTCTCGATTTTGTACTTGCCCAACAAAATCATATTTTGCCTCAGATATCAAGCGCTAAAAATTCTGTATTTATTTTTGTGACTGCAATTGAAACGGGTTTGCAAGGATAAGTTTGTACAACTTTTATTCCTGTCAAATATTAATTATTTTGCTTATTATTTAACATTTGTAAAGATAACATCTATCAGTACTTAGTTTCACAACTAACTGATTTTCGAATGCCCGCACTTTTGAAACGTACCCAAATCAGGAGTTCGTCCTTGAAGAAAGGCGCTAAGAACCAAGCAGAGCTGATACTGCTACCTGCTAATCCACCGCTTTCTTTTTGACTCTATCCACTTTTAAAAAGTTTGTAATTTTTCTTTTATTTTAAAGTACTCAAAGACTTGTGAATTAATGAATAAATGAGTTATGTTTGATGTCTATATATTTGTCTCTTAAACCACTCAATATGATCATGCGGCTAGAGAACTTGTCATTGCTTGTTGTTGTTGCTATTACTATTCCACAAGCAAACCGGTGCTGGATTAGCTCCCGCTGACCCGGCATCGGGTCCTCACATCTCCCACTCTCACTCAAACAAAAATTATAAGACTAGCTGCCGACAGCAATCTCCAAACAGACATTATAAAAATATAGCTTTGTTATACACAGACAAACCCCACCCTGTTTATATCTTCAATCACAGAAGAATAACGGCAATAGTTAAGAGCAAGCAACTAAGACCTCTCGCGCAAGCACCTTCACCCACAGCCTCTCCAACTGCAGCCGTCTTCTTGCCTCACAAGCAACATGTTTCCTCATGCAAGTGACAATTGAGCATTTTCATCCTCTAAGACCACAGCAGAAACAATCAACTTTTCTATATCAACATATGACCTTCCCTTCTCCAATGCGCAAAACAGTCACACCATCTCCCACACAAATAAAATTATAAAACTATAGCTACCAGCACAATCTCCGATAAAGCATTGGAGGTGACAATACTCATAAGCAATCTATAAGAACTCAACATCAGCACTCTTTCCTAAATATTCTTTTACCTTCTTTCTTTTTCACAAAATCAACAGCAATTCTTTGTTTTGAAAATGCTTTGTTCCAATAGAGAGATAAAAATCTAGAATTGATCCCTCATGAAGAAAAAAATAGCAGATTAGCTTTCACCCATGTGACGAGCCCAAATTTATAATGTTTAGTTTTCAAATTGGTACGCAAAAATCCTTTAGGTAAAATTCTATGCTTTCAAGAGAAAATGTAACTGCTTCTTACCCTTTCTCAATAACATTAAAACCATAGAATTTGCTTAAATTTACTTTAATTTACATTGTACATACATGTGCAGCATTTATGAATGTATATACATGCTTAGCATTTATGCATGCATGTAGGCATGGCAAAATGCATGTGATACAATTAATCAAAGTCTGATGTGTAAATTGTGGCATGCACTATTTTTTCTAGAATTGAAATGGAAGAAAATATAAAAGCGAGGAATTCAACAAGTCCCAACAAATCAAAAAGTGGGAAATTCTATGTATGTTAAAGTACATCCATTTTCCGTAAATATGTCATATTTAGTCTTTCAATGTAAATATCATTGAAACTATTTTCAAAAAATCAATAATAGTGGCATGTCATTGTTGGACTCCGTCTTTCAACTTAATTTAAGGTTGATTAAACTAAGGCTCAACTATCATAACTAAAACATCAAATAGTCTTAAGCTTAATATGCTCAAACTATCTAAGACAATATTTTCTATTTATTCTCATTTTAAGCCACTCCAACCTTGCTACATGTAACAGCCTCCTACTAAAATAAATTAATTAGCTTTTAAAAAAAAAAACATTGTTAAACAACCTAATTAAAGCTTTAAAATATCCAACGGTTCCTTTTGATTAGTGGAAGAGAATTCACTGTGGCGGGTACTGCACGAAGCAGGCGTGCGGCAGCATCTCGACCGTCGCTCGTCCTTTTGGGTCTCATCCGGCGGTTTAGCATTAATCAAACCAAAAATTTGAGATTTGGCCGTTCGATCAACCGATCGAACGAACGGCCAGATCCCGCTCCCTGTACGCCTCACGCACGATCGCGGCTGCCAGAGAAGGACTGTCCGGTTCTCCAGCTGGCCTCCCCGTGGCTATAATCCCCCTCTATTCCTTTCCTAAGGGATTTTTGGGCATTTGCTGAAAATTTCTAGAGCTGCTGTGTCCGAAGTGCTTGCGGAAGCTTCTTCGTAGGGTTGCGACTTCTAGCGAAGCTATCGACGTGTGCGCGTGAGAAGGAGTAGGAAAGAGCTTTGCGTACATTAAGCCTCCGTCGACGAGCCGTTCTGTGCGGGATCTTCAGGTACTTCCGTCTTCATCTCCTTTCCTTTTACGCACGTATCGATTTTTCCCTTCCGAAAAAGTTAGGGTAGCGTCGTCTTCACTTCATCAAGTCCATTTATGACCTGGGAAGATAGCTTCGGCGAGTTTCACTCGCCGACGTGCGGGCCGTCCCCATGATCGAGTAGGACTTTACCTTTTTCCTTCTTTCTGTCGGTAGCCTTCCTCTGTCAGCAACCTTCCTCCGTCGGCATCCTTCTTCGCCTCTTCCTATCGTCATCTCGATCGGCATTTTTCCCCTGCGAAGAAGGCGACGCTCTAGCCGAATCCCGAATTTCTTTCGGGCTACCTTGCTGTCGGACCGAGCGATTCTTTTATTTTGAACCGTGCGGTTCATTTATACAGTATGATTAACTTAAGGATTTTTATTAAATTATAAGTTTAATTATTAATAAGTTTCATTAAAACATACATTATGAAATATTTACCCAATATATGCAATATTATATATCAATTTGATCGTAAAAACGAGTAAATCAATAATATGAAATTTAATTTCAGTTTTGTTAATTATTTTATTGGATAAATAATTAGGATTAATCAATTAATGTCATATTAATATTGATCTTTCAAGTGACTTAATTTGATCAATTGATTTCCAAATCAAAAAAATCAAATAGTCCATTTTACTCACAAATATGTGAGAATCAATAATATGGAATAAAATCCAATATTTAAAACCTAATTTTCTTAATTACTTTTTAACCTAATTAGGAGTCATTAAAACTCTAATTTTTCAATGTTGTCCAAAATTGACAAACTTAATGTCAATCTTTCTCCTTATAAAATAAGGATTTCATTTAATTATAAAAGAGTTCAATTGGACAACAAAATTATGATAATAGGTTTTTGACTCTCACTTAGTGTTATTGTGATTAACCTAAATTTCTAAGTAGCTTACTATAAGTCTTATAAATCCTATGATAGCTAACTTGTCACATTTATTATCTCCTTTAGCACTTAGATAATATTTTTATGAGCTTAGTTCTCAATTCCCTAGTTATGCGAATTAATTGCCAAGTGCTTAATTCACTTTTCAACCCTAAGGTAGAAACTCTAGGATTTGAATTGTAATTGATCTATAGTTGGATCCTAAGTCTATTAGTTGAAACCATTAAGAATAAATAATCTTAATGTATTGGTAATTGTAGATTTGTTAACCAATTAGATCTAGTTTTAGTGATTAATTCAATACTTAGCTTATTCATCCTAATCCCTAAAACCTAATTTTTTATTAAATTAAGATATAGTAATAAGTATCCTTAACTTACTTAGATTAGTATAGGGAGTCTATTGAATTCTTTAAACATACATTAATAGTAAACATAGAACTTGTAGTTCTTAAGTCTAGTAAATACTTATCCTAAACTTTGCAATTACTTGTAACTTAGCTAGATTAATATGTTTGATTAGAACATTCAAACTATAACCTAACTAAAAAACCATAATGAATAGTAGTAGAATTTCATTAGTTTCAAATTTCTTAAGTTAGATCTTATGGTTTAGGAAGAGGTTAAGAGTTAGTCTCTAACAACAATCATTATATTTATAAATTATTTTGTCACATCATATTAAATGAATTGAATCTATTAATTTTTAAAATCCTAATTACTATTATATTACAATTAACTTGAGATCAATATCTCAAAATTAATTGGGAGCTCAATTAGCTCAATTCTTTAAGTAGATCATTAAAATTAGATAAATTTGAATATCACTTTGTTGCAAATATTGAATTTTTCCTTATTGGCTTGCTTAGCTTTGAGCCTTATTCATTGAATCATTCATAAAAATATTATGCATAAACAAAACTTTCACCTAAAATTATTAGGGGTTCTATATGGTGGACCAGTCTAGGGCAGACTGAAATGGAGTAATAAGGAGACATCGCATTCTTAGAGGGAGAATGTGAGTGTTTTAGGTATGGATCCCATTTTTCTTATATGTTAAACAGACGTGTTTAACTCCTCATCTTATTCTGAATATGCCCATAGAATGAGTACAGATTAAAATAACTTCAATTAATAAATATGTGAGATCTTCAATCTTATAGATTATTAAGATTCACCATAGCTTTTAGCTATACTACTTTACATAGTCCTAGGCTATGTGTATCTTAGATTTAAATCTAAGATTATTCCTTCAATTTCTTTACTAGGCATTTTCTATAATTTAGGACTGTACTTTACTTGTTTACAGTTTATTTAGATTACAGTGAATGTTGTATAACTCCATTTAAATGCTTCACTGTTTATTTTTTTCCTTACTAAGCATAAGTTCATTTGAACATATCATGCTTTATTTCATTTAATTTCATATGCGCACTAGTTCATTCTAGCCTATTTAGGATGCTTCACCCTTGTATTGATTGTAGGCTAGAATGTTTGATTAAGTGATCAATACTACCTCACTTGTTTTTCATTCCCTTATTTGTATGCTTATCATACTGCACCTATGCTTGTGCTTGCATTATAACTAGAACTGTGATATCCAATTATAACAATAGCATGTTTAGCAAATCTTAATTTGTGCTTAGACTGTTTAGTCTAACCAGGTTTTCTATTTCTTGGCTTTGCCCTATCACATTTAAATATCAAAATGTGATAGATCAGATGCACTTGGATGCTAGTGGAGCTGGACCAAGCGCTAAAAACTAAAATTGCTTCCGCCTATCATATATTATAAATTTATAGCTTATTAAGAATTCCAAGTGAGCTGTAAATTTTCTTTTCTTATTCAGTTTACTGTTGTTCTGTAATAATGTCATTTACTTTAATTTACTATACTTGTTGGAGCTTAGACTATACTTAAATGCTTGTGATGAATGAATGGATGAGTAAATGAATGGATGAATGGGAATTAAATGTATAAAATTTGTGTATTAATTAAGTCTTTGCATATCTTCCTATAAATATTTAATGTCTTGATGAAATAAACTATAGTTTAGACAATTGTTACACATGTACTTCTCTCCCTTTTTCTTTTAGAATTGGAAATGAGCAATCCCATAAAAAAGATTGAACTCTATTTAAAATTAGAAATGAGCAATCCTATAAAAATGATTGAACTCTATATTAGAATTGGAGTTAAAATGGATTGAATGTATGAAAGATTAGGATATCTTTTTTTTTAAATTATAACTCCCATTGGAATGGGAGTATTGCATGTACTTCTGCAGGTGTTTCCTTAACCATTTACAAAGAAGACTCTGCCGAATTTTTTAAGAAAATTTAGACTTAGAATAATTGGGAAAAAATTATAAACCCATAAGTCACATGTTAATTTCCCCATAAATAATTAGAATCCCATGTCTAGGATTAAATGTAAGTAGTTCATTTGTTTTAGATTACTATTGCATGTACTCATGTCTTCTTTCATAAATTGCATGTTCAATTCTATCATCTTTCATTCTTAAAATCCATTTGTTGCATCTTTATTTACAAACTTCTAAATACCATTCATAACTTCCTTTCCATCTTAACTTAAAACCCTCTTCTAAATCCTTGGCCAAACACAATACTTAATGATTTGGATTAGCTTTCTTCTAATCCAGTATTAGGTATTGTGGTGACGTATCAATATTGAGTTAAGTGATTTCCAATATTGGGGTCGTCACACTACATATGAACACACTTCTCATTAGATACCCACTCATTCACCTTAGCTTCCAAATCTCCACGACACTTAATTTATTCTTCTAGTTTTTAGGCCAACATTCTATCCCAATAAATATTATCAGCATTATAGCTATTTTATAAAAATTTTCTATAAGTTTGTGTGTTTTTTCGATCACACAAGATCCCAAAAGTGCTCCTTCATTCCAGTCAAACGATCTAGAGTCATTCTAATTAAATCACTCCCTAATTTATCATTATTTTGCAAGAAAAAATTAAAATATTTGAGCCTCACACTCTTATTGATAAGCTAACCTTTAATTGTTATATTTTTAATATTATAGTTTTTATCATGATTAAATTAATACTATAAACATTCCATTTTGAATATATTTAAATGAAATATTTTAAATTTCTAAGTTGTTTCTCTAAAACTTAAGTTTTTTTAACCTCATCCGTCAAGAATTTTCATAAGCAAATAGCATGCACAAACACACCTCCATGGGGGAAGACAAAGGTAATCATACAATTGCTAAGCCGGTAAACCATAAGGGATCACGATTATGTTAATAGGGCTTTGGATCTAATATCATTTTACAACACAATAATTCTATACTGTGAATAAACTGGAACAATTAATATAATACAACATATGCTTCTATATAGTCAAATAAAAGAACATAAAATTGAAAACAAATATTAGAGAACTTATATCCCATAAATACATATGTTCTTTAGAAAATTAGCAAGCCGTGAGCTTCAAATCTAATAGTTGAGAAGGCGATCCACATATCTTGATTCAAATATCCATATTCTCCATGAGCCCCATTATTAAGTATGGATATAAAAAAAAAATAATAAGTTAAGCTATAATGAAAAATCCAAAAGTATGAGTAATTTTGTTAAACAAGGTTATACGGATTAACTAATTGGTAATATATATATATATGATAATTTAATACCAATTTGATGATAATTACCCTCCCGTTAATTTGATAAAGGATGTAGAAGTAAAAGTCTTCTTCAGGTAGCATCCTTTCAATATAAACCAGTTGATTATGCCAAATGTTGGCACTATATCATTTTATGTTGTTGTAAGTTCTAAAAATGACATCTTCAAAACCTAATTTTTTTACTTTGAATTGCAATAAGAGAAGCAGACATTGAAGATACAAATTGCTTAATTATTTGCAAAAAATTAACCTAAAATAACACACAGAGTAGTTTACCAATAATCAAAATACTGAGAGAGGTATATCTTTTCAGGAGAGAGTTGTGCTCCAAAGCAGTGACACATGCCCGTATGCTTATGCCCAGCCTTAAGACATAATTCATTTAAGTGAGGACTGCGCTTGCCGAAACTAAGCTAGGGACGGTGGTGGCAACTTAATAAAAATTAACAAGCATTGCGAAAGCAATCCTCTTCATGAAGATAACAATAATTTTACAGCATAAGCTGATATTAAAGTGATCCTAAAACAGAAAAAACAAAAGACCACAATAATTGAAATATTGACTGTCCTAAGAAAAAAGACTAGAAATTTGTGTCTAAATCAGGCTTATCATAGATGACCCTACATATAAAATAATACAAATATATTCACATGGAAGACAATCAAAATTAACAAAAAATAAAAAAACTGCACTAAATTTACTTGGAACAAAGTTAAGAAAAATTTGCCAAAAATAAAAAGTTTCACGGGTACCACCAGTATAAAATGCCACGGAACAAGAATAAAAAAAGAAAATCCGCCAACCATATTTGAGCGGCAAGTCTTGGGATGCCGGACATTAGAATGGGAGCATCGTGAGGGATCGCCGTCTTCTCCTCGACGGCCATGGCGGCAATCTCTCAAGCTCCGCCGCGCATCCAGTTCCGTGTTGAGGTGATCATTCTCAAGCACCGTGATCGGTTCGTGAATTCGGCGAGCTGGGGACCTCCATATGTACAGTAGCTGAAGAGCACCAGTCATGCAGCTATCTGCTCTCTATTTTCTTTGCCACAGTTCTCACCAGAGAGAGAGAGAGAGAGAGAGAGAGAGAGAGCAGAGGAGGATGAAATAGAAGTGGAAGGAGAAGACGACGACGACGGAGATCGCGAGACGATGCGCAAATCTGCGTATTTAGACAGTTGGTGAAGTGGACTTCGCTTACGGAGGGACCTTGACAGATAAAAGGAATCCTAGGGCACGTTGATCTCGGTTTTGAATCTCGGTCCGACGGTACAAAGGCCCTTCGATATCAAAGATATTTTATTTGACGGTTCAGATTGCATTGATGAAAACCCTCCAAAAGTCAATATACATAAAGTTTTGCTATGGCATTCAACCCGACAAATAATAATTTGAGAGTTGCTATAATGTTTCAAAGTTTAAAAAATAAAAATTTTATTTTATTAAATAGTAAATTATGATTGATTTAATTTATTTAATTCTTATATTATTTTCTCTCATTTTATAATATTTGGTATTTTTTAATAATTTACTCACACAAAGGAGATGATTAACTTTGTCCCTGCCCCACATCAAATCGTGTTCATGTGGTATCTTGATCAAGTTTTATTGCCCAATTCTTCTCTTACTTACCATGATTATAACTAGCCCCGGGCACAAGATGTGCATGTCATTTTTAATTCATTAGCATCCTTTTATTTGCATAACAATGAAATTTAAATCAACATTTGAACTTAAATAACATATCGAAATCATCAAAAGAGTATCAAAGTTGAACAAATGAATCGAAATTTTAGCTTCAAAGAAGAAAAATTTATGTTGTTGCACATTCGAAAGCACAAGCACAATAGAGAGATTGAGTGGCAGCGTTCGAACGAGAAATATATTTGTTGTAAGAAGTTAACTCTTGATTATATAAGGAAATTCATTGAATGTGTAAATGATAAAAACTTTATTGTGAAAGTTAAATTAGCTTCTATACTATTATATTCATCAACTGTATGCAAGATGGAAGGTGGAAGCTTAAAAATTCCCTCTTTTGATATTGTTGCAAAAGGAGAGCTAGAGAAAGAAAAATAAATAAATAAAATAACTGAATCAACTCATGTTTTTTCACATTGGAGGTTATTGCGGCTCTTTACCTTGGATTAGAGGCGTTAGTCTAACCTAAGGGGGTCGCATTGCCATGGGTTATGCCAAGATGAAACACAATGATAATTGCGAAAAATGGGAAATGTACATGCAACAACATCCAAATCCATACATCCTGAATAAAAATATAAGCATCCCATAAAAAAATTAAAATATATAGATAAATTATTTATTACAAACAATTTTTATAAATAAAAATATATCTCTCATCCTCACTGAAATAAAAGAACAAAAACAAGGTACAGCACTGAAGATAAAGACACCAAATGGATGGCTACTCCTTGACTAGATCCTCAAAAGCTGACACATCCTCAAGCTTTTAGTTTGACATATCGGTATCATATTATAAAGCACAAAAAAAAGTAGAAATCTGATTAGACATATTATTTGAGTACATTTTAGGCTCTTAACCTATTTTATTTTAGGATATCACAGTTTGTTTTAAAATTAATTTAATATGCGGGTGCAAAAATGCTAATTAACTGCAAGTACGAAAAAGCTAAACATGACAAACGTTACAATACTATATAGCCTTAATAAAAGAATGGATAACATGAATGAGACTGATGAGATAACATATCTAAGCATACAAGTGTGTTGTAAAAGAATAAGCATTAATACAGAATTATTGTAATAGCTCATGTTATTACTTAAGTCAATTATGACTAAATCAAGTTTTGATTGTGATTATAATACTTTAATTAAGTCATTATGAGTTCATAGTAATGATCTAGTCCAAATCAGGAGTCAAATGGATCAAATACTGATTTTAGGAATTTCAAGAACTCTAAAATTTGACATATTTAATTTGACCTCAAATCAAAAATCTAACTTTGTCATTGCGTTCGTCACACCCAAATTAGTTATGGGTGATGTTTTGGAAGCATTTGAAAGTCATTAGATTTTCGACAAATATTTTAATTTATTTTAAAAATATTAAAATTTGAATAATTAAATACTCATCGAAATAGAAATCCATCTTTACCGTTGCGTTCCTCACCCTTTAATTAACTAAGGGTAATTTATTTGAAATTTTTGGGATTCAATTGATTAGTTAAATTTTATTTAAGAAAATTTGAATAAAACAATTAAATAATAATATAGTTATTATTCTATAACGGCGCCGTCCCCTGATTCCTCATGTTGTTTCCCCGTTCGTCGCAATTGACGACCCATCCTGACCGTTCGATCGCAGATCGAACGGTAATCATATTCTCTTCTTCCTCGCGCGCCCGTGTGTCATGCAGGGTTCGCACGCGGCGTTCTTCCTGCCGCCCATAAGCCGCTCCTAAGTCCTCATATAGAACCCTCGCGACCTCTGGATCTCGTTTGCATCAATTGATCAGCGGAGCTCGAGATTTCGGAGTAATCGTGATTCCTTTGCGTCCAGCCACCTCCAACCGTCCAATTAAGGTACCCATCCGTCTCCTCAATCTCTAAATATTTTACCTTCGAGATTATTTCCAATGTTTATTTCATGCTTTAGATAGATAATTGTACGGGAACGATGGAACTCTAACAAGTTTGATAGATCCAATTTATAGTTTCATATACAGTCGTTTCCGTTAAACTTTCGCTCCCACATACTAGTAGTTAGGGTTAGTCTTAAACGACAGTGTCGTCCACCTTTGCCAACGGTTTACCCACCATCGGGAAGAACTCGTCAAGGCCTACCTTTGGCCGTGCTGGCTGGACCCTGTCGTCACTGGAAAGAGCAATTTTTTTTGTGCCCTAGGTCACCGGCTCGCATATTGAAGCGGACACCTTTTTGGGTCGACCCGGGCCCGACTCACTTCCACGCGAGATCAGTTGGCGTCAGCGAACAGTCCGAGGCCGTGGGACCCACACAACTATCTAGCATGCTTGGATTCATCGCATGTCTCAGCGTGGGGCTTCGCGACTATCTCCTCTGTCTGTGGCCATGGGACCCACCCAGATCGTCTCTGCCAGTGAATTTCTGTCGCTTGTACCTGTGCGATCTGCCGCCTGTTAGTTGTCGATTTCTGAGGGTCCTGCCGCATAATTTAAATTAAATGTATTTATTTAATTTAAAACAGTATTATTTAATGTAATTCAATTTGATTAATTAAATCAAATTAAATATTAAACTTTAAACATTAATATCTATAAATCCATAAGTCCAAATGCATTAATATTATATGTCATTTTAATCAGTAAAATTAGAGGAATAAGATGAAACTATACATTTTCAATTTGGAGATGTATTTAATATAGTGATATTTAGTGCCTCCATAAATTGCCCTAAATGCCCCAAATGTTTAAACTACATAAATTTGCACACACTCACCTAAATATAGCCAATATTGGTATCATTTTAATTAAGAGACTCTCAGAAATGTTTCCAAAAGGTTAATTTCTTCATTTGGAGTGTATTTAGCTTAATCACTTTTAGGACCCTACCCTAATTACTCTAATTTTATGAAAACTTCAATTGACCATAACTTGGTCAACTGAGCTTCAAATTATGTCTTCCAATATCCCAATTTGATAAGGAATATTTAATAAACAGTAACTGTATAAATATTTAAGTTTTAATAGTTAGATTTCTTAATCAAATCTAATTACCCCAAAACTTAATTAGAAATATTATCACAATTAATGATTCAAATTGAGAGATTCAAGTTTTTAATAGTTATTAGAATATAATAGAACTTTATGGTGTGATTAGTTTAGTAATCCTATGATTAATTTCACTAATTACTCACTAATCACTCTTAATCCTAATTAAGGTCATAAATTAACCAAATAGAGTCTAAATTGGGTCTACTCCTCCCAATTAAAGTACTCAGTGGGATATAGAGAAGCTATAGCCACTGAGTTTGCTAAATTTGAACATCAAATAGAAAAGTTGAATTTTTGACCTAATCCTAAGAACCCTAAATTACATAAATACACCCCAAGATTGATTTGTTTATAATTTAACCATTAGACCTCAAAATTAAGTGTTTTTGAATTCTATGAAATCTTTAAATAGTAAACTTTAATAAATTGTCAAAAAATTTAGATTTCATGAGGACAAATTATTAATTTTCCCTAATGAGTTAAATTTCTTAATTTGAGTTCATAATGATTACTAATTATCCAATTTTGATGTACTTATTGTCTATCTTCATGTTAGACAGCAAGTAATCATTTGCCACTAAAAATTTCTAATTTAGAGCCCTAAAACAAAAAGTAGATTTCTAGACATTTAAGTAGGGGCAAAATGGTCATTTTACCCAAATTTAAAGTTAAGTGCCTTTAAACCTTAGATTCATAACCTAATCACTAAATCTAGCAAGTAAAATATTTATAAGTTAACTTAAATGGTTTAAGCCTTTAATTAAAATTTATGCAAAACCCTTATTTTCTTCTTTAAGAAAATCCTATGTAAAAATATTAGTTGTATGATGGGAGATTCATCTCGCATCATACCCTTCTTTGAACCTTCTATTTTCCATTTCTTAAGTTCTAATAACATTAGTTAGGATTTGTGTCGGAGTGTTAATTTTAGTACTTAAGAGCATTTTCCTCAAAAATTAGAAATAGATCTTATATTATAGTTCATCTATTGAGTAAATTGGGTTACTATATAGGTGAAATCTTAGTTTTAGTAGTTTATAGATTTTTCATATTTTATTATTGATTATTAAGAATAGATATCAATTTTATTATGTTTGACTTCACTCACTAGGATTTGCCTTAACCTTAATTCGTGAGATTGGGTTGTAAGCTTTAGTCCTTTAGGATCACCTTTGGATTAAGCAATTAAACCCCAATAATTAAAATTTAATTTTTAATCTTTCAATCTTGATTTGACTTAATCAGGATGGGTATGTGTTATTTAATTTATCAAAATAGGTCAACTAATTATATATTCAAATTATGTAGTTGCTACTGATTAAATCATATTAGAACCTGATGAATTCTTATTATTTTCAACTTAAAAGACCGTGAATCTAAGTTACATATAGTATAAGAATTGATTATTCTAATATTGTATAACTTAGAATATATAGAATGAATAATTAGATAACAATGGATATTACTTGTGTCTTAGTAGAGTCTCTTGCTCTCTTTGAACTTTGATGCTTTGCTTTCCTTGAAATTGAGCTTATTACCTTGGACATATATGTTGGATATATGATACTTGATGAGTATTCCATGTCATGTTTTATTTACATAAACAGCATGTGCATTTTGTCGGTGTTTTTCGCTTTACTGATTTTGGTTTAGTAGAGTGCAGCCTAAGTTGTATGCCACTTCAGCTCATTCGATTTGGGATTGTCACTGGTGATAAAATTAGGTCGGTGATCTATTCCATCTTGGCTGATCTGGGATAATGCGTAATAGATCCTTCGCCCACATCAATCCAGGGGCTGTCACTGGTGATACAACCAGGTCGGTGATCTATTCCATTTTGGCTGATCTGGGATGGTGCGTAATAGATCCTTCGCCCACATAACTTCATTAGTTAAAATTTTGATACGGTAGTACTGGCTTAGGTGCACTTATACTAAGTATTTTTTGCCTTAGCTCAGCAGGCTAAGTGGCCCTTTTGCATACTTTCAGTTTATGTGGCTTGATGGCCATAGTAAATTTTCAGTCTTGTACTTATAATTTCATATCATTTTACTATATTTTTGACATTTCCTTAATTAATACTTTATAAGTATTTCAGCTAATTTATATGTTATTTTTCTTAGCTTATGTATTTACATATGTGTTAGAATGATAATTTTATTTATTATAGGATGTTAGACATGCACATTTGATCATATATAGGATGTTAGTTTTATTTTATATGCACGTTTAGGATGTTAGTATTACTTAACTTAGGATGCTAGCTTTACTCTCTTTATACATATCTAGAATGTTAGCCTTACTTATTTTATATAGGATACTAGATGTAATTTGAATTATTTTAATTATATTTTATAATTCAATTAGGTTAAGGGTGGGGTGTCACTTTGGCTAACCCCTCACTTATCATTGGATTAGGATAGTCTCCACAATCCACCTGATTATGGAAGGATTAACACAAAATCAAACTAACAGTCACTATATAAGTAAATAAACAGAGTACGAAAGTAATTTAAGGAAATGTAAATCATCCAAGCATCATAGTGTAAATAAGAATAATAGACTCAGAATATAAGCATAAAATCTAATATACAGTCAATGGTACATGTATTATTACATAATTTAAAATGTTTAAATAAAACAAAAGAATGAAAACCACTCATTCTCACTCGAAGTATAAAGGGACTAAACGACAGCTTCTTCTACGGGCTCCTCTTCGGGGTAAGGCTCCACACTAACTCCTGCTCGTCTAACTGTAAGGAGTCTGCCATTGTCGGTTTCACAATGTAGGGCCCCAGCCAAAAAAAGAAGAAAATCTGGTTAGACAATTGTCTAAGTACATTTTAAGCTGAAAATTTTTATATGTGTTAAGTAATACCATCATTCTACAATATCTGAGCAATAATATGTGTAAGGGAGCAGCAAGCAATACAAAAGAAATAGGAAAGCTATAAATTATCATTTATAACTTAAGCAAAGAAAAGGAAAGAGGCTGAGACATGCCTCGCATACAAGCTAAACAAGGAAGGGCGTATAAATATACGTAACTAAACAAGTGCAGTAAGTAAAATTCTACATCCTAAACATGCTGGTGATCAACAAAAAATATGCCAATTAAAATAAATAAACAACTCAACAGTGGTAAGTACATATAGCAGCAAGATTCTAACACCCTAAATATGTATATCAGGCACTACAAGGAAATAGTTGACGGAATAAGAATACTGAAAAATAAGCAACAACAACTGCATATAAAGTCACACGTGCATCGACTGCCATACAGAAAAGAACTACTCAAGCCCATCGAATACCAAAGAAGCTTAGCACCATCACGGCTAAGTCATAAACTGTGTACCCCTAGCGACATAAGGAGGCTAGGCATATAAGCACACAAAGCAAGCAAAGGGTCTTAGCACCAGTACGGTTAAGACCCAACTGTATGCCCCTAGCGACATACGGAGGCTAGTAAACTAAGCATACAAGGCAACCTTAACGCCAGTACGGCTAAGGCACCAACGGTATACCCCTAGCGACATAAGGAGGCTAGTAAACTAGGCACACAACAAAACAGATCCTTCCCCTAACGACATAAGGAGGCTAGGCAATAAGGATATAACTGAGAGGCAGCTCATAAAATCATTATCTTTTCATAAATCACTTTAATATTTTCACAAGGAATCTAAGGAGTCTCCATATTTTCCTAACAATTTATTCATGCATCAAATATCTTATATGATATGCTCAAGGAAATATAACACAAAAATCAAGGGATGCATAAGCAACAAAGTATCAAATAGAAGCAAGAGACTCTACTAAACATGGTGATATTATTTGTTTTCTACTTAACCATTCTAACTATTCCAAGTTACACAAGTTCAAGATCACCGTTTTTCTACTATCGAGTGTAACTCAGAAATTCATCCTTACAAGTTAAAAAAGGATTGGAACTGATCAGGTTCCAATCTAGTTCAACCAGATAGACGACTACGAGTTAAATCAATAAATCATACGTCTTAGGTTTGTAAATTTAGACGTTCTAACTAAGATCTGATCAAGATCTTCTATACCTATAGATTATGGATTAAATACTTTGTAACAACCTAGGTTGTTACTTTGCTCAATTAAGACTAATCTAAGTCTTAATTAAGGTTCTAAGTCACTAATTAAGTAATTTAGAACTAATCTATGAAACCTAGGTCAAATCTGAAGTCAACAAAGTCAAATCAAGAATTCTGGAAATTCTAAACCCTGGAAAATTAACTTTTTATCTAAACCTCAGATTTAAAATCTGACTTTGCCATTGTGTTCAGAGCACCCAAATTAGCTAGGGGTGTAATTTTGGAGGCATTTGGAAGTCGTTGGATTTTCGTCAAAGATTTTAATAATATTTAAATACCTAAAATTCGAATAATTAAATACTCGTCGGATCAAAAATCCGAGTGAGCTGTTGCATTCCTCACCCCTCATTTAGCTAAGGGTGATTTATTGGAAATTTTTGGAAAATGTTTTTAAGGTTAAAATTAATTAATAAAATCTGTGTAAAATTAATTAAATAATAATATAAATACTTAACGGATTCCGTCAGTCTATTAATCGCGCCGTTCCATCCATCTGACGACGTCTTCCATTTCCGTCTAATCCTAACGACTCATCCGAGCCGTCCGATCTGAAATCGGACGGCTGTGCGTTCGTCTTCATCGAGAGAGAGGTTGCGCGAACGCGTGTCGCCCGTCTACCCACGCAGCGACAGCGAATCCTCGCGTGGCTCTCACTCGCCGCTCTCAACCACTTATACTCCTTCTTAAAAGCTATTGAGAGCCCTAAGACTCGGTTTCACGATTCGAACAAAGCAAATAAGCTAGTGAAGCCTGGTTTCATCTTCAAAAGTTAAACCTAATTTTTGCTCTACAGTCATTCGAGGTACTCCCTATCTTTCTAATCTTTCGCTTATGCATTTTTACAATGTTATATATGATTGTTTAAGTATCAAAACTGGGCCGCGATCGATCGAAACTTCGTTCGATCGATCGAAATCGCACCGCAAACCCTAATCGCGAAGGGAAGAAGAAGGCGTCGAATAGGGAATTAAAGCGACAGTCGAGATCAAACCGTAGATCTTGGTTCAAACACTGTATGTCCGATCTTAATTAGTTTAAATTCAGTTAAATAAATTAAGTTTAGGTCAAACCTAATCTAAATAATAAACCTAATCGCATATTAAGTCATTAGATTTGTTCAAATGGATCTTATCCATCTATTTCCGAGATCAATAGATCTGGATCACCGATTTCAGACCGGTTTCACCGGTCCAATCTTTCCAGACCGGTCAAATCCGGTCCACCGCGTTGAACCGGCGCGTCACCCGTAGCGTGGGGCCCACAGCTGTCACAAATGCTGACGCACCGTCAGTGGGGCCCGCCAGGTGCAGAACGGGTGCCTCAGAGAGCACCGCGTGTCCTATTTGAACACGTGTCGGCATCTTATGCTTCCTCAGCTTCGGTGGGGGCCTCGCAATCTGAGCAGTCATAATGACTGTCTCATCTAAGGTAGCAAGTGGGGCCCACAGCTTCCTACATAGCCAACGCCTGCCCGACACGTTGCTGTGGTGGGTCCCACCTACAGAAATTAAATAAATCATTAATTTATATATATAATTATATAACAGATATTTATAATATAATCATATATATATATATTCATTATAAAAACAGATTTATTTAATTTTAAATAAGTAGTATTAATTAACTAATTAAATACTAAACTTTAAACAATAATAATTCCTAAAATACACATCCAAATTATGCAAATAAATATACCAAATTGATCAGAAAAATATAAGTAATTTATTGATGCCATTTAATTTTCTATAGGATCAATATTTTGCAAAGTGATTATTTAGGATTTAATTTAAGTTAAATTAAATGTCCAAAACTTAATTAGTCCATAGCTTTGCACCCATTGATCCAAACCTATTAAATATGGGTCTTAAAATACTCACAAAACCCTAAGGAATATTTTAGTAGGGTCAATTTTACTGTTTGGGTTAGTTTGGGCCTAATCATATTTTAAACCTAACCCTAATCACCTTAATAAACCCTAGAACTTAAATTGACCATAACTTGGTCAATTGAGCTCCAAATTGAATGATTCAAATATCAATTTAGATCAAGAAAACTTAATTAACAGTAATCTATAAAAATATTTTAGATTCAACAGTTAGATTTGCTAATCACCCTTAATTACTCTAGATCTTGATTAGTGAATATTAGCCAATCTAGTAATCCAATTTGAATGATTTATATTTTAGAGGACTCCTAGAACCATTTAAAACCTATCTGTAAGGTAGGATTAGTGTTTGAGTGATTAATTTTGCTAATCACTCACTAATCACCATAAACTTTAATTAGGTCTTAACTTAGTCAAATTAGGTCCAAATTGAGCCTACCACATGTCATTATAATCAGTGGGCTATTTGTAATTCATAGCCACTGATTTTGCTTAATTTGGATACTAATTGGCAAAGTTAGAATTTTTGACCTATAATTAAGGATCTCTTAATTAATCTTAAACCCTAGATCTTGTATTGGCCATAACTTGGCCAATACTTATCAAAGTTTAGCAAATTTAGATTATATGGAAAGCTTAGGCAATAAAGAACAATAATCTGAAAGAAAATTTAGCTTTCACTTAGCCAAATTACTAAATTGCCCTTATGAGTTAAATTCACTAATTTGATCTCATATGGCTTAATAATTACCCAAAATTAATTTAGTTGTTGTCTAATCTTATATTAGACAATAAGAAGCACTTTCCAAAAGAAAATTTTAGAATTTAAGCCTTAGATCAAAAGTTGATCTTTTGAACCCTTAAGTAGGGGCAAAATGGTCATTTTGCCCAAATTTAGGGTTTAGCCTTTAAAAGTCTAAATTCAGTTTCTAATCACTAAAATCAGTAAATAGAATGACTTAGAACTGAATTTAATCAAATTCAAGTCTAAATTAGGTTTTGATTAAAATGATCAAAATATGCTCCTTAAGAAAATTCCTAAGTAAATCGTGAGTGTTCTTCTTTCCTTAATTACTCTTAGATCATACCTTAGGTCTTATAACATTAGTTAGGATGTGTGCTTGAGAGATAATCTTAGTAATTAAGAGCCTTAATTCTTAAGATTAGGAATAGATCTTAAATTAGAATTCGTCTATTGAGTAAATTGGGTTACTCAATAGGTGAAACCTTGAGTTTTCTAGTTTATAGATTTTCTTAATTTATTAAATGATTATTTGATCTTTAAACTTTAGAACTAAGAATAGAGATCTATTCTAATGAATTTGATTTATCATTAGGATTTACCCTAACTTAATCTGTGAGGTGGAATTTTAAACCCTTAGTTACCTTCACTTTAACCAAATAGTCGTCTTTTGATTAAGTTATAATTAGGACTTGGCCAGTCCTAATTATCTTCAACTAGTAGGATTCATGATTCTAAGTTACAGAATGTGTAAGAATTGATGATTCTGAAACGTATGTAACTTAGAGTAGATATAACGAATAAAGTAGATAACAACGGATATCACCTGTGTTTTAGATAGAGTTCTTGCACTTTGATTTTGATGCTTCGCATTCCTTGAGTTTGATCTTTATACCTTGAACATTTATTATGTACTTAAGATATTTCGATAAATATCTTATTTAATTTGGAATATTATTTACAAGCAGCATTATGTTCGTTTCACAAGTGGTTTGTAAGGGTAGCTTGATTAGTATACCTCTTCGATCAACTCGTTCGAGGTCGGCAACCTTTCGAGGGTTTAATGTCCGACAGTCTATTGGCCATGCCTAGTCCGAGTGATAGAATGGATAGACTCTCGCCCTACTGACTATAGAGTCAGGATTCTGATATGGATATACTAATTCAAGTACACTTACATTCAGTTCTGTCTTAGCTCATCAGGCTAAGAGTTTTCAGTAATGTTCAGTTCAGAGTTCTTAGCTCACCAGGCTAAGATTTGCTGAGTTTGTGTTCAGTTCAGGTGACTTATATAGTCATTGTAGTTTCAGTTTACAGTTACTGTTTTACTTGTATATTCTGCATCTCAGCACTGTTTTACTTACAGTTTTCTTGCACATGTTATATATAGGATGCTAGTTTTACTGACTGTTTTCATATGCTCACATAGGATGTTAGTGTTTTCAGTTTTTCACTGTCACTTAGCATGTTCTGTTTGATCATAAGCATGTTTAGGTTGTACTTTTCTTACAGTTTTGTTTAGTATTTTGCTTACCTGTCTTTATTGTAGTTGCTTGGAGGAGGTATGTATTACTTCCTATTTGTTTAGTTATAAATTGTAGTTTATAACTTATTACTGTTCTTTTTGATACACTTTTCTGCACCTATTTTGCTCAGTTCTGTTCTTAAGATGATATCTATTTAACTTAATAAAATTATTTACCATAAAATGTACTTAGACATATTGTCTAACCAGTTTTTCTTTTGTTGACTGGGGCCCTACCATTATGAAACTGATAATGGTAGGTTCTGAGTTTGTTGGAGCAGTAGATCCAGTGGAGAGCTTACCATTGGAGGAGGATCCCGTTCCTGAAGATCTGTAGCTTTAGTTTTCTTTCTTTCAGTGAGATTGAGAGTTCCTTTCAGTTCTTTTAAACCTATTAAATGTTGTAATAAAACAGGTTTATATTTCTCTTTCAGTACTTTACTTATTCTGTATTATTATATTTATACTGTATTGGATAGATGTTATACTTCCGTACTCTGAGTTCTTGTATGATCATTTAGTGATAAATTCTGGGATGAATGGCAAAGTCCTTATTTAAGTTGGATTAGAACATGTGTCTAATTCAATTATAAGTGGGGACCTTGTCATTTGGTGACCCCTCCACCATAATCATGTTAACTTAAGGGTTAACAGGACCACGGCGGGGCAGGGCCGCCACACTATGAGAATTATGTTTAATCACATAATCCAAAGGATAAGACCTAAGGTCTAGGTTTTATTCTATAAGTGATCTACTAGTTATGGCAAATCCTATTAAATAATCAAACATAATAGGATGAATCTCCTACCTTAAATCTAAGGTTAAAAGATAAAATAATCAGAATGAGTTGTAAAATAAAAGAAGGTCTAGAAACTAATAAACTAAGGCTTTACCCATAGGGTAACCCAATTTACCGAATGAATAAACTCTAACCTATGATCTAGCCCTAGTCTCAGGAAAGGTCCTTAAGGTGTAGTGCTTTTAAGACTTAACAGAAATTATTAGAATCTAATTTAAGAGTTGATTTCACTCACTTAATTGATACTAAGAAGATTATAACCTTGGTTTAAGAATTTTGAAATGTAAACTAGAGGTTAAGAGTACATAATCCAAACTTAGGGCAAAGTTATTTTGCCCTTACCTTAAGGGTCAAAAGTTAACTTTTGATTTACATGTCAAAATTAAATTCTTTTAGTTCCAATTTGTTCATTACTGTCTAACTTGAAGATAGACAGTAAGTACGCCTAAATCGGGCGAGAAACGGTCAAGTTATGGCTAAAATAAGGCTAGGGGTAATTTGGTAATTTATCTAAATTTCCAGGGTTCAGCTCCTAAATATTATTTTATTATAATGATGACATTGAAATTTTAGGCTAGTTAGCATCTTGAATTTTCCAATTTGGAGTTGATCTGACTAAGTTATGGCTATTTGAAGTCTATGGGCATTTTGGTCATTTTTCACTAAAGTCAACACTAAATTCTAGGATTGATTTTTTGTCCTGATGTCCGAATGAGAAAACTAATACTACTACGGTGATGGGGCCGCTCTGCTAAGCATTTTAAGACCTATATTGACTATATTTCGATAATCGGGTAAAAAGTTATGGGGTTTTAAAGAGGCTTTAAAATGCTACCTCGTTATACGTACCCCGAAACGAAATTTTACATTACGCCATTTGATTCTAAATATTTTTCTGAGTATTTTAAGACCCATATTGGCTATGTTTGGATCATCCTACAAAAAGTTATTAAACTTTTAAGATTTACTATTCAAAAAATACAATTTAAATTAATTTACTATTCATTTATTCAAATTGAATGATTTTACTGTTCATTCCTAAAGTTTTTATTTAATTAATCACTGTTTAATTATTAATTAATTAATTAATTAATTTTACTGTAGCAAAGTAATTAGTGCTAATTACTGTTTAATTAATCTTAATTAATCTCTAATTATATTTAATTATTTAAATTTACTATTCATTCCGAAAGTTTTTATTTAATTAATCACTGTTTAATTATTAATTAATTAATTAATTTTATTATAGCAAAGTAATTAGTGCTAATTATTATTTAATTAGTTTTAATTATTTGTTAATATTAAATTAAATATAATTAATTAAGTTTTACAGTTTAAAAGTAATTAATTATCATAATTACTATTTAAGATTTAATTAATAGTTAATTAATTCTTAATTAATCTTTAATTATAATTATTTAATTAAAGTTACTATTTAAAAGTAATTAATTATTCTAATTACTGTTTAGGATTAAATTAATATTTAATTAATATTAATTAATCCTCTAATTATTTTTTAATTAAATAAAGTTATTGTTCAAAAGTAATTAATACTAATCTTAGGTTAATTAACACTAACTGTAATTAATTATGGCTAACAGTAATTAATTAATAATAACAGTAATTTGATTAATTTCTAATTAACTGACAGTGGGCCCCACTGACACGTGGCACTTCCAGAGGCTGCCACGTGGCACTGTGGGCCCCACAGGTTGCTGACTCAGCTAGGTTGACTGGACAGTGGGCCCACCTCACACGTGGCACTGCTAGAGGCTGCCACGTGGCACTGTGGGTCCCACGGGCTGCTGACTCAGCTCGGGTGACGGGGCTGTGGGCCCCCCCCACTTGACACATGGCGGGCCCGTAGGCTGCCACGTGGCACTGTGGGTCCCACGGGCTGCTGACTCAGCTCGGTGACGGGGATGTGCCCCCCCCCCCACTTGACACGTGGCGGGCCCGTAGGCGGCCACGTGGCCGGGTGGGCCCCACCCGCGCTGACGCGGACCCGGCCCGGCCCGGAAGCGCGACGCTTCGCCTTCCGGGGGGGTTCGGCGGACCGTACCCAGTCCGCTTCGGGGACCTGGTGCGCCCGATCGGGTTGGTTTAAGCCCGATCGGAACGGTGGATGTGAAGATGACATCCAAATCTACATATCATACAATTTTTGTAACGATCGAACGGTAAACGAGGGAGATCGGGGTACCTGAAGTTCGGATCGGCGAAGGTTTCGGTGGAAAAATAGGGCTGACTTCTGGGCTTGATTCCGGCTTGATCCGGGCTCCGATCGGTGTAAACTCAGAGGCTAGGGGTAGGCCGAGGTCTTATAGACCGGACGGCGACCTCGCCGAGGTCTGGATGCGGTCGGATTGGCCAGAAAACGCGACGGGCCGCCGCGTGTCACGCGGGCGGAGAGGGCGAGGAAGATGCCTCCGGACCGTCGGATCTGGGCGATCGCGGACGGTCCGGATCGCTCCAGACCGCGTGACGCGGATCGCGGCCGAGGGCCGTCGGATCCGCGCGTGATCGGACGGTCCGGATCGCTCCACACCGCGTGACGCAGATCGCGGCCGAGAGCCGTGGGATCCGCGCGCGATCGGACGGTCCGGATGGATCCGTCCGATCGGACGGCGCTGTTAACCGGAGTTAACGACGTCGTACGGCGCTGTTAATTAATTAATTAATTAATTAAATTTTTTTTTTAACATTTTCAGAAAAAAAAAATTTTGAACATGTTTTTCCTAGCTAATTTGGGGTCAAGGAATTCAATGGCGCAGTCGGATTTTCGATCCGACGAGTATTTTGATACCTCGATTTCCGTGATATTTTTATTATTAAAATATTCGTCAAAATTTCGACGACTTCCGATTGACACGAAAACTTCACCCCAAGCTAATTTGGGGTCAAGGAATTCAATGACGTGATCAGATTTTTTATTCGACGAGTATTTTGATACCTCGATTTTCGTGGTATTTTTATTATTAAAATATTCGCCGAAATTTGATAACTTCCGATTGATACGAAAACTTCACCCCCAAGCTAATTTGGGGTCAAGGAACGCAATGGTGGTGTCCGTTTTCCGATCGGAGGTCAATTTAAATAGGTCAATTCCTAGGGTTTCCGGATTTCTAGAAATCAAGATTCAATCCAATTAACTCCTGATTTGTGCTAGGTTTAGGAGGTTGACTCCATTGACTTAATTAGCACATCTAATTATGTTTAAGACTTAGGGTTAGTCTTAATCAATCATGGTAACAACTTGAGTTGTTACAATAATAATGGAGGAAAGGATGAGGAATTTTTCAGCAAGCAATAGAAGGGGGGTTGAGTTCTCATTTTAAAGGAGGAGAGTGAGAGTAGGGTGGCATCATGGCTAGGGAGGCAGATAATACTATACAAACATCTTTTAATTATTTATTTTTGTTTCTGTGGACAATTTCAGAAACAGCTGATGAGTCAAGTATGTCTGCAGGATTGAGCGAGTTCCAAACTTAGCACACACTCCTCAATGAGTAATATTAAGTATCATGATCTCTTCTTACCCCTATCAATTAGAGTAATGTGCACCATAATCCACCATGAACTGAACCCAAATACAAATGTTTTCTTAATATTTTATATTTTTATTTTCATGCAATAATATTTTTCTTATATGACATGTTCAAGTAAAAATAAGTACAAAGTTCAAAGAATACGTAGCGTAAGATCAAGTAGTAAGTAAGGGACTCCACTAAATATGGTGATATCATTTAGTGTCTAATTTAAACATTATAACTATTTCAATTTACACAAGTTCAGGATCTCTAATTCTTACTATCGAGTGTAACTTAGAAGTACGTCCTTATAGGGTTACAAAATATTATGACTAACTAGGTCCTAATATGATTAATCCATGTTGTCTATATAAATCATCACGACCTAATTTATGAATTTAGATATTCAAAACTAAAAGCTTGTCCAAAATTTATTAAGCTAGAGATTATGAATTAAACATCACGAGATTTGGCTTAATCACATATCCCAAAGATAAGACTTAAGATCTATGTTAAATCTAAATATGAACTAATGATTGAGGTAGCTCATATTAAGCAAATCAAACTTAATAAGATGAATCTCTTATCATAAATCTAATGTTGAAAGATAAAATAATCTAAATAAGTTGTAAAAATCTGGAAACTAATAAAACTAAAGTTTCATTCATTGAATAACTCTGTTATTCGATGAATGAAATATATCCTATGATCTAGCCCTAATCTTATGAATAATCCTATTGTGATGTGTTGAATTTCCTAAGGAATAGACTTAGAGAAATTTTAGGGATTTAACAAAATTGACCTAACAACTAATTTTACTCACTTAGAGAATTATAATACAGTTTTAACACTTGTTTTATTAACTTAGAAGATAATATAGGAGTTAAAGATACTTAACCTAAATTTTTGGCAAAATGACCATTTTGCCCCTATTTAAGGGTCTAAAAAACAACTTTTTAATTTAGGGCACCAAATTTAGATTTCTTACTATCAAATGATTCATTAATATCTAACATGAAGATAGACAGTAAGTACACTAAATTTGGATAAGAAATATGTCTTATAGGTCCAAACTAAAGTTTTTTGACCTAAGAAGAATTTTAGTAAATTGCACTTAATAAAATCAAAATATTTATGCAGTTTACTGTTCGTTGCTGTTCAAGAATTCCATAAAGTCTAAGAGTACTAAATTTTGAGGTCTAATGAATTAGTTATAACAATTTCAATTTCTAAGGGCAATTTAATAATTTTCTAAGTTAAGAGGGGTCAAAAAGCTAACTTTTTTATTTAATATCCAAATTTAGCAAACTCAGTGGCTATAACTTCATATATCATACTGAGTACTTTAATTAAGAGTAGACCCAAATTGGACATCAATTGATCAAGTTGTGACCTAATTAAAGATTAGGAGTATTTTGGTCATTTTTGATTTATCTAGGGTTTAAAACTTAAATATTATTACGGATTATTGTTGGCAGCTGGAATTTTAAGCTATCTAGCACTTTAAATTTTTTGATTTGGAGTCTAATTGACTAATATATGATCAAATCAATATTTAGGACTTTAGGGGCGATTAAGGATTAAATTATCATTTAATGCAAAGTTAAACCTATACATTTATACATTGCTCCATTTTATTTAAACTAACTTCAAATTTGATATTATTTGACTCTACTAGGGTCCTAGGATCCTTAAAATTCAAAAACTATGAAGTTTTGGCCATTTCAGTCGGTTTTGGACCAATCCGGATAGTTCTGGATGCTACGACGCGCTGTGGCGCCTTTTGATACTATAGCGCGCTATAGTAGAAATTAGCGCTGAGGCGCGCTGTAGCGCTTTTGATGCTACGGCGCGCTACGGCGGTTAAACTTTCGAATTAATGTTCAATTACTTTACTTATTAATTTCATATGGTTTTCCCGAAATAACGCTGCAGCCTGCTGTGGCGCGCTGTGACACGCTGCAGCCTGCTATGGCGCACTGTGACGCACTGCAGCGGTTTTTTTCCCTTGATTTCCTATAGTTTTCCCGAAAATTATGCTGCAGCCTGCTACAGCAGTTTGCTTCCAGGCCTTTATTTTGGCTCCAGAAGCGCAGTGGCGTGCTGTAGTGCGCTATGGCACGCTACGGCGGATTCAGTTCAAAACTCGGGCGCTACGTCGCGCTGTAGCCCCCGAAGGTGATTTCGCTTGAGCGAAACCGTGAAGGGTCAATTTTCGGACTCAAATACTCTCAGCTGAGAGCACTTCACGAGCAGTGCAATATACCAATGGAAATATCTTTTCGATACCTTTCCATTGATACCCAAATTGACACCAAACGATCAAGTTATCAATACAAATAGTGGGGTTAAGAGACTAAGTGTTCAAAAATTTGTATTAACAAATTTACATATCATTCCTTATTGTCTACAGATTTTTATGAGTTCCTACATCTTAAATATGGCTTCATAGATGCACAACTAGGGTAATACAGAATCTTAAACATACTAATAAGCATATATACAAAATGGAATAGCCATTGGATTAACCAATGGAGGCAAAGAGAGTACCTTAGCTTTCAAATGGAAGAAGAAGGAGGAGAAAGCTCTGTTTTCTATAGGGACTTGGAAGCTTGAGGACTTCTTTAGCAGCACAATAATGGAGAAAGGAGGAGAGGAGCTTAGCTTGGTAGCAAAGTAAGAAAGGAGGGGCTGAGCTCCATATAAAGGAGAAGAGGAGGCTGGCCTTGGGATGTGATAGAAATGAGTTATCTCATCCAAAGCATGGAGGAAATGATGGTCAAAAAGGGAAGGAGAGGGGGGGATATGGCTTGCTCCTGAATGGGAGAGCAAGAGGTGCTAATTTCAACAGGATTTAAAGAGTGGAGTCCACCTTAGGGAAAAGATGGAAAATAGATTATTTAAGGATCTTAATTATTTAATTAATTAATGCTAAAAAGTTAGATTTTATAACGAGTTCTGAAAAATCCCAAAATTTCACCCTTAACTAATTTGAGGGTGAAGAACGCAATGACGAAGTCGGATTTTAATTCCAACGAGTATTTAATTTTCCTATTTTTCGGGATATTTAAATATTATTAAATTATTCGTCGAAATTTTGACGACTTCCGATTGACTCGAAAACATCATCCCATAACTAATTTGGGGGCAATGAGCGCAATGGTGAAGTTTGATTTTTGATTTGAGGATCAATTTAAATAAATCAATTTCCAGAGTTTCTAGATTTCTCAAAAATCAGAGCTTGACCTATTTGACTTTTAATTTAGACTAGGTCTTAGTGGATGAATCATAATGACTTGATTAATACTTATGATCAAGATGATGATGGAGATTAATCTTAATTGATAAGGATAACAACTTGGGTTGTTATACATCCAATACTCCCGATTCAGGGAACCTCAAGTTTGGTGCCATACATTGATGGAAAGGTCTTTTCGATGCATTTCTATTGGTACTAAAATCAACAGCAACAGACTACACTAACGCCGCCTATGATAATGCCTTATGTCTAGGCATACATAAATCCTACTTGCAGAACTGATTCTTAATGGACAAAATGCGCCTCGATCACTCAAATGTAGGTTCTTAAAGTTGAACAACAAGCATATGCAACCAATCTGAAGCAAGCATTGAGTTAAATCAAGGGAGAACAGAGGAGGTTCAAGGGAAGGTACCTTGGCATGCAAATGGAGGTTTCTTCTAGGGTTCCTTGGAAACTTGGGAGCTCATTCTTTCAGCAGCTGAGCAAAATGGGGAGAGAGGAGAGCGGATGGAGCTAGTTTTAAGGAGGATGAAATTTTGGCTGGGAGAGGGAGCAAGTTCTCTCCTATCAGCAGCATGGGGAGAGTGGAGAGGGAGCTTGAGTGCGTGGGATGAGGACGAAGGCGTATGCAAGAAAGGAGAACGGAGTGGGGTCCAACGCAAAGGGACAAGAAAGGATTTAAAATTTTAAATAATTATTTTTTTCCAAATTTTTTAATTAACACATTTTAGAAATTAAAATTAAATCGATAAACGAGCCTTGAAAATCTCAAAAATTCACCCATAGCTAATTTGAGGGTAAGGAACTCAACGACGAAGTTTGATTTCAATTTCGAGATCAATTTAATTGTCACAATTTTTGGGGTATTTTAAATACATTAAAATATTTGAGAAGAATTCACCAACTTTAAAATACTTTCAAAACATCATCCATAGTTAATTTTGGGGTGATGAGCTCAATGGTGAAGTTGAATTTTTGATTTGAGGTCAAATTAAATATCTCAATTTTTTTAATTAATTAAATATATTAAAATAATCATAATATTCGATTGAGCTCGGAATAACTCCAAAATTATAGAGTTTAGACTAAACACTTTACGAAGACCAATGGAAATGATTATAAGTTAATTTAACTAATAAATATTAATTAACAATCTTTGGTTTGTTACAGTTTAAGAGTTTCAGGCTGTTAAAAGTAGTATTAGAGTATGTCATAGAGTATTAGATAGGAGCTAGGTGATATACAAGATAAAGTATAACTTCATGTGAGCAATTTCTTAAACCCATGATGGCAAGGAATTAAAAATCGGACTGGACGTGGAACTGCTAAGGTTAGAGTTTCAAGGTTCGATGGTCGAACCGGAGGTCGAATCGTGATGACGTAATAAATAATATTTTAATTAAATAATAAATACAAAAATTAAAAATAAGCTATTTAAATAATATTTGATTATATATAATATAAAAAAAGAATTCATAGAGATAAAAACAATTGAGTATATGATATATATATATGAAATTTTTTAATATATGTTATATATATATATATATAATTATAATTTTATATATATTTAGCTCCTATATTTCTCTCAAATTATTAAAATTTAAATTTAAAATATATATTTTTGTAAATTCATGATTAATATAACATTATAATTATAACAAATAATCCTACGAAAATTTTCTATTTATTTTGCATACTAATATATATATATAAAGTATTTAATCGGGTTAAACAAGAAATTTAAAATAGCAAGATATTAAAATGTTTAATTATATATAATAGTATAATATATAAAATTATTTAGTCCCACGGTCTTAAAATCAACAGTAAACATTATCAAATTTATTTATAAATAAAGTAAAAATAATATTTATTTTCTTATATATTTGGCTTATCAAATTTATTCTAAATGGGCTATTATCAAGTTTGTAGGCTCATACAAAATTTGTTTGGGTTAATATTAACTTATTTTATTGACTTAAATTAATTTTTTGTGTAGGCCCAATTTCTTAATTGAAAAGTCCGGTTTTAATAAAACCAGTCCCATTTTATAGTTCAACGGTTGAACCGTAAAACTGGCCGGTTTTATTTCGGTTTGACTAAAAGCGGTTTTTTACTCTGAATCGGACTGGTTGGCTGATGGGTTCACGGTTGAACTGGCCGGTCTAGTTCGGTTTTTAATTCATTGCATGATCGTTAAGTGTTACATGGTTGTATATATCATTTGAGCATGTATGGACCACATTGTTGGGATGTGGACATCATTTATATCATTGTGGAGGTGCTAATGGAGCTCCGATAAATTTTCGGGAGCTTTCGAGGAGATACTGGACAAGTTGGAGAGGTCCAGACTTTGCAATGCGCCAAAGTGTGCAAAGGCGCGTCAAAGCGCTCCATGGCAGGCAGCATCAAGAAACTGGGGCATTGTAGGGTGCCCCGATGCCAGACCAGCCTTGTACTAGGGTGCCGTAGCGCGCAATGGTGCGCTGTGATGTGCACCCAGCCAGTCAAAGATTGGGGCGTTGTAATGCACCCCAGCGCCAGACCAACTAGAGATTAGGGCGCTACAGCGCGCCCTAGCACCAGCCTGCCAGAGGCCGAGGAGCTACAACGCTCCCTGGAGCCTTCCTGCTTGAGACCTTGGCGCTACGGCACGTTGCGCTAAGCGGATTTCTACACCGATTTAGGTATCGACTTAAGTTTTTTTTCACAAGCTAGTATCAACTAGGAATACCACTTGCTGATTGATTTAATGCAAGTTGGTTAATCAGAATCAAACATTAATTATGAACCATTGCTGAATGCATCTCATTGCAAGGACCCGAAGATTGAGGTTAAAAAATTTTAAGTAATAATTCAAGAATAAATATTATCATAAAAATTATTAAATAAAATAATATAGTTTCATCAACATCACCGATCACAAAGAGAATAGATAAAAAATGCAAGATAATCTAGGTGGTCATATATTACAGAAAAGGAAAAACAAAATGGTGGGTCATCAAGGAGCACAAAAATAATAGTAATGCTAGAAGATAATATATAAGACTAACATGCTTATATACAATGCATGAATAGAAGCGTTAAAGTCCTTTGAAATTATGCGATATAAAAATTAAAATTTTTTAAATGTTTATCTAGTATTGAAAAGTGCACTAATTATCCATATTTTATAACAAAAAATATAGTGAAATTAAAACCTTTATAAATAAAAAAAATATTATTTTATTCTCAAATATCTCTCAAAAATATAAATAATTAAAATTTAAAATTTAAAATAAATATTTTTATAAACAGCATAATTAAAAATAAATTTAATAATATTTTTTATTCCACTTAACTCACTAAATTCTAAGAGAAATGTTATTTGAATCAGCTGACAAAAATATTATTTGAATTAGTTGACGTGATATCCAAAAAAATCTACTCAATAATATTTAAATATGATTTCAATACAAATATTAAAAATAATATTTATATTATTTTAATATAAATAAATAAATACTAATTAAATATATTCAAATCCTATTAAATTGAGTTTTTTTTAAATGCCAGATCTTCGAGCAAAAGTGCATTGTAGCATCTCATATGGAATTCAATTTTTGAGTTGATAAGACTTGAACCCAAATCGGATTGTTGTATATTTAAAGTTGACTCAACATTTTAAAATCAAAATTAATTAGACTAACTCAATTCGAATTCGTGTCTCACTCAACTCTGAAAATTTTTTAAATTCAAATTTGAGCTGACTCGGACTTAAATTGAATTTAACCCTATTTGTAAGCATGGCATAGGACAGTTCAAAATGTCAATATCAAGTGGCATAAAAAGAGCACCCCACCTTTTTTTCCAAACAATTTCATACTAAAAAACATTAGCATATCAGATAAATTATAGAAATGCATCTATCTTGCAGCAGAAAAAAGCTTCACTTGGTTCAAAAGCACTAAGGCAGATTAAAATCATCGCAGTTCATGATAAACTAAACCTTCAGCTCACACGGAAAGGCAACCCAGCCAGATTAGGACACTGGATACACCTTAACCTCATCCAAAACAGGCCCACACAAAATTCCAGGCTCCCTCGATTTAGTATGGTAGAATGAGCTGAAGAAGGTGATCCTTGTCCTTGATCCCAACGCCTTGAACTCCAGACTTCCAGAAATATACTTGCCGTTTCCAGCGGACTGATAGGAAACCTTCGCCGTGCTGTTTGCCGCAAAAGCTTCAACGAGCATCGATCCGTGGCAGTCGTTCTTCGCATCTCCAACGACAAACGTAAGGTTATATGACTTTCCGGGAACAGTTCGTATGATCTGAGCTATCGCACTCTCCCTCCCCGCTAGCAGCTCGACGGCGAATTGGTCATGGGGAACGGAGAAATGCGCCGAGTCGATGTATTTCACGGCCTTGAGGGATTCGATTATCCATCCGATGAGCGGAGAGTTGGCGTCCTGTTGCTTCGGAGGCAGGAGGGTGCCGGAGCTCAAATTCTTGAAGACGTGAGGTCCAGTCTCATATCCTCCATTCTTAATTAAATTCCCTGCACAATAAATAAACTTTGGTTTTAATGATATTGTGGTTGCGTGACTAGAATTTTAGAATTTAAATTCATAACAAGTTAATAGTTAAAATCTCATCTCCCTTCTAGAATATTAAATTATCTAAGAACATAATCACATGTTTGTGTTACAAATTAAGCAAACCGTTCTAGAAGAACCTATGCAATAACAAGCATGTGCATTTTCTTCCATTTCACTTATTTACAAATTCAAGTATAAGAGAATATCACAAAATGATATACATTGATGCTTGCTTACCTCTCATGGGGGTGACAGGAACAAGCTCCTTGATAGCCACCGCATCTATAAGAGGGCCGCAGGCAGGATCCTCTTGCACGCCTATATTGTGAAGAGTGATCTGAACCAATGAAGTGACAGCTTTAAAGGCCCAAGCATAGATGTCGCCTCCATCGCTATTATAAAGGGTTTGAAGAGGGAGATCCCCGGAGAAAGGCGGGACGGAGATTCTCAGAACTTCGTCCTGAGCGCAAGTCCTAGAGGCGCCAAAGGTGAGGGCGTAAGTAAAGCCAGGTTTGACGCTTATATTCTGCGAGATTGAGGCCTCATTGCCGAGGCGAACGGCGTGGCGGCCGTGCGCCACCGGGAAGTACATTCCGCCAGGCTGAGGCCCACCGGAGATGTACTCAACGAGGCCATGGATTGTCCAGTTGGGGAGGGAATGCTCGCCCACGATCCTAGTCCTGTTCAACTTTGAAGGATGGGGTGAAATCTCAAAGCTTCCATTTGGAAGGAATTCTGTCAGACGGAGAAACATTCTATCTCAAATTTTAACTCAAAAGGTATAAAAAGATATATAGAAAGGGAGTAAAGGGAGAGAAAAAGTAAATCCATTTTAAGTTAAATTGCTCAAAACATAAAATTATAACAATACATGCCATATCATCTAATACACTACCATAAGCATTGAAGGGTGGGGGGAAATCTCAAAGCTTCCATCTGGAAGAAATTCTGTTCACCGGAGAAACATTATATCTTAAATTTTAACCCCAAAAGTATAAAAAGAAAGAGATAAGATGTGAACCCATTTTAAATTAAATTTCTCAAATCACAAAACTACAATATTATGTCATATAATCTGATATATCAGTGAAAGTATAGCAAAACTGAGAAAGTACACGAGGATCTATACTGTAGAAGCTTGATGAGTGGCAATCCAACTGTGAAAAATATAACTAAAGCAACACAGTAACTTCTCAATAACACTCTTATCACAACTCTTTTCTTAGGTCCAACAAAGGCAGCAATAATGCCCAACATAAATTAGACTTATTTTTGCTACCAAACATCAGATTTCAATCTAAGAAAAGCTCCAAACAAAGCCATGTGGGCGCCCTTAACAACATGGTACAGGACAACTGAAATTGTTTAAGTTTCTTTTTATGTGTTTCTGAAAGTACGTGGCACATGAAGTATACCTTTTATGAATACAAATTTTAATAGTTTTCTCTGCGCAAAAGACAAATCATTTATAATAAATAAAAAATAATGCTTCGTTTAGAAATCTTGTGAAGAGTGCCCAAATATTATTGATCAAACTAAAGGAAGAGGGGTACGAAGCTGTAAAAAAGAAAAGAGTGCGCTTTACCATAACCAAAATAAAGTCTATCCTAAATTTGTCGACTGAGTGAAAGAAATCACAGAAAAGCATGTAAGAAATAAGGAGGGATTGCCTACAAATTTGATGTAGATCACATCTTTTTGTCGCAACATTATTTAACCTTCTCCAAACACCAGCAAAGTCTTTGTTTATGAAAAGAGTGGAGCTAAAATACGAAAAAAATCACCTTCTCAAAGAATTAGCAGAGGTTAACCAGCCTTGCGGGTGGCTAAAAAAACGAAGCTTTGAGCTGCAATAAATGCTAAGTATGAAAATAAGAAAGAAGCTGAAGCTTCGTTCTGTTCTAGTTTGTTATGTCATAACGCACATCCAAAAACAAACGCGGCTGCATTTATGGCGTCAGAGAAGCCACCTAATGTGCTTATGAAGAGTTGTTCTTCGTGGCATTTAATTCATACCGTTCAAAGCCATCATATTTCCAAATCAAACACAGATTTTTTAAATTTTACAGCCCAAAACCAGATGACTATGCAAGGGGAAATGCGGCAACTTTTCAGAAATGCCTGTGCGCACAGATGTAAAACAAAGGAAAAATGTTTCGTGTGAGCCTCAAAAGATAGGTTATGAGCCAAAAATAGTTCAAACAAAGTTTATCATGCCGAAATGCAGCACATAACCCCAAAATCACCACTTCTTAAGCCAAAACTAAGCCAAGAAAAGGGCCACACTAAGCAAAACTAGCTTAAACATGAAGAGATCAAGCGAAGAGGAGAAACAATGAACAAACCGTCAAGTTCTTGAGCCGGAGGGAGAGCTAAACTGGTGCAGAAGAGGCAGAGAAGCAGCACAGAGAAAGCCCTCATCTCTTTTTTACTGCAGAGACACTCTTAGAACTATGGGCAGATATGGGGATGAATCATCATTAAATACTCAGTTGGCGTTGCGGTGTTCCTCCGGAGCTTCTTAACTACCCTTTACAGCGAAAATGGAGCTCCTGATAATTCTTAATTTTTCCATCTAAAATATATTCTAAATTTTATCTTAAGATTATAAAAATTTAGTGAAAAAAGTTTAATTTATTTTATAGTGAAGTACTCTGATTATAAAATTATAAATTATGATTTAAAAATTATAAGAAAACTAAAAATTAATATTGCAAAGCACAAAATATCTCTTTACATTGAAAAAAAGACAAATTTTTATTGATCAAATTTTTAAAAATTATATTAAGTTTCATTCCTTAAAAGCAAAAAATTATGATTAATATGATTTTTCTTTATAGAACAGAAATGATCAAATAAAAAAATTGATTTTTCTTTATCCTTTAATAATATTTGATTTCTTAGTTTGATCTGAAAGCTTATATTCTTTAAGTGCGAGTTTACGTTTTCTTACAAAAAGACCCCTAGTTTTTAATTTATTTACAAGCACGTCGCCCGTCGTGCTAATGTCTGAAATCATGTTTTGCTTATAAGTCACGACAGATCTCTGCACATTAAAGCGGTGCGGTGGGACCACTAAATTTGACTAGCAAAAATAACTCTATAATTTTTTTTTTATATAAATATTATAAATATGTATTCAACTTAATAATCTATTTAACACATGAATTGACATATACTCATTTACATATTTTAATATATATTAATGTGTAAATGTAACAATACTCTTATTAAATAGGGCAGTCAAAATCATCATTCTTCTAGCAATAAAGAAAAATGCACTATACGTGGTGTGTTATATCACCCTCATTATTAGTATTGTTGTTGTTTGTCCTTTACGTTCTCGTCGTTGTAGTCTACCTCTTCATTTTATACTACCGCCACCATATCCCGTTTCTCGTCGACATCATCCTTTGTGTGTAGTTTTACGACTATATCATCGTCTAAGCTTTTTCTAGATTTACAACTATTGAAATTATTTCAATTCATTATTTTTCTTACCTCAAATCAAATAACTCATAAAAATATATTATATACTTTTTATACAAAAATATATGTTATACAATGTAGATAATGTAATATATCGTATTATGCATTTTTATTTTGATTTGGAGGCAAGAAATATATATAAACATTTTTTATTAATTATAAAGAGGTTAAAGAGTTCCACCACTACAAATTTATTTTAAGTTTATAACTAAATATATAATATGTTATATTATTATTGTAATCTAATAATAATTAAGATTATTATTTTTTCAAAAGCTTTTTTTATATAAAAAATATTTTTATTATTAAAAATGCATAACTCATTATTAAATCTAGACTTAAAAGAATTATGAAAGCATGTTTATGCATACGTGTTAACATTTTAAGAATTGAGTATTAAACAGTAGTTAATAGTTAAAACAATTTATAAATATAAATATAGAGAGACTCATATGCAAACAAACACTTGTTAACTAACCTATAGACGCCCGATTGAAAGAAATCCCTTTTTTCCAATGGGTACGTCACCGGAAACCTGCTCACCGGAGCAATCCCGGCCCTTTCTACCTCCACCGTCCACGTCGCCGGAAGCACAAGTTCCGTCTTACGGATTTCCAGTTCCCGTCTTCGATGATCGCCCTTCTGCCTACATCCTCCTCCCCACATACCCCTTTCGCCACCGCCGCCGCCGACGCTGCTGCGCCTGCCTTCCAGTTCTCTCCGCCTCTACTTCTCTTATTGCAGTTTTCTTCTCCATCCTCCTCTTGGTGTCAGCCTTATTCCTCCTCTGGCCCTCCAAACCAGAGCTCAGCGTCGTCCGCCTCCACCTAGATCGATTTAGGGTTGCGCTTTTTCCCTCCGCCTCGATGAACATGTCGATGGGGTTGGAGATCAAGATTCGCAATCCTGATTTTTTCTCGGTTGACTATAGTTCGATTGTTGCTTCCATTTTCTACCGCGGGAAGCTTCTCGGATCCGTGACCTCTGCGGGTGGACGCGTCGAAGCTCGAGGGGTGTCTTATGTCGACGCGGATCTGCATCTTGATGGGGTTAGGGTTCTCGAAGATGTGATTTATCTGATCGGGGATGTGTTCAAGGGGTCTGTGGAATTCACTACTGTCACCGAGATTCAAGGATGGCTTCGACTGTTCTTTTTTGACGTTCCTATTAAGGTAGTAGCTTTTCTCAGTTTCTAATCACTATATGTTGTTTTTATCTGCTTAAGAAGTAGCAGATGCTAGGAAACTCAGTAAACATGGATGCAAAAATGGCGATGAATTGTCTAAGTGATTCTATAGCAGAAAATGGTTTAAAGGAGGCTGTGTTTTTTTGGTTGCAGAGGCGATGCCTATAAGCCCATGATGAAAGAGGCATGAGTACTTTTAATTTATATTCTTAACTTTTCATAAAATATATGGCTATTGATCAGTTCATTGTTCATGGACCGTAGGAAGAATAAAACATAAATCAGATTTAACAATTGCTTTAATGATACGTGCATGGAAGGAGATAAGCGAACTGTGTAAAAAATGTTTGGGTTGTGCAAAAAATGTTGGGTTGTGAGGAGTCGAACAAACAAATGAGTGGGGACCGAACTGTGAGGTGTGAGTTTTTTTTTGGCTTAGATTTTATAAAAATGTTTGACATATTTGATGTTTAGATTATAGCACATTATTTCTTGAATAATGCTGTATTGGAAGCATATTATCTATAATTTAAATTGTATTATAGGCCTATAGACCCAACCATAGTCTGCAAATAGGAGCTCAAGGCACCCAAGGAATAAATTTTATGCTAGCGGGATTTGCCTTCTTATTGGGCAAAACCCCATACCCCATTTTAAAACAAAGGTGACAATTAATTTGGCAGGAACCCTGACTTGATTCTTGTATGAATCGCAAATAAAGGACAATGAGAACTCTAATTGGACGTCCCTACATAGTGGCAAAAGATGAGCAAAATCTATATTAACTGATTCAACATAATTAATCATTATCAGCATCTTAACACAACGTTACTAATTTTCAGCATCTAGATGATTTTTATTTTTGCTTTATTTGATTGTGCCCTACGGAAACAAATTATTCATTTAGCTGAATCCAACTGGTGAAAATCTGACTTGTTGTTGTGTTTTTGTTTATAGCTATTATATTTTCATAAACTTTTGAGTTTTTTACATATTTTAAAGGAATGTATAAATGTAGTGTATCTTGAAAGATGGATGGCCAAGATTAAAACTTATGTATTATAATTATTTCTCGATAGAATGAGAAAAAAAAAACAACTTAAAAACCCTAAACCAGCTGTGTGACAATTTTAGGAAAGGGCTTGGTGGCTCCTTCTAAGACTTCTTTTGATGGAGGTTCTCCAACCCAGGCTTGGTGTTTGAGGGCATATCTTCTCTCTCTTTCTCTTATCTTCCTAGGTTTTTAGCTCTTATCTTTCTTTTTGATATCAGTGTCTTTGTGAATTCTCTGCTCTAAATTGGAGATGTTTCGACAATCGGACATCAACAATCATGCTTCAATGTGTCTTTGTAGAAATTTAAAGACAAAATATGAAGGAACACAGACTCAAATTATTCTGTAATAATTTTTACAATGAAAGAAAGCATAAATAAATAGCCTACAGATGTGAGACAATTTTGAAATGGTGCACTATCCCCGGATGGAATTTCCCTTACATGGAAAGTGAATAAATTACCTTGCTATAATTACTCCTAAATCAATTATAATAAAGGCTATATATTATACTAATTTAGTAAATAGTAAATCAATTATAATAAAGGCTGTATATTATACTAATTTATGGAAGTAAATAGTAAATCAATTATAATAAAGGCTTGATTTCCAACACTCCCCCTCAAGCCGCATTGTAGATGTTGATCATTTCAAGTTTTTCTGTTAGATCTTCGTAGTTAACTCGAGCAAGAGCTTTTGTGAGAATGTCAGCCGTTTGACAGTTTGTCAGAATGCAGCTGACTTTGAAAACTCCTTCAATCTTTTCCTTGATAAAGTGTTGATCTATCTCCACGTGCTTAGTTCGATCATGATGAACCAGATTCTTAGCGATACTGATGGCAGCTTGATTGTCGCAGTATAACACCATGAGATGCTTCAATGGAACCCGTAATTCTTCTAACAGCCTATTTAACCAGATTCCCTCGCAGATACCTTGTGCCATAGCACGAAATTCTGCCTCAGCATTGCTACGGGCTACCACTGACTGTTTCTTGCTTCGCCATGTAACCAAGTTCCCCCAGACAAATGAACAATACCCTGAAGTTGATCTTCGATTAGTCACTGAACCTGCCCAATCTGCATCTGAAAAAATCTCAATCTCTTTCTTTGTCATTTTTTGAAAGAAGAGACCCCTTCCCAGTGTTATTTTGAGGTACCTCAATATTCTGGTCACAACTGTCATTTGTTTTTCAGTTGGATTATTCATGAATTGACTTACCACACTAACGGAGAAGCAGATGTCTGTCCTTGTATGTGAAAGATAGATGAGTTTCCCCACAAGACGTTGATATCTTCCTTTATCAACTGGTACACTTTCATCACTTTCTTTCAGTTTGAAAATTGTATCCATAGGTGTTTTTACCGGCTTGCATCCTAGCATTCCTGTTTCATTCAATAAGTCCAGAACGTATTTGTGTTGTGAGACTGCTATTTCTTTCTTTGACCTAGCAATCTCCATTCCAAGAAAGTACTTGAGGTTTCCAAGATCCTTGATCTAAAATTCCTTTGTCAGTAATTTTTTAAGTCAATTTTCTCTTCATGATTACCTATCAAAATTATGTCATCCACATATACAATGATAATTGCCAGCTTCCCTTCTGGGAAGTGTTTCACAAATAATGTGTGATCGGTTTGACATTGAACGAATCCATACCCTTTCACTGTCTTAGTGAACCGTTCAAACCAGGCCCTTGGAGATTGTTTGAGACCATACAAGGATTTTCGGAGTCTGCAAATCTTATTGAAATTTTTGAAATAATCCCTAGCATTATCAAATTTTAGAATTTGTATTTTTGACTGGAATTGGGTCTGAATCATATTTTGAATTTTTTTGAAAATTTGACTCATTTCAGATTTTTCTTTCATGAGGAATACCCAAGTTAATCTAGTGATCATCTATGAATTAGACAAACCACCTAGTACCAGTTACATTTTTTATTCTTGAAGGACCCTAGATATCGCTATGAATCATTGAGAATGGACTAGACTCTTTATAGGGTTGAATGAGAAAATGAGACCAGACTTGTTTTGATAATTGACAGATTTCACACTCAAAGGATTTAGGATTTTTGTTAAATAATGAAGGAAATAAATGCTTGAGATACATAACATTGGGATGACCTAAGTGATAATGCCACAACATTATTGCACTATCGTTATTTTGATATGAAATCGAAAAAGAATTATTACCAACTACCATTTGAGGTTGTTCTTGTGGATTGTGGTGCTCCTTAAGGATGTAGAGTCCAGAGCATTCATTAGCATTAATAATCATCTTCCCTGAATTCAAATCCTGAAATTCACAGTGAGTGGAGGAAAAATTAGTAATACACCTCTTTTACTTAGTGAGTTTACTAATTGACAATAGATTACAGTCTAAATTAGGAACAAGGAGAACATAGTTGATAGTAAGATCCTTTGATAGCACAACTGAACCTGTACTGGCAACCTTTGATAGTGAGCCATCTGCTATTTGGGCTGCTAAATTATTTTGGCATGAGCTATATGTATAAAAAATTGTCGCATCTCTCGTCATATGATCAGATGCTCCTGAGTCCACGATCCAAGGTTTTTTACGTTTCTTACTAACAATGAAGGCACTCAAAAAATTACCTTTGTGAGCCAAGGTTCCGGAACCAAAGACCTGGTTGGAAGAAGAGCCAGTTTGTGATTGAACTGATAGAAGAGGAGACAATAGTTTTTGAAGCACCTCCATTTGCTCCTTATTAAAAGAGCTAGTTTTAGGTTGGGGCAATTGTTCATCAGTAGCCACATGATTTTCTCGTCCTTCTTTCTCAAATGGTTGACGTGGCTTCCAATCTACTGGCTTTCCATGAATCTTCCATCAAGTTTCTTTTGAGTGTCTCGGCTTTCTGCAATGATCACACTAAGGTCTACCTCCTTTAATTTTTTGACGGTTGTCAAAAGGAGCAAATTGACTCTTAAGAGTCGAGCTTTCTGCCATATTCAGTTGCTGATGGGATCCCATCATGAGATTTTTCCAACTTTCTTCGCGACGAACTTTAGATAATGCCCCCTCTCTAAGGCTAGGTAGAGGTTTTACTCCCATGATTCTTCCTCTGATTTCATCAAGATTTTTGTTCAAGCCTGTGAAGGCCCGATGCCGATTTGTCAGAAACCGTTCCGACATCGAGTGTCCATTCACCGCAGGATCATATTGAGTAACTTGAGAGAAAAAGAGCATACACATACAAAAGCCAAAAGATAATATTCATTTATTTCAATGTTCACTTTACAAGGTCTTTTCAACACCCCTCGTACAAAAGTAAAAATAAAGAAAAGATAAAAGATAAACAAAAATTAAATAGCGTCGTGGATCTTATCGGCAGTTGAACATTTTAGCATTATGGTTCTTGCGCGTAATCCCCTAGGAGCACTTGACCTGGTATTGTACAGAAAACAATACCGGGTTTTGAATTCCTAGTAATTAGAGAATACTCTAAGTACTGCAGTACACAATAACATTTTCATTTAAATGATGTGATTAGTGGAAGTAAGGCGGAAGTAAAAATGCAGGAGAAAAATAAGGTAATAGCGCGAAGTAAATAATTTCCTGCAATAAATTTTAGCACAAAAATGCAAGTTACTGATGTCGTTTTTCCAGTAACCTGCCACGAATGTTGTTACTGATGTCTTCTTTCCAGTAACAACTCACGAATGCTATTACCGATGTCATTTTTCCAGCAACCTACGAAGGTTACCACGTTGGTTCCGAACAACCAACCAAGCTTCAAAACGAAATTTGACTCGAAGCAATTTAAGCGAAACAAAGCAACAGTAAAAGTGCAAAATGTAATACATGTCATGTACTGGGCACCTTTATTCTTTAAGTTTAGAAGTTCAACAGCTCAAATGAGTGACAGTTCGCTCAATCTGCATTTAAGTCCCCGATATTTCTTTAAATTAGTCTCTTTTTTAAAAGTGAGGTGATATTTCATGATTTTTACATTCTTCCATTCATATTAAGATTTAAGTCCGTACCTTATAATAATATTACTGAATTGTAAGAGTAACGATAGGAATGAAAATAGTAGTCATTTTATAGCACTATGAATTGTCCCTATTATTAATTAATGAGAATGATCAAAATGCAAATGACTAAATATAAAATTATAGTAATGTATATAAGATTAGCAATAGTGTTTTTTTCAATTTCCTCCATTTCCAACCTCTCATACCTTAGCTTTTAGGATTGCCAAAAAACAAGGGAGGGTTGGAACGGGGTAGCCGGATGGCTGGCTGAGGTGGCAACGGCAAGAGGCTGGCTGGCAAGAGCTACTGAGTGGCTTGGCGGTTTGATAGCTGGCCGTCGGAGGCTGCCGGGAGTTGCCGGAGGCTGTTGGAAGCTGCCGGAGAGGGAGATGGCTGGCTGAAAGGGATTGCCGGAAGCTGTTGGAAGGTACTGCCGAGGGCTGCCGGGCTGCTGGAAGGTACTGTCGAGGGCTGCCGGAAGGAGGTTGGAGCAGCTGAGAGGAGCTGGACGGCTGCTGGAAGGAGGGAGGCGGTCTGCCGGAGGCCGCTGCTGGCTGGGAAGGAGGAAGGGTTGGCTGGCGCTGCTTGTGAGGAGGAGAGGGGGAGGGGGGGCCTCTATTTATAGAGGAGATGGGTTGGGGGGGGGTCGGCTGAGGGAGAGGGAACTGGTTGGCCAATTTGGCCGACCGTTCCTGCGCCAAACGGCACAGGAAGTTCTCTGGCGCCGAAGCTTCCGCGCCAGAAAAGGCGCGGCAGGCGCGAGGGAGTGTCGCGATAGGAAAAAAATAGGGGATGGGAAGGGAAGAAGGGAAAAAAAAAGGAAAATAAATAAATAAAATTACTTAAAATTAAATTAATCGCATCTTTCCGCCGTTCGGCGTCCAAATACAACGAAACTTGGCACCGAGGTGTGTTACGACATGACGAACACCCTCGCGCTGAAAATTTTCGATTCGGACAAATATTTTATTTTTAATTAATTTCTGAAGTTTAAAACTTCAGAAATTAGCCACGATAAATCCGGCGCTCAGAATTTGATGAAACTTCTCGAGTAGCCCTTAAATAATATACTTAACACGTTGGCACTGAAAACGATGAATTCGGACACGCATTTCAATATTTTCAAATTTTAGAATTTAAAATTTTAGAAAATAGAACGGGAGCTTTCGTTAATCGGATTTCTCCCAAACTATGACACTTTGATCTAAAAACTATTTCTATCTATTGATAGTTTTGTTTGCCCTACATTGAAATTCCCCGGGATCCTGATTCCTAAGGCGGGATTCTGACCTAATTTGCAAAATACCGACTTTTGCTCGTTACAAAGCCTAACAAAAATTTAAACACACGTTTCCCTTCGACAATCATAAGGTTTCCTTGACGCAAATCGTGGAGGATGCCTTCAATCTGGATGATTTCAGATGTGTTTTCTTTGTCTGAGAAAGTTTCTTTTGCTATGTCCCATATATCTTTGGCAGTATCAAATGATTGAAAATTTTTACCAATGTCAGTGGTCATAGAGTTGACTAGCCAGAACATGACCATATTATTTTATACTATCCATTTTTTGCAGGTTGATGCTGTGGTTTATGGTACCGCTGAAGCTTTGGTGATGTAGTCATCTTTCTCATTTCCCTGTATAAACATTAATATGGATTGAGACCATTGCAAATAATTTTTCCCATTCAGTTTATGGGCTGTGATTGGAAGATGAGAGGTTTTTATCTGCTCTGATATCATGTAAAAATTTGAAGACAAAATATCAAGGAACACAAACTCAAATTATTATGTGATAATTTTTTCAATGAAAGAAAACATAACTAAATAGCCTTCAGATATGAGACAATTTTGGAATAGTGCACTATCCCCTGATAGAATTTCCCTTACATGAAAAGTGAATAAAATATCTTGCTATAATTATCCCTAAATCAATTATAATAAAGGCTGTATATTATACTAATTTATGAAAATAAATAGTAAATCAATATTAATAAAGGCTTGATTTCCAACCGTCTTCATATGATCTAGTGATTTTTGCTATTTTGCTACAAATAAAGCCCCAATCAACACTCTCGAGCTCTTTAACAGTTTTCAAGGAGCCTCTCCTTCATGTTCATAAAAAAACATCACTGCGGTGAGCTTCAAGGCATAAAAACCACCAAATAGGAATTTAGGCTTTGTTGGGCCTTGCTCGACTTGCCAACAACACGTTAGAAGTACTCTTGCGCATGTGTGCACGTGCTGCGTGAGCTCATGTGTGTGTGCACCTGGTGTGTGAGCTCACGTGCTTACACCCACCTACCCAAAATGGTCCCGCTGACTACTTGACAAAGATTTTAATCGAGTTGTGTGACCTGTGCTTACAACCTTGCAATCTAATACACATAGTAACATTACAGTTGGCCTCACAGAATTATCGTATTTGTAAAATATTGAAAAGTTTCATTAAGGAATCTTTCTCAATATATGTACTCATGTGATCATTCATCCAAACATTGCCCATTTTATTTTTCATTTGAGTTTTCACAATATTCATTGCTGTAAATGACCTATCAACTGTTGCTGTGATTCTTAAGAGAAGTAATGATAACTTTAGAATTTGATAAACTAATGGATATACTACATTCATCTTTGTTGCAACCAGTTTCTTAGAAAGAATGCTCATTTTTTATCTAAATGAAAGAAATGTATATTGCTATGCATATAAAATATGTAATTCTCAAGATGGCTATCAAGCAATAAGATAATAACTAAGAGAAATTTATTAGCTAGAGTTATGCTAGCATAATTAATCTAGACTTGTCAAATGTTTGAAAGTTATTTGATGGTCTTAAATTTTCTTACAAAGAAGCTACTTTGTTGCTGGCTTAGTGTAACAGCCTGGTTGCATCAAAACAAAAAATCTAGTTTTGATACTCTATGGCAACCCAATGTCAGATTAGGTGACTAATTTATCATTATATGCTAATCCGCACGACTTTATTGGGTTATTTAAGTAAAGTGGCAAACATACACTAACATTCATTTGTCCAATTACAGAGCCATCTAAATTAAATCAAAATATCCAGTCAACTTTATTCAATTAATTTAGAGTATAAAGTTACATGGATTTTAATACATTTGCAGGAAAGAATAAATATTTAAAACAAATAATTGCATTGATCATTCTATTTGGCTGCAGTAAAATTTCTTTTTTAAACTCATGCTCATTGAATTTCTTTTGACCTAACCCATGAAAGATGCCCAGGTTTGAATCCAAGTTAGATCACTCTGAGTACTCATATATTTCATCTACATTTTATGTAAAGTAGTTTTGCATATATTAAAACTTGCAAACATTTGTAGGAAAAAATAGTTTATAACAAATATTTTCAATCATAAAATAGTAGTCTCATTCATGGGGCATATTTTCTGCACAATTGTCATGCAAAATAGAGGTTATAACAATATATAAAGAAGTTACATTCTTGTTGGCTTAGTGTAACAGCTTGGTTGCATCAAAACTAAAAATCTAGTTTTGATACTAACTTTGGCAACTCAGTGCCAGATTAGGTGACTAATTTATCATTATATGCTAATCTGCACGATTTTATTGAATTATTTAAGTAAAGTGACAAACATATACAAACATTCAATTTGTCCAATTTCAAAGCCATCTAAATAAAATCAAAATATCTGTTCAACTTTATTCAATTAATTTAGAGTATAAAGTTACATGTATTTTAATACATTTGCAGGAAATAATAAATATTTAAAACAAATTATTGCATCGATTCATTCTATTTAGCAGTGCTAAAATTTCTTTCTTAGACAAACTCTTGCTCTTTGAATTTCTTTTGACCTAATAACACATGAAAGGTGCCCGAGTTTGAATCCAATTTAGATCACTCTAAGTACTCATATATTTCTTTTATATTTTACGCAAAGCAGTTTTGCATATATTAAAATCTGCAACCATTTGCAAAAAAAAAAAAAGATTATAACAAAGTATTTTCAATCATAAAAATAGCAGTCTCACTCGTGAGACTCATATTTTTTGCACAATTGTCCTGCAAAATAGAAGTTATAGCAATATATAATCATTCATAATTGAGCATTTAGTGTCTGATGGGATTTGAACCCATGATTTGAGAAAATAAATCCTGAGTCTCAATCACTTGGCTACAACATTATTTACAAATTATAGCATATATATATATATATATATTCTTGCAGATTCCAGTGAACCTTCTTAACAATTTCAATTCACTGTAATCACCTTTTTATATACTGGTGACATGCGCAGTTCTTCAATCACTTTTGATGTCATGTACTTGGCAAATAATCAATCGGATTTCAAAATGAATACAGGAGCAAATCCAAATTGAGATTCCTTGCACTTTTGTCCCTCAAACTTTATTTACATTTTACATTTTTTTACAGGGAAAAATTTCATGTATAGTTCATGTGAATCCAGATCATCAGGCAGTCAGTTATCAAGATTGTTATCCTGTGGTAAGTCTGTTCTGTGTTTGAATATGCCACTGCTGTTGCCACTTTTTCCTACTGCAAATGAACTACTCTATTTCTCTAATACTGCTCATTCAGTGATGCAGATTCCTGCTGATAATGGCAAATCAGATCCTTTTTTTTCTTGGGTGAGCTTTCATCTGTCAAGCTGCTCATTCATAACATTAGAAATGTTTGCTTTTAAGAAATTATTTTTGAATAAGTTGTAGACCTGCTATGTTCAAACATAGGACAGACATAGGGCTGACTATTTAACTCGAAACTCAAAAATCACTCAAACTTCGTTCGAATTGAACTCGACTTGAAATTTTCAAATTGATTCTCTGGCTGAATGGGTTGACTCAAACCCAATTGGAGTCGAGTTCGAATTGGGCACAGCTCGAATCGAATTGGATTCGAGTCACTCGAAAAATAGTTTCCCAAAATATATAAAAAATACTTATTATACCAAACGGCAGAAAACAGCTCCGTTTGGCAAAGTCCCCTGCGTCTCTTTCATTCGTCCAACGTTGGTTCAATTCTCCCTTTAGCGAAAAAATCGCTGTTATAAAAATAATATTTTCTTAATAAAAAAACATAATTAGGTCATCACAAGAATTGAACCAGGGTCCAAGGGATATAACCAAGACACTATAAGTGTTTTTATTTTATATATTTCTAGTTAGCTCGAATTCGAACTTTTTTGAATCTAAATTGACTCGACTCGAACTCTATTCAAGTTTCAAGTCGTGCTCAATTCAAAAATTTCGAGTTCGAATCTGAGCTAACTTGACCGAACTGGAGTCGAATCCAACCCTACTTATACCCACCCATTTGTTTAAATGATGTTAATATAAAAAGATTATATGTTAAATTAAGCTGATTTATATATAGCATATTCGTTTTGCTGTACCTAAAATAATGGTGTTTGCTTTTTTTGCTTCAGGCAAAGGAATCGACCGAGCATTGAAAGTAAGAATTTGAGATGATCATATGTTTGATGTAATGAATAGTGAGATGATGCATGTATCTCCGATGTTAATAGTTCAGTATATGTATTGTTTGATGAACATATGCCCACTCTCATAACCTTGATAAGAAAATTGTTTAATAGATCTGTGTACGCTATGGTGTTGTCTACATGCTCATGCCCATATCCATGTATTATCATTTGTTAGAAATTAGGATACCTGGGTAATTTCTTACATTGTGTTAAAGTCTTTCATATTTAAATTATTTCAAACATTACAAATGGATGAGTCGTGCAAAAAATTAGTTCTCTCCATGAACCAATAAATTGATAAAAGCTTGATTTGATGATATGGCATAAGCTGTATAAATTTCCTACTAATGGTGTTGAAAAATATTATACAGCTCTCAAATATTTCTTAAAAAGTATGGATAATTAGAATTTAAAATTTAAAAAATATATTTTTATGGGTTTTACAATTAAAAATGAATTTAATAATATTTTTTTATTCAATTTAATTCTCTAAATTTTAATTATTCATTTTTTTTTTAGAGATATTTAAGAATTATTTAACAATATTCTTTTTATATAGTCTCGTTCAACTAAAAACTTTGGCATTCAAGGAATGAAAATTAAAAAGCAAATAAAAAAGTATCTGTATCTCTCCACATTTGTAATTTAATTAATATATCTAAATTTATTTACTAGTTATGATTATATTTGTATTAAATATATTTAATTGTTAGCATAATTAATGATTAAATGATTTATTCGTTAAAATTATATTTATAATTTGAGAAGTCCCATATATATATAAATAGCGATAAGGTATCAGTGGATATCTTTTTTTATTTCCTTTTAAAAAAAGAAAATAAGAAAATGGTAAGAGGCGAGGAGATAAAGATTGCTTGGATGGGGAACAGCAGGCGAAGATCGAAGATGGATGCCTTGCGGCGGACTGCAAACACATCGCACTTTCCTCGAAAGATGTTCGCGTACGTGTCTTAATCGCAGGGCTTCCACTTCTTCTGATCCTTCAATATACCAAATCCTCCTCTTTGCCGCCGCCGCCGCCACTGATCTTTTCTTCCTGGTTTCCTTAATTATAAATTTAGGGAATTATTCCCACGCCCCCGCATTCTTCTTCCTCTCTCGATCCGGCAATGTGCTATTCCTGCCGCGAAGAGGAAGGCGCGTCCGACTCTCTTCTCCGGTGGTACGGACGCCGCCTTTATGTTCGCCGTTTGTTGGCTGCCGTAGCCGAAGAAGAAACCCCATCGCCGTTACCGGTTCCAGACGCCGCCGATGGAGGAAGGCGGTACTGTCTCTGCTCGCCGACTCAGCATCCTCGATCGTTCCGCTGCCGTTATCATCGCGCCGGCTACAGCTGGAGCCTCGGAAGGGCGCGGGAGGCCGTTGTTGACTGAGCTTCCTATATTATTCTTTGTTTATTTTAAATAAAAATATGCACAGAGATGAGCATCTCCATGGGTTTTAAGGGCTTAATTTTCCATTAATCGCTTTTTGAAGACATTTGAGTAATTAATATTAGCTACATAAAGTGATTGTTTCATGGGTTCAAGCTATAGTTATGCCCAATTTGACACCATGGATTGAATGCTTTCCAATATTAATTACTATTTTTACTGAACTCACTAATATTTAAAGATTGTAACTCTTGTTCTATGATGTGATGATACTCCATATGCTTCATTCTCTCATGATTTATGCTTTTCAATTATTATATTTCCTTAAATTATGTACTTAGCATGTGTTTATATTTGGTGTTTAAATAATATAAAGATACTAATTCTTATCATGAATATATATCTAAGATAACCAAGGCTCATATAAGGATGACACAAATATTGTGTTTAGAAATAATAATTTTCTAAATGAGAATATGTTTGAAAATAGATAGTGCTCATGTTTTTATTTTTATTAGACTTTCTTAATGCATTTAATGTGAAATACCACTAGTAATGCACACAATCAAACCAAAGTTTAAAGCCTTTGAGTATTGGGGTGCGATGACGGTTATCGAGCTAGCTTAGAAAACACAAAATCACAACAAGAAGAACGCAGCACATACAATCATCCAAAGACAAGCATATATGTGGAAAACTCAAGAATGAGAAAAATCGCGGAGCCACGCCAACGAGAAAATCCACTATGAAAACTTCAAAGGTTTATAGAGTTTACAAAGAGCTATCACCAAAGCACGAGCCGCTTAAGCTCTTACTCTAGAATGGAGAGGAGGAATAGAGGTTGTCACTTGGAGTTGCTTCACCACCTTGCAAGACTTGCCTTGGACAGTAGTTCCCTTAGGGTTCCTTCTAGGGTTCTCCTTTCCACAGCCAATAAAACCTCCAAACTGATTGCAAAAGCCTTAGATTTCTTCTCAGCACCTAGTCTTGAGTACTTAGGTCTATATCAAACTCTTAAATGTCCAAAATACCCCCGATCTCTTCAGATCGAGACCTGGAATAGAGCAAATATCTGTCAGGCGATGCGGTGTTATATTAATCTGGACTATGATCTGAAAAATAATCTATTTAAATTTCACCGCGACGCGTTGTGGTGCCGCTTTTCGCTGTGGCGCGCTGCAGCGACAAATTCCACTGCAGCGCGCTGCAACACCTGCTTTTCAATTGATGACCGCTGAGGCGCACCGTAGCACATCAACTTCGGGCTTGGGTCTGCCAGGGCGCGTTGTGACAACCTTAAACCCATATTTTACAAATAAAGGAATATAGAATTGCATTTGAAAAGAAAACTCATGATTGAATCACCTCAAACAGGTATTGAACTAGAGAATCTTATATTACTTGATCAAAATTTTGTGAGTAGCAAAAGCACCTTATCTGGAGGAAATGCTAAAGAGTAGATAAAATGTAAGAAGAAAACTAGGAGTAAGAGGAAAAAGAAAGGAAGAGAAAAAAAAGCATTGTGAAATGATGGGTTTGAGCACAACTTCTATTAGTGCTCACCCACACATTCCTAAAATTTGGAAAGAAAGACTCCTAGATAATAGTCACTTAAGTTCTTAAATTGGTCGGGCTAATGACATTAAACCGAGCGCAAATGGGGGCAACTCACATTTATTTTTAGTTTTTAATTTTAGATTGTGTAGATAAAAAAAAAAAAAACAAGCGCTATAGCGCGCCGCAGCAGAATTCGACACTGCAACGCGCCGCAGCAGAATTCGGTGCTGCAACGCACTGTAGCAGAATTGAGCAGAAATGTGGGCGCTATCGCGCGCAGCACGCTGTTGTGGGCGCGCTGTTGTGCGAGACACATTTGGTGCCTTTATTGACTGCTTGGGAATTCCCAAGCAGTCAAAATCACTACAATGCACCTTGGATGTTGTAACCTATTACAAAATGCTGAAAAGACTCCTCTTCCTCTCTTTCCAAGAATTGATTTCAATCCACACTTATTGAATGCCTTAAGGACGACTTTGACCAGCAATTAGTATGTTTGAATACTATTATGCTAGAATCCTGGGATATATAAATAGGGGAGGGGAAGAGTGTTGCTTCCTCCACTGACCCTTTTCTATCTTCTTCTGTGTCCATCAAGGATTGTAGTGTGGCTCACCACCGCTCTCCCTTCACAGATCTAGGCCAAGTGAAGCTGCACATAGCTTCAGTTTCTCCACTGTTACTGTTTTGGTAAGCATATCGACTTGACTCTTAGAACTATGGATCTTATCCAATCTAAGTCGTCCCTCTTCTAACAATGTTATGATGAAATGATAACGGAGTTGAATATACTTTGTCCTGGCATACAAAACAGCATTCTTAGCTAGGTGAATGGCACTCATACTGTCACTATAGAGCATCACATCCTTCTGCTCCTTGCCCAATTCAGCCATGTAACCCTTCAACCAAATCATCTCCTTGCTTGCCTCAGTCATGGCAACATACTCTGCTTCCGTTGTAGAGAGCGACACAATGTTCTGTAGCCTGGAGATCCAGCTCACCGCCGTACTACCCAATGTATAGACATAGCATGTATTGCTTCTCCTGCTATCAACATTTCCTGCAAGATTTGAGTCTACATATCCATGTAAACTAACGTCAGATCTCTCAAAGCATAGGATCCACTTGACAACATCCCAATGGTGCTTTCTTAGGTTTCCCATGCATCTGCTGACCACTCTCGCTGCATGGGAAATATCCGGTCTCGTGCATATCATCGCATACATCAAGCTCCCAATTGCTGAGGCATTAGTCACCTTCATCATGCGCTCCTTTTCTTCTTCAGACTTTGGCATATGTTCCTTCGATAAGATGAAGTGACTTGCTAGGGGAGTGTCCACTGGCTTCGCTTCATTCATGTTGAATCGATTCAGTACCTTTTCAACATATTCCTTTTGCGACAGCTTTAGAATTCCTACACTTCTCTCCATATGGATTATCATTCCAAGAATCTGCTTGGCCGACCCCAAGTCCTTCATGTCAAACTCCCTTGACATCTATTCTTTCAGCATCTTTATCTCCTTAATATCTAATTCTGCGATCAACATATCATCTACATACAGTAATAGAATGATATAGGAGGACTTACATTGTTTTATGTAATAACAGTGATCTGAATGGCATCTTTTGTACCCTAATTCTGTCATAAACTTGTCAAACCTCTTGTACCACTGCCTTGGTGCCTACTTCAAGCCATAGAGGCCCTTATTGAGCTTGCATACTAGTTCAGACTTCTCTTTTCCTTGAGCCCTGTACCCTTTCAAGCTGTTGCATATAAAGCACTTCTTCCAGTTCTCCGTGAAGGAAAATAGTTTTAATATTCATTTGCTCTATATGCAAATCTTCAACTGCAACAATGTTTAGCAAACCCTGATGGTTGTCATCTTCACAATTGAGGCGAAAATTTCACTATAGTCGACCCCATGCCTTTGCTGGAAACCTTTTACTACAAGTCTTGCCTTATAGCGCTTGCTTCCATTCGACTCTTCATTCACTCTGTAAAACCACTTATTTTGAAGGGACTTCTTCCAAACTGGTAAGGGTGCCAAGTCCCATATCCCATTTGACATGAGTGATGACATCTCATCATTCATGACAACCTCCCACTTGATTGAATCTTCAAACAGAAGTGCCCCTTTCAGGCTTTCTAGTTCACCACCATTCGTCAGCAATAGATAAAATAGGGAAGGAGAGTACCTTTGTGGCAATCAGAATACTCTTGTGGATCTTCTTAATACGGGTGCTTGTGATTCAACATTGACACCCTCTTGAGCTTCTTCAATATCTGGCTCAACGCTTTCATCAATCTCTATGTCCCGGGGTTCTCCATTTGAAGCATTTTTGGAGTCAGCCTTGACTCCCATACAATTCTTGTATATCTCACTTTCATTGAAAGTGACAACCTTACTTATGATGATTTTCTGGTTCTGATTATCCCAAAATCTGTAATCGAACTCTTCCACGCCATATCCAACAAATGTGCACTTGTTCGCCTTAGCATCAAGTTTGCTCCTGGATCTTGCATCAATATGCATATATGATGAGTAGCCAAATACCTTGTAAGTGGTTCAACTCCACCTCCTTTTTGCTTCAAGCTTTCTCGGGGATCCCTTCATTCAAGGGTACGAAAGGTCCCCTATTGATTAAGTAAACAATCGTGCTAACGGTTTCCGCCCAAAACTGCCTTGGGAGACCTGCATGCAATCTCATGCTTCTGGCTCTCTCTATAATTTTATGGTTCATCCATTCTACAACACTATTTTGTTGTGGCGTTCTAGGGGCTTTGAACTCCCTCTTGATTCCTCTTAAGGCACAGAACTCTTTGAACTCTTTATCACAGTACTCGCCGCCATTGCTAGACCTTAAGCATTTCCAAACACATCAAACACATCAAATTTGTGCTTTCGAAAGTAAACTCATACTTTTCTTGTATGATCATCAATGAAGGTGACGAAGTATGTTGCTCCACCTATAGAAGATGTAGGAGTTGGTCCCCACACATCTGTATGTACCAACTCCAATTTCTTACTTTTGATCTCCCTTCTAACCTTGGAGAATGAAACTTTCTTCAGCTTGCTTAGCACACAGTCTTCACAAAAATTTAAATTCACTGATTTCGGTCCTTGGAGCTTTCCCTTTCACTCATAAGACCAAGCCTCCGGTGCCATAGATCTGCATCTATCGCCTCTGCAGCGGCAATAATATCAGACACTTTATTAATCAAGTAAAGTGTACCTTCCATACTGCCCCGTGCAAAAATGAGTGCACCTTTGGTGACCTTCCATAAGTCTCCTATGAAACAAGTGTTGTAGCATTCTCTTGCTAATTAGCTCATTGAGATAAAATTTCTCCTCAGACATGGCACATGTATAACATCCTTAAGCTTCCAAACAGCGCCACTTGGTAGCTTTACATCCACGTCACCTCTGCCTATGATGTTGCATGCCTTATCAACTCCAAGATACACTTTCCCCAAGTGTAACGCCACGCCCCATCGCAGCGCACAAAGATGTAAGATCATAATTCGGCGGCGGAGCGGCGTGCTACTCGGGGAGAAATATCCCATCTCCTCGAATAGCTGAAAAAAAACCTATTGAAAGGGCTGTTGACTCAACCTCAAGGAGGGTTGAGAGCTAATACTTAAGATAAGAGTAGTATCATTATTCTAAGTATTAGACCAATACATATATTAGATGTAAAACACATGAGGGATCCAATATATGTATAAGATATCAGCAATTCCAGTATACTGATCATATCAAAATACTAAGTATAAGTAGTATATGACAGAGTGCGGAAGCTAAAGCAAACATCTAGAAATGTTCATCACAGAAGCTGAATAAAATATTCGTCCCAGAAAAGAAAAAAAAATACATCCAGAATTATTGCAAATGATTTACTGAAATTTAGAATAAAAGCTAAGTACTGAACTGAAATATAGAATAAAAGCTAAGTACTGAACTGAAATAAACTAAGTAAAAAGATAAAGCTGAAAAAGTATTTACTAGTGCTCCACGGGCTCCTCATGAATCTCCTAAGTGTCCTCCTGATATGGCTCAATATACTGCTCAAGATCTAGCAAATTGTTGGATCCCAAAAGTACCCCGTGTTAGACAATAAGTCTAGCACGTTGAAATGAATCTAAATATTTCTAATTATTTATTTAGCATTTACATAATATAAGTAAATCTGCAGAAAAATTATAAAAATAACTGAAAGTATAAAACTAAATAAAATTGTATGAAATTACATAAAGTAAAGTAAAACTGAGCTGTAAATTGAATACATAAAATAAGCCAAAAATAGTAATTGATATGAAACTGAGTAATAGCATATAAAACTATGTTATATGCCACTGAAACTGTGCATCTGAATATGTCATAATACCATATGCTACTGATATAAAACCAAAATATCACTGAACTGCTATGAGTCATATGGTCCAATATATACATACATCCAGTTGGGAACTACGGTGCTAATGCATCCTGAAATTCCCTAGTCAATGTATGCAATATTTTGTAACCCATAAATTATCACTGATACTCATACATTATTACTGATACTCAGCATCATGCTTATGCTCATGCTTCTAAGCCACATGAAATAAATCCAGAAATCTAGAAAATACTTTGAAATCTGATACTGATTCAAGGTCTCTATTGTGCAGAATCCCGCTAAAAGGATTCTGACTCCTAAATTCTAGTTCGATAATTGATTAAAGTTGAGAGTTTACTTAAAAATCATTAGATGGATGATTGTATATATATATTTAGCATGTTTGCAAGAAAATTGGTTCTTAACACTTAATTTGATTAAGCCACCCTAACAAAGCAATCTTTGATAAGAGGCATCACCCGATGACGATTTGTATCTCAAGTTAAGTCATTAAGATGCCCAACTCACAATTACACTTAGTATCCTAAAGAAGGTAACTCAAATTACTTAATTTATTTAAGCCACTCCTATTGAAGCGATCTTCTCTAGGAGGCATCACCCGATGGTGATTTGTATTTTAATCAAACTAAGGAACGAGTCCCTATTTATAACACTCTTAATCTTAGAAGATTTACTCTAACAGGACTGTATTCATCTAATCTTTTAGGATAGCACCTGGTCATAAGTCCACATTGGAGTGAATCAACCAACCCTGAATACTACTGAAATAATCCAATACTATGGGTATACTCTACTATACCTAACCAATAATCTGAGTTCAGATAATTTTGTTTAATCAACAAGGATTTATCAAAGCTATTAATCATTACTCTAAATTTGTGAGTTCTACACAAGGCTCTAAGAATATGATCAAAAGATTTCTCAATGTAAGTTGCTACCACAAGGAATAAGTTTTATTATAGGTGTTTCAAGTGATTCCCACCACAATGTATCAAGTTCAACTTCTAAAGTTATGAAAGATCATCTAAGTTTCTATCTTAATAAGTTACAAAAGCTCTTCCTACCTCAAGGTATCAATAATTAATGTCTTTAAATATTTCAAGAACAATCATATAGCAAGACTCTTGAGATCTCAGTCTTCTACTTCTTAATTTAACATTCAAGGTTTACTTATTAGACTTAGATTATAGTGATTAGATCAAATGAATAACATCCATCTGATCATACTTTATTCTATAATCATGGGATGAAATCAAAAATATTATTAGAGTTAGATAATTTCATAAATCATTACAATTTTATTATTCATCTTATACTAATAGTCTTATATAAGAGAAAATCGAAGATCCAAAGTTTAGATTCAGATGATTCAACTACACAAATTTAATATTAATCATAGCACTTCTAATTTAATAATTTAAGATCAGTATCAAATCATATGCATTATTGGAATAATGTCAATTGCATTATCTTACAATCAAGTTAATTGATTAAGATAATTAAGATTTAGATCTTAATCAAGACAAGTTAGGGTTTAACCTCTAGCCTTACTAAAATTAAGAACAATAGTTGATTTATTGATCAATGGCAAATTAATGTATTCTTGGTGTATTATTGATGTCAAATTTTAAATTTAGATTAAGTATTATTTACTTAATTAAGTTCTCAAGATTCCATTATAGTTTAATGTCAAATAAGCGTATTTAGGTGTCCAATTAAATGTTAAAGTTTTCTAACATAGATCATAAAATTATAAAAGCATAAAAATGTAATGTTGGCATAAAATGAGAGGTAATTAAGGCAAACTAAATTCTAAATCAAATAAAAAGAGTTAGCACTTGATTACAAACCTAAAGAACTTATGTTTCATGCCGTTTAGTTGTTAAGATAAACCTAATCGATACAAGCATTCAAATATTCTATTATTTAGTAATTGACACAAAAGTACTTAAACATAAGAGGTTTTAAGTGCATACTAAAAAGGGCAAATTTTTAAATTCAATTTTTCACATAGAATTTTATGAAATGCTTAATTTGATATAATTCAGTCCCACTAGGGTCCTAGGAACCTTAAAATACAAAAGCAGTGAAGTTTTGGCCATTTCAGCCAATTCTGGGCCAACCTGAATAGTTATGGGCACTACGGCGCGCTGTGGCGTGCTGTGACGCGCAACAGCGCTTTTGATGCTGCGGCGCGCTACGGCGAGATCAATCCAAGAGTTGGATGCTACAGCGCGCTATAGCGCTTTCAGGCGCTGCGGCGCGCTATGGCGGACTAACTTGCAAAAACACTGTTCAATTTATTTATTTTCTGATTTCATATAGTTTTCTAGAAACGATGCTGCGGTCCGCTGTTGCCCGCTGCAGCGGTCCAACTTGCGGATTACTGTTCAATTAGTTTTTCTCTTGATATCCTATAGTTTTTCCTGAAATGATGCTGCCGCCCGCTTTAGCGCGCGGCATCAGTTTGCTTCCGTCTCAATATTTTAGCTCCAGAAGCACTGTGGCACGCCGTAGCGCGCTATGACGCGCTACGGTGGATTCAGTTCGAGCTCGGGCGCTACGGCGCGCCGTAGCGCCCAACTGTGATTTCGCCTGTGCAAAAATCGTGAATGGCCACATTTCGAGCTCAAATACTCTCAATCTAGAGCATTCCATAAGTGGTGCCATATATCAATGGAAATGTCTTTCTGATACATTTCCATCGATACCAAAATCGACACAAATGGATTATCATAACTATACAAACAATATAGTTAAAGGTTCGGGTATACAAAATAGATGAAAAATAGAGCTTGATATTGTCAAGTAATATGATGCCTTGATGAACCTCAATGGCTTCCACATACAATCATGAATCTTCTAAAGATACAAAACAACATGATAGCAATATGAAATAGACAAGGAAGATGAGCAAATGGGTACAAGGAGAGTAAGCAAAAGAGTACCTTAGCTTTTTTTCTTCAAGACCTTGGAGATGAGATGAACTTCTTCTTCTTCTTCAAGCACAATGGGGCAGCAATGAGAGAAGGAGGGGAGCTCTCAGCTTTGCAACAAAGGAAAAAGAGGGGCTGAGGCTTCTCTTTAAGGAGGAGAAGAAGATGTGAGGGGGATAGGCCATCATGAGCCTAGGGAGAGAGGAGGCATGAGAGGAGGAGACCATCATAATTGAGCCTAAGGGGGGCATGGGGGCACCGGATATGGTGAGGGGGCTGTCAAGTAAGCAATAGAAAATTGGGGAAAATGCTTATAAATAAATAAATACTTATTTTTTTAATTAATTAAAAATTCTGATTTTTGAAATGCGCTCCGAAATATCATAAAAATTCATCTCAAGCTAATTTGGGGTTGAGGAATTCAACGACGAAGTCGGAATTCGATTCCGACGAAGTCGGAATTCGATTCTGATGATTATTTAAGTATTCCATTTTGTGATGCATTTAATTATATTTAAATATTCACGAAAATCCGACGACTTTCAAACGCGTCCAAAACATCATCCCTAATTAATTTGGGGGTGACGATCGCAACCGCAAAGTCTGATTTTAATTTTGAGGTCAAATTAATAAAATATTAAAATAATCCAAAATATTTGATTTAGCTCCAAATCACACCACATCTTCGGTGATTAGGTCTAATGATTGGATGAACTTAATTAAGATATATTTAAGCTAAAATTAAGCTGAGTAACAACTTTGGGTTGTTATAAACTCCCCCACTTATAAATGATGTCGTCCTCGACATTATTATTAAGAAGGGAAAGATAAAATGCAAAAAATTAAGAACAAAAATTTTGAATCTTAAAGATACCTGGATTATCAAAGTGACTTGGATATCTTTGTTGCATTTTGGCCTCTTTTTCTTAAGTAGATTCTTCAACAGAGCGATTACTCCACTGAACCTTTACCATGGGGATAGAACGATTTCTTAGCTGCCTTTGATCACGAGCTAAGATTCTGATAGTCTCTTCCATATAAGAAAGATCCGGCTGAAGAGATACCGCTGGAAGTTAGATTATATGAGAAGGATTATGAAGACACCTCCGTAGAGAGGAGATATAGAACACATTATGAACTGCAGAGAAATCTTCATGATATTTTAATCTATACACTGTAGAACTAATTTTCTCTATTACTTCGAATGATCCAATGTAGCGAGGACTGAACTTCCCAGCTACACCAAAAAGAAATACACCTTTCATTGGGCTTACTTTGAGATACACAAAATCTTCAACCTTGAGAACTCCAGAGAACGATGATGGGCAACGTGATATTTACTATGGTGATCTTGAGCTGTTTTAATTCTCTGCTGGATCAATTGCACTTTCTTATTTGTTTCTTCAACTAAATCTGACCCATACAGCTGAACACTGCCTGTTTCAGACCACGCTAAGGGCATACTGCATTTTCTGCCATACAGAGCTTTATACAGAGCCATGCCGATACTTGATTGGAAATTGTTGTTATATGCAAATTCAACTAAGGGAATTGATCTTCCCAAAACCTCTGAAATACAAAATACATAGGTGAAGAAGGTCTTCAAAAATTTGATTAACTCATTCAGTTTGACCATCTATTTGTGAGTGAAAAGCAGTGCTCATGGCTAGGGTAGTTCCCAAGTCTTGATGCATAGCTTGCCAGAATTTAGAAGTGAATCGACTATCACGATTAGATACAATAGACCTCAGAATTCCATGAAGTCTGATGATTTCCTTGATATACAGCTTCGTCAATTTCTCTACATAATCAGTTTGACGCATTGGAATGAAATGTGCCGATTTGGTCAGTCGATCGATAATGACCTAAATTGAATCAGTACTAGATCTTGATTTAGGTAAACCCATTATGAAGTCCATAGAAATATCAAGCCACTTCCATTCAGGAATTGCTAGAGGGTGGAGAAGTCCTCCAGGCTTTTGATATTCAGCCTTGACTAGATTACATGCATGATATTTTGATACAAATTCAGCCACACTTTTCTTCATTCCAAGCTACCAGAATAAATTCTTTAGGTCTTGGTACATCTTAGTACTACCAGGATGTACTTGGTAACTATAATTGTGGCCTTCCACTAAAATCTCTTGATGCATAGATTTGGGAATCCATAAGCGATCTCCTTGATATATTACATTACCTCGTAATTGCAGGTCAAAGCGATGACTACTTTCAATTTTTATTTTAAATTTCAGATAGTCTTCATCCTTTGTTTGGGAGATGGAGACATCACGATGAAAGGTTGGTTCAACGGTACTCATAGATACCAACTCGCTTAGCATAGCACCACGAACTAGCCTGATATCAAGCCTTCTGAATTCTTCCTCTAAAGGACTTAAGGCTATTATGGAGGAAAGCATAGCATGACGACTGAGCGCATATTCTACAACATTCGCTTTCCACGGATGATACTGGATCGATATATCATAATCGCTTATTAACTCAAGCCACCTTCGCTGATGATAGTTGAGTTAACAATGAGTGAAAATATACTTTAAACTCTGATGATCTGTGAATATGTAACATTGGACGCCAAAAAGATAATGATGCCAAATCTTCATGGCAAAGACTACGGTGGCTAATTTGAGATCATAAACGGGATAATTCTTCTCATGTGGTTTTAATTAACAGGATGCATAGGCAATAAATTTTCCTTCCTGCATCAGCACACAACTCAAGCCAATCCCCGAAGCATCGATATAGACTTGGTAGTTCAACCATTCTTTAGGGTAAGGCGAGAACTGGGGTAGAAGAATGAGCATCTTTTAATGATTGAAAGACATTCTCATATTTTAGACTTCAGACGAATGGCACTGCCTTCTGAGTCAACTTTGTGAGAGGGGACGCTATCTGTGAAAAGCTTTGACGAATTTTCTATAATACACTGCCAGACCCAAAAAGCTTCTAATATCAGTCACAGACTTTGGCAGCGACCAATACTGAATAGCACTAACTTTATTTTGATCCACTTTAATTCCTTGCGCATCTATGACGTGGCCCAGAAAAGTGATTGAGTCAAGCGAAAACTCGCACTTGGAATATTTTGCATAAAGCTTATGGTTTTGGAGTTCTTGTAGAACTAATCTTAAGTTCTTCTCATGATCAGCACTACTCTTTAAACAAATCGGGATATTATCAATGAAGATGATGACAAATTTATCTAAATATGCTTTTAGTACTCGTTAAATTAAGTCCATAAAGATGGATGATGCATTAGTTAATCCAAATGACATTACTAGGAATTCATAATGTCCATAATGCATTCTAAAAGTTGTCTTTTCTATATCCGTATCTTTAACTCTTAGTCGATGATAACCAGATCGCAGATCGATCTTGCAAAATACCTTAGCTCCAGATAAATGATCAAATAGATCATCGATTCGCGGCAATGGGTATTTGTTCTTGATAGTTACTTTGTTCAACTCTCTATAATCGATGCACATTCTCATCGATCAATCTTTCTTTTTCACGAATAAAACCGGCGCTCCCCATGGAGACCTTTTTCTAGCAGCTCTTCCAGTTGCTTGTTCAACTCTTGTAACTCCTTAGGCACCATACGATATGAAACTTTTGATAATGGTTGGGTTCCCAGAATTAATTATATAACAAATTCTACTTCTCTAATAGGAGGAAGAGCAGGTAGGTCTTCAGGAAAAACATCAAAAATTTCACAAACTATTCGGTTCTCATAAATAGGCATGACTTCTTGTTTCTCTCCCAACATTGTTACGAGATACACATTGCATCCCTTTCTGACTAGCTTTTCAGCTTTCATAGCATTAATCAACGATGCTTGAGTGTTAAATTATCCAACGAAGGTTTTTGATTGGCTTCCACTACCCAAAGTGATTTTCTTCTTTTGACAATTTATGGAAGCACAATGTTCACTTAACCGATTCATGCCTAGGATTCTATCAAAATTTGAGATTGACAATATAATTAATTTAGCTCCATAATTCTGTTCACCAATAGGAATATCTATATTACAAAATTACTGAGATTGCATACGGGCTCCGAAAGGTATCCCGATATTCATTGAGTTTGCTAATCGATATAGGTTGGTAGCTTAAGGGTTTTCACCCAACTCTCCGATACGAAGGAATGACTCACTCTAGTATCGAAAAGAATATTACAAGATTTGTCATTTATTATTAAGGTGCCTAAGATTGCAATAATTTAATAAGAATTGCTATTCAAACATTTGAAAATACTGAAATAGTAAAGACTGAGTACTGAAACAGTAAGAATTGAATAAAATTTTAATTTAAGACATACCCAAAATGACATCATTGTCTTCAGGTGCAGAGGCGGGTGTTAGCATGTATACCCTCGCAGGAGCTGTAGGTTATTTGCCCTGGGGCCGCTGGCCTTGACGATTATAGGCCGGATTCTACGCAGGTACAATTGCCTTAGTATTTGAAGTAGGGGATGGCATTACAGCCAGGGCAGGCTCTCGGCTGTTCCTCGGTTGTGCACGGAATACTTGTTTATGACGGGAGTGGTCAATGAGCACTCCGTCAATTGTTGTCTTAGAATTGCATTTGAAATAACGGTGGCCTCTTTGACCGCAAGTAAAGCACACACCACCAAAGTTGTAGCATTTCCCATATGGATGGTATCTCTTGCATTCGGAGTCCTGAGGTTGGGATTATTCAGCTTCCATATTATACACCTTTGCCATCTTATGATGACTAAAACGTTCCTTCCTTGGTTGCATGACTATTGCCTTTCTTTTCTAGTCTAGTTGACTTTAGAATCCTTCTTATAGACGGGCAGCTTCAATCAATTCAGTCAGATTCTTGATCTGATGGGAGACTAAGTGAGCTTTTATAGAGTCTCTCAGACCCTTCAAGAATCGATGACATCTAGATGCTTCCATTCTAACTAGGTCTGGAATGAAGCGTGACAATCTCCGAAATTCCTATTCATAATCAAACACTGAGTTAATGCCTTTAGTGAGATGGAGGAGCTCATCCTCCAGAATTGCTTGAGATGATGCTGGTATGAACGCCTTGCGAAATGCTTCTAAAACATATCCAGGGGATATCTTAAATTTCATAATCGACAAATTTGTTGTTCCGCTCATTATCCCACCAATATTCAGCTTCTTCTTGGAACAGAATTAGGGCACTTGATACTAGCCATGTTCTTTTCAGCCATCTTAGTCAACTTACCGTGTCCATTGGGTTCAACGCTCCATTGAACGTGGGAGTTCTAAGGCGAAGGAAACTGTGTATGATTCCATCACCAGTATAGTGTGAAGATGATGAGAACCCTGATGGGGGTGCAGGTTGTTGCCTAACAGAGAGAATCAGGGCACGTGTATCTTGCGCTTGTTGCGCATTGCTTTCTATTAAGACTTTCATCAGACTAGCCATTGTGTTTGATTCTTCGGGTCCGCCAGACGACGAGACTGCATTCTTAATCGGGATTAGGGCTGAAGGAGATCTTGGATTCATGACTGCAATAAAGCATGAATTTAGCAAACGAAACAAAGATTTACTATCTATTTTTTATCATCACTTTCTCAAAAGAAAAGTTACATAGGTAGACAAAATGATAAACTGATATGAAATCTAAGGGCATCAGCTACAGTATTCTAACTTAAAAGCAGCACAAAAATCATCGAATATTACTAATCGATTCTTCCTAGATAATCTTCTATCTGTTCAGTACCACCATTTACCGGCAGAACCTCCAAGCAGAAAATCCAAGATCTGAAGACGGTAGCCATCGGGACAAGCTGTCTCTCGAAAAGCAGTGGTCACACGGTTCAACCACTCTTTGGCAAGAGCAGGGAGACTAGTTCCTCTGAAGTCCGGACAAACTAAAATCTTATCTAGCACTTCTACTCCGTGAGAAGATACTCCTTCAACGATCCTTCCATATATCTTGCCATCTTGGAAATCATCTGCCCAATACTCGTCGAATGATCTAAGGTAGTAGGAGAAACCGAACTGTTGATATTCCATACCTAAAGTTTCATTAAATTATTAGTTTTGGTATTCCAATTATCTCAGTTATAAGCATTTAATTTGTATATTTCACTTCTTTAAGGTCCGTTCAGATCCTAAGATGTCCTTTGTTACTCGTACTTAGCATTTAGCCATATTGTACTCATTTATGATTCGTTCAATTCCTAAGGTGTTATTTTCAAATATTCTTAATTTCATTTCTGAAATTTTAGTAGGATGAACTATGGATGTTATTTTTCTTACACTTAATAATTGTGATCATATCAGCTGCAGATAATAGATCATAAAGTAGATAGGAACATTTCCTTATCTGACATTTTATGATACTTCTCTGATACCAACTGTAACACCTCGCCCCGTCGCCACGCGCAAAGAGGTAAGATCATAATTCGACGGCGGAGCGGCGCGCCACTTAGGGAGGAATATCCCGTCTCCCCGAATAGCTGAAACAAAACCCATTTAAAGGGCTGCTGACTCAACCTCAATTAGGGTTGAGAGCTAATACTTAAGATAATAGTAGTATCATTATCCTAAGTATTATCTTATAAATATATTGGATCCCTCATGTGTTTTACATCCAATGTATGTATTGATCTAAATTTAAAATTTAAAAATAATATTTATATTTTTTTAATATAAATAAATAAACACTAATGAAATAATATACAAATCTTATTGAATGAATTTTTTTAGATGTCACATCAGCAAGTATAAATAGCATTTCTCTTTTAAAATAGAGTATTGCTACACTTACACGATAGTATATATCAAAATATATAGATGATATGTCAATTCAATATATAAGTAGATGATTGTTTGAATATAATTTTTTGCAGAACCCATATGCAAAAATTTTAAAAAATAATTTCTATTGATCTTAAATAATTTTTAGTATATATTATTAGTATTTTTATTTAAAATATGAATTAGATGTGTGATCAATGAGAATTAAATCTATAAAATAGCATAATAAATTATAAACCTCAATTACTAAATTACAATATTCATATTGAAAAAAACAAAAGTTTTCAATGGAGTAGGGCTGATATAACCTAACCCCACTGCTTAGCTAAAAGTGCTCAACAAACACACTTCTTTTTTTTTTAAATATTAAACCTTCAAAGTCAAACTTAAAAAAGTAAAAATGGCAGTCCCTTTTTCCAATGGGTAAGACAGATTAGTCGACCACAAAATCCAACGCAAAGCATTGCCTCCAACGCTGTTCAAATTTCTTCTTTTTTTCCCATGTATTGGGGATTTTCTCATCTCATTCTTGATGAACTGCTTCACTTGATCGATGCTTATTCTCAGTGCAATAAAGGCTTTATTTATAAAGGCTTTTGCAGTTTTATGGATGAAAACTAATGGGCAATCGTTTGGAACATTTCTTGGGATTAGCAGTGTCCAATGGGCAATGATGAAATCCCTTTGTACGGTTTGGAACATTTCTTGAATATCTATTAGGGCTTACCTGAAACTGAACGTAGCTCTGAACTCCCTCGAATTTTGAGTCGAACTCATTTCGAGTGAGTTCCAATTAAACTCAGCTCGACTCAAACCGGTTCAAATGTACGAAAACTTGCGGAGATTCCTTCATATTTGCGGTTGTTCATTGTCAATGTTTTTGGATTAAGCATGCCTCGATTTGTATATAATATTTCATTTAGAGAAGAAGAAAGAGAAATGGGTCGCATCAATTCGTTGCAGTCGTTCAGTTCTGTTTTCTGAATATCCCTAAAAAAAGCATATTAATATAGTTTCTTGTGCGGTTTTCATTGACGCGGATGACCAACTAAATATAGTAATCATGACTCTTACTCGTGGTTTGGTTATTGTCCGACCCCTCGAGAAAATCATTCTGCCCTATAAAAGACCTCCTCTTACATACATTCCTCTTCGATTGCTTGAGAGAGAGAGAGATGAGTTGCAGATTAAATGCTTCGCTAATCCTCGCGCTTGTTATAATATCCAGCACAGGCGAGAGTAATGAGGAGAGAGTGATCGTGTCCGTCCAATCGGTGACAGAAGCAGCAAGGACTGATAGAGACTTCGTCTGTGCAACTTTGGACTGGTGGCCTCCGGAGAAATGCAACTACAACATGTGCCCATGGGGGAATTCTTCCATTATAAACCTGGTGTTAGCATAAACTCTCTCTTCATCAGCCAGCGATATCGTTGCTCAATAGCTGATTGATGGCTTTTGTCTGCAGGATTTGGGGAACAGGATTCTGAACAACGCTATCAAAGGTACGTGCATTCTGAGCGATCCAACTTTAGAAGAGCTCGCATTCATATAAAATCAACTGCAGCTTTCAGTTCATTAAGGATAAGACTTGGAGGGTCTCTTCAAGATCAGGTCATATACAGTGTTGGGAAAAACTCACCCCCTTGCAACAAATTTTCGAAGCTGAAAGATGGTTCAGAAGGGCTCTTCGGTTTCTCCACTGGGTGCCTTCCCATGGGCCGATGGGACACGCTCAACCTCGCACTGAGCAGAGCTGGGTAGCATTCTCTTCTTGCCTTTCTTATATCTGTACACTTTTATCTTCTTTAAGCTCTCTATTGTAGCTCGTTACTTTTGTAAGCTGTCCATTGATGTATTTCATGAAAAAAAGCATTTTCCGATTTAATATTTTAAAATGATGCTTATTTTCGGAAGAGCTTTTTATAAGAAACTTTAATTTCTTATAAAAGGACTGCAATAACTATTTTTAGAAATCAAGATCAAGTTTTTGTAGAGAAAAATCACCTTTGTTAAAAGAAATCCTTCGAGATTGATCTTGTTGAGGCGGACGCTCTGCTCTCTCTCATTTCTTAATTTTAGTGCGATCTCTTCCTTCCAACATAAGTTTCTGTGTCTTCTTGCCATAAATTCTATCATTTTTTGAACTAATTGAGAATTTTCTCCCAAATAATTCACTCTAAAAGCAAAACGAAATACAATCACACGCAATTACAATACAGCAGATTAAATATATAGAACTTGTACGAAATACAATTTCACGATCAAAAGCAGATGAGCTTCTCAGCAGCGATCCTAACAAATCGCCATTCATATTTTGCAGAGCTGTGCTAACCTTTGGGCTGAACGCACTGTATGGCAGAACCAAAGCAACATCAGACGGCCTTTATGTCGGTGCTTGGGATTCCAGCAACGCCCGTGAATTCATTAATTACACCATCTTCAAGAATTACAACATTGATTCCTGGGAATTCGGTACTCTTATAAATTTTTTTTTTTGAATCTGGCTCCGTATCCATATTCCTCTGATCTTCGCCATTTTGTACATGAACAGGAAACGAGCTCTCAGGCAGCGGGATAGGAGCGAGGGTCGAAGCCGATCAATACGGCAAGGATTTGGCTGCGCTTAAGGTTCTGATAGACGAATTATACCAAAACTCTCGAAAACCGAAGATCTTAGCTCCTGGAGGCTTCTTTGACAAAGCCTGGTACGACAGAATGCTTCAAACCTCGGGACCTGGTGTTGTCGCCGCCGTAACGCATCATATCTACAACCTTGGTGGAGGTCAGCTCGAAAAATTTTTTGGCCTTCTCATTTTTAATGAGAGCTCTTATTCAGCTTGCTCGTTGCTGCTGGTTTCCTTGCTCTAGGTGATGATGGAGGGATATTGAGAAAGATTTTGGATCCTTACTATCTAGATTATGTGGTTCAGACTTTCAGGGACGTGGCTCGCAGCATCAAAAGCTTTGGGCCATGGAGTTCTGCTTGGGTTGGTGAAGCTGGAGGTTCGTTCAACAGTGGAGCCAAAGATGTTTCCAATACCTTTGCCGATAGCTTATGGTGAGAAACTGCCTGCCGTCTTAATTGTTTACTTTATGCTGTAGAGAGCGCTGCCGAGGATGAATTTCACCGTATGGAGAAAATTGAATTACGAGATTAGGGTTTCATCCGAGCGTAGTCGGCCGGCCACGAAAAGGAAAAACTATTTCACAGGCTCTTTCACAATCCCAAGACATCTAATAGGTATTTATAGAGCGCACTACTGCAGCCCTAAATCTCATTAGCCCCAAAGTATTTATGGAGCGCTCTTTCTCAGCGGCCTTGATTAGGGCATCAATCGAGCGCAATCTAAGTTAGAGAAGAGTTGAACTCTAAATTATCAATTTGAGTACAACTCAAACTCGTCTTGAACTTCGTTCAATATGAGTCGAGCCAAGTTCGAATCGAAACAGATTGAGTTCAAGTTGATCTTTGGGGTGACCCGGGTCTATTTTTTATTTATAAACACAAAACTTGAACTCGACTCAATTTTTTGGCTGAACTCGAGCAAAAAGTAAATGTAATTAGTAGAAACATTGTTATTTGTAAGCTTTAAGCTTGGAGTGTATTGTATAACTTGATTTTTGGTTTCTCCCATTGGACATCCTCAACCTAATGAAGAAAGCAAAGAATAATTATCAAGGATGAGGTACAGACAAAGATGACTCCCGATACACTCTTAAATTGGCAAACTTTTGAAGGAAAATGAATCGTGAATGAACTAGATCATGTTATTTATAGGGAGGAAAAGTCCTTGGCTTATTTGATTTTAGGGGTAAAGTTCCATTGGAAACACTAGCAAGTTCATGCTAAAGCACTCCTTTAAGAAGAACATTGAGAGCATTTAACGTTTCATAATATTTTGAATTTGAAAAAGCATAGCCTCCCAAAGAGAGCATCGAGTCCATTTAGGCATAGATAGAGTAGCTCTTTTGGAAAATAGATTTACAAAGAGCTAAATCTCACATAATATTGGAATCCACACGCCAACTCAATCTGAACCTAACTCAAAAAGCGGGTTTGAATCGACTGAATACATTGCAAGTTAGGTTATCAAACAATTTACATATTTAAATATATTTAGTAATTTTCAATGTCTTAAAATAACATGAAGTGAGTTCAAGGATTGCCTAATTGATATGGGTCAAATATAGGTTTGATATGAACTTGACAGGCTGGCTAATTCTGATATCCCTAGAAATGAAGAACTTTGCTTGATTATACAAGCAAAGCAACAGTTCAAATATGTGAGATATCATTTGGTGTGATAATCTTATTGTGAACTCTACAATCAAGTTTGTTCATGATGGAGTCCTTCCAGGATAGTAACTTTATTTAAAGTTGCACTATAAAGGATAAACTGATGATATTCAACCTAATATGAGATGGGTTGTCCCAAAGAAAACAATATCTCATATAGTGTGAACTAGAATTTATCAGACTTTTAATATTGTTTTTTATTGTGATATCTTAATTAATGGAACTCTAAGCAAACTTGTGTATCCATATCTTTACTATTGTGTGTTCTAGCTCTTAAAATTGTTTAGAACTTCACAACTTTAATATTTTCAGGTACTTGGATCAGCTTGGCATAGCTTCAATATTTGATCACAAAGTGTATTGTAGGCAAGCTTTGATAGGTGGAAACTATGCTCTTCTTAATTCTGCAACTTTTGAACCAAACCCAGATTATTATAGGTCAGATTTTTATATGATTTTATTCAAAATAAGTTGACTATAGATACTATAGTTTGATTTTAAGGAAAGTTTTAACGAAAATTTTTATTTTAATCTTGTCTAAAGTTCTTACAATGCTCAAAATATCTGACAAAGATTTTCCTATTCTTTTTTTTTTTTTTTTTGCTTCATTAGTGCTTTATTATGGAACAAATTGATGGGACCAGAAGTTTTGCAAACAACTCACAATGGTTCACCATATCTTCGAGCATACACTCATTGCTCTAAGAATCAGGCAAGAGTACTGACTCAATTAACTGACAATTTATTATTAATTTTTTTATTTTTAATCTAATAATGACTATATTTCTTGAGCAGGCCGGTGTTACCATGTTGTTGATCAATCTATCCAACTCCACAACATTTGATATTTTAGTCAACAATGATATGAATTTTTATCCACCCGTAATGAGAAAATTTTCAGCAAGTGCAGTAATGGAGGAAGGAGAAAGAGAAGAGTATCATCTGACTCCAAAAGGTGGAAAACTTCGAAGTAGAGCAGTGATGCTTAATGGGCAACAACTGCAACTCACAAACACTGATGATATTCCTAAACTCATTCTCCGTTTCTTCTGTTTTTCATCCTACTACTTCAGTGAAGATCTCCCCTCTCTCAATTGTCTTTGTTAATTTTAAAAACTTTCGTGCCCCAGCATGCCCTATCAAGAATTAGAGCATCAACGTTTACACAATCTATTCAAACTCATTTCCGTTTCTTCTGTCTTTAGAAGAAACTTAAGTGTAATATTGAAGAGCATTTTGGATTTACTCGAGTCAAATATTCTATGCAAGAACTGTCTAGTTTTTCCAAGTTTCAAGGAAATCCAAAGCTATTTGCTCTCTTGCATTATTTTGCAAACATATTTTACTATGTAGATTGGCCATAACTTTCATAAGAAAGAATAGACCTTATGAGAAAAAACAGTATAAAATAATATTTTTTTTATTACACTTAATTCTTTAAATTCTAATGTACATAAGTTATATTGCAAAACTCTAAAATAAGTACGAAGAGCAGCGCTACACGGATTTCAATTATGATAGTGCTACTATTAAATAATTAAGTCGTGGAAGTTAACATAAGAAATCGATCCTCTAGATCACGTCAGCCGCACCGCCACCAAAGATGGATATAATCCGATGATCACTATCAACTTCTTCATAGTATGAAGTAATTAACCACAAATCCATAACGGATTAGATAATGATCACAAGAACTAAGCATGAATTATCTGAAACACAATCAATACATACAATAATTTACATAAAACTCCTTCAATAATCTTAAATGGCTAAAATTAATCCACAAATCTTCCGTATTCACAAGTTCCTCCCTCCCTAACTATATAAATCCCACTTACCTTCTCGCTTTAAACCCTAAAATACTATAAAAAACACAAGCCAGCATCATAAATTTGAACTTGTGTGTTTTGGGTGCGGATGAATTGGAGAGATGGAGAGGAAGAATCAAGAGCATCAGAAGAAGGATCTCTTTGATGGCGCTCTTCCGACAGCCCTCAAGAGATTGGCAACTTCGAGAACCCTGGCAACCTTCATCCCCCTCTTCGCCTCTGCCGACGCCCTCTTATCCTCCGCCTTCCTGTGCGCCCTCGCAACATCATTCTGCATCTTCTCCATCGCCCTCGCCTTCTTCACCTCCAGCTTCCTCTATATCATCACATCAACCAGAAGAATCAATCGATGCGCAACGGCGGGTACAGCAAGGAAATAATCGAGCCTCTGCAACAACTAACATACCTCGATTTTCTTGAACAAAGCGGACGCCCTCTCAATCTGCTCGCTCTCCCATCCGTTGATGGTGACATCCTCCCGCTTGAATCTGTTATTGATCTTCGCGATCTCGACCCCCTGCCAGGCCGAGATCTTGGCATCGACCTCGTCCTTCTTCACGCGGTGCACGGAGACATCATCGACCGCGGAGGAATGCAGGGAGGGAGGCGGGCGCGGGGAAGGGAAGGGGGGATTCATGTCCGGGACGATGGCGAGGGGGTTCGTCTCCTCGACATCTTCCTCACCTATTCTTCTCAAGTTCGAGGTTCCTTCTGAGGCGGAGGCGTCGGGCTGGAGATTGGATCCTGCGACGACCATGGCGTTGAACTCTCGGCTCATGGTCGTGAAGTTCTCCATATCGCTTGCGACGGAGAGGGATAGAGATCGAATTGGGGTTAGCGCGTGGATGTCACGGATTTCGGTGGATTCATCGGCGACGGCGACAGAGGAGGAGGAAGACGATGAGATGAGTCTGGGATCGCTCGACATGGCAGGGGTCATTCCGAGATAGAATTAGGGCAAATCCTTTGGTCCATGGATAGAGGGAAAGGAGGCTTTTTAGGGTTTTGGAGATGATCTGTCGTTTTAATTGGGTGTCGGCCACTGCTGGAAACGCGGATTACATTGCCCATGTTTAAAAGGATTATTGATTAATTAATTATTGATTTGATGGTGTAATTGTGTATGTAAATTAATCTTATTTTCATCTAAAATTGAGATACGTGGCATGCTGTCCGCGACCTACTTGTGAAAAAGTTTCAAGATAACAACGCATTACTGTCAGATTTTTATGCGCATCATATATTATTTTTTGAGCCATATTTATTTATCCATTCGATGAAAATAGGGCACGATTGTAATTTTATTTTATTTTATTGTTTTTGTCTATTTTTCACAACAATTAATTGTTCTGAAAACTCTACTGGATCTCCACTCAAAACTAATCATATTAATTGGACATTTTTTTTTTTTTTTTTTTTTTTTTTTTTTTTTTTTTTTTTGGAGAATTTGAGGGCAGTGCCCGATATATTCAATATAACAAATCAAAGTTTCTCCAATTTGGAGTTACATGAATTTGAATTCATATAAAATTGCAAGAAAAAAATAAAAAGGATAAAATAAAAATAAAAACTACAGAACCAAAAGAATCAACTAAGAAACTAAAAGGGCTAAGGATTCAGATCTTTCAGAATGAGGCCGACACGAGACCAAAGATCCGCTGAGCAGCAATCGAAAGACCAGTATAATATCTGAATAGTATCTGAGAGCCGAGAAAGTCACCAGCAGTCGAATGAGGTCTCCAACTACATCACAATCCCTCACAGCCCCAGATTTCTCTAACAGCCATCGACAAAATCCAGAAACCGAAACATAGCGACAGAGATCCAACTCTTTCCAGCCCTCCAAACAGAAATAATACTTAAGAATAAGGACCGAGTTCATGAGAAAACCAGAGAGCCACCAAATAAGTAAACATTTCGGACATATGCAGAAAAATAAATAAAAGAAGCTACTGATAAGAGAGAAGAAACATCAATTCAAGTGCCACAGGAAAACGCCAAAAACCCTCTGCCAAAAACCGAAACAGAAAACAAAGATGAAGGCATGCAGAGCAACCCCGTCAACTACCACTAAGACCGGGCATAAGGCCACAGCCCTCAAAAACTGATTAGGGCCTAATTCTGAGATCATTGCACCATTGAGACATAAATTCCGAAAATTTCCAGCTATTGATCATATTAATGAGATTCAATTTGATGTTATTTATGATATAGGAGGTCTTACTCTTAGTATTGTTGAAGATTCGCGCATTTCGTTCTTTCCAAACGGCGTCTATGGACAAGCCAATAGCCGAAAGAATACCCATTTTTCTCTCAATAGAAGTATTTGAAATATCATTAATAATTTGACTAATAGAAGGAGGAAATAAATACACGCAGTTTTTCGGCATAATTTGATGCAATATCTGAAAAGCAACATCACACTTATAGAAGAGATGAGAGTGAGACTCATTCTCAGTATCACATAAAAGACATAAAGGAGAGCAGTTTACGCCTCTATTTCTTAACACATCAGCAGTTTTTAAACCTCCATTTAAAACTTTTCAAATTGCACATTTGAATTTTAATTTGACACCCTTGGTCCATATACAGGACTACCAACTCACATCCGGCCAAGCTGAAAATTGAATATCATGAGTGTCTTTAAAAGTGAAATCTACCTTAAGTTGAAATAAATGAAGATTTCTGGCACTATCATAAGAGATATACTGATTAAGCAAACTGGCAACTTTAATTAAACTTTTCCAAAAAGGAGAAGCTGCTTTGATGTTAGAAGAAAATATGTTTTATTAGTTGACAACATAACTTAGTTAGAGATAATGTGATTCACTCATTATCACAAAGAGATAGATGGCGGGCTTGATTGTCCTTCGGTGGAGATTATTAAAGAAAGTACACATTTCATCTCCACCCAACAACAACGACCACATTCGCAACCACCTCCTCAACCGCTTCGGCAATCGCATCTGCAACTACCTCTGCAACCAAGTCAAGCTATATATAGGATACAGTTTGTGCTCGTAATACTGGAAAAGTTCTCTCTTCCTACCTTAAGTATTATATTTTTCTAAATGGTGTCAGAGCGATTTGCCTAATCTCATTTTCGATCCTCCATCAATGGTTGACTACACTTCCATCTCCGACAACACATTGACAAATGCACTGATGATCCACTCAGAACCCCCGATTCCACAAAAATTGAAGTTCTTAATGAGCAATGTACGAGTATCTTCACCAGTCATCTCACCGCTGAGAACTATTCGTTATGGAGAGCCCAAATTTACAAGCTATTTACTGCAAATCAATATATGGGACATCTTAATGGTACCAATCCAGCACAAGATCGCTTCATCAAAGGTGGTAATGGCTCGATTTCTCCCAATCCTCTTTATAATCAGTGGCTTCTTGTAAACCAAAATCTTGTAGCAACACTATTCTCTATAATCTCACCTTCAATTCTCCCTCAGGTCATCAATTTTGAAATTTGCTTAGAAACTTGAACCACTCTTGCATCACAATTTCAATCCACCAATAGATAAAAATGATACAGAAAGAATGAACTCCTCCACCTCTTCATGCATGACAAAAGTATGACGCAATACCTCACCAAAATCAAAGTCAAAGTGGATCAAATTGTTTCCATCGCACCACATCAGATCATGAAGAAGTAATATTTCACACTTTGCACTGATTACCCTCCTTTTATCAACCTTTCAAAACTGCCATCAGAATAAGATCGGGATCCTGTGGACTTCATGAGTTTTACTCTCTCCTTTGTAGTGATGAGATCAAACTTCAACCTGAAACACTCAGTGATCTACAATAGCTTCACATCCTTGACCCTGCTTAGCCCTCACTGCCTCACGTGGACGATGCCATCGCTGCTTCAATAGGAGATCGAGCAATATAACTCCTCTGTACAACAATGCTAGCCGAAATACCTCACATGCAAATCAAAACACATCGAGACCCATAAATTGCCAAAATTATGGAAAATTTGGCCACTTCGCTTTCAAATGTTGGCATGAGTTGAATCTAGAGTACATCCCACACACTAATCGAGCTTATCTCTTCACAACACAACTACCTCAACATACTTGATTACTCGGTATAGGGGCGACATCACATCTTACTAATGTTGTTGTTGAAATACGAAATCTTCTAAGCCTTTGAGGATCAGGGAATGCGTTGACGGTTACCAAGCGAGTCTAGAAATTACAAAATCACAAGAAAAAGATCGCAGCACATATAATCATTCAAACATAGAGATATATATGGAAAACTCAAGAATGAGAAAACCCACAGAGCCACACCAACAAAAAAATCTACTATGAAAAATTTCAAAGGTTATAGAGTTACAAGAGCTATATCACCTCTGCACAAGAGTTAAGCTCTACTCTATAATGGAGATGAGGAATAGAGGTTGTCACTTGGAGTTGCTTTGCCACCTTGCAAGACTTGTCTTGGACAGTAGCTCCCTTGAGGTTCCTTCTAGGGTTCTCCTTTCCACAGCCACTAAAATCTCCAAACTGAATGCAAAAGCCTTAGAAAACATTTAGGTTTTCCACTATTACTTAAGCTTAAGTAGCTAGCTCCATTTCGAACACAAAAAGTCCAAAATACCCCTCAAATTTCTTCAAATCGAGACCTGGAACGAAGCAGAACTCCGTTGGCCGCTACGGCGCACCGTAGCAGTCGACTTTCGAATTAGCACCCGCTTGAGCGCACTACGACGCATTATAACGATTGACTTTTGAATCTTGAACCACTGCTTCGCGCTGCGGCGCCCACATTAAATCTGGACCCTATGATCCGCCACGGTGCGCTGTAGCGCCTGCGTCTGATTTTGCTGCGGCGCGCTATGGCACTACTTTCCGCTGTGGCGCGCTGCAGCAACTACTTCTCAGTTGCTGATAGCAGTGGCGCGCTAAGGCGCGCTATGGCGCATGGCAGCGTCTATGTTGTTTCTGAACATCAAAGTCTCCACAACACAATAATCTCCCACTTAGAGACTCTCTGACTATCATTCCCTGCTTTCCTCCATTAACCATTCACTGTCTTCTTATGTGTCTATCAAAGACAGTGGTATGGCTCACCACCGCTCTCTCTTAACATACTAAGGCCAACTGAAGTTGAATATAGCTTCAGTTTCTCTATTGTTACTGTTTTGGTAAACATATCAACTGGATTCTTAGAACTATAAATCTTTTGTAATTCAAACTGTCTTTCTTTCAACAATGTCTGGATGAAATGGTAACGGAGTTGAATGTGATTTATCATCGCATGAAAAGCGGCATTCTTAGCTAGGTGAATTGTGCTCATACTGTCACTGTAGAGCCTCACATCCTTTTGCTCCTTGCCCAGTTCTGCTATGAACCCTTCAACCAAATCATCTCCTTGCTTGCCTCTGTAATGACAACGTATTCTGCCTCCGTAGTAGATAACAATACGATGTTTTCCAGCTTAGAAATCCAACTCACCGCCGCACTTCCTAATGTATAAACATATCATGTAGTGCTTCTCCTGCTATCAACATCTTCTGCAAAATATGAATCTATATATCCTTGTAAAATAATATTAGATCTTCCAAAGCATAAAGCTTTGTCCGTTGTAACTTTCAGATACTTTAGGGTCCACTTGACTGCGTCCCAATGGTGCTTTCCTGAGTTCCCAATAAATTTGCTGACCACTCCCACTGCATGGGCAATGTCTTGTCTCATGCAGATCATTGTGTGCATCAAGCTCTCAACTGCTGAAGCATAAGGAATATTCATCATATGTTTCTTCTCCTCTTCAGATTTCAGCATATGTTCTTTTGATAAGCTAAAGTGACTTGCTATGGGAGTGTCCACTGGCTTCGCTTCATTCATGTTTAATCTTTTCAGCACCTTTTTAACATATTTTTTCTGCGACAGCTTCAGAATTCTTATGCTTCTCTCCATATGAATTCTTATTCCAAGAATCTGCTTGGCCAGCCCCAAGTATTTCATATCGAACTCCCTTGACATAAGCTCTTTCATCATTTTTATTTCCTCCATATTTGATCCTGCGATCAACATGTCATCCACATACAATAATAAGATGATATAAGAAGACTTACACTGCCTTATATAACAACAGTGATTCGTCTAGCATCTCTTATACCATTATTCTGACATGAACATGTCAAATCTTTTGTACCACTACTTTGCGCTTGTTTCAAGCCATAAAAGCTTTTCTTGAGCTTGCACAGTAGCTCAGACTTTTCTTTTTCTTGAGCTTTGTACCCTTTAAGCTGTTGCATGTAAAACTCTTTTTCCAGTTCTACATGAATTTTATATAATTTTTCAAATTAAATCCAATTTGTATAATTTTATAAATTTGGTAGGTTGCTTCTTATCGGCACTGTTTGATAAAGGGAGAGTGATTTGAATAAGAGAAATACTATTTAAATTTATTGATGTGGCAATCAAAAATATTTATTTTTAAAATAATACTTATATTATTTTAATATAAATAAATAAGCAATAATAAAATAATGTCAAAATCTTATTTGAATAAACACTAATGTTACCGGATTTGAATAATTTTTTATTAGTGTTAAATAGTTTTTAAATAAATATTTTGGTATTTTGATATTTTGATATTTAATTGATTATGATAATTATTTATTAATATTTTTATAATTGATAATTTTATTTCTTTTTAGAATTAATAATCTCAGTTTATTATATATATATTTTAATCTTTGGTAAAGAATAATTATTCCGATTAAATGAGTTCCTGGCGTCATTATAATTTTAATCTTATTTAATTAATTATTATGGTACTGCTTCGAACGGTGAGTCTAATTATCTTTATTTAATTAATTTAGTGGGCATCGATAGTGACTTTTTGGCACGCACCACATCATTTAGTTGACGTGGCATTTTTTCTTAGTGATATGACGTGCTTTTTTGGAGTTTATCCGGTTCACCTAGTGTGATGACACGTGGAATTCAATGGTTGAACTTGTGCCACGTGTGCGTGTAGGATTGGACTTTTAGTTATCGATTTTTTTAAATTATATAAAGTTTAAATATTAAGCAAATATATAAATGATTGAATTTAAATTCAAAATTTGAAATACATTATTATTTTTTGATTAAAAATATATAAAATATTATGTTTACACAAAAATATATATTAAAAAGTATTTAAAACTTAATAATTTTTTTCTTAATTTTTATATATATACTTCACAAAAAAATATATTCAATCAATTATCTACTTACACATTAGATTAACACATCATATATATATTTTGATATATACTAATTTATAAGTATAGCAATACTCTATCCTATATAATATTTCAAATCAACATGAGAATAATAAAAATAATGTATAATTATTATAAAATATATTGTTTAAATTAAATATATATACTTAATAAAATTTAAATTAAAAAAATATAATAATACATTTTGTTTCTTTCAAAGAAACATGTCTAAGTCTTATGTGAGCTCTTTCAAATGTTTACCTTAAATTATTCAAAAATTTAAAAGCCAAATATCTTTTTTTTTCTTATAAAAATTATACAAAAATGCAAATTGGGGTCAAATGTAAGAATAAATTATTCATTTGTATTAATTTCTATTAATAATTAATGCGTATAATTAAAACTTAGCTTCTTATAAAGCTTTCATTAAAATTTGAAACTTAGCTTCTTATAAAGCTTCCAAAAAACATGTCTAGGGATAAGAGTGATTAGCACTTGGGATATAAATTATAAATATCTAAAATGTTATTAGCTTACAGCTTTAGAAGTAATTACATACTATGCTCAATTTAGCATAAGCATTAAGTTGATGGTTGATTAGAGCTGATTACATCGAGTTGATGCCTATGGTTAACGATCGGCGATCGGCCCGAGCCATCACAACAATTAGCTTGGTTGCTCTTGACTATATGCAAATAAACAAGAGCATTCCCATTCATGCAATAAAAATATATAATTTAAACCACACTATAACAAAGTAAATTAAATCAAAAAGTAAATGTATTTTATTAAACCACACTATAACAAGGTAGATTTGATAAAATATAATTTATGTCATTATATATATAAAGTGACGATATTATGAAAATACATAAGGATTCTGTTATATATATATATATATATATATATATATGTATCTAAGAAATTTGTTTATATATAACATAAAATCTTACAAATACACATTTTAAACTTGAAGTCCGGGCTTGACTTGAGTTTAAAATTGATATTTTTATAATATTTAAAGAAGTTATATTAAATATAAAAAAATTAAAAATCATTTTTTTATTAGATTTAAGATAAAAACATAGAAGATGGAAAAGAAGGAGTTGCTTCCCGCGCTTGGTACCACCTGGCCTCCATCTCTTCTATGTTCTTGCTCGCCTCTGCAATCTCATGCGTGCAAGCCATCTCTCTCTCTCTCTCTCTCTCTCTCTCTCTCTCTATGTTGCATCCATCGAGAAGCAGCTCCCTCATCTTCCATTTGGTGCTTTTAAAGAAACCCTCGAAGAAATCTGGCCAGCCGTACTAGAGAAGAGGAGAGGAGAGGAGAGTTCATTCAGCTCCAGAAGCCCTTTTTCTTGAGATGGGCTGTCATCTGAGCAAGGGCGCGGAGTCCCCTGTTCCTAGGATTTTTGTTGATGATGGCGATGAGAATGAGGGGCAGAAGAAGAAGAAAAAGGCGGATTACAGGGCAGAGCTAACCTCGTACGAAGCAGCGTGCCGTGGCGATCCGGAGCTGCAGAGCTTCGACACGAAGCTGCACAGAAAAATGACGCGAGCCCTGTCGAATTTCTCGGATGGGGTGGAGGTGTGTTCCCTCTCCTTGGATTCGCTCAAGGAGGTGACCGGATGCCTTCTGGAGATGAATCAGGAGGTGGCCAAACTCATCCTGGACTGCAAAAAGGACATATGGAGCACCCCCGATCTCTTCCGCCTCGTCGAGGACTACTTCGACAACAGTCTCCAAACCCTGCATTTCTGCACCGCCCTCAACCGCTGCCTCAAACGCGCCCGCGACCCCATTCTTCTCATCCAACTTTCCCTCCACCAATTCCACGAGGATTCCAACTACGCCCGCGCCCTGGAGCGCCTGCGGGAGCTCAAACAGGCGGCAGGAAACCCCTTCACCCAAGACTTCTTTGCCGAGTTTCAGGCTGTTTACAGGCAGCAGCTATCCGTGCTGAAGAATCTCCAGCTCAGGAAGCGGAAGCTCGACAAAAAGCTCAAGTCCGTCGATGCTTGGAGGAAGGTGTCGTGCATGATTTTCGCCGCCACGTTCGCCTCCGTGCTCATCTGCTCTGTCGTGGCGGCAGCGGTGGCGGCTCCTCCGGTGGCCGCAGCTCTGGCCGCGGCCTCATCCATCCCGTTAGGGTCCATGGGGAAGTGGTTCGATTCCTTGATAAAGAGGTTCGAGGATGCACTGAAGGGGCAGAAGGAGGTCATCAGCTCCATGCAAGCCGGAACCTTTGTGGCCATCAATGATTTGGATCACATCAGGGTTATGGTCGATAGTTTGGAGATTCAGATTTGCTCTCTGCTTCGGTTTGCCGAATTTGCTTTGAAGGATGAGGAGGAAGAGTGCGTCAAGGTCGGGGTTCAGGGGATCCAGAGGAAGATACAGGATTTCATCAAAGGCATTGATGATCTGGGTCAGCAGGCAGATCGATGCAACAATGATATAAGAAAGGCCAGGACGATTCTGCTGCAGAGAATCATTCGGCACCCAAAAGATTTGACAATATTGTGATATGATCTCTTAATGAAAACTCGTTCTGTGTGTATGCATTTGAATAATAGCATTCTAAGAATGATCAGTCAACTGGTCAACTGCCGATAGATACCATGAATAGTAAAACTTATAGAAAAAGAACACGTGTTCCTCCTCCTTTTTTTCATTCTTTAAATATGTTTAACCAAATAAAATTTCTCACTTCAAACTATTTCTTTACTCAAATGCTTATAATGTATCAAACTCTTTTGCAAACCCCCATTCTCTATTATGGCTACTATGCATAATTAGATATACATTTTTATTATATATGGATATTTTTATTAGATATACATTTTTTATCATTTTAAAAGTAATTTTTATATAAAATGACATCCAATTAAAGTGAAAATTTTATATAAAATTAAGAGAAAAGTGTTGATTTCAACAACTTTTTGTGTGAATATTTTATGTATATAATTTCTTAAGGATTAAAATTTTAAATTTTTTTGATAAATAGAATTATTTGTGAAAATTAAAAAAAATTTTTAGAAAATAGTTTCTATATTATAGACAAATTAGATTACTGAAATTATGAATATTTTAGAGATAAACTCTAGTACTTTAGATATAATTAATTACATTGTATATATATATGAGCAAAAGCATGAAATTTAAGTGCAGTAAAAAATGCTGGGAAATATAATAATAAAAATTTGAAAGACATAATTTTCTCCTTTGAGGATTATCACATTTTTTCCTGCAAATCAGAATTTTAGCAATAATTTTGATATAACAATAAAAGTAACTTGTTACAAGTAAGTCATACTTATCAAAAATTGATATATATATATATATATCTCGAGAGTGAATAATATATATATATATATATATATATATATATATATATATATATATAACATTTTTAATCGAGCGGGCAATTTCTCGAATCTTGAGGAAATCAAGCACATCTGCTATGATTATCACAATTTGGGTTCAAATATTACCATTTAGGCATTATTCCACTTATGTTAACTCCTTCGTAGGCACAGTCATAGTCTCCTTATATTTTCACAGAATAGTATGATAACGAACTAGCCCTGTTCTTATTACATTCTGTACAGTGTGTAAATACTCCTCATGGAACCCCATTTAATTCAATCAATCAAGATCCATTATCTATCTTTGAAAATATCTCATATAGTGACTATAAACTTTACTTATAGTAGAGTAAAAAACTAATTTGGTAAAATTTACGGTGCAAAAGCATATAATCAAAACAACATATATAAATATAGTTCATGATATTTGCGGTACCTGTTTTCTTTAGCTTGGTTAACTTCTTTTGAATATGTGCAAAATTTATTTATTAGAAAATTATCGATTGGTAAATAAAATAAAGATATTTGTATTATTCTATTTCTAATTCTCTCTGTCTCTAGTTCTTTCTCTTACTATTTCAATGTTAGTATAAATAAGATGATGATAATGATGGTGATGAAGATAGTAATGATGGTAGTGATGATCGTAGCTGTGATGATAGTGATAACGACAACAATAATAATAGTAATAATGATAATAATAATAATAATAACCAATGTAATTATTATTATTATTATTATTTATATTTATAAATAAAGAAATGAAAGTCGTTATAGAAGAGCAAAAGTATGAACAATAATAATAATAATAATATTTATTATTATTATTATCATCATTATTTATATGAGAATTTGTATGTAAAAAAAATTATTTTTATTGCTTTATGTGAGAGAGTAAATAAATGAAATAAAATAAAATTACTATTTCAGGTGATAATTTTATGCACATGAGTTTATTTTGGAGAAAGAGAATAGAATGATAATAATAATAGTATAAATATTATTATTATTGTTATATGAAGATGATAATAATTATAACTTATTATCATATTATTTTAAGATGATAGATAGTATTATAATAATAATATTTTTGTATTTATAATAATAGTAATAATATAATTATTATTGCTATTATTATTTAGAGAATAATAGTAGAGAGAGAATATTATAATATTAATGAAAGATATTATAATAATATTATTTAAGTAATAAATATTATGATAATAATGATAATAATAATATATTTAGTTATTATTATTATTATAACATAGTTATAATATGACATGTTATCCTATTATAACACACATACACGTGTATATATATGTATGTATATATATATATATATATATATATAATAGGAGTAATTAAATAAATTATTAATTATTAATTAATTAATAATTATTATTAATTAATTAATAATTAATACTAATTAAATGTAGATTAAGAATAATTGATTAATTAATCAATAATGCAGTAAATACATTTTTTAAATTTTAAGATTGAATAGTAAAATAATATGATTTGAATAAATAAATAGTAACTTGATTTATTCAATTTAAATTATTTAATTCAAAAACTTTAAGGTCTTATAACCTTAAAAATATTGATCCAAACATAGCGAATATAGGTCTTGTGGCGGTCGCCCCTAATCATTCGGATCCGGAGGTGGTCGTCAACTAGCAAACCCTCACTTAGCATTCAGATTAAGGAATAGACCTTCTTAATCAAATGCTAATGGAAGATATGCCCTGAAAAGGAAAGAGCAAAGGAAATCCAATCACTGAAATGAGCATATTATAATATATCAGAGTGCAGAAGAAAAATAAGTGTAACATCCATACAATCCAAATAAGAATTATACAACTCAAAATACATAAGCATGAAAAGTAAAGCAGTTTAAATGATCCTGTATTATTACAAAATGATATTAAAAGTTTATGCAGTAATGAAAAGTAAAATCACTCAGTCCTCACAAAGAAACAAAAAGCAACTTAGGTCTTCTCCTACACGCTCCTCGTCCTGAGCTGGATCTCCTGAAGGTCCCACAAACTCGAATAGCTCAGAATCTACTATTGTCGGTTTCACAATGATAGGGCCCTAGCCAACAAAAGAAAATTTTAGTTAGACAAAATGTCTAAGTATAATTTAGGCTGTAAATTGTTAAGTTAAATAATATCACAATATCTAAGCAACATAGGAGCAGTAAAGTATCAAAGAATGGTAATAAAATTATAGTTAACATAATTATAACTTAAACAAGGTGTGAGGTAAACACATATCTCAACTCAAGCTGTAGAAAAAGATAAGTAATACATAAAAGAATCTACTAAATACAAGGAAAATTTCTAAGTATATGATCAATTTAAGGCATGCTGATTTACAAGTAAACTAAAAGTACTGAACTAAAAGTAAAATTCTAACATCCTAACATGCCAAAAAAAATAAAAGTGAACTGCTGAAAAGTACCATGGATATTTTAAGCTATAAATACTAAAAGAACTGCTTAATGTAAATATGCTGAATTGTTAAGTAAGAGATATGCCAGAACTGTAAAGTGATTATAAAATAAATGTAAATTATAAGTAAAGTAACTATAAAGTAACTGTAATGTGTGAGATATTCCTACTTAGTCCTACTAAAAAGTAAAGTCCATCTGCTCATCTAAGAAAATAGTCATAGATTAAAGTATTCAATACTAGAAAAGTAGTCCTAGCCAAAAACAACAAGTACTAAGAAAGTAGTCCTAGTCAAAAGTAACTCGCACTAGGAAAATTGTCCTAGGCAACAGTAACACACACTAGGAAAGTAGTCATAGGTAAAAGCTATCATAAAGTAAAGTTATACTAAATGACAGACTAAATAAGACATATCTCATAAAGTTTAATAAAATATTTTTATCAAATTTCCTTCTAAAATATGAAAATACCATATGAATGTATTCAAAGTTAACATAGAAATATTCATATAATATTATATATTTATGTAATGTGTCCAAATGTAATGAAGTCCAAAGCAAAGGAAAATATAGCATACAATTTTAATGTGTATAAAATAGCACTAAACAACTTTGTGATATCACTTTATTTTCTAATTAAGTTGTTCTATCTAATCTGAACTTATACAAGTTTAGGATCTCCAATATCCAGCTATCGAGTGTAAATCAAAAGTATCGATCCTATAAGTTAAAAGAATATTGAAACTAATCAAGTGCTAACATTTATAAATCACATGACGCTTAATTAAGTTTAAAGAATAAATCAAGTATCCTAATTAATAATTTTACTGAATCCCAAATCAATCTTGATTAGTATGAATCAAAATTAGGGGATTAAGATGTTAAAATCCAAGTGGATTTTAACTTCTTAATCTAATAGGTTCTAATCTTAATAGTCTAAAGTTAAATACAAATCTCATGAACTATAATTAAGGCTATCTTATTAAGCAAAATTAAGCCTAATAAGATGGATCTCTAATCTTAAATCTAAATTTTAAATACAAAATAATCATAAATAAATGATGAAATCTAGAAAACTATAAAACCTATGTTTCATCTATTAAGTAGTCAATTGCTTAATAGATGAACTCTGACCTAATTTCTAATCTAAATCCTAAGGAATTAAGATCCTAAAGTTTTAAAGGAAAAGCTTAAGAGAATAATTAAATCTTAGGTTTGATATTATTTAACTATTATTATGATGAATTTATCTTAAGGGAGACATAAGGTGAACTAAAATCATCTTATGAGACCTAATTTAGGACTTAGAGAATTTTAGATTATTTTTAAGGTTTTTCCTAAGATAACATTTTAATGAGTCTAAATATTTTAAATTGAGTTTAAATTAGTTATATTACTGATTTTATGGATTTAGGAATGTATTTAAGGTTTTAAGATGCTAAAACATAAATTTGAGTAAAATGATCATTTTTGCTTTTACTTAAGGATTTAAATTCCATCTTTATGAATTAGGGCTCAAATCTAAAATTTATTGAAATGGAATAGTTACTTACTATCTAATATAAGTTTAGATAGTAAATACATTAATTTTGGTTAAGTACTAAGCCTTATAAGGTCAAATTAAGGAATTTGACCTATAAGGGCAAATTAGTAATTTTACCCTAATGAAACCTAAATTTTCTATTAGATTACTGTATATTATGTCCTAAGATTTCCATAGAACCTAGAATCATCAAATTCTGATATGTATTAGCTAAGTTATAGCCAATACAAATTCTAGGGTTAAAATGGTAATTAAGGGTTCTTAATTAAGAGTCAAATTTCTTAACTTCTCCAAATGATGTCCAAATTGAGTAAAATCAGTTACTATAATTCACAAATAATCTACTGATCATAATGACTAGTAGTAGATTCTATTTGGACTATAATTGACTAAGTTATGACCTAATTAAGGTTTATGGTGATTAATGAGTGATTAGTGAAATTAATCACCAAATCATTAAACCAACTACACCACTAGGTTTTAATATCCTCTAGGAGTTCTCTGAAATTTGAATTATTCAATTTGGATCATTAGATTTGTTAATCCTCACTAATCAAGATTTAGGGTAATTATGGTTGATTAAGAAATCTAACCATTAGATCATAAATATTTTTATAGTTTACTATTAATTAGGTTTTTTTAATCAAAATAGATATATGGATCACCTAATTTGGAGTCAAATTGACCAACTTATGATCAATTGAAGTTCTAGGGTAAATTAGGATAATTAAGGAAAGTCTTAAGAGTGATTAGCCAAAATATTAACTAAACAGCAAAATTAACACTCCCAAAATATTCCTTGTAAATTTATGAACAAAATAGTATATAAATGTGCTATATTTGGATTATTAGTTTGCAAGTTATCAATATTTGAAGTTTGTGAGGTTAATAATTTAATTAATTCAATATACATCAATTACAATATTTATTTAAATTACCAAATGAATCAATTTATATCTATTAATATAACTTTTCTTTACTGTGCATTGGAGGCAGATGGGCTGGCCCAGCAGAAAAGGCGCGCGGGCCAGTGCAGTGCAGGCCAAATAGGCCGGCCCATTATGGGGACTGACTCAAACAAAAGAATTGGCCACTATTAGAATGGCCCAGCCCAGCACGAGACGGCTGAGCTCAAATGGCACAAATGCGCGGCCCAGCCCAGCACGGGCGACTTGTAACAACCCGAGCTGTTACTTTAGTCAATTAGGACTAATCTTAGTCTTAAAATTAATTTTAAGTGCTAATTAGGTCATTTGGAATCAACTACCAAGATCCAGTCCAAACCAGAGGTCAAACGGATTAAATCTTTGTTTTGAGAATTTTAGGAACTTCGGAAATTGACCTATTTAAATTGACCTCCGATCGAAAAACGGACACCGCCATTGTGTTTCTTGACCTCAAATTAGCTTGGGGTGAAGTTTTCGTGTCAATCGGAAGTCGTCGAAATTTCGACGAATATTTTAATAATAAAAATATCACAGAAAACGAGGTATCAAAATACTCGTCAGATCGAAAATCCGACTGCGCCATTGAATTTTTTGACCCCAATTTAGCTAGGAAAAATATGTTCGAAATTTTCTGAAAATTTTTCAAACAAAAAAATAAAAAAAAAATAACAATATTTTTACTGTAGCTAACAGCATGATGTTAAGTACTTAACGGACCCGTCATTGTAGCTGATGGCGCCGTCAATCTGGACGGCGCCATCTCAGCCGTTGGATCGGCCCAGATCCAACGGCTGCGGAGTCGTCTTCCTCGGCGAGGTCGAGTGACACGCGGCGGCTCGTCACGTCTTCTGGCCAATCCAGCCGCATCCAGACCTTGGCGAGGTCGCCGTCCAATCTATAAGACCTTGGCCTACCCCTAGGCTCCAAGTTTTCACCGATCGGAGCCCGGATCGAGCCGAATTCAAGCCCCGAAGTCAGCCCTATTTTTCCTCCGAAACCATCGCCGATCCGAACTTCAGGTACCCCCGATCTCCCTCGTTTACCGTTCGATCGTTGCAAAAATTGTAGGATAGGTAGATCAACATGTCCTCTTCACATCCACCGTTCCGATCGTGCTAAAGCCCATCCGATCGGGCGCACCAGGTCCCCGAAGTGGGCTGGGTTCAGTCCGCCGAACCCCCGGAAGGCGAAGCGTCGCGCTTCCGGGCCGGGCCAAGTCGACCCGAGCCCGACCCGTCCGGGTCAGGTCCGCGTCAGCCGCGGGTGGGGCCCACCAGGCCACGTGGCCGCCTACAGGCCCGCCACGTGTCACGTGGGGCCCACGGCCCGAGCCCGCGCGGCTCTTCGGCTCCCCTGTGGGGCCCACGGCACCACATGGCAGCCTCTGGGCCAACCACGTGGCAAGTGGGACCCATAGCGCCGCGTGGCAGCCTCTGGCAGTGCCACGTGTCAGGTGGGAACCCACTGCCCGGTCACTCAAGCTGAGTCAGCAGCCCGTGGGACCCACAGTGCCACGTGGCAGCCTCTGGCAGTGCCACGTGTCAGGTGGGACCCACTGCCCGGTCACCGGAGCTGAGTCAGCAGCCCGTGGGACCCACAGTGCTACGTGGCAGTCTCTGGCAGTGCCACGTGCCAGGTGGGCCCACTGTCCAGTCAGCCGGACTGAGTCAGCAGCCAATGGGACCCACAGTGCCACGTGGCAGTCTCTGGCAGTGCCACGTGTCAGGTGGGCCCACTGTCCAGTCAGCCAAGCTGAGTCAGCAACCTGTGGGGCCACAGTGCCACGTGGTAGCCTCTGGAAGTGCCACGTGTTAGTGGGGCCCACTGTCCGTTAATTAGAAATTAATTAAATTACTGTTAGTGTTAATTAATTACTGTTAGCCATAATTAATTACAGTTAGTGTTAATTAACGCATGATTAGTGTTAATTACTTTTGAACAGTAACTTTATATAATTAAAAATAATTAGATGATTAATTAATATTAACTAAATGTTAATTTAATCATAAATAGTAATTAGGATAATTAATTACTTTTGAACAGTAAAACCTAATTAATTGTATTTAATTTAATATTAACAGATAATTAAGATTAATTAAAAAGTGATTAGCACTAATTATTTTGCTACAGTAAATTAATTAATTAATTAATATCAATTAATAATTAATTAAAAATTAGAAATATTACATTAAACTTTAGGAATGAACAGTAAAATAATTCAATTTAAATAAATGAATAGTAAAATAATTCAAATTATATTTTTGAATAGTAAAACTTAAAAGTTTAATAACTTTTTGTAGGATGATTCAAACATAGCAAATATAGGTCTTAAAATACTCAGAAAAATATTGAGGATCAAATGGCGTAATGCAAAATTTCGTTTCGGGTTACGTATAACGAGGTAGCATTTCAGAGCCTCTTTAAGACCACATAACTTTTTACCCGATTATCAAAACATAGTCAATATGGGTCTTAAAATGCTCAAGAGAGCGGCCCCATCACCGTGGTAGTATTAGTTTTCCCATTTGGACATCAGGACAAAAAGTCAACTCTAAAATTTAGAGTTGACTTTAATGAAAAATGACCAAAATGCTCTTGGACTTCAAATGGCCATAACTTGGTCAATTTAACTCCAAATCCAAAAATTCAAGAAGCTACATAGCTTAGAATTTCAATGTCATCATTTTCACAGAAATAATATTTAAAATTTGAACCCTAAAATTTAGGGAAATGACCAAAATACCCCTAGCCTTATTTTAGCCATAACTCGGTCGTTTTTCGTCCAAATTGGACGTACTTACTGTCTATCTTCAAGTTAGATAGTAAAGAATTAGTTGGAGAAGAGAAAACTCAATTTGGACCCCTAAATCAAAAGTTGACTTTTTGACCCTTAAAGTAGGGGCAAAATAGTCATTTTACCTTAAAATTGGAGATTACTCAACTTTAACCCTTAATTAAAATCTTAGAATACTAGGATTAATAATGTAATCATATTAGTACCATATAAGTAAAAAAAACAAGTCATTAAATTGAATTCCAATAATTTTTCCTAAGTCTTAAGCACCCCCACCTTAAGGACCTTTCCTGAGATTAGGACTAGATCCTAGGTTAGAGTTCATTCATTGGGTAAAATTGGGTTACCCTATAGGTGAAACCTTGGTTTTGGTAGTTTCTAGATATTATTTTGTTTTACAACCCATTCTGATTAGTTTATCTTTTAACTTTAGATTTAAGATAGAAGATTCATCCTATTAAGTTTGATTACTTAATAGGATTTGCCTTAACTAGTAGATCACTTATAGTATAAAACCTAGAACTTAGGTCTTATCCAGTTTGGATTATGTAATTAAACCTAAAATCTCGTAGTGTTTAATCCATAATCTATAGGTATAGAAGATCTTAATCAGATCTTAGTTAGAACGTCTAAATTCACAAAATTTGGACGTATGATTTATTTGTTTAATTCATAATCGTCTATCTGATTGATCTAAATTAGAACCTGATTGGTTCTAATCCTTTTAACTTATAAGGGCGAGTTTCCAAATTACACTCGATAGTAAGAAAATGGTGATCCTGAACTTGTGTAATTTAGAATAGCTAGAATGGTTAAGTAGAAAACAAATGATATCACTATGTGTAGTCGAGTCTCTTGCTTACTTGTTATTTGTTGCTACGCATACCTTGTAATTTTGTGCCTTATATTTTTTTTGAACATATCATACAAGATATTTGATGCATAAATAAAATGTTAGGAAATTATGGAGACTCTTTAGATTCCTTATGAAAATATTAAAGTAAATAAGTGAAATGATAATAAAGTGATGTGATTGAACTGCCTCTCAGTGATTTTCTTTTGATCAGACCGAATGTTGCCCTAGCCGTATCGTGCTAGGAGTTACCCTAGTCGTACTGTGCTAGGATATTTCGGTATGATAGTTGGTGACCTAATCGTATCGAGCTAGGAGTAGCCCTAGTCGTATCGTGTTAGGGCCATATATGTGATTGTTGTTGGCTTAGTCGTATCGAGCTAGGAGTAGCCCTAGTCGTATCGTGCTAAGATCTTCAGTTTCTTTTGGCAAGCTAGTGTAGCTCTTTTCTGTATGACAGTTGATGTATTATAGTTTTATATGCAGTTGTGATTATTTCAGTATATTTTTTTTCAGTCAGTTATTTTCTTGTACTGCTTTATATTTATTTAGGATGTTAGAATCTTGCTGCTATATGTATATATTACTGCTGAGTTATTCATTTTTAATTGGCATATTATTTTTATTGATCACCAGCATGTTTAGGATACAGAGTTTTTCTTCCAGCATTTGTTCAGTTATATTTACACTTATATGTCTTTTGTTGATTACTTGTTATGCGAGGCATGCTTCAGCCTCATTTCTTTGTCTTGTTTATACTATAGAGCATAGTCTATAGTTTACCTTTTTACTTATGTTGCTTACTGCTCCTGTATTTACAAATTATGCTTAGAAGTAAATGGTAAAATGGTGATATTATATAACCTTATTAAAAATTTAGCTTAAAATGTACTTAGATAATTGTCTAACCAGATTTTCTCTTTTTTGGCTGGGGCCCTACATTGTGAAATCGACAATGTCAGGCTTAGAGCAGTTTGAGGAGCCTGCATCCGAGGAGGAGCCTTACTTAGAGGAGGCGCAGCAGTTGGGGCCAGAAGATATCTAGTCATTTACTACCTGTGAGGATGAGTAGATTTTGAACATTTATTTTGTTAAACTTTAATTGATGTAATAATTCAGGTACCTATGACTGTGTGTTCAGATTTCACTATGCTACTTTTCTGAGTTATATTTCTCTTCTTATATATATTATGATGCTTGGATGTCATTTATTTATCGCTTCCGCACTCTGTATTTTTACTTGTATAGTGACTGCTTGATTGATTCTGAGTTAACCTTTCTCTAATCAGGTGGATTGTAGAGTTTATTCTAATCCAATGCTAAGTGAGGGGTTAACCAGAGTGACACTCCACCCTTAATCTAAACCTATTGATGGTTAAGGGTGAGGGTCGCCACACGACTGGACTCAGACGTACGGCCCAGTCCAGAAATGGAGGTCATATTCTTCAATCTCCAAATGACGGAAGGAGGTAAGAAATAAATGCAAAGCATACCATTTGATAAATTAATATTTGATAGAGAGCAGCAATAATATCGATTAACCCCAAAAGTAAAATAAAATGAAACTTTAAATTTGATTACAAAGGATGGAGAGGTAGGTACCTGATGCTTTTGGCGTAAAATCAAGGGTGCGAGACCTAAATCGCTGAAACCTAATCTCAGCTCCAAGATCTCCAAGTGATCTCGATCCAAATGAGGAAGAGGATGGAGAAAAATAAATGGAATGCAAGTTGTGGATGAAAAATGTCAGAGCTCAATGCGGACCCGTGTCTTGTGAGGCGTCACGTATTGCCCTAGCATCGGGAGAGGTGAGCCACCCGGGCTGAGCGAGCCGGCCCGGCTTCGATCGCGGGCCCGGTTCAGGCCCGCCGCAACCATGGGTCGAAGAAAAACAAAAAGGTTACGGGCCCGGGCTGATAACAGACGGTGAGGCCGACCCGAAATCAAATAGCGGCTCAGCCCAAACTCAAAGGGTGGGTAACAGATGGTGCAATGATAATTAACAGGACCGTTTAATTTTACTTAAGAAAAATATTATTATATTAATAATTTAAATCTATTTTGTTAATTTAAAATAAATTAATTAAATGCATTCCAAAAATTTTATAATAAATCACTCCTAGCTAATTGAGGGGTGAGGAATGCAACGGCGTAATCAAATTTTCGATTCGACGAGTATTTATTTATTTGATTTTTCAGGGTATTTAAATAATATTAAAATATTTGCCAAAATTTTGACGACTTCCGATTGACACGAAAACATCACCCCTAGCTAATTTGATGGTAATGAGCGCAATGGCAAAGTCAAATTTTTGATTCGAGATCAAAATAAAAAGTCAATTTCTAAGGTTTCTGGATTTTCTAGAAATCAGGATTTGATTCAGTTGATTCCTGATTTGACCTCGATCTTAGAGATGAATTATAAATGACTTATTTAATGTACTAGAATCTTAATTAAGATTTAGATTAGTCTTAATTGACCTAAGTAACAACCTGGGTTGTACATGTCTCATTTTACTTAGAAAAATAAAATGAATAAAATGACGTAATTCAAAAATTAGTTTCGGGGTACGTATAACGTAGTGATATTTTAGAACCTAAATAAATCTCACAGTTTTTAACTCAATTGTCCAAATATAATCAACATGGGTCTTAAAATATTCAGGAGAATAGCCCCATCACTATAGAAGTATTAGTTTCCCCATTTGGAGCTTAGTTTGAAAAGTAACATTTAGGACCCTCCCCTAAAAATGAATAAAATACTCATAGTCTTCAATTGACAATAACTTGGTCAATTCAACTCCAAATTCAGAAATTTAAAATGCTAACTAGATTAGAATTTTAGTGTCATTAATAAACTGAAACAACATTTAGGATCTGAAACTTAGAAAATTAGGAATGACAAAAATACATATAATCTTAATTAGGCCATAACTCAACTATTTGAAGTCCAAATTGGGTTTACTCCATGTTAACACACTCAATATATTATAAGGAAGCTATAAAAACTGAGTTTGCTAAAATTAGACCTCAAACAGAAAAATTCAGTTTGTCTCCCGTTGACCGACAAAATTACCGAATTGCCATTAGAAATTGAAATAGCCATAACTCACCCATTTGACCTCACAATGCAGTATTATTGGACACTATAGAATCCTTGAATAGTAACCAATAGTAAACTGCATAAAAATTTAGATTTAATTTGTTGTAAATTACAAGACTGCCTCTTAGGTCAAAAATCTTAGTTTTGACCTATATATCCATTTCTTGTCCAAATTGAGTGTGCTTACTGTCTATCTTCATGTTAGACAATAAGAAATCCTTCGACAATAAAAAAATCCAAATTGGAGCCCTAAATCAAAAAGTAGTTTTTGGACCCTAAAGTAAGGGCAAAATGGTCATTTTGCCTAAAATTTAGGTTAAGCATCTTTAAGCCCTAAATTATCTTCTAAGTTACTAAAACTAATATTAGAACTATAATAGAATTATTCTAAGTGTTAAAATTAGTTATTAGGTCAAGATAACTAAATTTCCTAAATTATCTCTAAGTCTTTTTTTAGGACCTTACACATCATATTAAGACTATTCCTGAGATTAGAACTAGCTCATAAGTTAGATTTCATTCATTAGATGAATGGGTTATTCAATGGATGAATCCTTTGTTTTATTAATTTTTAGATTTTTTAAATTATTTTGATTATTTTGTCTTTTAACCCTAGATTCAGGATAGGAGATTCATCCTATTAAGTTTGATTTACTTAATAAGATTTACCTTAATCAATAGATCACTTTTAGACTAAAACCTGGATCTTATGTCTTATCCTTTTGGATTATGTGGTTGAGCCCAATCTCGTGGTGTTTAATCTATAATCTATAGTTTAGTAGATCTTGATCAGATCTTAGATAGAACGTTTAAATTCATCAAATTATGACGTTATGATTTATTGATTAAACCCGCAGTCGTACTTGATTGAATGAGATTAGAACATGATCAGTTTTAATTATTTTAACTTATATGACCATGCTTCTAAGTTACACTCGATAGTAGGAATTGGTAATTTCGAACTTGTGTAACTTAGAATAGTTAAAATGGTTTAATTAAATAATAATAGTGTCACCATGTAGATAAGAGTCCCTTGCTTACTTGATTTATTTTGTTGCTATGTATTCATTATATTTTTTGCTTAATTCCTTGGACATATCATATAAGAATATTTTGTGCATGAAATAAAAACTTAGAATAATTAGGATAATAGTTGTGTTAGGTTCAGTATATTCTGGTAAGTTCTGGTGCACATTTACCATAATGGACAGGGGTAAAGAGTAATAAGGATGCTTACTATTACTCATTGAGGAGTGTGTGTTAAGCTTAGAACCCATATAGTTTTGTAGACGTGCTTGACTCCTCATCTATTTTTGGATGTATCCACAGACACAAAAGTAAAATAATTAAAAGATTCTGTATTTGTATTTACTGCATCCTCAGTTCTACTCTGTTGTTGTAATAACCCAGATTGTTACTTTAGTTAATTAAGACTAATCTAAGTCTTAATCGATGTTCTAGTACACTAACTATGTCATTTAGAATTCACATTTAAGATCTAGGTCAAATTTGGAATTAATTGGATTAAATTTGGATTTTTGTAAAATCTCAAAACCCTAGGAATTGACTTTTTAATTAGACCTCAGATTAAAAATCTGATTTCATCATTATGTTCACCACCCCCAAATTAGCTAGGGGTAAAGTTTTGAATGCATTTAGAAGTCATTGGATTTTTGTCGAATATTTTAATATTATTTAAATATCCTAGAAAATCAAATAATTAAATACTTGCCGAAACAAAAATCTGAGAGCGCTGTTGCGTTCCTCACCCCTCAATTAGCTAGAGGTGATTTATTGAGAATTTTTGGAATGCATTATGTGATTAAAATTAATTAAAGAAGTTTGGTAAATTAAATAAATAATATTAGTATTATTATTTATTAATAATGATGCCGTCACTTTAAAGCTCACGCCGTCCATCTTCTTAATCGCAAACTAACAGTGGGCCTCGACCATTCGATCGAAGATCGGACGATCCACGCGTCGTCTCTGCCAAATCGAGCCACACACAGAACGCGTGGCAGTCGCTCGCCTTCACCTCTCGCGCTCGCTCGCCCATTGCCTCCCACCGCTGTATTACCGCCGTTCAAGATGAGTTTAAGAACCCCAACCCTTTAATCTGCTCGATTTTTGCACTCTGAACTCTCATCATAATCGAAACTCTCTGGATCTAGCCCTAAGTATCGTCGACCGTTAATCAAAGGTACTTCCTACACCCTAATCTTGCAATCAATTAATAATATTTTTTTTCGAAATTATATCTGGGATGTTAGATTAGCTTTTAATCGGGTTCAATCATGTTGGATCAAACTCGATCTCGCAATTCGAGCAGCAAGGATCGCGTATTTTCGTCTAACCCTAATCGTCCGGTTCGCTCGCCCGGTCCACCCAAGCCAGAACCGTTGTTGTGCCCGGCTCACCCGGTTTGCGTGACGACGGAATGGAAGACACGCGGCGCATATCGGTGAGATGGGGGCCCGCCGACAGATCCCAACAAACTGCATGAAGATGCGTGTCCTCGGGTCTCGTCCTGTCCGTCAGCTTATATGTCCGGGTGGGACCCACTGGTTTGGTCCCAGCTGCTCAATGTTCGCCACATAACCTTAGTGGGGCCCAATTCTGCGTCCGTCAGTTGACGTGGGTCCCTCGTTGTAACGGCCTCAATAATTGGATAGAAGATTAATCCAGATATTGGGGTGTTATCTTAGCACCCAACACTTGATTAGAAGAAAACTATTCAAGTGTTGATGCTAAGTGGTCAAATCACTTTTTGAGCATTTGTTAAGTTAAATAAATGAAAATGAAAATACATATAAATGCAATATTGCAAATATATACAATGCTAGAAATTAGATAAATCAACTCATTCATCAATATAAGTTAATTTTTATTGACTATTTTCAGTTCTAAAGTAGAGTTCAATCCTTTTTATAGGATTGCTCATTTTCAATTCTAAAATAGAATTTTATTCAAGTTCTACAAATATATAAAATTAAACTAAGCAGTTTACTCATCTTATATAATACAGACATAAAATTAGCAATTTGTAAAAGCAGCATTATGTGACTTTTGCACATAGCATTTTAATTTAGCATCTCTGTATTAATTTTTGCAACTCAACCTGCAAAGAAAACCAAATTTAGCAGTGTGTTTCAATCTGCAAAGAAAGATAGAATTTAGCATTTGTTCTTATTGAAATAAAGGATTCAACTTTTGATTTACACTTTGTACTTGATTTGGACTTAGAATATGCTATGAAACTTAATTATACTATCTCCATAACAAATTGCATTACACGTGTAAGAAAATTATCAACAATAATTGAAGTTAAATTTAGCTTAGTATTATTGTATAAAACTTATATAATTCAATTCATGAATATTACATTAAGGATACTATGATTTAACATTGACAATTTTCATAACAAATCTTTTGTATATTTGCAATTTCTATTAAGATTAACTTTGAAGTAATCAAATCTTACATTTCTCAATTGTAAATTATAGTTCCTTTGGAAATCAAAATCTGATTCAATAATTTTATGGGATAGCCACAATTAATTTAGATTTATTAAGGAATATGAGTGAATGTAAAGGACAACAACATTTAATATACAAAGAACAATTGCATTTAACTTAGCAATTATAAGAGAGTAGTAGCTATTTAGATTAGCTTCCCAAGGTACAGCAATTTATAACTTAGCATGTTAAGAACAGTTATATTTGATTCTAATATAAATACATCAGCATTTGATAACATTCAATCACTTATAATCTTATAAAACTAAAGTTGACAGCATTTATTCACACGAATATAACTAATATCATTTGATTAAATAAGAATTCAAAGACAGCATGCGATGTAAATGATAGCATATGTTTCCTTTTACAAGATATAACATCAATTTAATCTTTAAATGACAGCATTTATAGAATCAGCTAGGATAAACACATCATTAGATTTAAGAATAGCATACATATCCATTGGAACAACATCATTTATAATAGGTGCAATATAAAAGATATCATTTATTTCAAGAGATGATAATATTTAATCATAATCTAATAGTTAACAACATCTAATCATTTAATCTCATAAGATTTGTTTTATAAAATGGCAGCTCATATCTCCCATTTCATTTAATAATAGTAACAGCATTTTTATCCCATTCTATTTGGGAAGAAAGGCAACGTGATAGCGGCATCTTATCTTATAATTTGAAAAGACAACATTTGATTAATTTAATTTTACTTTGAAATGAAAGGCAGCATTTGATATATCTTAAATGGATAATAATAATTTAATCTTTATGGAACTTTAATAAAGGATCTTAAACTAAAGATGGTGAGTATTATAATTCCAATTTAAATAATAGGTACTAGTATTTCTAAATTCATTCAATAAAATGAGATACACAACTAGCATGTAAACACTCACATTTTCACAAAATTGTCCCACATAACTTTGCAAGTGTAAAGAACTATTGAAATGTCGAACTTGAACACTATTAAATTAAGTTATAAGACTTTTAAAGTTCTTAAAAATAATAATAATTCTACAAGCCAATGATAAATCAATACATGCAAACTCATTAAACTTATAGATGAACTAGTAAAAATATTACAAAGGTAAAAAAATTCTGATTTGGAAGTGTATTAAATTCAACCAAAAGTAATTATATTGATAAAATGTTTAGATAAAAATGTATAAGAAATCTTATTTGGGACATATTTAAGTAACCGTTCAAACGAAATTTCCATCCTACCTGTCATATTCAAAGAATTGACGATCAATTAACATTACTTATATAAAGAAAAGAACAATGAAGAATATTGTAAGAAGGATTCCAGAAAATCTTCTCTAATACAAAAGAAAATTTTATATGAGAAGATAAATTAGCACATTCTCTCAAAACATTCTTACTCTTAATTCCTTTTTTATTTTTTCTTTTGTTTTATAGCAGATCGACTTGCATCTTAGGAATTTAATTGTTTTACTTCCTTTACAACCCATAAGTACAAACCTTTAGAGCCATTTAAGAACGTATGAACCCATGATGTGGGTATAAATATTGGGCCCAAGGAAGCTTCAATAATCAACTTCATCACAAGTAGATAAAGAACGCAGAAGGAAGAAGATCAAAATAATTCTAAACTTTGCAATTCAAAAAAAAAAGGTGAAGACATTTTAAGAAATCTAAACTAAACAACAAACATAATTACCTAAAGGCATATGATATAGCTTCGCAGAATGCATAAGGAAGTAAAGCATATTATATTTGACAAATTTCTTTTCATTATAACGATTTAAGGGTTTGATGGAACTCTGTAGGGTTCGATCAACATTATATCATAATGTGATGATCAAATTTACACAGCAAATAATAAATTATAAAATAAAAAGAAATTTAATTGGTTCTTCGACTTATCGATCTCAGATAAAGAAAAAAAAAGAGAAAAAAAAGAAAAGAAAAATCTATTTATTTTCTCCATCTTAACTTATGAGAGACATTCAATTAATTATCAATAATTGCTTATCCAAGTAAGAGGGGAAAACAGAAGTATGGTTTGCTGCTTGATCCTAATCGGCTGAATGAGTTTATGATGTATTCATTCGATTTCGGAGAAACTAGCATTTTATCTTAAGTTTAATGGTATTGACGATTCACTTGACTTCAATAAGAAGTCGAAAAGAAGGTGTACCTTATGATTTTCGAATCTTACAGAGGAGCGCAGAAAGGAAATTACGAATAGTTAAATTGAGATTTAAATGAAGTTTAAAGTCATATATTTTCAACAGCACAAACAAACTTCAATCTAATTATCTCCAAAATCGTGTGTGCTTAATGGAGAAAATATTTAACGCAAACTTTAGTTTAATCGACTTTAGGAAGATATAAATAACCATTATCACGATACTCTGTGAATATTTAGAACTCAAAGTAGTGAAGAAAATAGGAAATAAAGTTTTTCTTCAAAATTTCTTGAGCTTAATTTACAACAAAAACAGAGATCGTGAATTTTTATAACCATTACAGCTTAATAAAGTTTACAAAATATTAGATTCCAGGAAGTTGTCACATAAGGAAAAATTTAATCGAGTTCTAATAAACGCTAAACTAGGAGTTTTATAAGAAATTGTAAATCGCAAAATCATTAGGCAGGGAAAAGAAAGAGGTACTTTAAATTGCTAACACATCAATTAAATATGATTGTATTGAAAACAACTTATTCATTAAATTTTTCAGCCATTTCTAATTCATCAATACTTTAAAGTTGATTAGCATAAGCAAGTTCAATCCATATAATTCCCTTAAAAGTTGGGATAAGCCAATTAAAATAAATTATGAAGTGAAGGAGATAAATGGAGGGTTGTACCTTTGCTCCTTTACTCGGCTAATGAAGAGGTTCGGTGAGAAATAGCGGCTAGAAGGAGCACTCGGATGGATGGAGGCTCGACTGGATGGAGACTCGGCGAGAGGAGGCTTGGCGAGTGGATGGCTCGGCTAAGAGAGTCACTCGGCGAGAGGTGGAGGACTCGGCGAGTGGCTGCGCCGAATGGAGAAGTAGGGTCGGCTAGATGGAGATTCGATTAGGGCTCGCTGTTTTTTTATGCTCCGCACATATCCATCCTCCATTTATGGCTGCCCTCGCAATGATGAGAATGATAGGGATAAAGACTCGGCAAGGACAGGTGGAGGAGCGACGAGCATAAATCGGTTGGAGGAGATCAGATTGCGAAGGAGAAGGAAGAATTTTTGGCTGAGGAGAGGAATGAGATAAGGATGAATTAGGTTAGATGAGATATTTAAGTAAATCTAGGATCTATTTAAGCCATAGGATCAAAATAAACAGCTGAAATTTCTTAGCCAAGAGCTGAAGTCATTTGAACTCCAAAAATTACAAACTTAGTATCAAAACGACCATCTCAACGAGACAAACAAACGCATCTAAAAATCATTTAATTTGGACAAGTATTTTGTTTTATATTGATTTTTAAGTGAAAAAATTGAAAAATTAATTATGATAAATCGGAAACTCAAAAATTAACGAAACTTGAAACATAACATCCTCATATGAGGCTTGACTTAGATATACAAGAATTTCTAAATTCTAATTTATATTATTTATATTATTAGTCTTTAAAGTTTAAACTTCATGAATTTATTCAGGACAATCTGGGATCCCAAACATGCTCAAATTTTTGCAGTAGGATCCTTTCAATATGCATTATAAGAGAATATTTTTATTATATTTTTATTTGACTTAAATTGGAACCCAAATTTTAACGAAAATTATTGAGCGATCGAAATTCAGCAGAAAATTTAGGAAAATCAACGATTCCCAAAAATCCATAGAATAACATTCTTAACTAATTTGGAGCTACTGAGTCCAATGGAGGACTCCATTTTTAATTCTGATGCTTAAATAATTTAGGTATCTTCAGAATTATTTGAAAACCAGAAAATGTTGGAAATCGACAAACGATCTCCAATTCGCACGAAATTTGAGGTGAAGACTTTTAACTTTATTGTAAGAGTAATGAAAGAGATTTATAGTCAATTAAAGCACTAATTGACAGATAACAACCTCTGGGTTGTTACACTCGTGCAATAATTAAATTAATTATATATATATAAATATATGTATATTTATATATATAATTATATTTATAATACTTATAAAATAAAGTTATTTACTGTAAAGGTATAATTATAATTATATATATATATATATATACATATACATATATTTTTATATATATTTAAATAAATAGAAAATGAATACTTTAAACCTAAATCAATAATCAGACAAATTAATATGTTTAAACAGTAATAATTATTCAGCTAATTTAATCAATTAAATCCAAAACTTTAAGAATTCATAACATGCAAAATATACATCCAAATAATATAATTAAATATACTAAATTGATCAGAAAAATTCAAGGGATTTATTGGAACTATTAAATTTCCATTTGGATAGTATATCACATAGGGACATTTTAGGATACCTGAATATTCACAAAATGCCACAAAACTCCATTTAACACTATCTTTGCACACACTAATCCAAACATTCCTAATATGAGTCTCAAAGTGCTCAGAAAACCCTAAGGATTAATTTAGTAGTATTCACTTTACTGTTTGGATTAGTTTTAGACTAATCACATTTAAGACCTAACCCTAATTTCCCCAATTAACCCTAGAACTTCAATTGACCATAACTTGGTCAAATGAACACCAAATTAGGTGATCTAAATATCAATTTAGATCAAAAAAACCTAATTTATAGTAATCTGTAAAAACATTATAGATCCAACGGTTAGATTTGCTAATCAACTCTAATTATTCTAAAACTTAATTAGTGAATATTAGCAAATCTAATGATCCAAATTGAACAATTTAAGTTTCAAAGAACTCATAGAGCATATTAAAACCTAATGATGTAACTGGATTAGTGATTTGGTGATTAATTTCACTAATCACTCACTAATCACCTTAAACCCTAATTAAGTTATAACTTAGCCAATTAGAGTCCAAATTGAGCCTACCACTAGTCATTATAATAAGTAAACCATTTGTGACCCATAGCCACTGATTTCAATCAATTTGGACACCAATTAACAAAATTAGGATTTTTGACCCTCAATCAAGAAACCCATAATTGCCATTTTACCCTTAGGCTTGTATTGGCCATAACTTGGCTAATACTTTTCAGAATTTAGCAAAGTTAAGTTTAATAGAAACCTTAGATAATAAATAACATTAAACTAAAAGAAAATTTAAATTTTATTCAGCTAAATTACTAAAATGCCCCTATGAGTCAAATTCATTAATTTGATCTCATGAGGCTTATTAATTACCCAAAATTTAGGTAATTACTGTCAAATATTATATTAGATAGTAAGAAACACTTTGCCACTAAAAAATTTAGATTTGAAGCCCTAGATCAAAAGATCTCTTGAACCCTTATGTAGGGGCAAAATGATCATTTTGCCCAAATTTAGGGTTTAGTATTTTAAGACCCTAAAATTATATTATAAACATTCTAAATAGTAAATAAAGTGATTTAGAACAAAAATCTTATAAGTTCAAACCATAATTTGATTTTTGAATCAAAATCTCATTTTAAGCCCTTAATGAAATCCTTAAGTAAAGTTTGGGTGTTCTTCCTTCCTTTTGAACTTCTTAGAACCTTCCATAGGTCTTATAACACTAGTTAGGATTGTGTGTCTGAGTATTACTCTTTGTACTTAAGAGCTTTAATTCTTGGGATTATGAATAGATTTTAGGTTAGAATTCATCTATTAAGTAAATTGGGTTACTCAATAGGTGAAACATTGAATTTATTACTTTATAGATTTTTGTAGTTTATTTAATGATTATTTGATCTTTAAATCTTATAATTAAGAGTAGAGATCTATTCTAATGAATTGATTATTCATTAGGATTTGCCTTAATCTAAATCTGTGAGATTTGGGTTTTAAACCTTAGATCCTTAGATGAACCTTTGGATTAAGTGATTTAAATCCCATTATTTGAAGTTTAGTCATTAATCCTTTCATCTTGATTGACTAATCAAGATGAGTTTGGAATTCTTAAAAAAATATTAAAATAGGTCGATGGATTCATTTATTTAACATATAGTCATCAATGATTTAATCAATTAGAACTTGGCCAATTCTAATTGTTTTCCAACTTATAAGGATGTGAATCTGAGTTACACTCGATAGTAGGACTTGGATATCTTGAACTTGTGTAACTTAGAGTAGATAGAGCAATTAAATTAGACAACAATGGATATTACCTGTATCCTAGTAGAGTCTCCTGCTCAATTTGACTTTGATGCTTCGCTTGCATTGTAATTGAGTTTTATACCTTGAGCATATATTGTGTACATGGGATAATTGATGAATATCTTATGTCAACTTTGAGAATTCATAAGTAGCATTTGTTCTTTTTTTTCATATTTTAGTAGGGTGTAGCTTAATTAGCATATCTCTTCATTTCACCCGTTCTGGATTGGCTACATTATCGGGTCAGACCAATCCAACTGACTGAATTGTCAGGATTTGATATGGTTATACTAATTTAAGTACACTTATACTTGGTTTTTTTGTTATAGCCTATCAGACTAAGTGTGTTGATAATATCCGTTCAGATGCTAGTTTGATTAGTATATATTTTCATTTCACCCGTTCTGGATTGGCTACGGTATCGGGTCAGACCAATCCAACTGATTGAATTGTCAGGATTTGATATGGTATACTAATTTCAGTGCTCTTATCCATTCAAAGCTTCAGTCTTAGCCTATCAGGCTAAGAGAGACTATGTGTGTTTTCAGTTCCAGTGGCTTGAATAGCCAATACAGTTTTTAGTTCTGAATTTACTTTGCATTTTCTACATTTTAGCACCACTTTTACTTACAATTTTATTGTATTGTCTGGCTTTATGTACATCTAGGATGCTAGTCTTTCTTGTAATTTTCACATGTATAGGATGTTAGTTATGTTTTCAGTTTTATAAAGTTTTACATATTCATTTATTATTATGTCACTTAGCATAATTCAATATTGATCATAAGCATGTTTAGGATATATTTTTCTTATAGTCATTTACTTTAGTATTTCTTTTATTTACCTGATCTTGTTACAGTTGCTTTAGAGGAGGTATGTGCTTACTTCCTAGTTGCTGAGTTATAAACTAGTTGTTTATAACTTTACGTGTTTCTTTCTTACGCATTCATGCTCATACTATGCTTCTGTACTTGTTTATGGTGATATCTAAATAACATAATAAACTTGCAGCCTAAAATGTACTTAGACAATTGTCTAACTAAGATTTTTCTTTTGTTGGCTGGGGCCCTATCATTGTGAAACCGACAATGGTAGATTCCGAGCTATATGGGGTAGAGCCGTCTGGACATCTGCCTATGGAGGAAGAGCGTGTTCCTAAAGATCCTTAGTTTTCTTTCTACAATTATTAGGATGAGAGTTTATCTTCAGCTCTTTTAAGTTATTTAATATTGTAATAATACAGGGTTAATCTTTACTTTCAGCTCTTTACTTATTATGCATTATTGTATTATATATGATGAATGGATGTTTATATTTATGCTTTCGCACTCTGCTATTCTTGTATTTTCATTTAGTGAGATTTTCACCTTAAGAATGGCAAAGTCCTTAGTTAAGTTGGATTAGAATGTGTGTCTAATCCAATTATAAGTAGGGTTAACAGGACGACGGCGAGACAGGGCCGTCACAGTTGGTATCAGAGAATTCCATAAGATGTCAGATTAGAATTTGCATTTCTCTCTACCTAATGGATTGTTCTTCTGCCACTTTATCACTAAATGAATACTTGAAACAACATCCATATCATTATGATAGCAACTCAGAATAAGAGGTAGGAAGTAAGAAAAAAAAAAACTACTTCTAGAATGAAACTTTAGTAAAGACTAATTTGAAAAGTGATAAGTAGTTTAATAATAATATTTATAAGATCTTTAGGATCATAGAAATAAAAATATTAAACCTTGAATTTTTGAATGAGAGATCAAGTCATTATTAGGAATTCAAACTATCATAATAGATTAAAAGGTATAAGAGATTCAAAATTGTGTGCTAAGCGCATAGGATTTTTATCGAATTAAATTATTATGTTATACTTAGAATCTTTTCTATTGTAATGAATTTATCCTTTGAATAATGAGAACCCAAGAAGTATAGTAGCTCTTCTTTTGAGGTTAACATTAATCATATTTAGTTCGAGGAAGAATAAATGAGAAGCTAATAAAAGTTTTATGTTTCAATTTTAAAGATAGTTATTTTTATTTCAGGAAAATGAATCTAGCAACTTCACCAAATAATGTGCCAGTTAGCACTCCTCCCCCTAACACAGTTCCAGCAAATAATGTGAGAACTTCTGTTAATGAGGTCATGATTCTTAATGATAATAATATAGAAGGATCGGTATCTATGAGGAGTGTTATGAATACACTAACTTAGCAAGCATTGACCATACAAAGGTTGGTCTCTGCTCTCCCATCTGTCAATGTTAGTACATCCTCTACATCCCCAGCAGTCCAACTTAACCAAAATAGACAAACTAGTGATGGAATATTACACAGTTTCTTAAGATTAAGACGACCCACCTATGATGGATCTGAATCACCTATAGATACAATGGCATGGTTGAAATCCATATAAAAGAATGTAACAAGTCTAGGGTGTTCAAGCAACCAGTCTGTCAGATTAGTTACTCACTTGCTTCAAGGAGAAGCAGAATATTGGTGGGAACAGTTGCGAGAAACACGCTTTGAAGAATTTGAGTTAAAAGAAATAGAATGTAACTTGTTTGTTCAGGCCATCAAGGAAACATTTGTACCGCCGTCATCCAAGAATATTATCGATGATTCCTTATTAAGATTAACTCAAGGGAACCAATTCGTAGCTGACTATGTGACTGGATTTTGAAGACTCATTCGTTTTGCTCCACATCTAGCACCGACTAAAGCCGATAAATGCTACATATTTGAATTTGGACTTCGTGAATCCATAAAGGACCATGTCGTTCCACTTTAGCACAATGAACTAGAGAAGTTAATTGAATTAGCAAGGGTGGTGGAACACCACCAATCAGTGAAAAAAATGAAAAGAAAAGCATTCAATATGAACAACAGTCCTCAAAGTTTCAAACAACACCGCCCAAACTAAGGAAGGGTATATCAAATGGAGATTTCTAAAATAGCTGAGCAAGTTACAGAATGCAATAGACCTCACCTATATGGTAAGTGCTACCATTTTGGAAGAGTCTATTTTACCTGTGGCCGACATGGTCATGGATACCGAGAATGCAAGGCAAACAAAACAATTGATGGGACATTGATTCACCGGAACCGACAGAATCAAGTGCTACGTGCAAATCCTATAAATTCATGAGAACCACAAATGGCTCTCATGCTGCCACCTCCTGCTCAGAAACAAACTCTAGATAAAGCTCAATCTGCTGCAGGACCCTCAGCTCAAAATTTGTAAAGGGTCAACCCTGTAAACAATCATCCTGGAGGAAAGGCCATGTGGGGCCCCCGTACTGACAATAAGGGAGTATGGTGCTCCAACTATGGCAAATCCCCAACTTAAGTAAAGTTAGGTAAACCTAACCTGCCTTAAGCCAAGGACTTGTCACCAAGTGCTATAACATTCATCAACATAAATATCAAAGTGGCAGAAGTAATACAAGATAGAGTAACATTCACAAGCATATATAGTAGGAAAAGAGAATGCAATATAGTAACTCATCAAAATGCAGAAAGAAAATACATACAGAATTAATTATTACAAATTGAAGTTTAAAGAGAATAAAAATATCTCTCAATATCACTGAAAATAAGAATGCAATAACTAACTAAACAGCAGCAGCACGATCCTCTTCTTGAATCTACTCCTCTTCTGCGACACTGCCCACGAACACGTCTGAATCTGACATTTGTCGGTATCACAAATGCCAGGGCCCCAGCCAACAAAACAAAAAGGTTACAATTAGACAATTGTCTATGTACACTTTAGGCTATTTAAATGAACTGAATATTGAAAGATTTCACATTTAATTATTTTTAATGTGTAAGCAATTATGGGGTGCAACAAGCTATACAAGAAGTGGAATACTATAAACTATCCATTTATATCAAGCAACATGTATGTGACATAACATACAAAACATCAAATAAATAAGGTGAAGCTAAAAGCAAAAGTAATTGCAACTACTGAAATAAATATGATCATAACATGATTATGATCACGTTAAAACATGCTGAGTATAAAAGAACACAAGTACTGACATGATAAAATTCTAGCATCCTAGATATGCCATTTATACATATATCTAAGCCATAAGAGTATACATATAACATGCAAATTATTATGAAAAAAGAAAGGCCACTGAGATATGTGGCAAAAGCAAAGCAATATATAAAATATAAGGCCATTGAGACATGTGGCAAAGCAAGCTGTAACAATCCAGGTTGTTACTTTGCTCAATTAAGACTAATTTAAGTCTTAATTAAGATTCTAAGTCACTAATCAAGTGATTTGGAATTCATCTCTAAAACTTAGGTCAAATCAAGAAGTCAACAAAGTCAAAACAAGAATTCTGGAAAATTTCAAACCCTAGCATTTGACTTTTTATTTAGACCTCAGATTGAAAATCTGACTTTGCCATTGCGTTCAGAACACCCAAATTAGTTAAGGGTGAAATTTTGGAGGCAATTGGAAGTCGTTGATTTTTCGTCGAATATTTTAATATTATTTAAATACCCGGAATAATCAAATAATTAAATACTCATCGAAACAAAAATCCGAGTGCATCGTTGCGTTCCTCACCCTTCAATTAGCTAAGGGTGATTTATTGGGAATTTTTGGGATTCATTTAATGGGTTAAAATTAATTAATTAAAACTGAATACTTTAATTTAAATATTATTATTTAAATATCGCAATTAACGGCGCCGTCTGCTTTACCTTAACGCCGTCGCCTATTCTTATTTCCGTGCCGTCTATCCTGACGACGCTCTCCGCACCGTCTGATCGCGGGATCAGACGGCTGTGAGTCGTCGTCTCCGCGAGTGCGCCGTGTGGCTCGGGGAAGCTGCACGCGTCGCCCTAGAATCCTTGCCGGGCATTGCTGTCGACACCTGGCCTCCCCACCTCTCCTAAACCACCATTTAGGGTCTGTATAAGACCTCTGAAGTTCCGGGTTCTCGGTTTTCAACCCCGAAGTTCAGGACCCTAAGATCAAATCCCGATCCTTTCCAGCCGTCTAACTCAAGGTACCCGATCTTCTAACCTTTGCAATCAATTCAAGTTTTTACATTCTGAAATCTTATTTCATTCGATAAATAGCGTATTGTCCGGCTCGATCGCTTTGGGTCAACCCTGATCACGTGAATTTGATCTTTTGTCTACAGTGAAAGTCGTTATCCCCGTCACGCCTTCTTAGGGTTATGGTTTTCTCGCTCGGTGGATTACGCCAGTCATTGAACCATATGCCATTAGATAGGTCTCATCTTCCTCTTCGCGTTGCCGTGCTGGTTGAGCCCTATCGACGCCGGAGACCGCTGGAAAATCAAACCCTAGCTCCTCCGTCTCGGATCTATCGCGCGAAGACGAAGCCTTCACGGGCTGGACCGGGTCGGCCCGGGCCCGGCCCGAAACCCGTGGCCGCGGCGCTTCAGCTGCCACGGCGGGACCCACGCGCAGCGCGCCAGCCAACCCGGGCGCGACGCGTGGCCTGCGCGTCAGCAGACTGACCCGTGGGGCCCGCCGCTGTCTGCCGCGCCAATCCGAGGCCGCCACGTGTCCTGCAGATTTAAAATAATAAAATGTAAATATATAATAATAAATAGTTAATTATAATCGAATTATAATTATATATATATATATATGATAACAAATTTAAGTTAATTTAATTAAACAGAATTAAATAATTAATTTAAATCCAAACTTTAAACCTAAATAACTCAATAAATATATGTCCAAATTATACAAATAAATATATCAAATTAATCAAAAAAATATAAGGAATTTATTGATGCCATTCAATTTTTTGTAGGATCAATATTTAATAAAGTGATCATTTAGGGTTTAATTAAATTCAAATTTATGTCTCAAATATTCATTTAACCATAACTTTGTACCCAATGATCCAAACATACCCAATATGGGTCTTAAAATAATCAGAAAACCCTAAGGATTATTTTGATAGTGTTTATTTTGCTGTTTGGATTAGTTTGAGCCTAATCACATTAGGACCTAACCCTAATTAGGTCAATTAATCCTAGAACTTCAATTGACCACAACTTGGTCAATTGAGCTCTAAAATTAATGATCCATAGGTCCATTTAGATCAGAAGAACTTAATTTACAATAATATGTAAAAATATTTTAGATCTAACGATTAGATTTGCTAATCACCCTTAATTACTCTAAACCTTGATTAGTGAATTTTAGCAAATTTAGTATCTCAAATTGAGAGTTTTTAATTTCAGAAGACTCCTAGATCCATTTAAAATCAATCCATAAGGTTGGATTAGTATTTGAGTGCTTAATTTTGTTAATCACTTACTAATCACCCTAAACCCTAATTAGGTCTTAACTTAGCCAAATTAGGTCCAAATTGAGCCTACCACATATCATTATGATCAGTGAGATATTTGTAATTCATAGTCACTAATTTTGTTTAATTTGGATACTAATTGGAAAAATTAGAATTTTTGACCTATAGTTAACAATTCCTTAATTAACCTTAAAACCCTAAATCGTGTATTGGCCATAACTTGGCCAATACTTATCAGATTTCAGCAAATTTAGGTTCTATGGGAAGATTAGGCAGTAAAGAACAATAATCTGAAAGAAAATTTAACTTTCACTTAGGCCAAATTACTAATTTGCCCTTATGAGTCAAATTCACTAATTTGATCTCATATAGCTTAATAATTACCCAAAATTAATTTAGTTGTTGTCTAATCTTACATTAGACAGTAAGAAACACTTTCCAAAAGAAAAATTTCAGAAATTAAATCCTAGATTAAAAGTTGATCTTTTGAACCCTTAAGTAGGGGCAAAATGGTCATTTTGTCCAAATTTAGGGTTTAGCCTTTAAAAGCCCTAATTTCAATTTCAAATCACTAAATTCAGTAAATAGAATGATTCATAGTTGAAATTAATCAAATTTAAGTCTAAATTAAGTTTTGATTAAAATCTCAGAATTTGCTCATTTAGAAAATTCATAAGTCCTAAGTGAGTGTTCTCCTTCCTTAATTATTCTTAGACCCATCCTTAGGTCTTATAACATTAGTTAGGATGTGTGTCTTGAGAGATACTCTTAGTAATTAAGAGCCTTATTTTCCTAAGATTAGGAATAGATCTTAAGTTAGAATTCATCTATTGAATAAATTGGATTACTCAATTAGGTGAAACCTTGAGTTTTCTAGTTTATAGATTTTCTTAGTTTATTAAATGATTATTTGATCTTTAAACTTTAGAACTAAGAATAGAAATCCATCCTAATGAATTTGATTCATCATTAGAATTTGCCTTAACCTAATCTGTGAGTTTGGGTTCTAAACCTTAGACCCTTAGATTATACCTTTAGATTAAGTGATTAGACCCCATCATCTGGAGTCTAATTCTTAATCTATTCATCTTGATTTGGCTAATCAAGATGTGGTTGGGATGAATTAAAATACAAAACTAGGTCGATGATTTATTCTTTTTAACTAAATAGTCGTCTTTTGATTAAGTTATAATTAGGACTTGGCCAGTCCTAATTATCTTCAACAAGTAGGATTCGTGATTCTAAGTTACAGAATGTGTAAGAGTTGTTGATTCTAAAACTTATGTAACTTAGAGTAGATAGAATGAATAAAGTAGATAACAAAGGATATCACCTGTGTTTTAGATAGAGTTTCTTGCACTTTGACTTTGATGCTTCGCATTCCTTGATTTTGAGCCTTATACCTTGAACATATATTATGTACTTAAGATATTTGGTAAATATCTTATGTAAATTTTGAACATTCATAAATAGCATTGTGTTTTGTTTCACAAGTGGTTTGTAAGGTATAACTTGATTAGTATACCTCTTCGATCAACTCGTTCGGGGTCGGCAACCTTTCGAGGGTTTAATGTCCGATAGTCTATACCAAGCCTAGTCCATGGATAGGATGGATAGACTCTTGCTCTACTGACTATATAGTCAGGAGTTTGATATGGTTATACTAATTCAAGTACACTTACATTCAGTTCTGACGTAGCTCATCAGGCTAAGAGTTTCAGTGATGTTCAATTCAGAGTTTCTTAGCTCATCAGGCTAAGAGTTGCTGATTTAGTGTTCCGTTCAAGTGACTTATACATTTACTATAATTTTAGTTTGCAGTTACTATTTTACTAGTATATTCTGTATTTCAGCACTGTTTTACTTACAGCTTTCCTGCACGTATTTTTATATAGGATGCTAGTTTTACTTACTGTTTTCATATGCTCGCATAGGATGTTAGTGTTTTCAGTTTTATACTGTTTTAATTTTTGCATGTCACTTAGCATAATCAGTTTGATCATATGCATATTTAGGTTGTATTCTCTTACAATTTTTCTTTTCTCTTACTTACCTGTTTGTGTTGCAGTTGCTTGGAGGAGGTATGTATTACTTCCTATTTGTTTAGTTATAAACTGTAGTTTATAACTTATTACTGTTCTTTTGATACGCATTTCTGCACCTATTATGCTTAAGTTCTGTTTTTATGGTGATATCTTCTTAATTTAATAAAATTACTGCCCTAAAATGTACTTAGACTTTTTGTCTAACCAAATTTTTCTTTTGTTGGCTGGGGCCCTACCATTATGAAACTGATAATGGTAGGTTCTAAGTTTGTTGGTTTAGCAAATCCAGTGGAGAGTTTGCCATTGGAGGAGGAGTCCGTTCCTGAAGATCTATAGCTTAGTTTTCTATTTTTCAGTGAGGTTGAGAGTTTTCTTTCAGTTCTTTTAAACTCATTAAATGTTATAATAATACAGGATTATATTTCCTTTTTCAGTACTTTACTTATTCTGTATTGTTGTATTTATACTGTATTGGATGGATGTTATGTTTTATGCTTCCGCATTCTGAGTTCATGTATGATCATTTAGTGATAGTATTTCTGGATTGAATGGCAAAATCCTTATTTAAATTGGATTAGGATGTGTGACTAATCCAATCTTAAGTAGGGACCTTGTCATTTGGTGACCCCTCCACCGTAATCATGTTAACCTAAGGGTTAACAGGACCACGGCGGGGCAGGGCCGCCACACAAGCAAATACTGAAAATAAGGCCACTGAAGCATGTGGCAAAGCAAATCTAAAAATAATACAACCCAGCTAAAGTAGCAATAAGCCTAAGATGTAGTACTGACATACTAGCCAATAGGCCATACAGGGCCTCCAATATCCATCAATCAATCCCCAGCCCAGCCATCCAAATATGCTAGATCTGAGTCCAGTCTATATAATACTACTACTGAAGAGGCAGACTAAGCTATGACATATTCTACCAACTGCAAACAAGATAAAACTAAATGATATGCAATTCAAATTCTAGCTTAGGAGGTATCGTCCATATCCTAAGTTTTCCTATTATGCTCAAGGAATAAGGCTCAAAAATCAAGGTAAGCAAAGCAATCTAGTCAAAGTAAGCAAGAGACTCAATCTAAACTTATGTGATATCTGATGTTATATAATTACCAATTTTAGCTACTCTGAGAAGGTACAAATTTAGGATCTTCAATATCCAGCTATCGAGTAGAATCTCAAATTTACGTCCTTAAAATTAATATTAGAACTTAATAAGTTCTAATCAAAATCATGTGATGACTATATAGTTTAGCTAAGTTAAATCAATGACCAATTTATTAATATTTTACTCTCTTACCTAAATCTTGACTAAATAAATCAAGATTTAAGGATTTAAAACTTAAACCCTATGTTGAGTTCAAATCCCAAATCCCAGGTAATATCCTAATAAGGATCTAAGGTTCACACTTATTACCTAAATTAAAGATAAAGAATCTTATAAGCTGCAAGATTCAGGAACTAAGAACTTAGTGAAAGGTTGTTCTACTGATTATAAGATAAAATAATCGATTAAGAATTTAAAAATCTAAGATCTATACAATCCTTAAGATAATCTCATTACCTTATAGATTGAATCATCCTATACCCATATGGAAGGTTTCAAAAGATTAAACAATCAATCATTTAAGGAATTTCAATTGGAGATGGTTTAATTCAAATTGAAGTACTAAATCTAAGATCTAAGATCTAAAGATCTAAAGTTTGATCACTTTAGACTTTAAATTAGAGTTTTAACTTAAGAGCTTCCAATTGTGATTCTTTTAGAACCTAAGTTCATAGTTAAACTATAAGGAGCTTATTAAGGTTGAAATTGACTATTTTAAGCATTAAATTAAACATCAACTCATGTTGATTCTCTTAGGTCTAATTAAGATCTAAGGGTCTGAGGTTTGATCACTTTAGATCTTAAGTTAGATTTTTACTTAGACTTTACCAATTACATTTCTTTATATTTTAACTCTCAAGTTAACCTTACTGAACTTATTAAGATGGTATTTAATCATCTCAAGTATTAGATTTAAGAACTAATGCCAAAAGACTCTTATAAGATCACTTAAGATCTAAGTGTCTTAATTAGGGATTAAGTAGAGTTTTCTTGAGTTGAAGATCACATTAACTTTACTATTAGTCTAAGAGTTCAGAGAACACTTCTAATCTACCTTAGGATAGTTTACTAAAATTTCCAGGTCTTAAGGAGCATTTAAACATATTTTGGTCAAAATGACCAAAATGCCCCTCTTAAGGGAAAAATTAGGATTTTAGGGTGTAGTTGCCCAAGCTAGATCCTATCTAACTTAATATAATTCATAATGATTATTGAAGTGAATAACACCATTATTTTAGGTTTTAATGACCTAATCAATCTTAATTAGCATTAATCACTTAATTAGGTCAATTAGGGTGATTAGTGAAATTATGACACTCTAGGGCAATCCAACCTTACACTTATGTTGTACTGTGCTTAATATGCTACTAGAAACAATCCCCACCCAAAGCAGAGGCTTAATTAAGGTTTAAGTCTCTAATCCTTGATTAGGGTGATTAAGGAGTGATTAACAAAATTAATTATCCAAAACTATCTTTGAGGGTCTAAATTTGTTCCTTAGGGTTCAAGGAGCAATCAGAGCCCTTAATCTCATTAATTGGACAATCAAATGATTTTATATGATTTAATTAAAAACAGAGAAGGTTGGAAAATAATTTTTAATCCAACCATTAGATCTAAGATTTTATTTTATATTTAGGTTCCTTGAATTTTTTTGATTCAAATAGTATATTGGATCATACCATTTGGATATGTATAGCCAAAGTTATTAAATTAATTTAATCTAAATGTTTATTTAAATTAAAACTATATAATTTAATTAATTAATCGTAGAACCTTTAAAACTGCAATCCTATAATTAATTAATTAATCGTGGCCCGAAATCAAACCGCGTGGGACGGGGTCGGCCCGGCCCAGAATCATCGTCTTCTTCCTTCGGGAGACACCCGACGCTCGGCTCCTTAGGGTTAGCTCCCGACGCACAATTCACCGCGCATAGGTCACGCCAAGCCCCGATTTCAATGGCTACACGATCCTTGACCTTAGACGCGTCGATTAAACCCATAAGCCCTAACTGGGAGGCACCGGATCGATGGAGTGCTATTCGGCCAAAGCTCATCCTCAGGCGCACCTGTGAGGAGTGAATTCTCCTCACAGAGTGTAACAACCCAGGTTGTTACTTTGCTCAATTAAGACTAATCTAAGTCTTAATTAAGGTTCTAAGTCACTAATTAAGTGATTTGAAACTAATCTCTGAAACCTAGGTCAAAACCAGAAGTCAACAAAGTCAAAATAAGAATTCTGGAAAATCTCTAAACCTGGAAATTTGACTTTTTATCTAGACCTCAGATTGAAAATCTGACTTTACCATTGCGTTCAGAACACCCAAATTAGCTAGGGGTGAAATTTTGGAGGCAATTGGAAGTCGTTGATTTTTCGTCGAATATTTTAATATTATTTAAATACCCAGAATAATCAAATAATTAAATACTCGTCGAAACAAAAATCTGAGAGCGCCGTTGTGTTCCTCACCCTTCAATTAGTTAGGGGTGAATTATTGGAAATTTTTGGGATTTATTTAATAGGCTAAATTTAATTAATTAAAACTGAATAATGTAATTTAAATAATATTATTTAATTATATTATTTAACTGCGCCGTCAGCAATGGAACGCCGTCCATATGTTTAGGTTAGGAATTAATGGTCCAATTCGACCGTCCGATCTTAGATCGGACGGTAGTCGTTTCATCTCTGCCAACTCGCGCCACGCGCAGAGCGCGTGGCGATCGCTCGCTGGCTTTCCGAGCTCCGTTCGCCAGGTGCCTCCCACCGCGTCGTTGCCGCCATGTTAGGACTGCAATAAGTAGCCTGATCGACTCCTCGAGGCGTGATTTACCCAATATAGAGCTTAGCCAAGAATCAAAGTATCGTTTCTCAAACCATCGTTCCAAGCCGTCGATCAGGTACGTCTCAATCTCTCTTATTTCTCATTTATATCAAGTAATTTAACTGCCCATAATTATTTTATAGTATCGATTAGTTTTTGATCGGACCCGATCGGGATCGATCGAGTTCGATCAAGCCAATTTTGGACAAAGTCCACAGTGGTTTCCGTTAGAAGACCCGCTTCCGCCTCCGACGGTCTAGGTTAGAACTTTGCCGGCGTTGCCATTCACTTGGGTCGATGATCCACCCACTGTTGAATAAATTGTGTCATGCTCTTCTCAAAACCATGCGGGCCGGATGCCGTCACCGGCGGGAGGATCGGAATTTTTAATGCCCTAGGCGAGGCGCTGTGTCGGTCTGTCGAGGAAGTGTCAACCCATTCGCAGCTGGATCGGGCCAGGCGTGACCCGCGGTTTTGGGCCGAGTCGCGGGCGCAGGCGTCGAGATGGTGGGACCCGCGTCACGTCAGGATCCTCTGGCAGATAAAGTGCCGTGGGACCCACCGGCAATCAGGGCGTGCCACGTGGACCAGCTCTGCTGCCTTTTGAATAGGTGGGGCCCGCAGACATTAGCTCAGCCAATGGTTGTGCGCCACGTGTACCTGCAGAAAACTAAAGTAAAATATTTTATATATAATTATATATCAGATAATTATTAATTAAATGTTTATTTAATAATAGATTTATTTAATTTAATGACAGTTATATTAATTTAATAAAAACAGTAATAATTAATTAATTTAATACTAAACTTTAGACCTAAATAACTCCTAAAATACACCTCCAAATTATACAAATAAATATATTAAATTAATCAGAAAAATATGAGGAATTTATTGATACCAAAATTTTTGCTGTAGAATCAATATTTTGCAAAGTGATTATTTAGGTTTAATTTAATTTAAATTAAATGTCACAAACCTTATTTAGCTCATAACTTTGTACCCAATGATCCAAACATACCCAATATGGGTCTTAAAGTGATCAGAAAACCCTAAGGATTAATTTGATAGTATTTATCTAGCTGTTTGGATTAGTGTTTGCCTAATCACATTTAGGACCAAACCCTAATTAGGTTAATTAACCCTAGAACTTCAATTGACCATAACTTGGTCAATTGAGCTCCAAATTTAATGATCCAAAGGTCCATTTAGATCAGAAGAACTTAATTTTCAATAATATGTAAAAATATTTTAGATCCAACTATTAGATTTGCTAATCATTCACTAATCACCCTAAACCCTAATTAGGTCTTAACTTAGTCAAAATAGGTCCAAATTGAGCCTACCACATATCATTATGATCATTGAGCTATTTGTAATTCATAGTCACTAATTTTACTTAATTTGGATACTAATTGGCAAAGTTAGGATTTTTGACCCATATTTAAGGATCCCTTAATTAACCTTAAAACCCTAAATCTTGTATTGGCCATAACTTGGCCAATACTTATCAGATTTCAGCAAATTTAAGTTCCATGGAGAGCTTAGGCAGTAAAGAACAATAATCTAAAAGAAAATTTAGCTTTCACTTAGTAAAATTACTAAATTGCCCTTATGAGTCAAATTCACTAATTTGATCTCATATGGCTTATTACTCACCCAAATTTAACGTAGTTGCTGTCTAATCTTATATTAGACAGTAAGAAACAACTTTCCAAAAGAAAATTTCAGAATTTAAGCCCTAGATTAAAAGTTGATCTTTTGAACCCTTAGGTAGGGGCAAAATGGTCATTTTGCCCAAATTTAGGGTTTAGCCGTTAAAAGCGCTAAATTCAGTTTCTAATCACTAAAATCAGTAAATAAAATAATTTAGAACTGAAATTATTCAAATTTAAGTCTAAATTAGGTTTTAATTAAAATCTTAGATTTTGCTCATTTAGAAAATTCCTAAGTCTTAAGAAAAGTTCACTTTCCTTAATCATTCTTAGACCCATCCTTAGGTCTTATAACATTAGCTAGGATTTGTGTCTTGAGAGATACTCTTAGTAATTAAGAGCCTTATTTCCTAAGATTTGGAATAGATCTTAAGTTAGAATTCATCTATTGAGTAAATTGGGTTACTCAATTAGGTGAAACCTTGAGTTTCTAGTTTATAGATTTTCTTAGTTTATTAAATGATTATTTGATATTTAAACTTTAGAACTAAGAATAGAGATCCATCCTAATGAATTTAATTTATCATTAGGATTTGCCTTAACCTAATCTGTGAGATTTGGGTTCTAAACCTTAGACCCTTAGATTATACCTTTAGATTAAGTAATTAGACCCTATCATCTGGAGTCTAATTCTTAATCTATTTCATCTTGATTTGGCTAATCAAGATGAGGTTGGGATGAATTAAATTACAAAACTAGGTCGATGATTTATTCTTTTTAACTAAATAGTCGTCTTTTGATTAAGTTATAATTAGGAATTGGTTAGTCCTAATTATCTTTAACAAGTAGGATTCGTGATTCTAAGTTACAGAATGTGTAAGAGTTGTTGATTCTGAAACTTATGTAACTTAGAGTAGATAGAACGAATAAAGTAGACAACAAAGGATATCACCTGTGTTTTAGATAGAGTTTCTTGCACTTTGATTTTGATGCTTCGCATTCCTTGATTTTGAGCCTTATACCTTGAACATATATTATGTACTTAAGATATTTGGTAAATATCTTATGTCAATTTTGAACATTCATAAATAGCATTGTGTTTTGTTTCACAAGTGGTTTGTAAGGTGTAGCTTGATTAGTATACCTCTTTGATCAACTCGTTCGGGGTCGGCTTCTTGTAGGGGGTTTTAGTCCGATAGTCTATACCATGCCTAGTCCATGGGATAGGATGGATAGACTCTTGCCCTACTGACTATATAGTCAGGATTTGATATGGTTATACTAATTCAAGTACACTTACATTCAGAGTTTCTTAGCTCATCAGGCTAAAATTTGTTGAGTTCGTATAGTTGCTATTGTTTCAGTTTGCAGTTACTGTTTTACTAGCATATTCTGCATTTCAGTTCTATTTTACTTATAGTTTTTCCTGCACGTGTTTTTATATAGGATGCTAGATTTATTTACTGTTTTCATATGCTTACATAGGATGTTAGTATTTTCAGTTTTACACTGTTTAAATTTTATATGCCACTTAGCATAATCTGTTTGACCATATGCACATTTAGGTTGTACTTTCTTACCGTTTTACTTTTCTTTTACTTATCTGTCTTTGTTGTAGTTGCTTGGAGGAGGTATGTATTACTTCCTATTTGCTTAGTTATAAACTGTTTGTTTATAGCTTATTACTGTTCTTTTTGTACGCTTTCTGCACCTATTATGCTTAGTTCTGTTTATATGGTGATATCCATTTAATTTAATAAAATTGTCTGCCATAAAATGTACTTAGACTTATTGTCTAACCAGTTTCTCTTTTGTTGGCTGGGGCCCTACCATTATGAAACTGATAATGGTAGGTTCTGAGTTTGTTGGTTTAGCAGTTCCAGTGGAGAGTTTGCCATTGGAGGAGGAGTCCGTTCCTGAAGATCTGTAGCTTAGTTTTCTATTTTCAGTGAGGTTGAGAGTTTTCTTTCAGTTCTTTTAAAACTCATTAAATGTTGTAATAATACAGGATTATATTTCTTTTTCAGTACTTTACTTATTCTGTATTGTTGTATTTATACTGTATTGGATGGATGTTATGTTTTATGCTTCCGCACTCTGAGTTCATGTATGATCATTTAGTGATAGTATTTCTGGATTGAATGGCAAAGTCCTTATTTAAATTGGATTAGGATGTGTGACTAATTCAATCTTAAGTGGGGACCTTGTCATTTGGTGACCCCTCCACCGTAATCATGTTAACTTTAGGGTTAACAGGACCACGGCGGGGCAGGGCAGCCACACAGAGTCCACGGGTCGCCGCTATCTTGATCCCTACACGTTCAGGGATCAATGAGGGAGCGATAAGTCGACTCGAGAGGTCCTGAGGTGGTCTGGATTGTTGGGGTGCTACTCGGCATTTTCTGCCGTCTAGACCTGTGACTGGATCGATCGATTCCAGTCGAATCGATCGATCTGGTCGAACCCAACCATCGATACCCACTTGCAATCATTGCCGAGGGGTATCGATGCTAAATGGAGGCCTAATTGCTCGAGGGGGCGCTGAATTCAAGCAAATTGGCCCGACTGGCAGTGTGCTTTCAGACTGCGCTCATGCCGTGTAACAGCCCAAACTCTTAAGCACCAAGGTATTGTCCACTTTGGCCAGAAATGCCTCACAGTTTTGCACTCAAAAGATAACTTCCCAGTAGGTCACCCATCCTGGGAGTGCTCCCACCTGAGCACGCTTAACTTTGGAGTTCTTATCAGGAACTCAACCGTTATCTGAAAAGGCGCCTCAATGTTTAAGAGTTTTACTTATTACTACTTAAGTGGGTCTTCACAATCTCCCCAACTTAAGTAACTGACGTCCTCGTCAGTATCCACACACAGATCCAAGAACCATCCATTGGGTAGATATGACTAGAGGTGACCCATACAGGCACAAGAGGTACCCACAACCATGTAGCACCTTAACCATCATGGGTTCAAGAGGCTGCTCACATGAAGTGGTACTTTGCCCTCTATGGCACTTAGCTCCTATCTGACACCCTATGGTTTGCTCTGATACCATTTATAACAGCCCAAACTCTTAAGCACCAAGGTATTGTCCGCTTTGTCCAGAAAGGCCTCACAGTTTTGCCCTCAAAAGATAACTTCCCAATAGGTCACCCATCCTGGAAGTGCTCCCACCTGAGCATGCTTAACTTTGGAATTCTTATCAGGAACTCCACCGTTATCTGAAAAGGCGCCTCGATGTTTAAGAGTTTCACTTATTACTACTTAAGTGGGTCTTCACAGTATACCCATTCATCCATCTTAGCATCGTCATTTATGAAGCACTTGTTTTATCAATAAATTTTTTGTTTGTTGGCCAATATTTTACTCCATGAAATATAGATTGTCATATAGCTGCTCTAAAAGATTTTATTTTAATTTTGAGTGAAATAGTCAAAGGAGATCATAGGGACGTAGATTTCCAAGGTTCGCTGATCCTGTCGACAGCGGCGAGAGATCGAGGATTCTGGAAGAGAATTCGTCAAGAAAGAGGGATTATTTATGGAGAGGAGTTGGGAATCGCAGCGAGGGGTTTGGTGACTTAAATAAGAGGCTCTATCAATGCTTGTTGTTGATTAATTCATTGGAAATCATCGGATAATTGCCGACGGTTTCTGGGAATAGAAGGTAAATAGCGTTACTCTGCATCAGATTCAAAAGAGGAAGAATGCAGCGCAAGTAGGAGGAAAACGGTTGGGGTTTTTAATTAAGCTGTTACATTTTATTTAATTAATTACTAATATAAAACATTCTAAAATAAGGACAGTTTGTGAGGACCCGGTGCCGGGTCAGCGGGAACAGATCCAGCACGGTTTGCTTGTGGGATAGCAATAACAACAACAACAAGCAACAGCAAGTCCTCTAGCCGCAGGATCATATTGAGTGATTTAAGAGACAAATATATAGACATCAAACATAACTCATTTGTTCATTAATTCACAAGTCTTGAATACAAAAGATCAAAATAAAAGAAAAGTTACAAACTTTTAAAAATAGAAAGAGTTAGAAGGAAAGCGGTGGATCAGCAGGTAGCAGTATCAGCACTGCTTAGTTCTCAGCACCTTTCCTCAAGAATGAACTCCTGATCTGGGCACATTTCAAAAGTGCGAGCATTCAAATACCAGTTAGTTGTGAAACTAAGTACTGATAGATGTCATCTTTACAAATGTTAAATAATAAACAAAATAATCAATATTTGTCAGAAAATAAAAGTTGTACAAACTTATCCCTGCAAACCTGTTTCAATTGCACTTGAAACTTAGCAGAAAAATAATTGCAGTCACAAAAATAAATACAGAATTTTAGCGCTTGATATCTGAGGCAAAATATGATTTTGTTTGGTAAGTACAAAATTGAGGAAAGGGGGGTTTATTTTTTTGTGTTATATATCTCAACTTCCCTCTATACCTGCCCCCTCAAAGGCTTATCAGTATAGACTCCTTATGACTCCCGATGTTGGATAGCTTCGTCCTAGCGGTTGTCTGATCAGACAAAAAGTATAAATCAACATGAAACCCTCGCTTCTCATTTATCCAAACTTGTTCATATATCATTTTATGTGACTTTAAAAAGCACTTTTATCAAATTTGTGCGATGCTGAGCAGAAAAATATATTTAAACAAGAGTAATAAAAGATATCTGGTACCTTGTTCTATAAGTTCAACAGTTCAACAGTTCATATGAGTGACAGTTCGCTCAATCTGCATTTAGGTTTTGGACATTTTTAAATTAGCTCTTAGCCAATGTTTTTAGGAGTAACATTTATTTTCATTTTGATTATGTTTTTCTTTCGCTTTCTTATTATGATTGAAGTCTAATTTTTAAGATATTGCGATGTCAGTAATATTTATTATAGCGTTTATTAAGTCGCTGAGGATAGTAATCATATTTGATACAATATTATTGTTATCACTATTTTAATGATAACAATAATATAAGAATGAAAGAATATAACAAAAAATGATTGTCAAAATAAAAATGTTTGAACTGAAATTATAGTCATTTTATAACATATGCATAATTTTCATTATTAATTAATGAAAACCAGATTAATGTGAATGATGTTATTATATCATTATTATTTTCATAATAATGACTATTAAGTAGGTATAAAAGAACGAAGAACTAGCAAAATCAATTTTTCTATTTTCCTTTTTATTTTTCTTTCTATTTTTTCTTTCTCTTATACTTTTCTTCTTACCTTAGGATTAGGATTGCCGGAAAGCGGAGGGAGGTCGGAGTGGGGTTGCTGGCTGGAATGGGGTGGCCGGACGGCTGTTTGTTGGCTGTTGGCCGGCTGAGGGAGGGCTGCGGCAGGAGGGAGCTGGCTGCTAGGTGGCCGTACCGCTGCAGAAGGCTGGCTGGCAAGGAGGGTAGGACTGCTCGCAAGGGAAAGGAGGCTGGCTGGGCTGCTGTGAGGGGGAGGAGAGGGCTGCAAGAGGGGGAGAGGGATGGTTACTGTGAGGGAGGAGGAGGAGAGTTGTGGGGGGTTTATAAATAAGAAGAGGAGAGGGAGAGGGAGCTGGTCGGCCAATTTGACCGACCATTCTTGCGCCAAACGACGCAAGAAGCTCTCTGGCGCGGAAGCTTCCGCGCCTAAAAGGCGCGACAGGGAGGGGTCGCGATTGGGGAAAGCAGGGGGAGGGAAGAAGGAAGAAAATAAAGGAAAAAAATTAATAAAATTACTTAAAGCTAAAATTTTTGCATTTTTTCATCTTTTGAAGTTCAAAAATAACGAAACTTGACAACGAGGTGTGTTATGACATAACGAACACTCTCGCGCCAAAAATTTTCGATTCAGACAAATATTTATTTTTAATTAGTTTCTGAAGTTTAAACCTTCGAAAATTAACTACGATCAAACTGACACTCAGAATTTGATGAAACTTTTTGAGCAGCATTTAAATATTGTACTTAACACAATCACACTGAAATCGATGAATTCTGACACATATTTCAATGTTCTTGATTTTTAGAAATTAAATAATTCAGAAAATAAAGCGGGAGCTTTCGTTATTCAGATTTCTCCCAAATTAGGGCACTTTGATCTTAAAATTATTTCTATCTCATGGAAATTTTGTTTGCCATAATTTGAAATTCTCCGAGATCCTGATGTCTGAAGCAGGTTCTGACCTAATTCGGAAAATAACGACATTGGGTCATTACACAGTTATCCTAAATAGGTCTTTACAGCACAAAACGCAAAATTGACAGGGAAACTAACGAACAACAAAAAATAGTGAAAAATTAACGTAAAACGGAATGTATGGGAAAATTAATGAAAAATAAAAATCAGCGTGAAATGGTAGTATAAGATAATGCAGCATACAATGAGACCAAATTGTCTGACCTTTTCTAGGACCTTGCATTCACAGGATGCCTCATTCACAGATTGCCCTCTTACCTTTTATAGTTTTATTTCTGCAAATATCAAACTAAGTAGATCATCCAATTTGGTTCTGTATTAAGTTAGCAAAAGCTAAAAAGTATAGTATAACCAAAACAAAACTATATAAACATTTCTAACCTTTTATTTTTGTTTTTCTTAGCATCACGTATGTCCGAACATTCTCAATAAAATTTACTTTTAAATATTTGGAATTTGATGCTGCACCAAATAATTCTAATGATTAAAGGGCGATATCCGGCCTCTTTTAATTTATTGTTTCATTTTTTCATTCAGTTAACATTATTTAATTTTTTAAACAACTATTTAACTGGATAAAAATTAACCAGTGTATTTTAATGTTTTTTTATGGTTTTCTTAACAAATTTTTTTGCCTTGCACTTCTACAGCTGTGCCATGTGTTACAGTATTATTGCCGTTTCAAAGAAGCAGTGGAATTCATGGAATCTTGTTCTTCTACATGGAGTTGTTGTTCATCTTTTATGTATAAAATTCCCCTGCTCCTTAGTATGCTATTTTTTTATATCCTTAAATTTTCTTGCAATCCTGTTCCAGGTACACGCATAACTGGTGGCATATAACGGTTTGCTACCTGGAAGGTAATGCTTCCCTGGGCAAAATCTTAGAACTATATGATCAACAAATCTGGAAAGAGCTGCAGAGAAGTGATTCTAATAAAGCAGAGGCAGGCAATTCAATCAGCTTCTTTTTCATCATCTTCTTCTTCTTAAAATTCATATTATTTTTTATTATAATTTTTTATATTACATGTGAATTTTCTAATTATTTTTCTCTTTTAGGTGTTACTAAATGCTTTAGGCCTACTACTTAGATTAGATGTCCGGGGTCAGATAGATGATATTATGGATAGGCTATTATTAGCAGCTGAAACAGTCAAGGACATGGTAATAAATTTCTTAGAATTTATATGTTTATACCAAATGTAGTTCATGATTTAATTTTTTCTCTAAATTGGTAGAATGTTTTTCTCATCTAGATTTTTTTTTAAGTATTGTTATTAATTTGGGAGTTTATAAGTTTTGTTAAACTTGAAGATGCGTTTGCAACTTAAAGATAGTAAAAATAAATAAAAAATGATGATGAAGATGATGATTATGAAGCTCGCAGACTTCACTTTCAGCTTCCTTGTGTAATCTCAAACCGTGCAATCCTCTTGAGTGCATTGTAAGTTACATGGTCAATCCTTGCTCTTAATTGTGTGCCATGCTAGGTTCACTCTAGTGGCTGGCCAAGCAGCCCCTTTGGGTCCTAATGACTCATTCATGATGCTAGTTGAATGCTTGCATGCTATGCCTCTGCGTGTTGATCCCATCTGCGTTGCCTTCACATGCCGTGGTCAGTGTACAGCTCCCATGTGCGCTGCCTCTAAGTGTTCCCACACTGAACTTACAAACATTGCTCATGTTTTGATCTCGTTCACTTACATGCACCTGAGGGTTCACAATGCCCGCGACCTGAGGGTGAATGCATGATTCCACATTCTGAACGTGTATAATGCCATAAAATTTTATGTGTCTCTCGTGTGCGGAAAAGACACGACTCAATTGATGAATCCGCATGTGGCCTCTAACTGGTGGTCCAGCCGAGTCTTGTGTGCTTGCCCATAATAATTGTTGTATTTGGAATTGTTTTGGAACTATTTACCTGCCTTGACCTTTATGAATAGGAGTGATCTCCCTATCAATGCACATTATTTTACAAATGCTCAAAGCCTCACAAGGAGACTCTTTCCCAATAACAATTTGAAGATCTGCATTTTGATGATCTTCATGCTAGTGGGGAAATTATTTGAAGACCCCTTCTTTTCGTTGCTATACTAGATAGGCAGAGAGCATAAACTCTTTTATTGATCTTTGATATGGAGGAATGGAGCGATATTTTGACGCAATTTTGAGCACCGTTATGCCCTCAAAATTGTGTTGAAACTCTTAAATAAACTTTAGACTTGTTGTGATGTTACCAAAATTTGAATACTTTTCTAATTAATTGAATATCTAAAATTTATTTATTAATGAAATATTAGTTATATGAATGTTAAGCACAAATGATGATTTTACTTGCGGAACTTTACATGTAACTGCAACAACATGCCATAATATTTGAGACAATGATAATGGTGGTGCTTTAAATGTAAGTATTTTTGTAGTAGGATTGATGAAGTTATCATTGCTCTTATTATCGTTATAATTTTATATTATAAAAGTGAGCAATCTTATTTCACTAAGCTCATTATACATATCTCTCCAATCTCATATCTTCAAAATATATACACATCTCTTATGCTCATTTCTCTCAAAGTACATAGCCTATTTCTCATACTCACTTGTCTAAAACTACACTGCATCTTTTTTAAAATATATAGGTCTCTCAAAGTGTACTTATCTCTCAAAAATCAACACCTCAAAGATTAAGATGACAATACTTACTTTATTCATCTAAATGTACATTGAATCCTCAAGCTCGTGAAGTGTCACTTTTTCTTTTGTAAATTGTAATTTACACGAGCAATATAACTTCAGCAGTACATTAACATAAATATGCAATCTTGCAAAAAGAAATGTGCAGAAAATAAAAGTCTTTAATTGAAAACAATCATTTTAGTAGATTATACTATCTTTTTTATTCCTAGTTGATCTAATTGATTTTACTTCATTCTAAGTTTAATTGCCCAATTTTTAAATGATTATCTCAAGTAAACATTGCTAGCATTTTAACTTGATATAATTGATCCTAAATTTTGTACTATCTAATTCATATTTGATTTATGCAAACCTAGTGAGCTCACATTAATATGAACTTAGATTCTTATTTAATCTAATTGATACTAGTTGAATCATTGTAAATCAATGATCTGATTCCTAGTAGATCATATCGAGTTAAATGATTTGATGCTTAGACAATCTAATTGATCATAGCTAAAAACCCTTGCTAAGTTAACAAAGTGACTCTTAGTAGGTTTAATGGAGCTTAAAGGAATTACGCTATTTAATTTCTAAAGGTTCAAAGCAACCCTAGTTACTATGCGTAGTTAATTAGTTTATTCCACACAAGAACTACAAGACCTTATACATATAAATTACGGACCACCTTGTCTAAATGATTAGATCATAAGGTCCATTACTTAGGCATTCTAATATATATTAGTGCTATCACATACTTAAACTATGAGCTTTTCCAATATTGTAAATTTTGCCATAAATCTAAACCTCTAGGTCCTTCAAATGGATGTAAGTCCCAATCCAATTGAAACTTAGGCAAGCATTACTGCTAATATGACCTCTAACGAATATTAAAACTAGAAAACATGTAACTTAAACCTTTATGTCATAGATCTGTATTCTTAATTGAAACTCCAAGTGAACTCTATCGTGTTACACTTTACCTTTGAACTTTTTGGTTTTGCTTTATAATACTTAACTATTGATACAAATGTACGACTAACCTCTTGCTAGTCTATTATGAATAGATGTTGAACCTTAGAATTAAGCTTTTAATGCATCTATCTAATATATTTAGGATATTTGAGATGAGGTAACTTATGATTTTTAGTTAGAATCTCTTAATGCATAGATAAATCCTATTAAAATTGATATATTGAATTACAAGTCAACCTATAATGATGAAACCATGAGATTTTAATGTAGTCTACATCCACCTACCCAACAATGTAGTGTCTCATATATGCTCAACCATTATGCATCACGTCTTAATCGAGAGTACACTTGTATTATTAGGTGTAATTAATTATGAGGGCTTGCATCCATATGAAACATAAGATTCCAAATCTAAATAAATCTTGATCCATTCATTATGGGAGAAAGTCTGATTAAAATACTCAAATTGACTTGAAGGAAAGTCTGCTCTTGAAATGAAACTTAGATGATGGATGCATTTATACTTTTATGAGCGATCAACCTGCTAAATGTTTGTTGAATTTAAGTGTATTCCACTTTATTGCTACTATAATTTTCTGTGTTTTATTGATTTGCCGGTTTCATTTATGGATGCACTTTAAGGTTATAATATTATCGATCCGAAAAAGAGAAGTTGATTTGGTTTTGAAAAAGATGCATGAAGGTAAAATTTAAGTTCATTTAATAATACTTAAAGTACAGTGTTTTCTTCCTTTTTTTTTCTTCAAATTAACCTCTATTTTCATTCCAGCCACATGAAATTCCATTGATGCTTTCTCTACAAGACTGGATAATCCACCATCCATAACGACTGCTGCACGAATTTTTCCTATTTTGGAGTCCCATCACATCTCCAAATTAATTATTTCTTAATTGCACATTTTTTCACTAATAAAAAACAGTGTTGGATATTACTATGGACTATAATTGGTGCTTCCTATTTTATTAGAAGACTTAATAATGATGTTTCTTGTGATCTTTCTTTGTGCTTTCTGTGTATTAATAAATTATATATATATATATATATATATATATATATGTGACTGTTGACGAGAAACAAGATATATGAACTGGCAAATTTCTTCCAATTTCTGACATTGTATTAGAGCATTAAGATACTAATCTGGGTTTTCTTGTTTGACAATAGTAACTTGAGTGTAACTGCAATAAATAGCCATGAATTGCTGCGAGAACCTTCTTCACTGTTTTTTTTTTTAGAGCAAAAACAATCTTAGTTACAGTTTTTCTTTTGGTATAACAGCCTTCGTCGCTGTTGTTACCAACAAGCACGGTTTAAAAAACAGAAGCGTTATGCATGATGGGTATAAGCATTCCAAGCTTCAACTCCATAACAGTGTCAACGAGAGGTATCCAAAGTATCCAAGCCATGTATCGATTGAATGTAAAAATTAACTTGCCTCAACTGTTACAACTCGGCCTAGTAATAAGCTTTCCAGTGATGAAAACTTTGAGGCAGGGATGAAGCCTTGATGGCAGAAAACTTAATACTCTTAGACATATGGATACCTTTTTTTCAATTAAAGATCATTCAAATTGTAAAAAGAAAGAGTCACCAAACATCAATCTCATAGAAATTAAGCTACTATAAGAATCTTTTTTATATTCTTGTGGAAATGATGCAACTGAATAATTTAAGTAAGATAATAAATTTTGGAATAACTAAAAGAATAAGAGTACTGCGCTAGTGGTACCCGACATGCCTATTTGTCTAAGTGATTGTTTTATTTTCCATTTAATTCTAGTTAGTTTGTCCTAAAAATGATAGTAGTAAAAAATTATAATTCTATACAATAATTTGAAATAAGAGATAGTATGCATGATTCTACTAAAAGTGACTGTAAAAATATAGCTACAAGCAAAAAGTATAAATTGACTAATAAAAGTTAAAAGCTACAAGAATAAGAATGATAATATTCTGACATAAGTAGGTGCATATTTCCTTATCTTATGCTTCTTAGTTTTTTTTATTTGATAGATTACTTTTATAATTGCTATGGAGTATCTCACTATTAAAGATCAATAGTGCTGCTTATCTGCACCTAAATGAATATGTAAAGGATTCCTCATAAATATCATTGTAAACTTGAACACAAGCCACTAGACAATTACACATATCCCAACTAGGGTAGAGTTTCCTCGCGCATGTGTAAGGCTGCGTAACTAGGCCTACTAAGTTGGATATCCATCTGCTTGAGTTCTTTTATTATTAATTTCATACTTAGAGCTTAATGTCATGATGCAGTACTAAAGATTTTTAGCTAGCTTGAAATGATTTTTACGTTGCAAAATATAGGATTTTTTAATCATGGTAAATATGAGATTTATATTTGAATATTTTTTCCTGTCACCAGATTCTTTTATATTACTTTTACTTACAGTTTTTGTTGGTTATATAAAAATTCAAGATATGCTGAATTACAACTTGATTTTTAGGGTCTAACTTGAATCTTACATAGACATTTGTATTGAAATGCTATTGATTTCTTATGTATAATTAATAGGGAATGCCCCGAATTTATAATTACCGGCAATTTGAAATTGATCAAGAGCATAAGAATTATTACTAAATAAATTAAAATTGCCCCATTTGAAAAATCTCACAATTTTTTATTTGTCTAATTTGAATCTTACGAGACTATTACCTCTAAAAATGACATGCATAATGGATTTAATTTTTTAATATACCCCAAAAAGATTTTTAAAACTTAAATATCAAAAGATTAGCATTTTATTGCCAATTTTTAGTTTGGAGGAATGGATTTTTAGAAAACCCCTTTTTAAAAGCTCTTAAGAATATTCCCGTAGACTTTCTCCATTGTAACTCTTAAGGAAAGTTTGAGAATTAAAGTATTTCCATTGATATTTGTTGGAGAAGAAAGAGTGGAGTTTGCCTCTCTTTTAGTTCCAACACGCCCTAAAAATTCACCAATTGATTTTTAATGATAAAGCATGAAATAATAATGATGAACTTTACATATACTTTACTGTTTTTGTCATTTAGGTGGAGTTAGATGTGCTAATGCTCTCCAATGTGAATGTGAGTTCATATTGAAATAAGTCAAGGTTCTATTCAATTAAATTAATTCAACATAAAAAGCCCACAATTTTCTATTAATAAAAGATCAAAATATTGCCCTTGGTTTATAGTCAAGGAGGGAAGCGATGATCAAGGTTGTTATTGGCACTAGGGACCTTGCCGAAATACACAAATAGCAAGCTATAGCTCTCTGATTTCTGAATTAAGGAAGTAGACAGTGGATTGCTAATCTATGTGAAGGAGGAAAGGAAGACTAGGATTGATGCATCTCCAAGGATTGAGAGAGGAGAAATGCAATTTTTCTATAAGGTTTGAATGCCTATCAACAGTTGAATTGTGTGCTTATCGATTTGGAAGGAGCTAAGTAGGTCTTACAAACAGTGGGAGTTGGATTCATATACACAAAATTGAATTTCTTATTAAATAAAAATAAAATAAATAATAATCATAAGGATTGAATAACAACTGATTATTTTTTTAAACTTTATTAATATAAAAGCTAAAATACAAAATTTTCAAATATGGGCAAATTGAAATTTCTTACTCTTTAAATTACCACCAAAACTTTTTAAAAAATTGAGTTTTAACAGTCTACATATAAAGAATATCATTCTTAAAATTTGAAACTACAAATAATCATATCTTGAAAAGATAGGGATAATACTAAAGTATATTTTCTTCTTTATTTTAAGAGGCTTCAGTTGCATATCCATTCTTTAAATAACGTAAACATAAAGGATGTTTTGGCTTCTTAATTATCTCACATCACTTTTCTAGATGCACTCTAGTTCTTTAACCTAGATCAGGTTAGGCTAAACTTCTACACTATTTGTATCAATAATTTTAGAGAAGTTCATTTAATGAAGTCAGGGGTGAGTATGAGATGATCAAGGTTGTTATTGGCACTTAAGGACCTTGTTGAAATGTACAAATGGCAAGTTCTAGGTCTTTGATTTTTTATTAAAGAAGGCATTGGATTGCTTGTCTACGAGAAGGAGGAGAGAACGAGGAGTAATGGAATTAAGGAAGAGGAGATTGATGCATGTTCAAGGATTGAGAGAGAAGAAAGTGCGAATCTTCTCTAGGGTTTGAATGCCATGCAGCAGTTGGATTGTGTGATTTTCGATTTGGAAGGAGTTGAGTAGGTCTTACAAGGAGTGGGGGTTGCTTTCATTTTATTAAAAATAAGAAATAATATTCATAAGAATTGAATAACTATTTTTTTTTTAATTTTATTTAAAATTGAAAGTTAAAATAATTGTTTTTTAAAATTTAGGTAAATATGATATTTCACTCATCTTATCAATTCACCACCCAAACTCTTTTTAAAATTGAGTTTTTACAAGCTACATATAAAGAATATCATCCTCAAAATTTGAAAATTAAAATAATTATACCTTAAAGATAAAGATAATATTAAAGCATATTTTCTTCTTTCTCATAAGCGGCTTCACTTGCATTTCCATTCTTCAATTAATGTAACATAAGGGATTCTTTTGGTTTTTAATTGTCTCACATCACTTTCCTAGATGCACTCTAGCTCATTACATAGGTTAGCTTAGTCTAAACTTATGCACTATCCATATCAATTATCATAACTTCATTTATATGAATTAATTGAGAGGAGAGATGATCATTTAATGCACTCATTGTGGGGGTTAGATGATCAAGGTTGTTATTGGCAATAGGGACCTTTTCAAAATACACAAATGGCAAGTTCTAGCTCTTTGATTTTTTTTTTATTAAAGGAAATTGAACATTGGATTGCTAGTCTACGAAAGAAGGAGAGGGCGAGGATAATTGGGAATCAAAGAAGAGGAGACTGATGCATCTTCAAGGATTGAGAGATGAGAAATTCTGAATTTTCTCTAGGGTTTGAACGCCCTGTAGTAGTTGGATTGTGTGCTTCTCGATTTAAGAGTTGAGTAGGTCTTACAAGGAGTGGGGTTTGATTTTATATACAAAAATAGGGATTTATATTAAATAAAAATACAAGAACTAATAATCCTAAGAACTGAATAGCAACAAAAGTAATATTTTTTAATATTTTATTTAAAATTGAAAGCTAAAGTGCAAAATTTCTAAATTTGGGTAAATTTGAAAATTTCACTCTTCTTATAAAATTACCACCCAAACTCTTTTAAAATTGAGTTCTTGCAATCTACATATATAAAGAATATCATCGTCAAAATTCGAAACTAAAAATAATAATACCTTGAAAAGATTAAGACAATATTAGAGCGTATTTTTTTCTTTCTCTTAAGTGGTTTCACTTGCATATACATTCTTCAATTAACGTAACATAAAGGATGCTTTTACTTCTTAACTATCTCACAACACTTTCCTAAATGCACTCTAGTTCTTTAACATAAGACATGTTAGGCTAAACTTTTGCACTATCCATCTCCATTATCATTGCTTCAATTTACATGACTTTGTTGAAGAGAGAGATGAACATATAATGAACCCTGGGGGTAAGAGATGATCCTGGTTGTTATTGCCATTAGGGACCTTGTCGAAATACACAAATGGCAAGTTCTAGCTCTTTGATTATTAAACAAGGAAAGTATACATTGGATTGCTAGTCTATGAAGAGGAGAGGATGAAGAGAAATGAGAATTAAAGAAGAGGAGATTCATGCACCTCCAAGGACTGATAGAGGAGAAAGTGTGAATTTTCTCTAGGGTTTGAACACCTTGCCACAATTGGATTGTGTGATTTTTGATTTGGAAGGAGTTGAGTAGGTCTTACAAGGAGTGGGGGTTGGTTTATATACAAAAATAGGTATTTTATTAAAAGAAGACATTAATCCTAAGAATTGAATAACAACTAATATATTTTTTAAGTTATCATTATTTTAAATTGTAAGCTAAAATGCAAAATTTCTAAATTTGGGTAAATATGAAATTTTCACTTATCTTATTAAAATACCACCCAAACCCTTTTTTAAATTGAGTTTTTACAATCTACATATAAAGAATATCATCCTTAACTTCACTTAAAATATAAGGATAATATTAAAGCATATTTTCTTCTTTCTCATAAGTGGCTTCACTTGCATATATCCATTCTTCAATTAATGTAACCTAAGGAATGCTTAGGTTCTTTAATATCTCACATCACTTTCCTAGATGCACTCTAGTTCATTAACAAAGGTTAGGTTAGGCTAAACTTCTGCACTATCCATTTTAAGTATCATTACATCATTTTTATGAATATATTGAGAGAGATGAACATATAATGTATTCATGGGGTGGGGGGGAAGAGATGATCAAGGTTTTGTTATTGGCACTAGGGACCTCATCAAAATACACAAATGGCAAGTTCTAGCTCTTTAATTATTTTTATTAAAGAAGGAAAATAAACATTGAATTGCTAGTCTACACGAAGAAGAGGACAAGGAGAAATGGGAATCAAAGAAGAGGAGATTGATGCATCTTCAAGGATTGAGAGATGAGGGAATGCAAATTTTCTCGAAGGTTTGAATGTCTTGCAACAGTTGGATTGTGTGCTTTTACAAGGAGTGGGAGTTTGTATTATATACAAAAATAGGGATTTTTATTAAATAAAATAAAATAATATTAATCCTAAGAATTGTATAATAAAATTTTAAGTTTTATTTAAAATTGAAACTAAAGTACAAAATTTCTAAATTTTGGTTATTTTGAAATTTTTACTTTTCTTATCAATTTGCCACCCAAATTCTTTTTAAAATTGAGTTTTAACATATAAAGAATATCATCGTGAAAAATTGAAACTAAAATTAATCATGCCTTGAAAAGATAGGAATAATATTAAGCATTTTTTTCTTTCTCTTTAGTGGCTTCGCTTGTATATCCATTCTTCAATTAATATAACATAAGAGATGCTCTTAACTATCTCACATCACTTTCTTAGATGCACTCTAGTTCGCTAACATAGGCCAGGTTAGGCTAAACTTTTGCACTATTCGTACTGATTATCATAACTTAATTTATATGAATTTGTTGAGAGGAGAGATGAACATATAATGAATTCATGGGGGGTAAGGATAATTAAGGTTGTTATTAGCACTAGGTACCTCATCGAAATACACAAATGGAAAGTTCTAGCTTATTGACTCTTTTATTAAAGAAGAAAATAAAACATTGTATTGCTAGTCTACGAGCAGAAACAGAGGATGAGGAGAAATGGGAATTAAAGAAGATGATATTAGGATTGAGAGAGGAGAAAACATGAATTTTCTCTAGGATTTGAACATCTTATAGTAGTTGGATTGTGTGATTCTCTATTTGGAAAGAGTTAAGTAGGTCTTTACAAAGAGTGGGTGTTGGTTATATAAACAAAAATAGGGATTTTATTAAATAAAGAAATAATAATCCTAAGAATTGAATAAAGACTAAAAGTTATTTTTTAAAATTTTATATAAAATTGAAAGCTAAAATACAAAATTTTTAAAATTGGGTAAATATAAAATTTTCACTCATCTTATCAAATTACCACCCAAGCCCTTTTTAAAATTGAATTCTTACAATCTACACCTAAAGAATATCATCCTCAAAAATTGAAACTATAGATGATTATACCTTGTAAAGATAGGGATAATATTAAAGTAAATATTTCTCTTTCTTTGAAGTGGCTTCACTTGCATATCCATTCCTCAATTAATGTAACATAAGGGATGCTTTTTCTTCATAACTATATCACATTACTTTCCTAGATGTGCTCTAGTTCCTTAACTAGGTTAGGTTAGGCTAATTTTTTTCTCTATCTGTATCAATTGTCATAACTTCATTTATGTGAATTTATTGAGAGGAGAGACGAATATATAACGAACTCATTGTGGGCATCTATGTAAAATCAATATGTAAACTATTTTTCCTATTTCTCTCTAAAACGAACAAACCAATATATTTTTCCTATTTCTTGACAATTGTTGAGATGTCTTTCATTAGACTTGTCTTCTTAAAAGAAAACTCTAATTTCAAAGTTCATGAGCTTGTACTTGGCATCATAATATTTTCTTGGCTCATTCTAAATTGATTTCAATTTGCTCTCATTAAAATTAATTTTTTTGGTTATTGTATTTTCAATTATGTATCAAAAATTCATCCCTTATCATATTTCATCCAACAAAGGTGGTTTTGTTTTTCTCTTTGTATATTGCATTATAAGGTGCCATTTTGATACTTGACTAGACTTATATTGTAGGCAAACTCTATTAGTGATATATATTCCCCCAACCTTCATAATTGTTGTAATTCAATCTCAGCATATCTTCTAAAATTTGAATGAATTTTTTTTTTCTTATTTTCGATTAGGTAACATCGCCGTTGTTGGGTCCCAAGCCTTAATTAGAAAGTAGGAGGATTGCAATAGGTAGTTTTACAGCCAACATAAAACTTTGTCAAATTCTATTATGTCATGAATTTCTTAGGAATAAAGGATTCTTGTAGCTGACCCATCCTAGTGATATTATGGTTTGGTGTTGTTGTTGTTGTTGTAATTATTAATTAGATGAAAAACTCTAAAGAAAGTTTACCTTGTACCCCTTTTGGAATATTTTTGTAAAGCTTGAGGTAAATTGTTGGTTTTGCTTGAAAATTAGACTTTGGAACTCTATGCTATTGTACCATTTCGCCATCATAAATCCTTACCAGTTTTATATTGATTCGATGTCTATTGGTGAGAAATGTGTCAATTTGATTAATTCATCTACAATCATTCAAATTGCTTTGCAAAGATCGTTTTGACTGTATAATTATGGAAGTCCATAGCAATGTAGTCACACTTCAGATATAGTATAGGACTATCTGATTAGTGGGATGATTGGGTACTTACTCGCAATGCTCCTCTCAAGTTTTAGTCACCAAAACGTGCTTTTAAGATCTTAATTCATTTATATTATTATTAATTGGTATTAAGTTGAATATGAATGAAATCTTGTGAATTTGCGTATTTGCATCGCTGTCCATTGTTGTCTAAGATTTGTTGTAGATGGCCTTATTTGTATTTGGATGAAGTTATTACAGATATAACTGATCTGGCCCCTCCTAGCTGTTCCTGTCAGACTCACTTGGATGCTGTGTTAGACAGATGTGTTTCCTTTGATGATAATTTGTCTAACGTTTTAATATTGTGTATATTATGTTTCCTTTTCTGATAACTTAGCAAGAAAAATAGTTGCTGTAATTACTTGCGTTTTATTTTTATTGAGTGCTGATGACAGACTAGCCAATATAAGTGACACTGAATGAGAAATGAATTATCTTCTTCCAACTTTGTTTGTTTTTTGCAGATATATCGGTTCTTTTGGGTGGCTATAGCATAATTGTCATGTTTTGATGGGTGTTTGATCTTGATAATTAAACAATTGTTTTGTAAATCATGGTTATATTGAATTTTTTTATGGTTTGTTGAAAACATTTTCTTTATGGAGATGCTTATCTAACTTACTTTTAGAATGTTAAACTTACGGCTTATTTTCTTACAAATTTTTTTCCTATTTCTACTATTTTTGAAGTCTATGTGGCATTTAGATTGGTTGCTTGACATTCTTGCTCTGTGGACTTTAGCTCGTGCAAAAGATTCACTTAAAGCTAAAGTATTGCTAAGCTCCTTCAATTCAAGGTGATGGGTCGAAAATGCTGTTCAATCCACAGTGGCTGAGTTTTATGACATTCTAATGATTGTATTCATGATTGTAACAGGATTTCTTTATTGACTAAGAAGAAGCAACAAGCTATGCAAGGAGCAACACTGGTTAGCTGTTTCCCATCTTTTTACATCAAGTTATGCTGTATGCCGTTTATGCACACATTTATTCTATCTTTTGCAATGTATTATTTTACTGCATTGTGCGGTACATGGAAAACTTTTTTTTATATTTTATTTTTTTTGACCAAGGAGTTGTTCTTTAATTCTTTTGCTAAGGTGCTGTTTGGTGTGTTAATATTTTTCACCAAACAATTTTTGTTCAAGTAAATTAGTTTTATGATACATCTCTCTGTGCATGATGATTGGTAGGCGTGGGCCACCTAATGCCACACTAGCCACTGGCCACTACCCACTAGCCAATTTCTTATAATAGCTAGAGACTTGCCACCATCCAATAAAGATATGTTTTCTGAGAGGTTTCTATGGAGATAGAGTTCGCTGTTGTTTTACAAGGTTAAGTGGATTAAAGACAATTGCATGTGTGGTGGAGACTATGCTTCATATGCTTAAACCATAAAATATGACATTTGACATTCTCTAACTTTATCCACTATTGGGGTCAATCCAACCTTGCTACGTATGGACACATTTCTCTTTCTCTCTTTCTAAGTATATGTAACAGCCCAAACTTTTAATACCAAGGTATTGTCCGCTTTGGCCTGAAAGGCCTCACGATTTTGCCCTCAGAAGATAACTTCCCAGCAGGTCACCCATCCTGGGAGTGCTCCCACCTGAGCACGCTTAACTTTGGAGTTCTTATCAGGAACTCCACCGTTATCTGAAAAGGCGCCTCGATGTTTAAGAGTTTCACTTATTACTACTTAAGTGGGTCATCACAATCTCCCCAACTTAAGTAACTGACGTCCTCATCAGTATCCACACACAGATCCAAGAACCATCCATTGGGTAGATAGGACTAGAGGTGACCCCTACAGGCACAAGAGGTACCCACAACCATGTAGCACCTTAACCTATCATGGGTTCAAGAGGCTGCTCACATGAAGTGATACTTTTCCCTCTATGGCACTTAGCTCCTATCTGACACCCTATGGTTTGCTCTGATACCATTTGTAACAGCCCAAACTCTTAAGCACCAAGGTATTGTCCGCTTTGTCCAGAAAGGCCTCACAGTTTTGCCCTCAGAAGATAACTTCCCAATAGGTCACCCATCCTGGGAGTGCTCCCACCTGAGCACGCTTAACTTTGGAATTCTTATCAGGAACTCCACCGTTATCTGAAAAGGCGTCTCGATGTTTAAGAGTTTCACTTATTACTACTTAAGTGGGTCATCACATGCCGTCTGGCGCATTGCCAGGGCTCACTGGAAGTCCTAGACGACCGCTAAAAACTAAGGATGGGGTCCTAGCACAGCATCTAGGCTAGAGAGGAGATGAGTCGCGCTGAATCCAGCTCGATAGAGAGAATGGGGAGAATTGGCTGTACCTGAAGATCGGGAAGACGACTAGCCTAGCGCCTTGAGCTCTTAGCTGAAGCCTGGGGGTTTAAACACTAAACCGCACCCACTATCAGCAGACAAAGCAGGTTCGATCACCGGGAGAGCTTGGAAGCACCGGGAACAGAGGCAGAGAACAAGGTGAGCTTCACAGTGAGCAAAGGAGCTCACTGTGAGATCAGAGGGGGCATTTATAGGTCGAGGGATCCCTTAGGGTGGACTCTAAGGCTCGGGCCTCAGCGTGAGGCTCGGCCCGAAGGGGAGGATGGGTTTAACCGTCGGAGGGCAGATTGGGGAGAGCGCTGTCGACCAGCCGGTGCACCAGAGGGAATTGGGGAAGGACGGGATAATTTCATGTACTACCACAGGGCGGGGATGATTTGGCTGTCGGGGGACCAGCGCGCGTGGGGAGATCGAGAAGTGGAAGATGATCCACAGTGGCCGGGGGTCTCAGAGCCGTCTGATCTGCGAAGCCGTTGCATTTGGACGGCTTAATGGAGGTTTTAATTAACAGACCGCGGGCGCCATCTTGTCCGTCGGATCAACTCTTGGATCCAACGGGTACTAGAGGACTCAAGGCTCGAATGATCTGCGCCGTCTGATCGCAAGCCAAGATGCGTGCCAGTGCATCCCGTGACTGCCAAGGATGAGCTGCTGTCGGGACCCCGTAGCGGATCTGCCGCGGTCCCGACAACAAATCCTAAGATTTTAATTTATTAAATTATTTAATTTAATTAAAATAAAATTCTAATTAAATAATATATAATTATTCTTAAATATTCCAAATCCAATTTATGACCAAATGAGCTCCAAAAATTCCCAAAAATTCACCATTAGCTAATTAGGGTATGAGGAATTCAAAAATGAAATCAGTTTTTAATTTGGAGATCAAAATAATTTAGGTATTTTTTAGGGCTTAAAAATAGCTAAAAATACAAAATTTTCCATTTTAACTCCAAATAATCTCAAACTTCTATGGTTAAGTTTAAATGACTCATTGAGTCTAATAGAATCAAAAGTAAGGCTTGGTCTAGCTTAAATAATCCATATTTAGCTGAGATAACAACTAGGGTTGTTAGAGGCCATGGTGTATAATCTTACCCCCGTGAAAGCAGCTGAGGGCAATAACATAATTTCAGGTACACTCTCTTAATATTTTCTTATACTTACAGCATTCAATTCTTCTATTAAAATGTCCTTTGTTTAAATTCGATTAAAATAAGCACTCATTAAACATTCATTTGTAATGAGTTCTCATTCATCATAAGATAAATTTAATTATTAGGTTTCTAATGATCTAAGCTACATACTGTGACTTGGATCTTAGCAACCAATTTTAAGAAATTTTGGCATAAGTCATAGAATATGACTCATGACCATAATCTTCATTCTTATGAAGCCTCCTAACACGTATCCATATGGGTAAGTGAGTTCTTTGCTATTACCAAATTTTATGATTTGTGTTAATAATAATTTCCTTTAAATCTTGGGTGTCAAAGTTATTATATGTGACTTGAATGACCTAAGTTCTCCTTCATCTTGAGGCAATAGATCCTAAATGGATATTAATATTAATTACATAATTAAACCTTTTTAGTAAGAGATGAATGTCTCTTTTTTAGTTCAAACCTAGTGTGGACTAATTCATGCAAGTAGTCCATCCTCATCTTATTCTTAGTTAGAAATTATAAGCCAAACTATTTGGATTCATTATCAGACTTAGATTCTAATGATGGATCTTTGTTCAAATCCTAAAAATTTTAATAAAATAAGAAATCAATGAATGCTAGTCCTTTAATGATTAAGTCCTTGGATTCCAACTCATTATATTAGAATATGTATAATGGCTTAAGCTAATTCACCTAAACTTTCTTAAGTGGTGATGTCACATAAGTATAAAACCTTTAGGATCTTTGATCTTTATCATATCCTATACTTAGTTTATGATTGTCACCTGCTAAGTACAAATCCTATCTTATAGTGGTAAACTATAAGTTATGAATTTAGAATTAACCTTCAAACCCTTAAAGTTGTATTCAGCTTGAATGAATCTTAACTTCTCTTTCTTTTATTGCTATCTTTATTAAGTGATGATTATCACTTAGTTTGGAACAGTTTCCTTAAATCTTAAGATTGAAATTGGATTCTAAAATTTAGAATCCTTGAAATTCCAATCATGAAAGCAGCTGAGGGCAATAACATAATTTCAGTTATGAATTTTAAAAAGTTTGAAAGGTGTGCATTTGGGTCATTCGATGCTAGCCCACTAAATTGATTATTTTGAATTATATTCAATGTGGATGGTTTAGTTTCAAAATTATTGGCTTGAATAGGAGGTCTAATAATGGCATTGGGAACTCCTTCTACAGTGGGAAGTGTGTATTCTCTTAGGAGTTTCCTCCTAGCATTTACCATCAGTTATACTGGGTTTATTTCTAGATCTTCCATTTGTGTGTTTTGTTAATTAAGAATTACTTGTTCTCTCCTAGCTCTTAGATAAGTTTCATCAATTTCATGGTCGTAAAAGTATTCAGCAAGGTTTCTCCTACTCATATAGTTAAAGGTTCACTAGCAAGAGCAAGTTACATCAATCAAATTCAGCAATGTAAATTCACACACAAATGGCTTGTAGATAAAAAAGAAACATTCAGTAATGATAATAAGCAATAACCTTCAACACAACAAATTTTTCTCAATTTTTTTTTCTTAAGAGCTAGTAAATAAAGAAAACTAAAGAAATATAATTTTACTATAAAAATAATCACAGATATGATTACAGCTATGTAAGATTATATGCATAAATTAATTAGATCTAAATCACTAGTTACTAGAAAATTGTATTTGATCCAAAACAAAATCGTTCCCTGGCAACGGTGCCAAAAACTTGATAGACGGTAAATACACGTCTGCATTTGCATGCAAGTGTACGTGATCTGAAGTAATAAGTGGAAGTTTTAATTCCCAGATTTATCGTCCTTGGGAACGGTGGTTCTGATACCAAGTTATATTTTCTTTCAATAATGTTTAGATGTTGATTTTTGGTTCCTAAATTATCAATATAAATTACCTTAAGTTAAGATACAATTTGATTAAAAATAAGAGAGTTGAGTTTTTATTATAATAGTTGCAATGGCTTGGTGATATAACTTCATTGTTGAATGTATACTTTAAATCTTCATGCTTAATTAAGTTAAATGAACACTATTGGAATCAGAGTTATCTTCCAATTATAATAGGTTTAAGTTTAGTGCACAAAGAGAGCTCCCATTAGGGTTCTTTCTTAGCACATAAACTTTTGTAAGATCATGATTTGTAATTAGACTTGATTACCTATGTCTAGATTATCAAATAATATCTTTTATTCCTATTAATCTCATAAACAAGATTTCTATTAACCATACAATCATGCCCTTCGCACGCGGTTTAGCTAGATGGGAGGATACGTTGGGTCAATGGACTATATCACATCATCTAGTGAGTTTTCAAAAGTCCTCTTATCCCTTCTACTTTGCTGAGAAACAGAGCAAAATTAATGGAGAACTTAGTTCACAAGCATCAAATTTCTTGGTAGAGCTTTTAAGAAAAGGTGCAAGTGAGCTTGAGAATTTATCTTATAATTCTTAGCTCTACTTGCAGTGTCTCACTTGATTTTACCCAATTGATGAGCTCAAATACAAGTTCTTTAAATAAATTGATTTAGATTTTATTACATCCAAACATTCATTCCTGCATTTATAATAAATAATAAGAATATCTTTTCATTCATTTAATAAATTCATTACTACACCATCATATCTTTACAAATTTATACAATTATATTTCAACTATCTCCAAGGAAATTTTAGCCTTCCATTTCTAAATAAGAGCAGACATACATACAAAGGAAAGTGAACCTTAACATTAATTCACATTAGGAAGAAATCAGAGAATGTTAGAAAGAAATACTAAGAATTACCCGAAGATTTTCTAGGATTCTCTTAGATTCCTCCTGCACCTGCTCTTGATTGCTCCGCCCTTTTTTCCTTTATGTCTTCTTTTCATTACTGTTCTTGGTAGACCTTCTTTCCTTTGGAGAGTTCTCCTTTCTCCTCTTATTGCAGCTTTTCCTTAATGAGACTTGAATGCCAAAATTTTTGGAACCCTCTCAAGGTCTGAGATTGCCCTTAAATAGGAAAGCTCTCAGCCCCATATTTGTTCTGTTTATTCTATTGGGATTCAACAGAAATGATGCACTTTAGTTTTCAAGAAGCTAGGGAAGGCCAAAAACTACGGCGCGCTGTAGCAGCTGCAATTCAAGCACTATTCTGCTGTGGAGCGCAATAGCAGCTTCGTTCTAAACACTGTTCCTACTGTATAAGTTGGTATTTTTCCTTAGGACACCACTGTGCCCGCTGTGGCGCGCTGCGGCACGCTACGGCGGTTTCATCTGCGAAAAGGTGGGATAGTCATTGTTTCATTAAATCACATATAATTTGTAATAATAATCAGAAATGCCAGAGCGGCACGCGGTGGCACACTGCGGCGGATGAATGTTCGAAAACGCATAATATTTACTATTCTATTAGTTCACATAAAGTTCTTAAAGATTAATTAAATATGCCACCGTGGTGCGCTGTGGCGTGCTGCGGTGAGCTGCAACGGTTTTGTTCCAGTTCAGTGCAAATCCTTATGAGGCATAATGTAACAACCCATGTTATTACCTAGGTCAATTAGGACTAATCCAAGTCATAATTATGATTCTAATATCTTAATTAGGTCATTTGGGGACTTAACTATAAGATTCAGTCCAAATCAGGGATCAAATAGAGCAAATTCTGATTTCTAGAAAATTCTAAAAAACCCTATAAATTGACTTTTTATTTTGACCTCAGATTGAAAATCTGACTTCGCCAATGCATTCACCACCCCCAAATTAGCTAGGGGTGAAGTTTTAGATGCATTTGGAAGTCGTTAAATTTTTGTCAAATATTTTAATATTATTTAAATATCCTGAAAAATCAAGTAATTAAATATTCATCGAATCAAAAATCCAATTGTGCCGTTACGTTCCTCACCCCTCAATTAGCTAGGGGTGATTTATTAAAAATTTTTAGTACAATTAATTAAGCAATTTTAATTAAGAAAACTTAATTAAATGAATTAAATAATAATTATTATTTAAGAAAACTGTCGGCTACCGTCAGTTCCCTCCTAACGCCGCTTTTGGGATCTGTTTTTGCCGTTAGGAGCATTAAATGCTTCGATCCATCCGATTGAAAGATCGGACGGTCGAAATATCCTCTCCCTCACGCGAAGGGCAAACCATACGCGTGTCCCAAACCTGCGACGCGCGTCGCTCGCAGCGCCTTCGCTCATCAAGTGGAGCTACCACCATCTTTAGGCTCCTCTAGAAATCAATTAAGCCTCGAGGAAACTCCATTTTCTGAGGGATAGTTGCTGGATTCATCGAAAGTTGGGATCCCAGAAATCGGCAGCCCCTCAATGGTTGCATCTCGAGAACACTATGTCTCGGCAAACATAACCCAAAGGTACTACCCTAGTCCCTCGAATCGATTGCATATGTTCGTTCTAATGTAAGGTTTTATAATTAATTGCTTGAATTAGGTTATCGAAAACTCTATGAATCGCAATATAAAGACCAACATGATCATCTAGGGCATCACGATTTAGGGTGTTAGAATGCTCCAAACTTTATGATCTAAGGTTCATTAGAAAGGTAAGGTCATACTCTTGAATTTGCCATGCGGGCCAAAGTTAGCCATCGCTGAAAAACCTCCGATCTTTTGTGCCCTAGGAGTAGCTGTAGGATGCCTTCCGCGAGCAGGAAGAAGAAGTTTGGGCAGGGCCGGGTCGACCCGAGCTCGACCCGCCCGTAAGCCGTGTCGCAGATACACGCGTCAATCATTGGCGTGAAGTAATGGGGCCCACCGTGCAGCGCTGCCTCATCCTTGTCGCACGAAGAGTCGTCACGTGGCAGTAGGACCCACCGACCTGCTGCGCTACCTGCTATCTACAGAAAAATAATACTTAATTATATATATATATATATATATATATATATATTCTTAATTACATTATAAATAATAACTGAGGATTTAATTAAAACCAGTATATTTAAAATTAAAGTAATTCAATTAATATCTAAACTTTAAACCTCAATATCTTAATAAATACAAGTCCAAATTATGCAAATGAATATATTATTGTTATCAGTAAAAATCAAAGAATTTATTGATACTATCAAATTTCTATTTGGAATTATATTTAATATAGTGACAGTTAGGGTATTAAATAATTCAAAATATCTTACAAAATTTCATTTAACCATATCTTTGTAACCGTTAACCCAAACATACTCAATATAGGTCTCAAAATAATCAAAAAATCATAAGGATTAATCTACTAGTGTCCATTTTGCTGTTTGGATTAAAATTAGACTAATCACATTTAGGATTTAACCCTAATTAGGTCAACTAACCCTAGAACTTCAATTAACCATAAGTGGATCAATTGAGCTCGAAATTAAGTGATCCAAATGTCCATTTAGATCAAAAAAACTTAATTAACAATAATCTGTAAAAATAATTAAGATCCGACGATTTGATTTGCTAATTAACCCTAATTACTTTAAATCTTAATTAGTGAAGATTAGCAAATCCAATGATCCAAATTGAATAATTCAAGATTCAGATAACTCCTAGAGTAAATTAGAATCTAGATGTATAATTGGTTTAGTGATTTTGTGATTAATTTAACTAATCACTCACTAATTATATTAAACTCTCAATATTAACCATAAAACTTATATTGGCTATAACTTAGCCGATACTTATCAAAATTTGATGATTTTAGGTTCTATGGAAACCTTAGGACATAAACTACAGTAAACTAATAGAAAATTTAGGTTTTATTCAGATAAAATTACCAATTTTCCCTTATAGGTCAAATTCCTTAATTTGACCTTATAAGGCTTAATCCTTAACCAAAATTATTGAACTTACCGTCTAAACTCATATTAGACAGTAAGTAATCATTCCACTTTAAGAAATTTCAAATTTGAGCCCTAAATTATGAAGATGAATTATAGCCCTTAAGTAAGGGGTAAAATAGTCATTTTATCCAAATTTAGATTTAAACATCTTAAAACCTTAAAAATATTCCTAAATCCCTAAAATCAGTAATATAACTAATTTGAACTCATTTTATAATATTTTAAACTCATTAAAATAATATTTTAGGAAAAACCTTAAAAGAAACCTAAAATTAATCTAAGTCCTAAATTAAGTCTCATAAGGTGAATTTAGTTCACCTTATGCCTCTTTTCAGCATAATAGTTGTTAAGAAAGATCAAACCTAAAGTTTAATCATTCTCTTAAGATTTCCCTTCAAACTTTAGGATCTTAATGTAATAACCCTAGGTTGTTACCATGCAAAATGAATGTGGATTGATTCAATTTTTAGCATCATTGCTTTCAGAACATCAAATTAAGCCTATCTGGAAAATTTGGAGTTCATTAGGCTTCTCTAAGCCAAATATTGCAATTTGATCAGTCTAGATGCCTTAGTCTAGAACCAAAATATTTTGATCACAGAATTAAAATATGATTGTATTTTTGAATTCCTCACCCCCAAATTAGCTAAGGGTAAAATTTTGGTGCAATTTGGAGTTGATTTGGGCATTAATTCAATTTAATTTAAAATTGTACAATTGTACTTAATGGCTCCACACAATTTAAAATTACATTTATACCTTCGGCCATTTTTAAAACAGCGGGCGCGATCTGAACCGTCCATTCCTCGGGTCAGATCGTGCGACCCGCGTTTTAGATCGAGATCTATTAATCTAGACTGTTCCGCAGTCCAATTGAAGGATCGAACGGTATCCCACCATCTACCGTAAGTAGCGCTGCGATCCGTCAGATCCAGCGATCTGAATCCAACGGACGATCTGCTCCCCGCGTTCGGCTGTTAGATGTCCGAGGATCTGGACCGTTCCGTCCCAACGAACGATCCATCAGACGGCTGCCACAACTCCCAGCGCTGTTCATCGTCTTCTTCGCTCCGCTCAGAATCCCCGATAGGGAAAATCAAATCCCTGACAGGCAGAGCCTGTCCCCCACTCCCTTCGCCAACTCAGCATAGTCGTTCGAGGCTTCCTTATTCTTGTAAGGCCTCTGAGACAGGCTCTCCAGCTCGATACCCCAGTTTTGGAAATTCTGAGAGCTCCTCACGACCTGAGCTCTCGGGCCAAGCCAAGCCGAGCCCAGCCCCAGCATTCCCTCTCAACACCTCCCTGAGGCTATAAATAGCCTCAGACCTCACCTCAGGAGCTTTTTGCTATTCAATTGAGTTCATTTCCAATTCCTCCTCCGCTCGCCATTGCTGCTTGGTCCGGCCTTCTCCGGACGCACCTAAGCTCGCGTACAGCTTATAGAGGGTAACTCCTGGAGTTCAGGACCCCTAAGAGCCCCTCTGCTGCTTCGTGCCAGGCTCTGCCATCCAGAATAGCTCAGGCCAGTAAAACCAGGTACCCCCCCCCCCCCATTTTGGACTGAGCCGTGTGAGCTCAGTTCCTGCTCAATTTCCATCTCTAAACTTTTCCCTAGCTAAGGCGAACTCGTTGCAATCAAATTGATGAGCTGGGAGGGTGTGGGGACCCCGTACTGATAATAAGGAAGTACGGTGCTCCACCTGTGGCAAATCCTCAACTTAAGTAAAGTTAGGCGAACCCAACCTTCCTTAAGGCAAGGACTTGTCACCAAGTGCTATAACTTTCATCAATATAAATATCAAAGTAGCAGAAGCAATATAAAATAGAGTAACATCCACAAGCATACATAGTAGGGAAAAGAAAATGCAATATAGTAACTCATTACAATGCAAAAGTAAAGTAAATCTAGAAAGTATAATTATTACAGCTGAAATGAATAACTGAAAATAAAAGACTCTTGTCCTCACTGAAATGAACAAGGCAAAAGTATCTAAACAGCAGCAGGAAGATCCTCCTGAACGAGCTCCTCCTCTGCGACACTGCCCACGAACACGTCTGAATCTGACATTTGTCGATATCACAAATGCCAGGGCCCCAGCCAACAAAATAAAAATGTTACAGTTAGACAATTGTCTAAGTACATTTTAGGCTATATAAAGTGAACTGAATATTAAAGGATATCACATTTAAATTAACTATACATGCAGCGGTAAAGGGGTGCAACAAGCTATGAAAGAACTGGGATACTATAAACTATCTATTTATAGCATGCAACATGTATGTGAAGTAATATACAGAACTCAAAATAAGCAAGGTAAGGCTAAGAGCAAAAATAATTGCAACTATTGAATAAACATGGTCCTAACATGATTATGATCGAAGTGAAACATGCTGAGTATAAAAGAACACGAGTACTGAATATAATAAAATTCTAGCATCCTAAACATGCCATTTATACATATATCTAAGCCATAAAATATACATACAACATGCAGATTAATATGAAAAGAAAGACCACTGAGACATGTGGCAAAAGCAAAGCAATATATGATAAGTAAAGCCACTGAGACATGTGGCAAAGCGAGCAAATACTGAAAAATAAGGCCACTGAAGCATGTGGCAAAACAAACCAGAAAAACAAAATAATACAATACAAGTAAAGTAGTAATATGCCTAAGTTCTAGTACTGCCATACCAGCCAATAGGCCATACAGGACCTCCAATATCAATCAATCAATCCCCAGCCTAGACATTTAAATAGGCTAGGTCTGAGTCCAGTTTATACAATACTACTACTGAAGAGGCAGACTAAACTAGGTCATATTTTACTAATTGTGACAAAATAAAACTGAAGATATGTAAATTCAATACTAACTTAGGATACATCATCCTAAGTTTTCCTATTATACTCAAGGGCTAAATCTCAAAATCCAAGGTATGCAAAGCAATCTAGCCAAAGGAAGCAAGAGACTCAATCTAGACTTATGTGATATCTGTTGTTGTCTAATTTCCAAATTTAACTACCCTGAGAAGATACAAGCTTAGGATCTCCAATATCCAGCTATCGAGTAGAATATCAAATTTACGTCCTTAAAGTCAAATATTAGAACTTAACGAGTTCTAATCCAAAAATCATGTGACGACTATATAGTTTAAGTAAGCAAATCAACGACCTAATTTTATGAATATTTTACTCTCTTACCCAAATCTTGATCAAATAAATCAAGATATAAGGATTTAGAACTTAAACCCTATGTTGAGTTCAAATTCCAAATCCAAGGTGATACTAAAATAGGATTTAGGTTTCTCACTTAATCCTAAGGGTAAAGGATCCTATAAGTTGAAAGATTCGGGAACTAAGATCTTAGTGAAAGGTTATTCTACTAATTATAAGATAAAATAATTAATTAAGAACTTGAGAATCTAAGATCTATATTCAATCTTGAAGATAACTCCATTATCTTATTAATTGAATCATCCTATACCCACATGGAAGGTTTCAAAAGATTAAATAATCAATTATTAAAGAATTTTGATTGGAGGTGGTTTGATTCAAATTGAAGATCTGCCTAAGATATAAGATCTAAAGATCTGAAGTTTGATCACTTTAGACTTTTAATTAGAGTTTTGACTTAAGGGTTTCCAGTTGTGATTTTCTTTAGAATCTAATTTCATAATTAACTATAAGGAGCTTATTAATGTTAAGAACTGACAATTCTAAGTATTAGATTAACATTAAACCCATTTTGACCTTCTTAGGTCACTTAAGATCTAAGGGTCTGAGTTTTGATCACTTTAGACCTTAAGCTAAAATTTTACTTAGACATTTCCAATTACTCTTCTTTTAACACTTAATTCTTAAGTTATCTTAACTGAATTTATTAGCGAGACAATTGACCTTTTCAATTATTAGATTTAAGGTTTAATGCCATATGGTCTTTATAAGTAAAACTTAAGATCTAAGTATCTTTATGAAGATTTCATGGATTGGTGATTACTATTATTCTAAGATTTCAGAGGAACATTCCCACCCTACATTATAGTGGTTTACTGAAATTTTCAATCTTTAAGGAACATTAAATCACATTTTGGTCAAAATGACCAAAATGCCCCTCTTAAGGCTAAAATTGGGATTTTATGATTTAACTATCCAAATTTGCTCTAGACTATTCTAATGTGTTTCATATTACTTAATGAAGTGGGAAACACCTTTAATTTAGGTTTTGAGGACCTAAATGGTCTTAATTAGCACTAATCACCTAATTAAACCACTTATGATGATTAGTATAATTAAGGCACTTTATGGCAATTCAACCTTACACTTAGGTTATACTAGGTCTATTATGATATTAGGAACCATTCCCACCCAAATCAGAGGCTTAATTAGGGTTTAATTCACTAATCCTTGATTAGGGTGATTAGAGAGTGATTAAGAAAATTAATTATCCAAAATAAATTTTAAGGGTCTGGAATTATTCCTTAGGGTACAAGGAGCAATCAGAGCTATTAAACTCATAAATTGGACAACTAAATAATTTTATATGATTTAATTAAAAACAGAGAAGGTTTGGCAAATATTTTTAAATCTAACTATTGGATTTGAAATTTTATTTTATATTCAGATTCCTTGAATTTTTCTGATTCAAATAGTATATTAGATCATACCATTTGTATATGTATAGCTAAAGTTATTTAATTAATTTATTCTGAATGTTTATTTAAATTAAAACTATAGGGTTTAATTAATTAAAATCGCAACCATTAAAAATGATATCCAATAATTAATAATTAGGCGCGGCCCAAAATCAGACCGTGCGGGTCACGGGTCTGCCCGGCCCAGAACCCGCGACTTCGTCTTCAACCTCTCGACGGGTCCCGAGCCCGTCGAATTTCAAAACTGAAATTCTCGGCGCTCTGGCGACGGCAGGGGCTCAAATCGATCACTACACATTCACTGAGGCAAGACGCATCGATTGGACCAAGAACCCCCATCTGGATCCCTCTAGATCGATGAGGTCTTACTCACCCGAGAGTTCTCCTGCGAGGCGTCTCAGGTCGCCTGTGAGGGGGAAATTCTCCTCACAGGGACCTCGATTCGCCGGGATATTGATCCCTACACGCTCAGGGGGACTAGATGCGTCGAAACCCTAACCTATCATAACTTGAGGCGCAGCCAATCGCTGGGTCCTTACTCGGACTCAGCCATTGGCTCACTAGCTAGCTCAGTCGATCGATACGATCGACTCGAGCTAGCTAAGCCCCAGGCGACAATCACGGAGGGTTCCCTAGGTGGCTAAGGTATCCTAGACGTCATCTAGAGCTCATTCAGAAGGCAGGAACGAAATCGAGCTTAAGGAATTTTAATGGGGAAAAGGTTGTACCTGAAGTCGAGCTGTGGGCTTAGCCGAGGGGAATTGAGGTGCTCCTGAGCTTCCCTGAGGCTAGACAAGGGTTGTACAGGGGGTCTGAACTCCATACGGGCCCTCAATCAACGGTTCTAGACTTCAGAAATCGTCAGGAATTCGCCGAGGGGACGGGAGCTCCAGTAGGCCTTCAGCTGGGGAATTGGGGATTCACAGTGAGCAAAGGAACTCACTGTGAAGTCCCAGAGGTATTTATAGCTGCCATGGGGTTCTAGGAACGGAGGCCAGGGCTCGGGCTTGTGAATTGGCTCGGCCCGAGGCTTCTCCCTGGTTCCCTAAATTGGGAGGGTCTAGCCCTCCGGGGTCGCCTTGCTAGGCTCGGCCACTTACGGGAGGAAGCTAACGGCCTAGCTGACCTGGCGAGGGGAGTGGCAGACAGGATTACGTGGCGAATTTCCGCGAATCCTCTCGGTGGGGACGGAATCTCTGCGGGGATGAAGGTCCACAGTGGTAGGGTTCGCCTTCCGCCGTGTGATGCCGAAGCCGTTGGGTTTAGACCGTCTGATGCGAGGGTTTGAAATTTAGAAATGCGAAGATGATCTTGAGCATCCGATCTGAGATGCCGATCGAGTGGATGGGATCAGATCACGGCGCGCGAGATTAGAGCCATTGGATTAAGCACGCTGAGATGCGTGCTTACGCAACAAGTGGCCGAAATGCGCGCCGCTGTCGGGATCCCGCAGCGGATCTGCCGCGGTCCCGACAGCAAATCCTACATAAATAAAAATTAAATAAAATTTAATTTTAATTAATTAAACTATTTAAATTAATTCTTAATTATTATAAAATTTTCTAAATTTAATTTAGGACTAAACTCGCTCCAAAAATTCCCAAAAATTCATCCTTAGCTAATTTGGGTATGAGGAATTTAAAAATGAAATCAGATTTTAATTTGGAGATTAAAATAATTTAGGTATTTTTCAGGGCTTAAAAATAGCCAAAAATACCAAATTCTCCAAATTAGCTCCAATTGATTTCAAACTTCTATGTTTAGGTTTAAATGACCCATTGAATCTAATGTAATCAAAATCAAACATTGGTATAGCTTAATTAATCTAGTTTTAGCTAGGGTAATAGCCTAGAGTTGTTACAGAGGGTCCGTTCGATCGTATCGATCGAACGGGTTATCCGTCTCTCAGAGCTCAGGGACCGAGTAAGGTCCCAGGGATCTAGAGCCTCCCAGGACCTGCTCGAATGGGGCTTTGATCCATCCTTACTACCTGAAGGTGATCAAATCGAGCCCTAGCCCTGATAAGCCCCCTGTGAGGAGAATTTCTCCTCACAATGAGCGCCTGTTGATTGAAATAAGGAAATGGGCTCCAGAGGAATTAGTCCATCCTAGTTAGCAATTTAGAGTTCTAAGGGTTGGTTATGGTCGCAGGAATGTGTAGCCATCGTCTTTACGCTCTGGCTTGGCTCGGGGACTGAGAATTTTGGCGATCAGGGTTCGCCCTGATCGATCTCCGTCGGGGCCAGGCGCAAGGAAGAAGACGACAGCACGGGTCGGGTCAACCCGTGACCCGCGCTGTCCAACAGTAACGGGCCCTCAGGCCCGAACGGCCCGCGCATTTGGGATCGGGCCGGTGCCATTTTTAATTAATTAATAAAGGTTTTATTATTTACTTTCCATAAGGAAATTAGGGAAAATTTAATAGAAAAATTCAGGATGTATTTTCTTAATAACTTCTAATCTACTGGTCAAAATTTTATGATATCATATATGAAAATATTTAGAAAAATCTCAGGAACTTAAATATAAAATAAAATAACACATCGGATGGTTAGATCTTTTATTATTGCCTAATTACAGGGAATCTTAATTAGGGTAGATTAGTAAATGTATTTATCCAATTTGCATTTTTAGGGTGCCATTAGTCCCCTGATATTAAGTAGATTGTATGTGCCAAGTATAACATTTTTTATGAATTCTGTAAATGTTGTTATGCCCTAATCTTATCAAATCATAATTAGTGAATTTTAGGGTTTATATACATTGGATCTTAGTAAACTCAGTCTCTGATTACTTGTTTGATCAATTAGGACTTGCATGCCAAATTTCATGTAATTTGAATGGTTGGATTTTTACTTATGTGCTAATCATTTTTGCTTGGAATTAGGGTTTGGTTAGCACTAAATAATCACTATTTATTAAACTTTAATCATTATTTTGGCTTATGACAGTACACTAAGTGAAAGAAAATCAACTTTTATAAACTTATTAAGTATACTTAAATCAATCTAAAACTATAGAATCTTAAATATCTTAATTAACTTAAGAAATCTTAAGATTTGGATCAAGCTTTTAAGACTTGATCTAGATCTAGGATTGCCACCAATAATGCATAATTAATCCACTGATTTGACATTGATCTTTAAAAACACACTTGATTTGGCTTAAGGTTTGAGGAGGAGTCAAACCCTAATCTACTTAAGGCAAATCTAAAACCATAACAACCCTAACTTAACTATATTGATTACAAGACTTTGAATTGAACATTTTCTAGTAATGCATTTGATTTACTATTGATTCTAAACATTTGAATTAGACAAAGTAAGGTTAATAATAACCCTTTGTGATTTCACAATCTGAATCGAACCTTAAAATCCCTGATTTTCTCTTAAGTAATAAACCTGCATAACAAGATCATTAATACTATATTAATTTAACAAGTAATCAAATCCTAATAATATGTTTGATTTACACTCCATAATCTTAATCTAAGTATGATCTAATCACCCTAAGATCTAATTATGAACCAAAACTTAATAAGCTAATATCAACACCTAAAGGAGAGATCTTGATATTCTCTTCATAAGATCATCTTGAATTAATTAAGAGACCTAAATTCATATATCATGAGGTAGGAGGCCTTATATGAGTCCTTGGGGTAGAAGCATAGAAGATCCTATCACCTTAGATGTTGATATATTCTCCTTCTGGTAGTAGTCATTTAAGACCTTAGAAGAGATACATCTCCTTATGGTAGAACCTATATTATGTGATCCTTGATCACATTCACTCGATAAAACTTTGTATAGGACTTACCTATTAGTTTAAGGAATTGTAGTTTTGATCAATCCTTGTTCTATTAAATAGACTTGATTGAACCTTGATTATTGGGCAGTGTAGTATAGTATACCCATATTACTGGTCTCCAGTAATATTCTGGATTGGTTGAGTCCCTCTAAGTAAGATTTGTCTTTGTTGCTATCCTGCGGGCTTAGGCGGACATAACATCGTTTAGAGTAAATCAATCAATCCTAAGAGTGTATTAAATGTGTACCCATTCCTTAGTTTTATTGAAGGACAGTTGCCATCGGGCAATGCATCCTAGCGAAGATCGCTTCAATAGGTATGGCTTAAATAAAACTAAGTATAGGAGATTACCTTTCTTAAGACACTAAGTATGATTGTGAGTTTAGTGACTAAATGCTTAGTTTGAGATAAATTCATTATCGGATGGTGCCTCCTAATGAAGATCGCTTTATTAGGGTGGCGTAATCAAACTAAATGTTGAGAGTCCTATCTTTGCAGCATATTTAATATGTATATACAATCACCCCGCCCAGTGATCTTCGAGTAAATAAGCAACTTTAACTAAATATCGACCTAGAGATTTGAAGTCAGAATCCTTTTAGCAGGATTCTGCACAGTGGAGACTTAGGATTCATTTATGTTTCTTACTATATTCTTCATAGATTTTGGGATTTTTCATTCATACCATATAATGGCATAAGCATAAGCATAAACATGAGTTGAACTCGCCCCTTCTGTTGTGACACATGGTTATTAGTGCTACAATATGTGATACGGAATGTTATATACACAGATTGGGGAATTTTAGGGTGCATTCGCGTCACCATACTGACTTCCTAACTATTGTGCTTACATTGGACCGTACGACTCATAAACCTTCAGTGATAGTTCTGTGATATACCGTGATATAGCATATCTGTGAGCATTGTTTTAGTAGCATATAGTGCAGCTTATAACATCCTTCTCAGCATCTGACATTTTTATGTACTTTCAGTATTTGGTTTTGATGCAGTTTTTCTTTGCTTGGTTCCTACAGTTCAGTTATTTGATGCTTTACAGTTTTTCCTGCACTTTTACTTTATGTTCTTGCATATTTGTTATATTTAAGATTAGCTTGTATAGCTAGCTTCGATGTGTTAGACTTCTTATTTAACACGGGATACTTTTGGGATCCAACAATTTGCTAGATCCTGAGCAATTGTTGGAGGCAGGTCAGGAGGATGTCCTAGAGACTGAGGAGGAGCACTTGGAGCTGTAGGGGATTAAGCACCTACTTTTACTTTCTAGTTCTTTCCAGTATTCTAGCTAGACTCTTTATATTCCTACATTTAAATGGTTTGTAATAAACTCTGGATGTACTCTTACTTTTCTTTTCTGAGATGAATATTTACTACTGCTTGAGATGAATGTATTCTGGATGTTTTGTTTTTAGCTTCCGCACTCTGTTATACTACTATACATAGTATTGTGATGTGATCGGCGTACTGGAAATGCTGATATATTTTATAACGTACATGGATTCTTCTCCACTCCCTTGCACCTTATGTACGTACTAAGTCTAATACCTAAGATAAGTATTCCATTCTTATCTTAGATATTGGCTCTCGAGCCCACTCTTAGGGCTCGAGTTAGCAGCCTTCAGTATGGCTCTGTCTCCTTAGCCTATTCGGGGCAATGGGTTTTACTTATATGGCCCACCGTATCCTGAGTAGCGCACCGTTCCGTCGCCAATCTATGAATTATACTCATATTTTGCGCGCGGCGATGGGACGTGGCGTTACACTTAATTCCTTAGAATCTAGCTTAGAAATGAGGTTAGATTTCATTTATTAAGTAATTTGGTACTTGATAGATGAAAGTTTGGTTTTATAGTTTTCTAGAGTTCATCTTTTATTTATGATTATTTTATATTTAAATTTTAGATTTAAGATTAGAGATTCATCTTATTAGGCTTAATTTTGCTTAATAAGATAACCTTAATTATAGCTCATGAGATTTGGGTTTAATTTTATATCATTAGGATTAGAACCTATTAGATTAAGAAGTTAAAATCCAATACTTGGATTTTAACATCTTAATCCCCTAATTTTGATTCATACTAATCAAGATTGGTTTGGGATTCATAAAATCATTAATTAGGACATTTGATTTATTCTTTAACTTGTTTAAGCAACATGTGATTTATAAGTGTTAGAACTTTATTAGTTCTAACATTCTTTTGACTTGTAGGCTCGATATTCTGGATTTATACTCGATAGCTGGATATTGGAGATCCTAAACTTGTATAAGTTCAGATTAGTTAGAACATCTTAAATAGAAAATAAAGTGATATCACAAATATTGATTAGTGCTATTTTATATTTATTGAACATTATATGCTATGCTTTCCTTTTTGCTTTAGACTTCTTTACATTTGGATACATTGCATTGAATATAGAATATTGGATGATTATTTCTATATTGATTTTGAATAGATTCATATGGCATTCATATGGCATTCATATTGTTAGAAGGAAATTTGATGGAAAATAGTTTTACTAAATTTGAGGAGATATGTCTTTTTTAGTCTGCCATGTAGTATGACTTTGCTTCAGAATAGTTTTGGGCTAAGACTACTTTCCTAGTGCCTGTAGGATAATTTTTGGGGCTAAGACTATTTTCTTAGTTCCTATGTCTTGGACTAGGACTACTTTCCTAGTGCCTGCTGTTTCTGATTAGGACTACTTTCATAGTGTATCTGGGACTACTTTTCCAGATTCTGGCTGTTTCTGACTATGACTACTTTCCTAGTGTATTTGGGACTACTTTTCTAGATACTGGCTATTTCTGACTAGGACTACTTTCCTAGTGTATCTGGGACTACTTTTTAGATACTGGTTGTTTCTGACAATGACTACTTTCCTAGTGTATCTGGGACTACTTTTCCAGATATTGGTTGTTTCTGACTAGAACTACTTTCCTAGTATATATGGGACTACTTTTCCAGATACTGGTTATTTCTGATTAGGACTACTTTCCTAGTGAATCTGGGACTACTTTTCCAGATGGGTTGCAGTACTTTTTGATGGAATTAACTTTAATCTAGGACTACTTTTCTAGATATTTAGCAGTTACTTTTCAGATGGAATCAGGGACTACTTTTTCAGATGAGCAGATGGACTTTACTGGTGGCAGAACTAAGTAGGAATATCTCACATTTGCAGTTACTTTTTAGTTACTTCAGTTGTATTACAGTTACTTTGCAGTTGCCTTTTTGCTTACTTTACAGTTTTGGCTCACTTTTACCTTACAGTTTAGTTCACTTCTTGTTATATTTTCATTTTATGCAGTTCTTACTTGTCTTATAGTTCAATACACCTTCTGCTATATTTTTATTTTCTACAGTTCTTACTTATTTTATAGTTTGGTACGCCTTCTGCTATATTTTCATTTTCTGCAGTTCCTTTGTACTCACAACTTTGAATATTCATTTTTACCTTTCAGTAGTCACTTTTACTTTTGGCATATTAGGATGTTAGAGCTTTACTTTCAGCTTTGTACTTTCAAATTAGTTATAAAGCAGCATGTTTTATATTGATCATATACTTAGAAGTTTCACTTGTGTTTAGTAGATTTCTTTATGCATTACTTGACTTTTTCTGCAGCTTGAGTTGAGGTATGTGCTTACCTCACATCTTGTTAAGTTATAATTATGTTAATTATAACTTTGTTACCTTTCTTTAATGCTTACTACTCCTATATTGCTTAGTATTGTGATATCATTAAAAATATAACAATTTAGAGTCTAAAATGTACTTAGATATTTGTCTAACTAGATTTTTCTTTTGTTGGCTGGGGCCCTACCATTGTGAAACCAACAATGGTAGATTCTGAGCTGTTCGAGGTTGTGGGACCTTCTGGAGATCCGGTTTACTTTCATTACTGCATAAACTTTAATATCGTTTTGTAATAATACAGAATTTAACTGCTTTACTTTTCATGCTTATGCATTCTGAGTTGTACAATTTTTATCTGGATTGTATGGATGTTACATTTATTTTTCTTCCACTCTCTGATAAATTATAGTATACTCATTTAAGTGATTGTTGCTATTGCTGCTCTTTGCTTATTAAGGCACATCCTTCCTTGACATTTGATTAAGAAGGTTTATTTCTTAATTTAAATGTTAAGTGAGGGTTTGCTAAGTAACGACCACCTCCTAATCCGGGTGATTTGGGGTCCTCTTTTCTCAAATAGGTGAAAAACTGACCAGGTTCTTATCGACAGGTCTTTTTAGAGTAGTAACATACAAGTATCAAGATGTATTGTTCTCATTTCAAAATACATAACAATTGCTTTAATTTTCATTCAAGTTAAATTAATCGATCGATGAATTTTGTGATATAGTATGTAAAAGTTATATGTTCAAAATATGCACAGATAGCCAATATTGAGAAGTGACATTGATTGACTAATAAGAGCTTTTGATGGTGATATCATTGATAAGTTGATGTGGATAATCTTTTTGATAAAGTTAATGAATTGAGAAGATAATCCTAAAGAAAATGAGCAGGATTCAACTTGCAAAGTGATGACATATTAACATAGGCTAAATTATTCGACTAGACAAAATACACTATTATACTTTGGCAAAAATATCAAAGTGCGAATTAACATAAAATTGACTAACAAATATCAAAAGTTATGATTAGAAGTAAAAATGATAATTTTTGTCATTTCTTACATTATTGAGAAGATTTATCCATTAACGTGTACATATATCATTTCATAATATTGGTCTTATTATTTTGTTGACATTTGACTTCATTTTAGTAATGTATTACTTGTAATTGTGATATTTATTTATATTTATTCAAAATATTTTAGCTTAATTTCTATTTTTTATTTTGTGTTATTTTCTTAAGAACTTAAAAATTGCTATAAGACTTATATTATTAGCTTCTATATAATAAAAACTAACATAAGAAAGATAAGTTGTATTTTTAAATTTTTTGCACTAACTTTTAACTGATATTTTTACAAGATGTCTTTTTACAAGTGTTATGTTGGAGTTTTGACGAGATTATACTATTTTTTATTCCTATTTTGCTATTTGATAATAACAAATTTAAAAATACTGGGACTTTGTAAGATGCTCCTCTCTTATATGCCCTAATTCAGAGTTACTTGCTCTTCCCCAATGTCATCTTATTTAAAGATGAGGAATGCCATTTAGATCTGCTGACGTGATATCTAAAAAAGCTCATTCAATAGAATTTAAATATATTTTATTAGTGTATATTTATTTATATTAAAATAATAAAAATATAATTTTTAAAATTTGTATTGAATGCATCTAAAAAATACTATTGAATGGACTATTTTGAATGCTACCTTAACAACAGATCTATTTTCTCTTTAAAGATGTTGGGAGATTGGAGGCTGTTTGGTTTAGTGGCATGTATATCTTAAAAATTACCTAAACGACATTGTGTAATTTTATCGGGAGAGGTAGGGTTCTTCGCGCGACCTACTGGAGATCTCGACGCCGAACTCGCCGAGACCGGTTCCGCCATCGCTGCCGTACGCGTTCGCATTGCTTCGTCTGCCATCGCTGCCGCCGTCTCTGCCAGACGCACGGAAGGTCGCAGAGGTCTCCCAACTCCCTCTCGCCGCTCGCCGAGATCGCTGCCTGCATCGTTGCCTTCGCCGAGACGCACGGAAGGGGTTGCTTGCTTGTTTCCTTCATACTAAGTCGGAAGGGGTCGCTGAGATCGCTGCCTCCAAAAGTTTGGTTGGAAATCTTCAAGGTACTAAGAACTTGTGCTGAATAAAACTTGCATTGCTTATAATTTAATTAATTGGGTTTATTTGCATTGTCAAATGATGAGGCAGCTCCTCTTGTATCTGTTGTGAAGATGTTTTCATTCTCATCTTGGTCATTTGATTTTCTGCTGGCTGTCTTTGGGTCCCAGTTTAGTGCGTCTATGGATAGATATTATGCTGTGTCTATGCAAATGTCGATTGAGGTTTATTGCTGGCGGAGCTAGGATTGATTACATGGCACTCACCAACAATTTTTTATGTAAATCTCATATATGTTATGTTGTCAATTAGCTGCTGCTCTCTTAGAAGCTTTCGATATGATGCTTGTGCTTTCAGTTCCAACAATTGGTATCATTAATTTACCCATCTGTGTTTCCTTAAATGGTTTTTGATGTCGCATTGGTCTTTGCTTGAGAAGATTGCTTTCGGTTGCAATCTTATGGATCTTTTACTCTTCTTAAAACTTGGCTGTAGTTCTGTGGGCAGCTTTAATCGCATATATTGCTTCTTTTTAAAGTGCTGTTGGTTCAGTCTTTTTTCACATTGTTGAGGCTGCTCATTGGTCAAAGAGTTGTGGTTAATGGATTTAATTCCTGGTTTAATATGTTTCAGATCATGGAGGTCTTACAGCCTGCGAGCAGCATTATTTCACTAAGGAGCTGCATTCCAGAACTTGTTTTTATTGCTGTCTATTTGTTTTACCACTTGTTGTATTTGAACATTTGTATTTCTGTAAGCCCCATCAAATTCTTCCGATTCTTTTGTGGAAGCCCCATCAAAGTTAAATTATTCGGCAAATATAGCTTAAATGAGGGCAATCAGCCATTAATTATTTTATAATTATTTGCTCAATTTCAGTTTTTGGGGTTAATTTTACCTCATGTGTAATATAACATGAATGACAACAAACCAAATAACATACATCTGAATAATACTGACATCTATTATTTAAATAACATTGAACTAAACAGCCCCTGTAATATGAATAACATTGCTATTTGAATAACATGCTATCTTAATAACTTTTCAACTGACATTCAACCAAACAGCCCCTTGTTGTATTTGATGTATTTTAGGTGTAAAATAAAATTTAATGGAAATTAGATTACTTCGTCATAAGAGCATTGCTTTTTCATCGACGAGCCGAACACCTTGTAGAAAAAAAGAGTAACTTGGACATCACCTTCGTCTCTCATTAAGTCGTTCCAAAAAATCCCTAAATTAGATTTTTCTTTTTGGTTTGAGCTCTAGGGGATCCTCTTCTCCACAGAAATATCTACCACTATTCTCTCAAGATTCTTCTCGTCAACGATTCAAGATTTGGGAAACAGTAGCTTGTTCGTGACCTTCATTTTCTGCTACATCGACTATCCAACGCCTATCAGCGGTGAGAATCTCTCTACTTTTTTTTTGCTACTTGTATCTAAACTGACATGGTGAGCGATATGCTTGTGTATTGGCATTGGTATTTGATGTTCATATATGCTAACTAAGGGGCTGTTTGGTTCACCGACTTTACTCGTAATGCTATGTCATTTTAAAATATCCGTGAGATTGAGGTTGTTTGGTTCAATGTTATCTCTTCAATGACATCTCAAAATTTACCAAATAGCCAACATTCAGATAACATCGCCCGATTTTTGCGTTTGCTGCTTCGCCTCGCCAACACAGCTTCCCCAGACGCAGCGCCGGTGCTCCGCCTTCTCTTCGCCTCGCCTCGCCTCGCCGATTTCGTCAACGCAGGTGCTCCGCCTGCGCTTCACTTCCCGTTTCCATTCACTTCATTTTTTTTATGGATGTTTTTTATGAAGATTTGCTTGATATTACCAATTGATTATGATTACCTTAGGATTATATTTGCTTTGTGATTTTTAATATTTATTAGTGCTAATTTAAAATAAATTTTTGATATATGTGGGTATGTGTGATCATTGACATCATTAAAAAATAATCTTCTTAGGTGTTTGCGATAAAATTTGTATATATTTTTTGGTATTGATACTGCTTAGTTATCTTTTTATTTATATTTGCCACATCCCAATATTGTTTACCTAATTGTCATTCATACTGTTTACCTATTTGTTTATTGTGGTTTTTCAATTTATATTTAAATCTCAGTATTTAGGGTAATCTTCCCTCATGTGTAATATAGTATGAATGACAATAAACCAAACAACCCAATAATATTGATATCTGTTATTTAAATAACACTTAACCAAACAGTCCCTGTTATCTGAATAACACTGCTATCTAAATAACATGTTATCTTAATAACATGCTATCTTAATAACTTTTCAGCGGACATTCAACCAAACAGCCCCTTAAAGGCATAATTTAACTAGAAAAAAATAAAAAATGTTACTATTGTTCAAGCTAAATTCAATTTTAGTATCGTTGTTGACATTGAGTATCTTGTTTCTCTAGAGATGGAATTCAGTGCCTTGAACTTTAGATATCTGAATTATAGTTTGATACTCTTTTATAAGATTTGCTTCAATTGGAATTAATTACTGATTATCTTTATTGGGTTCACTTAACAAATAGATATATGGATATTATTGTTGCTGATATGTTTGAAATGTTGGGTTTATAATGATCAATCATGGTGTATTAAGCACTGAATTACTCACGGGTAATCTGATCACTGAATTATTCGGAGCATCATATTCTGCAAATTATTTTATTATAAATACAAAAATTCTGATTAACTATAAATTAATTATACACAATCAAACAATTGCAAATAATGAGATTATGTTGCAATTAGATTGCACAATCAAATTCCTTTGCACTTTAAAAACATCATACAAAAAAACCTGTCTCAAGTTCTTCGACAAGTAGGCGATTTCAACCTTCTCATTTGTCAATTCTCATCTCTCTGTCTTATTCTCGAGTCTCGGCAACTAGTGGTCTACCATATGTCACATCGTAAGCACGCTTCAAGACATTTGTGCATTTTGAATATTTGATATTGTGCTTGTTGTTATTTAGTGCTTAAAGTGTAAAAACTTAGTTCACTTTCTGATTTTTTGTTCAAAAAGCTTAATTTCATTGCTGGGATGCCTAATTGGCCCATGCCATATTCATTGTTATCAAAATTTTCTTTTCTCACTCAAGCTAATGTTAATTAGCAAATTTTTATCTTATATGCTTTTTGGGAGTATGATTACCGTGCTTTTTTGGTAAGGGCTCTTTTATGGTTTTGATTTCTATGAAATTTCTAATTTTTCTCTCTCTTTAAAGTGATGATCAGAAGAATGCTTAATTATTTATGGGCCAATTTAATACATCGTGATTTTAATGAGTTGAAAACTTTTTAAATTTTTTCAAAAGCTTATGCTAGTGTGAACTTATTCATGCTTTACAATTCATGTGAATATTTGTTGTGAGAAATGCTAAAATATATGCCTCCTAAATTTACAAGGGAACCTTATGTTGGGATAACATTTTTTTTTTCTGTTTTGGCTTTGAATACTTTTTATGTTATGAGGATCTCTTATGGCTTATGATTGTCTATTAAGGTATATATGGCAGTTTTTTCTCAGCATTCGAACTCAAGATTGACTAATAGACCATTTTTAAAATGACACAACATGGTAGAGGCTTGCATTTAAAACAAGTTCAAGCTTAAAATGCTAGAATATTGGGTCTAAATTAATTTGCTTGAAGAGTTTGCTTGGTAGTATTTGTTATTTTGCATATGCTAACTATATTGGCTACAATGAATTCAGTTGGAAACCTCTTAGTTGAGTTCCCCTTCCACCTTCTTTTTGTTATTGAATCTTCTAGTCCATGATGTATGTGTGCCCCCTTTTTTGTTGCTTTGAAGCCTAGTGTTTGAGGTGGGAATTAACCATAATTATATCTTGTATTTAGCAAGGGATCCACCAAATTATACTTTGTTTACTTTCTCTTTATAGGATAATTCTTATGCTTGCATTGAGGCACACAAACTTATGTTTTGCTAAATTTTTTAGTAAATAATTAGTGCCTTCCCATTGTTGCAATATCATGTTGGCTCCACTTTTAAGTGTCATTCATTGATTTTAAGCACACAAACCTTTGCTAGAGGATACTTTTGTGTGTTCATAATTGTTTGAATGTGTATTTAGAGCAATATTCCACCAAATTTGAAGCTTATGCTATTTCGTAAGTTCATCCACCTCTTTTGAATGAAGACTAACAAATATTCTAAAATCAACCATTTCACTTTTGTGATGCTTTATGTTTATTTTTTAAATTTTTCAACAAAATAATGATTTCTATCATTTTTTCAACTTTATCTTATCTTGAATTCTCCTCAAGTAATAAGAACAAAGCATGGCTTTCACTTTGAAAGCTAAGTTTTGTAGATGCCGTGTCAACTTCATCTCTTCATTTTCGTTCATTGGATTTTATAACCTGATTTTCTATTGCTTATAAAATGTATGGCATGAACTGGGCATCTTTTTTGTATTTCTCATGGTGCAACAAGCATTCCATCTATGTTTGCTAATACATGTACTCCAATGATTTCTTGAAGTTAAGAATTTTGTCATGTTAGGGGATTTTCTTGATTTTGCAGTTCTTCACTGAGTTCTTATTTTCTACAATGTTGAGGCGGAACATTAGACTGAGAAGAGAATATCTTTATCGAAAGAGCTTGGAGGGCAAGGAACGCGAGTACTATGAGAAGAAGCGAAAAATTAGAGAGGCCCTTGAAGGTGCATGCCAATGCTTCTCTTACTCCTTTGATTTGTTTCTTATTCATTTCTTATTAATAATATTTATAATTGTTGTTCGTTACACAGAGGGGAAGCCAATACCAACTGAGCTTAGGAATGAGGAGGCAAGGCTTCGACAAGAGATTGATCTTGAGGATGAACAGACTGCAAGTAGGTTTAATCTTTTTTTTTTGTAAAAGGTCAAAAAGATTCATTGATAAATAATAAAATAAGTATACTATAAAAGAAAGTATATAACTAATTAGAATAGAGGAAACCAGAAGAAATTGACAAATTTGTATAACAATAAAGAAAGAGGACGCCAACTTTTTTGATAGGGTTATCTTCATCAGTTCAATAGCACGCGCAGAAGTTTCTTTCTTCAATTATTATCCATCAAAAAGTAGACGTGATACATTAACTTCAAACATAGCATATTGACATTGTTTTATTTGATAAGCTTCGAAAATAATTTTCTCTTAAAAGATGCTAAATATTTTTTGGAAAAAAAGGTTTTAGGTACTCAAAAATTTATTGTTAATGTGAATTGTTGGAAGTTCCAAGTTGTTTAGTGTCAACATATTAGAGTTTTTGTTTCATAGAACATTGGGAAAAAGAAATTGAAATATATATGAGTGTCTTCTTTCAAAAGTGGTTGATAATACATTCTGATTTTAAGAGGAGCATATTTGGTAGAGATCTTGTTAAATGGAAACAATCAACTTGAGAGAAAAATTTTGAACTATTGAACTTTATGTCTGATAACATTCAAATTTTGAGATAATTTGATCCTATCTTGAAATCGAAACAAAACTGTATAAAGTACTATCCGGTTAATGCACACCTAACCACTAGTGCATTCCATTTTAAAACTGAGAAATGTTTTATCCCCTATGATACCAATGATGAAACCCTGAAGTGAAGTTCTATCTATAGGCTGATCAAAAGGAAGTCACCATATTCACTAACATTTCTCATAGTCTTAAAATGGAATGCACTAGTGGTATAGGTGTGCATTAACCGGATAGTACTTTTCTCAAGAATGAGATACTAGTCCAAACGGGATCTAGATATTGATTCTAGAAGGCTTATATCCGTCTCATAATTAAATGGTTGCTCTAGCCAAACAAATTTTAACTTGAATTGAATTAGTTTAATTTCAGAACTACATGAAGGTAAGGTTTTAGTTTTTTATTTTTTGCAAATATTTATATTACAAACACATTTGCATTGTAGTAGCATGGAGCTTTTCACATCCAATTTGCAGATTTTATAGAAATGCTTTCTTGCTTATGGATTTGTAAAGGAAACAACAATGCGTTCAACATTATTTGAAAGATTATCATAAAAAAAACCATTTAAAAAAGCAAAGATTTTACAAAGGAGCATTGCAGTAGAGTTTTGTTTTAAGATAATGCGATCTAGAATCTTGTGAAGAGAAGTGGCCTCGAAGATCAAAGCCTAAGGGAGATGCATTTCTATTCGATCTAGAATCTTGTGAAGAGAAGTGGCCTCAAGGATCAAAGCCTAAGGGAGATGCATTTATATCTGATATACCAATTGCAGGAATAATTAAACTGAGAACAAGTTTGTGTTAATTTTTGTTCAATGTTTTGTAGGAAATACTAGGCAAGATAAAGGTTGAGAAGGATAGTGCTTCCTTAGATCTAGTGGTGGGCGCACTAGACAATTGCTAAGAAATGCAAATAAAATAATAAAATTAATATGCTTTTTAATGAAATCAGCACATTAACATTAATAAATAGCAAGTTGATGGATGAAGCTTGATTTGTGTAATATTTTTTTTGAATGATGATACTGGCCATAAATGGGGATAAGACCAAAGACACATTCATAGTATAGAGATACTAGCAGCTTGTTAGTTGATATCAATTCCACCATAAATTTTCTTACAGTAATTATCTTGAATATTCTAATTTATCCAATATTTTCATTCGAATTTTCCAAAAGATAATTTTTATTAATTTTACTTATTCAATATTACCATTAGAATTTTCAAAAAGAAATTTCTATTAAATCTGTCAAACATATCGATATTCAATTAGGCACCTAGAGGAAGAAAAAAAGTGAGGAATGCAAGAGAGAGCATAGTTAATAAGAGTGATTTGATCAATTTTGGCTAAGAATTTCTTTATGAAAAGAGCTCTAGTTAATTTTTTTTCAGTGATAGAACATAAATTGCATTTTTAAATGGTTTTATTGTTGAGAATAGCCAAATATTAAATTAGTTGGAGTGTCTTTTCTTGACATCCAAAAATATTGGCAAGTTCTAAATCTTTTCTGCTACAAAGTCAAGTTAAAATAAAATTTAGAAGATTGGAGACATACATATTAAACTTGAAACTCTTAAAAAACTATACACTACCCTTCAAAATGTGAATGTAATCGGAAAAGCCTTTCAAAAGTAACTCGTCAGCTATATTAAATCTACCAATTTTGTTATTGCCACAACTCAATAACAGCTTTCAATTTGATAATTATCAATATCTACCTAAGTTTGTTAGGTAACTAAGGTCTTGCTAGCATATAAATTGATAACTTGATTTTCCATTAATATGTTGTTGTGATGCAGCGTGAATTTTTGTCTTCATCCAACTAATGAATTTAACAAGAAAGTTGTGTACATGAAAAAAATAAGGAACTTCTAAATGTGACATTTGAAACATTTTTTAAAATTAACTGTAAAGTTTACAATATTTGCTCTATTATGTTGCAATGGATGATTTCATGAGCTTCCTTAGCAATTATATTTGGTAGATGAGGCTTTGATATTTTGACTGAAACTTCTATTATTATAATGTATTGACTAGTAATCATTGATAGTTACAAGTTGAATTATTGTGGTGATTTTTCTTGAGATGTTTCAATATTAAACATATCCCCATTATTAAGTGTAGACCTGCCTTTTTGAAAAATAATGGTTGAAGCTAGCTTGAGGATTTGGATGTCTTGAAATTGAAATGGTGTTTGCAATCATTTCTAAAGAGAAAGTCTTGCCTATAGAGCGCAATTGATTGGACCATGATATATAACTAGGAGAAATTGATTTAGGGGTTATTTGGATTGAAGTAAAAGTAGTGTAAAGTTATTTTTTTTTTGAGTAAAATGAGATTGCCTGCATTTTGTTTGAAGTAAAGCTGGCGAAAAACTTTTACACTGTAATTCAATTTTGCGTTTGTATAAAAGGAAACAGCTTAATCAAGTTACGCCCGAATTGGGCGTAATTCAGGATTACGCTGAAGAAGCAGAGCAACCGAGCGAAGAGTGATGTCTTCTTCGGCCTCGATTTTTGAATGAGTCTAACAATTCGCTCGAATGAATCGTTCCGTTCATTCGTTCGATTGAACTCCCTCTCCGAGCAGCGTCTTCTTCGGACACAATTCGTTCGAACGAACTGTGACGAACTTCGATCACTGAATTGAACGATTTATTCGTTTTGTTTGAACGAAACCTAAATTCCCAAAACACATTGATTTGGGGTAATCTTACCCGCCTAATTTCCTCAAAATATCACTCTCAATTTACTTGATTCCAAACAAAGAATCTTAATTTTTCAGAAAACTGCCAAATAGCGATAAAGTAATCTGATTACTTTGCCCTCAAATTTCTCAGATTTTCTTATACCAAACAGCCCCTTAAATTTCAAAAGGAGAGTTGCAAAATAAACTTTGCTTGAAATAATTTTTGAAAGCAATAAGAAGTTGACTTTGATTTTATAACAATGAGAACAAAATTAAATTACTTATATCTAATTGTTGTTTTATATTTTTTGCAATGCAATGCAAAAAAGTACTATTATTATTTTTCATAATCTAAGTTATCCCGCATCTTTTGTGCCAATAATTTCTTCCATTTCCAGTTTACTTGAAAACCACTTTCTTTCACATTCATAAAGTCTAAGTTCTTTATCGTCGGAGGACCAGTTTTGGCATAAGATCCAATAAGATTAACTTACAAAGTTTATATATATTTTTTGGCCATAATAATGAGTTCAACTCTGCTTGAAATATTAAGTCGCTTTTATAAGAATTTAAGTTTATTAGAAACCCTCACGACTTTATTAATTTCAACATAAAAATGTATTGTACCAAATGATTAGCATTGCTAAACATCATTATTTTGGAGTCAACAGTTGTTTACATAAAATAATAGTCTCGGGTGGGAATTTTGAATAAAAGATAGTATTTGTGATTTGGAATATACTAGCTGATGATTTTTTTTCCATGGTTAGAAATGCATATTCAACATCTTTGTATTGTTATTCCAAGTGAATTTTCTGACATTCAAGATAAATCAATCAAATAAATAGCACTTAACAAAAACTGCTGAAACTTCAGAGGAGTATTGTATTTTTCACATTCGTAACAAGGTAAATAATGTCGCCCGAACTTTCACAAACAATTAAATTCTTAGCCCATTTGTGGCCAACATTGAATTTTGTTCCAGATTTCTGATCTGGCAACCTATTTTGAGGGAACATAAATAATGGTGAGAGTATAATGAGAGTTTGGCTACAGAATAATGAGCTACATGTGATGCCATCTGCATTGTTGCTAGAATTTACAAAACCGAGATTGTAATTTTAATTCAATTTCTCTTAGGAGGATGAGTAGAAGTTGTTTTGTTTCTTTTATATAAATAATATCAAAATTTTTATATAGAAAATTGCCCAATACTCAATCTAGAAGCAGTATTCATATCAATTTAATAGGCCATCCATTGAAAGCAAGTCTAGAAAAAACTTCAAGACAGTTAGATAAAGGATATTCTTTTCTTATGAGTTTACATTCATAAGTTTTTGAGTTTTTGACATAATGCCAGTTAAATGATCGGGGAACATGTCAAGTGTTTTAGAAAGCTATGTGGTGTCACTGAGAAGAAAATTTTTTCTTTATGATATAGTTATGGTGAGCTTTAGCTTGTTGGTATGTTATTGATTAGGAGATAATTTTTTTTTTTAATTTTTTGTATAGGAAATACCTACAATTGCCTTTAATATAAATCACTTGGGGGGGGGGTGGAGTTCTTACATTCATTTTATTCAGCTAACACCCAAAAATATCTTTTATACACTCAAATTCCATCATTACATCAAAACATATTTCATTATCTTATCTAACACCCAAAAGTTTCTTATATACACACCCATTCAAATTCCATCATTACTGCAAAAGCCACAACATTTGTTTTATCGTCAATCATTAAAAGTGTATGAGATTTCATACACATGAGTAATGTAGGCTATTAGATTTGTAAGTAACAATTTTTGTATTAGATTGATAGATTGCTAACATTTCGTTGCCATGCCTTTTTACCTAAATTTCTAACTTTTGTTTGACATGTATTTATTTAAGTGTTAGATACATGAATCTTTCAAATATTTTTACCCAATATTTAAACTTTTGTTGATTTAAAGTCATCGGCAATGAATGTGAAGAGGCAATTGGGAGGGGGAAAGGTGTCTGGAAAAGGGTGGGAGAGCTTGAGATTACCTTCATAGATTGCAATTGTTGTTGGATTGGCCTGCAGATTGCTTTTATTGGCTGGGTGGTGTTAATACAGATATGTCTACACAATGGTTAGAGGAATTGGTGGTGTTTCTATACACACACTTGTTGAATTTAATTACAATTAATCACAATGGTTAAAATTATTGTCCTTTTTTTTCAACTTACAGTGAACTCATCGGTCAGGTTTCTTTGCTCATTGCGAAATCTCACCGCATTTTTTGACATTGATTTCTTGCGGTTGTTGGTAACTTTACCACTAGCTGACGACCTCATTGTCAGCGGCTAGTGTCTCATACTTGCCTTTCTCCTGTTAATTGCAGCGTATTTGTAATTGTTTGAAGCCGGAGATGACATTGTAGCAAACCAATTGACCTCAAACTCACAATATTATCGCATGACAGAGCATTGTATGAAGATGTTGGTGATCCAAACAAGAATTATAAGTTATATTTGATGACAACTTCCTATGTTAATGGCAGATGATGGGATGTTATTGTTATTACAATGTTATGCAGTTTATTCACGAATGATTCACAAGACCTTGCAGCGATGATTACCTTACTTTGTCATAACTGCTCTTCTCTTGCTTTAAAAGATAACAGGCCTTATTAATTTTAAGTCACTTTAATTGTAAAATAGTGATTCTTAATTGATGTATCCATTTTTGGTTTTGTTGAAATGGGCAGGATTTTATTTATGACTGATGTGTCAAATTCCTGAATGACTGAAACTCAAAATTTGTTGCTATATGCTAATAGAGGTGAAAAGGGATCCCTACCAGTCTTGATGTGGCTGATTCTTGATGGAAGTAGCACCCCTTTAATGTGAACACATGTAGATGCAATAAATGAAAGGTGTAGGACATTGAAGAGTTATATCATGCCAAACTTATCAATTTCAATGACCCATCTTTGGTTTTGTTGGGGCTGGCTGTATCTTCTGGACGATATTAAGTTGAATTTGTGAATAATAGCTGACATCCTGGAAACTACTGACTTACGCTCGATAAAGTGAGAGAGAGTCTGGGGTATTGATGTGGTTTATTGACTTGCAAATGCTACTCTTTAAGATAGAGTTTAAGCTTCTGGTGTTCTGAGAAGCAATATTAATATCAATTTAATAGGCCATCCATGGAAAGCAAGTCGAGAAATAAGTTCAAGACAATTAGATAATGGATATTCTTTTCTTATGAGTTTACATTGATAAGTTAGATATCAAGAATTTGATTTTTTGACATAATGTCATTTAAATGATTGGGAAACATGCCAAGTGTTTTAAAAAGTTAAGTTTTTTTGGCATGTGGCATCACAAGGATGAATTTTTTTTCTTTATGATATAGTTATGGTGTTAGATATGCTATTAATTTTGTAGTAGATAATTTTTTTTCTTGGATCGGAAACCTACAATTCTCTTTAATATAAATCTTTTGGTGGGAAAATTCTTGCATCCATTTTATTCACCTAACACCCAAAAATTTCTTTTATACACTCAAATTCCAGCATTACATCAAAACCTATTTTATTAACTTAGAACACCCAAAGTTTTTTTTATATACATACCCATCCAAATTCCATCATTACTGCAAAAGCCACAACACTTGTTTAATTGTCAATCATTAAAAAGTGTTAGAGATTTCATACATGGGTAAACTAGGGTATTAGATTTGTAAGTATTAATTTTTGTTTTAGATTGGTAGATTGATTACATTTTGTTGTCATTCCATTTTACCCAAATATCTACATTTTTGTTTGACATGTAATTTTTTGTGTTAGATATTTGAATCTCTCAAATCTTTTTGCCCATTATTTAAACTTTTGTTGATTTAAAGTCATTGGCAATGGATATGAAGAGGCAATAGGGAGGGGGAATAGGTGCTTGGAAAGGATGGGAATGCTTGAGATTGCCTTCGTAGATTGCATTTATTGTTGTATTGGCCTGCATAATGATTTTATTGGCTTTGGGTGGTGGTAATACAGATTTGTCTGAACAATAGTTAGAAGTGATTGTTGGTGTTCTATACACACGCTTGTTAGATTAAATTACAATTAAATTCAAATTCACCCAATGATATGTCAAATCTAGATTAAGGGCTAGTTTGTTTTGTGGACAATGTGTTGTTGTTAATATATCATTGTTATTGAGATGTCTTCTATTAGATGCTGTTATTCTTAGGATGTCAATGTCCATTTTGTTTGATGCTGTTGTCTTTGGTTTGTTTTTTAGGTGAAGTTTTTTCTCTTTAATATTCTTGTCCTTTTATTCAAATTACAGTGAATTCATCGGTTAGGTTCTTTGCTCATTGTGAAAGCTTACCACATAGTTTGACATCGATTTCTTGTGGTGGTTGGTGACTTCACCACTACCCGACAACCTCATTGTCAACGGCTAGTGTCTCGTACTTTCCTTTCTCCTATGATCAGTTGCTACAGCCATAGAGAAAAGTAAGCACCAACATTCAAATGTCAGTTTTTGGGCGTACATCTAGATGTAAGCTAAATTGCAGCATATTTGCAATTATTTGAAAGTTGGAGATGACATTGTGGCAAGCCATTTGACCTCAAACTCACAATAACGTCCCATGACAGAGCATTGTATGAAGATGCTGGTGATCCAAACGTTATGCAGTTTTTTCACAAATGATTTACAGGACCTTTTTTGGCGATGATTACCTTACTTTTTCATAACTGCTCTTCTCTTGCATCAAAAGATACAGTATATTTGTGATTATTTCGTTGTCATGGACAAAAATTTCTTGTATTTTTGGGTAATATTAAGTTGAATTTGTGAATAATAGCTGAAATTCTGAAACCTACTGACTTTTGCTCGACAAAGGGAGAGAGATTCTGGGGTATTGATTTGGTTGATTGACTTGCAAAAGCTACTCTTTGAAGGAGGATGCAATTAAGTTGAAGCTTGGTGGCATTGTTATATGGGTGGTGGTGTACATCCAAATAATAAAACATTGAATTGGTGGAGCAACATAGTATGCATGGGAGTGAAATTGACCTGACATGGGAGACTTCAGTCCAGTTACAATTTGGGTTGAAATGGCAATCACTTGTAATAATGCGATAGCCTTAAAAAGGATGAGATGGAAGGAGAGGTCAATTGCATTATTCTCACAGTAGGATCACATGTAGATGCAGCAATGAGAGGTGTAGAACATTGAAGATTTTTAGTGTGAACTAGAAAGAGTAAATTTTATTTTCATTTATTTTTGTTTTTATTTTTAGTGTGGTGGATTGGGTGAATAGATAAGAAAAATTTGAGTTGCAAAACTTTGATTTTATGTAATTGAAGGCTTTTGCATTTGTTCTTTCCATTTTTTTCATTTAATTTTATATACATTCTTTAAAGTTTTAGACTATAGTACAAAACAGTTACTGAGCCTTGGGAAAGAATTTTGAAATGGACTTCTGCACCAGTTGGTTGGTCCTGATTTTCCCAATCTTGTCCTTCATCTTCTGGAGGCTTAGCAGGAAGTCCTGGTTCAGGTCTGACTGCTGCAACCAGAAGTTTTCGAGAGTTTGCGTGACCTCGAGTGCCTGAGTTGGCATGACACGAGGAAGCTCTTCTGTTTCGTCTTCCTGTTCCTCCACTTGATCAGATCGAAGGTGTTCCGCAATGATCTCTTCTTCATCTGGAGTGTAGGCGACCTACTTCTCAGCAGGGTAGTCAAGAAGGACTTTGATGTCCATTGGGTTCCGGTACCGGAGATGGTGGATCTGCGCTCTAAGATCTTCGATGACCTTATTGTCGACTAACTGCTGGGCAGAAACTTTAGGAGTTCCCAGAGCAACCGAGCGAATGTTGCAATGAAGGAAGCAATTGGAGATTGTTTAGTCCTTGACATCCGAGTTCCAGGGTGCAACCGCCATCAGAACGGCCTGGAGAACATCAATCTTCTCAGGATCTTCCACGTTTTGCTCGAGACACTGAAGGAGTAAGCGATTGAAGCTTCTGCGATAATAGGCCTTTAGATTCTTGATTATGCCTGCGTCGCACGGCTGGAGTTTTGAAGTCGTATTTGGTGGAAGGTAAAAAACCGTTGCGTTGCGCAAACCGGAGAACTGTCGAAAGTTGGGCAAGCGGGATATGAGCACTGCAGTTATCCATACTTAAAAGAACTTGGCGTTCGGCCATGCGAGTATCAAAAGTTTTTAGCCACTCGGTGAAGATGACTTGCGTCATCCATGCTTTGCTGTTGTTTCGGTACTTGCACCCGATGGTGTCAAGGTTTGCGTTTTTGAAACAACGCGGATTCTTCGACTTTCCAATGACGAGGAGCGGTTAGCTTGTCACTTCCATCGCCATTGCAGCACACTGCCAAGGTGATAACGCTCCTTATTTTTTTTTGCGGCCTTCCAGCTGCTTGGTTGACAGCGAATTATCTGCCTGTAAATTAGTTTGCATAAGCATAAAGTGTCACTCATGTGACAAACAAAGCCACATGCCAAAACCCAACAAACCTGTAGCCAGTAAAATAGCCCAGTTCATCCATGTTGTAGATATCCTTCCACTCGTACTTGTCCAGAGTCTTCAGGATGTCATGGAGTGATTCCTTGATGAGCGACATGTCAACCGAAATGCTCTCTCCAAGAGGCGAAAGGACTTGATTTCATGCCGATCATTGAACGATTCCAGCCAGCCATTCGAGAACTCGAACAGATAATGCCTAGAGTAGAGGCGGTCAAGAAAGAGTGCTGCTTTCTCTTTGATGAGATCCCCGCTCACATTGACGTGAGCATGATGGCTGAGAAACCACTTGACGAGAGTAGATTCCATTTGAGGATACTTAACAGTCCTTTGACGCTTTCCATTAAAGTTGGTATTGTCGGCCTTCGCAAAGATCTCGGCTTCCTCTTGAGAAGGCTCGAGATTGTAGGTTGACTGACTTTCACCTTGTGCATCTATTTCAGCCACTGGGTGAGCTCCTTCTAGCTGAGCTTGGGATTCTTATCATGGTGCTCACACAAAGCAATGCGGACCTTGTCCATCATTGTCATATAATGTGTGCCATTCAGAGGCATTTTGGAGGCGTTGGTGTGGAGGCGTCCTCGCGAATTGTGAGACTCTCTTCTCGCCCTTTGCCACCTCGAAAGCTCTTCCCTCTGGGAAAGAGAGCAGAAGGTTTAGAAAAAATGAAGAAAACTACAATATTTCTAGATCTGCAGGAGATGAAAATTGAGTAAGCAGAGCCAGCAAGGCGATGCGAACTTCAAGAGGGAATGCATGAGTGAAGACAAAACAAGCAAAAGTATGAAAGGAATCGTTCTTCGTTTAGTGCTTCTTTTCTACTTCGATGGCTCGGTTGAAGCTTGGAAATGACATTGAGAAGCAAATCAGACATCACTTTTTTTTTGCGGAGAAGAGGTAGGAAACGCTTTAATCGCTCCGTTCCATAGAAAAATGAGCTTTTTGCGGGAAATTGAGGAGAGCGCTTTAATCGGAGTTTTTTGTAATATTTACTTCATAGAAAAAGGGGTACTATATTACTTTAAGGAAGAAAAGTTTTTGCCATAGAAAAATGGTACTGTTACTTTAAGGAGGAAACACTTTTGCCATAGAAAAAGGGTATTGTATTACTTTAAGGAGGAAACACTTTTTGCCATAGAAAAAGTAGAGCTTTTTATAGTATTTTTGCAGTAAAATCTGTCTAATGTAATAACCTCCTTAAAGTAATATCCTGTCTCGGTCCCCTCGATATTACATTAGAGAGGTTTTACTGTATTAATAAATTTGTATTTTATTTACCATTATATAACTTAAAAATAAGAAGATATAAATTTTAACATTTTGGAGCTAACTCAAAATTGCTCCAAACTAAACTTGTTTGAGCCATCATTGATTTCGGCTGCACTTGGAATCAATTTGATTTCAATTAATGCTAGGATTTATAAAGTTGGATCATATTTTTTTCAGGTTTATCCCACTCATTCATATATGTGAGGCTATGGGTGCATATGCATTTATATCCTGAAGTTCACTATGGTTCATTTGGTTTTTGAGTAATTGAAATTGCATTATTTTATCTGGTGCTACTTTAAGTATTAAACACTTATTTTTTGCTATATGCATATTATATAACTTTGATTATGAAATAGAGTTAGAATTCAATAAATGAATGGTATTTTGATTACTAATAATCTAGAAGGATATTTTCGATGGTATTTAATAATCAAGCAACCACTCAATACTTTCAGAATAAGAAATGGTGTGTATGTGCTTTGTTAGTTTGTATTTTAACCATAATCTTTTGATAATCTTTAGTTGAATTATATTTTTTGAATAAATTAAGTTTATATAACTTTTAAAATTATCAATGCTAATTCAATGTTGTACTTGATTAAAAAGATTGAGAGATTTAGTTTTTTAATAAGAAATTGAGCCGTAATAGAAAATTTTCTGGTTTTGCTTTTGTCTTCAACACTTTATTAGTATACTTTTGTTTTGCAGGCCAAATTCTGCCTTGTATAGTATTCTTGGTATTATAGCTATTCTGTTAAAACTTGCATGTAAGTGGGGATTTTTTTATTGCACAAACTCTTCAGGAGTGTTTTTCCACTTCTTCCATGTTACCTAGATTTTGTGATTACTGTCTTTTCTTCGCATATGTATTGTCTGATAAAATAAAAATATTTAAACAGATCACTTATAGCATTGATTTTTAATTGCCATGCCTTTGAGATGTTAAATTTTAGTACGAGTAAACTTGTGCTTCATATATATTGTTTTTGTTTTGACAGGGCCTTATAATTTTTTATTGTAACTTCATTTCTAGTCATATTGATAAACTAATATCAACAATCAACATTCATCACGGCATTTTTTTATATATGTTCAATAAGAATGTTCATAATTATGAAAAATATGCTTAGAGCGATTAAAAGTTGAGCACCATTTCACTGACCACCCTTATATTTAAATGCATGCATTTGCTCTATTATAAATGTTATTAATAATTTTAATTTAAGCAACATAAATATTTTTTCTTTCCAATTTGTCTAAAGTAAATAATTAGCACTTCATTATATATTTCTAAATCTCCAAAAGATTGAATGTCTTTTTTCTCTAAATATCCCCATGAAACCTTTATACAAATGTATGCTCTTTATAGTCAATCTATTTATCATAAAGCTAAATTAATTTTGTGAATCTTGATGTATTGTCTTAATTTTATTTGATCATTCTCTACCAAAATTTTAAAGGGCGGTTCATTAAGCAACACATGCCTCTCACCCATTGGCATCTCTTAGAACTAACTTGATGAACCTAGACATTTCCTTGTAGCATTAGGGATGCCATTCATTCTTACAACTTTCTACTTATAAATTATATTTTCCTTAACTTATTATTTGAATATCTTCTTTCCACCATTATGCTTTCTGAGGTTACAAGCTTTCCATTTACATTCCTCAAGCGTATCTTTTGTAACCTTGCTGATACAATCAGTACTCATTTCTCTCAAGATATATTGTCCTATTTTTAAAACTCTACTCTTAAGTATATCTTTGTTTTCATTCTTATAGCTTATGCTTATTGTTTTTTCCTTATATGTAGAATTAGCAATGGATGTTGAGTTGTCACATTTTCTAATAGAATATCTTTACAATCTTGCAACACAAGTAATCTTTTTATATGGAAATAGCCAATATTAATTAACAGGAGCGCTGTTCATAAAGTGACATTAAGGTTCCATTTTTGAATAAAAATTGCATTAAATCCTTTTGCCTTTTTTATATGTACATATACAACTTTCAAAAAAAAAAATTTTCTTTTTGAGGTGTCTCTTATTTTATTCTTCCATTTCATTTCAAAAAATTTTCTGCATACTTGCATTCAATCTTATTTGAGTTCTTGAGAATAATATTAAAATTTTATAATAATTAGTAAAAGTATTAGTTTTAGTATTATATACAATACACTAATAATATAAAACTATAGTAAGTTGTATGTATACTAACTTACTATACTAGCTCTTATAATTTTGCTAATTATACTGTCATACTTAATAATTATTATATTTTTTCAAAATAACAGCTGCATAAATTTTACTAACATAGTAATTGTAATTATTGTATTGATTATACTATGTTGAATAATCATCAATATAGTGATATTAGTGTTTTTTTTAACTAAATTTATATATTTTAATTTTTTTATAATTGCCAGTAATAGATTCAAATTCATTTATGTACTGATATCCATAATTAAAACAAGGTTGAGACAATACACAAGCAAATCGTGCTTATTAAGACATTCTAACTGTCTTTTCTCCTCACTTTCTCTCTTTTGTGGCAAACCTATCAGAATTTTCTTTGCATGGAATTTTTGAGAATAATGTATTTTCTTATTCGTTTCGTTTCATCTGCAGCATCCAGGTTTGAATTTTCATAAAGTGTATCCTCTCCTAATGCCACATGAGTGACCTTTGCCTTGGGGGTAATTTTTTGTGTTTAAGGCCTATTTGAGTGATGCTCAATCTTAAATTAGCTCTCTTTAAGAGTGCTCATAATTTCCATTTGGGTTTGAGCCCCCTTCCAATATAAAATATCACCAAGCTGGTTGAATTGGCCGTTTCTTCTTATGCTGTAATTCAATGGCTCCAATCAAGTTTGGTCCACCTCTTATATAAAATATCGCTGGGTCACCAAGTTTAATTGGCTTGAATAGCTATTGAACCTAAATTCTATAGCTGAAGCCTATGGCTGCTTATTACAAGTCACAAATCTCACTCACTTTTGGTAAATAGTTCAAATGTTTTTTTAGGCTGTACTAAAGCTTTATAACTATGGATTCATCAATTGAAATATATAAGAGGATAATTTTTACAAATCAAAGCATCCACATTATATAAGATAATCTATTTTACCTTTTTTGTTATTGTGAATTTTTAAAACTAACATTCTTCTTTTTACTTGTTGCATCTTAATACTCATGCATTTGTTTAATGGACAGTTCCAAAGTCTCTCATTGATGATGAGTATGCTATTGCAACAATTAAAGATCCAAAAATACTTATAAACCACATCTCGCAGTCCCAGTGCTCCTCTTACTCAGTTTGTCAAGGCAATTCATTCTTATAAATGATATAATGCATTTATCCCTTTTCTTATCCACATTCCCGAGCCAAATAATTTTAATTGATTTTTCCTTTTTGCAGGAACTAAAAATTGTTTTCCCTAATGCAACAAGGATGAATCGTGGTGGCCAGGTTTATCTTTTTTTATACACATATTTTCTTGTTTATGATAATTTAGTGTTATGGGTAGCTTTTGTTGCACATCTTCATATCATTTTGAATATATTTATATATACATATATTTATTTTAATTACTTGTTGCATATTAATAATCTAACAATAAATGAATTCAACAGAAATGGAATTTGTGACCTCAAATAGAAATCTAAAGAAAAAAAAAAAAAAGAAATGAGAAACAATCGTCAAAACTCCATAGGAGCCAATATCTTAACAAAAACTGAAGTGATCAACACGCTAGAGAATCATCAACTAGCTGTTGAATCTTTACCTTATGTTATAATTCGATTTCCGATTAGATTTGGAAATTCTTTTTTTTTTTTTTTCTGTTTTTTTTTCTTTTACTTTATATCTTACAAGGAAATCATGTAATTGTACTGAATCCATTAGATTAACCTTTAATTCCTCGTTTGAGTCCACCTTATAGTTTTTATCATAATCTGTTACATATTTCGGTGCCAAATTAGCTTTTGAGCTCCTCCAAGAGCGGGCGGATGAAACTCTAATGCGTGGGTATTTAGGTTCGAACATATACCCAAGGAAGAAATCTCCATGGATGAAGGGTCGAAGCATCTTCTATGCAATACGATCAGAACTTCATCAATGTATATATGGAACTCTTCTAAGGGGATGTAATCCCCTCAGCCCTCAAAATTTTAGTTCCCAATAGAATGTCTTGGAGCTTTAGTGAGGAATACTCTATGTACCTCGCAAGCTCCCCTCCATCAGCAGAGCAACCAAGTCACCCTCAAACTCCCCTCCCACCATTTGGCAAAAAGCATCAACCTAAGGTGAGGTAGTAGCCAGACAAACAGAAACGACCTCAGCAGCAGTTTCACTTTCCAATCATAGCCATCGACAACCATCTCCAAAGATGGAACATCAGATTCCCCCAAATGGCCCAAGCTACGGAACAGAGGGGAGAGGGACCTCTAACTCCCCGGACCCTACGGGATGATCACAACTATGACCATCCTTGTCCGTAATGGCTTCCTTCAAACCAGTAGACTGAACTTATAAATTTTGAGGATCCTCCACTAAGGAAACATGGTCTCTCGTAGCTAATAATATAGGTGGTTGTTATGGACATAAACCATGACCTTTCTCGGGGAACCTATGGGAAGATGGGTGCCAATATTGGATGTGGAACTGGATTTAAGGTAGCTTGAAGCACCTAGAGAGATAATGACCAATCATTCTACACTGGGAACAAAATAGAGACATGTTTTCAATGATTACTTCCTAGAAGTAGAAAATGAACCTTGAGCAGGGGGGAATTTATCCAAACAAGTACAAGTGGAGTTTTGATGTTGGATCAAAATTAGTTGTCAATTTCATTACTTTCATATAGCAATTTTCAATAAAATAAGATTATCTTGCAAACATTCTAGTATAATCATTTTCATTGGAAAGTTGAATAAGAATGTGTCGAGAATCAATCAACCCAGCAAAAAAGGATCCTGAAAGACCAAAGCTATTGAGGAATTTCCAGACGACAACCAAACGATGACTTACCATTAGGAAATTTCTCAACTAATGTATGTTCAAACGATCGGGCCAGTATTTCAACTTCATTTTTAGATCAAAGAAGGGCATGGTTACCTCATATTGTTGAAATATGTTTGATCCCTATCAGAGGTTTTTGAGATGATACATTCGTTAAAGCTTCGATGAAGGAGATGAGGACCAAGGGGTTGTGCAGGACTTGAAGCGGAGTTTAGAAAGAACCTCCATTTGGTGCCTCTCCTTCGCCTCCATGCAATCTCCTATATGAAAGCGCTTGGAAAGCAAGGTTCCTTGTCGATCTTCTCATGGAGTAGGAACCTTACTTTAGAGACGATGGGAGCGGGAGCCTTCGCCAGACTTGCAATAGACATCCGCCTTCAAAGAGGCGGCGAGCAATCGCCGAGGGAACCCTTAGGCGCCATCAGACGGGAGCGAGATGTGACGGGAGCCAAAAAAGTTGGCCACAACAGGTTTCGAACCCGTGAACTACGGAACTGTCTATATATATATATTTATGTGTGTGTAATTTTTGCTTAATTGATTATTATATTAAATATAGGTCAATTAGTTAAATTTTAATCATTTTTTTAGTTTATTTTATATTAATAATTTATCATACTACTAATTGTTTAATTAATAAAGTTAATTTTGATATTATTATCTCAATCAAATTTAAATAACCATGATTGATTATTTAATTATTATATAATTAACCTTTTAAATTGTTATTATCTAGTGAAAATAATCATTTAGAATTTTATCAATTAATTTGTGTTGTGATTGATTAATAATCATGAATTTTAATCAGCTATAAATTCATGTGTAATTATTTGTTACATTAATTGACTATTTACATAATGGCCATTCTTATTTTGTTAACTTATTGATAATTAATTAATGCTTGCATAAGCTAGCTTATTGCTTTAAGGTGCTATTTGATTGTGGCTTAAGTTTGAGTAGGCATGACCCATTAAGCTTCCCATATCTCCAAATTTACGTATCTTGGATCAAGTTGACTTTCATGTATATAAAGTTAACTTAGAGAGCTCAATGCGACAATATTTTGAATTGAAGTATTTTTTATTTATTTATCCTAGCAGCATAAAGTCTGAATTACTTTGGTCGTATCAGTAATTTCTTCTTTTAATATAGTGACAAGCAATTGATTATCAACAACTTCAACCATTTCAAGGACTAGTGCATTTCTTTCATATAGGGCTTCATGTGGGGCCATATTAGTACTAGATTGATAACTATTATTATATACGAATTCAATTAATGAAAGATTGTCATTCCGGTTAACTTAAAAATTAATGATGCAGAGATGAAGTAGATTATATAAAATCTATCTGTCTTTCAGCCTAGGTATGAAAGGTAATGCTCATGCAAAGTTGAGTCTCCAGATTAGCTTGATTGGTGTGCTAAAACATTTTGGTAGCATAATGATCTTAATGATTCCATGAAGACTCATGTTCTTTAGATAGATCTGGGCTATTTTCTTTGTAAAATTGGCAGAGTTTGTCAATTAGTCAATTTTCACACTAAAGAATCTTGGTATGATTTGGAGCAAGAAAAATCAACAAAAAAATTCATGAAGAAACCTTTTACTTCCACTTGAAAATGAAAATTGGTTGAAGTACCATGTTGCATGTATTATAATGTGATTTAAATTTATCTGCATTTTTTCTTTAGATTGGGCCACCAGAACATTATCTTCATAACCTTGTACATTTTAGTATTTTCAAGATGAATAGAATAGCATTATCTTCGTAACCTCAAATAGTAACTAATATGTCTAAATATTATGGAATTGTAGCACAAAATCTTTGTGCCATCTAAGTTGTAGATCTAGAGTGAACCAAGGAGATCAACTATTGATCTTGGTATTGCTCTTGAGTTACTTTAATCTATTAGATAGAGAAGGCTCAAAAGATGAATGCTTGAGATTGATGTTTACTAAACTAGATGAGATTACTTCCTAATCAACCTTTTCTATTTTACGGATTAATGTATCTACTAATGTCAGTTAATATAGACTTGAATGATATTTTTATGGCATCAAATATGCATAACATAATCCTTAATTAACTCCAGTCATATGATTTATCGAAGATTTATCTTCTTTTAAATGAATATGTATTTGAGGTTTTGGTGACTACATCTTGCTTGTGCATATATTATTGCTATGCCTTGAGAGTAAAGACTTTCTACCAATTCAAAATCATGCAAGGTACTTCATCTCAATGGTTTTGAGTTTTGTCTAGAAGCATAGATTGTAACTCAGCATTTTTGTATGGAGAGAACCATTCAAAGAATATGTGACTAATAATCTTTATCTTTTGTAAGTAGCATTAGTATTGTGACTGAGATTAAATAATCATCACTACTACTTCCGCTTGCACTTGGGATTGCCACATTGAGGAGGATAAGGAGCGCCTTGCTGTTCACTAGAGTTTTACTAGAACCATCTCAGATGTACTTGTCGGGGTTTGGTTGGCACCGTGTGACTAGGGGCAATTTAACTCACTCTTATCAAGTACTACATTTTACCGACATTGGCAGTGTACCTGTTAAATCATGGCATACGTGTTGAATCAGTCTTGGAGGAGCATATTGGAGAGATGACACTATCAGTACTTTCCTCGCCTGTGGCCTTTGCGAGCTTGATGCTGTTGGAAATGGCCAGTGCGAAACTGTGACAGGATGGTTCTATGGGGCTACTCGACTCTTATGGGCCCTACTACCACCTTAAGATGGTGCCTTCCCCGCTTGTTGGCTTAAGACCAACATTAACGGGTCTTTCAAACATGGCGACAAGGATTCCTTTGGAGAGCTTGTACTCCGTGATGAACACGGTAGATTGGTGGCTGTGTGCGTGTTTGCAGGCACATACTCTAGTGGAGTTTGGCATTCGAGCTGTTTAGCTACTTTAGCAGGCTGTTTAAGAGGGGATCTCCACAATGGGCGACATTATCATTTAGGGTGATTGTTTCACTACTCTTCACCGGCTATGGCATGCCTATGAGAGGACTCAGAGGATGAGAGGTGATGCCCATGCCCGATCTTCGGATCATCTAACATTTCTGCTTGGTTCCCAGAGTGTCCTTTTTGTACATCTCTCACACGATTATAATTGCACAATGGATTTTTTTGCTTGTTTTATTCGGCAGGGCGACTTTACTTGTTTGAGGGGGATGTACTCCCACCTAGACTGTTGGATATCCTCAGAAATTAAATTGGGGAGTTTGATCTTGGTTGATCTGTATGGTGGTCTTTTGATATATAATATATATATATATATATATTAGGCATGGGCTGGTTTTTAAGAGATGAAATAATCCTCAAGTTGCTAGAAGGCAACCTCACTCTTGGACCAAGAAATATAAACCTATCTCATCTCAAAGGGTTTTGAGTTGTCCTGAAGCATATGTGTGACCTATTCTTATTTTTTGTAAGCAACACCAGTATTGAACTGAGATCAAATAGTCCTTGAATCGCTAGAAGGCTGCGTCACACTTGGAGCAACCATTGAATAAAACTTATTTTTTAAGTCAACTAAGTTAATACATTCTCTCAGGATTAGGCTATAGATTCAAGCTTAGGCTAGAGCTCTTGTAATAGCAGCTCTAGGGGCTATTGCTCTTCCATTATTTTTTTTTGAATTGGAGTGGCAATGGAACCTTTGATGGTGTGACCACTGACACTAAATAGTATGAGCTTGAAAGTCATTTATTTTGTAACCATTGTCACAGCTGAAGCATTGACCCATCTATTTGAAGTGGATCCCAGTTTGATGATTAAAACAATACAATTGACATTCTATTTTACCATTTGGAGGCTTCCTCACTTAAGATTGCATAGCTCTGAAAAGTTTTGTTACAAAGATGATGATGCTATGTTTCTTGTGAGGATGACTTTGAGATGAGTGTTCATTTACTTCTTTTGTTGGTTCCTCTTCTGGGTTAGTACTTGCATTCTTATTCTCTAAGAGCTTGGCTTTTTAACCAAGTCGATAGACTTCATCACCTTTTAAGGCATCAGATTGTGTTTATAGGCATCTTTCAATCATGACAAACATTCAGCAATAATCAGTTTAGGTGCTATTGAGCTTTGGAGTATAACAAGCTAGCTCTGTAAACTTCATCTTATTTGGCCACATGCTTTTTTGATGCAAATTTATAAAATTGTTATACATAATCTGTCTAGCTAAATGAGGTACATACTTGTCAAAGAATGTACTAATGAATTTGATAAAGTAAAATTAGCTGTAATTATGTTTTAGAAAACGGTGGCTATTTGGGACATTCTTAGCCCCACCTAGTGTAATAATGGTTTCGTGTTATTGGTGGTGGTTATCGGGGACCTTCACTAGTTTTATGCTTCTGCATAGAACAGGTACATATCTAGTGTAACTTTTTTTTTCAGGATAGAGAACCCATACGTTTGAAATCTTTGATACACTATATCCAGCCCGTCTTTTGAAGTGGTTATATCGCTGATTTTGGTTGGCTATAGCTTAAAGAAAGATAACAATGTCTTATGGGGTGCAGTGCCCTTGGAATGAGTCTATGCTGGTCTTGTTGCATAGCATGAACAATGTCATCAAATTCATAAATTGCATCATCTTGAGATTGATCCCATTTCCTTTGATCAAACTAAAAGTTTCACTTTTAGAGAGGCTTAGATTGACTTCATTGATAGGGTCTTAATTAGGGCATTTTGACTAATATGACCCATAACACCTTAAACTTTAGGAGTTTGATTAGAACTTTAGAAAAATAATGAAGCTGTATTTAAATGTCAATTATTCTCCTCAACTTAAGTCTCAACCCAATTAATTTTTTTGATCAAACATAATGGTTTTGGTCTAATTCACCGAGTTCCTTAAACTTCACTGTGTAACCAATTTTGATGGATTGGGGATAAAGTCAAGGATTTGAATACCATATAAATTAGGTTCGGTTAAGTTATTAGCCATAAATTAAATATCAAATTCCATGAGCACAATCATCTAATAATATTCACAATAAAATCTTGAGTACTGCTACATTACCTCAAAAAATCCAGAATTTCTCCATATTTTTCTAATTGTAAACTCTGAATTGGCTTGATTTGACATGTGCATGGGATCCACTCACACTTATTTAGAGAAATGCTAATTAGACCCACTGAGTGTGGCACCCAAAAATATTCATCCAATATGATTTGGACATTATTTCAATACAAACTTAAAAAATAATATTTGTATTACCTTAATATAAATGAATAAACACTAATGAAATGATGTCCAAATCTAATTGGATGAATTTTTTTTAGGTGCCACGTTAGCAGGTCTAATTAGCATTTCTTAATTTTAAAATAACTTAGAGAAATTGGGAATTTTTAGGGTTCCATAGCATTTTTAAAAATCATTTAGAAAAAGGTAGCACAAGTAATAAGTCTTCCAAAGAACTAAAAAATAAAGTTCAAACATATTTGGATGTACTCTTAATTTATGCTAGATCTACTATTTGAGAATGAAAATGGGAAAATTCTCTTTGACCAGATTTGATCTTATTAGTATATTTTATTTTTCTTCTCCCTCTTTCTCACCCTTCCATTGTAGCCACCAAGATTGAGGCAATGTTCCTAGTACGAGTGTTTCACCCTCTTAACCATTCATTGGGTGATCATGAGTCAAGTTTAAGCAAATATTGCTTGAAAATGCTAACTGGTTCGATTGCTTGCACAATCTACCATGGTTATTTTCCTGAACTTGGCTGATTCTTTTGACGATCAATCTAGAACCAGCCAATAAATTATGGGTTTATCTTTGGAATTATGATTCCAAACTTAATTCCATACATTCATTTGATCTTTAGATTTGCAGAGGGACTTAATGTAATGTAGGCCACTTTGCACTAATCTAGATTACCTTGGCTTAACAGACATTATCACTTGATTATACTTACATCCGCATTCTCCTTGCACATGCTCACATCATGATCATTAGTCGAGCTGCACATACATCCACCTTAGGGCCATCATTTTGAAACACTCTTACAGGTCCTGCATTACTCCTTAAAGGCATTCTGTGATCTCGTTTCGGGCAGGCTTTGCATATTGTTAGATTGTGGTTGATATAATGTTTGGCATTTTTAATCCTTTGATAGCAGACAATTGACTGTCGTGCAAGAGTAATTGGTGGATTGGGAATCTCATTTGATCGAGCTTTCATGCTTTAGTTTTAATAATTGATATGGAGCAATAAATATGTATTTGGCCTTATGGATTTGTGTTCATTTGTGTTTTGGCATATAATTTCTGATTAATAAAATATTTCTCATCCCAAACTTGTATGTTATTTTGGATGTGGTGTTATTATTTATAGCAGGTATGGCAAAACACTTGGGAATTCTTCTCAAACTTTGATATGAGGCTAGGATTATGCTATCTTCCATTTCTTTTATCTTAATTCTTCAAATTTTTTGTAGGTTTCTTTTGTTGTGATTTGGGATAATATTAACAAGCACAACAACTTTAAAAAAATTAAGTAATTTTATCTTTGCACTACAAAATTCTTTATTTCATCCCAGGGTTTTGCAGCAATTTCAATTTGAAAATCATGTTTAATAGAAGAATCATTGGTTCAAATATTTTGACTCAATCGTACAAAATAATGAAAAACTAGAGAGTATAATAATTAATAGGATCGAACAAGTTGGATGAAATAGAAGAGCACTTTTGGTGTTATGCAATAAAAAAATCTCACTCAAACTTAAAAGTTAAGTTTTATCAAACAACTATAAGAATAACAATGTTATATGGGGTAAATTACTTGGCTCACAGAGGAAAGCAAAAGCTTACGGAAAAAAAGTGTTGCTGATATGAGGATACTAAGATGGACTAGTGGGTGTATAAGAATGAATATGATGAGAAAAAAGTTCATTTGTTGTAAGGTCGGCACTATTTTATTTGAGGTTAAGCATAAAGAAAGTTATCTTTTAGGTGGTTCAAGCATATTAATTAGTTTGTTTCATGTCTTGGTTTAAAAAGTTGCGTTTATTAGGAAGGGTCTCATATATTTAGAGATTAGGGATGGGCTATTATTAGATAGAGCACAATGGATACAAAGTATTCGTGTTGCCAACCCCAAATAGTTGAAGGATTTGGTTCTTGTTGTTCTTGCAACAATTTCATGGGTTTTATATGCTTAAGTTTTAATTTCAAAATTTAAAATTTGCAGTCTTAATTCATATTTCAAAAATATTTTATCTGGGAGTTTCTTATTCTCCCTTTTTTCTGCATTTTTACAAATTTTCTTTGTACATTTTCTTATGTATTACTGTGAATCTTCTTGAAAGCATATTGCAAATCATAGCTCTGCCTGATCTGCCTTGCATCAGCAACTGCATTGCCAAGGTTGCATTGTTAATGGAGGCGTACGCTAGTATTTGATATTTGATTGTACCTTGCTAGAATCATTTTCCCTTTCTAAAGTTAATGGAAAGCTAGCAAATACCTGTAAGAAACTATTTCATCTCTATAGTTTTATGCAGTCATTTTCATTTTCTTAGAAGATGAGTAGAGAATTATGGTAATATGCGCACAAAAATTCCTGCTTATAATGACCAAAGCCTTAAAACATTATATATACAATTCTTTTTTTGTGCTGGTTTTTGACTGAACTATGAATATAAGCACGCCAATTTTTATTTTCAATGTTAAAGAATGGAGAAGCATTCCAGTTTTAAGTGATGGCCACCTCTTAGCCTAGCTTACTTATCCGTTACTTCCATCCCTAATGTTGTGCGCATTGGCTGGTGAGGTTATTTCAACACATTAGGCATTTTGCTGCATTCCTGAAGAAATGTTGACATAGTTCACAGGTCCACAGGTCATTGGCACCAGTGAGAAGGGTCCAGAATGTCAAGTGGAAAAAAAGTTCATCTTTTTGTTTTTCATTTCTTGTCTAGAATGCATTCCATCATTATCTTATTTGTCTGCTCTTGATCGATGTATGGTGAATGTGCGTGTGGCTTTTGTTCAGCATGCTCACCTGATTGCCTATGCTTTCCTTTCAAGAATTGTTAAACTAAAATACCAACTAGATAATTGTTTGCTTCTCTCCCTTTCTCAATCTGAGGTTATTTGGACAATAGCAGAATGGAAAACATTATAGGAACCTAGCAAAACCTTATCCCATTGTCTCAAATTTGATGGCATAAAGAAATGAGAAATGGTTGTCTAGGGCTACTGTTGATCATTTTTTAAACTGACTGCATAAGCAAAGTTGGCACTCAAACATAGGATTGATTGGCATATCTAAATATATTTTTACTCGCCTTCACTCTAATTTAATCCATGTTAACTGACTGAAGTATTAGTTTTGTGTTCTTGGTTCAATGAAAAAGGATGAATTTGCTTGATGATCAGCTAATGCATGAAAACTATGGTAACGAAGCAAAAGAATAAATCTAATACATGCTACCCCATACTATCATGTAGAACACCAAAAAGATCAGCAGAAAAAGCATTTCTTACAAGAAACAAACTTCACTGCTGAAAACCAATTTATCAAACTTTGCTGAACAAAACAAAATACATTTAAGCAAAGCAAAAGAAAAGGGGGGGGGGGGGGGGCGGGGGGGGGGTGGGGGGGGAGGACGGTCGTGGGGGAAGGGGGGGTGGGGGGTGTTGGGTGAGGGGGTGGGGGGGGGGGGGGGGGGGGGAAGCAGGAACTGTGCATTCCTTTAGTTTTATCCAACTATCTATGAATGATTTTTAATGCCTCAAGGCTACCACCTTCCAAAATAATGCCATCTATATCATACATCTAAGATACTATGATATATTCTAGCAAAGCTGCAACTCCAATCTGTGCTTCAACTGAGCATCCGTTAGTTGCTATTAATAATAATATCTCCCATCGCTATATTTAACTTCTGCAAGAAATCATCTCTAAAATTTGCCCAACATGGAGAGGGGGGCATTACTATTAGTGGTGTAACAAGGGCCAAATAAGGCTCTGATGTGTTCCATTTATTTTGATTGAATGAGATAATTACATCAAACATTGATGCAATAATTAAACTATCATAAATGTTGGTACTGGATAAGAATTTCCATGTGTTCATTACTTAAGATGTTAGTATATTTATTCGAACACAACTTATGTTTTACAGATTATAGCAGAAATTATTGAAGTTGCTCGTGCTCATGATTTCACTGATGTAAATCCTAGTACATGAACACCGTGGAGAACCTGATGGTTTTGATTGTCTGCCATTTACCATTTTGGTCCAACTGCTTATTTTGACATTGCTAAATGTGGTATGTGGTTCTTGCCCTATCTTTTTCTATTCTGATGTGTCTTAAATTTTTATGCTGTGGTGAGGTTGCTTTCAACACGTTTTGGGTCTCAGGTAACCAGACATGATATTAAAGACAAGCAGGCTGTTGGGACAATGTCTGAGGCTTACCCCCATTTGATTTTTGACAACTCACAACAAAGGGTGTAGTTTTTCTTTTTCGATGTGATATAAATATCGAATAGTTTTGCCATCATCGACAAAGAGGGAGTTTCACTGATCTTTTAATGATGCTTTACTATTCTTTTGTTGTAGTGCTTGAGTAGGTTGTATTGTGTGCCCATCATTGATGGTGATCACGTGTTCAGTGGTAGGAAAAATGCGAATCAGAGCACTTTAATTCCCCTACTTTGTTGCCTCTTTCTCTGACATTGCCGCGGAGTTTGTGTTAATTTTTTTTTTTCAAAAAAATCATCCCCTCTATTATTTTCACCCAAAAATTTCATAGAGATTTATCTAATAACATTGAATCTTCTTTTCTTGTAAGGGGCTGTTTGACAACGAGTAGATTTAATTTGCTGCGGCAAGGCAGCGTATCATTATAGAAAGCAACCAAATAGGAGCACATGGCTCCCGCCGCGAAGGACGTCATGGGATATGAAGTTCCAAGGAATAGGAATAGTGCAGTTGGTATCGAATGATGGGGTAGGGCTTTATGGAGACCTTTATCATTATAGTCTAACTCAAACTTGACTCAAAAATCGAATTGTGTTCGAGTCTAGTCGATTCGACTCAAATTTTTTGAGTTTCGAACCGACTCGAATTTGATTTGAGTCTTACTCAACTATAAACTTATATAATATATTGAAAAAAAACCTGCAGCCTAGTGATAATACTAACATATTTTATTAGAAGGATACGGGTTTGATTCGAGTATGTTTGATCAATGTTCTTTTAATTGTTATTATTGGTTAACTGTTTCAAAATATTGGATGAACTTCTTAGAGTTTTCAAATATGAGTTTGTTTTAATCATATTAATGGAGTTAATTTTTGTTGATTTTGTCATGAAAATTTACAAAGGAATTTTATCGTACAAGGTGTGATTAGGAATTAGAAGTCCATAAGCTTTCGTTGTAAGTGTTAATGTGTTCAAGCATTTGCACGCACACGTGCACACACATACGTGTGTGTACATATATATATATATATATTTTTTTTTTCTTTTTTTCTTTTTCTTCTTATATGTGGCATATGAGATTTGAACTTATGATTTGGAATAACAAATCCTGAGCTTCAACCACTGAGCTACAATACCATATTCACACACATGCGCGCACACACACACATACACACACACACACACACACATATATATATATATATATATATATATATATATATGCATATCATATATGCATGTATCTTTATGTAAGCATGCATATATAAACTCATACCACATAATTTATTTATCATGTTACACAAATAAATATAGATTGCCATGCATCTATAAGTAAGGATAATTAGCTTCTTCCCAGCCAAATAGTAGGAAGTGTAACGTGCCACCATTTTCAGATTAACCCAGCAGCTTGCTTAAATACATTCTTATCAACTTAAACTTTAAATGGGACAATGCCGCTTTTTTCAAGCTTTGATTTGGGTAAAATTGCAAGATGCCAGAATTCTTGATTTTTACTTATTATACCTTAACATTCTTTTGTTTCGCAGCTTGGTCAAAGGACATCAAACATACTGAAATATCTTTTCCCAGTACCTAAGCCAGACACCAAGCGCATAATCACATTGCTAATCGATTTGATTACATTCTCATTCAGGTCATGGGCAAATATGTTACATTTTTTTTTTTGAAAAGTTTATTTTTTTGGTCGGTTTTTTAAACCATTTATATTATATTGTGTTATATTAATTTATTCGTTTATTAATTTATTTGTATGCATGCAGGCACCATGTCTATGAGAAACGAGGTGGCCCAAAATCAGTTGAATTGAAGGAAGTTGGCCCTCGCTTTGAGCTTCGGCTCTTTCAGGTTTGGTTGCATGCTTTCCTCAAGATTATTTTGAGCATTTTTGCATGTCTGAGTCAATGTTGAGCTGCAATTATCAGCTCAAACCAAACTTTTATGAGCCCTAATTTCAGTACTGGCCTATTCTAGTTTTTTATTTTTATTTTTAATATTTTTGGTTTGGTATGACAGATCAAGTTGGGTACAGTTGATCAGAGTGAAGCTCAGAATGAGTGGGTTATAAGACCATATATGAACACTTCAATGAAGCGATATATGCTTGGGAACTGAACACTAGAATGACAAACCTCTTCTTCTTTATTTTCTTTATTTTTTGTATTTTCTAATATATTTATTCACATTTACTTGTGATATCACATTGTTCCTATTAAGTGCTTTTGCCAGTAAGACATAATAAATTATACTCCCTGTCTGGGCATCATTCATAGCTGTGTTGTTGTGTTGTGAAATTTTCTCTTAGTTATTTAAGTAAGGCCACATTAATCCTTGATTTTATTAAAAAAAAAATTAAACAATGCATATATACACATATATACATATATACAGAATGAGATTTCAGAAAAAGAGCAAAGTTAAATTTTTGGGTACCTAATGATTCTCTGCAGCAGAATCGTCCTGGCCTTTCTTATATCATTGTTGCATCGATCTGCCTGCTGACCCAGATCATCAATGCCTTTGATGAAATCCTGTATCTTCCTCTGGATCCCCTGAACCCCGACCTTGACGCACTCTTCCTCCTCATCCTTCAAAGCAAATTCGGCAAACCGAAGCAGAGAGCAAATCTGAATCTCCAAACTATCGACCATAACCCTGATGTGATCCAAATCATTGATGGCCACAAAGGTTCCGGCTTGCATGGAGCTGATGACCTCCTTCTGCCCCTTCAGTGCATCCTCGAACCTCTTTATCAAGGAATCGAACCACTTCCCCATGGACCCTAACGGGATGGATGAGGCCGCGGCCAGAGCTGCGGCCACCGGAGGAGCCGCCACCGCTGCCGCCACGACAGAGCAGATGAGCACGGAGGCGAACGTGGCGGCGAAAATCATGCACGACACCTTCCTCCAAGCATCGACGGACTTGAGCTTTTTGTCGAGCTTCCGCTTCCTGAGCTGGAGATTCTTCAGCACGGATAGCTGCTGCCTGTAAACAGCCTGAAACTCGGCAAAGAAGTCTTGGGTGAAGGGGTTTCCTGCCGCCTGTTTGAGCTCCCGCAGGCGCTCCAGGGCGCGGGCGTAGTTGGAATCCTCGTGGAATTGGTGGAGGGAAAGTTGGATGAGAAGAATGGGGTCGCGGGCGCGTTTGAGGCAGCGGTTGAGGGCGGTGCAGAAATGCAGGGTTTGGAGACTGTTGTCGAAGTAGTCCTCGACGAGGCGGAAGAGATCGGGGGTGCTCCATATGTCCTTTTTGCAGTCCAGGATGAGTTTGGCCACCTCCTGATTCATCTCCAGAAGGCATCCGGTCACCTCCTTGAGCGAATCCAAGGAGAGGGAACACACCTCCACCCCATCCGAGAAATTCGACAGGGCTCGCGTCATTTTTCTGTGCAGCTTCGTGTCGAAGCTCTGCAGCTCCGGATCGCCACGGCACGCGCTTCGTACGAGGTTAGCTCTGCCCTGTAATCCGCCTTTTTCTTCTTCTTCTGCCCCTCATTCTCATCGCCATCATCAACAAAAATCCTAGGAACAGGGGACTCCGCGCCCTTGCTCAGATGACAGCCCATCTCAAGAAAAAGGGCTTCTGGAGCTGAATGAACTCTCCTCTCCTCTCCTCTTCTCTAGTACGGCTGGCCAGATTTCTTCGAGGGTTTCTTTAAAAGCACCAAATGGAAGATGAGGGAGCTGCTTCTCGATGGATGCAACATGAGAGAGAGAGAGAGAGAGAGAGAGAGAGAGATGGCTTGCACGCATGAGATTGCAGAGGCGAGCAAGAACATAGAAGAGATGGAGGCCAGGTGGTACCAAGCGCGGGAAGCAACTCCTTCTTTTCCATCTTCTATGTTTTTATCTTAAATCTAATAAAAAAATGATTTTTAATTTTTTTATATTTATAACTTCTTTAAATATTATAAAAATATCAATTTTAAACTCAAGTCAAGCCCGGACTTCAAGTTTAAAATGTGTATTTGTAAGATTTTATGTTATATATAAACAAATTTCTTAGATATATATATATATATATATATATATATATATAACAGAATCCTTATGTATTTTCATAATATCGTCACTTTATATATAATGACATAAATTATATTTTATCAAATCTACCTTGTTATAGTGTGGTTTAATAAAATACATTTACTTTTTGATTTAATTTACTTTGTTATAGTGTGGTTTAAATTATATATTTTTATTGCATGAATGGGAATGCTCTGTTTATTTGCATATAGTCAAGAGCAACCAAGCTAATTGTTGTGATGGCCCGGGCTGATTTTCATAAAGTTGAATATAAATATTCGTCTCAGAAAAAAAATGAAAATATATTTAGAATTGTCTAATAATTACAAGCTAGAATTTAAAATGTTTAAGTGAAAATAAAAATAGATTTTTAATTATAATTTTAATTAATGAATCTTAATTATATGAGTTAAACATTAATTTGAAGTAATTTAATAATGATGAAATATTGATGAAGGTATATTGGAGATATTGTAATAGCTCTCTTTTAAAATATATCACCACTTAGTACAAATTTTTAGCAAGTACAATTAGAGAAAAAAATATTATATATATATATATATATATATATATATATATATATATATATATATATATATATATATATTCTAATATTGCTTTTAAAATATTGATAATTATAATGTTGAATTAAGAGAAAAATAAGAAGATAATGTGTGGGTTTTGCTTTTATATATTTATAATATCAGATGTTGATTTAGTAGGGGAAGCGTATTATTAAGAAAATAGCTAAGTTGATCAATAAATAAATACATATTTGCTGCGTATTATTTGGTGATGCAATTTTCAGTGTGATTTATGCACATATCTCTTTTGATAAATGTATGTTTTGTTGTTTAACTTTCAATTGATTATTAGGATATTCAACATTTCTCTATTAAATATAAAAATATTTATTCAAATCATTTATTTATTTACTTTGTTTTCTTTAATATACACATCATTTACGCACCATTCCGCCACAATTGGCTTAAACTATTTTTATATAGTTTTCAATAATAATATGCATATTAAATGAATTTAAATAAAAAAAGATATGTGAATAAAATATTAGAAAATTATATTTTTGTACACAAATTGATAAGTTATTTAATTAATATTTTTAAAAGATAAATTAAAGAGTATTGTTGTATTTACATACTAGTATATATTAAAATATATAGATGATATGTTAATCTAATGTGTAATTAGATTATTGGTTGAATGTACTTTTTGATAAGACATATATACAAAAATTACAAAAAAAGAAAATTTTTAATTAGTCATAAATATTTTTTAATATATTCTTGTGTAATCATAATATTTTCCTAAATTAAATTCAAGATAATGAGGAGTAGTAAATATTATTTTAGTTGAAGATAATTGCATAAAATTATTTAAAATTGTAAAATTATTCTATGGAAGAAAAACTTTTAAATTGACTTTTTTTATTTATACTTAGTTTGTAAATAATATTATATAGTATGACTTTTATATGGATGTTTAAAAATAAATGAATTCTAGCCTTTTTTATATTTTTGGAAATTTAAGAGCCTAAATTATATATATATATATTATATATATATATATATATATATATATATATAGTATAAATCTAAGAGATATTTGTGCATTAATAGCATTGAACATACATATACACACTTTCAGAGCCTAAATTGAGAAGCCAATTTATTGATCATAAGAATATATTCACGACATATATATATAAGCCTATGTGAATTTTAACATCAAATAATAAATTGGGTAACTTATGTGCATAATACAAACTATATACTATTTATAGTTTTCAAGCTTGGTTATCTCATAAATTAATAAGCCAAAATTTAAAAAGTTTGTGATAAATAAGACAAATTTAAAACTTTAAACACTTGTTTTTATCATTAGCTGAGGTTTTATTATACAGGCTTTTAACATACATTTTCAAGTTTTTGATTCTTTACAATTATTTTCATAACAAATTGTAACTATTCTTGAATAATTTTTTTATTTTTTACATCATGCTTAATAATATTTATATGATTACTCGTGTACTTAGCTCACAACCAATGTGATTCAAAACTTGAAACATCTCATGTATCGGTTCTTAGAACTTAGCTTGCTATATCAGAGAGTCATTCGTGGGGATTTATTAGGCTCTATTTGAAAGCATCTTGTTGCACAAACCATCTTAATCCATCTAAGCCTGCTAATGGTCATTCTGCTGTGTTGTCACTGTCCTCACTTTGTGTTACCTATATTTTAGCCCGTGTTTTAAGGCTATGAAAGAATAAGAAGATATTATGTGTTTTTCGTTGCCCTCCAATTCTTTACATGGTATCAAAGTTGAGCACCTCTCGTAATATTCTTTCCTTAATCTTCTCTCCCTTAACGATGGTGGGAGTGGAGTCGAACGCCTCTCTAGTTCTTTCCGTCAGAGATGAAATTGATAACTTCCCACCTTCGTCTTCCACAATGTTGAAGGTCGGCAACGCAATCAACAATGCAATCGGCAACACAACATCAAACTCTAAACGTCAAGCTCGACAAACCCAACTATGATCTCTAGAGATCGTAGTTCATCCCCATATTTCAGACCAATAACCTTAAGAGAATATGTTGACGGAACTCTAACCCCTCCCTAGCCAACTCTACCGAACGATCTTCCCAATCCCAATAACCTCACATGGTTCTCCTCACACAGATCAATTGATCCTAAGCTGGGATCATCTCTCCCACAAAGAATCTCACGGTTCCTGTCGTTGCCAACCATATCTCATGTATCGGTTCTTAGAACTTAGCTTACTATATCAGAGAGTCATTGTGGGGATTTATTAGGCTCTATTTTAAAGTATCTTATTGCACAAACCATCTAATCATCATCAGACTGGAATGAGACCGACTACTAGATTGATTATGAATGTGATTCATGGATATCAAGCATTTTGCCTACCTAAAAGTTAAACTTTTTGATCACTTGTGTGGCCATATTAAAAAAATTTAAATGTCCTTTGATCATGTGATGACCCATGTTAAGTGGTAAGAACCAAACTAACATCAGATGCAATCTTTTCGCAGGATCATATTGACAGTTAGGTAAAATAGCAGTTAACAAATATCCATAGCCATTCAAATATGAGAAATAATATTTATTCAATTTAAATAAATAATATCCAGAATTATTACATGGCTTTCACTTTACAAAAAATAAATATCTCATGAAGGGGACATTATTTTCTATTAATTTGTTGCGCCATGTCTTTAAACTATCTCAGCTTCCTCCAACTGTAACTGATCTGGCATTATAAAAATAATGCCTTAGTGCACATTCTAAATACAAAAGATAATAAAAATATACTTAAAGCATAGCGGAAGGCAAAGAAAAATGATATATCAATTGTAGGAATACAGTGTGTTTCAAATAAAAGATGATCATGTCACCTACAAAATAAATGTTCTGTTCAATATGCTAAGTGTCAAAATGAGAAACAATAATAACGTAAATTCATGTTTATATTTATGTCTATGATATCATGAAGCAATACTAGCAGTTCTGTTGGGCAAAGCCAGAACCATGAGGCTGGTTTCATATGCATTTAAGTATATAAACTTTCACTTGGATCCCCTTAAGGGTCTCAGATGGCAACGTGCATTTAAGCAACCTTCACGTGTGCCTCCTTCAAAGGCTCCAGATGGCACCCTTATAGCTCCCGAGAAATAGCCCCATCCTTAACCTAATCATGCTCTGTTTCGAACCCTTCTTGTAACATTCACAAGACATATAAACATCATTCAATTTTTCTTACATTATTAGTAGTAAGAATAATATATTAAGTAGCAATAAGCTCAAAGCGATGCATAAGCATCAATGAAAGTAAAATTATATAAAGTAATATCCAATGTACCTTTTGTGTTTGACTTATCCAAGATGATTCACTCCAATTTCGATGTGTCTGCAAAATTTATAATTGAGATCATATTAACTTTGCAATGATCTACTTATAAGATTATAAATTTATATTTTGATTATAAACTTTGATTTTAAAATCTCAAAGTCGTAGTGAGATAGGCTAAACAATGATTTCCTAAAACTCTCGATTTTGTTCCCAATTTCATGCGTAGTTTGAATGCAAATATTAAGAAGTTAGTATATCGCATGGATTTTCTTAGTCTAACACATTTAGTTGTATGTGACATCTAAAATAGCTAAGCATTTCGTTTAATAAGATATATACGAGTTTAACCCCTATCAAATTATATTTCTTAAAATCTTCTAATAGCATGATTTGATAATTAAACTAAAGCGATGATTTAGACATTTAGGTTTGGTACTAAAGTACAGGAAATAAATTGCTTTGCTTTTTGATATAAGTTGCAACATAAAACTTATAAATCAAATTAATTTATTCTATTTTAATTTTATTAATATTATTATTATTATGATTATTATTGTTATTATATATATACCTATATAAATATATATTAGATATATATATATATATATATATATATGTGTGTGTGTGTGTGTGTGTGTGTGTGGTGTGTGTGTGTGTGTGTGTGTGGTGTGTGTGTGTGTGTGTGTGTGGTGTGTGTGTGTGTGTGTTATTCTTTTAAGGGGGTCGGCAGACTCTTACCTTAGCCGAGTGCAGAGAAGGCGACGCCAAAGAAGTCGATGCAGAGAAGGATCAACGGCAAGAATCGGGCGCAGGTAGGAAGGAAGGGATCGAGAGGAGAGGAATCGAGCCGAAGGAGGTTCGGACCGTGCGCGCTGGGATGTCCGTCGGCCGCAAGGATCGAGTCGCGTCGTCTGCTGTGCGCTAGCTCCCGTCTGCTCAGGTACGCCTTTTACCGTCGAGCGGAAAGGGGAGAGGTGCGGGGGAAAATTGAGTGGCCGATCGGGCGCAGGAAGGCTCGGCTCAGGTATGCTCGGATAGAGAGAGGCGAGAAGAGGTTGTGAGTAATCGAGGGGCGTGTGCTCGATTAAATAGGGTGTACGTGCATAACGCACACCCAATTTCTTCGACTGAATGGCGGGGGTTACGGCAATCGGCGAGCAAACGGCGCGTTTTTGAATGAGCGGTTTCCTGATTCTTTCCTAATAGGAACCGTCGGTCTTAACTGCCGACGGTTTCTAAACCTTCGTTTCTCGTTCTTCTCTTTTTCCTAATTAATTCAATTTAACGTTAACTAAAGTTGAAAGACAGATTTTAGCGAAGATTTTGAAGTTTTCAGGACATTAATCAATTTCCTTATCAATAATGACCAAAGGTCATTACAAATCCAAATGACACCACCAAAATAATGAGCCAAGCAAATGTAGAGAAGTTTACTCCTCTCATGTATAAACTTATTAAACCAACTTCAGGAGTCTCAGCGGATGGGAGCAACGTTTAGGGTTTTAGGGGCGGTGCATTCTGCATAGACTATGAGATGCATTCGTCAGAAAGATCTTATTTTTTAGGCTGCGCGCTCTAAAATCCCGTGGCTTACATTGGCGTAGCTCGTCGTCTCTCTGGGATTGCCTCGCCGTCCTCCTCCAGCGCGCGGCCCCCTGCGAAGTCCCCAAAGCCCGCGAGCTTCACGGCCTTCTGCTCACCTCCAGCCTGCTCTCCTCAGCCCCCGCCCTGACCTCCCTCATCTCCCTCTACTCCAAATGCGGCTTGCCCTGTGCCTCACTTGCGGCATTTTGCTCCTCCCCTTTGCCGCCCAACCTTTTCGCCTGGAACGCAACCATCTCCGCCCTCTCCTCCAACTCTCTCCCCGAAGACGCCCCTCCTTCTCTTCTTCTCTCTCCGCTGCCATCCCTTCCTCTCTCCCGACCGCTTCACTTTCCCCTGCGTCATCAAATCTCTTTCCGACCTCTGCGATGCCGGAGGGCTCAGAAAGGCCCACGCCCTTCTCTTCAAAACTCGGCCTCCATTTTGATGTCTTCGCGTCCAGCGCGATGGCCAACGCTTACTTGAAGCTGGACTCCGCGGACGACGCAGTGCTGGTGTTCGATGAAATGTCTGAGAGGGATGTGGTGCTTTGGAACTCCATGGTCAATGGGTTCGCGCAAATGGGGAGGTTTTCCGACGCCAAGGAATACTTTGACAGGATGCTGGAGGAAGGCTTGGCGCCCAGCAGGTTTACCGTCACCGGAATCCTCTCCGTGTTCACCTCAACGGCTGATTTGAACGGCGGCAGAAAGATTCATGCTTTTGTTGTGAAGATTGGGCATGGTTTAGACGCCGCCATCTCAAATTCGCTGATCGATCTCTATGGAAAATGTCACTGTGTCTCGGAGGCGGAGGAAATCTTCGAGTCTATGTTAGAGAGAGACATCTTCTCCTGGAACTCTATGATCTCTGCTTATGAGCACTCCGCCAGCCACGCCAAGGCCTTGCGACTTTTTGGCTTAATGCTGCACGTTGACGAAGTGCCTGATTCAATCACTGCGGCCGCCTTCCTTGCCGCCTGCTCGCAGGTGGCAGCTCTGGCTCATGGCCGTGAGATCCACGCCTGCATTCTTCGTCAAGGGATTAGAGGTGATGCCTTCCTGCACAATGCTCTGACGGATATGTATGCCAAATGCGGTGCTTTGGAGGATGCCCTCAAGGTGTTCGCCACAACGCTCGACCGGGACGTTGCGTCTTGGAACATCATGATAGATGCGTATGCATCCCACGGCCGGGGCGAAGATGCTCTTCAGCTCTTTGACAATATGGCCACGGTGCCAGATGAGGTCACGTTTGTTGCGGTGCTCTCGGCGTGCAGTCATTCAGGATTGGTGAAAGAGGGGATGGAAATTTTCGCTCGAATGAGGGAAAGGCCGGCGGCCGAGCATTTCTTGTGCATGGTGGACATGTTGGGGAGGGCGGGAATGCTTGAAAAGGCAAAGGAGATGGCTGAGGCGGCAGAGAAGGTGTGTGGGGCGAAAGGATGGAGGGCTTATATTGCGGCGTGCAAGGAGAGGGGGGAAATGGAGAAGGCAGTGGAGGCCGCAAAGAGGGTGGTGGTGCTGGAGCCGGAAGGGAGCGGTGCTTGGGTGATGGCGGCAAATGCGTATGGGTGGGCGGGTAAGTACAAAGAGGTGGCAGATTTGAGGGGGGAGATGCGAAGGCGGGGGGTGAGTAAGGTGCCTGGGTGCAGCTGGATTGAGGTTGCAGGTCGTGGGGTGTGCGCTTTTGTTACCGGCGAATGTTGTCATCCTCAAGCAGAGGACATTTATGCTTTGTTACATGATGTAGCTGGATGGATTAGAGATGGGGGATGCTTGGGGGGAGATTGGATGGAGAATGATTGAAATGGACCTCTTAAGGGAAAAGGTGTAAGCAAGCTTAATGCTTGTCAAGGTGGTAGTTTTGTGAGACTCAGTGGCCCAATACTGGCCTGTGAATATTGATCTTTGCCTTGGAACCGTAGATGAGAATAAAGTTATATGCGCACAAAGAGAGATCATATATCGTTTCTCAGCTTAATTCTTTTGCCACATCTCCTCAAGGTACGTCCTTTTTCTTGATCATTGGGTAGATTTTATTGCGTGTTAATTCATTAAACAACAAGAATGGGGTAGGTTGAAGCAGAGAATGAAACAAATAAAAGCAGAATATAGAAAGGTTCATTCTGGAAGAAGATTTTGAACATTGCTGCAAAAGTTTGGGCTTGCTGTTCATCCAAACAGTTGATGGCTTGACCATATTAACTATTATGTTTGACATAAATGGGCACTGTTAAACTGAAATAAACCAATTTTGTTCTTCATTTAATTAAAATAAAATTGGGTTAGATCAAGTTTAGTAGAGCAGCGTTCGAATCCGCCTGTATTTAATTAGCCTAATTTTTACTTGATTTTGGGATAGATTTTTGTACGTGTAGCTGACCTGCTGAATATGGATTTTTCGGCCATGAGCCAGAGCACCGTAAAATGCTAATAGATTAAGGAGTTATGTAAAACTTTTTAGTTAAAATCTGGATATTATTCATGTACAATTCTATTAAACAATAGAATTTTTCTGCAACCAATGAATTACATCAAGGCTTTGATCTCTGTTTACATCTTTTTGCTTTAATTTTGGATGATATTATTATTATTAGGTTTGTGGAACCTCGTGTGCAACTCAAGATGGTGTGTCCATGTTGGGTGCACCTGAGCACACAAGCTAGGAGCGTTGAAGCAAGCATGAACCTGACTTGGTGGTGAAGTCTCAAGTGCAATGGTGTGTGGTCTTGGAGTAAGCCATGGTTCAATCGAATGCGAGCTAGACATGGAGCTAGTCAACACGGGCTAAGGAAAGCTGGAATCCAGAGGATTTGAATAGGCGCCAAGTGATGTGGTTCGGTCTGACGCTTAGGCACTGAGTGGGTTTCAGCTGAGCATTGGCTGAATTGCTGAAGCCAAGAGCCCGACACTTTGGCATGCCCAAGTGTCGGAGATATGAACCTAGTAGAATGGCAGCTCGAGACTTGGGTGCTTGCCCAAGCGTTGGTAGTTATCACTGATAGAGGGGCTGGATCGAAAGCACTACATTTGACATTGTGTAAAAAGTATTTCTTAATTTAGATATGTACACAAAAATGATTTTTTTGCAATTTACACAAATCCTCTAACCTTGAAAAAAATTATATATATATATATATATATATATATATATATATATATATATGTTGGTGTAGCTCAGTGATTGAAATTTATTATCATTTTACAATTTATATATATGATCAAATTTCACTGGCAATATATAAAGCCAATGTTTTAAAGTTGAACCGGACTAGCAAGTCGGATCGTGATTGGGTTGGCCAATCTGTTATTTCTATTGAGGTTGAATCGGCCAAAACTGGCGGTTCAACCTTCAAACTGGCTGATGATTCAATGTAAGGAAAAACCTGGGGTCATTGGACATCGTTTAAGCAGTGTATCTGAAATAGTCAAGTGATTCAGTTCTTCACTTCCCAAATTCCTTCCATTCGCTAAAACCTAAATCTTCTCCATTGTGAATCAAGTGATCCTCTTCGTCCACTGTCTTCTTCTCCACTAAGGCATCGATCATCGGGATGCTGTCACGCTGAGATGCTGACTGTTGACATCTTCAACTTCTCCACATATCATTTATGTTGTGAGCAAAGATTGTATTTTTTAAATCAAAGGCTTTGATTCGTGTGTTCATCTTTATCATTCAATTCGTTCTCTTTCAAGTACTCTTCTCTCTTTCTATTTTCAATATGAATTTTGCTAGTTTTTTCTCTACTTAAAAATGCAACTAAAATGGGTGAATAAATAAATATTAGTAACTAAAAATTGAATCATGTAAGAGTCTAAATGTAAAAAATAATTTAAATAAAAATTATTGACATTGAAGTAACTTAGGAAGAAAATTCTAATGATTGCAGCTATGCAATATCATTATAAGTAATAACAAAATATGAAATATTAATGTATGCAAGTAAATGGTTACTATGAGTATGGCCGATAATTTGACCTGAATCTTGAAATTCGAACTTACTTGAAATTTGTGACATATATATATTAGAAAAATGAGTTTTTGCGGACATTTTATTGAAAGCAAATTAAGATACAAAATGGGGTTGGAATGATACAAAACATATAATACTAAAACCCCAAAAACTAGGTCCCAGGATATAACCTAAAATGACCTAGTAAAAAAGAAAAAGCAAACATATGATGCCCACAAACTGACAGAAGAACTCCATCACAAAATTAAGGAAACCTGGAAACCTGCAGACCAGAACACCTAAAGGAGCCTCGCACAATCATAGATGTTAAGGAGCCACGCACAAGAGATAAACCTGTAGACTTGAAGCAAATAATTCCAAACCTATAGTAGATAAATTTAGGCCAATCCCAAAATAGAAATGAAGTGAAATAACTAACAGGAATACAACCACTTCCTAACCAAACCAAAACCACAAAAACTCATAGCAGATGGAGAAAAACAGACATAAAAACAATAGCATAAAAAAAAAGATGCTCTTCTAAGATCTAGGAAATTTAGTGCACTGGTTTCAGATTCAACCACGGGCTATTTATTCGTGTGCCAAATTTTAACCGAGAATGATATATGCTAATTTTTAATTACCGCTACAAATGAATTAATGCCCTCAACAAGTTATTAAGAATAGTGTTCACTTAGAACTTGTTTTTCATCATTCGATTATTTAACTCAACAAATTTGGTATATTTTTTTGAATATTCTACACTCATAAATGATCAAGCTTGAAGTTATTTAATTTTCACTTACTTATGGCCGCAAAATTCATCTTATAAGCTTGATGTAAATTAAGTATTAAACTATGCAAATAGAAATATAAACAAATAATCAATATGAATTAGTCAAGTCCTAAGTACAGTAAGGTAAGTCTATCAAGTGATTGATTTAAATCTCATTACAATAAATTCCATAGATTTAATTGCTTAACAGTTTCTAAAAGGGCAGCTGATTCTTGCCTTGAAAATGGGTCTTAATGAGGTACTCTTAATGAGGTAATTTATGCTTTACTAACTTAAGTATGGGCTAATGACAGATTTTAATTTCTATTTCCGCATTAATTGTAATTGAAAGTTGAAATTAGTGGGAGTTTTAACGGAAAAACTGAATTTTGAAGGAGATTAACGAAATTCAAATGTTGAGGGAAATTAATGTTTTCCTTATAAATGACCTAGGGTCATTACAAACTCCCATACTTAAGAATAATGTCATTTTCAACATTACAACGAAATAGAAAATATTTAGTTGAACGTTAGAAAATTTTAATTTAGGATTACTTGAATTCTCGAAGAGTCCGGGGTATTATTCCTCATATCTTCCTCCGTTTATCATGTGGTTGCAATATAATGTCTCCATTGCACCTTGATCATTAGAATGATCCTCTTCCTTAATTGATGATTGTCGCTTTCTAACCTCCACATATTCAATTTTACTATGGCAAAAATATATAAATTCTAAAATAATAATACTCCATAACATGAATTTCTCCTCAAGAATATCATCTATGTATCAAATCATAAAGTGTCTCAAATTTTTGTTATTAATCTCAAACATCAGTATTATTTTCTTACTGTTATATGTGTTGATGTCCTTATCGTACAAACCGTCTATTTCCTAAGCATTGAATTCCAAAACCTTCAAATTAAATTGAATTGATCTTACTATGAGAAGTTCAATCTCGAATGGGTGTACTCCTGAACCATTTATGCTCATCTGCTTATTCTTTGGATTTTATCCTTTCTTCTGATGCGACCCCCCGATATTTGCATGACATCAAGATACTTCACTAGGCCATTAAATATTTCAATTCATTCAATGATAAATTTGAAGCATACTTCGATATAGTGTTTACGCATTATCGAGATATAGGATCTTACTAATCCATTACTTAAGAACCCCAGTGAAATAATATGATGAAATTAAGATAGAAAAGAGATGAAGTTTGAGTTTAAACAATGGATCATATTCAATATTTGTAAGAAACCGAAATCAATTTTCAGATTAAGTTAAAAAGGTGAATTATACTAGAAGTTTAACATCCTACCTGAATGAAGCATACATTTCTATTCTCAAATATAAGATTGAGATTCCAAATTTGTTCACTTAGAGCTTTCGAACAACTATGTAAGATAAATGCATGCATAACCATTGAGGTCAAAAGGATTTGTTCCAATGGAAGAACAATAAAAACTGTTTTTAACAAATTTATGAAAATAATCTTCAAATTAAATTGAAGTTATTGTTTTCAGTCTTGTGTTTCAAAAAGAGAGGAACTCAAAAAAAAAAAAAAGGAAGAAAATTGATAAAAAAATATATACTCACATAATTCATGCATAGGAAGAGATTCTAATTTGATTCAAAAGCATCGATACCCTAAGTTTAGATTTAATGAGCATGCTTATAAGATGAATTTTGCGGCCATAAGTAAGTGAAAATTAAATAACTTAGGGTATCGATGCTTTTGAATCAAATTAGAATCTCTTCCTATGCATGAATTATGTTCAAACATACATGCAGCAACATTAAAATTAGAAGTAGCTAAAATATTATCAATGCTAGACATATCAGAAAGGTTGTCTTTAATTATAGAAAAAGCAATGGTATCAGAAGGTTTTGAAACATTAACCTCCTCACTAACACTTTCAATATAAGCAATATCATTTTTAATATCAATAACTGTTTTAGATTCAGACATACAAGTAGTAACATTAAAACTAGAATTAGTTTCAACATTTTCAATAGCCTCATTTCCAGCAAAAGTTTCAAGTTCAATAGAATGATTCATAAGAAAATCAGCTTCAGAATCAGTCAAACAATTACACACATTCTCAATTTCAACATGATGAGAAATGACCAAACCAATGCCAAAAGCAACATGGTTAGTTAAGAGCTCCCTAGAAACGATAATAGAAATATCATTATTGGAGCTATTAATTTTGGTTCTTGTAGCAGGAACCAAAGAATCAATTAATAAATCAATATTAACCTCAATGCTAGTTTGGATAGTATTAATAATCATTGTATCAGAAGAATTATTTTCACTTTCTAAGCAATTATTATGTAGGTGAATAGTAGTAGTAAAAGGCATACGATGAATACAATTCTCACTATTATGACTCATGTCAGAGTAACCAATACAATATTTAGGTAGGTTTTCATAGCATATTTCTTAAAAATAACTTGTGCTAGGAATACCCAGTCAAATTTTTTTAGTTTTAGTTTTAAAGATCAATCTCTAATTAAATATGATGAGCAACTAAGTTTCTAAAGGTAGCCATGTTCTTGTCAAGTTGTAAAGGTTTCTTGACAGCACCAACAATGATAAAAAGCGTACTTTTCAACATATATTGTAACCTGAGCCCAGGGAGATTGATTGAAATCGGGGCAATGGGAACATCAACAGACACATCTATATGAGAATCCCACGGGCGGATGAACTATTAAAACAGGTAATAAGATGTTGTTCGTATAATTTTTATATGATATTAACGTTCAAGTTCAGATTTACAATAGCTCAAACATAAATGAGCTCAAATTGAGTTTGAACTCAATTATTATATAACATAAACTAAGCTCAATGAATCTTTCTTGCCCGTCGTTAGACTGTGTTGGCATTAATAACTTTGAAAATAAAGTCGAATGGGCCCATCGACTATATTAAGTGCTAGAAAGAGGGAAAGTTACCAAGGCATGCTACATAATTTTCATATATTTCTCAAAAAAATATAGATGATTAAGATTTAGGGAGTTAAGTGAAATAAAAAATAATTATTGAATTCACTTTTGCTTGTGGAGCCCATAAAAATGTATATTTTAAAACTTAAATATTAGTGATCCATACTTTTTGTGAGATATTTGAGAGCAAAATGATATTTTTCTTTAAAAAAATGAGAGGATTTATTTGCACATTAATATACATTAAAATATATAATTACTGTGTGAATTCAATGTATAAATAATTTTAAAATTACTCTTAAAAAATAAAAAATATATTTTATCTCACAAAAAATAACATTAAATTTATTTTCGCGTATGCGAATTATTAAATAATATTTATTTTAAATGTAAGACTTTACTCATCCAAAAATATTTGAGAACCAATAAGCAATTTTCAATTATTATTTCCCAAGACATTTATGGATATGCTTTGATTGCAATACCAATTATTTACATAAAAATACATCCCTATTTGCAAGATAAATACAATTTAGGCATAACTAATTATAAAAATAAAAAAAAAATAACTGTATAGTTTGATCAAATTTAAAAAAAAAAAAACAGATATAACATTAAAATATCACTTTTAGAATTTTTAAGAAGAATCTGGATAATATACTTGTGTGCTTTAAAAAGGAAATTATTGATTAGGTGGCATCTAAGAAAATCAGTTCAATGAAATATGAGCAGTATTGGGTACCATATCAGCTAGAAATAAATATCTAATAAAATAAATATTTAATAAAAATATATTGAACAAATTTTTTTGGATGCCACATCAACAAATATGAACAGCATTACTCTTTAAACAATTTATATTTTAATATTGAGTATTGTTACATTTATATACTAATATATATTAAAATATATAAATAATATATCAATTAATATATAAATAAATTATTGATTAAATATATTTTTTGTGACTGCAAAAATTTATAAAAAAATTCTATTAATTATGTATATTTTTTAGTGTATATTCTTATTTATACATAATATTTTTCTTCACTATTTTGCTTACATAGAATAAGATCGCAACTTAGATTAAACATTTTCAAAAAATTTCAAAATGTTTTTTAATTTGTTAATTAAAAAAATTAATTAATGCAATTACATGGAGTTCATATCTTTCTCATTTTTGATTATTTTCTTAAAAAATTAATAAAAAATAAAAAAAATATTATTAAGCTCCTACTTAACTCATCAAAATATCAGATTAATTAAAATTTATATTGAAAACATATATATTTTTAGTGAGTCTAATACAAAAATATATTTAATGTTGATTTTGCATGAAAAAAAAATTATGTTTTTTGAAAAAAAAAATTTAATCTTCTTGCCTCGATTTTTTAATTCCTTTATAGCATTTATTCAAGAATTTAAGCAATTAGGAATTATAATCACAGAATCCTAATTATTTTTGTAGATTAATATTCTATACAATTTTCCAATTAAAATAATAAATTGGAATTTAATTTGGATTTGAATTGAGCAAAATATTTCATTAATTTATTTGAAATGATTTTTTAATAGACCGAATGAATGTTCACCTCCTCCTTCCTTGCGAAAATCAAGCACTGTAAAGCAACGATATCTTTATAATTACTTGTTTCTGCATTATTTAAGACTTGCAGATATGTACAATGAGTGGCGGCTTAACATGAAACACATGCTTTGAAATATATTAATCATGCAACAAACCTTGGCCACAAAGATTTGAGTATACCTACAAACTAACCCGTTAATCTAGCTTCATTTATGTAAGATGGCTCGGATTTAAATTTGGCAAAGCTCCATCCGTTCAAGACTCAACCTGTTAGGTTGCTGAAATTATTCTTTCATCTGCATTAGCTGTATCTGTCTACATCCCGTATACTCTTCCTTTCTTGAGGGATGAGTACTATGGAGGCTGTGACGGCTAGGAGAAAGCTAAGGGTTGTTGTGTGTGGGCTATGAAAATCTCAAGGGAGGAATGAGAAAGCTGAGAGTTCCAGGACAAAGAGAGCGAGATCTCTTTGCATTATGTAATCTTCTTCTTGCTCTCACAAGTCATGTAATCTTCTTCTTGATGAGTCAAAATAGTGGAAAACATCAAACATCTAGGCATGAAGCTCATTGGAAATTTGTATTGCGAAGCTAACATTGACTATTCTATGGCTAAGGTTGCTTGTTTGCAGAGTTGCAGTTCTAGATCCCTTTCTCATTTATCGTTACTATCGCCATGTATCGAATGATCTATGCTGCTATCTTTAGAGGCTACACTACTCTAAATTGAAATGTTTGGATAAAGTTTTTATGGTGTGGCATGGAAAATAAAGGAATCAATTATCTTAAATTAGAAGTGTACAAAGTGCAAACTCAAGTGTGTCGGTGAGCACAGAATTCCCAAATTTTTATGAAGGGAGGTTCTTCTAGCTCGGCATACACCTCATGAAAGAGAAGATAACCTGCTTTTGTACGAAGACCAAGTATGAGATGCATGACTTAAATTTCCAAAGGCAGAAATGACTCCCGGCGTACTCTCAGTAGTTGAAAGAAATTTCTGCTGATCATTACCTCATAGCCATGAACCCACCTGCTGACCCAAACATGGGAGTTGATTGGAGGACGTTTTGGCCATACGAAACATGTACAGCAATGTGAGGACAGATTTCAATAAATGCTGCTGCCGTTGGAAACTGGGATAAAGGCAACGAGAAGCTGTCTGCATACGGAGATTAAAAAGGGGTACATTCCTACCAATAAATTCTTGTTTAGAACAACATCAGTTGATAATAACTAGTGTATTTAAAACTGCAATTGCGCTGAGGGGCTGTTTGAAAAATTTTTACACTGTATTTTAATTTTGCGTTACTATATATAGGAGAAGAGAATAGTTTAAGCTTAAATCTGGTAAATTTAGAGCATACATGGAGCAACTTGCAGCTGAGCAAACAAAACGAAAGAGTTTGTTCAATCATTCGAACGAACAATTCCATTTGTCTGATGATTCCCGTTTGAACGAACGAATCCCATTCTTCAAATGATCAAATCTTGTTCGAACCTTGCTGCGATTCGTTCGAACGAACGATTCGTTAGTTCATTTCGTTTGAACGAGAAACCCTAAAAACATTTAAAAAGAAAGAAAAACAATTTTTAAGGAGTAATTTTACTTCCAATTTACTCAAAATACAACTCATTAATTATTTCATTTCAAATAGATAAATGTTATTTTATAAAACTACCAAATAGCAGTAATTAGACATATAATCAACACTTGGAAATTTTGATGCTTCGCTCAATAGTTTGGAATACTTGAAGAATTTAATTCTCAATGCAACTTCGAATGGTCAGCTGCTCATTCAAACATAAATTCATTGCTATATAGTAATATCAAGCTTAGCTCTTTGTGCTAGCTCTATTATTGTGGCTTCTTCAAATGTTAGCTCTTTTTCAAAATACCACTGAACGCCATGGCCAATAATGGTCCCAACACTTTCATTTGGTGCCCCCACCCTTTTGTAGATTAAAAGCTAACTTTGTTGGAGGCTTTGATGGCGCATAATTGATAGGTGAATTGATTGTGGTGCCCCCACCCTTCTGTAGATTAAAAGCTAACATTGTTGGAGGCTTTGATGGCGCATAATTGATAGGTGAATTGATTGTGGTGCCCAGACAAATGTGTTAGGATCTATGCTATGAATCAAATCACAACTACTCTACAGCAAATACGCACAGCACAAACATGAAAGAACAATACCACAAACAAAACAAAAAATTGCAGCACAACACAAGATTTATATGACGTCCATGGGGAGGGAAGGAGAAAGTTTCACTCTTTCAATGAGAGCTTACAATTTTAGGATCACAATCCTTCCACAAGAGACATGCAATGAGATTCTAGCATTCTTCTTTTTCCACAACACTTCAAAAAATCACAACCCTCTCTCAAATTTAGGATGGTGGCTGAAAAAAAAAAAGCTTCAATAACCTTAGCCCTGTTATTTACGGTTTTATAGGTCCCCCAAAATGAGTCCTGTAAAACCACGGGCGCTAGGGCATTTTGTAGCACCTACTTTGCAAGCGTCATGCGCTGGGGCGCGCCGTGGTGCCTCATGCATCAAAAGGTTATCGAATCACCAATTCTCCACCTCATATCTCATATGGGTCATATGAGAGCTAATACCAAATATGACCTCCAGCATTGCAGCTGCACTATCTTGGCTGCCTACGTATCCTCCTCCCAAAGGAATCAAGCCACCTGTAATTTCGATGCAAGAAACTTTAATTAAGTTTCACAATATTCATCAAAGTTTTGCAATGGGTGAATTTCTGCATAGTTAACACCTTGGTAAGCATGTCAGCCAGATTGTCCTTTGTATCAATCTTCTTCAATATGATCTCTCTGTCTTCTATGATATCTCGAACAAAGTTGTGTCACACGTCTATGTATTTTGTGCGAGCGTAACAGAATGGATTAGTAGCCAAAAATATAGTGCTCTGGCTATCACAATACACTACACCTCCTCCTGCACTCCCAAATCTTTCAGTAGCCCTCCCATCCACATGGCCTCTTTAAATGCTTCTATTGCTGTCATATATTCAACTTTTGTAGTAGACAGAGCAATCGTAGGCTGTAGTATAGATCTCCACCCAACCGAACCTCATGTTAATGTGAATACATAGCCAATGGTTGACTGTCTCCAATTCAAATCTCCAGCATAATCAGAATCCACAAAACTAACACACAAATCCACCATTGATGATTGCTTCCGAAAAAGTAAACTGACACCAATTGAATACTTTAAATATCGGAATATACCCAAAACTGCTTGCTAATGAGACTTTCATGGATTATGCATATATCGGCTTGCAATTCCAATTGCAAGTGCCAAGTCTAATCTCATACACACCATGACATACATGAAGCTCCCAACTGTACTCGCATACAGCATTGAGTGCATCTCTTCTTTCTCAGCATCTGTCTTTAGGCACTACTCTACAGATAAGTGAAAATGTGATGCCAAGAGAATACTTGCCGTATTCATAAAGTTGTTCACTCAAAACCTTTTCAGTACCTTCTCCAAATACCCTTTTGGGTAAGTAAAGCTTTCATGCCTTCTTGTCCCTGCAGATCCCCATCCCAAGGATCTTCTTTAATTCTACTAACTCCTTTATCTCAAAATTTTGAGCCAACTGATGCCTAATGTGGTTCATTTCTAGCTGATCTGATGTAGCACTTAGCATGTCATCCACATATAGGAGCAGATAGATAAAGTTTCCTTGAGGTAATTTCTTGAAGAATACACAATGATTGTACTGACTCTGGGGGTATCCTTCCTTCTGCACAAACTGATCGAATTTCTTAAACCACTGTCGTGGCGTCTGCTTCAGGCCATATAAAGACTTGTTTAGTTTACACACCAAGTCATTCTTGCCTATCTCCTTGAACCCTGGGGCTGCAACACATAAATCACCTCTTCCAGTTCTCCATGTAAGAACGCAGTTTTGACGTCAAGTTGTTTCAATAACAAATCAAATTGTGCCACCAAAATTAGAAGTAAACGAATTGATGAGTGTTTAACTACTAGGGAAAACACCTCATCATAATCGATCCCTTATTTTTGAACAAAGCCTTTGGCCACCAATATAACCTTATAGCGCAGGTCAACTCCTTGTGATCCTTCCTTTGCATACATCCACTTGCAACAAATAGTTTTTCTTCCTATTGGGAGTTTCTCCAACCTCCCTCCATACACTATTTTATAAAGAGTTTATCTCTTCATCCATGACTTTCTTCAAAAAAAAAAGTATGGGGCCTTCACAGTATCCTTGAAATGAGAAGGAACTTCATCCTCTACCACTGACAAAGCATAAGTGACATAATTGCCCATCTAAGCAGGCCTCTCTATCAGTAGTCGAGTTCTATTCCTTGCAATTGACTCCTGAATAGGAGCCTCACCACTAGTATCATCATCATCTTCCTCATCACCAAAATGGTCTTCAATGGTAGGTATAGTATCAATGGCTACGTCGTGATGGGAAGTATCCTGTGGAGCAAATAGGACTGCATCAAACCCCACACTCTACATGCCTGTAGGAGTCGTTATTTCCTCCACCTGATGCAAACTTCTATGCCTCAAAAAGAACTCCTCATCAAATATCACATCCCTGCTGATGACGACTTCCTATCAACCGGATCATATAACTTGTAGCCCTTGACTCTGCGTTGAAAATAAACAAAGATCGTCTTTCGTGCTCGTGGCTCCAACTAATCCTTCTTCACATGATAATATGTCGGACACCCAAAGACCTTCAACTGATCATAATCTCGAGCAGACCGTCCAAACCACAAATTCTATACGAGTCTTTTTATTGATTGCTACAGATGGCAAACGGTTTACCAAGTAGCATGCATAGTCTAGGGCATCCTCCTAATAGACTCTCTCCAACCTAACATTAGACAACATATACCGAACTTTCTCCATCGAAGTTCGATTCATCCGCTCTGCTACTATGTTTTGTTACTGTATCTCTCTAACAGTGAAGTGGTGCTCAATCTCAGAATTTTTGCACTTCTACACGAACAAATCAGAAGTATGCTTTCCGCCATTGTCATAACGAATCTTCTTGATCTCTGCTTGTCAGTCTGATTTTCCACTCACTTCTTCCAATTCTTGAATACCTCCAAGTACACTAGCTTTGCTCTTTATGGTGTACACCCAAACAAACCAAGAGTAATCATCGATAAATGAGACAAAATATCTATGACCACCGAAAGATGTCATCTTCGTTTGACCCCCAAACATCTGTGTGCATGTACTCAAGTATGCCTTTGGTATTGTGGAGGTTAACACTAAAAGGTTTACGTGTTCTCTTGCCAAAATGCAATGTTCACATAAAGGTAATTTATAAGAATTTATATCTTCAATAAATCTTTCCTTCTGCAATGCTCTCATTAAGGACTCCCCAGCATGTGTCGTGTGTCATAATGCCATGGCATCATTAGAATTTTCTGCGACTACCACCGATCAAGTTACTGTGCTCCCCTGAAGGTAGTAGAGGTTTTGATGCCAGACTCCACGTAGATAAGTCAGCACGCTTTTGCTAATTTTCAAAACTCCTTCATCAATCACCACCTTAAAACTCTTGGCTTCTAAGGTCCCAAAAAATAGTAAATTCTTGTACAAATCATGTATGTTTTCTGATCAACACACTCCCAATGCTAGCTATCCAGAATGTGATATCATTTCCCATAGTGAATGCACCACTGTCCGTTTCTTTGTACGAACATAGCCAATCCTTCTGTGAGCATGTATGATATGTCGCACCTATGTTCATGATCCAGCTAAAACTATCTGCTATCAAACCCATTGAAACTGTAACATAAGAAACTTTCTTTCAACTTTGGGCACTCCTTCCGATGTCCATTTTCCAAACAAAATGCACACTAATTGAGTCCAATGTTCCAGCCTCTAGATTCCCCCCTCTTTTGAGTATCTGCAATCCTAAACCCTAAACCCTAAACTCTATGAAGGGTAAGTGCCTCTATCATTTCTGATTTTGTATAGACTCTGTCCATTCCCCAAACTCACAATTCAAAAAGGTTGTTGCCACCTCCTTGTATCTCAAATTATCCTTCTCATGTATCAACGTCATGGTAAAGTTCTCAAATGCATCTGGTGGTGAGTTTAGCAAAACCTGAGATTTATCTTCATCCTCCACAGTCTCATCTAGATTCAGCAAATCTACCAACAATTTTGCGATTTCATTTATGTGCTCATCTATAAAAATCTCCATTCTCATTTGAAACCTAGTCTTTTTTTCAAGTGAAGACGATTTTCCACACTTTTTGTCAAATATTTACTTTTAGGAATTTCCATAACTTCCATGCAGAAGTCTTCGACGTCACAGCATACTTAATGTCTTGAGTAAGACAATTTCTGATCAAACTGCATGCATTGTGGTTCATTCTTATCCAATCCCTCTCTGAAATTTCTTCGAGTTTTTGTTCACCATTGAGAACTTCCAGATTTAGAGCACATAGTACATTCATCACGTCGCATCTCCACATTCCAAAGTTGTTCTTCTCATCAAAATTGATCACATCTATTTTTGTCGGATGTCTCACAACTTGGTGAAAAGTTCGTTCCACCACCGATGATATTGAACTCCCTTCTCCTCTACCTTCCATGGTTCCTTCCATGTCATTTGATGTTTCAAGAATAACCAAACAATATTGAATAAGTTGCACCCTAAACCTCTATGATACCACTAGTTGGGATCTATGCTATGAATCAAACCACAAGTATTCTCCAGCAAACAAACACAACACAAACATGCAAGAGCAATACTACAAACAAAATAAAAAATTGCAGCACAACACAAGATTTGTGTGGTTTAGTGTAAACACCTAGGTCCACAAGGAGAAAGGGAGAAAAATTTACTATTTCAAGGAGAGCCTACAGTTTTAGGATCACAATCATTCCACAAAAGACATGCAATGAGATTCTAGCATTCTTCTTCTTCCACAACACTTAAAAAAACCCAACCCTCTCTCAGATTTGGGATAGTGGCTGAAAAAATAAACGGCTTCAATAAACCCGTCATTTACGGTTTTATGTGCCCCCTAAAATGGATCCTGTAAAACCGCCGCGGGTGTCAAGGCGAGTCGTTGCGCCTGCCATGTGAGTGTCCGCTAAGGCGCGCCGTGGCACCTTCCCTTGAGAGAACCAGGCGCTAGGGCATGCCGTGGCGCCTACCTACACCAAAATGTTCTCCTCAAATCAACAAAATGCACGCATCATACTAAACTAATGATCGGTAGGCTCCTCGATGAATTTATGAAAGATTGGCATTACAAATAAGATGACATCATCCTTATAAGGGACTATTAATGTGATTAAAGATCTGCATAAAGCATACAACCGGATTTATAGTTTCAAGAAAGAAAAAAAAAAAACCGGATATACACAGACAAAGCTTGAGGAGGCGTTCACGCATATTCTTTTATTGCTCAGATTCTGCAGGATTTTTGTTTTTTTGACAGAAAAATAGTACAACTGCGCAGTGAAATTTTGTGCACAAATTGCCGCCATGGAGATTCTTTTTTAGGTGGGGATGGTTTACCAAAGGATATTTAGATTGACACGACGATATAGGGTAACTTAGTGGTACCCCAATTTTTGTTTGTTGTTATTTTCTGCTTGCACTTTTAATTTTGATTTTCTTTTAATTATCCTTAAAATTCCAATTAATTAACATTTGATAAAGATTAAAGTGTTAGTGCACTGAACAATTTATAATTTAATTAATTAACCTTATTTTATAGATGAATAAATTAAAAGTGAAGAGCATATTAAACACTTTAGTTGAAATGATAAGAACAATATATATATATATAGATATAGATATATTCATAAAAAAAAATTGAAGAATTCACTAACGCGCCTGTGGGATTATAATTGACAAATTTTTGTGCTCATTTTAACAATTATAAACAAAAACTGTTTTGAGTAATATCCATATATACAAATATTATATGGCTACATCAGAAATTCACTGACTCAAGAAAACAAAGTTCAAACAAGACTCATTTTGATTTATATCAAATATCTACGCATTTTATTAGACCATAAACTTGAGCAAATTAACAACTGGCATTATTGATAAAAACGAACTTGAAATATCTACATACCTGAATTTTCAACTTTATAATATTTAATCCCAACACCATGGAAGTTATCATCCTTTAATTTGTCAATAAAAAAATAAGACTCAGTCGCAACAAATGCAGAAGATAAGAAAAAAATTTATCAAATGTGAGTATTATAACTTACAACAGGGTGGTTTATTTCTTTCTTTGTTTATTATATGCCCTTCCAGAGTGAAACATCCCAATCATATGAGGCTAGAGAAAGGAACTTCACAACTGAAGCATACAGGATGGTGTGGAGGAGTGTCAGCCTTAACCATATTAGAAATCTCACACTGAACAGCATTCTCTTCCAAATCCAACAGATTGCCATCTGATAATTCTGATAATTCTGATAATTCGCAATTCCGACTGAAAGACTCAATCAGAGGCAATTTAAGCTCCATACCGAGTTCAATGTTACTACACTCGCTATTATTGTCCATCTGCTCAGCCGAATTTTTTCCCAGTAAGATTTCAAGAGGTAGAGAACCTCTTAAATTTTTATCAACCGGAAATATGGCATTGCCGGATAAATCATCAGAAGTCTGACATTCCTTCCCATCAGAGAAAAAATAACTTTCCAAAATCCCATCAAAATTTGATGGTAGGCTGCTGCACGAAGCCTCAAATTTATAATGAGATGAATTGTTTAGTAGTTCTTCATGTAAATTTAAGGTTCCATCAGAAGGACTTACCCTACTTGAGGGAGGAGCTTCTGAAGTAGGGAAACTGCAAGTGTGGTGATCAGACTCTTCACCACAGTTGAGAACATCATCATCATTCAGAAAGTCCGGAGCCCTAAATACAATGCATTTCGATCTCTGTGTCACAATTTCGGTAGAAAATTTATCACATAAGAAATCACCCAACACTTTTTCCTCTGTTCTGTCACTCATATCAATTCTGTAAGATGTGCCATCAGGATTGACTGCATCAGAGTAGAAATTTTCACCCAGATGCGCTTCACCCCGAGCTTCACATGACCCATCACAGTTTTTATCGTCTCCTGAAACTGATTCAGGAACTGAATTTAAATTGGTCCCCAAATGGCCTGCAACTGTGGCAGAATCTGAGAATCGGTAGCCGAAGTTTTGTGGCTCATTATGCATATCAATCATTGGATGTGAGTTATGGAGAGAGGACATGTCGACGGTTGATGTGACAAATGCTTCCAACGCTGAAGCTAAAGCTCTGTCAATGGACAGGTACTTGCCATATTTAGTACACTCATTTGATATCAAATCTGAAGAGTAGACAGCAATACTAAGCGGCTCATCATCATCATCATCATCATCATCATCATCATCATTAAGAAAATCAGGTGCCTTAAGTACTAGGCCTGAACTCTTCACAGATCCAGGCAAAGGAGCCATAAACATATCAGCTGCAGCTTCCTTTTTATGAGAACTAGATTCTACCTCTACAAATGAGGAATTACAGCCATTATTTGTACAGCGATTTGTCTCATCAGAATCAAAAGGAAAAGGCACCTTGGAATAAACGTCTAATTTCTCTTCTAACCGCTGAAGCCTCAGCTCAATTCCAGCAAGGGGTTTAGCAATGCCCTCCTGAAAATTTGAGCAAAAATTCTCAATTTTTCCCAACCTCGAAACCAGGTCATCCAAGGTCTTCTCAAGACGAACAGAGCGAGCATTAATTTCATCGTCCATAGCCGTTTTAAAATGACAAAAGCCATTTTCTTCATCTGCCAGCCTCAAATGTCTGTCCCTGGGATTTGCCTGGGTAACATTATGCTTTATATATAGCTCGTCTGGCTGGTTCTCAGAAGCCTGGTCTGGATCAGCCACTATCTTGTTGGAAGCCACCAGTGAGCGGTCCAGATTTTCCTGACCTTTACAATTTCCCTTCACAGAGGATGCTTCCATAAAAGAGCCATTGTCTTGAAGCTGCGAGGATCCAGACTTGGAAATTTGTAGAAGACTTGGGACTAGCATTGAGAACAAGGAGTCTGCTCCGACGTTTCTAGTTGGAGGGTGTGGGCCTGGTATCTTCAAAAGGATCAGTATAAAAGTACATCTCGTCAATATGAATTGATGTTTTAGTCTGAAGTGAAAGCAAGCGGAGTGTGACTGACATGCAAGGACTAGCATCTGAGATTTCAGCTGTGGCTTCATAATGGATCTACAATTGCATGATGAAGAAGATTTAGAAAAAAAAATAAAATAAAAATAATTAAAGTTCAAACAGACTAAGCTAGCATTGCCACCTGTGTTCTGGGAGAAATATTTTCCAGCGATGTACTTGACATAGAAAGTTTTCTATAATCTAGAAGATGTGAACTAGAAGCCTTAACTTCTACCCAACCATCTTCCACAGTATTGGTGCTATCACTCGTTGAGATATCTGAATTCATACAATTGGGTGCCGTATTGCTGATATCCGCTGCCAATTCGTGCGGGGCAGCTCCACAACGCACGGTGCACAAGTATTCATTACTGGAAACTTCCCCATCAGATGCATAATATACCTCATAAACCCGAGCCGTGCTCCGAACATAAATGCAGTGAATTTCGTGCCTTTCCCTGAAAGAAACTGAAGCAAAGACAAAAAAAAAGAATACATGCCAAATTCTTCAAATGAAATGTTTTAAAATGATAAGCATTTCTATGAACTTTTTCTACCTGATAGTGTGATAGATAGTTCAAAAAATGCAAGAAAAAGAGTTTTCAAAATAAATCATTAAAATGCAGTAAAAAATCCTTAAAAAGTTTTAAGAAAACTAATAAGAATGATGGTTCCAGTGCTTAAAAAAAACTAATAAGAATGATGGTACCACCCCAATGAGGCAAGAAAAGAGTATCAAAGTTAGCTGCAAAAATAATAGGGACCACCAGAGACGCTGAGATTGAAGAAGAATAGGAAAGTCAACTTATTGAATCCAAGGGAAAACAGATTAGGTAGATAGAAATTGAGCACAAAAATCTAAAAAAAAGTAGAATCGCTTATGGATAATTCAGAAATTAAAAAGAAAGTTTCAGAGTATTTTATCCCTTGCCGTTGCCAGTTGGCTTAGTTGAACCATATAAAAAGTTCAGAACAGTTCAATCATGTTTGATCAGCAGGTCTAAGGCCGTCCACCAGTCGTGATTGACCAGATAATATGGAAAATTTTGGAAGATAATTTGGGTGATTCTCTAGTTCTCTACCTTGCCTGTATATGATTAATATCAAGAGATAAAAGTCTACAGATCTAAAAAATTTTGGGATGCCTTGTTCAGTACCTTTGCAAAGCGTTTTGTGAAGAAATTAAAGAGTTCAATAAAGTGCAGTTCTTTGAAAGCCTCCATCAGGGTGGATCTACCCCTCCCTTCATCTCTAATAATATTTTGTATATATTGCTCTGTGGACCTATAGAATTAAATTTTGTAATATTGTGCAAGGTTTCAATAGTTGGTATTACTCATGTGCATGGCCAAAAAACTCTAAACTTTGAAAGATATACAACATCATGTACTTGAGATTTAGATGACTGGCTAGTTCAACAGGAGACCGAGAAGAGTGAAATTCTGGATGAAGCTAACTTTCATTAGTTAGTAATGTACTAGAGATATTGACTTCTATTACAATTAAGCTTTTACACATATTCCATTTTATATCTACTAAGACAAAAAAATAAATAAATTTCAAAGTAGTCATCCACAACTCAATTATGCTTGAACTCCATCCCTAATTTTATCAACTAACAGATAGCCATAAGCAAATAGCATACACCAAGGAACCTCCTCTTGAATGTAATTCATAAGAACATCCAGAATTAAAGAAAAAAGATATAGACCAAGAGCAAAGTTTTAATGAAATTCAGTATTAACAAGAAAATCATTAGACAAACCACCTTGCGATCGAACACATGTCACACAATCTTTTTTTTCTTCAGCTCTCTAAAGAATTTCTATTAATACTCTACCATAAACTTTTTTCAATATCAATAAAAATTAAAAAAATATCTTCTTTTCTTCCTTCAAAATTTCTCCATTAAACATCTTAGCAATGTATATTTTTCATAGTAGATCTACTTAGTATAAAATCAGCTGTAAAATACAAGTATCTATTCATAGTATGTAATCAATCACTCCCCCAGAATTTCAACATATGGCTCATCAATTTAATTCCCTTAAAATTTATACAATCATAAACAGCACATTTATTCCACTCATCAGATATTTTTTTAATCTTCAAAATAACATTAAATAACCTTATAAACCAAAAAAACTCCTTACCCAAAACTTTTCACACATCGACAAGGATATCATCTATTATTCCACTCTTTGCCTCTTCAAAGTAGTTTAAATCTCAGCGTTACTAACTCAACAAATGCAAATATAATTAATATTATTTTTACAATCATTATGTTCACTTATAATAATTTTATCGGTACAACATTCATTAAAAAACTTAGTAAAATAACCCATTCATTTATATTAAATACCTTTATCCTTAAAGAACTTTTTGATCATCACATTTAATATATTTTACTTGAATTAAGTTAATTGGCTCTCTTATCTTTTAATTTGGTTAAGTTATTTATAACTCTTTCCATTAATGATTTCTAATTTATCATATAAATCCTCAAATGCAATAATCATAATATCACGAATTACTAATTTAGATTCATGATAAACTAGCTTATATTTCTTCTTATTCTCTTCATTTTCATGTTTAAACATTCTATATATCATATTTTTTTTAATCTTCACTTGTTTATTTTGTTTCCACCATCATACAACTTTATTATTGGGCATTTTCTCTTTTGATTCACTAAGTATTATTTATGACACATTATAAATACAACTAACAATAGACTTTACCCTCAAAATCTAATTGTCCAAGTTTTAAATTTTCAAACTTAAGAATATCTATATTATCTTTCTTAAAATTCTATTATTCAATTTTAAAACATATTTTAAATTTAATATTGTTTTTCTTACTTTTTATTTTCAAATGTAATACTAATAATCTATGTTCGGTAGTCAAACAATCGCCTTAAATAATCTTACAATCCTTGCATTTAGAGGATTTTTTTTCTTTAAGAGAATATTAATCTAAATTTCAAAAACCTTATTTTAAGAAATGGCAATACATTCATCTATTTTATTAAGAGAAAATGTCAAAATGGTTACTTGACTCTTGTAATTTATTAATTTTAGTCCTTGATACTTATATATGAACAAGAGCCAATGATAAAATGAATAAAATGCAAGAATTAAGGGACCATTTTGACAATTATCACATTTTTTATAAAGTATTAGAAATCATTCTTCCTTCTTTATTAATCTCTTGAAAATCAAAATTATCATGCATACTATTAAATTCTTCAATCACCCTTCCAATAAGTTCATTTGAATCTTCCCTAATAAATCATTTAAATTTCTTTTTTGTGATATTCCTTGAACAAAGTCTTCTAAATCATGCAATTTTATTCTTTTATGCTTATATTTAATTGTATTTGAGGGGCAAAAATACTAGCAATATTAAACATTATTCCATTAATTATAATATTTAAATGTGATTCTATCTCTCAACCACTTAATTTATGTTATATTATCTTTTAGATTTTCATCCAAAATGATATGATGATTCTTCTCCAAACATCAGAGTTTAAAACCTAAATTATAAACTACTTTTGTTTTCTTTCCAATCCACTCTATTTCTAGAAAGACATTAATCGTATATCTTATATTAATCATAATATCTAATAACTTTAAATGCTTGCCAGTAAGACTACCAATATTTCATCTACCTAATCTTAAATTAGTATCATGGAATAGCTTTTTGTACCCGCATTCGTCCATAATGCGAGAACTCTCGCATATTTGACACTACACATGAGCATCAACGTAGCAGCCTTTGCACACCTTTCATTACATTCAGACAATGTAGCGCATCACTTCCAAGGAACATCCTAGCTCTAGCATAATTTTTAAAGGGTTCATGTCATGAAAATATTAAATAAAGTTTTATGCTAAAAATTGACTAGCTAACACAAACCTCCTTTCTCATTCAAACTTAGAACCCAAACAATCACTCCAATTACACAAAATTAAGAAGATAAGCCTACGATCAATTTGAGCAACCAACCATACATGCCATAATCGAATGATTGTGAAAAACCTTGCCCATAAGAGAGTAGCAAGAAAAAAGCTAGTTTCCTAATATCTTCTTTATAAAAATGAATGTCGGTTTGCCTTCTTGCACAAAAAAATATTTAGATTCAATAAATAGGGGAGGGGCAACAGCACTTAGAGAACTTGTGTAAACAATCAGTCCCCAAACCAGCTAAGGGGTCAAACCTCTGGGAGCAAGATCATTGGCCAAATCTTAATCTATTACATAGTTCATTATGATTACGCTTTGAGCGATCTATAATTTATTGATACGATGTAGACCCTTAAGGTATAAAAACAAGCTTTTATGCAATCTAATAAATATTACCTTTATATTTTTCATAAATATTGCATTTTCTTTGTATTTGATATAATATATCATCACAAAGTATGAAAATTTAGCATTAAAATTATGCATTCATACTTTATCATCCATCAGTTATACACATGCTTAAAGAATATTTACAACTTTTAACATGAAAAATTTTAATTTAATGTCACTAATGAATAAGGGACATGTGATTCAAAAAAGAACTAATATACATTGCTCTTTCAATATATAAAAAAATGACAATAATTAAATTTAATTATATTAGTTATACTTGATAATTAACTATACTGATATATAACCAAAATTATAATAAATATTGGCATTATTTATATTAAATAATATTGTTAAATATATTACTTATGACCAAAATTAGTTAGCAAAATTAAAAATTAATTATATTAATTAATAATAATAATAATAAACCATATCAATCAATTATAATTAATTATAATTACATTTGATCATATAATTACATTAGTTGGAAACAAATGCTTCATGTAACCACCCCACCTAATAGGACTCAGGTTTAGTGTTGTTGCTATAAAATATAACTATAGTAATCATAACTATACTTATTATATTTATATAGTTGATAGTATATATAAAAAAATTTATATAAAGTATTATAGCTAATTATAAATTATTATAAATTTTAAATAATAATTCATATACTTGAATAATTAGTTTAAATAAAATCAAATAATTTTGAATAGTCAAACTAAAGTCAGTTTAGCAGTCAAACTATTTTAGTTTAGCAACCAAACTTAACAAGATTAAACCAATCTAAGCTTGAACCAAATTGTCCCTTAGCTCTTATTCATTTTGCGCTTAACTTGGCTTAGCATAACTCAACTTAGCTCAAATATCTTAATTTTTTCTTTGATCAGCTTAGTTTCTCCAACTTGAGCTTAACTAAAAGGTTACAACTTATATAACTTATCTAGCTTAGCTTGTCTAACACATGTAGCATAATAAGCGTAAATGATTAGTTATTGATTAGTATAATGAATTAGAATAACTACTTAGTAATATATTAAATAATTAGTAAGTATAATTATTTGTATATACTTAACTATTAATTAGCACAAGTAATTAGCATAATATAATTGACATAATTAATTATTTAATAATTAGCATAACTAATTAATTATTAATTAAAGCACTTTATTAGTGTATAAAATCAATAATTAATTAGCATAAGTATTTTAATATAAGTTATTTATGATTACTTAAATTACATAAATTGATTAGCATATTTAATTAGCATAATAATATATTATTAATTCTAAATTAAATAGATTTTAATCCATTGAGTTTAAAAAGTTTAAATAAGCTTACATCTAATTCTCAACAGAATAACTTAATAGCTTAGTTTAACTCATTTAAACCACTAATCTAATCCTCAACTAAATAGCACTTTAATGTTTATGAGAGTAAGTTCGAATATTCAAATTTTCAAATTTTATACTTTATGCTAAATGAATATAATTTAATATTTAAGCTTTTTAAATAAATATAAATTAGTTATTTACAAGAGTTACTCCTTAAAAGTTACTTATATTAAGTTGTTATGAGAATTTTACTTTATTTAGTTATATAGACTGTTATAGCCAAGTTTTGATAGAAAAAAAGTTCAAGGAACAAATTCAAGAAAAATAAATTATGAATGAATAGCCTGATTAAAGCTTTGGATTTATCTCATATCATAGGTTCAATTCCAATTGGCCACATATTTAATTCTTATTTGAAATTCACCTTCACTCGAAAAAAATAATCCAAGAAATATAATTCTCCTTTCACCTCTAAACAATTGGTTCAAAAGTTTCTTTCATGAACCAACAAATACATAGACCATTTAGCCTTCATAGGTCAATCACCAATTGAATACCCTCATGCATGGATTCTAAGTGTGTTATTGCTCCCAAAACGTCCAACATCATCATACAAAAACCTTCACACTTCATCTAGCAAGTATTTTGGGTTATTTGGTTTTGCAATATTTTAGGCAGAATGTAATATATTAACATGTATGTGAACTTTTTAAATGTTTGTTTGTAGATTAAATTTATTATGCATTTTTCCAAGGTTAATTGAATATCAAATAACATCAAAAATATTTAATGAATTTTACACCCAAATCATTTCATAAACATTTAATGCCATGGTCTTTGGATATGAGAGTTGATCTATTTATTATTTTTCCATGTTCATCTAATAAATCTTTGTGCAAAAATATGTTTCCCCTCAGTCACTTTTTTCCATAACCCTAGTTTCTACTTCTCTATTCTCTAGCCAGAACAAAAGTTAACATAAGCGCTGACATCAATGAGGCAATCCCTACAGTGTCATTCTGGGTAGCTGACGAGACCATCTTCTTTGTGCCCTAGTTTTGACACAATCAAGACCCTAAATTGAGCAAGTCGCCAAACTTGCCGCCGCCAAGAAGGCTAAAAGATGATCACTTTAATGATCCAATCATTACCAGGCCACAATAACTTATGCTAATGAGTGTGAGATATTTAGTATACTTGTGCAACGACCAATGTCATTACTTTGCAAAATAAGTCAAATCTCGACTCAAAAATTAGGATCTCGGAGAACTTCAAATTAGGGCAAATCAAAATACCATTGGATAGAAATAATTTTTAGATCAAAATATCATAATTTGGAAGAAATCCGGATAACAGAAACTCCTACTTTAATTTCTAAATTGTTTAAATTCAATAAATTGAAAATTTTAAATACAAATCCAATTTCATCGATTTTTTTGTCATTGAGTTAAGTATATTATTTAAAGGCTACGCTAAAAGTTTCATCGATTTTGGAACTTCGGCTTGATCTCAATTAAATTTTAAAGTTTTAAACTTCAAAAATTATTTTAAAATAAAATATTGCTCCAAATCAAAAAAAAATTGGCGCGAGAGTGTTCATCTCATTGTAGCATCACCTCTATGTCAAATTTTGTTATTTTTAGAAGTCAAATGATAGAAAAATACGAAAAATTTAATTGAAAATATTTACCTGCGTTTTCCCTATTTCCTTACTCTGCCCCCCCTACACCATGGTGCAGGCTCTGTCGCTCGATAGAGTCTGCCGGACGCTAGACGGAACGTGCGGCTCTTGCACCCGCCGCCCTGGTCGGCGCCCGATCGGCGGCTACTGGCCGGTCGTTCCCCCCTCCTTCTCCTTCCCTTCTCTATATATCCCCCACTCTCTCACCTCTCCCTACAATAAACTCTCTTCTCCTCCCTCAGCCAGCCACCAGCCAGCCGTCCGACCACCCCACTCCGGCCACCCCCTCCGGCCCTCTTCACTCATGTCTGCATCCCTCCGGCTTCCGGCAACCCTGACCCTAGATGAGAGGAGAAGGAAAAGAGGAAGAAAATAGGATAAATTTTGCTTTTTTTATTGTTTATTTTATTTTCTTTATTTTTTTCATAATAATAATAATTATATTATCTCTAACAAGTCATTAGTATCATTATTATTGTCATTAATTAATAATGATAAAGTATAAATGTTATATTAAGATTATTATTTTTATTCTATCAATTTCAATTCAGTCATTTTCATTCTATCTTTTCTTAAACACATTATTATTATCATTATTATTATTAAATAATGGTAATTATAACACTATTATATATATTATTGTTACTTTCAGTAACTTAAAATTCTATCTTCTATCAAAAAGAGAGTGAGAAAAATAAAATAAAAAGAAGATAATAAATATTCCTAAGAATATCATTCTACTTTATTTTTATCTCAAGTTTTATAAATCTCTAAGTATTGGCTAAAAAGACTAATTTAAATATAAAAAACATATGCAGATTCAATCAACTGTTGCATTTTTAAAACTTAAAGAAAGAGATATCTAGTATATATACATATATTATTTTTTATATTTTACGGCTGCTTAGCTAAGCTTTGAACCAAATTCATATTTGATGCTTGGTTGGTTATTTGAAACCAACAATGATTGGTTACTGGAAAAATGACATCAGTAACGTACGTTGGTTGTTACTAAAAAAATAACATCAGTAACATACGTTGGTTGGTTACTGAAAAAATAACATCATTAATATACATTGATTGGTTACTGAAAAAATGACATCAGTAATATACGCTAATTGGTTACTGGAAAAATGACATCAATAACGTACGTTGATTGGTTACTGAAAAAATGACAATAATAACATACGTTGGTTGGTTACGGGAAAAATGACAACAGCAACATACATTTAAGTGATAATATTTTTTGTAGAAAATTAATTATCCCTTTTGCGCAATCGCCTTATTTTTCCTGTATTTTTATTACATCCTTATTTTCGGTAATCGCATCTCTGCTAATATAAAATGTAATATTTTATTGTTTACTACGGTACTTGAGAGTATTCTCTAATTACTAAGAATTCCAACCCCTGTATTATTTTATTTACAATACCAGGTCATGTACTTCTGAGAGAACTCGAACGAAAGCTTTAAATCATAAATCTTTCAAATTGTTGATGGATCTACAGTGCTACTTTACTTTTTATTTTATTTTATTTTTATTTCAATTTATCTTTTGTTTTAAAAAGAAGAATTTTGTAAGAAATATACATTGGCTATTTTGTATTATGGAATAATGATAAATAAGAAATATCATTTGGCCTTTATATGTGTATCCCTTCTCTTTTAAATTGCTCAAAAGGATCATGCGGTTTATGAATACCTAATATCGGAACAGTTCTCGCTAAACCGGCATCGGGCCATCACAACTTGAGTTCATTTTTGTAAAAGTGCTAATGGGACTTGTGCTTAAATGTAGACAAATTATGGTTGGAAGTGGTGCAAGAAAAAGGTTAGTATTAAGCAATCGCAAGCAAGCCATAAAATAAAGATCACACAATCAAACACAATTTTACGTGAAAAACAAAGGCCGAAAATACAAGGAAACCAAATGCCATGATACTCCTAAATAAAATTTTCTAGCGGGGGCGCTATCCCTTGATTCTCTTGACCTGATCGAGCACATCAATCTCCCCTAAGACCCCATCTACATAGTGTGGGTTAGGTCCAAACCAATTTTGAAGCATATACAAAACAATAATGATGCTTAATTTGTGTTAGAGATGCTATATAAATATATGACGTGTTAGCATTATCAATTTTATGCTGTCATCTTTTCTTAAATCATATTATATGCTCTTTTCAATTCTTTACTAGATTAATATTAGTTGATGAAAATTCTAGAGATTTAAAAAATTTATGCAAATGTTTGAAAATATGGAAGAAGAAGACAATATACAATTTAAACAAACTTTAGGTTAGGACTGAGCTAAAGTCTAAGCAAAATTTTTATACAATAATTGTTCAAGCATCTATTGTAAGGACTTCAATAATACTTGACCCATCTAAGAATAGGAAAGGCAGCCAAAATCCAGCTAGAGATGTACAACATTGCTCATATTTATAAAGGTTAAAGGCAGCCAAAATCCAGCTAGAGATGTACAACATTTCTCATATTTATCAAGGTTATATTACGGATCCAAAATTGAGTATATCGATATGATTTGAAGGTAAGAAGAGTCATTATAGGTTATGTGGGTCACTATGATCCAAAATTCATCCAAAGGGCAAGTTGCTCCACTTTGACATCCAATGGGCCATTGCATTTGAAATTGAGCTGCCGAGATTCAACTTCCAACATTCAGGATAAACGGTTAGCAAATATTTCATGAAAATTTTTATAACATTGGAGAACTACAATATGAGTTGATTATTCTTCTGACAACTACTACCCTATACAATATTCAAAATAAATGCAACGTTCATGCCTTATTAAAAATGAGTATAACGTTCATGCCTTATTAAAACCCTAAATTAATTTAAGGAAACTTAAATATGAGCATCAAATGATGTATTAAGCAGAGAAATGATTAGTTTAACCTAAATCTTGTAATAATCCTTATGCGCTTAATTCTTGAGTAAGACATAACAAAATGAAAACTTATGATTTAACTTGATCACATCCTCTTGTAAGAATAGTAGAGATTGATCATAGTTGTGATTCTTATGAGTAATAGAGTGTCCTACATCTTTAGAGAGAAGCCATCATAATTAGATTACTAGGACATTCAATTTAGCATGTTTAATGATTGAACCCTTAATAAATCTTGTTGAATAATTTAAAAATCTATTAAAAATCGGCCTAGTGTAGTGTTATGCTTAACATAGCATGCTTAGGATATAGATCCCTTAAATCTCATTGTATGAGCTAAAAGTCTTCAAGTGATATACCGTATGAAGAGTGAATTATCATCCTATGATAAGTAGGAATATTATAACTATTAGGTTATTGATGATAAGCCTTAAGTCTTAAATAGCATCTTAGATCAAACCCTTAGAGAGCTATTATTGATTGTCATTTAAAGACTTCAACTTTGTAATTATTCACACATAAGTGAACAAAGAAAAGATCATTCACTATGTGAATTAAAAAATAACATTAGCTTTATTTAAGATCAAGTTTGATTATCCTTACACTTTAGGTCACCCAAGAATTAGTTTATCCTTTGGATGCTATATTCAAGTAGCTAGTATAGAATATTGAACTTTAATGCTCAAGTGATTTTAAGTTAAAAGAGAAAATGAGTAGTATTAAGTGATAATCCTTACCTTGTGGTGTTAATAGGATTTGTGAATGGGAATTGTGAGATAATGACTTTTGTGATGTATTGAAAATAGACATAATTACCTAAGCACTTATAAAGTTTAGAACTTTTTATATTAAATAAATTCTAAATTTTAGAAGCTAATAATGGGATATTAGAACATTGGCAACCTCAAATTATGAGAATATAAAATCTTATATACTCAAATTAGTAAGATAATAATAAAGGTCATGACAACATTGTAAAATCATTAGATTATAATAAGTAAAACATTATTATACTTAATATCATGGAGAACCAAAGATTAAGTTATAATAATTACTCATTAAATGATAACCTAACTTATTAAATATGAATAGAATATTCTATATTTAACGAATTAGCTTCATAGACTAAATTATAGTAAAACTAAGAATATAGAACATGGAGTGATATATCATATTTTAATATGTAGGAATAACCTAACTGCCTTATTATTAATAAATACATAGTTGACAATTATCATTGATCACTATAATACAATGATAGACTTTAATCTCTGAATCAATAAGAGATTAGAATTAGAATCTTATGTTAATAAGATCTATTACCTTATTGAAACCTTAAACTTATGATATACAGTTTAATTGTAGTATTCCTAAAAGCTATAGGAATGCCCAAAACTTAAATATTGAAGTAAACTTAATAAATCCTTAAAGTTAAGCTTAAAAGGTTAACTAGAAAATTTCAGAAAAGAATTTAACCTAAAGAGTGAAATTTTAAGTCATTAAACACTAGATATGAGATTAATGAACCTTTTTAATCAAGGTTAGCGTGAACTAAACCCTTGAAACATTATGTTCTTGATTTAGAATCAATGAACCTATTTGGTAACTAGCATGATAGAAATTATCAAGTTATAATTTTAAGGTGAGCAAGTGTGATCCTATATATGGATATATTATTAGATAATTTAGATAATAAAATATTCAAATGAGCTCTCAACTCACAATTAATATTATACCTTATAAATTATTTTGTCATCACATAAAGCTTAATGAAAATATTATTTTCCAAAATCACATTATTATATTATTATACTTCAATTAACTTAGAAATCTATGATGTCTAAGATAATTAAGGGCTTGATTAGTTCCAAGCATTAGGACAGATAGTAAAAAAATTAAAAAAATAATGAATATCACATGGTTTACAATAATTTGATAATCATTGAAACGTTGCAACGCATTGAGATCAAAGCCTTGAATCATACGTTAAGATTTTTGGTGCACATAATATACATTAAAAATTACATTATAAGAGTTTTTACTTGGTGGATATTAGTACAACTGTCATTAAGCCTAGCAGGTTATTGGAGTATCAGGAGACTACATCATTCCTATGAGGGGAAATATGTGTGTTTGCAGTTGACCCCACTTACTTATAGTTAAGCAGATGTGCTCAACTCCTCCGTGTTCTGCGCCCACATAACCAAAATTATAAGATAAATAAATAACATTTCAATTTTACAGTCTTTTATGATTGTATTTTTCATTACTTTCAGTCCTTGAGGCTGAGATTGCTTACTTGCTTACTTTGTTGCAGCACCTTACTTTACTGCTATATATACATACAGTTTGGTACAGTATAGCTTTACTTACTTATCACTTACATATTTTTCTATACTGTCTTTTATTTAGCATTGTTTACTTTGACATATACATGCTCCATTTACTTTTTTAAAGTGCATTTTTGTGCCTTATTAATCTATTTGATGCAGTATTAAATAATTAAATGATGAGCAAACCTACTTGCAAACTTTACAGTCTTCGACACTGTTTTCTTTTCTAATCAATCATTTGCATTATGCTCTGTTTAAATAAATTGTAAATGGTTAATGTGACATCCGCTTAACAAAATTATGTTTTATATGCCCTTAAATTGTACTTGGACTTTTTAAAGTATAACCGCTTGTTTCTTTTTATTGGATGTGCCCTACCATATAAAAAACCAAATCCAGAAGGTGCATAAGCTTTATATGGATCTTGAACTCGAGGTGGATCGTGTCCAGTTGTTGCAATTCTTGCACTCTTCCTATTTTCAGTATTTTCTTTTATTTATCTTAGAGGACATGTGTCCTTAAGAGTTTGTATAAATATTATTAAATGTTGTATGTTATTTTACTAATCTGTGATGCATCTTTCAATTATATGAATGGTTGGAATGATATGTATGTGTAATTACATTATTTATGCATCTGGTTTTTCCCCTTTATAGATCAATAACTCCCCGCAACACTTAGTAATGGGTTTAGTATTTATAATCCAGTATTAAGTATTACAGTAACACTCGTTATTGGATAAGATTACTTAATCTAATAACGGTGTGTTACATTCACACACCTACAGGCAACTCGTCGGCCGCTTTCAATACCTTACCATCACACATTCATCTATCAGTCACGCCGTCAACTGTATTTGTCAACACATGCATCAGCCTCTACAGCATCACTTCACACAACTAAAATGCATATTACAGTATATCAAAGGCGCCACTCATCTTGGGCTACCCGTCACTCCTTCCACCATGGAGCTTCAAGCACATTCAGATGCAAACTAAACAGGAGACTCTACTAATAAGAAATCTACAACCAATTTTTGTATGTTCCTAAGCCAAACTCTAATCAGCTGGAGTGCCAAGAAACAGCACACAATAGCACGATCCTCCAAATAAGCCGAATATCGAGCGCTTGCCTCAAACGGTTATGAAAATTATATGGCTTCGCAGACTACTTCAAGAATTCTAACATCCTCAGTTGCAAGCAACAAAAACAAATTGTGACAACTTGTCTGCTATCTCTCTCGCCAACAACCCGTTATTTCATGCTTGCACAAAACACGTAGAAGTGAACTTTCACTTCATCTCGCACAAAACAAGTAGAGGTCGCAATACATTACGCACCATCAAACGAGCAAATAACAGACATCCTCACCGAGCCACTTTCAATCTCCCGATTTAACTACCTACAAGATAAGTTGATGTTCAAGAGTTCACCGTCACCTTCCAGTGGGATATTAAAATATAACTACAGCAACGAATGCTATATTAATCAGAATTAGAAACCATTAAAAGTTATAGAGATTAGAATATAACCGACGGCTGCTTATTGAAGGCTTGACATTGATTAGAATTTGTAACCGACATATATTATCACTATATATACATGTATGTTGTAACAACATATGCAATACATAAAGTTCTTCTAATTTCAATTTAATTCTTCTCTCTTCCTCTCATTTCAACAGATGATAGGCAATTGAGCTATTTTTGATAATTTGTCAATTATTACCCAAACAACAACATGACATTACTTGAATGTAAGTAGAGAAATACTTAAAAGTAATAAGAGCATTAGATAACATGCAACACATCGCTAGAAATTCATTATAACATAACTGATTCAAAAGAAACCTTTGGTACATAAACTTGATTTTCAACTAATGGTAACTAGATCACAGAACAATCTTAAAAAGCGCAAAGTTAGTTGCAATTACCTTGAAACAAGACAAATAAATGCTAATAAGAGAGAGAGGTATTATTTGTTTTTTATCATTTTATTGAGCAAACTATAGTCAATGCATAACCTTATTCTTTTATCTTTCTTAAGAATTAGCACTTACTAAGGTGGCACATTCAGCTTACCGAATACCTTATCAAGCAGCTCTTTCAACCAAGCATTTAGCTTTTAAGCCTCTTAAAGTCACAATGCTCAAAATCAAACTTCTATACAAAATTAGATTGATGACTAATTTTTACAGTTATGATGGACAACTAGTTAAAATATTAAGAAACAAGCTGGAAAATTCAGGTACTACAGATTTAAATTTTTATTGTAGACATGCAGATCATCAATAGCATTATTGCAACGATAAATACATCAACAATCATGCCTAAAACAAATGTTATGATGGACAACTAGTTAAAATATTAAGAAACAAGCTGGAAAATTCAGGTACTACAGATTTAAATTTTTATTGTAGACATGCAGATCATCAATAGCATTATTGCAACTATAAATACATCAACAATCATGCCTAAAACAAATTTCTGACAATAAATTTAAAATTTTATTTTACTTTGGATATTTTACTTATTTAGTTCCTTTAAAATTTCTTTTCCTTGATGATTGTTATAATTAGTCTTTTTTGTCAAAAATTTATTGGTCTGCGTGTGACTCGTTAATTTTCTGACAACTTATTAGTTTGTTAAATGTTTATTTCTTTTTTAGCAATCTTTATTCTCTCATATGTGTAAATAGGAATTCTCGTATGTATTTATTTTAATTCTCGTATGTATAAATATTGGTTTGCGTGTGACCTCGATATCTTTCTCATAAAAGCTTCATCGTGTTTGTGTAATCATCCTATTTTGTGATTTTAATCTTGCCTTTGGACTTTATTGTCCGCAGTTTCGTATGATTTGAAAAAAAAAAATTTAAGGACTACCTTTATTGGAGAGGATATTTGTAAAAAATGTAAATGGCATACTGAGAAATTAACAAAGTGTATCAACCAACCTATGACACCAAGACTTACTCCCACTAAGTGAAGTTAATTATATGAATCATTTGTAGCTATATAAATTATTTGTTTCCATTGTGCACAATACAGTGCAGTAACTCTGTATTATTTTTATTTTTATTTTATTTTATTTTATTTTATTTTATTTTATTTTATTTATATTATTATTATTAAGTACTTAAATTAATTAATTAAAATGTAAAAAATCATTGTTTTTAACTCAATTTAATTTCAAAAGTAAAAATCCTAACTTCAATACAAGATAAATTTAGAGTGCTAATCTTGAAAATATTAAAATTATATAATTATTATTATTATTATTATTATTATTATTATTATTATATTTATTATATGAGCCCTCCCTTCTATAAAACCTCACACAAGAAATAGAGGCAATTGAGAGGGCAAAAACACAATAAGATTTAAAAGCTATTTGGCATAAGAAAAAATTGAAAAATCTGAGTGCAAAGTAATTTGATTATAATATAATTTATTTTTAATGTAATCATATTATTTTGCTGTTATTTAGCAGTTTCATAGAAAACTTAATATTTTCTTTTTTGAAATAAAGTAATATGTGTGTAATGTTTTAAGTAAATTGCGGGGTAAAATTACGCTCCAAAATAAATTTATTTTCAATTTTTTAAATTAATCTGAGAAATCGATTTCATTCGAACTTGAGAAATCGATTTCGTTCAAAATCGTAAAATCGATTTCGTTAAAACTTAAGAAATCGTGAAATTGATTTCGTTCGAATGAAATCGATTTGTTTGAAATCGAGAAAGGCTTAGAGAAGGCTTTGAACGGCGAAACCGTGGAAGGAGAGGACGGACTCAAACAGCGAAGTTGTGGACAAATGACTTCCGTTCGAACGAATAATTTAGTTCGAATGATTGAATGAAAACATCCATTTGAATGATCCTTCCACTTCCACTGCCCGCATATCCTTGGAGTTCGGCTAATTCAAGCATAATTTATTTACTCACCTCGTATATATAGTAACGCAAAATCGAATTACAATGTAAAAAAATTTCGCCTGTTTTATATTATGCTAAATGTCGGCAATCTCAATTTACCTGAAAAATTTTACTGTGCACTTCTTTTACCTCAATCCAAACAGCCCCTTGGTGATTTTCTTTAGAGCATCTACAAGCGGCGCTGACCTCTCTTTAGTCTATTGCTTTCCTCTCCTTCCCCTCCATGTTGCATTCAAGCCCCTTTCCATCTTCTCTAAGTAAAACAAGCCCCAATTTTACTTAATGCAGCTCTAATACTGTAATGACCGTAGGTCATTTTGAGAAAAACATTCAGTTCCCGCTAAAGCTCAATTATTGTTGTTTTAGCCGTGAATTTCTGTTTTCAATTAAAATATCCCGCAAAATTTGTTTTCATCAACTCCCGCTAGAGTCTGTTAAGTGCTACAACACATATGGATGAATATAATTAGGGAGTTCTAGGAATTTATTCTACCCAAATCCTGCTGAGATAGAAAGATTATTCCTTTCATTCAATGTAATTCAAATTTTCTTGCCCATTAGATAATTATTATGTTTTAATTAAAAATAAAGCAGGTGTTACATTTAGAACGGCCTAAATAGCACGCTTTTCCTTTCAGAAACCATCAGCAATAAAGTCGATGGTTTCAATGGAAGGGTAGACGAAATCTATGGTTAGTCGTTACCTTCCTATAATCGACGCATAATTTATGTAGGAGATAAAAGAGCCGACAATTTCGAAAGGAAGGATCAAGGAGCTGCACGGGAAGGCCCATAACGTACGCACCTTGATCGGTAGCCCAGAAACGAACGTGCATTACGTACGCACATCCTATTTAACCCTCAAGAGCCACTCGACTCTCCCCACCCTAGCTAAAGCACTCAATCACGTCTTCTCTCCCTCTCAGCCGACCGAGCCCTCCCTCTCGACTCACCTGCACGAAGGAATGACTCTGGAGTCTTGCAGCAAAGATGCAGCAGTCATCAGGAACAAAACTTGCAGCCGGCCACAGAGGCGCATAAGCCAACGAAAGTAGAGACGATTCTGAACGTCTCAACAATCGGCATCAGCTCCCCGCACGATCGCCTACTCCGCACGATCACCCACTCAGCACAATTTCCTTCCGCTCAAAATCTTTTTGGGCTCGGTTTCAGGATATCTCGATATTAAGGTACGCAATCATCTTTCCACAATATTTCGATATATCAAGTCGGATAGCTATTGCTCTTAAGAAAGATTAGGAGTATGCTTGAAAGGAATATAGATTTAAACCTGTTATGCAATATTGAAATTAGTTAGGCACAAATTGATCAAGTTTCGTTACATAATTATGTTTAGATAGTTCTGTTTATATATCTTATGTTAGAACTCTACCTTGCATAATAAAATAGAACTTTAATTTATGATACAGACTTGAGATCAAAAATAAAGAGAATAAGGACTTATAAGGAGTTTAGAAATAATAAAAAGAGCATTGAGGAACATTAAAAATAGATAACTGCAGGGTTAGTAAAATCAAAATAATGTTAGTGTGAGTTTGGAAATGATTAATGATTGATCCAATGTTGATAGTTTTATATAAAGTTTCATTAGTCAAATAAAGCCCATCTCACATCCATTTTGATTTCAATATGAACTCTACTACCTAGCTTGCTTTAAGAATGCAATAATTAATAAGAGATTTAATTGAGTTCCCTTGTTGAGGTGTGTGAATCTGAAATGCTATAATTCAGGACTTGCATATATATAGCATCTACTGCACACTTGTATTAATTGTTATAAATGATTTATACAAGGTTCTAAGAATTTACTTGAACATATTCTGCAAATTTCAATACACTTGGATAATCTTGTTGTCAATCTCATCAGAACACCTTGTAAATGTTGGGCATAAGAATCGCTCACAAGGAATAATAGTTGAAATCGCTGAATTTTTATTACCTATAAATCTTAGTGATTAAGTTCTGAAATTTCTGAATTTAAAATACACTTTGAATTGTGCTGTGAAAACTTATTGTATAAATAATGAAACCTGATCATCCTAGTAACAATACATAAGTTTATTAATTAACTAACTAATCAAGATCAAACTTTAAAAAGAGAATATATGCTTTAATAATAAAGACGGATACTTTCAAAGGCTGATAAAACTACAAAACATAACTTTTGCAGACACATCAAATCTCTCAGTACTACATCAGAATTGTGTGACATCTAATTAAGTTTATACAAAAGTACACTGAATATTACTTTTATACTCTTATTTGCCTTTATCGCTGCTTAACCATCGCTTTGAGCCTGTTTCGTGTTGATATTGTTATTTTTACTACTAATAATATTTATGTATTTTGTGAATGTTGCAAAGGGTTCCGAAACGGTGGTTAAATAGGTTAAATATGGGGCTAGTCCTTGGGAGCTATATAAGAGTGCACTTGGAGCTTTTGAGGGGGCCCAGGTAAAGGATTTGCTTTTTATGAAGCCAGCCTCAAGATTCTGGCTTTGCCCATCAAAACTATTAATGTCGCTTCATGATATCAAGACAAATATGAACATAAATTTTTATGCAATTATGCGATCATCGTTTGAAATTTGGCATATGACATAATTATGTTAACGAAATGTTTATTTGTAAGAGTTATGATTAATTTTATATTAAAATCATGTTTTTCTGCAATTATTGTCATTTCAATTTTGTTGTCCACTTTTGCTTAAGTATAGTTTTTAATATTCTTTGCACTTAGAATGTGCACTAATGCATTATTTTTATAATGCCAACCCAAATACAGCTGGAGGAGTCTGAGATAGCTTAAAGGTGTTAAAAAGAATCATGGCGTAGATTTAGAAGAATAAAATTTTAGCTTATATTTTTTTTAGAAAGACAAACCTTTGTTTTTGTATGATGTCATTTATATAATATTCTGGATAATATAATGTTAAGTTGAATGAGTGATATTTTTATTTCTTGTATAGTTCTGGGTGTTTGTTTGAACGGCATTTTGATTAATCGTCAATATGATCATGCGGGATGATGCATCTATGCTAGATTGGTTGTTACTAATCTAACATGGGTCATCACAAATACCCTTCCTTTTCCTTCACACATAACTCCGCTCCATGCATGCATGCTTTCTCGAGCCCTTTCCTCCCATATAAGAACGTATCAATCACCACCTCCCCTACCATGTTTGTTAGCAATATTAGTTCTTCCCCATTGCAGTAATTCATGTGATCCTCAATGCTTCATATAACATTCCTATGTTTGATTTCTATCATCTAGGAAATTGCTTCTTGTTTGCTTTCTCTAAAAGTAACCTCTCAAAAAGCAATTCCAAGAAGAAATTTCTAAAGTATGGTTTGCCTATCGCTGTTTAGAATATAAAAATTATTTATTGGCCCTGACCCTAAACTAACACCAATGTCGGTCAACTCACCAATCTCCCACTAACCGTCAACTGCCCATCATCCACTGTCATTCGTCATTGATGCTGCGCACAACATTATGATAACAGAGTATTTAAACAAAGGCAGCAGCAGCAACTTCCTTAGCAACAGCTAGTTAAGATAGTTGCAATTTCCCCAAACAAAACCTAAGCCCCCAGTGTTGGTAGCAGCCATATACATCTGTTAAGATAAAATAGTGGGCAAGATATCATTCCCGGTCTTTTATTTGGTCAAAATCAATGGGATTTTCTATTTGAATACTTTTGTTTCTATTTAAGTTAAAATAAGGATCGATCTAATTTGGGCAATCGTTAACATATTAATTCTCACTCTTTTGATGAATTCGATAAGACAACATTAACTCATACAAAATTCAACGGCCATTTTATTCAATATATATTTGGGCCTTTTTATTGTATTTTCCTTCTAATGGTGTCAGCTAAGAATAATTACATTAAATGCATTGCAAGTATTTATAATTTGAAGCATTTTACAATCAAATTATTTTTGCCTTGTAAGTTCAAAATTTAACTAAATCAAGGTGATGTTCAGTCAAAATCTGAGTTAAATAAAAATTTGGGATGCTGTTAAGAGATAAAGAACTTTATTCACAAGGCTTGTAGATGTCGTTTACTTTATAAGGAATGATACGTAGGGTTGGAGGCCCAAAAGTTCAATATGCTGATCTGAAAGGGTAATCTTATTTTTTTAAAAATAATATTTATTATTTTTTCTAAAATGGATGCATTAAACATAATTTAATATGCATTTTTCACATTAATATATACAAACATTATATTTTTAAAAAAATCTTTCACATAATGTAATAAGACATAAATACACTCACAATTAAGTATTGTTTATATCTTAGGTTACATAATAAAGGTATCAATCAAAATTATTATAATAAAGTAAAGCATATGATGTTAGTCTAACATATATTTTTTTAATACAAATACATCTTTATAACTATATATATCTGTCTAAATATTTCGAATATGTAATAAAAAGCCATAAATACAATAATAAAAGTATGATATATGAATAAATGAAAGCGTATGTTGATCTATGGAGCCACCCTCTGATAGCAAGTGCTAGAGTTGTTATACTATGGAAAAAGATTATGAAAACAAAAATAAAATAAAATTGAAAAAAGTATTAGGCCATATCTCCCGTAATCAAATTTTTAGTAATCCATTTACAATGTATATGTCAAGTTATAATAATTTAAAATTGCTAATTGGTTATTGTTAAAGTATTGAAAAAGCATAACCAAGAATATTTGTATCCTACTAAAATATTAAAATACATATAAGCAAGACTTTTATTTTATAGCCTTGGCAATCGAACATGCTTGCAAGAAATAACAATTTGATTTATAGATCAATAAATGGATGACCAATAAATTTGTGCTAAATGAGCACAATGATATTATCCCACCTGCATAATCTGTTGTCGTCAAATTGTATCACGATGATCAAAAAGACTCACAAAGAGGTGCAAGAAATACATAGCCATTTACCTCTATATAAATTATCAACTGTTACAAAGAAAGAGGTTGATATGGAAGGAGGCTATATTCATGGTACTCGTGTAAAATTTAAAATTCTGAACATGCGAGATAGCCATTTTTCATAAGATCAAATCCAATGATAGGACACTCCTAGGATGAGAATATAGTGATACAAAAGATAGGGCTTGGATAGCTTTGTAGTTAATGCTCGACCAATTTCTTGAGACAAAACAGTTCTGAAAATACAAAATATACTTAGCACAACAATGACTAAGCATGCTTCAATTATAGATGAGCTTTAGAGTAAGATATAAACCTTTTAAAGAAATGCTGCAAATGTTTTAAAGATTGCACTAACACGTAGAGTTCTTGATCATAGGTTAATAAAAGATTGGTTCAAAGATCATCAATATTTGAATCTAATTGAAGTACTTGGATGTAGTTGGGGTTCATTTAAATCGGTCCTTCAGACATCTAATGATGAAAGATATGACTAAATCCTTATTTAATATACAACAAAAAGGAGCTTAGCCATAAAATTCATGACAAAGTTAATGGTTGTAGCCAATCTAATATGGCTTGAACCTTAATGATTATGTTACCATCGTAAATTGAAGTGATGAAACTAAGGATGATAACTGCAAAGCTGAAAAACATTCTTCATGTTGATATAAATCTTTTTGGCACAAAGAATGCCAAAAAATGAATCTTAAATGATTTAGTAGGAGGGCCGTCAATGATAAAAATTAAGATGTTAGCAAAGTAAAAATGATCAAGAACTTTCTAATATATGGCACCCTTATCATGAGATCATAAATGCACTTGGAGATTTTGATAAAGGCATAACTAACCACTTGTATAGGCCATCGATTAGTTTGAAGACAAACTTCTAATCATCATCAGGATGAATCTAAATTGATATATATTGCTCCTATGACAAAATTGAGTAGTTTGATCTAGATAAAAAGTCAATTAAGTCATGTAATCAACAAATAGGATTTGACAATTAATACACATTCTTGAAGTCCCATCATTTGGAGATAATAATGCATGAACTATACACTAAGACTCATCTCAAGGAAGCCTCTTTTAACAAAATTGTTGATTTGTCACCTCAGATTAGTGTGCTCAACCAATTTTATTCATCACTGAGAATCAAAGGGAAGGTCAATATTATGTTGAATAATTCACATTGGTGATAGAAATCTAGAAGCTTGTTGATATATATATATATATATATATATATATATATATTAACATTAAAGTATAGTCACATGCTTATAATAGTATATATAGGTGCCATCTATGTATCTATAAATAGGCGTGTAATGCCATGTAATAGGTACGTGAATAACAATTGAATGAAATCAGCTCTCCTCTATCTTCTTCTCCTCTCCACCACTGCCTTCTCCAGCACTTACATGGTATCAGAGCAACTCCATGCTCACGCAACTCCAAGCTAACCTCAACTAAAGTATTATCGATCTCCTCTCCTCTCCTTCATTCTGCCCAAGAATCTTACAACCATTCAAGAATCTCAAAAACTCCCAACTTCCAACATCGCCTCTTTTCCCCAAGAAACACTCGAACACTTATGCTGCATCTTCCCAAGAACCTTCCAACTTTTCCATAAATCAAACAACAACAAACCTCTATCCTGTCAACCCTCCTATCACTAGTTCCATCACTCCTATCAGTTCTTCAACCTACAGCCCAGTAAAATCTTCAAGAACTAGCAACCTCCCCACCTTTTGTCTTACAATTACTATGGCCCCATCAACCTCCAACCTAAAATCCAACAACAACATTCAAGAACGTCAAGGACCTGCAATACAGTCCAGTCTCACAATCTTGATAAACAACATCAAGAATCGAGTAAATAACCTCCTTACCACTAACAATTACCCAATTTGGCATGTACAACTACTCAATCAATACAAAGAAAATGGTTTACATAGCCATTTAAACGATTCCTCGGCAAAACCCCCACTCCACATTCATGACAGCGTTGGAGGCCCATTCCTAATCCTCGAGCCACCGCATGGAGCTTCACCAAGTGAAACCTTATCTTTGCCTTCTACTCCACCATTTTACGCTCCATACTTCCCTACATAATTCATGCTGAAACTTGTCAAGAAGCTTGAAAAATCCTTGAATGACGACTCCAATCAGCCAATCAATCCAAAGTAATTCAGCTCAATAACGCACTACACAATGTCACCATGAAAGACAAGTCCGCAGTAGCAAATCTATCTGAAATCAAAGACAATGTTGACATTATTCTTTATACTTTGAACGGCCTCCTAGCCGCCTGTTCAACCATTGATCCGGAAGATATTATTCTTTATACTTTGAACAACCTCCCAGCTCAATACCAATTGTTCAAAACAACCATTCGCACCAATCTTCGACCTATAAGCTTTGAAGATTTATAATCCCTACTTTGCAGAATGAAATTAATCTCCAACACAAAGCCAGTGTGATCTTCGAAAAAGATGATCATAGCCTAAGCATAAATACGTAAAAGCATACGTACATCATCAGTCGAGATCAAACACCACGGTGTCCTCAACGATGTGGTCTAAGACCCTCCCGGGGAGCACATCTCCCCTAACAAAAGAAAAATTGCCCAGCCGTGATTTTCAACAACAACCGCAGCCCAGCCTTCTATTACACGCCAAAGGTCGCGGACGCAGCCGGCCATGGAGGGGAAAGAGGCCAGACACTCTCAGATTCCAGAACAATAAACAGCCGAGGCACTCATCCTCACCTAACAACAAACACAGTCATTTAGACCTCAAATGTTGGCACAAAGTTGATACATTAACGATTCTCACATCCCACGGTACTTGTTGGAAACAACCACATCAACAACAACTAGGCTCTTAACTCTGGTGCATCTATTCATATAACAAAGAATCTCAGCAACCTCTCCATCAGTCACATGAAGCAGTCACGACAAGGTCACGAAATGATCAAGCGCAGATCTTTGGTAACAGTCTATTACCCACTCCATCCCATAAACTAACTTTGTCTCAAATTTTACACGTCCCTCAATCTCAACTCAACCTTATTTATGTCCATAAACTTGCTACGGACAATAACTGCTCTATTACATTTGATTATGTTTGTTTTTCTACCAAGGATCTCCGCTCGAGTACAGTCCTCCTTCAAGGTCGGAGCTGTAACAGGCTCTATTTTATTCCAACCGAGCGTCCACATTCTTCCCAGCAACTCCTACTAATGTCATCCGCTGCCTCAATAAACTCAGATCTTTGGCACCAAAGATTGGGTCATCCAGAGGCTCCTATCCAACACCTTGCAAATCAGCGTCCACGCACCTATAGCAGCAACCACACCCACTGTCATCAATGCATCATGAATAAACATCATAAATTGCCTTTACAGTTATAACAATCATTGTTATCAACTACTATATTTAATTCATTCCAATGTATGGTGTCGGTCCCCCATTTTATCAAATGATGGTTATCAATATTATGTGTATTTTATTGATGATTGCTCTTGCTTTACTATGGTCTTTCCAATGAAATAAAAATTCAAGACAACAACCGTATTCATTCAACTACCACGATTCATTGAAAGACAATTCCAACATAAATCAAAATACTTTGTACCAATGGCAGTCTATTGCAACAACAACCTTACCATGTTCTTCAACAAACCGGTATTCATCATCAAATCTCGTGCCCCTATACACCACAACAAAATGGCGTTGTTGAAAGAAAACATCATCTCATAGAAACCACCGAAACTCTACTCAACAATGCCAATCTCCCACCAACTTTTTGGACCAAACGCCCAATTAACTTTTGTCTATCTCATCAATCGTCTTCCATCCACAACCACCCAAAACAAAACACCATACGAGCTCCTCCACAATCGCAAACCTACCTACGAACACCTTTGTGTATTTGGATGCACTTGCCATCCACTCCTACCACCTACACAACACTCCAAACTCACTTGTAATACAATCCCATGCATTTTCATTGGCTATTCACCCAACTACAAAGGCTATTGATGCTACAATCCTCTTACGCATAAAGTAACTATCTCCCAACATGTATATTTCTTTGAAAACCAATTCCATCCTCAAGTTTCCATTCTCGATTTCCTACAAACTCACCCAATACCACCATCTCTACCCCTCAGCTGCTCGTCCCTACCTCCACCCTTCCATCACCTCCTTCAAATTCAAATTTTGCAAACACCTCTCGACACAATATCCCGTCTACCCAATACACTACATCCACCGACCCATCACAATCCTCGCACTCACCTACAACCGCACCTAATCCCCGTCACTTACAAATATTCCAACCTCTGACTCATCCCATATCAACAACCCTCCCCCTCTGTCCACACATCCCATGTCTACCCGATCCAAGATAGGTACTATCAAACCTCATCACGTCCCTCTACGATTCTTCACCGCCCAATCAACCCCCACAACTCAATCCCACCACCTACCTTCAAGCCTCTAAACACGACCATTGGAGAAAAGCCATGATCGCTGAAATCATGGCCCTTAAAGATCAAAACACTTGGAACTTAGTTCCCCCATATCCAACCCAACCGTTCTTGGCAGCAGGATCTCCAAACAAAATAAAACATCGACGGATCCATCACTAGACACAAAGCCCGCCTAGTGGCTCAAGGCTACAATCAAACCTATGGGATAGATTATACCAAAATCTTTAGTCCAGTCGCCAAAATGTCTACAATTTGCATTCTATTCACCATGGTCACTCATCACCATGGGTCCTTACTACAACTTTGTCTCAAATGCATTCCTTCATGGATCCTTAAAAGAAAGTCTACATTAAACAACCACTTAGCTTCACCAACCCTACTAAACCCAACCACATATATAAGTTGAAAAAGGCCTTACATGGCTTAAAACAGTCACCTCTTCAATAGTTCTCTGCTGAATTCCTTACATCAATAGGCTTCACTCAACGTAAAGCTAACCCATCCCTCCTCATCTATGACAAATCAAACATCCATGCCTATCTCCTCATATGTTGACGACCGCCTCCTCGCCGGTAAAAAACAAGAATTTCTCCAACACACAATAAAAACAATGGAAGCTTACTTAAAAATGATAACTCTTGGGTTCCCCTCTCAATTCCTTGGCATTTTGGTTCAGCCCACTGCACACGGTCTCCACATATCTCAGGCAGCACACTGCTCAACTCCTCCAAGAAGCCAGAATGTCAGATTGCAAATAAGCCCCTACACCTAGTACTCCCACCGACAGCTCCTCCAAGAAGCCAGAATGTCAGATTGCAAATAAGCCCCTGCACCTACTACTCCCGCCGACACCTCCACCAATACCTCTGCCCCATTCACTGACCCACAACATTACCGATAGCTAACTGGATGTCTCCAGTTTCTCACCATCACGCATCCAAATATCAACCTCACCGTCAACCGCATTTGCCAACACATGCATCATCCATCGCAGGAAAACTTCTCTCAACTCAAACACATCCTACGGTACATCAAGGGCACAATTAAGTATGGTATACCAATCACCTAGTTGAATACAAAACTTCACGCATACTCCGACTTAGATTGAGCAGAGGACTCAACAAACCGAAAAATCACAACATGCTTCTACATATTTCTCGATAACACACTAGTCAGTTGGAGCGCAAAGAAGCGACCCACAGTGGCTCATTCCTCTATGGAAGCCGAATACAGAGCACTCGCATCGATGATTACAGAAATCATATGGCTTCGATGACTTCTACAAGAGTTTCATCATCCAACGTCGCAAGCTACTACCATCTACTGCGACAACATCTCTGCAATCTCCATCGCCAACAATCCATCATTCCACGCTCGAACAAAGCACGTGGAACTAGATTGCTACTTTCTCCGAGATAGCATCAAGAATAAAAAAGTTACCAACCAACACATACTGTCAAACGAGCAAACAACACCTCCACACCAAACCTCTCTCCATTACTCAATTCAACCATCTACGTGGTAAGCTGACGGTTCAAAACCACATTATCACCTTACGGGGAGATATTAAAGTATATCCACATGCTTGTAATTGTACATATATATATGTGTCTCCATGTATCTATAAATAGGTGTATAATGCCATGTAAAGTGAATAATAATTGAATGAAATCAGCTCTTACATAGATTAATAAAATTATTTAAGTATAAATCTTTGGGATCAAGTCCTGCACAATGGGAGTCATTTCTCTCATATGAAAGAAATAAATGACAGAAAAAACTCATGATAGATCAAATTAAGCCTTATAAAAATAGACTAAATTCTAGGGGGGATTTGCTTAGAAATAGTTAATGTGGATAGCTTTGTTGGAAAACTAGTGGTGATTAGATGAATAAACAATGGTTATAGCTAGACATTTTTGGGATTTAGGCCATACACTTCAAATCAAAAGATGTCATATGTCAGTTTGATGAGAAACCATTCTCATGGACATTAATGAAAAAAAAATTAATGTCTTTTCATTATACTTGAACATATTTGTTTTCATGTTCATCATGAAAGCTAATATGATAACAAAGCTACGCTTGGTTAATTTTTGTTGACAGTTTAGAAATTAATAGGGATCAAGGGCACCATCAAGTGTTAAGGCATCTTTCTTGAAACAAGGGCGAGGATCATCAATTCTATAATGGGAATCTCCTCTAGGGTGAAGTTAAAAATGATTGGAATCGTAGTAGTTTCTCTAATCATGTCTAGACAGGCGTGATACTGTTTATCGAGGAGGGTAGGTATGAGTATCTCTTCAATAAGTTATATCAATGCAAGGGTCTCTAGTTTTTTTAACACTTCGCTTTGCTATTAGCTATTGAAAATATAAAAAATGAGAGAGGTGAGTAAGGAGAAAGGATGGTTCTATTACTTCAATTTTTTTCTTTCTTACAAACAAGGCAACAACCTTGATCTTAAGTAATTACTGATAAAGTAAAACTTTCATAGCAATTTAATACAAATAACCCCTAAATATTTCACCTCATTAGTAATCACATACATTTCTTCCTAAGAGTTCTATATTTAAATATAAATATGTAAACTCGTGGATTTTGAAACGTACATAAATAAATAATTGAACTCTTAAACTATAACAATTATAAGCAAAATTAAACTCGAAGCTTAAAATTAATATTTCTATATGTTTTGTTTAGTTCAACAAAGAAACTACTTCAATTTGCACTTTTAGCGACCTAATTTGAAAGTTTGATAATTTCTAAGTTTCATATTTCACTTAGCTTAATCCTAGGATATTGTTTTATTGATTGTTCATTGCACTTTTACGTAACATCGATAACAACAAAAAACAAATAAATAATTATTGTTAACTTTGCTTAGAGGAGAACAGATCTCCAACTTATCAAAACACATATCGCATACTATTTAAATGCATTAACACTACAAAAAAGGTATTTCACAGAAATGTGTAATATTTACTCTTAAAACACCTAATTTTTAAATATTACTCGTATACTGATCAATTCTTGCATCTTATTATCCACACTAATTATTTTAATATTATAACAATGCATTGGAAAATGTAATGAACATTCAATTGGGTGAAGTAGCAGCTTCTATAAGATAACTTCCAAAAAATCGAGGACTAGAATGAGTTATCCAAAATTCAGCTTTTAGAAATAAAATATCTAAAAGAGCTCTAATATACACTAGAAGCAAGATGTACGTCATCAAACCTACAATCACGAAGTCCTACATAAATGACGCAGTAAAAATCGCAATAAGATATACAAGATCAACGTTCGGATTCTGACCTCCAAAAAACGTCCATTATATATTCGATCTCGCCAATCCCAGACTTTGATCGAATAACGAAGGGAAAATAAAAGAAAACCTAACGAGAGTTAGAATGAAGCTTACCGGTGATCTCACAGGGAGGCGAATCCGCCGGCCTCTCGAGAAGAACGCCGATTGAGATAGCTTCCGCATCTTCAGTGCTTGAGGTCACGAACGATATCGAACCTTCCAGGGAACCCTCGGTAACAAGCCAGTTCGTGGAAGAGAACCACTGAAGGCTCGTGCTTTCTTCCTTTCCCGGTACTCTCATTGTTTGGAAGCTGGGACTTTCGTCCAGACGTTTAGGCAAGCAGTTTTAAAGAAATGCTATTTAGAAAAATAATTTATATAAACTTTAAAATTAATATTTACATTATTTTAATTAAATAAATAATAGAAATATTATTTATATGATTAATGTGACATCCAAAAAAATTTATTTAATAGAATTTAAGATTATTTAATTAGTATTTTATTTTATTCATATTAAAATAATATAAATATTATCAATTTGAAATATATTCAAATTTTATTGAATAGAATTTTATGGTTGTCACATCAGCAAGTCTAAATATTATTTCTCTATCTAAAAATCTCTTCGAGTAAGCTAATACTGCTCACAAATTCACATTTTTGTATTTGATTTGAAGTTTACTAAAAAAAATTGATCTATTTATAAAATAAAAATATTATTTAGATCCGTTAACATAGCACACAAAAATTTTCATAATATTTGGATTTTATTTCATTAATGTTTATTTATTGAGAAATATTATTTATTGAGAAATGTGATCATATAATTATTTTATTAAAGCTTAATTTATTCAAAAGATTTTATTCAAAAGATATATAATTGTATTCTGATTTGTTAGTATCTTTAAATTAAAATTCTACTTGATTTAAAAGAAAAATTAAAAATTATTATATGATTTTGAAAAATAGGTTTCGCACATAGAACTTATAAATTATATTTAAAATAGTTCAAAGAATTACCAAATATTTTTTTATATTATAAAAAGAGCCAATAAAAATACATATTGTTAAATGAAAATTCTAATCATCAACTGTTTTTCGAAACTAAATATATCTATTTTTCTGGTGAAATTTGAAATTGTAAAATATTATAAAAATTCAAAATTTTAAATAAGAATCAAATGATTTTTCTTAAAATTGATCTTAAAAAATAAAAATATAGTTAATTAAAATTGAATTAAAAATAAAATCAAAATCTTAACTTATTTTATCATGATAACATCCATATAATTTACTTATTTACTCTTAACAACTTGTTATGTATTCCATCATCATCATAGTTTTGTTTCATTGCATCCTAGCAGCTCCAATCAGGCTCTTGTCTCCTATTGCTACCCAATTTTTTCACACAATTCAAGGAGAAGCGGATCTCTCGCTCACTCTTTGTCATCGTATAAGAGAAATGCTAAATCTCCTCAATCGAAACCTAAGCAACTCAGCAAGATCCTTTATTTTGCTAGAAGCTTATGATGCCAATTCCAAAGCAATTTCGTGGTATAACCAAGATCAACTAATCTTAAGTTGGTAAATTTCCTCCCTCTCTTATGGTCTTTGCTTCAGTAATTTCTTGAGAAACAATTGCTTCCATGTGATCAATCCTAGCTGCAATATATGCTTCTTCATCCCATGTTCGCCTACAACAGCAAGAACTACAGTTACGAAGCATAAAAAAGGCTTGATAAAGATGTCTGACTTCATGCAACAAGCTAAGGCCTAACACATCGACTCAACATCGCATGATCCCCTCTGAAAGAACAGCAGCACATCCTTAATATACTTACAGGTTTGGGAGTCGAATTATTCTCTTCTATTACTGCAGCCGTTACAGCTCATATCACTATAATCCAGCTAGATGAACTCACCAATATTCTTCTCAACCATGAACTCATGTATGTCGAACACTCCATCGAACTTATTCATGTTCCAATTCTAACCAACACAACGCACATGGATCACACTGCCTTTAATCACTTTCATGGATCTACCTCATTTTATGATTGAGGCGGAATCGTATGTGGTCAGAGATGCTACAATGGGTCGTTCACTTATCCAGTGTCAACTATGCTACAACTTTGGTCACACATGTGCCTACTTCTTTAATAGAAAGAATTTTTCCTTATACCCAACCGAATAGACAACCATAGCATCGAGTGTCCCTTCCTCCCATTTTGCTTCAGCAGTCGATCCTTAGTTTTTGAATTTCAGAGCCACACATCAAGTCAAAACCTAGTCTGCCAACATACAAAACCTTCAAACCATATCATTGCACATAGAGGTTGTGAGTTGGCGATGACCGTGCTTAATACTTATATATTAATCTCATCATTCCTTTTGTTGTCAAGAATCTCCATATGAAACAAGAACTCCACCGGGGCATGCTCGTTAATTATATATATATATATATATATATATATATAATAAGGCAAGTTTTGGCAAATAATTATTTAATTAGGCTTTATGGAGTAACAAAAGTAATTTATAAATATAAATGTTTAATTGTAAGTTAAAATCTATACTATTGGATAATTTTCATTAATCATAAGTTAATGATGATAAAATCATAATTGTAAAATGTGAATTTAAAGGCTCATCATATTGATTGCTTCACAAAACAATTCATCTAATATTTCATTTATGTTTATCAAGCACAATCCTACAATTGCTAACTCCAAGTTATGATGCCTTTAGACTATAATATAAAGTTTACTTTATTCTAGTCAACCTAACATCTTTTAACATTCTATTTAATAATTTAAATCTATACTTAAGCTTTCTTTAAGGTTTGTACTAAATTTCAAGTCTATTAGAAGTCCATATTTAAGTATTTCTTACTCTCTTAAATACTTATTAATGATAACACATTAATGATTCTATTGAAGGTCTATAACCTTTCAATCTATCATTTTGGAAATCCCATTGCTAATATGTGAATAGGTTCTAAAGTTCTCAACTTAATTATTACTTAATAATGATTCATATGATAATAATGATGGAATTATTCTCCACATCTAATAGATAAAATAATATACTTTGTTGATTACCTAAAATCTCAACATTCTATTTTTGAATCTAATATAACTTAAGTAAGAGTTAAATTCTATTCTTATTATCTATGATAAGCTTAGATTTGATCATAAAGTTCTATTCCTATGTTTCAATCTCAAAGCTCTTAATCTCACTCCTATGATTTGAGATTTGTTCAAAGCAATTTAATAAACCTATAATTACTTAATCTTTTTAAATAGAATGTTTTTAGGGCTCAACTAAGCATTAATTTAAACCAACATTATTATCCTAGGTTCTAGGAGGCAAATTATACATAAAACTAAAATAGGATTTTCATTAACACATATAAGAAGTACCAAAACTGCATCTCTATCAATTTACATCCAAATGGCACATAATTTTGTATTTAAATGATCCATATATTATCATGATTAAAATGACAATAAACAAGCCTAATTTGAATATTATTTCACTTAAGCAAGACTTAATCACCTTGATGATCATTAAAAAGATGATTAGTAAAATTAATTATCAAAATATATAAATTTAACATCATATTAATATTTTTTTTATTTTTTTGATCATTCTGAGATATAACTTTAGAATATTTTGACTTATATTTAACAAGTTATGATGCATTGAAAATTTGTTAATTAATTAAAAAGATGATTAATGGAACTAATCTCCAAACAGGGCAAATATTAATATTTGCAATTTTCTAAGCACTTGGAGATATAAATTCAATATGTTTGAATATATGGCTAAGAAATTATGACGATTTGAAGAAATCGTAATTTTAAAATTTCAAAAAATACTGTTCATATAAACGATATTTTACTATTTATATGACCAGTGCGTGCATAGGGCATTATGTGAGCAAGTTGGCCTTTAGTAGGGTGCCCACAGGCCCAAGCGCCCGCGCGTGAACACGAACTGGTTATGTGGGTTGGGCCAAACCTGACCTGACCAGCACAGTACTGGCACGGTTAAACCTAAGAAGCAGCTTCTATGGCATCAAAATACTCCCCACACATGGGGTGTACCTGAGACCTTTTGATGGTACCTAAATTGGTGCAATTAGACCTCTCTATCGCCATAAATGTTTATGTCCTAAGTTCATAAAATTGAGAGTTTTTGCGATTTTACTATGTGGTACTATTCATCACATAGATAAATCGGACTCGAATCGAGCTCGTTTGAGCTCGATCAAGGACTTAGAGTTTCACAATGAGGAGTAATTGTAACAACTTTAGTGTGGTTACCCTTTAATTAAAAATATAATTAACTCCAATTCACTTATAGTATCTTATAATAGTATTAAAAGTAATTTGGAAATTATTTATGATTTACGAACATTCCTAATTTTTTTTATAATTCTGAGTATGTCTTTTTTATTTTGACATCAGAATCAAAATCGGAGTTCTACATTGGACTCATCACCCCCAAATCAGCTATGGATGGTATTTTAAGAATGTTTCGAAGTCGTCAAAATTTTCCTGAATATTTTATTAATATTTTTAAATACTCAAAAAATTAGGATAATTAAATGGATGTCCAATCAAAATCCGATTGTATTTTTGAGTTCCTCACCCTTATTTAGGTAAAGGTGAATTCTTGAAATTTTTCGGAGTCCATGTGATTATTTAATTTTAAGAAATAAAAATAGTAAATTAAATAATTAAATAATATATTTAAATTAATTGTTATATATAATTAAATAAAATTTCATCGGTTACCTAATGAACTGCGTGGATCCCGTATGTAAGGCCAATGCATGGGAGAGAAAAATCAGCGCATCTAGATCATCGAATCTACGTTTAGTTTTGATCTAATGGTTCTTCGGGAGGTCCGATCTAGCCGTTGGATCCACTGTAAAATACCAAAAAATTTCATTCTCAAATTATTTATTAACATCTAAATAAATTTGACTTTAGATTGAAAATCTAACTTCACCATTGCGTTCACCACCCCCAAATTAGCTAAGGGTGAAGTTTTGAACGCATTTGGAAGTCGTTAATTTTTAGACGAATATTTTAATATTATTTAAATACCCGAAAATTCGAATAATTAAATACTCGTCGGATCAAAAATCCGAGTGCGTCATTGTGTTCAAAAGACCTCAATTAGCTAGAAATGATATTTTTAAAAATTTTGAAATATAATTATTAAGTTAAGTTTTATTAATTAAATTGACTAAATTAAAATTAAATAATTATTTATTAAATTACATTTAAACGGCGCCGTTATTCCCTAAGCTGCCGTTACCCTCTTAACATCATAATCTGATGGCAGGATCGGGCCGTCCGATCAAGCGATCGGACGGACGATCCTCATCTTCTCCACGCGATCGCATAAGAGAGCTGCGCGCGTCTCCTCTTCTTCACACGCGGCATCCTCCCCGCCAAGTGGCTTACATCCGCTTTGAAGCCTCTCCACGACTATTCTTAGCCTTTATAACTTATCTTTAGGGTGAAGAGGATTTAGTTGAAAGCTATCCTAAAGCTATGAATCTCTAATCCCCATTCCACTAAGGATTGAACGTTCGTTTCTGCAACCTTAGGTACGCCGCAATGACCATTTTAATTCCACAAATTGATTCAATTTATTACATTGATATAATGATTTGTATGTAGTGATTAATTGATCATTCCCGATTAAACGAAAATAGGTTTGATCAGTTCGATTTAAAACTAAATTCGAAGTAAGCTCCTCTTATCCCTCATTCCGTCAACAACCTCTAGGGTTTGACATTGTGCTTAATTTGGACTCCTTTAAGTTTTGATTCGTCTGCCATTTGAGAGGCTAGACTATCCTTTATGCATTGCCGTGCGGTCTGGCTGCAGGAGTCGCCGGATTGGACCCAAGAGCTTGTGCCATAATCCTCCAGTTCGCCGAGAGGATGAAGCGAAGGAGGAACAGTTACGGGCCGGGTCATTTCGTCCCGTTCGTGATGACGATGGCGGGCCCCACACTCGACTCTGTCTGGTCGACAGCTGCGGCCCATCCTCTCTATTTCCTGTGTGCGGGTCCCACCTGCACTAAATGAATGAATTTATTTAATAAGTTATAATCAGATAAATAGATATGTATATAGTTAACACTTATAATATACATATATACTATACAGTATGTATATATAACAGATAATTAATATTCTAGAATAAAGGTTGTGGATCCCACCTACAGAAAAGTTAAACTCAAAAAAATAATAATCTTTAAATATAATTTAATTTATTATAATAAAACAGATATATAAAATCTATTAAATTATATTATAAAGTATACTTTTATATATATACATAATCTTTACTTTAATAACAGAAAAATATTTATAAAATAATATAAATAAAATAGATATTAATATATATATATATATATCAAATCAGATAATATAAAATAATACATATTTTAATAATAACAGAAAACATAATATAAATATTAGATTTAATAATAACATTTTAATAGATATAATTAATAAACAGAAAAGAAAAATTAATAATAATATTAATATGCTTTTAATTAAAACAGATTTTTAATATATATATATATATATAGATAAATAAATACATAATCAGAAAAATCTAATCTTATATTAGTTTAATAATAAACATTAACAAGCATTTAAATAATACACATATTTATGTATATAGATATACTTAAATAACAAAACAAAATATTAAAATAAGATAAAATAAAATAATTAAATAACAAAAAAAAAATTTATAAACAGAATAATAATAATTATACAGAAATTAATATATACATATATAAATAGATAAATAGATAAATAAATAGAAAAAAAAATTGATAATTAAATATTAAATTGATTTAATTAAACATCTAATCAGATATTAATTATTCAGAAAATATAATATTAGATTTGTAAATAAATAAAATCAGAAAATAAATACTTCATTTAAAAGTAATGAATTAATTAAAACAGAATAATTAAATTTATTTTAATTGAATAAAATCCTAAAAACTTTAAAAATCCATAACTCCTAAATTACTTAACTAAATTATACAATTTAATATACCAAATTAACCAAAAAAATATAATGAATATTATGATGCCAACTAAATTTCAGTAGGAGCAACATTTTATATAGTGACAATTTAGGGCATTTGAATATTTACAAAATGTCACAAAACTTCCAATAGTCATAATTTTACACATACTAATCCAAACCTATTGAATATGGGTCTTAAAATACTCAGAAAAGCTTAAGAAATTATTTAGAAGTATTAGTCTTTCTGTTTGGATTAAAATTTGACTAATCACAATTAGAACATAACCCTAATTAACCTAATTTAACCTAGAACTTCAAATAGCCATAAGTTAGTCAATTTAGCTCCAAATTAAGTGATCCAAATATCTATTTAGATCAGAAAAACCTAAATTTTAGTAAACTGCAAAAGTATTTAGAATCCAACTGTTAGATCTCCTAATCAACCCTAATTACTCTAAAAACTTGATTAGTGAATATTAGCAAATATAATAATCCAAATTAAATAATTTCAATTTTAAATGACTCATAAAGTAAATTAGAACCTAATTATATAATTAATTTAATAGATTTGTGACAAAAATCACTAATCACTCTCTAATTATAATAAATCTTAAATATTAACTCTAGAAATTAGAATAGCTATAACTTAACCAATTCATATCAAAATTTGATAATTTTGAACTCTATAGAAACCTTAGAACATAATCTTCAATAAAATAACATAAATTTTTGTATTTTATTAAAGGTAAAATTACTAAAATTCCCTTATAAGGTCAAATTCCCAATTTGACCTTATAAGGCATAAATAACTTAATAAAAATAATTCAAATAAATTAAAAATAAACATAAATTTACAAATCATAATTAAATCATTAAATTAATAAATTTCATTATTTTGGCAGATCAAAGAAATTAAATTTGGTTGATTTTATCAAAACAAGTCAGGTACGCAAATTTACTTATAAGTCTTATTTCAGTATTCTTATTTGAGCCATTTTCCATTTGAGTATTATTTGCACTGCTTACCATATTTTAATCTGCAAAAGAATTATATCAAAAAGCATGTAACAAAAAGAATATATATATATTTTGTGGTGTTTGTCTTTGGAGGGTAGAATGCAACACTGAGAATCTGTATAGATTGGGCTAGCTAGCAGCCCCTGGGAGTTATATGGAGGGATTTAGCCTCTTATAGGACGTAGGCAAATCCAGAGGAAAGACACACCATCAGTTCCTAATTTGAGTAAGCTGCCGACGGGTGGCGAGATAGGCTTCATACAGATTATGCCTATGGGTTTACCCATTTGGGCTTAGGGGTCTCCGGACTCGGCTTATTGTTACAAATTCTTTTGATAAAATTTATTTCTTATATGTTGATTTTCACAGCTATTTTGCAGGGCAGAAATTGAATTTAACAATTGCTTTATTTACATGCAGAATTTCAGTCATTTTCATATATGATTCATACCTATTTTAGGATGCTAGATTTATTCTTATAAGAACAATTTGCGTACTCCTACCTGACTGGTAAACTGAATTTTTCAGGTTTTGATAATTAAAAAGACTTAGAAGATCTGCCAAATTTAAAAAGAAGAAGAAACAGAAGAATATAGATATTTTATTTCATATTTTGTAAAAATTCAATCGATTATAATTTTTCATATATGTTTTGGCTCTATATATAAAAAGGACTATGGATTATATATTTTATTTTTATTATGTCCTTTTTGAATTATAAAAATGTATATATTTTCAATTGAGATGAATTATTCTTTAAAGACTCTCGAACTTCGATCCCCGGTCGCCACATCCACCCTTTGATCCAACGGCCTAATCCCACTAAGTGGCCTACTGTAGTGCCCCACCCCCTAATCCGCCCAGGGATTTGGGCTAAGGGGTGGTATGTCATTTTGGCTAACCCTTCACTTATCATTAGATTAGAATAAAATCCACAATCCACCTAATAAGAGAACAAGTGATCACAGAATCAACTAAACAGTCACTATTTGAGATAACATACAGAGTGCGGAAGCGAAGTTGAATATGAGAAACATCCAAGCATCACAGTATAAATAGTAAGAAATATGTAACTCAGAATATAAGCATATAATAATCTAAACGCACAGTTATAGGTACCTGTGTTATTACATCAGTTTAAAAGTTTAAGTAAGAGAAAGTGCAAATACACTCATCCTCACATATAAAACTAAACAACTAAATGTCCTCTGGTCCAAGCTGCTGCAGCTCTTCTAAGTAGGGCTCCTCCTCAGGTACTAGATCCTCTATCTATTCTATGCCTGACATTGTCGATTTCACAATATAGGGCCCCAGCTCAAAAAAGAGAAAATTTTGTGTTAGATAATTGTCTAAGTATATTTTAGGCTGATATATTTTTATGTGTTTTATAATATCACCACTTTACAATTTCTAAGCAATAATACATCAAAAATAAGAGCGACTAACAATACAATAGGAAAAGGAAAAGTTATAAATAATATTTATAACTTAAGCAAAAAGGAGGCTAAGACATGCCTTAAATATAAGCTAAATATGGTAGGCATATATAAATAATTGAAAGAAAATATTATATCCTAAACATGCTGGTGATCAAAAGAAATATGCAGATTAAATAAATAAACTCAACAGTGATACATATAATAGCAACAAAATTCTAACATCCTAAAATATATGTAAGTGGAATAAAGGAAATAGCTGACTGGATAAAAATACTGAAAAGTAAGCCAAATATCAAAATTGTACAAAAATCTCTGTGTACTAACTACCATATCAGAATAATTGGCCAATCTGGCCCATATATATATACATCCATCCATTCCCATAGCCTTTCTGGGCTAGGACAACTGTGACGGCCCAGCCCCGCCGTGGTCCTGTTAACTCTTAAGTTAACATGATTACGGTGGAGGGGTCATCTAAATGATAAGGTTCTTACTTATGAATAGGTTAGTGACTAATACTAACCCATTATAATCAAAGACTTTGTCATTTCTCATAAGATGATATCACTAAATAAAAATAAAAGACATGCAGAGTGCGGAAGCAAACATACAACATCCATCCATCATATAAATACAACAGTACATAATAAGTAAAGAGCTAAAAGAAAAATAAATCCCTGTATTATTACAACATTTAAATAGTTTTAAAAGAGTCTTCAGGAACACATTCTTCCTCCACATGCAGATCTCCAGACGGCTCTACCCAAAATAGCTCGAAATCTACCATTGTTGGTTTCACAATGATAGGGTCCCAGCCAACAAAAAAAAAATCTTAGTTAGATAAAATGTCTAAGCACATTTTAGGGTAATCAATTTATTATGTTATTAGATATCACCATAAAAGTAAGCACAAAAGCATAAAATAGGTGCAAGAATGCGTAAGAAAGAAACAAGTAAAATTATAAACAATGTGTTTTACAACTTAAACAATTATGAAGTAAGCACATACCTCTTCCAAGCAACTATAACAAGGTCAGGTGAGTATAAAATAAGTGACTAAAAATAAAATACATCCTAAATATGCTTATGATCAATCCAAGATTATGCTAATTAACATATAAGTAAATGAACATGTAAAATGATCAAATGACTAAAGTGAAACTAGCATCCTATAAATGTAAATAATAAGTAAAACTAGTATCCTATAAGTAGAAGTAAAGCTAGCAAATGTTAAAGAACAGTAAGTAAGAAAGTACTGAAATACAAACTGAAATAGTAAGTTTGAACTGAATTCATTATGACTGAAATAAGATAAATAATTTAAAGTATAAATGTACCTAAATTAGTAATGTCAACAAAAGGTATAGAAGGATGTCAAGCATGATGTTTATAGTCTAACATATATCATCCTAGCCAATTTTTAGGCTTAGGCTTGGTTAGACTTACTTTAGATAGATATATACCATCCTAGCCTGATATAGGTCTAGGTATGGCCTGTATTAAAGTTTATATATAGGAAAAAGGCATACTAATTAGGCTATATTCTAATAATTAAATATTAAACTTAACAATGATGATGATATATGCAATGTTATTCTGTAAAGCAAGGTTGACATGAAATACTTATCAAATGTTCTATGTCTAATACATATAAATAAGGTAGAAGCTCAAAATAAGGTAAGCAAAGCATCTAAGTCAAAGTGAGCAAGAAACTTTACTAGGATACAGGTGATATCCATTTGTTATCTAATTTAATCATTCTTTCTACTCTCTAAGTTACACAAGTTCAGGATCTCCAGGTTCTATTATCGAGTATAACTTAGATTCACGGCCTTATAAGTTGGAAAAAAAAAATAGAACTGATCAGGTTCCAATCTTATTAAATCGATGTCGACTAAACAAGTTAAATAAAAAATCAAACGTCCTATTTTAATATTTTATCCTAATCCCAACCCATCTTGATTGATCAAATCAAGATAAAATGATTAAGAATTAAACACCAAATATGAGGTTTAATTACTTAATCCAAAGGTATGTCTAAGGATCTAAGGTTTAATACTCATACTCACAGATTTAAATTAAGACAAGTCCTAATGAATAATCAATTTCATTAGGATAGCTCTCTATCCTTAATTCTAAGATATAAATATCAAATAATCATTAAATAAACTAAGAAAAATCTATAAACTAGTGACTCAAGGTTTCACCTATTAAGTAACACAATTTACTCAATAGATGAATTCTAACCTAAGATCTATTCCTAATCCTAGGTTTTAAGGCTCTTAATTACTAAGAGTATCTCTCAAACATACTTCCTAACTAATGTTATAAGGCTTAAGGAAAGATCTAAGAATGATTAAGGAATAAAGGAACGCCAGGATTTTACTTAAAAATTTCCTTAAGGATCTAAAAATGAGATTTTGATTAAAATCAAATTAAGGTTTGAACTTATAAGATTTCTATTCTAAATCACTTTATTTACTGTTTAGAATGTTTATAATATGATTTTAGGGCCTTAAAAATGTTAAATCCTAATTTTGGGCAAAATGACCATTTTGCCCCTACTTAAGGGTTTAAAAAATCAGATTTTGATCTAGGGTTTCAAATCTAAATTTTTCAGTGGCAAAGTGTTTCTTACTGTCTAATATAAGATTAGATAGTAATTACACAAATTTTTGGATGATTATTAAGTCTAATGAGATTAAATTAATAAAATTGACTTATAATAGTATTTTAGTAATTTGGCTTAATGATACCTAAATTTTCTTTTAGTTTATTGTTAGTTATTGTCTAAACTTTCCATAGAAAATAAATTTACTGAATTCTGATAAGTATTGGCCAAGTTATTGCCAATACAAGGTTAGAGGAAAAAGGGTAATTAAGGGTTCCTTAATTAAGGGTCAAAAATCCTAACTTTGTCAATTGGTGTCCAAATTGAGTGAAATTAGTGGCTATTGTTCACAAATGATCCACTGATTTCAATGATTAGTGGTTGGCTCAATTTGGACTCTAATTGGCTAAGTTATAGCCTAATTAAGGTTTTGGGTGATTAGAGAGTGATTAGTGAAATTAATCATTCAATCACTAATCCAACCCTGTAATTAGGTTCTAATATACTCTATGAGTTTCTGAAACTTAATTTGTTCAATTTGGGTTATTAAATTTGCAAAATTTTACTAATTAAGTTTTAGGGTAATTAAGGTTGATTAGTAAATCTAACTGTTGGATCTAAAATATTTTTACAAATTATTGTTAATTAGATTTTTTTTATTTAAATTAAAATTTGGATCACCTAATTTGGAGTTTAATTGACCAACTCATGATCAATTGAAGTCCTAGGGTTAATTGACCTAATTAGGATTAGGTTCTAAAAATGATTAGTCTCAAATTGATCCAAATAGCAAAAATAAACACTACTAAGTTATTCTAAAGGTTCTACTGATCGCTTTAAGACCCATATTAGTTAGGTTTGGACTAAGGATTGAAAAGTTATGAGCTTAGGAAGATTAGGGATTAGGTCAAAAAGTGATTAACTTAATAATATCTCAAATAGCAAAACCAATACCACAGAGATATTCTGTAGGCTTTGCTGATCACTTTGAGACCCATATTGGGTATGTTTGGGTAAACATACACAAAGTTGTGATAGTTTGAAGTTTTGTGATATTTAGGGTTAATTTAGGGGTCCTAAATATCATTAAGTGATATACAGCTCCAATTGGAAATTTGATAGTGCCAAAATATTTTTTGATTCCATTGATATTTAATATTATTATTTTTGGATTATTAAATTTAGATTTATAAATATTCTAAGTTTAATTAATTTATAATTAAATTACTTAATTTAATTAACTCTGTTTGAATTAATAAATATATTATTAATAATATTATTTTTAGGCGGCAGGACCCACGCTTCGGGTCAGAGAAGAGACAGGTGGGACCCGCCACTTATGGGGCGAATGGGCCGAAGAGAGCCTGACCCAAAACCTTCACTCCTTCGTCTCTCCCGAGCGACGAAATAGAAGGGATTTAGGGCTTCAAAATCCTCTGCGCACAGAGCTTCGTGACACACAACTCGCATGCCAAACAACATATATTGATTAGATCTTTCATTAGAACCTAAAATTTCTATCTTAAGCGCAAGAATTCAGTTGTTAAGGTGATGCCCTAACATTCGGGGATGAACGAGCCGAGAAGATATTACAGACGACTCAACACCAATTATTCAAAATTGCACTTAATGAATTCAATTACAATCGAATCATACATATTCGATCGATGGATAAGAACATAAATTTGATTGACAGATAAAAATTAAGGTAATAATTAAAAGTAGCAGTACCTTAAGGTTTCAGGAGAATTCGTTGAGTCATATGCCAGGGGGAGAGCCATGCTTAATTTCCTTCCTCAGCTCATAGCATACCATCCGAAATGAAAATAGAGTATAAGGAAAGCTTTTAGGCGGCACATCAACACCTGCAGGAGAGAGGAGAAGCCCGATCACCGCGTGTCGAGACGCAAGACACGCGCTCGACAGGGATGAAGGCGATAATTCACGATCGTCCGATTGGATCGATCAGACGATCCAGAGAAGTAACGCATGGATTTGACAGCGTTTAAGGAAGTGGACGACGTTAAGTAAAATCATTAAGTACTTAATATTAAATTATCTTTTAAATTCTTAACCCATTTAATTAATTAAAAATAATATATTAAATGCATTCAAAAAGTTTCCAATAAATCACCCCTAGCTAATTAAGGGGTTTTGAACGCAATGATGAGATCGGATTTTTTTTTTGATGAGTATTTAATTATTTGATTTTTTGGGATATTTAAATAATATTAAAATATTTGATAAAAATTCAACGACTTCCAAATACATCCAAAACTTTACCCCTAGCTAATTTGGGGGTGGTGAGCGCAATGGCAAAGTCATATTTTCAATTTGAGATCAAAATAAAAAGTTAATTTCTAGGGTTTTGGGATTTTCTAGAAATCCAGATTTGATTTAATTGATCCCTGATTTGACCTAGATTTTAGAGATAAGTTCTTATTAACTTATTTAGTGTATTAGAACCTCAATTAAGATACAGATTAGTCTTAATTGACCTAAGTAATAACTTGAGTTGTTACATCAACATATCTCAATAATACAGTGTAACTGAAAAGGCAGATAATACTATGCAACATATTTTAGTTATTTTACTTTGTTTCTGTGGATACGTTTCAAAAACAGCTGAGGAGTCAAGCACATCTACAAGACTAAGCGGGTTCCATACTTAACACACACTTTTCAATGTGTAATATTAAGCCTCCTTATTACTCCTTACCCCATCCAATAGGGTAAATGTGCACCATAATCCTCCCAGAGACTGAACCCAAAGGTAACTATTATCCTAATTATTCTAAGTTTTTATTTCATGCATAAAGTTTTCTTATATGTATGTCCAAGGAAATAAGTACAAATATACAAGGAATGCGTAGCAACAAAATATCAAAAGTAAGCAAGGGACTCTACTAATATGGTGATATCATTTATTTTCTATTATCCATTCTAACTATTCCAAGTTACACAAGTTCAAGACCACTATTTTCCTACTATCGAGTGTAACTCAGAAACTCATCCTTATAAGTTGCAAAATATTAGGACTAGCTAGGTCCTAATATGCTTAATCACAGTCGACTATAAGAGTTAAATAATAAATTATCGCAACATAATTAATGATTTTAGACGTTCTATACTAAGCTCTAATCAAAACTACTAAGCTAAAGATTATGGATTAGACATGAGGTTGGGCTTAATCACATAATCCAAAGGGTAATACATGAGATCTAGATTTAATTATACTAGTGATTTAATAATTAAGGCAAATCATATTAAGTAATCAAACTTAATAGGATGAATCTTCTATCTTAATTCTAGGTTTAAAAGACAAAATAATCAGAATAAGTTGTAAGATCTAAAAACTAATAAAACAAAGGATTCATTCATTAAAAAACCCCATTTTTTAATGAATGAAATCTAACATACGAACTAGTCATAGCCTCAAGAGTAGTTCTAATGTGAGGTGAAAGATCCTAAGAAAAGATTTAGAAGGATTTTAGGAATTTCTAACAGGTTGACCTACTTATTGATTTTACTCATTTAAATAATTCCAATATAGTTCTAATGTTGGTTTTAATATTTTAATAGACTAATTAAAGAGTAGGGGTGTTTATCCTAAATTTTGGGCAAAATGACCATTTTGCCCCTACTTTAAGGGTCGGAAAGTCAACTTTTGACTTAAGGGTCCAAATTAAAGTTTATCTTTTTCATGTGATTCCTTACTGTCTAACCTGGAGATAGACAGTAAGTACGTCCAAATTGGACTTCAAACAGTTCTACAGGTTCAAACTAAGGTTTTTACTTAAGGGTATTTCAGTAATTTTTACTCTATTGAAATATAAATTTTTATGTAGTTTATTGTATGTTACTATTCAATGATTCCATAGAGTCCAAGAACATTGGATTCTGAGTTCAATTGACTAAGTTATGGATATTTTAAGTTGAAATGACAATTTGGTAATTTTGAGTCCGTTAACGAGTGACAAAAACTGAACTTTTTTGTTTGGAGTCCAATTTTAGCAAACTTAATTTCTATAATTTTCCTATAATATACTAAGTATATTGATAGGGAGTAAACCCAATCCAGACTTCAAATGGTCAAGTTATGACCTAACTAAGGTTATGGATATTTTGGTCATTTTCTAAATTTTTAGGGTTCAGATCCTAAATATTATTTCAATTTATTGATGACATTGAAATTCTAAACTAGTTAGCATCTTGGATTTTCATATTTGGAGTTAAATTGACCGAGTTACGACCATTTGAATTTTAAGAATATTTTGGTCATTTTTCACTAAGGTCAACTGTAGGATCCATGGTTGACTTTTGTCGTGATACCTAAATGGGAAAACTAATACTCATATAGTAGTGAGGCTGTTCTCCTAAGTATTTTAAAATCCATATTGATCATGTTTGAATAACTAGGTCAAAAGTTATGGTATCTTTAATAGATCCTAAAATGCTACTTCGTTATGTGTACCCCGAAATTAATTTTTGCATAACGCCATTTGATTCCTTTTATTTTTCTGAGTAAAATAAGTCTTATATTAGCTATGTTTGGATCATCTTACAAAAAGTTATTAAATTTTTAAGTTTTATTATTCAAAAATATAATTTGTATTAATTTACTATTTATTTATTCATATTGCATCAATTTACTATTCATTCATAAAGTTAAATTATAAATATTTCTACATTTACTAAATAATTAATTTTAATTAGTGATTAATTATTAGTTAAATACTTAATTTAAATATTTTAATTATAATACTAGTATTATTACTGTCTAATTATCATTTATTCTAATTAATTATTGTTAAACTTTGATCAATACTTCAATTATTTTATTAATTGGATAAATAATCCTAATCAACAATATTATTAATTATTAATGATAGGTTACTATTTAATTAAATTGGGTTAATTACTTAATATTTTATAAATTAATTGCTGTTAGTTAATTTATTACACTATTGTTTAATTATATTTAATAATTTATTGTTTAATCACTTTAATTATTAATTAGCTATTAAGTACCTAGCTAATTCTACTATTTAATATTTGATTAAGAAAAAAATTATACACATAATTAATAGTTAATTAATTATTTGTTAAATTATTAACACTACCTAACTTAATTAACTACTGACTAGCACTTAGTTATAGATCCTGTCTTAATCTATATGCATAACTATATATACATAAAGATTATCTATATGTATATCTATATCTATATATAAAATCTATATATATTTATTTAACGTTTCATCTTCTGCAAGTTTAATGGCGGCGGGACCCGCCATGAACACAGGCGCCCTCTGATTGGGCGTCGCAGAGGCAACGGGGCCACCAAGGACACGTGTCAAGCAGTGGTTGGCCCCGGGTCTGCGCTGTGGGACCCACGGCTTAGCCGAAAAGACCTCAGACAGAGGCGGGTCCCACGGGCGACGCATGGCGAACCCACGCGTGCCAGCTGGCCCTTGCGGGACCCACGGCCCGGCGTCAACAGTCGTAGACGGCCCAGCACGACGTGCCGGGCTCGGGTCAACCCGGCCATAACCCAAGTCTTCCCCTCTTCTACACCCCGAGCAGACGACGCTAGGGCTCCCTCCTGGCGGCGCTCCCGTCGTCGGCAGGCTCGAACCGCACAGCGATGTGAAGGTCTCGGCGAGACCTTTACAACCGTTGTCCAAGGGTCCGGTACGGTGGTCGGGGTGAGTCGGAGATCTAAACCATAATCTAGAGGTCTCGGCGGCACGATCCCTAACTAATTCCACTGTGGACATTCGATCGAATCATTGCTTCTCCGATCGGACACAGCGAAAGGGTAATCCAAACATTGCAATCACTAAGCGAAACTGGTAAACGGAAATTGAATGTATGGTTTAGAGGAATGGGGTACCTGGAACGGACGGTGGGGGATGCCTTAGGGCTCGAGCGGACCTCTTCCAGAGGCTCAACGACTTAGTCGCGAAAGATCCCTCGAGGCCGAGGCATCTGGTGACTTAAGGGGAGACAGGGACGAAGCTCGCGAGGCGGGGGAGGCGGCTGGTTGGCCTCGGCTGCGGCAAAGCGCCGCGTGGCGTTCTCGCGAGGGGCAGACGGGAGGAGGTGGGACGAAGGCTGAGGGCCGTTCAATCGACTTGATCGAATGGTCCAAATCTGATCAAGAATAACGGCAGGTGATTGACGGTGTTAGGAAAAAAAAATGGACACGGCGTTAAGATGCTGACGGCGCGGTTTGGAAATTAATTTAATTTATTTAATTTCTTATCATAATAAATAATTAAATTTTATAAAAATCCAAATATTCACCCTTAACTATTTGAGGGGTAAGGAACGCAATAGCGGGGTCGGATTTTTATCTGACGAGTATTTTAATTTCCCAACTTTTTTTGGGGTATTTAAATATTATTAAAATATTCGTCGAAATTTTGACAACTTCCAATTGACACGAAAATATCACCCCTAGCTAATTTGGGGGTAATGAGAACAATGACGAAGTCCATTTTTTGATCTAAGGTCTATTTAGACATGTCAAATTCTAGGGTTTCTGAATTTTCTTGAAATTAGGATTCGGTCCATTTGACTCCTGATTTGGACTAAGTCTTAGAGGTTTACTATAGTTGACTTAATTAGCACTTATAGTTAGCTTTAAGACTAAGATTAGTCCTAATTGATAATGGTAGCAACCTGGGTTGTCACACCTACTGATTTGCGAGACTTAATCAGCACTATTTGTTGGGCTTCGTGTACGATTAGGCTGATTAGATGGTTGTGGTGGGAGCATTGTACGCCCCTACACTGAGCACGATCGTGCGCAAGGAAGGAGCAGCTTCAGTACCTTAAGAGTGCGTGGCCTTCTAAGCTCAGTCAGCCTCCATTTTCTCTTCCCATTTTCATTTGCTATCTCGAGGGGAGCTCCAGAGGATCGAAAGCCCCTGCTGTCAACGGTTCGAGCGGCTCGGGGAAATCGAAAACCCTAACCCTAATCTCAGTTGAGAAGAGAAATGTATGTTCTTTTCCTTCTTGAAATGAACCCATTTCATTTCATTCATTTTTATCATGATTGTTGCAATCGATTCGTCAAGTCAGATCGAGCAATTCATGTTGAATTGCACTCGATTAGACCTACGGCCTAGTCACAGGCTACGAACCCTAAATCCAGTAAATTGAGTCTATGGTTTTGTTTGGCGGTGTGATGGGTCATTGGCATTTTACGACCCGAGGTACTGCATGACGACCGTGAGGTGGACTTTGCATCGGTGTGCGGGCCGAGTCACGGGAGGCACGGGTATGATCCTGTCACGATGCCCTAGGTTTTTGGCGTGCAGTCCCCCAGTAGAGGTGAAGGTTGCGATCCAGGTTGGCTCAAGTTAAGGTGGACCCGAGAATTTCATACGATCAGTGCCTTTATTTCAGGCAATTTGGGTCGTGTTCGCGGGTCGTATAACTATCCAAGTCGCTATTAGGATAATTAGGACTAAACCAAACTCAAAAATTAGGATTCTGAGTGACTTCAACATTAGAGAAAACTAAAAATACTATTGGATATAGTATATTTTTGTTATAGTAATACCCAAGTTTGGGAGTAATCTAGAAAATGAATACTCTTGAATTAATTTTTGAATTATTTAAATTCAATAAATTTAGAAAATTAAACACAAGTCCAAGTTCAGTGATTTTAGTGTCGTTAGATTAAGAATATTATAAAAATGCTACAGAAAAAGTTTCATTAAATTTAGAGCTCCGGATTGACCTGAATTAATTTTTAAAATTTTTATCTTTAGAAATTATTAAAAAATAAATATTGCTCCAAATTAAAAAATTTTATATAAGTATATTTTTTTCATTAAGATACACTTTCATGTTAAATTTCATTATTTTCTGAAAAAGAAATAGAAGAGAAATAAAGAGGAAAGAGAAAGAAATGAGAGAAAGAAGGGATAAGAAGGAGAAAGCAAAGATCAAATTGAACACTTTAATAATCATTACAAATTTTCTCTCATTCATCTCATCCAAATAATGGATGAGAGAGAAAATAAATAATTAATTAATTAATTAAAAAAAATTATAAATACACCCCTACCCTCTCCTTTTCCATATCCTCTCCCCCATTCCATTCCCCACTTCCTCTCTTCCCCCATCTCTCTTCTCCTTCCATCTCTCCCTCTTCTTCCTCATCCATCATCGGTTCCTCCTGTCAATCTCCAGTAAAGCCTTATTAACACCAATATAAAGTAAGAAATGTGTATGAAATGGGAAAGAAATGAAATATTTTATACTTTTTTAATTTCTTCTTCTTATTTAATATTAACAATAATAATATTATTATTATTAATATTAATGTTACTACTATTATACTTTCATTTTTTTGTTATTTTTTTCTATATATGTATACAGTTCATAATTTTTGCAACTTTCATTTCTGTTATTTTCTTTTTATATATATGTATATATTTCCTAATTTCTGCAACTTTCATTTATGTCATTTTCTTTTATATATATATTTCATAATTTCTGTAACTTTCATTTTATCATTTTTTTATATATGTATATATTTCCTACTTTATACAACTTTTATTTCTGTCATTATATATATATATATATATATATTTTTTTTTTTTTAATTTCTATAATTTTTATTTCTGTAATTTTCTTTTTTTCTATATATATATATATTTTCTAATTTCTGTAACTTTCATTTCTATTATTTTCTTTTTTCTATATATATATATATATATATTTTCTAATTTCTATAATTTTATTTCTTTCATTTTTTTTTCTATATATATATATATTACTTATAATAATAAAATTTATTATTTTTAATATATAAAGATAAATAATCAAGATAATATTAATATTAATATTTTTAAAATAAAATGAAGAGTATTATTCTTTTTCATTTAATTATTTTATTTGTAGCATTTGCATCACTACTGATATAAATAATTAAATATGGTGAGGCTAAAAGAAAACTAATTGCAACTACTGATATAAATTTGAACATAACATGCTTATGATCATATGAATACATGCAGAGTATATAAATAACACAAGTGCTGAAATAAATATACAATTCTAACATTCTAAATATGCCAATACTTAATGCTAATCAATAAGAGCATTTATACAAGTATGCAGATTAATATGTAAAAGGCCACTGAGGCATGTGACAAAAGTAAACAAAGTACATGAATGAGTAAAAAGTAAATTCACTAAAATATGTGGCAAAGCAAGCCAAGCACCAAAATAAGGCCACTAAAGCATATGGCAAAGCAAAGCAAATACTGAAAACTGAACTGAAATAGGAGTAAGCTTAAGACATAGTACTGTCATAACAGAAACAGGCCTTGTAGGGCCTCTAAACTGAAAGTTCAACATGTGTCCATCCTAGGCATCCGCTGAGCTAGGTCCGAGTTGAACTTATAGAATAAGACATGTATCTATCATAGACATCCGCAGAGCTAGGTCCGAGTCTACTCTATAATAAAATAAGAATTGAAGAGGCAGACTAAGCTAGGACATACTCTACTAACTGAAAGTACTGAAAGAACTAAATGATGCTATGCTTTTCAAATACTAACTTATGATGTATCTTTCATATCCTAAGTGTACCTATTATGCTCAAGGAATGAGGCTCAATATTCAATGTGTGTAAAGCAATCAAGTCAAGTAAGCAAGAGACTCAATCTAGACTTATGTGATATCTGCTGTTGTCTAGTTTATTGAATTAACTATTCTGAGAAGATACAAGTTTAGGATATCCAATATCCAACTATCAAGTATAATCCCAGATTCACGACCTTAATGTTAACATCAGAACTTAACAAGTTCTAATTCATATTCATATAATGACTATAAAAAATTAAAGTAAATAAATCAATAACTTAATTATTAATATTTTCCTCTCTTAACCCAAATCCTAATTAAGTAAATTGAGATTAAGTATTCTAGATCCAAACTCCACTAAGGATCTAGGGTTCACACCCAAACATAATCTAAATATATAAAATCTTATAAGCTGAAAGATTTAAAAATTATGATCTTAATGAAAGGTTATTCTAATATTATAAGATAAAATAATCATTTAAGAATTAAGAATCTAGGATTCTATATTTAATCTTTATAATAATTACATTATTCCATAAATTGAATAAATCCTACACCAACAAGGAATGTTTCAATAGATTAAATAATTAAATTAAGTAAGAAATTCCAAATGAAGGTAATTCAATTCAATTAGATGATCTAAAGGTTAAGATATAAGATCTAAGATCTAGGATTTGAAGTTTGATCCCTTAGATCTAAACTAATAAGTTTAAGTGTAGGGTTTATTAAAGCTTTTGCTTTTACTTCTTTAAGACTATTATTCATGAATAAACTTAGGTAAGATAACTAGGATTATAAACTTTTACATTGATATTGATTAAGCTATATCTTTTATGAAGTGGTCTTAAGACACTTAAGATCTTAAGAGCTTACTTAAGGATTTTAAGATTTAAACACTAGTATTCATTCAAAAAATAATATCACTTAGCAATTGATGTTAATGCATTACATTACTGATTATTATTAATTTAATTGAGAATTCTAAGTTTTAAGGGTACTTAAACACATTTTGATCAAAATGACCAGAATACTCCTCTTAAGGCTAAAAATGAGACTTAGCATTTAATCATCTAATTTGATTCAAATTTATTTTAATGAGCTTCATATTGATTAACAAAGTGGAATAAACACTTAACTTAGGTTTTCAATAACATTAATGACTTAATTAGCACTAAATATATTAAGAAACCAAATAACAAGATTAAGGAAATTAGGGCATATTAATATGATCTAAATGCTTTTATAGGCTCTAATACACTTAAGAAGCATTAGGAACTTAGTTCCCCAAAGTCTGAGGACTAAATAGAGTTTAATTCACTAATCTCTTTTTAGGGTAATTAAAAGGTGATTAGCCAATTTAATGATCTTAAATTACTTTTAATAGTTTAAATAGATTCTCTATAGTCTCATGGGTCATCAGAGATCTTAATAAATATTTTTGAATAATAAATGAATTTATTATGATTTAAATGAAAACAGAGAAAGATTAGGCAATTACTTTAAATCTAGCCATTGGATCATTGATTTTATATTATTATTCCTTACATTTTTTGATTAAAATGATATATTAGATCATACTATTTGGATAAATATAACTAAAGTTACTTGAATAATTCATTCTATATTTTTATTTAAATTAGAATTTTAGGGTTTTTTTTTCTGAATTAATTTCCTTAAGAAAATTAATTCCAAAAATCCTTTAATTAAATGGCGGCCTAAAACCAAAACCGTGTGGGCCGAGGTCCGGCCCGATCCAGCACTAGTCATCTTCTCCGCGGCGGAGTCCCGATACCCAAACCCTAGGGATTACTTCAACCGTGAAATTCTCCACGCTCAGACCACGCTACGCCAGAATCTCGACGGCTACACCTTCAGGGAACTAAGATGCATTGATCGAGGTAATAACCCCCGTTTGGGTCACGCTGGATCGTCGGGGTGCTCCTCGACTGAGACACTCGAAGGAATGGGAGTTGGGGTTCACTGTGAGGGAGCAATTCACCTCACCGAGGCTACTAAACAGATGGGGCTCAATCCCTACACCATCAGTGAGGTGAGGCGAGTCGAACCCCCAAGGAATTACAATCTGGGGTGCAGCCGATCGCTGGGTCCTCACTTAGACTCAGCTATGGCTTGACTGATAGCTTGATTGATCGATACGATCGGGTTAGGTTCCTAGAGGGCTAAGGGAGCTAGACGACATCCAAAGGCAATAATTGAAGAGCTGAAATCATAAACTGAGCTTATACAGCTTAGTGGAAGAGGCTGTACCTGAGGTTGAGGTTGCAGGCATGGCCGAGAGCGATTGAGGTGAGCTAGAGTTTCCCAAGCAGCAGATGCAAGTTCGCAGGGAGTCTGAACACCAGACGGACCCTCTATCAGCAGTTTTAAGCTTCAGGAATGCCGGGAAATTGTCGAGATGATGGGAGCTCCGGAGGACTTCGGCTGGGCAATTGAGGATTCACAATGAGCAAAGAGACTCACTGTGAGGTTTTGGAGGTATTTATAGGTCTAATGAAGCATCAGGGGGTGGATTCTAGAGCTCGGGCTCCATGGCATTGGCTCGGACCGAAGGTATGGCTGGGTTCAACGGCTAGGGGCAATTCAGGGAAGCTACTACCGGCAGTAGGTTGCGCCGAGGGTAGGAGAGGAATTTCGGCATCTTCTTGTACTGCCATAGGGGCTAGAAGAGGATATGAATGTCGGGGGGGGGCCAGCGAGTGACGGGCGAGAAGAAGGGGATGATCCACAGTGCTCGGGATGCTCCATATCATTTGATTGATCATCAATCGATGCGGAATGGCTCTTATCTCCTAACACTTAAAGAATGAACGTGGATAAAAGATCAGTCGTTGGATCAGATCAGGAGATCCTACGGTTGATTGAGGATGCTTACGGCAGATAGTTAGATGCCGTTGGATTGGAATCTCGGAACCGTGGAACGGTTGAGATAAGACGAATCAGATTGAAGGCGCGGGCCGTTGGATCTTATCCGCAAAATGGACGACCCGGATGGCGCCTGCGGTTTGGGGTCAGCCGACCGTTGGAGGGAGGGTATAAATGCAATTAGGAATTGTTTAGAATCCTAATTTGTAATTTAACCAATTTAAATTAAATATAAAATAGGCCTAAATGACCTCAAAAAATTCACAAAATTTCACATTTAGTTAATTTGGGGATGGAGAATTCAAAAATAAAATCATATTTTGATTTGGAAATCAAATTAATTTAAATATTTTCTAAAGCTCAAAAATAGGCAAAAACATAAAAAATCTCAATTTAATTTCGATTTATTTCAAACTTCTAAAGTTAAATTTAAATGACCTATTGAGTTTAATAGAATTAAAATTAGGACTTGGTTTAGCTTAACTAATCTGGAATTAGCTATGGTACAACTAGGGTTGTTACAATTTCTCTAAATCAATTGGAAATTCAATTTACTCTAATCATTAAGTAGATAATTAAAATTAAATAATTTTAGATATCACATAATTTATAATTATTGAATTTCATTGAATATTTGCTTAGTTTTGAGCTTATTCCTTGAACATACATACAATATTTGTGCATAAATTTTTTTTTTATAAAATTATAGGAGTGATATTGCTAGATGGCCAAGAGTAGGTTAATTAGGAGTAATAAGGAGACCTCACATTTTTAGAGGGTGAATGAGAATATATATTATCTTTGAAACGTCATTTTCCTTTACTGATTAGGCAGACGTGCTTAACTCATTGCTTCATTCTGTTTATACCCGCAGAATGAGTATTTTCATAAAATTACTTTAATTAATAAAATATGAGTTTTTTTATAATTTTATTGATTGTAAGATCTCATCATAACTTTTTTGCTATGTTATTTTTCAAAGTCCTAGGCTATGTATATCTTAGACCAAGAAGCTAAAATTTTCTTTCAATTACTATGCTTTGCACTTTTATTTTAGTAATGTACTTTACTTGTTTACAGTTCATATATAATGCAATGTAAGTTGTTTTAATTCCAATTAAATGCTTCACTCTTTACTTTATTACTTAGCATAATTTTTATTGAACACATTCATATTTTCATTCATTAAATTTCAAATGCACTTTAGTATTTTCTAGTATTATTTATAATGTTTTTCTTTTACCTTTTTAGCTGTAAGCTGAAATGATTATACTTGTGAGTTTTTTTGCTCCTCTTTCTTTTTTACTATTTTTCATTACAGTTACATTTACTTCCTTTCTTTATTTGAATACATTTAAATGCTTCGATGCTTAGTTAAATTGTAAAGTAACTTGTGATATTCAATTAATTTATAAATAATTAGCCAATATTAAAATGTGTTTAGACTGTTTAGTCTAACTATATTTTTTCTTTTCTTGGCTTTGCCCAAAATATGATAGACATGAACAGTATAATATATGTGGAGCTGGACCTAGTGCTCGAAGAACTTATAAAAATTCTCTTTCTTCATATTTTCTTACTTGTGAGAGAGTGAACCTTTACTATTACTCTTTAAATTTCAATCTTAGTAATAATTAAATTTTTGCATTTATTTTTACTTATTTTGTGATAGTTTTATTTTCATATATAAATACTTAGTTTGAATAAATGGACGAATGAAAATACATATCTCTTAATTACATGTAAACTTTTAATTGCATGTGATTCCTTTCTTTTATTACTACTTGCAAATACTTTTTACTTTTATATATTTGCAATTACTTACATTCACATACTTTCATTCTCCTTCTACCTCATCTCATCTTAACTTAATACCCTCATAAAGATTCTTGATCATACAAATTTAGTATTGGATTAGTTGTCTTCTAATTCAGTATTAGATGTTGCGATGACACTTGAATGTTGGTTAATCTCCTATTCGATATTGGGGTCGTTACAATCTCCTTCATGTTGAGTTGAACCCCTTTCACCCACCACTTCATACATTTACGGGAGGAAGAGCTGCATAAGGATTTAGGTGGGGGAGTTTTTGATTTTGGATGTGTGCAGCTAATATAATCCCAAAACAATTGTTTCTTCTTAAATAAGAAGAGCAGTTAAATGGTTTCTTCTTAAATAAGAAGAGCTGTTAAATGGATTGTTGAATCAATTTTTTGTTTGAAAAATCAGTTGACTACCAAAATTCGATAATCTTTATAATATGATAATAAAAAGACAACTAGTTTATAACAAATTTGTCATCATTCAACTTTACAAAAGGAAATACAAATTAACTGAAATAAAAATAACCAAAAAATGAGAGCATATAACCCAAAAAAATACCAAAACAATTGGTTGCTTTGAGTTATCCAAAAAAAGCCATGAAAGAAGAATAAGCAGGCGCAATATGTTCATTATTTTCACTCAACCAATGACCGCAAAATATTTCATATAAAGCTGAGAAATTTGTAAATGAATTACTTTAAATAACAAAAACTTTCTGGCACTTTGGAATGGATGAGCATTACTAATTTTGTCAAAAAAATGGACGAGCATTACTAAGAAGAATAGAGATTGCTTCCGGTCATTGACCATTATTGGCATATAAATTGGACAAAGTTACACTGGTACCCCCTCGATATTAATCTATTCTTCTAGAAAGAAGCTCCCCCAATTCTAATTCTCCGTGAACTCTGCAAGCACTCAGCAAAGCTCCTACTACTTCCAGACTGGGCTCCACTGGCATATTGCAGACCAATTCATATGCATGAGGTAGATGCCCTGCCTTGCCTAAAAGATCTATCATAGATCCGAAGTGTTTGAGCTTCCGTCTTATTTCAAAGCCCCCTTCCATTGAATCGAATATGCTGCTCCCCTCATCCACCAGCCTAGCATGGCTGCATGCCAAGAGAATGGCCAAAAAAGCGGCAAAGTCCGGCATCCGCCATTTTCTCATAATCTACAAGAATATAAAAATGGCATCTTTGCCGAGCCCGTTCAAGTCCAAGAGATTGCGCAGAAAAGAAGAACGGTGAAGAGATGTGAAGGAGGTGCAGAGAAAGAAAACAATGAACTAACAGAAGATAACAGTGGCAGAAGATGCGGGTTTCGTCGACGAAGAAAATAGGGTTTCTGGCGAGAGAGGGCCGGCAGGGGATGTAGCATCGATCGAAGAGGGGGATCAGAAGCGGGGTGCGGCGGAGGGTTGATCGGGCCACAGGGAGGGATTGATCTGGGCAGGATCGCGTCTAGAAACTCCCGTGCGCGATCAGGGAGGGATTGATCTGGGCAGGATCGCGTCCAGAAACTCCCGTGCACGATCTGAAGGGAGGCTGACGAGATGGGGAGGTCGATGCGAGATCGAGAGCGCCAATCGAAGAATCTAGGCCCTGAGGGGAGACTGAGGGAGAGGACAACATGGAGATACGGAGGGAAGGAGAGGGTGAAAACGAAATGTCTGCTGGATTTTATAAGGGAAAGCTGAGTGATCCCCGCAATTAGGTTAAGGAAAAAATTGACGTGGCTGAAGTGCTACGTCAGCATCCATGTCATCAAGAAAAATTAGGAGTATTAGAAGGAGTATTATAATATTGTCCTTAAAAAATTTGTACAAAGCATTTGTGTTTAGGACAATTCGCAAGAAAAGAAAATCTAGAATTCTTATTGACAAAAATGTGAACATTTTTTTTTGGAGGATAACTAGTTGGCCACACAGCCATTTGATCTTTGTTCGATTACATTTTATAGCCGTCCTCAGACGGCATCATATTTAATCAGCTCTCCTTCCTCGCCTTCTCGGGGCGAATTCCTGAACTCCCTGCTGTTCGTGCAGCACTCGGATAACATTCCGATCCCCTTACTTCTCCCCTGTTCCTTTTAATGTATCCTTGAAGAACTCATCGATCTTCTCTCCCGCGGCATCTCTACCTCTCCACTGGGTCGTTCAATTGTAAATCCTTGATCAGGGAGAGGGACACAACCCCATAGTCATGAGCGAGCCAATTGATACAGCCTGCGTTTCCTCACACCAGGCAGTTGATATGACAGGAGATAATGGGTTATGGTTTAAAATTGAGCAAAGGGTTCAGGCGGTTGGAAATCTGCGAAGGATCGGAACTGTTCGGTACATCGGACAAGTCGAAGGGCACACTGGCCAATGGATTGGCGTAGACTGGGACGACGGCGAGGGAAAGCATGACGGAAGAGTCGACGGTGTGAGGTATTTTACAGCGAGAAGTGGGCAGTCGGCGTCGTTTGTTCGCTCCAAAAGCCTGAGCAGTGGGATCTCTCTATTAGAGGCGCTGTATCATCGGTACCGGGGCGAATCCACTAAGGAAGAGGAAGGTAAGTCCGCAAGTATAAGTTACAAGAATTTTGTAAATGCTCTGACACTACATAATCTTACTAGGATTATTCAAGCACAGTGAAGTAAATCCCGTTGGGGCCGTTTGGTAACATTATTTAGTCCAAATTTTGTCAACGACGCTGTTATTTGCAAAGTTATTACAAAAGGGAATGCTATGTTATTTGTCAATAACATCTAAAACAGAGCGGTTTGTTTGCTGTTATGTTAGCTTAACATTGAAAGTGCCACCGCCTAATGTTTTTCAGATAACACTTCAAACTGTTATTCGGTAACTGCACTAAGCATGATATTTACTTATTCTCCACTGTGGTTTCGTTTTTGGTGAGAACGAGGTTGCTTGTGTCCGTCATCCGAGAGCTTGTGCTGATTTTGTGACGATATGAGGTCGTTCGTCTTCTTGAGGCTATTGTGTTAGCGTTTATTCTTTGACTTCCTTTGTTATGTTTGCGTTTGTTTGTTTTTGCGCTTAAAATTTTCAGTGAAGTTATCAAACATAAACGTGAAAGAAAAAAAATGATATCATAGGTAATATTGCCTAAAAATATTTTAACACAATTCATAGCATACCAATAACACTCAAGCAAGAACCAACTATAATCTCAATATTTATGTTATCTTAACATGTTATTTGAAATAACCTTGCATAGTGCCAGGTTAGTGAAGCTAAACCGACATTAGACGTTAATAGCTCAGGAGCCTATTTGGTGATTAAGCAAAGCAAAAATAAAATAAAATTTTCAATAAATCATTTCAAAGCCATTTAAGAAGAGAGTTAACATCATTTTCATTCAACTTAAAAAGAAAAAGTGCAAATAGGAAAGTCCCAAATTATTACAAGGCTTTATTAAAGACAAAGTTTGCATATAACTACAAAATTATATAAGCCATTATGCTCTCCTAGTGGTGGGGCTCTCTCTTCTTAAATAGCTTCGAAATGATTTGTTGAAAATTTTAATTTATTTTTGCTACTTTGCTTAATTACCCAATAGGATCCTGGATAGTTAACACCTAATATCCGTTTAGCTTCACTAACCTGATACCGGGTCGTTACAGTTGGTATTAGAGCATGATTGAGGGGCATTTAAGTAAAGTGGTATGAATACAGAGCCACATAAATTCATTCATTATAAATTGAGAATATGAAACTATAAGAGAATTACAAATATCAAACTTAGAAGTATCAATGTAGAATGAATAGATGACACTTGACAACAAAAACATAAATATATGACAAGTGTGATCCTTTTCAATCATTTAATTTGAATAGAAACTACTAGAATATGAGATACAAATTATTGAGATATACAAACAACACATGTGCAAACACTAGTGATGTTTTGGAAATATTAATTTAGAAAACATTAGCAGTGTCATATAGAAAATATTAGTTTAGAAAATATATTTGCTTAGAAAACAATAGCTTAGAAAATATTAGCTTAGAAAATATTGTAATATTAATGACATTAGTGACATTAGTGACATTTGAACATAAACAATTGTGTTTTTACAATTTAGTTTTCCTAAATAACAACTTAAGTAAATATAGAATAAACTGGCAACAAACATGAGCATTGAACAAAGAGAGGGTATAATATGAGTACTAGATAATCTCACCTATAATAATATGAATCTTGAAATAAAGTTAAACACCCACTTTTATTAAATAAATAAAGAAGCTTTACCATCATTTTCTTGTATTACACATCACCAAACAAAGGATTTCTTACATGAGTGTAACTTTAAAGAAATTAGCATTAGTTAATAATATTCTTACAATTTGCAAGACCATTAATTTCAAGCGAATATCCAACTAATATCGCTATAGAAATTTGTAATCGGTAATTAACATATGATAAAATTTTTAGAGCTTGTTTAAGATTCTTTTTACTTCTATTTAGCTTATTGTATATATATTGATCTTATTATTTAGGATTCTTAAGTTTTGTTTAAATAGTCTAAAATATCATAACTTATATGAGGGTAGTATCAACTAAACTAATCCCACGAATGTATTTGCTACATTCAGACATAGTCTGAAGTAGAGCCCATGTTTTATAGTTAAACAAATTAGAACCTCAACATCTGATTGGTTACAATGTCTAGAACATATTGTTGATTCTCTTGCATAAAGAACAATCAATATTTTGCAAGTGGAAAGCTTATTGACTCTACCATATTCAGTTTGATATGGTATCATTTTTTAAATAATGACGGTTTGAAATATGTTTAAACAAAAATATTTAAGTTAATTTTGAAACATAGAGAATTAAAAATAAATATGTATAAATTAAATAAGATGGTTTTAAAGAGAAATTGGTAATTTTAGCCAACTATTTAAGAGAATAGTCTTTCCCAGCATTGTTGTCTAAATTAGACATGATATGGTTCTTATTAGATTTAGATTGTATGTGGGTCCAATATGAAGCCCGTCAATATAATTATTTGAATAAACTCATATATTCTTTAGATTGTATGCGGGTCCGATATGGAGCCTGCCAACTTGATTGGATTGACAAATTCAAATATGCATCAGAATGTACGTGGACCCTATATGGTATTTGCCAATCTGATTGTTAGGAGATCGTATGTGGACCCTATATGGTGTCTGCCAATCTTATTTTTTAGGAGATTGCATGTGGACCTGATATGGTGTATGCCAATCTTATTATTTGGAGGATTGTATGTGGACCTGATATGGTGTATGCCAATCTTATTATTTGGAGGATTGTATGTGGGACCAATATGGCGCCTGCCAATCCGATTATCTGAAAGATTATATATGGGTCACTGTGGTGCCTGTCAGTTGTTTCTTGGGAAAGATAGAATACTCATTAGAATGTAACAAACTTAGTTCAGTATTTGCCAGCCTAACTGTGCTAGGATTCAGTAGGTTCCTCAGCATCATCCCACATGCCTTAGATAATATTAATGAGCCTAGCTTAGGAAGCATGATCAAGAGTAAGTCTTGATTAGAGTTTGTGTACTTACTCAAGATTTGTTATATTGGCATTAAGTAACGAATAATTAAGAATAGGATAAATCATCATTATAAAATAGGATCAAGAAACTTAAATGTGAGGCAGTTTTCGGGTTAAGACACGAGTGTGTCTTAGAATCAGATCTGATTCATGTAGAGTAAGTAAAAAATAATAGATATTACACTTACAGTTTATGAGTTCTTATTGATTTTGATTTTCATTTATAAGTTTTGGTGTTCAATAGCTTTAATATTAGCAACATTGTTTTTTGGCTTACAATTTTCAGCTTTCAGTTTTATGTTATTTTCAGTCTTTCAGATTTATTCATATTTTTGTATTGTTTTATAATCAATTTGTATCAGTGGTGATATCTTAAAGTGTAAGTAGCTTAAGTAGTCTAAGTTAAATTCTTAGGGTAGGTGAAAATTTGGAATTTAGCCTCTATGTTAAGAATTTAGAAGAATAATATTAGTAAGTTAGATAATCTAATCTCAATACAGGGACTATCTCTAACTTTGGTGAATAAACTCAAATGTTGATAATGTCTAAATTTTGATCCTATCTAAGATTTGGTGTTCTAGGCTTAAATCAAATTGAATAAGTAATAGTTACATTTTAAAGGATAGATAATTAGTTGATTACAAAATAAGCTCTGATACCGACTGTAACGACCCGGTGTCGGGTTAGTGAAGCTAAACCTACATTAGGCGTTAATTGTCTAGGATCCTATTGGGTGATTAAGCAAAATGACAAAAATAAAATAAAATTTTCAACAAATCATTTAAAAGCCAGTTAAGAAGAGAGTTAACATCATTTTCATTTAACTTAAAGAGAAAAAGTGCAAATATGAAAGTCCCAAATTATTATAAGGTTTTATTAAAGATAAAATTTGCATTAAACTAAAAGTTATATAAATAATCTTTGACTTTGTCTTTTGCCATTCCTAGAAGCTGAACTTTCCTTTCAAGTGATGACCTGTTTAAAAAAAATTGTTGATTTCGTATATTAGAGAATTTCTCTAGTACCACAGACAACAACATTTACAATTAAATTGACAAATAACACAGTATAAATAATAACAAGTAATAAATAGTTTGCGATGCAGAAATAAAATAATTGCATAAAAATAAATAATTAAGCATGCCCCTTTTTAAGACATCAACATTAGCCTTTGTGAGGACCCCGACGTCGGTTTAAAAGAAACCGTTCCGACGTCGGGCGTTTACTTGCCGCAGGATCATATCGAGTAACTTGAGAGGAAAAGAGTATACACATACGAAAGCCAAAAGATATTATTTATTTATTTAAATGTTCACATTACAAGGTGCGTTCGTCGTACAAAAGTAAGAATAAAGAAAAGATAAAAGATAAATAAGCAAAAACAGCGCCATCGCAGATCCATTTGCAGATTGAAAATTTCAAGCATTAGGGTTCTTGCTTAAGCTCTTCCAGAAGTACCTGACCTGGTATTGTATAACAAATAATACCGGAATTGGAATTCCCAATAATTAGAGAATACTCTAAGTACAGCAGTACATAATAACATTTACATTTTTAAATGATGCGATTAGCGGAAGTAAGACGAAAATAAAATGCAGGAGAAAATAAGGTAATAGCGCGAAATAAACAATTTCCTGCAACAAATAATGTTCGTCAAATAAAGATTACTGATGTCATTTTCCAGTAATCTACCTCGAATGTTACCGATGTCATTTTCCAGTAACAACCCCGAATATTGCTGATGTCATTTTTCTAGCAACAACCCCGAATGAAAAGAACTGTTGGTTTCTAACAACCAACCAAGCATTAATGTTACTGATATCATTTTCCAGTAACCCCCGAATGAAAAGGATGTTGGTTTCTAACAACCAACAAAGCTTCAAATGAATATGGCTCAAAGCAAAATACGCGAAGCTAAGCAGCAGTAAAAGTGCAAAATGTAATACATGTCATGTACTGGGTACCTTCGTTCTTTAAGTTCAGAAGTTCAATGGCTCGAATGAGTGACAGTTCGCTCAATCTGCATTTAAGTCCCCGATATTTCTAAGTTAGCTTTTTAATCAATGATTTAGGAGTTTAATTTCTTTCATTCAGTTCTTCTTCCACATTTGAAGTTTGATTGATTTAAGCTGCTATTAAAGCAGTTATAATTATTAAAGTGTTTTAAGATTATCAAGGATAGCGATTATAATGATACAATATTATTATTATCATTGTTTTAATGATAATAATATAAGAATGAAAGAAGAACATAATAGGAGTGGTGGTCAAAAATGAAACTTCTTAAATTGAAATAATAGTCATTTTATAATATTTGTATAGTTTTCATTATTAATTAATGAGAACCGTATTAATGTGAATGACGTAATCTTATTTTCAAAAAGATTATTAAGTAGAGAAAATAGCAAAATAACTCCTCTTTTCTTCTCTTAAACTTATCTTCAAACCTTTAAGGATTAAGACCGCCGAAAAACGGAGGGAAGCCGGAACGGGCTGGCCGGAGGCTGGCAAGGGCTCCAGCTGGCTGGCGGGGCTGCTGGGCTGCTGCTGGTCAGCCGACAAGGAGGAGCTGGCTGGCTGGGAAGGGCTGTTGGTGGCCGTCGAAGGCTGCCAGAAGCTGTTGGTGGCTGCTGGAGCTGCTGGAGGGGACTGCCGGGCTGCCGGAAGTTGCTGGGAGGGTCTGCCGGAGGCTGCTGGGAGCTTCCGGAGACTGCCGGGCTGCCGAAAGCGGCTGGAAGGGGGCTGCCGGAGGGGCTGGCCGGCTGCTGGAAGGCTGAGGAGGGGTGGCCGGCTGCTGGAAGGCTGAGGAGGAGGTTGGAAGCTGCTGAGGGGAGAGGAGGGGGATAGGGGGGCTTTATAGGCGCGCTTAAAGGCGCCACAACGTGCGCCAGGTCGGCGCCTGGCGCGCGCGCCAGGAGGCTCTGGCGCGGAAGCTTCTCCCGCCAGAGGGCGGGAGTGGGGCCGGGAGACAGGGTCGGCCCTCTGGGCCGACAACCTGCGCCAAAATCGGCGCAGGCAGGCGCCAGGCGGAAGCCTGGCACGGAAGTTTCTCCCGCCTGGCGCGGGAGAAAAGGAGGGGGCGAGCGTGAGAGCAGGGGAAGAACAGAGAAAAAAAATAAAAAAAAAACTTAAATTTCAAATCTTCTCAATTTTCCGTCGTTCGCCATCCGAATACAACGAAACTTGACATCGAGGTGTGTTACAACATGATGAACACCCTCGCGCCAAAATTTTTTGATTCGGAGCAAAATTTGATTTTATTTTAATTTTAGGGGTTTAAAACTTCGAAAATTGGCCACGATCCAATCGACGCTCAGATTTTGATGAAACTTCTCGAGCAATTTTTAAATAATATACTTAACACGTCGACACTGAAAACGACGAATTTGGACACGCATTTCAATGTTTTGATTTTTCAGAAATTAGAAATTTCGAAGATAGAACGGGAGCTTCCGTCTTTCGGATTTCTACTGAATTAGGGCTCTTTGATCTTTAAAGTTGTTTCTATCTACTGGTAGATTTGTTTGCCCTAAATTGAAATTCCTCGAGATCCTGATTCCTAAGACGGGATTCTGACATAATTTGCAAAATAACGACTTTGGGTCGTTACAGCCTTCCTGCAAAACAAATATTAATAACAGTTGCAATTACATTGTGTCACAATTGACACTATTTGTCAGGCCACCTGTATTTCACTTGCAAAATAAGATACTAACATAATTTAAGAGTAAAGGAAGGTATCTGAGTACCTTTACTTGTATGCCAATCATGTTAAGAGTCAAGTGTATCTGCAAAAATTTATTATATGAACTTTTGTTAGCACAAGAATCTAACATTATCGCTTGAGGAGTTTTTTAATTACTTATGTATTTATGTTAAACTCATTCATTAGTATTTTTATAGTTGTATGGTTGTTGTACACATGTGTGCTTCTTCTACCAATCTTCTATATATATGTATATATATGTATTTGTAAATTCATTAAATGTAAAATTTTACAAATTTCATACACACCAAAGTCTTATGTATTAACTTATCTAAAAATTGAGCTTTGATATAAACAAAACAACCACCTCACTTTTCACCATGTCTAAATCCCATAAACTCTACGCCAAAGTTGATATAGAGTTCCTTAAATGATGATGATTAAATTGATGAACTCTAAACAACAATTAAAAATATGCATGCAAGGTCAACTAGTGTGTGAATTCAAAATATATCAATAAACTTTAAGCTAGATAAAGCCTTGTTCAGCCAATAGAAATACACGTAATTTGTACAACAATTTGGAACTAATATACATTCATTAAAATGCGATGCATTTTGAATTTGAATATGTTTATGTCTAGATAAATCCACAAAAATGTTGTTGTATTAAGATGAAACATTTCTTGAATCCAACTATCATTAAGCGCAAAATATAAATAAGAAATAATCAGCATTGAAATTCCTTTGCTTAATGAATATAAAATATGATATTATTGATATACATAAACATGTTGTATACAAATTTCAAATTTTAATAAAATGTACATTATACAAATTATTAGTGCTAATTATTTATAGTAAATGTATTGGTCTGTGAACAGCATTTTGCATGAAATTAACAAGTTCATTAATCAAATCATTTCGCATTAAAAAAAAAAAATTAACATCATAGCAGACCATATACCTGCCAAAAATGCATTTCAGATAGCTTAAAAAAAATTCAATCTAACCTACACAATTTCATATAAAATCAACACTTTATTTGAGCTTTATATATAAGGTTTTAAGATGTAAACAACTTTTTTAATAAGTTTAAAATCCATGTTAAGATAGCATCACCACCCCAAATTAAGTCAAACATTGATTAAAATGCTAGAGAATTGGCCTAAAATGCTTTGAAGACCATTAAAAAAAACATGTGGGATGTTGTCTTGTGGCCATATACTTATTTATGCAGGATTGTTATCATATATATGCTACTATTTATTTAATGATATAGCCATCTCACATTTGTTGTATTTAAAGCCTTGCTCATTGTTTTATTTTGATATCAGGATGAGACATTATTAACTTTAATCCACTTTGCAGGTCAACAAATCCTTATGCACTCAATACTTAAGAGGATTTAGAAGCAAAGTCATATCTCATATTATAGCTGAAAATTTTAAATCATAAATTTTACTGAATGTTTTTTGAAGATTTAGCTGAATTTAAATACAATTATATTAAGCTTTTTTCAAAATTCTACACTACTAAACTTTTATTTATGGGATCTGCTGGATCATATTTAAGTTGCTATTGGTAACCTATGGGATTTTGTTCGTGTAGGAATTTAAGGAAGTGCTTCTATTTGATTGTACACATTGAAAATGAATGATTCATGTAGCCAACCCTGCCTAGTGGGAGTAAGGTTTGGTGGTTGGTGGTGGTGTTGTTGCATGATTTTGTAATTCATAAAGTTGGATTTAGTAAATTCTAATGATGTTAAACTTAGAAAATGACTTGTCATGGGATTTAGTGATATTTTTTTAAAAATTGAACATTAATCAATAAAGAAATGAACATTAATCAATAAATTTGTAATATAATTATCTATAAATAACTAAAACTTTTGTAGTTATTGAATTCTTGTAGTAATTCATAATTCTACTTAATGTAGTTTGCTACTTTATTAAAATTAAGTATACTTAATTATTTAATTTAGTAATATATATATATATATTAAATTTATTATTGTAAGCATTATTATTATTTTTGTAAGTATATTAAGTATTCTTATATTTAAATATAACTTGTTAATTAATGAAATTAATGCTACTAGATAATAGGAAAAAATGTAAATATGATATAAACACATTAATTAATTAACAATTTAAATAATTATAATAAACTTTAATTAGTATCTGCATAATTAAATTTAAATAATAATAATTATTGATAATTTTAACTAAATAATAATTAATGAAGTTCATGCCATTAACTAAATGATTAAGATTATGTAAATATATTTTGAGATTTCATGAATTAATTATTAATATTTTATAGTTATAATAAAAATATTTAATTATTTTTGCTTAACTAGTCTAATAAATAAAATTAGTATGATTAAATAATAATTGCTATAATTTGTACAATTAAATAATTATAATATTTTATAATTAATTGTATTTTTATTGGTATTAATTTAATAATGAAGTTATTAGTTATAATTACTTAAGCTTAGAGTTATTTTGTTCAAGTATATATATATTCTTATGCTGATTAAAATTATGCTGCTAAATATTGCTTGATACTTCAATTAAGCTTTTTGAGAGCTAAACAAGGAAAAAGATTATCTAGGTTACAGTGCAACTTGTGGTATGAGGCAAGGCTTCAGTTAAGCTATGCTAATTCTAGTCAATGAATGCCAACTCAAATAATTTCCAACAAGCACGAAATGAGTAGCTCAAAATCTTTAATTTGATTAAATATGAGCTCTTAAAGAATTTTATAGGATATTTGAAATTTTACATCTAGTTCATTCTATAAAAAATAAGTTATAGTAAATATTTGTGGTTTTGAGCAAAATTTGATTTAAATTATGCTACCAAATAACATTTTAGAATTTAGTATATGGGATAAACTTTTCATACTTGTGTTGCCATTCAAGCTTAAATGTGAATATAGGCTAAAACCATTTAATGGAGAACCTAGTAAGCTAAATCAAAATAGCATGATTGCTAAGTTGGCTTAAATTGATTTAAGCTGGCTATATTAAAAATTACTGGTTCAGGTTGAAGATAACTATTTAAGTATATGAAAAAATTTAAATAATCAATATAGCAATATGTAATTAAATAAGCTGATTTAATATTGTTTATGATTTTTGTGTTAGGGTCCATTGTGCTTATTTGTACGAAGCTATATTCCAAAGTATTGCGCATAATTTTTTTTGAGGGACAACTCTGCCCTTTTTGTTGTATAGAGGTCTTTAAAGATAATGATTCCTTTCAAGACATTATGCCATCCTCTTTGTACAAAGCTTTCAATAGGTATTACTATGAATGAATGAAAAAGTCTATAAATGTAATGGCTAGAGTGAAGACTTTGATGATACATGTATTTAAGGTGAAAACCACTTTTTAATATGATCACGAATGCAATGTTGAACAAATATTTTAGTAACTTTTGTTAGAAAATAGTTCATTGATTACATCTCACTTGGGGTTCAAGTAATTTGCTTCAATGTCATGGCATTGACTAATCCCTAAATGGCATTTTGCTTACATTGAATTAAGAAATTTGCTTGGGGTTATTACTTCTTGGCGTTATGCCTTGAAAACAATATTGCTATGACTAAATAAGAAGTTTGCTCTAGGCTCAAATTTTAGTGATTGTTTAGACAACCCTAATTTGCATAATATTGAATTGAGAATTTTTTTAAAGTTTCTGGCATGAGTTTATGTCTAGATCAATTTATTCCTTCGAATAAATTAAGTACTTTGCTTAGGATCATGTCCCAAGTCGATGTGTCCATGACCACAATTTATTTGTAGCACATTTAGTTCATGTTTAGCTTGATTTAAGCCTAATAATTAAGCTAATCTATTAATTTCAAATAAATTTAAATTTTAAATAAACTAAATTTTAAATATTAAATAATAAATAGTATAAAAGTTAATTAATTAAAATAAGTTAAGCTAATCTATTAATTTCAAATAAATTAAAATTTTCTGGTTGCTAAGCTTTTTTAAGTTGATTTAAGCTGACTATATTAAAATGCTTTGTTTTGGTATAAGTTGATTATTTAAGTATGTAAATATTCATATAATTGATATACTAAAATTAATCAATTAATATGACTAATTAATACAATTAATTAATTTAATAATTGATAAAGTAAAAATTTTAATTATATATAATTAGTTAATTAATTAAAATTGTTTGAATATAACAAAGTGCACTTAAAGCAATCAATTGCTTATAAATAATGTAGTTAATTAATTAAATATAGCTAATTTTAATCAAAGTGATAAATTTGGTTATATTATATAATCAAAGTTAATAATTAATAGTATAATATGCATAATTATTATAAATTTATTAATTACTTTTTATAAATTATGTATTAATATTGTAATTGTTATAATTAATAAAATAGTTACACAATAAAAATATTTATCTAATTGTAATTATATGTAAACAAATTAATTAATTAATATAATTAATAAAAATACTCAATAAATTAAACTTAAATATAATCCATTTAATTATAACCATAGTTATTATTATAGATATTATTATTTAATAACCTGTGTGTTATTTGTTACTTTTTAATTTAATTATAATTCATTACTTAAATAATTTATTATTTAAGTATAATTATAATTAATATAGCTAATTAATTAAGTTTTTTTATAAGTATTATAATTGTATTAATATAATTATTTATTTCCAACTATAGTTAATTCATTTATCAACTAACAAAATGAGGGCTGGTTTGGTACAATTGAAGCTATATGAAGAAATTGTTTTTCGAGAAGCTGCCATTAAAAATTATTTTCCAAGAAGCTGCTATTATTGTTTAATGTTGTTGATTGAGAAGAAGCTGTTGTATAAAATTAGAATTGTATTTAGAAGTTTGATCAGGGTTATTGTGCGGTTCAATGTCTTATGCACTAATATGGCCAAGTTCGAGATTTTGTTGCGTATTTTCTTGTGACTACCCCTAGCATTTTTTGAAACCAAAATTTACATGCATTGATAAGTCTTTGTTAATGATGTGGTTGATGGGCAATGCAAGATTATGCGAACTATCATGATTTGTGTAGGTAATTATAGAACTTATGTTTACGATGTGGTTTGTGTAAGTTGTAGGTAATAAAATCACTGAAGAATTGGAAGAGATGTAATTAGTTGAGGTGCATGAGATGAAGCAGGCTATAAGAAACTAGTATTTTGTTTTTTTTTCTCTCCAGTGTTCTTGTAATCAGTGCATCTTCTTACCTTTCCAATTGACTTCACCAAATTGCAGCTAAAAAACTGTTAAAAGTTTAAGCCCTAGGTTACTCACTGATTGTTATGTTGAAGGTTATGCGTTAATTCTAGATAACTCATTGATATTCTCTACTCTTGAGTTTTTCTTTTTTTGTACTCCCCCTATCTTTTTGACAACCTCATTTAATAGAAAATTCTCGCATTGAATTGATTAATTGATACATGATTATACCAATCTTTGTCTTTCATTCTCACTATTTAAGATTTTCCAGTATAGCATCATTAACATTTGATTAAATAGTCCTTGTCTCTCCTTCATATGAAAAGCCAAAATTGTTGATATCATTGCAGATACTTTTACCAATTTAGTTTATGTATTGTGATAACTTGGAGGTTTTAACTGTTGCTGTGGACGCAATGTCATGATATTGGTTGCACTAATGTAGTCTCTTTGCAGGGATTTAATGATGACTTGGGTTTCAAGGAAAATGGTTATGAAAACCATGGGGAAATTTGTGGATAATTGTTATGTAATATAATTAATGAAGGTGAGAGGATAATAGAGAGAAATAAAGGGAAAATTTAAGTGAGAACCACTTGGAGCTATTTACATAAGCAATTTGGATATAGAGAAATATTCAATTTGTCTTATGAATTTCAGTTAATGAATATCTAATAATCAATATTCTGATTGTAAGAAATCAATTATTATTATAAAATGAACGTTGCAATGGTGTGATTAAGGATCCATTTGAGGAGGATACAACTATTTTTGAAGTTTTTTAATAGGCTGTTGGAAGTAGTTGATGAAGCAATTGATGATATTTTTAGGGATCTAGTTGTCTCATGCTGTGCAAAAAACAAATTTGTGCTGCTGCATTTTTATTAGTTATATAAACATTGTTAGAAAAGCCCAACCCTTTGCTTTGCCCATGAATCATATGATGGATGGCTGCTGGCATTGCGGGCTTGTGATTGGATGTGAGGATTTTGGCATAAAACCATATGATGACAAAAAATTGATGTCAAAGGCTGCCAAAGGCTAGGTCTTTTCTTGGAATGCAATTGACATTGAAGATGAGAGAGTGTCGGCCCTTGAGTAGTTCAAGGCAACTTAAATTGACTTAGTGAGTTGGGTACCAAAACTAGAGATGAGAATAAATTAACCTCATTGAGAAATAGTGAAGGCTTTTGAGAAGGTTCAAAAAATTACCAGAATCAGGGGGGTATTCTTAGAAACAGGGGCTAGACAATAGACACTGATAGGGTTGTACGAAGATGATCACGACCTGCATTGTGGTTGGAGAACTCAAAATTTTTAATAATCATTCATTAAGTTGACTTCTAAAAATATTTAAAATAATTAGGATATTTTGTTTGAAAAGAAAACTTCCAATGTTTCAATAATTCTAATTTTTTGGGAAATAATTCTCATCTTATTTGAAATTAAATTTAACCTAGTAAACACTAAAATCTGAATGTTATTAAAATGTTATATATAGTTTAATAAAAAATTAAATAAAATATGAAAAAGTTTAATCAATATAAAGTATATGCTTACAAAGCTTGAAAATTTGTTATGTTATCTCTTTTGGCCATTTTTTTGAAAGTCAATATTTTCTATGCTAAACAAATTGAATTTTACATTATTACTGCCTTAATATATCATAATATATTGAACTAGTAGCTTAAGGGATCGTATTATTTGGGAGAATTTTCTTAACAATCTCAACTAATAATCTTAAAGATCCATATATTATTTAAATATATAGAATTTCTGCAGTTTAATTTTTTTGTTAAAATATCATTTTTTTGTTAAAATATCATTTTTTTTGTTGCATTTCTTGTTATTCATACATGCACGTTATATACCTACTTATTGGTGTGATAATCTATATTTGTGAATTTTTTTTTTTGTAATTTTGATTTGTCTTGCTGTTATGTAGATGAAATGTATGTCCTTTCTTCAAACAAACGACGGGTCTCTATACAACTTGTGGGAAAAAGTAAAACTGAGGAAAAGTTCAAGCATTTTGAAGATTTGAATAGTGCTGCCATGCCTTATTTGGGAGTTGGCTCAATCAATCCTTCTCAAGAAATCAGTAATGTTGTTCCAAGTAAATTCTTCTCTAAGGCTATCTTGTTATATTATAAATTTTATTTGCAAAGGTAATGCTAATTTTCTTTCTTAAATCTTTGATATTACTGTACTGCTGTGGTGATTATAAACAAGAATACCTACATTATGCATAGGCATTAATTTGTGATTTTGTTGCCAACTCATCATTCTATTCTGCTTCTTGTAGACCTTTTTCTTAAAACTTGTTTTTACAAGAGTAGTGCTTTTGCACATGCTGATAATACATTTTTAATGCAGGGCAAGGCATTGTATTGTTGTACAACACGATAGAGATATTGGGGTGGCAAATATTTTTTGGTGGAATACAGCGTAGTCCAATATGTTGATTGTTTCAAGTTTTACTTAGCTTCTCTAATCTTTAAATAATTTCAATTTTGCAATGTAGCTTAGTTTTCGAATTTAGCTTAAACTACTTTAATAATGTATGCTCGTTTAAGTAGTCTTATTTTATTTTAAATTAAATATACTATATTGTTCAATTTAAAAATTAATTTATAAATTATTAATAATTCTGCATTAAGTGATAATTTATATTACTTTTTAAGTAATCATTTAAATAAATAAGGTTCTTTGCAACTCAATTTTTGCTTTAATTCTATCTCTAATTTAACCAATTAATAGGATGTCATTTGCAAATAATATGCACTAAGGAACCTCCTCTAGAATGCGCTCATTTAAAATATCCATATTTAAAGCAAAATGATCTGGTTTAAGAGCAAGCCTTGATATAATCCAATAGTAATAGAAAAATCATTGGATAAGATATCTTGTGATTGAACGCATATTACATTCGTATACATATCTCTCATAACATCAATATATGCAACATGAATTCTTTTTTTCTCCAAAGCTCTCCAAACAACTTCTTTTGGTACTTTATCATAGGCTATTTCAAGATCAATAAAAAATTTTTCTCACTTTAAATTTTTCCATCGAACCTCTTAATATATGTGTGACTTCTATGATAGATCTACCTGGCATAAAATTAAATTGATTATCAATTATTTATTAAATAGCATAATAGTTTAATTATAGATTATAGCTAAAATTAGTATGATTAATGATAACTAAATTTATAAAATAATTATCTTGATTAGCTATTAAAAATAAGTAGTGGTATGAAAATTATAAATAGAGTAATGTGTATTTCTAAACAAATAATGGCTAGTAGTAAAATTTATTATCTTAATTATCATATATTATAGAAGTATTTATTTATAAGTATAATTGATTCTTTTAATTCTATGATAAAATATTTAGTTTATTAGTAGTATTATTGATTAATTAATGTTTGCTAAGTTAAATTATTAATAACTAGCAAATTAATTAATTGTTTATTTAATAATGAATTAATAAGTTTTATTAAATAGTTACCTTAATTAATTATGTTAATTGATTTATTAGTTGATCAATTAAAAGTAGTTAATATATTGGTTTTTAATTCATTAGTTATGGATTACTTTTTAAACTCTTAAAAACTTGGTTAATTGATGTTCAATTTATAATAATAATAATAATAATAATAATGATACTAATTAATTAATTAATTAATTTTAAATACTTTTTTATTTCTTAATTTATGCAATAATTTGACTATAATTATTAATAATTTAAAAAATAAATAATTAATCAATTTAATTTGTAATTTATTAAGTAGTTTTGATGTTAATTAATTAAGTTTATTATTTATTATCGTTATTTTAATGTTATTCTATCATCTAAGCTAACATAAACTTATGCCATTCAATTTAGCTTTAGTCAGCAGAGCAACCAAAGGCTTTAGTTTAGTAGTTTAGTTTATTTAAGTCATCTTAAGCCTAGACTGAATGGCCTTTAAGGATTCGTGGAGTTGACTTTAACTTCAGGAAAAAATATCAAATAGTTATAATAAGGCCATTTATGTTATATGTATATAAAATTGACCGGCAAAGCAGAAGCATATAGTAAGTATTGTAGAGATAAAAATGCTAAGGTGGATGAGTGAGGTATACACAATAGATATGGTGGGAAATGTGAAGTAATTGTAGAAAGGTTGGAGTGAAAATTGTTCTAGATAATTTGGGCATGTTACACATTCATTGCTAGATGCTCAGTTAGAAAAGTTCTCTTTATCCCATGCTAAAAGAGGAAAGACAAAAAAGAGGCATCAAAAAACTTTTAGGAAATATCACTAATGCTTGGAGCTTAGGGGGGGATTGTTATTTGATCGGCACAATGGATAAGGCTTTGTATAGTCGACTCAACTTACTAGGACTAAGGCTTAGTGGTGGTATTGTTGATTCATGAAGCTGGCTCATATAGTAGGTCTAAGGCTTGGTTATGTTGTTGAGCAAACATTTGCATTTTATGGTTTTAAGAGGCAAATTTCATCAAGTTTCAATTAAAATAGTTTTATGTTGTAGATTACTACTTGATGCTCGAGCAATGCTTATTTATTTTGTTATTATAATCTTTTAGTTAATAAAGTCAAAGATAAAAATCTTCTTTCCAGTAGGTAGGAACACTCATTAACAGTGTGTGTATAAGATTATTGATCTTTCTTGATGGAGTGATTTTCCTCAGTAATAGATTTTTAAGTAGGATACGATAGTAAAGGAGCTTAATAAATTTACCCATCAAATATTTAAATTGACATGGCGTTGCACCACAAGAAATGTTTTGCTGTGCAGTAAGGCTTAAAGATGTGCGCCAAGATTTTAATATGCACCACAATATTATTTATGAAGATCAATAAAAGCCATATGAAGACCTTTTCTCTATTCTATTATACTTTGGTTCTTTTTGATGAATTAAAAGTTTACAAGGCTCAGCTTGATCTACTACTTTTGACTAATGATGATTAGTTGAGATCAATATTGCATACATCTTGAGGTGTACCCTTTAGTAAAGCTAATGTTAGTTATATTTTCTTGGAATTTTATGCCACCCCAAGGCTTTATTTTTTGTTATTGATGGAAGTGTATGTAGAGAGATCAAAAATGGATGTTTGCAGTAAACTCTATGTTTCTTTCCCAAACTAAAGAATGATAACATTTGCAAGTGTACTGAGTATATTACTATATTCTAACAAAGTAATTTAAATGATTATGCCTTGTGGTCCTTAGGGCCATATTAAAACTATCACAAAAATTTGTTCTTGTGATTGCTTTGTTCTTGAAACTGTTTTAGAGTTCATCTATACGTGCCAAAAACTCTGCTAAATGCATTGATGGCCGGGTAAATCATAAGTGTAAAGTACCTATTGGTATAATGCACTTAAGTATGAGCATGTATTTTCTTTCTCCACCATCACTCTACATTTTTCTTACTTTTGGGAAAGTTTTGTAACACAAAAGTTAAGCATTTTCATTGTTTATTTTAAACATTGACGTGGAATTGAAATTGTGCCTCTGGAGTAACATTCATGATAAATATTGGCAAGCTTAATTGATTAGAAATGATAAGTGAAATTGTAAGATTAGTTTTCAAAATAGTTCATTAATTATTTTTTACCAATTTAGTTTTAAACAAATTATAACCAAAACTTTGTTTTCTAATTATTTAATTTGACCAATTTAGTGATGCAGGACATGCAGCTCACAACAAGATGTCCATGATGAGTTATGTTGTGTCGTATGTGGACACTTCTCATTTAGATATTTTGTTTAGTTGTGCTAACATTTATGTTGTTTTGGCATAGGTATTTTTTTATTATTTTATTATATTTGTGTCGGGCATGAAAAAGGTTACCCGGAGAAGTATAACGAGACCTTTATCATTTTTTTAGTGCTGTTAGTTGATATTAGAGTTAGGTAGCTATAAATAGTTCTTGTAAACCCTATTTTCATAGTTAATAATATTGTTTCAAGAATTTTGTCTTGAGAGCTCTTGGTTTTGGTGTGGACAACCGAAAATCTCCGTTGGTTTGTATAATCAATGGGCTTCAGGGTGTGGATAATCCTGAAGGGATCAAGGTATGCATAATCTTGATCAAACCTATCTTTTTTTATTACTTTCTCTTCTTTTTTTGTGCAATTTGTTATCTTTCATTTCTATTTTTTTCATCAAAATTCGCTTCCACTTCTGCCATCAAATATCCCTCCAACAAAACTTACGCAATCCCGACGCCCTTTCACTTTACTGTTCATAACCTTTCCAAGCAATCATTAAAAATCTCTAAAAGTATTTCATAGATTTCTGAAATCTCCATAAACATCCTCCCCAATTTCAAGTCATTTCAACTTTTTTTTGACCCTCCAAACAACTTCCTGAAGTTGAACGGGCGCTTACGTGCACGTAACAATCTTCTTCAACTTCACACTACCATTTTTTGGTACTAGAGCGAGGTTTTCATACTTTGGTGTAAAAGGAAAAGTTGATCCACTTCTCAAGAGTATTCTATTCTAGTATTTTTGAATTTTTTTATTTTCTTAACTGTTTCGACGAACTCCACACGCCAGCTCACGTGCATGTAGTGCGTGCGAAAATGCGTGATGGTTCGTGCGAAATGCTGGCCCAATCCAACCAGCGTTGACCTGATCTGATTCGTGTCAACTTGATTCAACCCGCGGGAATAATTCAGACCTGGTCTGACCAGTGCGAATGATGCAGCCAACGCAAACCAACCCGATAAGGTCTGAACCGACCCGTTAAGGGCTAGATTCATAACTCCTAGATTCATAACTCGATAAGGTCTAAACTTCTCGGAGCCATTCCAGACAATTCACAACTCCAATTTCAGTGTCGTTTACACCATTGTAAAGCTAAGATCTTTAGCTACTCTTCAGTAGCAAACAGAGATTTGAGCACTCAATTGAGGAGGAAGGAAGTTTTGACACATGAGTCATAATCCGTTCGCCCTCACGTGAGTTAAGTTCTACAATTTCCTTGCATTTAAAGCTTTGTGGAGTGTGAAAATTACTCTCAATCTTGATTTTTATGAAATTTACATATCAATTACAAGTTTTATGCAAGTTTATATTTTTGTTTGATTGTAGTGAGTTCCATCATAAATTGCCAATCAATTGACCTCAAAGCCTACCAGAACTCTTAAGAGGCTTATTGTGAGTTTGTGTGCCACTAAAACAGCTCTCCTATAGTGTGATTGAGCTACATTTAAATTGAATTTAAAATAATTTTTAGTCAATAGATTGTGTTAGTCTATTGATTGCATTAGTTTCTTACTTTTAAGATTTTTGGCATTCCAATTTTGTGTTGAATGTTTATAAAATTTTAGCAAATTTATAGGCAGCATGGCTAGTAAATAGGAACCAATAAGAATGAGATGAATCAACAAGCTGTTTGGATACCTTCGTAACTATGATGCAAACTCAACTTAGTCAAATATTAGAAACAATGAATAGGAGTAATGAGATTAGGCACAACCAAATTATAAGAGAGGTAGAATTTTTAGGGAAGATGTCTATGATGATGACTTAGCTGATATGCATCCGAGGGGTCTCCAAAATTATGATAGGATGACCTTATTGGCCAAGACCAAGTTAGAGGATCTTATGTATGATGGAGCTTAAGATTTTCAAAAGTATTTAGATTGGATCACCTAATTGGAATAATTTTTTGAGTGGCATGATTTTAATGATTATTAGTGAATTGCCTTTGCTTGATAAAAGTTAATTAGACATGCCAAAATATTTTTGGATAACAATCTTCAAAAGGAAATGAGTTGCTTTAAGAGAGTCACATGGGTAAAGGATGCTATAAATATGCCACTTGTTAAAATATCTTGAGATGCCATATCTTGTGTGAAGAATGTGAAAGAATGGGTTCCAAATGAGTGAATCTTTACAGGTATGTACAGACATATGCTATGATGAGGCAAGTCTGATTTTTGGAGGAATAAGTAAGTTATAATCAGACCTACGAGGGGGCAAACATATAGATATGATATGTTATGAACCCAAATACGATAATCAGATAGGCGTGCTTTAATTCCTTGAAGTTCTGGTTATTTTCCCTACAGAGCGATATTTTATGTTTTGATATCAAGACATTTTTATTTCTTCAAGTTTGTGACATGTTTTTATGACAGGATGTAATACACACACGCACACACACACAAATATATATATATATATATATATATATATATATATAAGAAATTGGGCCTTTAATAAAATAAATGTGGCCGGTGGGATTTGAACTTTTGACCTGTCAAATGTTCAAACTCAAAAGCTCAACCACTGAGCCACAATACCATTCACATATGTGATGCAATATATATATATATATATATATATATTTATTTATTTATTGTGACATGGTATTTTATTTTGAAGAAAAATACTGTTAAAGCCTATATGCTGTATAACTTTTGTTTTGTATGAATGAAAATGTTCAACTATTTGAATGCCTTCAAGTGAGGCTAAATTGCTCATAAGTTCTGCCAATTATTTTATTTCACTGCAATTTGAACTCCATAGTATGCATAGATATATTAAATATAAATAGTGATATCCAATTATTCAGAATAATCTAACTGGAATCAAACACTGATACTTTCCATGTGTTAGGTCAGAAACTTAATGCTGATGAGGAGATGGTTTGAACTAGAATTTTAACATGCCTCATTTTATTTATATAATTTTTTCTCTTAAAATATTTAGGCATGTAATAATATGATGAACATATGTAAACTTTTTATTGTGTTGAATAGATTTTTTTGGATAATTTGTCATGAATGCTCTGTGATGCATTTCTCTATTTTATTTGAATAATTCCAATAGGGTCCTGCAGCAGTGTTTAGTACCCAGTGTTGGGTTAGACCTTAACCCAATATTGGGGCCTTCACAACTGGCATCATATCAGGATTGGGATTGAATTCTCAAATAAAATAGCACAGAACCGACCAAAAAATCTTTATTGACAGATAGAGATAAGAACTATCGCTTAAAAGCACATACGACGTTTTAGAAATATATGGCTGAAATATCAAATGGCCGCAAGAAACATTAGCGACAATTTAACAGACCACTAAGAGGTTGGGCTTAGTCAAGTTGACTCCTAGTACCCAAAGAGTTCAGAATTGATAGTGCCAGATGTGCACCTACCATCGAAGGGCTTCAATCAATGGAAGAGAAAGTCGAAGAACTACAGGATATTCTTCAAAAACTTCTCTCTACATTCCATGCCCAAGTAGAAGAACATGAAAAGGGATTGCAAGAACTATGATATACTATGCAAGAAATCACTTCTACCTTTTAGTTACAAGCAAGGGAATGAGAAGAAGATTGAACGAAGCTTTCCAAGCTGTAAGAGAACCTCCAAATGAAGGCTAGCTGCTTGACATGCAAGGGAAAGGAGCCTGCTACTACTTTAGGACTTAAACAGAAGAGTCGTCAAGAGAATGCTTAAGTTGGGGCAAAAATGAAGAACCCTAGAAAGGAGAATATGGGCTTATAGAATCTAAAATCAACATTTATAATGATAATAATGAATGGCTGCTATCAACAATTCTTATGTGGGACTAAGCCACTACTTGGAGTTGTTTGATCGATACTAAGCAAGCCATAACCACACGAAAGGACGTTTGAACCAATCATCACTCTAAGGACGTTTTCAATGGTAGGAACGTTGAACGCGTATATAAAAGACCCAGCCTTTTGGGGTATACGAGCAGCCACTGCTGTAGAGAGTGGTTGCAGAGAGTTCAAGACAAAGGATGTCCCAGTTACTTATTAATAGAAATGATCATGTGCTTACTAGAAGATGACGCTAATGCATGGTGGACCAACGTTAATACGCCCAATTTCTTAGAAGACCTGGCAAAATTACACATGAGGAGTTTACTATGGCCTTTGTAACCATGTTTGTGCGCCATAATGATGTAATGATTGAATTAAGAGTAAGAGCAAGAGATAAATATCTTTGTCAACTCTTTTATGGAAAAATGAATTCTCATAAATTTAAATTGAGTACTTAGATGATTTTTTGTGACATGTTTAAAATTTTCATATGACTCTTGAGGATTCCATGCTGGGACCTCTGAGACCCCATCAAGCTTTTAGTACCCACTGATAACAAGATAAATAAACATTTGGATTGATGTTCTTACTATTGCAAAATAAGCTTCCAATCATGCATTTACTTTCGTTAGTAGTCTAACTGCCTTGCAGATTTAGCTGATGGAAGACTTCTAGCGTACCTAATGTTGAAGCCGCTAACATTTGATGGCCCAGCTGATCCCATAGAATTAGAGGATTGGCTGAAGAAATTGGAAAAGAAATTGGCCAGTGTGAATGTCTGGCTGTTGATACAATAAGACTTTTGTTTAAAGGGGAAGCGAAAAATTTGTTGGAGTCCACCTTAAATATAATAATGCTGAACTAGAGAAAGAAGAAATTCAATAGGAAGAGTTTATAGATGTCTTTCACATAAAGTACATTTTTTGTCAGCACAAGCCATATTGGAAGATGCATTCATAAGTTACCTCAGGGAAACATGATTGTCACTAAACATGAAGTGGAGTTTAAAAGGCTAGTGCGGTACACCCCAAAAATAGTAGATACAGAGGAAGATTGTTGCAATCGCTTCCAAAAAGGCCTCAAGGACTCTATACGGAGAAGTTTAATTCCCTTCCATCATACAAATTTTCCCGATCTACTCGAGTGCACAAAAATGTCCAAGCATGATGACCTAGTCACGCCGGAAAGACTAAAGAGAAGACATCCACCAAGTTCTGCTACTAGAGGTATCTTCAAACGGCTAAAGCCAAACCAGCCACTACCAAGGGTATATTAGATAATATTTGAATAGTGTAGGCCGAAAGTCGATGATGGCCAACTTTCGCACCCATATGGGAATTGCTAACACAAGAGGAACTTGTGTCATTAGTGTGACTGATCGGGCCACTATATTATGGTGGACGGACAAATTACTCAAAGGGTTGAACCTACTGCTAGATATACACCCACTACAGCTCTTCAACAAGCACCTGCACCTGTTCCCAGGCAGGCTCCCATACCTGCCCCGACACTCTTACCTACACCTGCTTTTGCTCAACGGAGAGGGGAAGCACCAAGGCCTTTTGCACTTGCTTGGGCCTTCACTCTGGTAGAAACACCAAAGGATCATGAAGGGGCCACATGTTATATTTATTTTTAGAACTTACCATGCACCATTTTGTTTGATACCAGAGCTAATCATTTGTTTATTTCTGGTAGTTTTGCGACACATACAACTAGTTGACTACGATTTAGAAACTATCTTAAATGTAGGGTTATCTTTTGTTGCCCCATTTGAAGGCCAAGAAATGATATACATGCGACATTCCAATAAATAACAAATCATTTGTAGCCATCCTCATAATACTACCCATTATCGCACTTCGATATAAGTACTGGTATGGATTGGTTAAGTGATCACGGGGCTACGATTGATAGCTAGAAAAAGAAAGTCATACTTGAGGGGGAAATAGGCTCGATGTTTTTATGGGAAGGACAAGTATAACATCTCTTATAAATGCCTTACAAGCTGAGAAATTGATCCATAAAGGGTGTGAGGCATTTTTATTAACGATGATGGTAGCGTAGAAACTGACATCTTTGATAGACACCAATATAGTAGTGAAATTTAAGCATGGATTTCTCGAAGACCTACCTGACTTACCACTTGTTCGCGATAGAGATTTTTCTATCAAGCTACTACCCGGTACACAGCCTCTCTCTAATGCTCCATACAGAATGACGTTTAAAGAACTTCAAGAACTGAGGGAGCAACTTCAAAAACTATCGGATAGAGGATTTATCCATCCTAGCATGTTTCAATGGGGAGTCCTATAATTATTTGTAAAGAAAAAAGATGACATAACGCCCATGTTCATAAACTACCAGGAATTGAATAAAGTTATTATCAAGAACAAATATCATTTTCCTTGAATGGACAATTTGCTTGATCATCTCATGGGAGTCGCGATATTTTCAAAGATTGATCTCAAATTCGAGTACCACCGGCTACGGGTAAAAGAAAAGGACATACAAAAGACCGCATTTAGGATGTGAAATGGACACTATGAGTTCTTGGTAATTTCGTTTGTCTTACTGTTGTATTTAAACATTTGTGAATGTCTTCATTGACATTATAGTAATTTACTCTAAAGAATGAAGGAGAACATGAAGTACATTTGTGAATGGTGTTAGAAACATTAAGATCTCAACAATTATACATTATATTTTCAACTTGTGGGTTTTGACAAAATTTAGTAGCTTTTTTGGGATATATTGTAAAACCCTCTTAAGTATAACTAAGAAAAATTCTTAAACATCTAGGCGCATTTTCAGATAATGGTGGAATTTTTAATAAAATTCCAAAGTGTTCTTAGGTGGGAGCACTCTCAGGAGAATGAGTTATTACAAATAGTATCAAAGCAGGATATTGGATACTTGATATCAGACAAGTGCCACTTAGGGCAAAGTACCAGTCCGTGGGAGCGACCTCTTGAACCCATGATGGGATAAGGCGCTATATGATAGAAGATACCTATTGAGCTTGTAGGGGCAACCTCTAGTCCTATCTACATGATGAATGATTTTTAGATCTGTGTGGATACTGACAATGACATCATTTACTTAAGATGGGGAGATTCTGATATCCCTTTTAGTATAATTAAGTAAAACTCTGAAACATCGAGACATATTTTTAGATAACGGTATAGTTTCTTATAGAAACTTCAAAGTTAAGTGTGCTAAGGTTTGAGAACTCTCTAGAATGGTGACCTGCTTGTAAGTTATTTTTTGATGACAAAATTGTGAGTTCATTAAGGTTAAAGTAGACAATAGCTTGGTGCTTAAGAGTTCGAGCTGTTACAGCAACTGTTCATGGTTTGCTAGCTGTGAGCTTTGGTAATTTGGTTGCTGATTAAGGTTGGGATAAAGGGCTAAAGCTCTAGAGCTTTCAAGCTATTTTGTTAGTAGATCGAGATTGTTGATAGGTCAAATCAGACAATAACTTGGTGCTTAAGAGTTCGAGCTATTACAGTAATTGCCCATGGTTTGCGGGCTGTGAGCTATGGTAATTTGGTTGTTGATTAAGGCCGGGCTAAAAGCTCTAGAGCTCTCAAGCTATTTTGTTAGTAGGTTGAAACTGTTGAAATAATGTAATACGAGTATATTGTTTGAAAATTAAGCACCTGTATTCACTTGATCGGTTTTTGGTGCTAGTTTGAAATCTATGAGTTTTGTGAGCACTGCTTGATAAAATGGGGCTAATTCATTTTGGCTAAGCTTGATTTAGAACATAATTCACTGGTTGGATTTGCAAGGAAGTCTTGTCTTTGAGAATTTTTTTTTTCAATACTTAAAATATAAATGCAAACAGTAGAAAATAAATATATGGTCCTGAGTGGCTTGAATTTTCTTGTTATAGGTTCGCTGATAATGTTACAGCATGGTAAGAGAAAACACTTTTTTGTATTGTGTATTTTCATTTAATTTCTATTGATTTTGTTAGAGGTACTTACTGAGCATACTTTTTGTGTGAAGTATCTTGGTGTGCACCTTCTATCATGAAATGCACATTGTAGAAGATTGGTTTCTAGTGTTTTGAACAATTGCTATTAGCTCTGGCATTCAAATTATTCTTGAAAACATAATCCCATGGTGTTTTTAATTTCTTTAATTTCAGATTTGAAGGAGCTTGATTTGACAGGCAATCTTCTTTCAAGGTGGCAAGTATGGCTTAACTAGACAACTTATCATGTGTTTTAGTCGTTTATCAATTTTAAAGTTATTAAAAATTCTATAACACTTATTACTGGTTCAAGCTTTTTCTTAAAGAATTATTACGTATATCTAATTTATTTCTATATAATGAAGTTTGTAGCAATTGATAACTTGAAAGGACTTGGACTTAAATTAGATGGTGGTAATAAGTTACCACAGCTTTCAGGATAGATTTTTTTAGTGGGACTCTTGTTTTAAAACTTATCACAGTAAAGAATTAATGATGAATAATTGTTTGCCAGTTCATTGCATAAACATGGTTTGTGTTAATTTTTATGAAGTTCATATTTTAGTTTTTAATCCTTATATGAAAATATTCAAGAAAAAAATATGCCTTTATATGACTTTTTTTATTTCACCAGAACAGCTTTATATGAAACATAGTTATCAAGTTTTAATATAGGATGGTCAAGTGCTTAATGATAATGGGAAAACGCTTAATCATCAGCATTTTTATAAGTGTTTGTCCCTCTCCATATCTTGCACTTTGATAATTGTTGCATTGGAATGCCCTTTAGTTTTTAAATCTTAAAGATTTGCAGGTGATGTTGGGTTCGATAACTTAGACTAAATCATGCTTTAAAAATACTAAAGTTTGCACCCCAGCTTATTCTTATTTCACATTTGTAAATCGGGTGTGATAATTTGCTCATAATATTTTAGAATGATTCATTTTTATCTTTTTGAGATTCTTGTGTTGTTTTATTTTTATGCAGGATGTTAATTCCCTATGTGAATCTTTGCCATCGATAGAAATCCTCAATTTAAGTAGCAATCTCTTGGAGACTGAAGTGCCAGAAGTTCCTTCATTTTCAAAAATTCGCATTTTGGTACTCAATAACTGTGGCGTATCCTGGAAACAGGTGATACTGAAAGATGTCATTTTTTATCAATTATTTTTGTCTATTTAATTATGACTAGTAGCAGGTTGAGAGACTGAAGCAGTATCTTCCTACCATTGAAGAGCTTCACCTTATGGGAAATAACATGAGGACTCTGCTGGTCAGCACCAAAATCCCATTGTACTGGGCATTGTAAAAATATCTTATTTTCTAATGTTGAAGATACTTTTTCCTTTTTCATTATTTTACTGCCGAGTTCTTGTCTAGTCACACACAGAAAGCAAATTTCTTTCAAGCGCTGAGATGTAGTTCCTTTTTTGTTGCTTCCGTAATGGGTGGAAAAGATGTACATTTCAAGCAATGAAATATATGATTTTCTTAAAATAAATCAGGCACGTGTAGTTTTCATTGAATTAAAAAATTAGCATTGTTAGTTAGTCTCACAATGTCAAGTTTGTCTTACCAGGTGATTATTACTCAATTTATTTTTATCTTTTTTCAATGTAAAATTCACATGTTATAGAGCAAAATTTATTTCTTACATGTAAGGTTCTTTCAAGTTATTGAAAATTATCTGTGCTCTATGGTTTCACAGCCTAGCCACTGTTTTGCTTACAAACATTATAAATTTTTAAACTTTGGTCTAACAAGTTGAGTTTGCTCTTTACAGCCTTTACCTTTAGATGCAGACATTACTGATGTCCAAGGGTTCAAGTCATTACGTCTCTTAAACCTGGATAACAATTGCATAAATTCTTGGGAGGACGTTTTAAGCCTTTCAAAATTAAGAAGGTATGGAGATTGGTACTTTTTCTAAGCGAATGATTTTATGGAGTTCTTGGAGTTCATTTATAACTTTCAAGAACTATTTATGTATTTTTGTTTTCTCAGCTTGGCACAACTTCATCTGAACAAAAACAAGTTGCATTGTATATTCTACCCCGCAAATCTTGCATTGCCTGGTTTTCAAGATATTTGTTATACACCATTTGAAAAACTGGAATGCCTTCTTTTGGGTAATTCGGAAGAAGTACTGTAGTTGTTTGAAGTTTCTTTTTGTTTGGCAATTGGTTTAACAAAGCAGCGTTGACCACTCTCTTAGCCAACTGCATAAAATCTTGCCTCAGGTTCCAATGATATTGACTCGCTGGTATCTGTTGATTCGCTGAACCTTTTCCCTAAATTAGTGGTGAGTTAATCTCCTATAAAGTATGTTGATCGCTTTAATGTTCCTTCTAAGCTTTCATGTTTCAAGCTTGATCTGTGTTTTTTCACTCCCTTTTCTTGGTTTCCATTTTTTTTCTACAAATGTTTTTATCTCAAAAGCATGAAGGTTAATAAGATTAATAAATATTGTGTGATTAAAACATCAACAGTAATAATGCTATGACAGCATCATCTTGTAGAGAATTGATGGGATACAAAATTGTAATGCATAAGTTTGTTATACACATAATTGATGGGCTGCAAATTCAAGCCCAGCCTCATCACAGCCCAACCTCGACAATCTTGCCTGCAGTGCTCCAGTCTTGTCATGAATCCATGGGTTCACCATCTTTCCCACATTGATGAGAATCTTATCAGGCATGGATTCTCTTTTGAATGGTTATACTCTAGCTCATAGTTTATGGACATCTTGTTTCCTTCTCTATGCATCACAGTATATAAGAAAATTTCAGTTATGCATTTTCCATTTCAATGTGTTCTAAATAAAATGTTCTTTATTATTGTCTACAAAGGTTGATGGGTGTCTTACTTTTGTTTTATTTATTTTTTGTTTATACCCATTTTCTTGTTGTAAAGTGAATTACTTACTATCAATAAAAGCCTCCATTTCTGTTTGTATATTATCATAACAATTCTTGTCTCTTTTATATTTCTATTCATGACAAGTACTACGGGGCAATTGTACTTTTAGGTGGCATTATGCCTTGATTTGTTTTCTTTAAGCATTTGCTCTGCCTCATCGAGAGTTCATATTTTTCCATCACCTGCACAAGTTAAATAGGCAAGACTTCATTTAATGGCGACGTATTGGTGCCCTTTTTTGGGAAAGAAATAGGGAATTATCTTGCAAAAGTCAGTCCTAAACGAGACAATGTGGGGGCCCTATGTGCTAAATTGGAAAGGTGAAAAATGACATGTTGATATCATAGTTAATAAACATCATGATAAATGAATTAGGAGAAAATTTCATGCACCACAAAACTGCCAAATAAATCCAATTTATTGCTAAAGAGATATACTCCAATGTTGATAGCATGCTATTCATATTTGAGATCAAGGACATTATTCATGATTTACGAATATTATGTCACCATGTACTTCAACGCTAACTCATTATAACTATAATTTAACACATTTGATGAGATAGAATGGCATTGTTTAGAAGGAAATCAACAATATTGGTTAATCTTGATTATTAATGTGTACAAATTCTCCTTATTTTAAATAAAGTTTATAAAATGCTTAGAAGAATCATAAGCAAGCATGAATCTATTTCTCGCTTTTAATGGAGGTTCAATGGAGGTTCGAAGATTAGAAAGATGTAGATAGGTAATGATTCCCAACAAATCTTCAAATTCATACTGCTTTGCTACTGGAATATGAGAAACCTAATTTAATTATGGGGGACTAGCATAAGCTGAGAAAATCATTGTGTGATCATGTCACTAAGCAGGACATACTTGTGATACTTGCTGGGGAATATATGGTAAGTTTTTAAACTACAAAGCACATATAACATGCAACCGACAGTTTGAAGGAAATTTGCTTACTAGTGAGACTTCATCTATCTTAAGCCTCTTTAGTAAAAGTTCAAATCAAATTTCTCCAAAAATTGCTTCAACATGCCCGAATCTTTTAACTAGCTTTTTAGATTATAAATCTATTATAAATTATCTATGTTGCAAGAAAGTTGATCTCTTAATGTTTTCATGAAAATTGATCTAGATTTTCTTATGTTGCATTTGAAAAAAATGCCTTTAATCTGCTTTGGCATTTCCAGCCACTTAACTAAATATACAACATATTTTCTAGATTGTACTCTATATTTTTGAAATACCATTGTTTGAATTGCAGACAAATCATTTTGATTACTGCTAGCATGTGAAATATCACACTGCACAAGTTATTAGTATATATCTGTATTCTAGGTCTTAAAATTTATTTGTAATCTTTTGTTCATCTTTGAAACTCTAAATGATTTGAATCGAATTATTTTCTACTTGACATGCGAAAAGTTCATTGTTTGAATTCAAGGAAAATGGCTCATAGGGCTGAGATAGTTGCTGCTTTCTTGATGGAGAACTTTGGTGGCAGTCAATAAATGGGAACGGGTGTTTTGCTCTTTAAGCATAAATAGTGAGAATTCCATCATACATGGCACTATTACATAATGGGAAGCCAGTGTACTTGAATGATTTAAGGCGAACGAGGTTTGCTTTCCTTATCAAGCATAGTAATGATTGGGCATAAATATGCTTAATGCTGGATCTGTAGCTAAGGGTTTTACAGAATCCTATGTGGTGATTTATAAGGGTATATATGCCTTGATTATAAACATAACTTTATTCTTGTTCTTTTGAACCTCACAACAATCTCTCTATCAAGAAAATGTTAAGAAACGTTTAATGAAGACTTTGAAGACTGGAGTCTGCGTGAAGATCTCTAATTGACTCGAGGGATCGAAACAAGGACGGCAAAGTATGCATATTATACAAATCATTACATTACTCCATTCATTCTTAACATGAATGGTTTGAACAATTATTAAAGATAGTTAACTTACCTGGATTCTTTCGATACCACATTATTCATAATGAACACTTGTCAACTTGAATACAGCCTAAAGTCTTGCCACTTATTATGCATCTTGATTTGCTATTAATTTTGAGAAATGCATTTTTCTTTGTGTCCTTGTTTGGAAGTCTGTTGATTTGCCTCCATTCTCTCTTTTTGTATTCTTATTATGTTCTATACATATCAACAGAAGTTCCCCAGTTTATTATATCTTGTATGAATGCTAATGGTTGTGATTTTATGATATGACGACCTGGCTTTTCATACCTTAGCAAATGCTAATACTATTGTTCTTCTTCTTATGCTCTAACTTTGTATTTTTATAAAAAATGGCATGACTAAAGCTTTGTTAGGAAAATGCAATGAACTACACTTTGTTTATCGTAAGTATTCTCCATGTTTAATGTTATGATTTCAAGCATTACACTGAGGTATTTTGGTGTTGCTATTCTGTTTTCAAGCTTGTATGAGCTGTTATAGAAAAGTTTGACTTGTTCTTATGTTACATTTTGTCTACTTATTATGTTTCTTACTTTTTAGATGCGCATGCGAGTATAGTGATCAAGAGCTATCTGATGCTGCGAATGTATTATCTTCTGGTTGAATCTAAGTAGTTCTGGTTTTTGCAACACTCTTAAAGCTTTGCTGAGTTTTTCCAGATAAATAATTGTTGCAGCTGAATTAAATGAATATTTTTTAATGGTTAAAAGTTGTTTTAAGACCCGACCTTCCTACTTGGCACACATCTGAATAATTCTTTTTTTTCTGCAGCAGTTTCCTTTCTATTAACTTGAACTGAAATGTTTTTTTTTCTGTCGTTCTAGAAATTACTTGTAGTGTCTCATAAACTTTAGTGCATGACATCTTATTAAAATTGTAACTGTATATTATTTTGGGCTAATTGTTTATTATTTGTACTACAAGGCTTGTGCATTGCGTTTAGATGTGGATTATCCTTTGAAAATATCTTTTTGGTGTTTATTTATAAATAAGTTCATGCCTTGCCAAATCAGATAATGATGTATGCATTGCCGAGGTGCTTTTTTCATTCCTTAATATTATGAAGAATATTTATTGTGATTGTGCTCAGTTCAGCTTTCTAGCATATTTGAGCTCCTCTGTGATATTGTACCTATTTATTTGAAAGGATGTCAGGCTTTCTGAAAATCCTGTTGCTGATACAACTAAAGGTGGTGTTTCCAGATTTATCTTAGTTGCACGCTTAGCAAAAGTTAAGATGCTAAATGGAAGTGAGGTATATATTTTACGTTTGTGATTTTTTCATCTTTTTAACATTCTTTTTAACATTCTTTCATTCCACTAGATAAGTGTGCGAGAGAGAAAGGAATCAGAAATACGGTGAGTTCATGTTATTATTTTATCGTGTTAATCAGTTTTATTCATCGGGCATTCAGTTTTTTTTTCCAATTTATTGCCAATTATGCCTCTTGCACATTAGTCTTAGGATCATGTAGTATTGTACCATTGGGCACAATAATCCAGGTTAGTCATCAAACAACAAATTTACAAAACAATTTTTGTGATGTCCCGACATTCAGGTGGTCACATACCGCAGGATCATATTGAGCAATTTGAGAGAAGAGAAAACATACATACAAAATCCAACGATATTTTTCATTCATTTCAAAGTTTTATATTACAAAAAAAAATCTTCATCATACATCAGGAACATTGTTCAACAAAAGAGAAAATAAAGAGATAAAAAAAATTAAAGTAGCGCCTTCGTAGATCCATCAGTGGTTTGATAATTTAAGATTTAAAGTTCTTATCCAGGTTCTGAATCTTCCAAAAGTATCTGGCCTGGTATTGTACAGAAAATACTACCGGTATTAGAATTCACAATAATTAGAGAATACTCTAAGTACCGCAGTAAATAAAATGATATTATATTTTTATTAAAACAAAAATGCGATTAGTAGATATAAGGAAAAAAATACAGGAAGAATAAGGAAATAGCGCAAAAGAAATAAAAATTTCCTGCCACGAGTGTTATCACAAAAATGTTGGTTACTTGATGTCTTTTTCCAATAACCAATCACGAATGCTACAACCACGAATAAAATGATGTTGGTTACTTGATTTTTTTTTTCAATGACCAATCACGAATGTTATAACTATGAAAAATAATGTTGGTTACTTGATGTCATTTTTCCAATAACCAACCACGAATGAAATGACGTTGGTTCCGAACAACCAACCAAGGTTCAATAAATTTTGGCTCAAAGCGAAGAAGCAAAGCTAAGCAGCAATAAAAATGCAAAATATAATACGTCATATATTTGGTACTTTTTTCTTTAAGATCCAAAATTTGACAATTCAACTTTTGAATCTGCATTTAGATTTTAGATATTTTTAAATTAGCCTTTTTAATCTAATGTTCTTATGAGTAATTACTATCTTATTTTTCATTCTATTTTTCTTTTGTTTTTACATTAGGTTAGTATTTTTATTAAGATAATAATAATATACAAAAGTAAAAGACAATAGAAATGATGAAAATTAATTGCAGAAAGTAATAATAATTATAAAATGTTATAATGAAAAGTGTCTGAATAAAAAAATAGTCATCTTATAACATATGCAGTTGTTTATCATTATTGATTAATGATAACAATGCTAATGTGATGACATAAAGATTATCATATTTAATTTCATAATAATGAAATGTTAAGTATATAAAATGAAATACATAATAAGTAAAATCTCCTCATTTCTACCTCATTTTTCTCTCATCTTACCTAGGATAGTATTGCCGGGAGGCTGAGGGAGCCGGACAGTTGCAGGAGGTGGCCGAAGTAGCTAGCTGGTGGCCGGCAAGAGGAGGGCTGCTGCTGTTTTGGAGAGCCGGGAAGGGGGCTGGTTGGGTTGGAGGGTCTGAATGGGGTGTCGAGGTGGCTGCCGAGGCTGGTGGCTGGCTGGGAGAGGAGAGGGGGCTGCTGGTTGGGAGATGAGAGGGGGAGAGAGTTTAAATAAAAAGAGGGGGGGGGAGAAGAAGATGAAAGATCTAAAGATGGGAGTGGGGGAAGATGAACAACTTAAGGAATTATTTTAAAAATTTACTTGAAAGTTAAATTTTTCTTATTTTTTTGCCATTTGGAGCCCAAATATAATGAAACTTGACACCGAGGTGTGTTATGATGTAATAAATACCTTCGCACCAAAATTTTTTGATTCAGACAAATATTTTATTTTATAATAATTTTTGAAGTTTAAACTTCAAAAATTAATATAGGTTAAACTGACGATCCAAAATTGATGAAACTTCAGGAGCAGCTTTTTAAATAATGTTCTTAACATAATGACATAAAATCAATGAATTCAGACACGTATTTCAATGTTCTTGATTTTTACTGAATTTAAAAAGTTCGGAAAAATTACGCGAGAGTTTCCGTTATCCGGATTTCTCTCAAACTATGACACTTTGATCTAAAAATTTATTTCTATCTAGAGGTATTTTTGTTTGCCCTAATTCAAAATTCTCCGGGATCCTGATTTCGAAGGCAAGATTTGACCTGGTTTGCAAAGTAACGAACTTGGGTTGTTACAATTTTGGGTGAGTGCGTTACCTTTATTCCTCCTGTTATTATAGACATGCACATGCCTTTTTTTCGTGATGGTGACGGTAGGAAAATAATGTCTTTTCACCAAATGATGAACAATATCTTGCACTCAATAGTTTCTCAAATTTTATTTATACACATCACGTTCTTTAACGCTTGATAACCATGCAGAAAACCTTGTGGAATAAGATATGTCTTTATCAATAGATGATGCGATTTCAAAAAGATAAATTTAATGAAGTCTAGACACAATTATAATTCCTAGATAAAAAAGGAAACAAAGGAAAATGAGAGTTGAATTTAAATTAATTAAAGGATAAAACTGTCGCAATGGAGGCATCTGTAAATCCACATTCTAATCTTTAAAGACCATTATTAGATTTATCAATCTGGTCAAACAATTTGTGTGAAATAAGCATTTTTTTCCTTTTCCCTTATTATCGCTGTGGTTTTTTCAGAGGCAATGGGATTGAATAATTCTTGACGTGTCAAGAGAAAATGAAAGATGTTTACCATTAAATTTCGTAGATGTCTTTCATTTTCTCTTGACAAGTCAAGAATTCAAATCCCACAATCATAATTATTCAAATCTTTAAATGATATATGCATTGATATTATATGGGTATAATTTGTGAATTTACTAAGAGGAATAAATGGATAATTTGTTTATTTTTGTATCACTCACATCATCCTTTATTAAAATAAGATTCATGTTATTTTAGGAGGCGATAAATGACTTTTGGAAGCAAGTTAGTAAATATATTGCATCTTATGGAGGTATCATTGAGCTACTAGGTTAACCCAAAAAACAATATGGCATTTCAATTTGATACACAATATATAACATTTAATTATGCTTATAGCTTATGAAGTGCTTAAGCCAGGATAAAGATAGTCAAGCCCATTCGAGATAATTCGATGGGCTAAGCTACTTAATTATTATCATATATCAAAAAAAAAATATTGTAGAACAAAATATGAATATATTTCTAAGCTAACTTAGTTAAAGATGGAGCCCATATCAATTGGTATGATCTTGACCAATATTGTTGGATTGACTATAATATCAATGTGCCAACCTTTTTAATAAATAATGGAAAATATGCAATCCAAAAAAATTTGTTTCTAAAAATAAAGAGGCCCAACTAGAGCTAATATGATCCAGAGAATCTCAACACATGATTTGGGCAGACATGCCCAAATTGTATTTGCATAAAAATGATTAAAGGTTTTGTTGGAGTCATATTAAAGGATGGTCTGCTTTAAGGTGAATGGTGCAATGTGTTGAATCGGATAGGTCCAATTGACAGAAATTGGAAAAAAATTTAACTAAAAAGCATCCCCAAACTTTGTGAGGAAGGTTCGGCAAAGTGTCCTTGGAGTTCAACCTTGATTTTTGATATGGAATTTTTATCGCGGCGACAACTCAACTGTGAACTATCTGAGCAATTTTGGGGAGCCAATCTAATGGCGGAAGCCCAATCCTGGTAGGGTTAAATATTTGGTAATAACATGGACAAAATGACCAAATCATTTGTTGGGAACTCTGTTGTTGCAAGTGTTGTCGCCTGCAGGTGTAATTTTGTTGATGTGAATGCCTACCCTCCTCGACAGGCAGAGTATCACCCTTGTCTAACCGGCCTTCGTTGGACTCTGGCCATCCTTCTTTGGCTATTGTTGACCATTTGTGGTTGTTGGAACGGCATCCTTACTATTGTCAGCAAGTACTCTTGGTGCACTATGATGACAATTAACTGACCCTCATAGGGCTTTGATTGGCCTTCATTGGCTATTTGTGGTCTTTCTATTGTTAATAAACACCCTTGGTGTATAATGTCTACACATCGCTAGCCCTCACAGGGTTTTGGCCGGCCTTTGCCGGCCATTGTTAGCAAACACCCTTGGTGCTCAATGCTTACACCTTACTGGTTCTCGCAAGACGCTAGCCTTCACTGGCCACTGGCACCTTTTGTTGGACTCCGGCCAGCCTTTTTTTGCTACCGTTGACCTTTTATGGCCACTGGAACACCATCCTCACTATTGTCAGCAAGCACCCTTGGTGCACTATGCTGGCAATTAGCCGGCCCTCCCAGGGCTTCGGTTGGCCTGCATTTGGTCATTTGCGGCCTTGCCATTGTTATCAAGCCTTGGTGTATAATGCGTGAACATCACTATCCCTCACAAGGTTTTGGTCGGCCTTAGCAGGCCATTATTATTAGCAAGCATCCTTGGTGTTCAATGCCTTACACTGTATTTGTTCCTCAAAAGCCTTCAACTAGCCTTTGCCGGCCACTGGCACACTTCACCAGCCATCGACTTGAAGCCACACTTCGCCTGATCGAGTTTCATTGTGTTCACTATTACGATTTTTTATTTTTTTATATTCCAAAAAAGTTGCATTGCTCATTAGTTGTACTTTATCAGGCATCATAATTGTAATTTCAGAATACAAATAAACTACTGTCCACACAAGTCATAATTTTTATAATGTAAATCATTTATCTAAAAGAAGAATTACAGTATAATTTAAATACTAAAAAATTTTATTCCACCAAACCAAATAGCCCCTTAATGGAATTTATGGCAATACTTATACATGTTTCTTGGCATATGATTCATGAATTTGAATATATTTAATCAGATTTAACTAAAAAGAGTGTTTAATCAAGTTGAACTGACTAGAAATGGTTCAACTTGGGTTAAATTAGGTTTATTCAAAATGACCCAAATTTAATTTATTTTAATTTATACAATTTTTGTATTTCATTAGCCATCATTCAGGTTACAAGCATGATTTTTAAAAGATTTTTCTAACATACAAGGTGTGCAAGGCAATATAATAAAGAGTAAACATGCCTTAGTCTTGTTTTTTATTTTAAAATCTATTGACGGAAAATTATTGGATGCCTTTGGAATCTTTAATGGTATTCTTTCTTTTCTGCATTTGTAGTTTGTGTATGGTTTACTAACAAGGCTGTGATCTAGGTATATCCGCCTTGTTGTGGCAATGATGCAATCAGCAGATCTACAAGAGATAAGCATACAACACCCAAGGTAGTCTTAGACTTCAGCACTTAACTTTCAAGTTTTGGTATTTTCCACCTTAACATGACAATTTTAATATATATTTTGCGTCAGATATTATTATGCGATTCATATAATATATTTGCTACCTAAAAATGTGATGACTATGAATTGCAAAATAGAGGTGGATTTAGAGTGACGATGAAATGCTGTTTTTCATCAAATGTGACTCACTAGGCTTATTTTAATATAAAATGCAGTGTCACTACAGTTATAAATCTATTGGTTTGACATGTATTCAGTTCATTTAAAATGCTGATTCACCTTATAAGAGTTGCCATTTAATCATGCTTTCTTTATAATTAAATTAAATTTAAGTAATTTTATTGATCGATTAATAAATTGAAACATTGAAAAGTTGGCAATGCTTCTAATTCCATTCGAACAATTGAAATGTTAGACATTGGGTATAAATAGATAAGTTTTAATAGTTCAGGGATTAGATTTTTTGCTTTGAGAAGTCTGGCATTAAGTTGAACCCATTGAAATTGTAAGGGGACTATTTTAATAATGTAATTCATTTCTTCTTAATTAGTGGATTCAGTAGCCTTTGCGCTCAGACTCAAATTATTATGGGTTCAATGCATACGCAGCACCCATATCTTTAAAATACATATATTAAGCACCAATCTCTTATGTTTGCAAGTAAATCACTATCATTTTACCTTTCTAAATTTTTTTTATACTAGTGGCTTTTTAGGATACGTGAGATGAAAGTACTTTTTTATAAATATTAAAGAATTGGGTGCTATAAAATTTCAATCAAAGCCTATCAGCTGTTTCATTTCGTTGAGTTGCTCGTGCAAAAAAGCATTGGAAACATTAGTTGGACGATGGGCCACTTGTAGTTTTGGTTGAAACTTTGAGCCCTAGGAGGCATATTGTTGGCATTTTTGCTACGAGCTAAAAGTTTCAAAGTAATAGATGCCATAGTTTTGGTTGAAACTTTGAACCACTAATCGAGCTTTGTGATGGGCCACCGTGTCATCATCATTGAGCTTTGTCCGAAATGTCCATTAGCAACCAAGGGCATTTTGTCCAGGTTTGCTGATTTTTCAAGGCACAATATTCGTCTTCCATGGCTAGCTTTCTGGGCTCCAATATGGCTGTAACATTGCAGGATGTAGGTTCAGTAGAATGTGATGCTGTAAGGAGGAGATGTATTAGTAGCTTGGGTTTTATGGTCCTTTTTTTGATACGAGTGAGCATTGGATGTGTGGGAATTGTGTTTTTGGTTTTTGATGGAGTGGCTGCAAGAGCTGGAGGGGAGGATTGAGAGGGTGACGGGGAGAGAGAGGTAGAGCATTTTTCTGAGTTCGGTTGAGGAGATTGAGTGTTGAAAGTATTCAGGGGACGGTGAGTTTGCACAGGAGGAGTTGAGTTGAGAATGGATTGGTTTAGTTTGTTTAGAGTGGTAGTTGAGGTTGGGACAAGAGTTAAAAAATTGGAGTATGACTGGGATGATGATGCAGTAGTGGTAGCTATTGTTGAGGTGGCAAAGGGAAAGATGGATTCGATGAAATTTACATGACAGGAGATTAGAGAGGAGGATGTTTTTGGATTGTAGCATACGTAGCATTTATGATTTTGGGAGTAGTTGAGGAAGATGCATGGTAGAGTTATTAGCACTAGTTTTGTTGTTTTTGTGGGAGGAAGGAGAGGCAACCAAAGACATGGAGATGATTGTAGTCGGGTAGTGTGTTATGTAGGAGTTGAAATGGTAAAGTGTTGTGTATTTTTGGGGAGGGAAATCGGTTAATTAGTGTAACGATCCAACGCTAGATTAGGTAATCTAATCCAACACTAAGCGTTATTGTAATAATTAATATTAGATCAGTATGAACTAAATATTAAGTACTACTATAGGCCAAGAATCTAAAAGATGAAAAACATAAATAGATAAGAATTATCAAAACATATATATATATATATATATATATATATATCATTCTAGCCATCTAGAATAAGAAAAGAAAATATTTGTCACAGAAAAGACTTATGCTCAAAGCTAGAAATTGAGTAACCCGTCCAATCTCAATGGTGCTCAAAGCTTCGATGACAAGCCAGTGCTTTGCCCAATCTCCTTATCCATTAACTCTGACAACTTTCATAGAGCCTATCTCATCTCCATCCCAACTTCTAGTCATTGTGCGCTCCGCCGACTGCCAATCTCTCTCACGTAGGCCGCAATCGTCATCCCATTGTGAGTCCGGGCAACACACTGCAAACCAATCACAACTAACCCTTTTCGTAGATAGTGTTCTTTGGACCTGATTTAGGTAAAAAAGTTATATTTTAACTTGTTTGACTTTATCCAAAATTTAAATAAGATTCAGTTTCTATTACACTATAAGATGATTTTTTTTAATCTTATCCACTATTAGAGCCACTCCAACCTTGAGAATAGTGCACTCATTTCTATTATTATTATTTTAAGTATACACTTATCCACTTATCCAAGCCTTAAAAAGAAAAATATGTAGCAAGTAGGATTATAACCCTTGACTTATCAATGGTTCATACCCAAGAATTGAACTACCGAGTCACAGCACTCTTCACTATCATTCTCATTTTCACAACACTTTTTTACCAACATTATGCCAATCCTATATTATTCACATGCACCTCTGTTGACCATTTCTATCTTACTCACATGTTCTTAATAGTTATTTTCCCGTGCCTATGACTTACTATGATACTACGATTAAAGTTAGATTTACTATGATAAATCTCTTTAGATTCAAAAGTATTCCACAAGCCAAGTTTTGCTTTAATCTCATTATTAGTCTTAATAATAAGCAGAATGGCTTAAACGAAAGTTTGGGAGTCTTAAGGGAGCTCAGGCCAATGGTGACTTGACTTGGTTCACAAATTAACTTGTTCACTTCAAATAAAAAGAAACTTTCCAAAAGAGATCTAAATTCTTAGGTTAGCTTGATCTCACATTTTATCAGTGAATCGTGCTTGAATTTGAAAAAAAATGTTTGAGCCAAATTTAAGCCCAACAAATTTTTTGTGCCAAGCTTGAGCTCGCCTCTAATAAAGCTTGATGCGGTTCGTATACACGTTTGTTAAAGATTTTATATTGTTAATTAATTTTTGATGTGGCGTGCAAAATTTTGGGAAATCCTAATAAAATATCCTGGTGGTAAACCATAGCAACATTAAATCGTTTCTGGAATGTATTTGTTCTTATGTGTCCGGTGAACTGCTTTCCTTAGGAGGTTTATGATGGAACGTTGACTTTAGTGATTCTTGTCTATTAGTTAGCTTGAAAACTTATTATGCAGGTTTGCAGAGCTTAAGGCTCGTTATGAAATTGATGATGAGAAACCATCGGTTAGAGGAGCAGTCCCTCAAAAAATGTCTTCGGAACTTATATGTATGAAATAGATCAATAAACTTTTTATTTTTATTTTTTCTTTTCCTCATTTACCTTACCCTTTTTTTTTGTTTAGCCATCACCTTGATGTGCGTTGGAGCTTGCATGGGAGAGAGGCAACCTCTGTCAAAAAAATTGCCGCCTACAACTACGGTATGTTTGCTTGATCACACCTCTAGCCTTATCGCAGGTAGTTTGTGTAAGGTTTCAAACTTAATTCGAAACTTTATTATGTTAGTGTAACTTAGGGCTAAGGAGTTTTTTTTTTGTTTATTTATTTTCATCTTCAGTTGTTTGACTTGTCCAATATTTGTTATTATTTCTATCATTGTTATTATTATTATTGTTAGTATTAGGTACAGAATTAACAAAACCTGGTGGTTGTGTTGTAGTCTGGCGGCTAGGGCATTTGAACTTGTACTCCTTGTCAATAGTTCCAATTTCATCAGCCACATTATTGTCTCATAATGCTGCTGATCTTCTTTAAGCAAAAAGTAACTAAAAAAAAAAACAAAAAAAGTTAAGCTAACCCGATGAAAACAACTGAAGGAGAGCAGAGAGTCTTTATCTGTCAGTGTCAGAATCATCTATAAATAAACTTTTTAAATAATGTTAACATAATATTCTTAGTGTTGCAAGAGGAACCAGAGAAGCAAAGTTTGTTTCCTTCTTTTTAAATAGAAAATATTGTTCCATGGCCCTTGTACTTATCAAGTAACAACAGGTTGAAATGATGAACATTCTCCATAACTCTAAATGGAAATCACCTTTGAAGATTAGGCGGTTATCTTCTTCAAAGTGTAGATTACACAGACACAAGTAGAGAGTTAGAATCCCATAGATTGGACAGAAGCCTAGTTTAAAATTTTTTATCATAAAGACCATGTAGTAGTACTATGAGGCAGCACCATTATTCATGGTATTTTCCTTTTCTAACTAAAGGTTGCATCCAAATTATAAATTGACAATACTACAATTTAACTAATTATATAAATGAATATTGGTGCAAAATGAAAACCAGTATTGTACAGGTGTAAAAGTTAAAATGCTGTTGGAAGCGTGCTCAAACTATAAATAAATAATTATGTGAGCAACAATGGTAGTGCCCTAAGTTCAAACATTTGAGAGGAAACTATATGTAAATGGTTTCACACGTGCAATAATGGGCTGAAGATGTACCTATGAGCTGTATATGAACTTAATATTGTAGGAAAATAATGAAAAAGTGCATATATTGTATTATACTATGCTTTAAATTGTTTTTATTCCTATACAAGTTTTCATTGGCTATTTTCTTAGAACATATATATAATAGTAATAATACGCATGCTTGCGAGTGTCTTTTTTTTTTGTTAAAGTCTCTCTTTTCCCTGATGCGTATGATTTGCCATATATATTAGGTTGGCAGGTTAAAGGTTCTTTGTGAGAGTTTCTTTAAACTGAAGAAAGGGATCAAGTTGAGGCTGTTTCTTGAAGAGAAGGTAAAATTATATCTTACATGATGTGGGACTAAACAACTCTTAAATATCTCTCCACATTAGGTTTTTATTACGGTTCTTCCCTCTGATCCATTACTGTAGAAAGGGTATCCTTTTTTATCTTTTTTAATATGACTGATTTTGGTTTATGGCAGGGTTTTCCTTTGCCAATGCTGCTTGGTGATGATATGGCTCCTTTGATGGATGTTGTGGCAGGCAATGAGGCAACCGTTTTATTGGATGAAGAAAAATAAATTTTTATTTATGCAATAATTATTCATAGAATATTTCTTATTTTTTTATCTTCTTAAGAGCACTGCTACATTACTCTCAATTTCTCCCTAAAAACTTCAACTGCTCCCTAAGTTTAAAATGGGACTCATCCCATGATCTTGTGTGTGAGCTCTAGTGCTACTCCTACCCAAAGCCTTAACGGTTGATTGTTTCAGTTTTCTTTTTTATCAATTTGTTCAGGATTTTCTCACATTTTTTCAATGCTATATGTCCAAACAAATGCATAAGAAAACATTTTGGACGCTACGTTATTAGAAAAAGTATCTAGTGAATCTCTTGTAGCATTTGAACACTTCTCGCCAAATTCAAACTTTATTTATATTTTTGTTTGTCTACCAGATTTATTTTGTGATGTGTTAGCATGACAATCCTTATTTTTAGCAAATTGTTGTCAACTATTTTTAACAAGAATTTAATTTATTTAATTATATTGAGCATTTAGTAACTTGTATGTATATAGTATGTATAGTAAAGTGATTGATTGCTTAAGCAAAAAGGAGTACATGGAACTGAAGATCATCCCAATTAACAAAGATGAAATTAGACTAATACTACAGAAAACACAGCCAACTTTTCTTGCCACTTTGCATCTTCAACAAAGGAACTCAAAGCATCCTTTTTGAGAAAAGTTAGTGCTAGGAAAACCATTCACCATAATAATATAGTTACATAAAATATTTGCCAGGGTCTGTAAAAGAGCACCCGCCAGTATCAGCCCTGAGTAGAAGCAGAGGCATTTTAGGGGGCACAATTATCATTCTACTTTATAAGATATAAAAATATTATGACTATGCATACGAGAAAGCTAGCATAGGTGAAATGGTAATTGTTACGTTAGAACCTAAAATTAAGATAATCAAGCAAATATACTTGATTCCTCAAGGTTCGAGATTTGCCCACTTAAATGATGTTATTATTATTACAATTCATTTTTGAGATAGAAATATTTAATTTTTAATAAAGTATGACTTAGGATATTACTTTTATTATTGTTTCAAATTATTGTTTAATGTTGATTTACAAGAAAAAAATTTTGATGATTCTTAAAAGAGAAAATATTGCATTTTCAATTCCTATTACTTTATTTTCCTGTATTTTATATATATATATACACATACATATATATATATATATATATATATATATATATATATATATATTATATAATGTAATTAATGATATTCAAGTAATTAGCTTTTTCTCTAACGAGTGTTCAACCCTAGCATTTTTGTTGTAAATATTAGGTTATGACATCGCTGAATAATTGTAAGAGCACTAAATAATTAACCACCACACTTTTACTTTCTTTATTTTTTTCCAGTATTTTAAAAAAAATTCTACTATTATAAATGCTATTATATTAAAATAAAATATTTTTCTTGTTTTCAAATTAATTCTACAATTATAAATGCCAAGTTATGTGATGCTTATGTTATTATTCTAAATCTCGCAAATCAGATGATGTAACCCTAATTCCCGCACCCCTGATGGGGCGTTACAATACCAAAAATTAGCATCTGATTATGCATATAATAAAAATTATAGCTAGCAACCTTTTTTTGTATAAATTCAAGCTTTTTGTGAAATTTAGAATTGACTATGACTATCAAAGAAATAAAATTGTAGAATATTATCTTCTAATAATTTATAACCAATATAAAGGAGAATAATTAGAATAAAATTTTAAGTCTTAAAAATAATTAAGGAAATAATTATCACGTCTCAAAATTTGTTAAAAGCTCATATGAATAAGATGAAATTTTTTGGGAAAAAAAATAAATGTTTGATTTTTCTTTAATCTAAATGAAATAATATCACATATATAAGATTCATACAACACCAATCATTCATATATATATGTTATGAATCATTTTGTGGAGAAAATAATATTAATATAAAAATATTTAATTTTTTCAAATTTTTCATATTAGAATATTTGAGATATTCTTAAGAAATTTTCATGAGAACTAAACTTTATTTAAAATTTGATCTTTAAGATAATTTAAATCAACTTTAGAATTCACAATGCAATATTTGATCTTTTGATGGTGATGAGAGTGCAAGAGAAAGAAGGTGAGGGGATTACCTTAAGGAGACTTGATCTTGATGGAGAGGTGCTCTTATGAGATGATGGATCTTGGCTTTTTTCTTTTAGATTGTTTGAAGCTTTTAGAGGGCTCATTTGATCCTTATAAATGATTTAAGGTGATGAAGTGAGGTTTTGGAGGGTGATGATGTGGTTTTGAATGTAAAGGAGATGTGAGGAGAAGAAGGCTTGCTAGCTTATGATAACCTTGAATGAAGTTTCAAATGGTTGAATAAAGCTTAGTTCAACATTCAAATATTATTTGAGGGTATTTAGATTACATTATAATAAATCAAATAATCAAAATTTTATCATGGGAAAATTGAGTGATTAGAATTAAGAGGCGGAAATTTGTACTCATATGGGTCAAATTTATTCTCTAAGATGATAAGAATATTCATATATGTACTTTTGTAAGAGATTTTTTTTTCAAAAATTTTACAAATTTAGACCTAAATGGCAAAAAAGTGAAATTTTGATTTTCTAAAAAATAATTGTATGCACTCAATAAAATTGCAGATTAAAGGTCCTAAATGAAAGGTCTCGTTAAGAGAAATTCATAGACACTAAATATGCCCAATTTGGATAAGTGTTTGAGCCAAATTTTTTGTATTTGAATTTTTCAAAATTCACATCGTTCGCTTGTTAATTGTGCCGTTAAGTACCGTTATGCTTGTCACTTTCGTCATTAGCATCGTCAGATGGCTGATGCGATCTGGCCCGTCGGCTTCATCTACAAACTGCTAGATATGTATGATCGGCCGTTAAGAGTAGAAGGCATTAACCGCCATTGCCGTCGTCGTTAACGACGTCGTCCCACCATTTTTATTTTTAAATAATAATTATCATTTTTATATTTATTTATTTATATTTAATATAGTAAATTCAATTTAACTTGAAAATTATATTAATAATGATGATAGCTAATTTGGAAGTGTTGAATCCAAAAATAGCAATATATTCCTATTTTTACAAGGAAATACTTTTCTTAAACTAAAATAAATTAAATGCTTTCTAAATTAACCAAGAAAAATTTGATAATAAAAAAATTCTAAAAAATTATCAAAAATTTTCTAAAATTATGTTCAACAATTCTATAATTTTATTTTATCCCCTGCTTAAACTAAAATATGAATAAATGATAAAAATTTCAATTAAGATTTGGTGTTTTATAGCAGATGAGCCTCTAGACAAGCCCAAACACATAGTGATGAGTGTAGACCACACATAATCAAGCTCATGCATGAATAAGCTCATGCATGAATGCATGGAGTTGGCCATGCGATGCAGAAATTGATGTGTCTAGACTCTATATAAATATTGCCACTTGTCCGTGTGTGATCAAGCATGATGGACCCAGGTGCACATGGTTGACCAACAAATGTGAAATAAACTTGATGGGCTCAGTACCTTGCTTATCTTGCACAAAGAAGCAATCGAGCTTTTGCACGTGACGTGTACCGACATAAGTCGTTATTAGGCAATCATGATTTAGCTCAAATCCAAAATTAGGATAAAAAAAAAATATCGTTAGATAGAATATATTTTTTTAATCCAAATATTCACGTTTGAGAGAAATATAGATAACGAATACTCAAGTATTAAATTTTGAATATTTAAAATCAAGAAAATTACAAAAAAAATACATGTCCAAATTAAAATTTTTTAGTATGGTTGTATTGAAAATATTATAAAAATGTTATACAAAAAGTTTCGTCAAATTTGAAGCTTCAGATGAACAGCAATTAATTTTTGAAGTTTTAAAATTTAAAAATTAATATAAAATAAAATATAGCTTCATATTAAAAAATTTTGGTTCGAGTACGTTTATCTTATCAAGATGCACCTTAGAGTTAATTTTTTTTTAATTTGGAGTTAAATCAATATACAAGTATATTAGAGATAATATTAATCTAAATATAATAATAATTATTTTAAACATTTATCATATTATTCAATATTTTTTTAGTATAATGAGTATTTATCATATAACTATTCATTTAAAAGTATAAACGAATATTTTTCATAAATTATTTAAGTATAAACATTAGTTAATATAAATGATCATTATTCGTTATTATAATCTTTATATATTTGTAATTTATTTTCTTAATTATCCACCATATTAATTACTATTTGTAATTTATATAGTTATATTATGTGTTGATATTTACAAAATTAAATATTAAAAAGTTCATAAAACAAGGAAGAGAGATGAAAAAGAAAGAGAAGAAATATTATTATATTATAATCATAATAAATATTACTGAATTATCATATATATATATATATGTATATATATATATTATGATTATTTGATAATAATTTATAAATGATGTTATTATTATCATTTTATTTATCATACTACTATCAAATTATGATTCTTATTATTAATTGTACATATGATAATTTATTAATATAAATATTAAGTGTTTAACTGATAAAAAAGTGTCTGAACATACACATATACAATCTAGCACCCAACATTGTGCAGATACCTATAATCTTTGATTTCTATCATATTAACAATTACGATAAGTTAAATGTACCAGATATCTTCATTTAATTTTGCTTTTTACATAGTTTTATACTTAGCTTCTTGCAATTTGGATAAAATTGCATTTTGTCACACTAAATGATATATGAAAAAAGTTTGGATAATTGAATAGCTCAAATTTACTGTTGATCTATTTTTAATTTAATCAGATAACTGCTAGGACTAGGCTGTCTGACATCATGAAGCATAAGGAGTCTATACTGATAGCGTTTGAGGAGGCATGTATAAAGGTCAGTAGAATTATTATGCAACATCAAATTTAAATCTCTATTTTTTCTCGATTTTGTACTTGTCTAACAAAATCATATTTTAATATCATATATCAAAAATGAAAAATTTAATATTTACTTTTATAACATCAAAACTTTTATGGTGATGTTTTTCTGAAGCAAAATAAAATTTGCAAGAAAAAACTTCAAAACTCTTTATTTCCTATCAAATAATTTTTGTTTATGTTAAATAATTGTAAATTTTGATGTTTTTTCGATACTTAGTTTCATGGCTAACCAGTTTTCAAATACCATCACTTTTGAAATGTGATCAAATCATGAGCTCGTTGGGATCCTATAATGAAGGCTATAAAGAGCCTAGGAACATTGATGCTGCATCAAATTATTTTTATCTTTATTATAGTATTTCTTCTTCTTTTTTTTAAATATTGTAATATTTAAAGATCTTCGTGATCAAGATAATGTATCTAATTTATCTTATAAATAAATGGATTATGTTTTATGTGCATTTGTTATTTCTCTTAAATCACTTAATACGATCCTGCATTTCGAGGAATACCCATAATGCTGGTTTAATCTACGCTAAATCAACATCGGGGCCCCACATGGTGTGCGTGGGCTGACTATGTGATGCAAAAAATCTAACATAGTTGTTTATGCAATGATTATCATGTGCTCTAACACGATTTAACTCATACCCAAGCAAACATAGGTCGATCATATGATGATGATAACTCAACTAGGCCGTAAACCGATAGTAAACTTGTGTGCCCAAATGCATCTTAACATGTACTTAGGGTTGTCATGGGTTTATATAAATTACGATGTGAGCCATTTGAAGCATAAGCATAAATGTTAAATGTTAATTTTGAAGGTTGATCGAGGCACTATTGAAGACTTCATTTGTTATATTGCCACTACCATAGCAATGAAAGAAAAAGGTTGTAAAGCTTGTGGAATACTTAGTATTGTGAACCCAAGAAGCATTGCTCATTGTATAAATAGTTTATGTATGTTATAGGTATAAGAGAATTTAGTAAATGTATTATTTTATTCATGATTACCAATATTGATTAGTATTGTACTATTAAATTATTCAACAATCTCGAGTGCACCCTAAGTATTGTTTGAGCTAGAAACTAACAAATACCATCCTTTGATAATTTTATTAGAATATTATCTTATTATTTAGTGTGACTCCATGTGGTACCCCGTACTTTTCCGCAGCCACGCTAGAACTGATATTAGCATAATCGCGGGGAGTGCGGTGCTCCACCCCGTGAAAAATCTCCAACTCAAGTAGAGTCAGGTAGGACCCAACTCGCCTTAAGCCAATGACTTGTCACCTAGATGAACTATAAATATACATCAATACATATCAAAGTAGCGGAAGCAGAAAATAGAATGTAACATCCACAGGCATAACATAGTATAAAAGAAGAAAAGAAAATAGTAACTCAGCTCAAGTGCAAAAAGTAAATACATCCATAGTTTAATTATTACAACTGAATTAAATGAAAGTAAAGATCTCTCAATCTCACTACAAAAAGAGAAAATCTATCTAAACAGCAGTAGGAAGATCCTCCTCCTGCACTGGCTCCTCTCCTGTAGCACTGCCAACGAATAACTCTGAATTTGATATTTGCCGGTATCACAAATGTCAGAGCCCCAGCCAACAAAAGAAAAATATTATAATTAGACAATTGTCTAAGTACATTTTAGGCTATTTAAGTGAACTGAATATTTAAGATATCACATTTAAAGGTTTTAAATATGCAATCATTATAAGGTGCAATAAGCTACAAAAAATGAGATAGCTATAAACTAATCATTTATAGCTAATCAATATGCATGTAAAAATAACATACAAAGCAGGAAATTACACAAGGTGAGGCTAAATGTAAAGCAACTGTAACTACTAAAGTAAATTTGATCCTAGAATGCTTATGATCACATGGATACATGCTGAGTGTATAAAAAATACAAGTGCTGAAATAAACATGCAATTCTAGCATCCTAAACATGCCATTACTTAATAACTAACCAATAATAACGTATATACAAGCATGCAGATTTATATGTAAAAGGTCACTGAGACATGTGGTAAAAGTAAACTAAGTACATAAATGAGCAAAAGTAAAGCCACTGAGACATGTGGTAAAATAAGTCAAGCACTAAAAGAAAGGCCACTGAAACATGTGGCAAAGCAAAATAAAAACTGAACTGAAGTAGAAGTAAGCCTGAGACATAGTACTGTCATAACAGAAATAGGCCATACAGGTCCTCTAAACTAAAAGTTCAACATGTATCCAACCTAAGCATCCACAGAGCTAGGTCCGAGTTGAACTTATAGAATAAGACATGTATCCATCCTAGACATCCGTAGAGCTAGGATCGAGTCTATTCTATAACAAAATTAGAATTAAAGAGGCAGAATATGGTAGGACATACTCTACTAACTAAAAGCACTGAACGAACTGAATGAATGATATGCTTTTTAAATACTAACATAGGATGTATCTTCCATATCCTAAGTTTACCTATTATGCTCAGGGAATAAGGCTCAATATTCAAGGTGTGTGAAGTAATCAAAGTCAAAGTAAGCAAGAGACTCAATCTAGACTTATGTGATATCTATTGTTATCTACTTTATCCAAATCTAACTATTCTGAGAAAATACAAGTTTAGGATCTCCAATATCCAGCTATCGAGTAAGATCTCAAATTTTATGACTTTAATATTAACATTAGAACTTAACAAGTTCTAATTCATAATCATATGATGATTATAAGAAGTTAAAGTAAATAAATCAATGACTTAATTATTATTGTTTTTTCTCTCTTAACTTAAATCTTGATTTAAGTAAATCAAGATTAAGAATTCTGGACCTAAACTCTATCTTGGTGTTCAAATCCTGAATCCAAGGTAGTATCCAAATAAGGAACAAGGGTTCACACTTAAAACTCAAATTAAGGATAAGGAATCTTATAAGCTGAAGGATTTAGAAACTAAGATCTTAAGGAAAGATTACTCTACTAGTTATAAGATAATTATCAATCAAGAACTAAGAAGCTAAGATCTATATTCAATCTTTAAGATAATTTTAATATCTTATAGATTGAACAAATCCTACACCCACATAGAAGGCTTCAAAAGAATTAAATAATAAATCACTTAAGGAATTCCAAATGGAGGTAATTCAATTCAATTAGAGGATCTAAAGTCTAAGATCTAAGATCTAAGATATGATGTTTGATCACTTTAGACTTAAGCTAAGATTTAGACTTATGATTTTACAAGAGTACTTCTTTTAGAATTCAAGCTTATGGATTAACTTAATTTAATATATTAACTAAGGATTTAGCACTAACAGGTAATGTGGCGGCCCAGCCCCGCCGTGGTCCTGTTAACTCTTAAGTTAACATGATTACGGTGGAGGGGTCACCAAATGACAAGGTCCCCACTTAAGATTAGATTAGACACACATTCTAATCCAATTTAATTAAGGACTTTGCCATTTATCCCAAAAATACTATCACTAAATGATCATACATGAACTCAGAGTGCGAAAGCATAAAACATAACATCCATCCAATACAGTATAAATACAACAATACAGAATAAGTAAAGTACTGAAAAAGAAATATAAACCTGTATTATTACAATATTTTAATAAGTTTAAAAGAACTGAAAGGAACTCTCAATCTCACTAAAAGAAAGAAAAACTAAAGCTACAGATCTTCAGGAATGGGCTCCTCCTCCAATGGCAAGCTCTTTACTGGATCTACTACTCCAATAAACTCAGAACCTACCATTATCAGTTTCATAATAGTATGGCCCCAGCCAACAAAAGAAAAACTGGTTAGACAATATGTCTAAGTACATTTTAGGGCAAACAATTTTATTAAATTAAGTAGATATCACCATATAAACAGAACTAAGCATAATAGGTGCAGAAAAGTGTACAAAAGAACAGTAATAAGTTATAAACCACAGTTTATAACTAAACAAATAGGAAGTAATACATACCTCCTCCAAGCAACTGCAACAAACACAGGTAAGCAATAGACTAAACTAAACTGTAAGAAAAAGTACAACCTAAACATGCTTATGATCAAACAGAATATGCTAGGTGACATACATAACAGTATGAAATTGAAAACAACTATCATCCTAAGTAAGCATAAGAAAATAGTAAGCAAAACTAGCATCCTATATATAACATGTGCAGAAAAACTGAAAGTAAAACAGAGTTGAAATGCAAAATATGCTAGTAAAACAGTAACTGTAAGCTGAAACTGCAGTGACTATATAAGTCACCAGAACTGAACATAAACTCAGCAAATCTTAGCCTGATGAGCTAAGAAACTCTGAACTGAATATCACTGAAACTCTTAGCCTGATGAGCTAAGACAGAACTGAATGTAAGTGTACTTGAATTAGTATAACCATATCAGAATCCTGACTCTGTAGTCAGTAGGGCGAGAGTCTATCCATCCTATCACTCGGACTAGGCATGGCCAATAGACTGTCGGGCATTAAACCCTCGAAAGGTTGCCGACCCTGAACGGGTTGATCGAAGAGGTATACTAATCAAGCTACACCTTACAAACCACTTGTGAAATGAACATAATGCTGCTTATAAATAATGTTCCAAATTTACATAAGATATTTATCAAATATCTTATATACATAATACATGTCAAGGTATTAGGCTCAAAATCAAGGAATGCAAAGCATCAAAATCAAAGTGCAAGAAACTCTATCTAAAACACAGGTGATATCCGTTGTTATCTACTTTATTCGTTCTATCTACTCTAAGTTACATAAGTTTTAGAATTATCAATTCTTACACATCTGTAACTTAGAATCACAAATCCTACTAGTTGAAGATAATTATGACTGGCCAAGTCCTAATTATAACTTAATCAAAACACGACTATTTGGTTAAAATGAATAAATCATCGACCTAGTTTTGTAAATTAATTCATCCCGACTTCATCTTGATTAGCCAAATCAAGATGAATAGATTAAGAATTAGACTCCAGATGATGGGGTCTAATCAATTAATCTAAAGGTATAATCTAAGGGTCTAAGGTTTAGAACCCAAATCTCACAGATTAGGTTAAGGCAAATCTTAATGATAAATTAAATTCATTAGGATAGATCTCTATTCTTAGTTCTAAAGTTTAAAGATCAAATAATTATTTAATAAACTAGGAAAAATCTATAAACTAGTAAACTCAAGATTTCACCTATTGAGTAACCCAATTTACTCAATAGATGAATTCTAACTTAAGATCTATTCCTAATCTTAGGAATTAAAGCTCTTAATTACTAAGAGTATCTCTCAAGACACACATCCTAACTAATGTTATAAGTTCTAAGGATGGGTCTAAGAATAATTAAAGAAGAAGAACTTCACTTAGGACTTAGGAATTTTTCTTAAGAAACTAAGATTAAGATTTTAATCAAAGTCTAATTTAAACTTGGATTTGATTAATTGCAATTATGAATCATTCTATTTACTGATTTTAGTGATTAGAAACTGAATTTAGGGCTTTAACAGGCTAAACCCTAAATTTGGGCAAAATGACTATTTTGCCCCTACTTAAGGGTTCAAAAGATCAACTTTTGATCTAGGTTTAATTTCTGAAATTTTTTTTGGAAAGTGTTTCTTACTGTCTAATATAAGATTAGACAGTAACTAAATCAATTTTGGGTGATTAATAAGCCATATGAGATCAAATTAGTGAATTTGACTCGAAAGGGCAATTTAGTAATTTGACTAAGTGAAAGCTAAATTTTCATATAATGATTATTGTTCTTTACTGTCTAAGATTTCCATAGAATCTTAATTTGCTAAATTCTGATAAGTATTGGCCAAGTTATGGCTAATACAAGATCTAGGGTTTTAAGGTTAATTAAGGGATACTTAATTATAGGTCAAAAATCCTAACTTTACCAATTAGTGTCCAAATTAAGCAAAATCAAAGGCTATGAATTACAAATAGCTCACTGATCAAAATGACATGTGGTAAGCTCAATTTGGACCTAATTTGACTAAGTTAAGACCTAATTAGGGTTTAGGGTAATTAGTGAGTGATTAATAAAATTAATCACTCAAAAACTAATCCAATCTTATAGATTGATTCTAAATGGTTCTAAGAGTCCTCTGAAACTTAAATCACTCAATTTGGGTTATTAATTTGGCTAAAATTCACTAATCAAGCTTTAGAGTAATTTAAGGGTGATTAGCAAATTTAACCGTTGGATCCTAAATATTTTTGCATATTACTGTTAATTAAGTTCCTCTGATCTAAATGGACTTTTGGATCACCAAATTTGGAGCTTAATTGACCAAATTATAGTCAATTGAAGTTCTATGGTTAATTAGCATAATTAGGGCTAGGTCCTAAATGTCATTAGGCTCAAACTAATCCAAATAGCCAAGTTAACCCTACTAAAATGATCTTTAGGGTTTTCTGATCACTTTAAGACCCATATTGGGTATAATTGGATCAATCTACACAAAGTTATGAGCTAAATAAAATTTGTGACATTTAATTTAAATTAAATTAAACCCTAAAAATCACTTTACTAAATACAGGTCCAAATGCAAAATTAATAATACCATAATATTCCTCTATTTTTGCTGAATCCAATAGTATATAATTTTGCATAATTTGGATGAGTAATTTATGAGTTATTTAGGTTTAAAATTTTAGAATTAATTAAATTAAATTTACTGTTTTATTTTAAGTTAAATTGTTCTGTTTTTATATTATATATATATAATTAATTTAGATATTATTAACTGACGTATAAGAAAATATATAATTGATTTAATTATTTTTTGCAGACACGTGGCAACCTCTTATTGGCGTGGCAGACAACGGCGGGTCCCACTGCCAAACCGCTGTCACACAGGCCACGTGTCGCTCTGCGATTGGCTTTGTGTCACGCGGTGGGTCCCGCTGTGGCAGCTGAAGCGTCGCGGACTCGGGCCATGGGCTGGGCCCGGGCTGACCCGACCGGCCCGAAATGTCTTCGTCCTCGTGACAGACCGAGAGCGGCGCCTTAGGGCATCAAAAACGGCGGCGCAATCGTCGTCACCGGAGGGCGAGCCGTATACCGATGAAAGGTCTTGAAGAGACCTTTCGATTGGTACCTTCAACGTCACCGGAGAAGAACTACAGCTTTCCGCAAAACTTAACCCTATATCCTCTATGCTCTGCGAGTAACGGTTTCCACTGTTGCATTTTTGTCAAATCCGGGTTAACCAGACCTGATCGACACGATCGGGTCCGCTCAAAATTCAATCGAGACTATGAAATTGACATGTGAACAAGAAATTTAACATTTGGAAGCATAGATTTAGGGATAGAGGTACCTCAAATTGGACAGCTCGGACTACTGCAAAACCTCGATCGAGAGATTCTTCATCTGTCACAGGTCTTCGATAGCGCAGACTTGCGAGGAAGAGATCCGAGCCTTTAATTGAGCTCTTAATCGACGCTAGAGCGGCGACGGGGGCGTGGAGGAGCTCTGGCGTGCTGCGCGTCAGCAGTCGCGACACGCGGTCGCCACGCGAAGACGATGGCCTTCGTCCGTTCGATCTTTCGATCGAACGGATCACAGCGCCCGTCTGATCGAACGACGGAGTTAGAATTAGGGCGATGGCATTACTCCTAAGTGGACGGCGCCGTTAAATGCTATTTTTAAATAATAATATTTAAATTAAATTATTCAGATTTAATTAGTTAATTTTAACCTATTAAATGAATCCCAAAAATTTCCAATAAATCACCCTTAGCTAAATGAAGGGTGAGGAATGCAACGGCGCACTCGGATTTTTGTTTCGACGAGTATTTAATTACTTGATTATTTAGGGTATTTAAATAATATTAAAATATTCTACGAAAATCCAACGACTTCCAAATGCCTCCAAAATTTCACCCATAGCTAATTTGGGTGTTCTGAATGCAATGGCGAAGTCAAATTTTCAATCTGACGTCTAGATAAAAAGTCAAATTTCCAAGTTTTGAGATTTTCCAGAATTCTTATTTTGACTTTGTTGACTTCTGGTTTGACCTAGGTTTCAGAGATGAGTTTCAAATCACTTAATTAATGACTTAGAACCTTAATTAAGACTTAGATTAGTCTTAATTGAGCAAAGTAACAACCTGGGTTGTTCCAGGTAACTAGGCTTTAACTCTTAAGAAAGAAGGTTTTAAATGACACTTAGGGTGTTAATATCTTAATAAGACTAATTTAAGATTTCTTTACTTAATATCAATATTAATAACATAAGACTTCAGAATAGTGTCAATAATCTAACTAAAGATATTCTACTAAAATTTCAAGGTTTAAGGGGTGCTTAAACACATTTTGGTCAAAATGACCAAAATACCCCTCTTAGGGCTAAAAATAGAATTTTAGGATTTTATTATCCAAGTTGATTCAAATCTATTTTAATAAGTTCCCTATTAATTAAGGAAATGGAATAAACACTTATCTTAGGTTTTGGTAACTTAATTAGCTTAATTAGCACTAATCATAATTTAAGGCCAATTAAGATGACTAAGGAAGTTAGGGCATTCTAGAGTGATCCGTTTATATTTATAGGCTCAACTACCCTTAATAAGGTATTAGGAACTTAGTTCCCCAAAATCAGAGGTTTAATTAAGGTTTAATTCACTAATTCTTTTTTAGGGTAATTAGGGAGAGAATTAACCAAATTAAGGTTCTTAAATTACTTTTAATGGTCTATAAATATTCTCTATGGTCTTAGGAGCAATCAGAGATCTTAATTAATATTTTTGGATAATTAATGAATTTACTATGATTTAAATAAAAACAAAAAAGGATTAGGCTATAATTTAAAATCTTACTATTGGATTTTTGATTTTATTTTATATTAATATTTTTTGTATTTTTCTGATTAAAATAGTATACTGAATCATACCATTTGGATAAGTATAGCTAAAGTTATTTAAATAATTTAATCTGCATTTTTATTTAAATCAGAACTATAGGGAATGATTTATTAACTAATTATCATAAGAAAAATAATTCCATTATACCTTTATTAAAATGCGGCCCAAAATTGAAACCACGCGGGCCGGGGTCTGACCCGGCCTGGAGCGCTAGTGCGTCGTCTTCCCCACAACTGAGTCTCGATACCCGAACCCTCTGGATCGCTTCGACCATGAAATTCTCCACGCTCAGACCACGCTGCGCCAGGATCTCGGTGGCTACACATTCAAGGAACTAAGACGCGTCGATTGAGGTAAGAACCCCCATCTGGGTCGCGCTAGATCGTCGGGATGCTACTCGACCGAGACGTCCAAAGGAATGGGAGTTGAGGTTCACTGGGAGGGAGTAATTCACCTCACCGGAGCTACTAAACAGGACATGACTCGATCCCTACACCATCGGGGAGGTGAGGCGAGTCAAACCCTCAAGGATTTGCAGCCTGGGGTGCAGCCGATTGCTAGGTCCTTACTCGGACTCAGCCATGGCTCGGCTGCTAGCTCGATCGATCGATACGATCGATCGGAGCTAGCTCAGTGTAGTGCCCCGCCCCATCGCCATGCGCAAAGGGGTAAAGATCATAATTCGGCGGTGAAGCGGTGTGTCACTCGGGGAGGAATAACCCGTCTCCCCGAATAGCTAAGAACTAAGCCCATCTGAAGGGATGCTGATTCAACCTCAAGGAGGGTTGAGAGTTAATACTTAAGATAAGAGTAGTATCATTATCCTAAGTATTAGATAAATACATATATTAGATTTAGAATACAATATGAATCCAATATAGGTATAAGATATCAGTATTCCCAGTATACTGATCACATTACAATACTAAGTCTAAGTAGTATATAACAGAGTACAGAAGCTTAAAGCAAATATCTAGAAATATTCATCGTAAAAGTTGTATAAAAACATCCTTCTCAAAAAAGAAAAAAAAATACATCCAGAATTATTAAAAATATTTTCTGAATAATAGACATAGAGCTAAGTATTGGACTGAAATATACTAAGCAGAAATGTAATAAAGCTAGAGGAGAGTCCCCTAGTGCTCCACGGGCTCCTCCTGAATCTCCCGGGTGTCCTCATGACCTGGCTCAATATACTGCTCAGGATCTAGCAAATTTTCAGATCCCAAAAGTCCCCCGTGTTAGACAATAAGTCTAACACAACGAAACTAATCTAACAGTTCTAATTATTCATTTAACATTTATATAATGTAATTAAATCTACAGAAATACTGAAAAGATAACTGAAAATGTAAAGTTGTATAAAACTGTACAAACTGAAGCAAGTAAAGTAAAATTGAATTGTAAACTGAATACCAAAATAAATCAAAATAGTACTGAATATAAAACTGAGTAATCATAGGTAATATCATGCTGTATGTCACTGAAACTGTGCATCTGAATATGCCTTAAGACTGTGTGCTACTAATATACAACCAAAATATCACTGAACTGCTACAAATAATATGGTCCAATGTATACATACATCTAGTTAGGAATACTGCTTACTGATGATGCTGATGCATCATAAAATTCCCTAGTCAATGTATATAATATTCTGTAACTCATAAATAATCATTGATACTTATACATCATTCTGATACTCACATATTATTCTAATACTTACACATCATGCTTATGCTCATGCTCATACTTCTAAACTACATGAGATAAATCCAGAAAATGCTTCAAAATCTAATAATGAATCCAAAGTCTCCATTGTGCAGAATCTTGTTAAAAGAATTCTGACTCCTAAAGCTCTAATCTCGATAATTGGTTTAAGTTGAGAGTTTACTTAAAAATCATTAGCTCAGAGATTGTACACATATATTTAGCTTATTTGCAAGCAAGGTAGATTTAACCCTTAGATTATTTAAACTGCACTTATTGAAGCACACTACGATATAAGACAGAACCCGATCACAGTTTACATCTTAAGCTAAGCCGTTAAATGCCCTAATTATAAGCATACTTAGTGGTCTATTCAAAGTGACTTAAGATACTTAGTTTGCTTAAACTATACTTATAGAAGCAAACTACGATATGAGGCAGAACTCGGTCGCAATTTACATCTCAAACTAAGGATCTTGTTCACTAATTATAACACTCTTAGTCTTGGAGGATTTACTCTAACGGGACAGTATTCGTCTAATCTCTCAGGATAGCACCTGGTCATAAGTCCACATTAGAGTGAATCAATTAATTCTGAATACTACTGAAGTAATCCAGTAATATGGGTAAACCCTAATATACCCAACCAATAATCTAAGTTCAGAAGGTTATATTTAATCAACAAAGATTTATCAAATATATTAATCCTTACTCTAAGTAGGTGTATCCTACACAAGGCTCCAAGGATGTGATCAGATGATCACTCAACATAGGTTGCTACCACAAGGAATGAGCCACATTCTAAGTACTTTAGGTGATTCCTACCACAAGATATCAAGTTCAACTTTTAAAGTTATGAAGGATCAACTGGGTTTCTACCTCAATAAGTTACAAAAGTCCTTCCTATCTCAATGTATAATTAGTTAAGGTCTTTAACCTTTTCAATGACGAATCCTATAGCAAGACCCTTAAGATTTCACTTTTTTACTTCTTAAGGTTTACTTATTATACTTAGGTTAAGGTGATCAGATCAGATGATTAAAGTTCATTTGATCCCCTTCCTATTCTACAATCATGGGATAAAATCAATGATCTTATTAGAGTTAGATTATTTCATAAATCATCTCAATTTTATTATTCATCTTATGCTAGTAATCTTATATAAGAGAAAATTAAAGATCTAAAGTTTAGATTCAGATGATTCAATCACATATATTCAATATTATCCTTAGCACTTCTAATTTGATGATTTAAGATTAATATCAAATCTATGCATTATTAGAATAATGTCAATTGAATTATCTTACAATCAAGTCAATTAATTAAGTGATTAAAGTTTAGATCTTAATCAAGACAGGCTAGGGTTTAACCCCTAACCTTTCGATCATTAAGACAAATGTTAATTTAAAGGTCAATGACAAATCAATGTATTATTAATACATTATTGATGTTACACTTTAGGTTTGGATTAAGAATTATCTAATTAATTAAGGTATCAAAATTCTTATGTTCAAGTTTAATTTACATAATAAGATGTCCAAATATTAAAATTCTCTAACATACATCCTAAGGAATCATAAGAGCATAAAATAGAAGGTAATTAAGGCTAATCAAATTCTAAAATTAAACCAAAGAGATTAGCACTTAATCACAATTCCAAAAAACTTAAGTTTTATGCTATTTAGTTATTAAACTATACCTAATTGATATAATCAATTAAGATTTTAATACTTATTCTTTAGCGTAACACATATTTAAGATCCATAGTAGATATGAGGGCTAATTTAAAAGTGATAAGTTTCAAATTTAATTTCAACGTAGAATTTTATGCAATATTCAATTTTAGCCTCACTAGGGTTCTAGGGACCTTAAAATACTAAAACAGTAAAATTTTAGCAATTTCAGCCAAAATTAGGCAGTTTCTAAGAAAATTTTGGGAATTTTGCAAGTTTGGGCGCTGGAGCGCCTTTCACGCGGCAGGTTTGCTGCAGCCTGCTACGGCCTACTGCAGCACGCTATGGCACGCTGCAGCAGTTCAACTTGCAAAAATCACTGTTCAATTAATTTATTTTTCGTATTTCCTAAAGTTCCAAAAATATTTTCGCTGTAGCGGTCTATTTTGCGAGTTTACTGTTTAATTACTCTATTATATGTTTGTATGAGTTTATGCTGAAATGCCACTGCAGCGCGCTGTAGTGCGCTGCAACGACCTAATTTGCAAAATCGGGCGCTGCAGCGCCAAACGACATTTTCGCTTGGATGAAACCTATAAGGCTTATTTTCGAGCTCAATTACTCTCAATCCAGAGAGTCCCATGAGCGGTGCCATATATCAATAGAAAGGTATTTTTGATATCTTTCCATCGACACCAAAATCAGCACAAACGGAGCATCCTAACTTTATGAAAAATATGGATGAATGATAAGATGTACAAAATAGATGAAAACAAAACAGATTTTTGTGAAGCTTTTAAAAGTCTTAATGGCTTCATACATGCTTATGAGCTTCTAACCATACATTCAAACTTACTAGAAGAACAAATAGATTCAAAGAGAGTAGCAAAATGGGTACCTTTTTATCCTTGGAAGGAGAGGAAGAAGAGGACCTTTGCTTTCTTCAAGACCCTATGGAGGAGCCTTCTCCTTCAAGGTGCAGCTGTGGAGGAAAAGGGAGAGAGCTCTAGAGCCTTACTTGACAGCAAGGAGAGGAAGGAGGGATTAGCTTCTCCTTTAAAGGAGGAGAGGAAGGGGGGAGGTCATTATGAGCTAAGAGAAGCTAGAGGGGGAGAGGGATGGCCTTAGCTTTTAATGTGTAAGGGAGGTAAGGGGGTTAGCCGCATGAACGGAAATGGCCAGCCAAAGAAAGACTTAGAAATAAATGGGGAAATTGCACTTTAGGGATTTGATAATTGCATAATTATTTCCATTAATTATTTAAAAATTCAGACTTTTAAAATATACTCCGAAAATTCCCAAAAATTCACTAATAGCTAATTTGGGGGTGAGGAATTCAACAGCAAAGTCAGATTTCGATTCAGATGATTATTTATTTATTTTATTTTTCGATGTATTTAATTATATTAAAATATTAGCTAAAATCCGATGACTTCCAAATGGGTCCAAAACATCACCCCTAGCTAATTTGGGGGTGACGATCGCAACGAAAAAGTCAGATTTTGATTTTAAGGTCAGAATAAATACCTCAATTTTCTAATTAATTAAATATTAAAATAATCCAAAATATTGAATTTAGCTCTGAATTACTCCAAACCTTCAAGGTTTGGTACTAATGACTAGATGAACTTAATGGAATGATGATTATGATACTATTATGATAAAATCAAGCTGGGTAACAATCTTGGGTTGTTACACTCAGACCCTGGGAACAATAGGGTTAGGTTCCTAGAGGCCTAAGGGAACTAGACTACTTGCAGAGGCAATAATTGAGAGCTTAAGTTTACGGGCTGAGCTTACGCAGATTAGTGGGAAGAGGCGGTACCTTGGATTGAGGAATCATAGCGACAGAGAGGGATTGAGGTGCTTCCGAGCTCACCAGACCAGCAATGCAAGTTCACTGGAGGTATGAACACCAGACGGGCTTTCTATCAGCGGTACGCAGCTGCTGGATTCACCGGGATTGCCGAGTGCGACGGGAGCTCTAAGGAACCTTCGACTAAGCAATTGAGGAATCACAGTGAGCAAAGGGACTCACTGTGATATCCTGAAGGTATTTATAGGCAAGAGGGGAGGTCCAGGGTGGCCGCTGAGGTCGGGAGCCATGGCATAGGCTTGATCTGAGGGTGCTCCCTCAATTTCCAAAATTGCAATGGACTGGGCCTCGACCATGGCTGGGAGTGCTAGGGTGTAACAACCCAAGTTGTTACATTAGTCAATCAAGACTAATCTCATACTTAATCATGATCTTAAGTACTAATTAAGTCATTTGGAGTCAACCTCTAAGACCTAGTCCAAATTAGGAGTCAAATGGATCAAATCCTAATTTCTGGAAAATCTGGAAACCCTAGAATTTGACCTGTCTAAAAAGACATCGGATTGAAAAACGGACTTTGCCATTGCACTCATTGCCCCCAAATTAGCTAGGGGTGATTTTTCGTGTCAATCGGAAGTCGTCGAAATTTCGATGAATATTTTTAATAATATTTAAATACCCCGAAAATGTAGCAATTTGAAATACTCGTCGGATCAAAAATCTGACCTCACCGTTGCGTTCCTCACCCATCAATTAGCTCGGGGTGAGTATTTGAGAATTTTTTTGAAGTTAATTATCTATTAATATTAGGACTTAAATGAATTAAATTATTTAAATTATTTAAGATTATTTTATCCAGCTAACGGCGTCGTCCCCTCGCATTCCGCCGTTCCCTGTCCACCATCCAAACAGACGACAAATCCAGGCCGTCTGATCGGATCGGCCAACCTTTCGTCTTCTTCGCGTGGCCGCGTGGCACGCGTAGCCAGCCGCAGGTCGCGGCCAACCAGGCTCCGCGGTGACCTCGCCCGCTCCGCCCATCCACGCATAAGGCCTCTCCCCGTACGTAAGGCTCGAGAGGGCATTCGAAGGCTCGGACCATCAACTTCGAACCCAAATCCTTCCGAGCCGTCGATCAGGTACGCTCCATTTTTCCTAGATCTATCCATTCGATGTTCAAATTAATCGTTCGTATGCTTATTCGTACTCATAGATTTTGACAAATAATTGTCTGATCGATCGAACGTTGAGTCGATTGCGTTAATTTGCGTCTTAGCCACAGTACATACCGTTAGAGAACGAGTAAGCTGTGTCATAGCCAGTTGGGGTTAGCTTTTTCGACCAAACTAGGCCGCCGTAGATCTTAGTTCAGCCACCTGCGAGTATATTACATCTATACCTATCCAAAGGCGTGCGATCCTGGTCGAATCGCCGCCGGGAAGGCGTCGATTTTTCGTGCCCTAACAAAGGTGGTCGCGGTGCGTGTGTCGGGGAAGGGAGGAGACGTCCCGGGTCGGGTTGGGCCAGACCGACCCGCTCGAGCGCGTGCAGGCCGCATGTGCGCAGAGATCGAAAGCGCGGGCCCCGCACGTCTTCTCCGTGGTCGTCAGGTGGGCCCCACCGCAGCCCAACATCCTTCCGGGGCGTGCAACGTGTCCTGACGGGCCCTGCCCGCGTTGCCTCGGCCAATGGTGGCATGCCACGCGTCTCGGTGGGTCCCGCTGCCTTCAAATATGCAGAAATGTATTAATGAAAAATCAAATAAAATTATATATATACAGATAATTAACATATATATATATATATATTAAAATAGAAAGTGATTTAGTTAAATTAATAGTTAAGGGATAATTAATCTGGTTAATTAACTATAATTAGGGCATAACAGATAGGTTAGTAAATTAATTAGCAGTTAAGTATGATTAATTAATCCTGTTAAGATAATTAAAGCAATTATTAACAACATTAAAATATATATGTATATATATAGATACTTAAAATACTAATTAATATAAAATAGTGAGTGTATTTAGACAATAAGGAAGTTAATTGAGCTAATTAAATTCAATAAAATTCTTAATTAGTTAATTAAATATTTTAACTAATTAGATCATAAATTAAAGTTTAACTAGTAAGAAATTTTAAATATTTAAACATATACCTAAATTAATAATAAATTAGTTATTAATTGATGGTTAATACTAATTAAAGTACAAATTTAGAATATTTAATTAATTAATGAATATTGAAATATATATACAGAAATATTTATTATGTTTAGAAATGAACAGTAAATAATGCAAATTAAAATTTTGAATAATAATTTAATTAAAATTAAGTAAAACTTAAAAGTTTAATAACTTTTTATAGAATGATCCAAACATAGCCAATATAGGTCTTAAAGTGCTCAGAAAAATAAAAAGAATCAAATGGCATCATGTAGAATTTCGTTTCGGGGTACGTATAATGAAGTAGCATTTTATGATCTATTTAGGACCCAATAACTTTTGACCTAGTTATCAAAACATAGTCAATATGGGTCTTAAAATACTCAGGAGAGCGGCCCCATCACTATAATAGTACTAGTTTTCCCATTTGAATATCAGGACAAAAAGTCAACCCTAGAATTCTTAGTTGACTTTAGGAAAAATTGACAAAAATGCCCTTAGAATTCAATTGACCATAACTTGGTCAAATCAACTCCAAATTCAAAAATTCAAGATGCTAATTAGTTTATAATTTTAATGTTATCAATAAACTGAAATAATATTTAGGATCTGAACCCTAAACCTTTAGAAAATGACCAAAATATCTCTAACCTTAGTTAGGTCTTAACTTGACCATTTGAGGTCCAAATTAGGTTTACTCCCTACCAACATACTCAATATAATATAGGGAAGCTACAGACACTGAGTTTGCTAAAATTGAACTTCAAATGAAAAAGTTCAATTTTATCACTTATTGACCGACTCAAAATTACCAAATTGCCCTTCAAACTTAAGACATCCATAACTTGGTCAGTTTATCTTAGAATGCAGTATTCTTAGACTCTATGGAATCCTTGAATAGTAACCTACAGTAAACTGCATAAAAATTTAAGTTTCAGTAGTATGAAAATTACTGAAATGCCCTTAGGTCAAAAATCTTAAATTGGGCCTATATAATCCGTTTCTTGTCCAAATTAAATGTACTTACTGTCTATCTTCAAGTTAGACAGTAAGGAATCATTTAGAACCAAAAAATCTCAGTTTAGAACCTTAGATCAAAAATTGACTTTTTATACCCTTAAGTAGGGGCAAAATGATCATTTTGCCATAAGATTAGAATAAGCACCCTTGACCTTTAATTAACTTTTCAAGACTCAAAAACTAATGTTATAATCGTATTAGTGATAATTAAGTGAGTGAAATCAACCATTATGTAAGATTCTAGAATTTCCTCTAAGTCTTGAACATTACACTTTAAGGACCCTTTCTGAGACTAGGACTAGTTCATAGGTTTGATTTTATTCATTGAAAAATGAGGTTTTTCAATGAATGAATCCTTAGTTTTTAGTAGTTTTTAGAATTTTTCAACTTATTTTGATTATGTTATCTTTTAATCTTAGATTTTAGATAGGAGATTCATCCTATTAAGTTTGATTACTTAATAGGGTTTGCCTTAATTATTAGATCACTTATAGAATAAAACTTAAAACTTAGGTCTTATCCTCTTGGATTATGTGATTAAACCCAATTCTCGTGGTGTTTAATCCATAATCTATAGATTTATAAGATCTTGATCAGATCTTATTTAGAACGTCTAAATTTATAAAACCAGGACGTATGATTTATTAATTTAACTCATAGTTGTCATTTGATTGAATTAGATTAGAACCGATCAGTTCTAATCATTTTTAACTTATAAGGACGAGTTTCTGAGTTACACTCAACAGTAGAAAAATGGTGATCCTGAACTAGTGTAACTTGGAATAGTTAGAACAATTAATTAGAAAACAAATGATATCACCATATTAATAGAGTCTCTTATTTATTTTGATACTTTGTGCTATGCATTCTTTATATATTTGAGCTTACTTCCTTGAACATTTCATATAAGAGAACTTTGTGCATGAAAATGAAAACTTAGAATAATAGGATAACAGTTACCTTTGGGTCCAGTTCATGGTGAATTATGGTGCACATTTGCCCTAATGGACAAGGGTAAGGTGAGATCAGGATGCTTAACATTCTCATTGAGAACAGTGTGTTAGGCTTGGGACCCATATAGTTTTGCAGACGTGCTTGACTCTTTAGTTATTTCTGAGATTGTCCATATAAACAAAAGTAAAATAACTAAAATATGTTGCATAGTATTGCCTGCCTCTTCAGTCACACAGTGCATTCAGTTATGTTTATGGGAACGAATTGATATATATGTATATATGGGCCAATTTGGCCAAATCTTTTGATATGACAGTCAGTATACAGAGATTCATATGCAGTTTGATATTTGGCTATGTTTCAGTATTATTTATTCAATCAGCTACTCCTTTGTTCAGTTATATATACAGTCGAATGTTAGAATTTTGCTGCTATTATACGTATCACTGTCAAGTTTACTTATTTAATCTGCATATTTCATTTGATCATCAGCATATTTTAGGATGTAGTATTTTCTTTCAGCACTTGTTCAGTTAGTTATATTTATATGCCTTACCTTGTTTACTTTGCTTTGAGGCATGTCTTAACTTTCTTTTGCTTAAGTTATAAATGTTATTTATAGCTGTTCCATTTCTTATTGTACTGCTAGTCGCTCCTATTTTTATTGTTGCTTGAAAAAATGTAAAATGGTGATATTATAAAATACATAAAAATGTATCAGCATAAAATGTACTTAGACAATTGTCTAACACTAAATTTTTTTTTTTTGGCTGGGGTCCTACATTGTGAAACTGACAATGTCAGGTTTAGAGCAGGTTGAGGTTACAGTGCCTGAGGAGGAGCCTTATTTGGAGGAGGAGCGGCAGCTTGGACTCGAGGATATTTAACTGGTTATTTCACCTGTGAGGATGAGTGTATTTTCTCTTCTATTTGTTTAAACTTTAAGTGTTGTAATAATACATGTACCTATGATCGTGTGTTTGGATTATTATATGCTTATATTCTGAGTTATATTTCATATTTATTATATTGTGATGCTTGGATGTCATTCATTAATTTGCTTCCGCACTCTGTATGATTTAGTAGATAGTGACTGTTAGTTGATTCTGTGTTATTCCCTCCCTAATCAGGTGGATTGTGAATTCCATCCTAATCTAACGATAAGTGAGGGGTTAACTAGAGTGACACGCCACCCTTGGCTTAATCCTTGTGGATTAAGGGGTGGGGCGCCACATAGGGAGACGAGGGCAAGGTCACAACGGCCTTCTTGACGTGGCATGGGAGTGGCAGTCTGGCTTGAGGACGTGGCTGTACGAAGGGATTCGGCTGTCGGGCACGAGCTGAAGAGGAAGACGATCCACAGTCGCGGGGGACTCCAGAGCCGTCTGATGGATCATCAGTTGACGCAGAATGGCTCTGATCTCCCGACATCAACGACCGAGCGAGGAGGCTGGATCGGCCATCGAATCGGATCTAAGGATCGAACGACGATTGGGGATATTTACGGCGGATAGTTAGATGCCGTTGGATGGGAATCTCGGAACCGCAGAACGGTCGAGATAAGACGGATCCGATCGAAGGTGCGGGACGTTAGATCAGATCCGCGGAATGGACGGCCCGGATGACTCCCGCGGTTTGGGGTCAGCCGACCGTTGGAGGGAGGATATAAATGAAATTAAGAATTGCTTAGAACCATAATTTGCAATTGAACCAATTTAAATTAAATTCAAAATAGATGTAAATGACCTCCAAAAATTCTCAAAATTTCACTCTTAGTTAATTGAGGGGTGGGGAGTTCAAAAATGAACTCAGATTTAAATTTGGAGATCAATTTAATTTAGGTATTTTTCAAGGCTTAAAAATAGCCAATAATATCAAAATTCTCAATTTAGCTTCGAAACTTCTATAATTAGGTTTAAATGTCCCATTAGGTTTAATGAAATTAAAATTAGAGCTTGATTTAACTTAATAAATCTAAACTTAACTAGAGTAACAACTATTATTGTTACACTCCATATTATTGATTTAACCTTTATTAATACCTTCACGCAAATTTGAAAATATTGAATTGTTGATGCAATACTTTATTCTCCTTGGTTTATTACATGCATATAAACCTTTATTATGAAATTTAAATGCACGATCATCAGTATTATATTTGATCGTTTTCTTGAAATAGTCGCATGCCATTGATATAGTACCCATCACGACATAGTAAGAAAATTTATGATCTAATTTATTTGGATGAGCTCATACTTCTTATTTTATTATTAGAAAAGTAAATATTTTATAAAAATAAAAAAAATATTTAATATTGATGTTATGATTTCTTCTGATACATTAATAGTAATAAAAAATGGAAGCATAGAAAAAAAAAGCTTTTATAGATTTTGGCAAACATAATTTTCTCAATGATACATTATGTTTTGAAATTGCAATAATATGGTATTGTCAATATTTTTAAATCTACTATTTTAATGTATATTTTGTACATTTATCCAACCAATAATCACATACAGTACCACACAAAAAAACTTTTACGATAATTGCATAAAAAATTCAATCAACAATTATCGTAATAATAAATTAATAGACAAATTTTAAATGATAACACCAACTTATCTTAAATAAAAGAAAATATCTTCATTAAATTGCTCTTATTTTATAAAAACTTTGATATACTTATATCATCATATATATATATATATATATATATATATATTAAAATGAGAATGACATGATAATTTTATGTGTGAATATATGGTTAATGTAATTCAGTTTGGACTATTGGGTAAAAATTTTTTTTTAATATTTTTTTTGTTGATTGATGCTCAATGATGTAAGTATAACATATTTTGAGAAGAATGTTGCTATACTTACACACTATAAATGACATATCAATTCAATATGTTAGTAGATTATTGATTGAATATATTTTTTTTATGTAACCTATATGTAAAAATTAAAAAAAAAAATTTTTTTTTATTGATCTTGAATATTTTTTGATGTATATTATTGTGTAAGTATATTATTTTTTTTAGAATTGTTATTTGGATCTGCTGATTTAGCATCAAAAAAATTTATTTAATAATATTTAAACATCATTTCATTAATATTTATTTATTTATATTAAAATAATATAAATATTATTTTTAAATTTTATTTGATAAATATTTTTAAATACTAAGTGAACGAGCATAATAGTCCCATCGATAGTGAACGCATTTGCAATATTTCCGCCCCGCGCTTCGAAATTATCGTTTTTTTTTACTTCAGTTCCGCTCATCGGAGATGAACGACGAGAGGACGGTGGCTATTCGAGTGGATCGTTGGGGTTACACTTTCCGAACGATCTCCAGTGCTTGTGCGACGGCGATCGACGCTTATTACAACCAAGTTCTGTCCTATGGCCGGAATCGCGCCGCTATCCTTGAGGCCCCTGCCAACGATTCCTCTTGCATACTCGGAAATGCACTCGCCGCTCATTTCCTTTCTTCTGCTGACGTGCAAAAGGCATCATCCCTTTTTGCCGCTGCAGCCACATACCTTGTAAAATCCGCTACCTTTCTTTCTCCGTCTTTTATGTAGCTATTTATTTCCTTGTGTTTCTTCATGTCTTGCGAGGCAGGAGAATGCCACCTCGTATGAGAAAGCAGTTTATGAGGCGATCGCTCCCTTGGTTGGAGACATGGTCGACGAGGAAGCGGCGTTGAATCAGCACTTTAAGGTGTGGTTATACGACTTAGCATTTTTGCTGAATTATGCCTTTTTATGTGCTTTTCTGGGAGAAATTGCATTTTATTATGGCAACGGACATGCTCTTAGTGTGCATGTTGGACACGGAAATATTGAATTGTAATTATTTTGTTCAGTCAGGACAGTTGGATATTTTGCTTAGACAAACTGATTATTTTGCATCTGTAATCATTTGAAACAACCATATCTGTTGGAGGTTGCAGTTCAGTTTTTTGTTTTGACGGTTGCAGGACTTGTATTATTGCTGTTTTTAACATAATTTTAATGGCAAATAAAAAAAATACTTTTAAAAATATTAAAGTGAACACAGCATCATGTGAATAAGATGGAGAATTAAATATATGATTTATAGTATTGTTTATATGCCAATTATGCAACATTGATTCACTGTTAAGCAATAAAGAAGCCACATGTTATTTGTCTGTGTAGAAAAATGAGTTTCAAGTTTGACATATAAATTAATAAAAAAATAATTAATTGTTATGAATAGGTACATTAGTGGATATTTTTGGAGACAATTATTATGTGAACCAACTATTTATTGTTTTATTTTTGATTAAATTTACTTGGAGCATGCTTACATTGATGACCATCAGAATGGAATGTGTTCTCTTATTTTCTTATATTCTTTGGTATGATTATTGCTTTGCTTTGTTTGTTCATTTATGTTAGTTACATATGACACTAATGATGGGGTGAATTATGTGCTCTAAAAAATTATTGGCTTAATAAAAATAAACAATTAAAAATTAGACGACAACCAAAAAAATAAAAAATAAATATCAAGTGAGCATATAGAAATTTTAGGTGGTTTTGGTTGATGCCGATTTTCTCCATCCAGACTACCTTATTATTCTTAACTTAGTAAATCTAAAAACCAAATACAAAAAAAATAGCTAATTGATTAGACTTAGCTTAAAGGATTCATGACATAATAGAACCATGTAATCAAGAAGAGCGTGAGGTTCAAATACCTTGGTTCAATTATTCAATATATAGTGAAATAGAGTGCAATGTAATTAATGAAATTCAAATTGGTTGGAAAAATGTAGGAACACTTTTAGAGTGTTGTGTGATAAGAAAATTCCACCCAAAAATCAAAGGAAAATTTTATCGAGCAGCTATACGATCAACAATGTTACATGGGGCTGGTTGTTGGCTGATAAAATAAGTGTTGCAGAGATGAGAATACTTAGGTGGATGAGTAGGTATACTTGTAAGAATATAATGAGAAATGAGTTTATTCGTAGTCAAGTTGGAGTGGCTCCAATAGTGGATAAGATTAGAGAATGTTGCCTTAGATGGTTCAGACACTTAAGTGTAGATCGTGCAATGCCACTGTTAGAAAAAATTAAGTTTATGAATTTTGCTCATTTTAAAAGAAAAAAAAAGACCAAAAAATAGGGGAAGAAACCATTAGAACGAATCTTCTCTATTTGGAACTTAAGGAGGGGTTTCTATTTTATCGTGCACAATAGAAACAAAGGATTTATGTAGCCGACCCCACCTAGTGGGATTAAGGCTTGGTGTCGTTGTTGTTATTTGGATTAGCTTATACCCATCACCTAAGCCACATTTAACTAAGAGTTTTTTATAAATATAAAAAATCTTTGCTTTCCTACCAAGCAATGGAAAGAAAAGTAAAATTTTAATTTTAAGATCGAATTATCTTACAATTGTAGCTCCAAAATGATCTTCTTAATCTACTTCTCCATTGGTTTTCTTAAATGCTAATTTTTTATAGTAATGAGTTCATTAGCCTTCTATTAGGTGGGAATACTAATTATTTTTAGGGCTAACAGGCTAAGATCGATTGGGGTATTTGTTAATTATGGAAAGTTCAATGATTGATTTAGGATAACAACTAGTTCAGAATAAGAGCTAGCCACCTAACCTAGTTTTTTGAGCTAGTTTTCTTTGAGGTTGAATTGGTTTTTTATCTTTAGTTTGACCTACACTTTTGCAATCAGTCATTTTTTGAATCATCCTTCAAAATCTATACACCATGAAAATCTTGATTTAATTTTAAGTAAACATTACTATTACTCAATTATCATTAAAATTACAGGATCTATATGATTTGGTTAACAATTCTCATATTAGTTATATTATCATGCCAATAAATCTCAATATTTAATTTTTTTATTTAGATAAATACATGATGATAAATGTATAATTGGATGTTCAAGGTAGCATATATATTTTACATATATAATTTATAAGTTTTACTCTATTACCATTAATTATAAAGATGCCACTTGTTAAAGTATTTGTAAATATATTTACCATGATTCCTCGTTAGTCCTGGGCACGAACTAGGGGCCTGTACGCCCGGTCTGGTTATATTCGAATTGGGCGGGAATATAGAATACGATGTAAATATTGAGCTGGGCTGGCTTGGCCCAGTGGAAAATTTTGTAGGGTGAGGGTTTGTTGCCTTAAAACTTGACCCGAGACGAGTTAAAGCTGTTGCAATGTGATTTTTGAATAAGGATTGTTCGAGATAGGTTAATGCTGCATTTGACAATTACAAATATAAGAGAGACTGAGAGCTTGGAACACTCATTTCTTTTCTTAGTGTTCGTTATCCTCCTTTTCCCAAAGATTTTTTCCTTAATTTTGGCGGTTTTCCTCGCATAAGCTTCTTATACAACAGCGGCTACGGAGGCTCTTTGTTACTTTGTGGCCATTTTTCTGGCTCATTGATTGGCATGGTAGTATAACTATAAGTTCTCATAGTATTTCCACCGAATGACAAGCTTGAACATATTATTGTGCCTCTTCCATATGCACATTGATAGCTGTGCATGCATGACAAGATGCCTCACTTAATTTCAATTGCTTACAACTACATAATCGTTTATCCAAGTTAATGGTAAATTGCACCCTATGCATTGTGGTACTTGAAAGTTATTATCATTTTTCTTCACACTAATGCATGCAACGACCTCTTAAATGTTGTTAGCTAATTTTTTAGATATCTGAGGACATAATTATGTAGTGATTTTTTGCCTTCTTTCATTATTCATGTATCCTTGACATAATAAGATTTTCTTATGAACTCTAGCAAAGAAATAATAAATAACTCTCTTGCATTCAATATTAACGCATTAAAATATTCACACATATTATTGGGCAAGGTAATGATAGAAGAAAAATATACAGTCTGTCCTTGCACGTAAGTGTACGTGGTTTGAAGTAATAAGGGATAGTAAGATTCTCGAGATTTATCGTCCATTGGGAATGGAGTTCTGTTTTATTACTAGAGTGTGCTTAATTCCACTAGTGTTTAAGTGTCAAAGTTGTTGTTTTGGTCCTAAATATCAATATCAGAGTTTCTTGATAACAAATTACTTTTAGAGAAAATAGGGAGAGTTGGGTTTCAGCATGCAAATAAATAAGGATTCATGCACATACTTTTCTTCTCAATTTTATGCTAAGTGAATTGAAATAATTTATTATTTGATAATCAAGAGACTTAGTCTTCTCTCGCTAGATTACTTAGTGTACTATATCTTGTTTAGTGCTCAGAAATAAACACAAGAAGGTTCAATTTCGGCACGTAGACATTTATGTGATCTTTATTTACTGAATTCATTTCTTACGTCTAAGTTATGAAAATTATAATTTAGGTTGAGTATCACATGAACTTGATTCTACTAATGGCTCACACGCTTCAACTCTAGGTTTAGCTAAGAAGATGAGCTGCTAGGATAAATGAGTTTACGTCACATCACTCATAGCACATAGCGCTCTAAAACCTCGCACAAATCTAGAGTGAGCTATGTAGCTCAATTAGTGGCTCTCAGCTCACACGCGTCAATATCTCAATTTAGCCAAGGTGATGTGCTATGATGCTCAAAGAGCTTGCAACCTGGCTCTAAGCTTAACACGCACTATCACCTCGCATAAATTAAGAATGAGCTATGGAGCTCAAGAGTTTTAATATCTCCCATGGCTCGATTGATCAGCGCAAGTCCAAGGTTGCACATGGGCTGTTTTCGCACAACAAATGTTGTCATAGACATTCGCGGTGTTAACGCTTAAGCATGCGCAACCTTATGACTAAGCGATCAATGAGCTCAATTGGGTTTTAACTATGGAAACATTAATACAAGATTTATATAGTACAGTTCAAGATTATTCATTTCATTCATTCACAATTTTCCAAGCATAAATAACTAAATAACATTCATTAATAATGAATAGTATATAACATTACATCCTTACATCTTTCTTGCTTATGTCCAACCTTCCACAAGAAAGGTTTAGGCTGCCATCAAATTGAAATCACAAGGAAAGCAGCAAGCGATGATAAGCATTTACATGACTTTTACATGAAATCAAAAGGGTAAAGAAAGAGTACAATACCAGGGAACAGCTGTCGCGTTTGCCTAGATCTCTCTTCCTTGAATCTCCTTTAGTTCCTTGCTCCCTGTGCTCCTTTCTTGGTTGCAGCTTTCTTCTTCCTTAAGGTGGGGGACTCTCTTCTAATGGTTATTGCAGCAGCTTTTGTTCAAGAGCCTTAGACTAAAAAGTTGGAACCCCTTTCCCACTTCAATTCCTATTTTTATAACCCTCAAGGTAACTTCCAGAATTTACTCAGCCCATTTAATTGTCCATCTTGAGAGTTGAAATTGCATTTACTTTTATTCCTTTGATAACTGATGATTTTTAATGCCCGCAATTTAATTATGCTATGGGAATATGAAGGAATAAAGTCCTTTTGTCTTTTCAATGCAGATTGGGAAGAGGAAAATGTATCAAAATTAGGCGGGCACTACTGTAATGCCCCTAGGGTTAGGTTAGGTGTCAACCCAACTACCCTTGGGTACATCCCCACAGGATCATATTGGCAGTTAAGAGAAAAATAGCATTTTAGACTTAAATTAAGTAACAGAGCCATATAACGTAATGAATTTACCAATCATTCAAATTAAATAATACAATATCCAGATTATTACAAACTAAGATAATATAAATAATGCTTTTGTTTAACTTTAAAGTTTAAGCAATAATTCAAAACTATGCGCCAATGCCGACACCACCATACTTTAGAAATTTTTTATGCTAAATCAACTTCCTCCAACTGCACCTGACTTGACATTATAAGAATAATGCCTCAATACACATATCAAGTACAAAGAGATTAAATATTACACTTAGCAAAAGCGGGAAACGAAAAATAGAAAATTTTGCAGAAAATAAAAAGGTTAGCAAAATACATGATTCTGCAAATTAAATATTTTGTTTGCCATAATACTGTCACCTGTCATATAATAAGTTTCATGCAAGTTTGTTTGTATATATGTCTTGATTTTACGAAGCAACGTTAGCAGTTCTGTTGAGCAAATCCAGAACCATGAGGCTGGGTTCAAATAAGAGCAACTCCTTCATCTGGGCCCCCTCAAAGACTTCAGATGGCACTCTTATAATTCCTAATGGACTAGCTCCGTCCCTAACCTAATAAACCACCATTTCGGAATCCTTGCATGCGTTCACAAGACATAACATATACAATTCATTCATGATATTATTCTGGCATTTAATAAGCATTTCATTTCACCAATAAGGATAAAGCTCAAAGCGATGCTATAGCGGCAATAAAAGCATTAAGTGTAAACAATAAATCAATTGTACCTTGGTAATTGAATTCCTGTTTTTAGCACTCAATCTGCGAGTCTGCAAAAGTTATATTTGTAAACTATATTAGATTTAAAAATGAATATTGCATTAATTCATATATATATATATTTTATTGCTTTGCTTCCTCTCTTTGTATAAGGTTCTCTAAAATAGACTAAAGAGTTTAGGTTCTCTTAAGGTTGTTGGGTAATATTTGACAATCTACATGATAGTTTATATTTCTTAAAATGGCATCCGTTTTAATAAACTTTAGTTGGATGAGAAATGAACATCAAAGGTTGACTTTAGCTTGTATTCCCTTTACATTAACTATGTACATTCTTTCAAAGCACATCTAAATGGGGTGCTTTGGTGCATAGTATTTGCAATTATCTTATCAATTTAGTAATAAGAAATCGGCCCAAATGCAATTATCTTATTTAAGGTCAGCCAATCTCAAAAGAATCTATTACTTAAGTTGGATGATCCATAAATGGTGTGTCAAGTTAAGAAATAAAATGATATTTGTAAGGAACAAAGATGATTACCTTTTAGACTTGTGGAGCATGAAATATGATATTATTTTAACACCACTCTCCTTAACCCCAAACACAAAGAAAATTTGTGCTTGAGAACAAAAGGATTAAGAAGCAAGTTGAATCATTTGAAAAAAAAGGCATGATCAAATCGATCAAATCTCCATGTGGTTCGTTAATTTTTATGATGCCAAATAAAGCGGGTGGTTAAGAGATTTCTTTTTAACTCGCATGCTTCAAACAAGATCACAATAAATAATTGATACCTTCTGCTAAAAATAAATGAGTTATTGATCAATTAAAATAACTTAGTAATTTTATCAGGTTTGACTTGAAGTTGAAATATCGCCAAATTCATGTGAAGAATGATAAGACTAGAGGCCTTTCAGACTATGCATTGCTCCAACAGCATTTATGTGGTTGGATAATGATATTGTTCGACCAAACTTAAAAGAATTTATCCTAGTTTACCTAAATTATATAACTTATCTATAGTTCAAATTAGGAATGCATGTAGAGTATTAGGAGGGGTTTCAAATGCTAAGACAATGCGCAACTGTAAAGGCATAAATATAATATATAGGTATGGTGAAGCATGTGCAGGATGAAGACTTTTAACTTACTTGATAGAAGAATCATGGGAAAAGCAAAACAATTGAGTCACAGAGAGCTCAGATTTGGTATTTACTATTGGGATAGATTCATTTATCAAAAACATGGTGTACTTAGGGTAGTTGAGAGTGTAATATATCAAAGAGAAGTTCACTACTCAAAATGTTGGATATTTTGGGGTTGATATGACTGCTTAAAATTTAAAGGCACACATATTGGCCCAGAAAATAGTAGGAGGTAGCTCATCTGTCAAGGATGTACTTTATGTTATTCTTCTTAACCAAGTGATTTTAGCTCTCTAAAAAATTATAATAAAAGAGCCAAAATTGTCATCTAGTAGAGAAAATTTGAAGTCAACAACTTTGTCTAATTTCATATATCCATGGGAAGAATGAACGTTTATGTGGGAAAACTCAATCTGATTAAATATGGACCTTTTAAAGTCTTAAAAAAAATGAAAATAAAGCATATCAACTAAAGGCCAGGCTAACATGCAAACTCTCAAGCAATTCAAGAAATCAATGCTCAATATTTTCTAAAAGAGAAATCGAGAGATGAAAGCTTATGATTGTTGGTGTTGCTACACTACAGATCAATATTTGCAGATTCTAATTCTCATTGTTATCGTACAATCCTACATTCAATCATAACATAAATCTTCATTCCATCATCAAAGAATAAATCAAAGTATAACCACCATACCTACACGTATGATCGATATCCAAAAATCAGGAGGCGAAAGAATAGATGGCTCAGAAGTTCAGAGCAGAGCGATTGAAGGTGCGAAAACAGCAGCTGCGGTTGACGAGGAGTCGACGAAGGATCGCAGAGCGATGTCGAAGGTTTCCGTTGGGTGTGGCTGCGTCCTTTCTTGCGTCTTTGCTTGCGGTGCGTCCTTCCGTAGGCTGCGGCGTCGTCTTTGCTTGCGTCGATGAGTGCAGCTTCGTTGGGGGCTTCCGAGACTACGGCAGCGTCGCTTGCTTGGGTTGAAGGCGCTGTCGGCTCGGTCTCGTCGTTGCGTCTGAAGATGAGAAAGGCGAGGGAGGAGACAGAGAGCGGGAGCCGCGATAGTTAAAATGCGCGGGTGTCATTGGCTATGTCCGCCTATATATGCATTCGGCTCTCCCTCCTTTTCGAAGCGTCACCTCCTTCCGTGAGACTTCGCACCTTATAGAGGCGCCGTTTCTTGCAAGTGGCGGCAAATTGGAGGTTGACAGGTAACAATTACGTGTCTAAATTTTTTTTTTTTTAACTAGATTAATAGCAAGGGTAGGGAATCGTTGGCGGTTTATAAAGTTCAAACCAATTTTAGCGGCAAAAACTAACAGAAAACAGAAAATTGCGGGTATTGATAGAATATAACGACGTTAACGAATAATTAGGATTGGCGGGGACGTTAGCGCCTTTCTTAATAACGACCAAGGGTCGTTACAGCTACGGCGCGCTGTAGTGCTAAGCTTCCTTTTGGTCGGGCGCTATGGCGCGCTGCAGCGCCACACTTTCTGTCTGAAGCGCGCTACAGCGCGTTGTAGCGCTATGCTCTATGTTGGAAACGTGCTGCGGCGCGTTGTAGCGCCAGACTTTTTGTTTGAGCGTGCGCTACAACGTGCTATAGCGCCTTAGTCTCTGTTGGGAATGTGCTGCGGCACGCTGTAGCGCTTGACTTTCTGTTTGAGTGCGCTATGACGCGCTGTAGCTCCAGGTTCTCTGGAATGAATCGTTGAGGCGAGCTGTAGCGCCAAGTTCTCTGTCTGGATCCGCCGCGGCGCCATGTTCTCTGTTGTTGATGGGTGCTGCGGCGCCAGGTTCTCTGTTTGATGGGCGCCGCGGCGCCGACCTGTCGGATTTGATTCACTGCAGCGTGCTGTGGCGCGCTGTAGCGCCCTCTTGTTCCATATTCTTAAACTTAAAATTTAGCTCCTTGGTCCTGAAATGCCGCAAAAATATGCCTCAAAGTACAACTAAACCTTGGAAAAGCATAATTACTAACACTAATTCAACCATATTTGTTGGGTTCATCAGGTATCACACTTACATGTGCTTGAAAAAATATTGTTGACCAAGCTCTTGGATCTTTATCACTTAGCCATTAAAAAGCCTTCTCATCTAAGTTCTATCTCTTTCATAGCAGTATTAAATTGATTTTTAATAGTTGCACGAGCCGCTCACCATAAAGCATTATTTAGTGCATTCTCCTTATGTCTTGCCATTTAATATTTTGATGTAGATTCCTAACACATAATTGATTAGTAGCATTAAAGAATACACTTAAAAATGCAAGCATCAACCTTATTGTTTAGCGGAAATAAATGTGAAATTGGAATGGCCATAGACTATATTTAATTCTTATGCAAGCATCTTTAAGAGCCATTCCCAACTATGCCTTGATTCACATTCCATAATAACCCATACGACATGATAGATGCTGTTATTAGCATCCAAAGGAGTAACAGTAAGCAATTGCCCATTTTGTTTTCACTTCAAAAAAACACCCGTCAACCTTGATTATGAGCCAACAATTTTACTTGAAGTCATCTCTACATGCTGAGAAACACATGTAAAGCCGCAAAAAATATTATTTTCTATTTAGATCATGATCGCTCGTAGTTTGAATGGAGATTGCTGAACTAAGATTAGTCATTGCAATCTCTAAACAATAGTTTTTCACTTTATTAGATTGTTCTTCTTTTAAATGCACCATTGTTAAAGCCTTTTTTAATTCCATTCTTACTGAGCTTGTGACATGGCTCACCATACATTTATCACCTCTTTCCTAAACACCATTGGTACACTTGGATTATCTTGCACTTTGTTCACACACTTTCTTTCAATTATTGAAGAAGTTATTGTTTTATTATGATATGTCAAGATCAAGTATGATCCTGCAATGATCTTAGTTGCCAAAAATTTACTCATTCATACATTGAAACGTAAATAAAATATGGACAATTTTGGCTTTGACAAACAACTTTACTATGATTTTTATCACTTTTGACAAATTTGATTGATTTCTTTGTAATCGACCAATTTTTAATCATTTCTTTGAACTCTTATTTATTGCTAAATATCATCCCACTTCAAAACTAATGTTTTGAATATTCATTTTAGGGTTAAAAGTAGGCCATTTCATTATTTTCTCTTCATCACTGCTTGCATCGTCATCGGAAACCATATAATTTAATATCTTTATTCTTCATTTGAATTGTTCCAATCTCAAAAGAATTCTTCCGATTAGTGGATTAACATTTTTCTCAGGTATTGTTTCATTTTTCTTTATAGAAAACTCAATTTCAACAAATAATTCCTCATTCATTTGACCTAACAGATTAATGACTGTTATCATCATCATCATTATCAAAATTTTTGATATTTTTATCGTCTCTAAGAATCTCATTCACTCCTACACTTGTACTATAACACCTTTGAAAAAAAATTGAATCATCAAGTTAGTGAGAAATAATATTATAAATATCACTACTTTCACTCCCAAGCCTTTCAGATTGATTCATCAACTTATTACTTTAAATTTTAAAAAAGCACATTTAAAGTCAAATTTATTATTTAATATATGAATATAAATGTTTTCACAAATTTATAATAACGGGAAATGATATTTCTTGAAGACAACTTGAAATTCAGTTAAGCACATTAAAAATCAAATTTAGCCAACAACTCAATTCCATTACATCAAATTCAGCAACAACAGCATTCGTATAATGCACTTATAGACAAATGTTGTGTAATGCACATGGATTTTTGATGCACCAAATCATTTAGATAAAAAAACACCTATAATGTACTTAAAGGCAATGATTCAATTTTACAAAATGCCCATGATTCATTTTTTTATATTTACAGTACTTGTGCAGCCCAGCACATTAAACCACAATGCTAATGCAGTTTGAAAACTGATCAGTTGTCCTACACATTATATAGTGATATAAGGTAGTTTAACCAGCCACCCAAAACAAGAAAGATCACACAGTTAACTTCATGAATGGTTAAAAGAGTAATATTTATAAAAATGAATGTACTAAGAAAATACTAAATAATAATTGTAATCATTATAGATGAGGCAAAATTATGAGCAATTTAAAAAAACAATGAGGAAGAATAGTAATAGATAGGATAGAAATAATCTAAAAACAATTAAAAACTCACAGACTCGGAGGGATTGTCGACGTTGTTAGAAGGTTTGCAGGCTTTTGAAGGATCTTCTAAGTCGAAAGGTTTTTTTGACTTTGGAAACATCTATGATGGAAGCATTGTTGGCGTTGTTGACATTGAGAGGGCCCTAAACGTCGGAAGTGTCCTTGCTATCTGAACTCCATCGATTGATCAATGGGTTACACAACGAGAGATGCAGAGATAAGCGAGAGACGAAGCTAATATATGCGGAACCCTAGTCGCATGGGATAAAAATGGTTGCGGGAGAAAAAATAACGGAACCGTTTGTTGCTGCGGGAGATCTGTTTTCCCTTGTATTCAAAATCTAAACTATGAAATCAGATTGAAAATTAATGATGAGATAAAAAATCATTTAAACTAAAGTTTGGGGATATATATAAGAGTCAAGAATTAAAATGAACAAATTGTAAGAGCCAAGGAACTAGTTTGACAATTTTCTCATTTAGAAATATAAGAAAGTTGGCAATGTAAATCATGTAAATAATAAGAAACTAAAGACTTATAAACATTATGTATACTTGGAAGCGTTTTATATAAAAATATTAAACTATTGAAAAAAGGCATTTAGACTATAAATAAAATACAATTATAAATTTTTTATTAGCCATATAATTTTATATATGATAATTAATCTTTCAGTTCTTTTTTTTTTTTTATTGTACTGGTTGTTGTTAACTTGATGTAATCTTTGTAAGGAAAATAGTCAGAATATTACGATGTTCCAACTTAAAAGTTTTATGAAAAAAGTGAACCAAAGAAGGGAAATAGATAAAAAAGCTATGTGGGCTATATTTTCAAATGCTTTGCTCTAATTTGTTTCTTACGCTTGGTTTAATCTTTATTTTTTCACGAAGTTTTATAAATTTTGTGCGACATATGTTTCTTAAAGAGTAAATTACCAAATTGTCTCTTGATTGATGACATGGGCTAAGTTTAATTCTTGTCCTTCAAAAAGTCTTGAAATGATCCATGGCTATTTATTTTGTAAATAAGATAGTTCTATTGTTAAATTTAAATCTTTCTACCGTTTAAACTTAGGGGTATTTTAAGAATCATATATTCTTGTGCCAATTACATGTACCTTCCTTGATTTCAAGATGACAGCACCTTTACACTGTTTTCTTGGAAACTCTTGACTTAATGATGGAAAAGCAAGAGCTTTTTTATTATTATATTTTGTCTCTTGATTGATGAACACTAAGATGTAATTTTAATGCCTTTTTTAAGGAATTGATTTATTAAATGTAAGCTGTGGTAGTTCTACTTTAATCATGATTTAAATTCTTTACCTGCTAGAAATAAAACTGTAGACATTAAAAATGCTAATCACAGAGATTAATTCAACAATGCCTTCTATGACCTTTAATAGCACTTTGAGTTTCATTGCTATATGTGCACATTGTAGATAGTTGTAAATTTTATGCGCATATTTCTCAACATGAAAATAAAATATTATCTTTTGTACATGCCAGGCTTAAAATTCAGAGTATGTATTGTTGTTGTTCTTAAAATACATGAGTTTATTGTAGGCATTGGTACATGCATTAATGATTTATTTTTAAAAATTAGAAGGGAAAGTACTATTTTTAAAATTAATTTTAAGGTTTTTGATACGTTTCTGCCAATATATATGGCATTTATATATGCAAAATCTATGAAATTTACATGCACACTATCCATTCATCTAAATATGTTAACAAATATCACTTATTTATATTGTAATATTTTACTGTTATCAAATTTTAATCTCATGTATTTTTTTATCTTTTATGCATAAATTTTTGGCTAACTCTTATTTATATCCATAAGTTGATTCTTACATTGAATTTATCTGTTTGTTGCTTGAATCAAAATAAAATCATTATATTTTATTAGAAAGGATGCGTTTAATAGAGATTGAGCTTACAATTTTTTGCTTACTATTCAGACGCAAATGTCATGCATTTATTGTAAAGAGATTTTTATATATATTTAAAAAATAGAGTTTAAAAAAACTAATAATAAATTTGTAAAGTAATAACAATTACCTGCTATTTACTTCTATCAATTAAAACTTTTTTATACGGTAATATGGAGAGGCTTCTTATTTTTTAATTGACTGTAGAATTTTAAATTGCTTTGTAAAGGCTTTTTTACTTTTTATATATATCAAAATCTGTTTTATATAATATAAAAATCTCTTTTATTGGAAAATCTTACAAATAAAATTTCCAATTTATATATAAGTTGATTTTGTAAGTAAAAAATTGATTAAAGTTTCATATATAAAAAAATAAATAAATTTAAATATTACCTTTTATATTAAAAGGAGATGGTAATGGTATTAAGCATTTGAACATTTAACTTCTGTTAAACTTAGGCATCATTTTAGAGCTTTTTAAAAAGTAGAGAAAAAATTTGACACGTGCCAATAGTCAAATGACATTTTGATAGTTTACTCTTTTTTAAAGTATCATTTTCTTACCTTTATTGACTTGCAAACATATCTTGTTCGCTGTGCTTTTGACTTCTGTATCATTCCAATTTATCGAATGTTTTGAAGGAGATGCTTTTGACTTCTGTTACAATTTTAGTTTTAATAGTTTCAATGCATTTCCTTGAGGCAGTTTGCTAAATTTGTAGTATTGAATAGCTATTATTTATCCCACATGTGGTGATTTCTAAATACCGGATAGGGATAATTGCTCCTTGTATAATAACTTTTATATTATTTTGCAGTTGGTAAAAGAATATCCTAAAGATTTAGTTTCATTAAAAAGAGCGCAACTTTTATGTTTCAGCATGGGCCAACCACATATTTCTCTCAGATTTATTGAACAGGTTTGATTTTCTTAGAAGCCTTGTATTTCTCTTATATCTTTATCTCTCCGTGTTCCTTGTTCTCCCTCTTTTCACATTACAACTTGCGTCACCCCTATTTCTTTTCTATACACTGCAGGGAAAACACTGTAAAATTATTCTTAACACATATAAGTGCAGCATGTTTTTATGAATGCTGTGCTTGTATCTATTATGGTTTTTCTAACGGGCGCTGGGACCGCATATATAAACATTTTGCTTCTTGTTATCAACCTTCAATATGCCATAATAGGCATTGCTTTCATGTTAAAGCTAATCATTATTGCTATTCTTTAGAATTTTCTTGATCTTCTATGAATATTACGAGTTTTAGTACTATTGATTTGAAGATCTGTTAAAGTTCAGGCACTTCCATATAATCAAGATGCAAATTATGTATATGGAATGCTAGCTTTTCCCTTGCTAGAGCTTGGAAGAATGGCTGAAGCTGAGTCTGCGGCAAGGAGGGGATGTGAAATTAACAAATTAGACTATTGGTCACAACACTGTGTAAGTTTTTGTATGCGAAACATATTTTTTTTTTTTAAAATTCTCTCAATTTTCTGCGTTCTGTTTTATTATTGAAGCCCTTGAGTCTCTCCAGTTTAATTTATCTTGTATACTAGTTTGATATCTAAAGCATTGCAAAGCATTTCAAGGCTTTCATAGTTAATAAAGAAAAGAAAGGCAACAAATTGGTCTCTTTTCTTGGAAGTTGTCTCCATTCAGAGCAGTTAATAATGGAGGAAAGGGTTTGCACTCATGAAACTCTGGAAATCAAACTATTTGAAATATTTTGGACTGGATAGTTCTTTGCATGCTTTATGATTCACCTACTTTGTCTCACGCTTATCTTAGATTTATTTTGATAGTCTTAAATTTTCAAAGGGCTATTTGGCTTGGTCTGTTTAGAGTTTATGTATAATGGAAATGCAGTTATCAGGATCATGGATGCTTAAAATATATTATATGTACTTCTTGGGTGTTTAAAACTTTTTAATAGAAATTAGTTTTTAGTTTTCGCAGGAAGTAAAGTAAACCTGTTTATGTCCTCTTAGTTGGACCAACTGAGGGGGTGCTGGAGGTTGGAGAGATCAATGGAGGCCAACCATAGACTGTTGCATCCATGGAATGCCAATGCAGTAGTGCCTGCAGTTGGGGATGGGACTTGGGGGGACGAGGGCAGTAGTGAAAGACGTAACGAAGAAGGCTGGCCTAACTCTGGTGGTTGTTGGGGAAGAATCAGCTGTTAGCTGTGGTTGGTGTGTTGGAGAAGGCTATATTTGTTTGTGGAATGAAGGCTTTGGGAGCGACTCTAGGGAGTCTCGTGCTCATTGTGCGCATTGGACTTGGGTGGATTTGGCAATCACCTGGTTTTGGTGTTTTCCAAATGCACACAAATTGCACTGATTGAGGAATGCCAGATTCCTTGAAAATTACTTTTTATCTATTTATCTCAAACCAAACGCATAAAATATCAATTTTCCTGGGCTTACATAAGTTATCTTGCAAATTAAACAATATTAATGAAAAAAATTCTACTGAGTTAAGGATTACGTCCTCTCTACCCTGCATACTTGTAGGTTTCTAAAATTGTCTTGAATTACATTATGCAATTTCTTGTTGTGCTGTGCCTGGCAATCTTCTCTTCATTTTTGAGTATTTCTTGAGGATATTCATGCAATTTTAAAGATTCTGGGCGTTGATGTGATGCATGGACTAACATTTGTGGGTCTAGTGACGTTTAAAAATTTGAAGATTTAGTTGTGGACCAATCTGTTTTTATTTATACAGGCATTGACATGCTATTTGATTATCACATATAAGGTACATTAACATGGAAGTACGACAAAACCTGAAAGAAGCGTTGAGTAATTTTATTTAAAGAGAGGGGAGTCATGGAGGATAGGACTGTAAATAAAAAATGATCTTAAGAGTTGTCAGCAGAGCACATTTAGGAAACCAATATGATTAATGTGATGTTGCCATATTGCAATTATAGTGATTTGAATCTAATATTCTGGGTAGATATAGTCAAGCTTTAAACTCTTGGAAAATAAGTTATAGAATGATTCAAAAATCAAATCTATTATGTAAGTTAATTGATAATGAATGCGATGAAATGATGATTGTTATATTTACTATACAAGGTTTTCATAGTATGACAGTGTTTGATGTGATATCCCGAATCTAAAGATAGCTAGGAGTGATTATCAGGATATGAGGCTCAGACAAGATGCGACTTGGATAATGAACATCCCTATGTAAGTTCTTAGGATTATTTGTGTGCATTTTTATTGATACCGAGATGATTAGGATTATTTGTGTGCATTTTTATTCTTAATCATCAAAGTGTCTTACGAGATAATAATGAAGTTTCTAATAAAAACTTTAAACTTAAACACGCTTATTTTAAAGTACATTTAGGATGGGTGTCCATTTTAAAAATTATCATCTATGGATAAATTGTGAGACCACTATGGCTAAAGAAGACAATATTTTGATGGTTAAGAGTTTTGCTCATTACACATGGCATCAGAGCATGACTGTAACGATCAAAAGTTGTTACTTTGTGAATTAGGTCAAATCCCACCTCAGAAATTAGAATCTCGGAGAATTTTGAATTAGGGTAAACAAAAATGCTCTTAGATAAGAATAATTTTTAGATCAAAGTGTCATAGTTTGGGAGAAATCTGAATAACAGAAGCTCCCACTTTATTTTCTGAATTATTTGAATTATATAAATCAAGAACATTGAAATACATGTCCAAATTTATCGTTTTCAGTATCATTGTGTTAAGTATATTATTTAAAGGTTGCTTGAAAAGTTTCATCAAATTCTAAGCGCCGGTTTGATCGTGATTAATTTTTGAAGTTTTAAACCTCAAAAATTAATATAAATAAAATATTTCTCCGAATCGAAATTTTTTGGCGCGAGGGTGTTCATTATGTCATAACACACATTGGTGTCAAGTTTCGTTATCTTTGGATGCCAAACGGCAGAAAAATGCGAATAATTTAAGTTTAAAAGTTTTTTTTTAAAATTTTTTTAAGTTTTCCTTCTTCCCTTCCCCCGATCCCGTGTGGGATTCTTCCGCCTATGGCGGAAGAAGCTTTCGCGCCAGGCGTCTCGTATAGGCACAGATACATGCGCCATTAAGACCCCCCCTCCTACGCTATTTAATCCCCAACGAATCCCCTCCCTTCTCCCACACATCTCCCAGCCAGCCTCCTGCTATTCCAGCCAGCTCCTCCCTTCCCCAGCAGCCGACCTCCTCTCCCTCAACCCCTGCCAGCCCTCTAGCAGCAGCCGACCACCCAGCAACCCCCTGTTAGCCAGCAAGCCGCCGGCCACCCAGCAACCCCCAGCCAGCCAGCAAGCCGCCGACCACCCAGCAGCTCCATCTTGCCGCTGCCAGCCAGCCCTCTTGCTACAGCCACCCCGGCTAGCTGTCTGGCCACCCATTTCGACCTCTCCATTTTTTTTTTGGCGATCCTAATCTTGAAGGTAAGAGATATTCTTCTCTCAACTTTTTTTAATGCTGTAGGAAAAGAAAGGATTCTAACGCATATTGTATTATGAGAAGAGGCAAGCCAAGTCGAGCTTAAGTTGGCTCCGGCTTGAGCTTGAGATCGATTTGTTAATTGAGCTCAATCTCAAGCTCAAGCTATTTTTTTTTACGAGTGAATCAGCTTACGAATTGGTTAATTTGTAATTGATGGGATAAAATGACTTCTCCATAATGAATTATTATTTAAAGAGAAAATTTATAAAATATGAACCAAAGACTTAAAAGAAGATAATATTCCTAAGAATATTGGCTAGATTCTAAAATATCAGAAACTTAAATGCACATTGAGCGAACTATCACTCATCCGAACTTAAAGAACAAAAGGTACTAAGTACATGACAAATATTATATTTTGCATTTTTTATTGCTGCTTAGCCTCGCTTTCGAGCCAAATTCATATTGTAGCTTAGTTGGTTGTTCGAAACCAACATTCTGGGTTGTTACTGGAAAATGACACCAGTAACATTCGGGGTTGTTACTGGAAAATGACATCAGTAATATTTGGGGTTGTTACTGAAAAATGACATCAGTAACCTTCATTTAGTGATAATACTTGTTGCAGGAAATTGTTTATTTATTTCGCGCTATTGCCTTACTTTTCCTGCGTTTTATTGCCTCCCTATTTCCGCTAATCACATCTTTTTAAAATGTAAATATTATTGTGTACTGCAGCACTTAGATTATTCTTTAATTACTTGGAATTCCAATCCCGGTATTATTTTTTGTGCAATACCTGGTCAGATGCTTCTGGGAGAATACGCGCAAGAACCCTAATGCTTAAAAATTTCTAAACTTGCCGATAGTTCCACAGCACTGTTTTGCTTATCTTTTATCTTTTTATTTTATTTCACATTCGTACAAGGAGTATGATGAAAGATCTTGAATCTGAAATATTGAAATAAATGAGAAATATCTTTGGCTTTTATGTGTGTTCCTTTTTATCTCAAATTGCTCAATATAATCCTATGGTATGTGAACACTCGATGTCGGAACGGTTTTCACTGAACCGGCGTCGAACCATCACAATGACCTCATCTAGTATGGTGTATGGCTTGGGGACGAACCTAGCGAAGTTGGTGTGCCTCAAAGATATCTTTATTTTGTAAGGCATGAAGGCCCAAGATGAATCTATATAGGTGTAGTTAAGTAAAAATTTAAATATCAAGATCATTGAGGTAATGATAATGTTTTCAATAGATTTTTTAAAGCTATGCGTGTTCATTTTGGCATACTCTTAGGATAGATGACCCTGTGAGAAGTTATCATTCTTAGGGCAAAATCATGATACCACTTGGTTAAAAGTTCAGATTTACATTTGATGATTATCTAGATTGGGATGTTGTCTTCTTTTGGTATTATAGTTAAGTTATAAAATTTTCGATGAGTTCATTTAATTTGGTAGGTTATGTAATGCTTTATATTATAGTTTTTATTAATAAATATATTGGAGTTGCCCAAGGTAATAGGCTTGATGAAGCTTTTGTTCAATTGTTCTTGAATTTGAGGTTTTAGTTCTTAAGCCTCTGTGATTACCATGAGGTAAGGTGCCTTGGATATGTGAATTATTTTGGTTGAATCTCTATTTTTAAATTGATCATCTTGATAGAGAATAATTTTGGATATTCATATAGGAAGACTTATGGATTTTATATACCACAATTATGTATTTTAGCTTTAGTTCCTCTTTTGTGGTGTCTTAGACATGAGCTAAGAATCCTTGATGTTCATTATACATTTGCTTGAATGACTTATAGGGTGATGTTCATAAAGGTTGAATGTCTTCTCTGTGTGGAATTGGAGTTTTTACAATCTTTTTGTTGCAACATAGGCTATTTAATAACTTGATTGCAATCCATACCTGAAAAGGGAATGAGAGGCGTAGAGAAAGTTGCGTGAGACATAGGAAGAGAACATTTCGTTCAAAGTGCATAAATTAGAGGAGAGGTTCTCGATATATAGAGAGGTCGAATAATTAGGATCCGTGTGTGGTTACAATCAGACGGAAACAAAAATACAAAGGGCAAGATATTAAAATCATATAGTATTATTAATACTCCCCCACAATGTCATCGCCGATTGGTGGATGAGCTTGTCTGCAATTTTCTTGAACTTCGTGATTGGTAGAGGCTTTGTGAGGATATCAGTTATTTGTTGGTTAATTGAAACATGGCTGACGTTGAGGCGGTTGGAATGGAACATGTCACGGACGAGCTGGTAGCCCACTTCCATGTGCTTTATGAGTGTATGCAAGATTGGCTTGGCGGTGAGGTAGGCGGAGCTAAGATTGCTACAATAGATAGTGAATGCGGACCCAAGAGGGAAACCGAGCTCTTGCAGGAGATATGTGATCCAGAGGGCCTCGCTTGCAGCATTGGCAATGGGTTTGCATTTGGCTTCAGTATTGGATATAGCCACAGTCTGTTGTTTCTTGGAGGACCACGAGATAAGGTTGTCTCCGAAAAATACATAATATCCATAAGTGGATTTGCAATTTGAGGAGACACCGGCTTGGTCAGCATCACAGAAGGCCGAGATGGTGAACATAGGTAGAGTTTTGAGCAATAGACCACGTGAAGCTGTACTCTGTAGGTAGCGAATGATGCTCTTGACTTTGGACCAATCCGAGTTGGTCGGGCTATGCATGGGTTGGCAGGCTTTAATCACGCTAAAAGTGATGTCCAGGTGCGTGTGTTGTAGCTACTGGAGTGCCCCAACAACACTTCGGTAGGGGGTGTCATTTGAGATCAGAGAGCCGTTGGGAAGGTCATGACTGCTTGGAAACGTCATCGGTGTTGGAGCCGGTTTGGAGGTCTGCATATTGGCGTTAATGAGCACATTGATGATCTAGTGTTGCAGAGATAGGAACAACGAGGTTGGTGAGGATTGCACATTGATGTTCAACAACTGATGGATATTTCCCAAATCGCTGAGAGCAAATTGTGCCGCTAAAAAGTGACATGTTTTTAAGTATGGTGGGATCATTTCCCATGAGGAGGACACCATCCACATATACTAAAAAAAGAGGCGGATATTTGTTTTTTGGAAGAAAAAAATGGAGGTATCGTTGATGGCATTCGTGAATGTAAATGAGTGCAAGGTTATGGAGAGTTTTTGATGCCACGAGTGAGGGGACTATTTTAGACCATAGAGGACCTTATGTAGTTTGCACACAAATTGCGACTGAATAGAGGATTTGAAGTCGAGTAGTTACTCCATGTAAATGTCTTCATGAAGATCCCCATTTAAAAATGCATTATTGAAGTCGAGTTTTCGAATATTCCAATTGAAAGTGAGAGCTAACATGAGCACAATCATGATTGTGACCGGTTTAACAACCATACTAAACGTTTCATAGTAGTCAATTCCTTCTTTTTGAGTGAACCCCTTTGGCGACAAGACGAGCCTTATGGCGAGCCAAGGATTCGTCTCAATTGAGCTTCAGTTTGTACAACCATTTGCATCCAACTATGTTGGCATTATTTTGACGAGGCACAAGAGACCACGTGCCATTTATTTGAAGGGCTTGAAACCCTTGGTGCATTGCTTTGATCCATTGAGGTTATTTTTGGGTTTGGGAAAACAGTGGGGGCCATGGAAGGGATGGATGGGATGGTGGAAAACACCTTAGTGGGGGCCATGAGATGCCTGGTTTTGCTACGGGTTTGAATTGGGTGAGAGTTTTGGTTGGATGGGGGGTACAATAGGTGGTTGAATTTGAGGTGCTGACGGGTTGGATGGACTTGGAAGAGGAGTTGGCTGTTGGTGCCGAGTGGGCTGTCTGAAGTAGACCTGAAGAGGTTTTCCTGTAGGGGCGAGGAAGGACTCCCAGGTAGCAGTAGGAAACAAGACCAAAGGACTTTACAGAGTTCAGTCTAGCCTTCGCTCACTAGTAAACTATTCAATTTTGACCTACCCCTCGCTTCTACCTCGTCCACAAAGCGCCAAAAATCAGATTACTTGCTCTCTCTTTAACCGCCAAAGAAAGCCCTATCCAAAACGCTAAACTTTGGGATCGAGTGCGATGGCCATTGGAGCAGGAGCATCCGATTGACAAGTTTGATCTTATTAAACAATCAAGAAAGCTGGTCTTCCCCGGCCATTCATTTAAACTTCTATGCCGAATTCAAATTCACTGACCAAGCGACTGAGAACCACAACCACCATTGACTTAGCTTAGCATATCGGATGGTCTTGACTTTAGACCTAATGGCACAAAGGCGGGTTCCAGTCATTCTGTAAACAATGTATAGATCTAGGACTCAGGTCAAGGCGTTCTTTTGTTTGTGAATGAAGGCTTGCATGCTTTATAAGGATTCACTTTCTATTAAATCTATTAAATTTCTATAAACTTGTGCTCCTTTCCTATCTGTAAGAAAGACGTCGTCACCTTTCGATACACTGTTCCTGGATACACCTTATCTCTGACATGTACCTGAGAGAATGGCCAATAGGAGTGGTACTCGCTGCCTAGTAAGAAAACAGACAATGTCTTTCTTGCTCTTCTGAGCTCCTGAGCAGTTGCTTGCGCAAAAGGCTCATCAAAAAACAGTTGACATATTCTAAAAATAACCTTTGAATCCCGGGCGCTGTTTGCCCCATCGTCCGACTAGCCTGAAAAGCTGTTAAAAAAATTACTCTTGCCTTCTCCGGGAAACCCTTGAGCAACTGAGTCAGCCTGGAGAGCGGAAAATTGGTGAGCATGGGCGGATGGGAGATGTCTTGTGAGGACCCCGACGCCGGTTCAAAAGAAACCGTTCCGACGTCGGGCGTTCATTTGCCGCAGGATCATATCGAGTAACTTGAGAGGAAAAGAGCATACACATACGAAAGCCAAAAGATATTATTTATTTATTTAAATGTTCACATTACAAGGTCTTTTCAGCGTTCGTCGTACAAAAGTAAGAATAAAGAAAAGATAAAAGATAAATAAGCAAAAATAGCGCCGTCGCAGATCCATTGCAGATTGAAAATTTCAAGCATTAGGGTTCTTGCTTAAGCTCTTCCAGAAGTACCTGACTTGGTATTGTACAACAAACAATACCGGGATTGGAATTCCCAGTAATTAGAGAATACTCTAAGTACAGCAGTACATAATAACATTTATATTTTTAAATGATACGATTAGCGGAAGTAAGACGGAAATAAAATGCAGGAGAAAATAAGGTAATAATGCGAAATAAACAATTTCCTGCAATAAATAATATTCGTCAAATAAAGATTATTGATGTCATTTTCCAGTAATCTACCCCGAATGTTACCGATGTCATTTTCCAGTAACAACCCCGAATGTTGCTGATGTCATTTTTCCAGCAACAACCCCGAATGAAAAGAACTGTTGGTTTCTAACAACCAACCAAGCATTAATGTTACTGATGTCATTTTTCTGTAACCCCCGAACGAAAAGGATGTTGGTTTTTAACAACCAACCAAGCTTCAAATGAATTTGGCTCAAAGCAAAATACGCGAAGCTAAGCAGCAGTAAAAGTGCAAAATATAATACATGCCATGTACTAGGTACCTTTATTCTTAAGTTCAGAAGTTCAACGGCTCGAATGAGTGACAGTTCGCTCAATCTGCATTTAAGTCCCCGATATTTCTAAGTTAGCTTTTTTAATCAATGATTTAGGAGTTTAATTTCTTTCATTCTGTTCTTCTTTCCGCATTTGAAGTTTGATTGATTTAAGTTGTTATTGAAGCAGTTATAATTATTAAAGTGTTTTAAGATTATCAAGGATAGCGATTATAATGATACAATATTATTATTATCATTGTTTTAATGATAATAATATAAGAATGAAAGAAGAACATAATAGGAGTGGTGGTCAAAAATGAAACTGCTTAAATTGAAATAATGGTCATTTTATAATATTTGTATAGTTTTCATTATTAATTAATGAGGACCGTATTAATGTGAATGACGTAATCTTATTTTCAAAAAGATTATTAAGTAGAGAAAATAGCAAAATAACTCCTCTTTTCTTCTCTTAAACTTATCTTCAAACCTTTAAGGATTAAGACCGCCGAAAAACGGAGAGAAGCCGGAACGGGGTGGCCGGAGGCTGGCAAGGGCTCCAGCTAGCTGGCCGGGCTGCTGCTGGTCAGCCGACAAAGAGGAACTGGCTGGCTGGGAAGGGCTGTTGGTGGCCGTCGAAGGCTGCCAGAAGCTGTTGGGAGGTACTGCCGGGGGGCTGCCGGCAGCTGCTGTAAGGGGCTAAGGAGGGGCTGGCCGGCTGTTTGGAGGGAGATGGGGGCTGCTGGAGCTGCTGGCCGGCTGCAGAGGGGGAGGGGGAGAGGGCTGTTGTATTGGGTTTGGAGGAGGGCTGCTGTGAGGTGAAGAAGATGGCTTTTTATAGAGAGGAAGATGGGCTGGGGAGGGGTCGGCTGAGGAAGAGGGGGCTGGTCGGCCAATTTGGCCGACCGTTCCTGCGCCAAACGGCGCAGGAAGCCCTCTGGCGCGGAAGCTTCCGCGCCAGGAATGCGCGACAGGGCGACAGGCGACAGGGTCGAGCGGGGAAGCAGAGGAAAAATGGAAGAAAAAAATAAAGGAAAAATAAATAAAATTACTTAAAGTTAAATTTTTCGCACTTTTCCGCCGTTCGTCATCCAAATACAACGAAACTTGGCACCGAGGTGTGTTACGACATGACGAACACCCTCGCGTCGAAAATTTCTGATTTTGAGAAATATTTTATTTTTAATTAATTTCTGAAGTTTAAAAGCTTCAGAAATTAGCCACGATAAAACCGGTGCTCAGAATTTGATGAAACTGCTCGAGCAATTTTTAAATAATATACTTAACACGTCGACACTGAAAATGACGAATTCGGACACGCATTTCAATATTTTTGATTTTCAGAAATTAGAAATTTCGAAGATAGAACGGGAGCTTCCTTCTTTCGGATTTCTACTGAATTAGGGCACTTTGATCTTTAAAGTTGTTTCTATCTACTGGTGATTTTGTTTGCCCTAAATTGAAATTCCCCGGGATCCTAATTCCTAATGCGGGATTCTGCCATAATTTGCAAAATAACGACTTTGGGTCGTTACATGTCTGGCTCAGACAGTTGAGGGATTAGAAGAGTTGTTCCGGAAGGGTGGGAATTTATCTCCGAGGCATTTGTGCTATTGAGAAGTTCATCAAAAGAAACATGCTGCGCAATATAAATCTTAGCATTGTTGAAGTTATAGCACAAATAAGCTTTACGATTTCTGCTATACCCAATGAACACATAAGGATGCAATCATGGCAAGTTTGTTTTGAGCATACAGACGGAGCCATGGATAACACACACCCAAAAGTTTTGAGAAAGTGATAATCTGGAACACTTTGGAAGAGGATTTCGAAGGGAGATTTGTTTTGCAGTGTTTGGAATGAAAGACAATTAATTAGATAGGAGACCGTTTGAAATACATTAGCCCAGAATTTGTTGGGTAAGGATGCATGAAAGAGAAGAGCACAGCCGGTCTTGATAATGTGCTGATGTTTCCACTCAGTTTTACCATTTTGCTCTGGAGTGTAAGGGGCAGAAAACCGGTGTTGGATGCCAAATTGCTCGAGAGTTTTTGTGAATTTTACATATTCACCTCCATTAGATTGGAAGGATATGATTTTTGAGTTAAGATTATGTTCAGCCATGGTTTTAAATGAGAAAAGTATTGTGAGCATCAGGCTTTTTTGTCAAGGGGTGCAACCATCGAAAGTTTGAAAATGCATCAATGGATATTATGTAATAGTTGTACCCATATGTGGAAGTAATAGGGGAGGATCCCCATACATCAGAAACAATCTATTGTAATATCATATATGGTATCTGAATTTTGTAACAGAATACAATGCTCTTTAGATATGACATGCATCACATGAAAATAATTTTGTAGGAGAATGGAAATCTGATTAGCAACATCTTGAGTTTGTCAAAGGAGGGATGCCCGAGATGCTGATGCCAGGTAGTGGTGGAGGTCACATTGGTTTGGAGTGACATGGGTGGAGTTGCTTAAAAGGAGTAGAGACCATTATTGAGTGTGCTGCAGTGCAGGATCAATTTCGAAGCCAAATCCTTCACAAGGTAGCAAGTAGGATGAAATTCAATTAGTACATTATCTTGGGTGAATCGACTGATAGATATAAGTTTTTTTGAAATACGAGGAACATGAAGAGTATGAGTGAGTTTGTAAGAAGAGTTGGTGGTGGTGAGGATCACATCACCTATATGAGTTATGGGTATAGAGGAACCATTATTGATTTGAAGCTTATGATCCTTGATATGGATGCACCGTTTGATATAGTCAATGGAAGGAGAGACATGGTGTGTAGTGCCGAAGTCAAGGTACTACAGTTCAGTCATTGATGAGTAGTAGGAGGTTGGGCTCATGGTGCTTGGAACTGTAGGAGGAGGTTGTGCCACGGGGTCAAGAGTAAAGTTTTGGCGATGATAGTAGTTTAGTGCTGTGACCGAACTTATGAATAGTTGTCACTAAGTGGTGGAGTGCCCCTGACCTCCATTATCAACCATGGCCTCTTAGAATGTGGTCGGGACCCTTATCGACAAAAATTACAGCAACTGTATGGGTATGCGGTATTGGAGTAAAAACATATGTAGTGGGGAGGGTCTCGGAGTACATCAGTTCTTGGTTGATGAGGATTCCAAAAAGTTCATCTAGCCGGATTGGGTTCGAGCTGGGGTCGCAGCACTTAGAGAAGCGTACTCCGGTCCAAGACCGGTTAAAATGCTGAGGACCGTTTGTTGTTTGAAAGTTGGAGCGCCAGCAATAGTGAGTTGATGCACCAGATGTTTGGCTTTTTGGAGGTAATTAGACATTGATAACGAACCTTTCTTGATGCTACATAACTATAACTTAGTTGTTGCATGCAAATCTGATTGGATGACACAAAAACTTCAGCGAGAGCTTTCCATATTTTGAGTGTAGTATCGTGGCCAAGAACTTGAGCGAATATGGATTCTGTCAAGAAAGAAATCATCTAGCTTGAGATCATTTGATCTTGTTTGTATTAGGTTAGGTATTCTAGGTTTGCTTCATTTTGATTAACTAATCGAGGTGGGGTAGGACGGGAACCGTTGACGTAGCCGATCAGCCCATGTGCACAGAAAATGTGTAGGAGTTGGGCTTGCCAAATGGAGTAGTTTTTGCCGTCAAGTTTCACTGAAGAAGGTGATGAGCCGCTGTGAGTTGGGGATGAGGTGATTCTGGCAGAAGGACAGTTGAACCTTTTGATCGAGCGGTGGAGCTTCCATATTGTGATGAGGAAGCCATCGATCCGAGGCTGGTTTTTGCGAATATCGCGTTGATTTATGTGATGAAGTCGAGCGACATTGACTTCAGTGATTGCTATTTTGATAACATCGGCTTGCTTTGGCGATCTTCAGCCTCAATCTCCAGATTGACTTGCTAAGCTATGGAGAGACGATATCCGTTATTGCTTTGATACCATGTAAAGGGAACGAGAGGTGCAGAGAAAGTTGCATGAGAGATAGGAAGAGAACATGTCATCAGAGTGTGTAAGCTAGAGGAGAGGATCTCGATATATAGAGAGGCTGAATGGTTAGGATCTGTGTGCGGTTATAATCGGACGGAAACAAAAATACAAAGGGCAAGATATTAAAATCATATAGTATTATTAATAATACTTGGGGCTGTCAGATTTTGACATGACGCAAGAACACGACACGAACTCAACTTGAAAAATTTGGATTTAGGTCAACTTGATTTTAACTCGGGTCGGATTCGGGTTCAGAAATTAAACTCATCTAAAATTCAGGGTAGGTCAGGTAAAGCTGAATAACCCGAAGTAAATTTTTTTGAATCATCTATTCGTTCAACTCATTAGTGATCTCAACCCGCCAATTTTGTTGATCTAAAATCATATGACAAGGAGAAAAAGTGGTGTGAAACTCTAATAGAAAAGTTACGGGAAGACTCCTAACTTCCCAAATTGCAACTCATTGTTTCATCTAGGGTTGGCTCGAGTCAAGTTCGAGTCTAGTCAGCCCAGACTCGAACTTGAAATTTTTGAGTTGTGTTCGACTCGAACTCATTCGAGTTTGAGTTTGAGTCAAGTTCGAGTCATTTCGAGTCAGTTCGAGTCTAGTCAAATAGGTTCGAGTTGAGTCGTTTGACTCGAACTCAACTCGAAAATTTCGAGTCGAGTCAAAATATTTCGAGTTCGAGTTTCAAGTTTCAAGTCAAATTGTCAGTCATTGTCTCATCCAACATTTTTTTTATTCTAGAGAACCTCTCTAGATTTCCTACTCTCCCTTCTTTGTACCACCCACAACCAACTGATAATCTCGATGTCTTTGATTATTTGTCGTCTAGAGCCCAAGACACCAGCTATCCATGGAAAATGACAATAGAGTCGTAAACCAACAACTCAATGACATTTTAATATCTACTGCTCTGGTGATGAAAATCTTCTCTCGGCACAAACATTGCCTCTCTACGTCTCTACTGCAACGTTTCTTTCCTTTGTGCAGCGAGGGATCGAAGATTGTTTTCTTTATAATAAAAATTTTTGTTTGTTCTTTATTGCTGGTATTCCATCGATGGATTTAGTATATAAGTATTCATCTAATTTTATTTTTCATTATGCTTTACTTATTTATATTTTGAACTAAATTTATTCGAGTTATGCAGGTTGGGTTTGGGTTATTTGAATTGGTGGTGGGTCGGTTTCACAAAGCTAACATGATTTAGCAAATGGGCTGGGTTCATGTTGATGTATTTTGTGTCGGGCCAACTTCGGGTTGAACACATACCCAACTGATTAGCTTGTTTTGACACCCCTATCCATACCTATGAGTGCACATATTTTAAAAGAGACATGATTGCCTAACTCCTGATGAAATTCTTTCCCCCAAGGACAATCTAACAATGCAATTTACAGTAACTTGAACGTGAGCCAATTAGGCATTATCATTGATAGTGTTGGTTATTGAGATTATATAGATATATATGTTTAATAATTGAATTTTGCAATAATGATGAATATGATGCATCATATAAAAAAAGAACATTTGCTTGTATGCTATTAATAAGATTGGTACTTGATGCCAAGTTATTGAAGGCCCACACGTCTTCATGAGAGAGGTCATAGCCATGTGTCTGCATTCTGATAAAGTTGATTGGAAGTACTTGAATTCGTCCTCAGTTTGCCATCAGATACTTACTAAGTTTTCCTTTGTAGCTTCTGTCTTTAGGATTTGGGGTTTGGTACTTGGGCCACTGTGATGCCATATGACTCAATTGATATCTAGTGTAAATTGCTTGCCCATCAAGACGTTCTCCTCAATGACCTTTGCCATAATTGGTACAGTGCTAGTTGATACTGTCGAAGAGGTTGTTATTTGTGCCTTGCTGTGCTGGCCTTATTAGATGATGCATGTATAACACAGCCCAAGAGGGGGTGAATTTAGTTTTGAAAGTCTTTAAGAATTTTGTTTGAGAAAACTGATGCACATATAGAATTTATGTCAAAGAACACAAGATAACTATAGAAAAAGATAGTGAATTAAAATTAAGTGCAAAAAAGTAAAGGGTAATGCAAGCCGATCTATAGAGATTTGAATATTTGCTCTTCAGTGATATGACCATCAGAACTGCCATACATCACTTTTACATGAATACCTTGAGTTAATCTTTGAAGTTCATTATGAATTCTGTTCTTGCAATACACTTTTAAGTTAAGCTTATAAAATTTTATGATAGATGGTGGATAATACAATAATAGCAACAACAACAGCCGTACTATGACTTAGTCCCACTAGGTGAGGTCAGCTACATAATTCGTTTGTTTCCAAGATGGTGGATTATGTGAAAGGGAAAGTTATATCTATTATATAGAAGGATAAGTCTATCCTCTAATGTTTTTAATTAAACTTTATTAAAACTTAAAAGTATATTATCTGAAGATTTTTGCATGAATACAAAACTAACGGACCATTTGAGGAGATTAAGGAAAGCCATCCAAATTGGTTGTATTAGTGCCTCATACCTTGGATTAAACTCTAGAGACCCTTTGAGGAGATCATGAGAAAGACCTTTTATTAGGATTGAGCTATAAGCACATAAAATCACATAATTCTCACTATTGGTCAGTGTGATGGCCCACGTTATGTTAGTAACAACTAATCTAAAATAGAAGCATCTCTTTGCAGGATTATATTGGCCGTTAAGCAAAATAAGCAGTTAAACAATATCCAAAGTTATATAAGAATAAAAATATCATTCATTCAATTTAAAAATAATATTATCCAGAATATTTCATAAATTACATCATACTAAAGTAAATGTTTATCTTTTGGAAAAAAGTAAAAGCTAAAGTTATAATCCGCGCCATGATTTCTTTTAACATCTTTAAACTACCTCAATCTCCTCTAGCTGTATCTGATCTAACATTATAAAAATAATGCCTTAGTACACAATCTAAGTACAAAATATATTAAATAATATACTTTTAAAAAAGAGTGGAAAGCAAGAATGATATGATAATAATTGCAGAAAAATATGATTTAATGCAAATAAAAAAAATAAAAGATAATCATAACTCCTATAAATAAATATATATTTATATCATAGTTATGTCACATGTCAAATTTCAAACGATGATTGCATAAAAATTCATGTATATATTTTTGTCTTTATATCATGAAGCGACGTTAATAGTTATGATGGGCAAAGCCAGAACCTTGAGGATGTGTTCAATAAAAGCACATCCTTCACCTGGGCCCTCTCCAAGGTTCAAGATGGCACTCTTATGGCTCCCAAGGACTAGCCCCGTTCCTAACCTATTCAACCACCGTTTCAAAATCCTTTGCAACATTCACAAGATACATAAGAGTGAGTATCCTTGTGTGTTTATGCATATAATCATGTTTATGTCTATTTCTTGATTTTATTAAGCAATTTTAGCAGTTTTGATGGGCAAATTCAGAACCTTGAGGTAGGGTTCAAATAAACAAGTTCATCAATTGGGCCCCTCAAAGATTCTAGTTGGCACCCTTATAACTATGGATGACTAGCCCCGTTCTTACCTAATTCTCAGAACTCTTGCATATATTTACAAGACATAAATAATATTTTGTTTTCCTTGACATCATTTGGCAATAAAATAAATATTGCATCTAATATCAACATAAAATAAGCTCAAAGCGATGTTAAAGTTGCAATAAAAGCAAATAAGTGAAAAAAGTAATATCTTGTGTATATTTGATTTCGACTGTACTGAGAAAGTACTCAAAAATCGAATGTATCTGCAAAAAAGTTATATTTGTAATTTTATTATTCTTTGAAAATGATTCGTTGTATTTTTAATACATATCATCTTATAATGAGCTCATCTGCTTAATTTACATTTTAGTTGAACTCCTAGCTGATCCTATGCCTTCAAAGCTGAATTAGAGCTTACTAAAATCAAGGCAGTCTTTCTAGTACCAAATCTATACTAAAGTTTATTAAGAACTAATAGATCTCATTATGGGTTCAATTCTATTTCTATAAGCATCTATTTTTGTCATGGAGAGATACTACCTCGAGGACCTTAAATTTAGACTCATATTATAATTGTATAAATAATTCTCTTTATTTGTTGAAATCAAGGACATCATCAACGAACGACTTCTGAAATTTCATTACAGAATTCTGGACATTTTCAATTACACATTTCTATTTAAGTGTTTCCCTCAATGTCATCTCATTCAATTCAGCTTATAATATTAGAGCACAGATTAAGAGTTCCCATTTATCATAGATTCAAAATTTCAGAACTCTCGTTCCGTCAGGGGGCTTATTAGTACAACAACCCATAGGGAATAGATGCTTTCAATTTAAGATTACTTACAGTTCATACTCTCATAGAATACTGATCAGCAAATGTTAGACGCTTAATTTATTCAGGTTCATCACAGATTATCTACCCTAGAATTTTGTTCACCCCATCTATTGTATAAATCAAATAAACAAAGATTCAAGTATTCCATCTGTCCAGCAGCTCATTCTTCAATAGTTTAGTGACCATCTAAATCATTCCTTTGCATTCATCAACTTCTCCATCTGTCCTGAGGATTCGGTAGACCTGCTATCTTTGCTGTTTATATCACTTAGAAGGACTAGTTGGTGAAGTAGATGCTGATCAGGTTTCAGCTACTCAACTTGTAGTTCCGTAATCCATATCCACTTTTACTTAATTTCAAACAACTTCAGATGGAAATAAGACATTAACCAGCACTATGTCTAAAATCAGTCTCACATATGAATACTACACTCTACTATGCCTATTATTTAATCTTATAAAGTCCTTAAAACCCATTCTATCAAGAGGTGAAAAGGACTGGCTATCACAAATCAAATCAAAATGTGGCTCTAATGATATCATAGCTCTGATTCCTCTTTACCAATACGTGTTTACTATAAGCATTTATTTCTAAAACTTAATTACATTATTAATCCCTTATGGGGTTATGGTGTATTGATAAAGTGTAATTCTTATATAAAGTTTCAGGATTTATAGTAAATATTTTGAGATAAATAGAAATTTTCTTGCAAAGAAGTTGTCTTACTTGTTCATCAGTGTAACAACCCAAGTTGTTACTAAGTTATTTATAGCTAAACTTAGCTCAATTAAGTCAAAATTAGGGTCTCGAACAACTTCCAAATTAGATTAAACCAAATGTATTGTTGGATAGAATATATTTTGTGATCATAATATCTAGGTTTAGGATTAATCTAGATAGCAGATACTCCTAAATTAATTTTTGAATATTTAAATTTAGAAAATTAGAAAATTTAAATACAACTCCAAATTTAATAATTTTAGTGTTATTGGATTAAGAATATTAGAAAAGGCTATATAAAAAGTTATATTAAATTTGGAGCTCTGGATTGACCATAATTAGTTTTTTGAAGTTTTAAACTTCAGAATTTAATATATAATACAATATAATTCCAAATGAAGTAATTTTAGTGCATGCATGTTTGTTTTGTCAAGATACACATTGTGGTCAAATTTTGTTAAGTTTCGGTGCTTTCTTGTTACGTTACTTACTCATTAAGTAAAGTATTTTAAGTTAATTCCTCATCAAGCTACTTACTCATTAAGTAAAGTATTTTAAGTTACTTTATCATTAAGTTACTTACTCATTAAGTAAATTATTTTAAATTACTTCCTCTAAGTAATTTAAAATAAAGTTACTTCCTCATTAAGTAAAATATTTTAAATAAAGTATTTAAGTTACTTCCTCATTAACCTATTTATTAAGTATTTTAAGTTACTTCCTCATTAAGTAAAGTATTTTAAGTTACTTCCTCATTAAGTAAAGTATTTTAAGTTACTTTCTTATTAAATTATTTACTCATTAAGTAAAGTATTTTAAATTACTTCCTCATTAAATTACTTACTCATTAAGTAAATTATTTTAAGTTATTTTCCCATTAAATTACTTATTAAGTATTTTAAATTACTCTCATTATGTAAAGTATTTTAATTTGCTTCTTCATTAAATTACTTACTCATTAAGCAAAGTATTTTAAATTACTTCCTCATTAAGTTACAAGTTATTTTCTCATCAAGTAAAGTGTTTTAAGTTATTTCCTCTTTAAATTACTCATTAAGAAAAATATTTTAAGTTACTTCCTGATTAAGTAAAGAATTTTAAGTTATTTCCTCATTAAGTTTCTTACTCATTAAGTAAAGTATTTTAAATTTCTTTCTCATTAAGTTACTTGCTGATTAAGTTATTTTTTTATCAAGTCACTTTCTCATTAAGTAAACTAATTGTTTTTCTCTCTATAAATAGAACCCAAACCCCATCTTCTTTCTACACAACACGCCCAAATTCCCTCCTACTTCCTCCTTTACGCTCCTTCCTCCAACCTCCAACAGCAAAGCCCCTCTTCTTCCCTCACTCTTCCTCCTTCCCTCTATAAAAGGAGCCCTAAACATTCTCCTCTCAACAAAGCCCTCCTCCCTATGGCCGACCGTCCTCTTCCTAGCCTCACCGAACCTCAACAACCTCCACCGACCTCCGCCACCAACTGTCAGCGACGAAAAAGCTTATTTGAATTGGGAAGAAGAGAAGAGATAGAGTTAGTGAGTGGAATTTTATCTTAATTACTATAAAAAAAGAAAGCAAAATTAATGAAATCATTATAAATTATAATAATAATAATAATAATAATAATAATTATTATTATTATTGTTAGTATTATAATTTCGTTACTACCATTTTCTTTCAAATCATTTTCATTTTTGTCATATATTGTCATTTTTCTTTTTATTATCAAATTATTATTATTATTCTTATTATTTTTATTTTTATGTCAATTTCCTTATTTCATTATTAAGTTATTTTTATAATTATTTCTTGCTATTATATCATTTTCTTTATTAATATTTTTATTTTTACATCTATTATAATTTTTTATAATTATTTTTTTTTTTAATAAATTTTTATTATCTACACATATATAGAGTTAAGTCAAACCCAATAAGAAAAATGTCAAAATGCTAATTTTGAATTAAAAGCTAATTAATTAAGTACAAAATTATGCAGATACTTTTGATACTTGACTTTTGACTCGTTTCTCAAAAACAAATAGAGAGAAGGTACCTTGGATATTACTTTTACACTTACTATTTTTATTGTTGCTTTAATACTGCTTTGCTCTATTTTCATATGGATAGTACCCCGGATACTACTTTTTATAGTTACTGCTTTTATTGTTGCTTTAATACTACTTTGCTTTATTTTCATATGGATAGTACCCTGGATACTACATTTTGCAGTTATTGCTTTTATTGCTGTTTTAATGCTGCTTTGCTCTATTTTCATGTGTGTATTAAATTGTGATGATCAATTACTGCCAAAAGATATCATAAAATAAATATTTAGTGTCTTGTGGATGCTGCAAGGGTTCAGAAACGGTGGTGTTATTAGGTAGGGATGGGCCTGATCCATCAAGAGTTGTAAGATTGCTAATTAGAACCTTTGAGAGGGCTCAGTTGATGACTATGCTTATTTGAACCCCCACATCATGATTTTGAATTTGCTCATTAAAATTGCTAAAGTTGCTTCTTCACATTAAAAGACATGCATTTCAATCAATAAGCTTTTGGGCATGTGATATATTCATAACTATGATATTATATTCATGGCAAGTAATTATAACATCTTTTTTTCGCAATCCATTTATGCATTGCTTTCGCTTATCACACTTAAACCTTGAAAAAGTGTAACATGTATTATCCAATGGTACTTAGAGTATTCTCTAACGGGGATTTAACTCAGGCATTTTTGTTGTAAATGCCAGATCAGGATCTAGAATTGCAGGAATGAGATCTTTGAGAAGCTTTCTGGAGATTAAAAAGTCTATTCCGCTACCAGCATTTTATTTCAGCCTTTATTTTTATTACAGTTTTGTACTTTTAAGTGGACATCTTATATTAAGAAGATGTGAACTTTATTTTGTAAATATTAAATTAATATCAATGGATGTATGTTGGAATTTCATGTGAAATCGAATGGCAATACTTTTCCGCATCATTTCACTTAAATGCTTAATAGGGTTCTGCAACTCTGAGAGCTCGATGTTGGTTTAACTCATGCAAACCCAGCGACGGGTCCTCATAGTCAGACTTCAGAAATTCAAGGAGAAATCGGGAGAGGAGCATCTTGTGGAGCACCGTTGACGGAGGGGAAAGATCGAGAGGTGGGTGTGGTCGACGATTGACGTCGGAATGCTAGGGCTCTCCTTTCTCTCATCCTATGTTCCTAGAGGTTGACCGTCCCGTCGGGTGACAAAGAAGGGTCGAAAGAGAGCTGAAGAGCGTCTTAGGATCCTTCAGGTAGAGGAAGAAATAGTCAAAGGAGATCATAGGGACGTAGATTTCCAAGGTTCGCTGATCCTGTCGACTGGGGCGAGAGATCGAGGATTCTGGAAGAGAATTCGTCAAGAAAGAGGGATTATTTATGGAGAGGAGTTGGGAATCGCAGCGAGGGGTTTGGTGACTTAAATAAGAGGCTCTATCAATGCTTGTTGTTGATTAATTCATTGGAAATCATCGGACTAATTGCCGACGGTTTCTGGGAATAGAAGGTAAATAGCGTTACTCTGCATCAGATTCAAAAGAGGAAGAATGCAGCGCAAGTAGGAGGAAAACGGTTGGGGTTTTTAATTAAGCTGTTACATTTTATTTAATTAATTACTAATATAAAACATTCTAAAATAAGGACAGTTTGTGAGGACCCGATGCCGGGTCAGCAGGGAACAGATCCAGCACGGTTTGCTTGTGGGATAGCAATAACAATAACAACAAGCAACAGCAAGTCCTCTAGCCGCAGGATCATATTGAGTGATTTAAGAGACAAATATATAGACATCAAACATAACTCATTTGTTCATTAATTCACAAGTCTTGAATACAAAAGATCAAAATAAAAGAAAAGTTACAAACTTTTAAAAATAGAAAGAGTTAGAAGGAAAGCGGTGGATCAGCAGGTAGCAGTATCAGCACTGCTTAGTTCTCAGCACCTTTCCTCAAGAATGAACTCCTGATCTGGGCACATTTCAAAAGTGCGGGCATTCAAATACCAGTTAGTTGTGAAACTAAGTACTGATAGATGTCATCTTTACAAATGTTAAATAATAAACAAAATAATCAATATTTGTCAGGAAATAAAAGTTGTACAAACTTATCCCTGCAAACCTGTTTCAATTGCACTTGAACTTAGCAGAAAAATAATTGCAGTCACAAAAATAAATACAGAATTTTAGCGCTTGATATCTGAGGCAAAATATGATTTTGTTTGGTAAGTACAAATTTGAGGAAAGGGGGGTTCATTTTTTTGTGTTACATATCTCAACTTCCCTCTATACCTGCCCCCTCAAAGGCTTATCAGTATAGACTCCTTATGACTCTCGATGTTGGATAGCTTCGTCCTAGCGGTTGTCTGATCAGACAAAAAGTATAAATCAACATGAAACCCTCGCTTCTCATTTATCCAAACTTGTTCATATATCATTTTATGTGACTTTAAAAAGCACTTTTATCAAATTTGTGCGATGCTGAGCAGAAAAATATATTTAAACAAGAGTAATAAAAGATATCTGATACCTTGTTCTATAAGTTCAACAGTTCAACAGTTCAGATGAGTGACAGTTCGCTCAATCTGCATTTAGGTTTTGGACATTTTTAAATTAGCTCTTAGCCAATGTTTTTAGGAGTAACATTTATTTTCATTTTGATTATGTTTTTCTTTCGCTTTCTTATTATGATTGAAGTCTAATTTTTAAGATATTGCGATGTCAGTAATATTTATTATAGCGTTTATTAAGTCGCTGAGGATAGTAATCATATTTGATACAATATTATTGTTATCACTATTTTAATGATAACAATAATATAAGAATGAAAGAATATAACAAAAAATGATTGTCAAAATAAAAATGTTTGAACTGAAATTATAGTCATTTTATAACATATGTATAATTTTCATTATTAATTAATGAAAACCAGATTAATGTGAATGATGTTATTATATCATTATTATTTTCATAATAATGACTATTAAGTAGGTATAAAAGAACGAAGAACTAGCAAAATCAATTTTTCTATTTTCCTTTTTATTTTTCTTTCTATTTTTTCTCTCTTATACTTTTCTTCTTACCTTAGGATTAGGATTGCCGGAAAGCGGAGGGAGGTCGGAGTGGGGTTGCTGGCTGGAATGGGGTGGCCGGACGGCTGTTTGTTGGCTGTTGGCCGGCTGAGGGAGGGCTGCGGCAGGAGGGAGCTGGCTGCTAGGTGGCCGTACCGCTGCAGAAGGCTGGCTGGCAAGGAGGGTAGGACTGCTCGCAGGGGAAAGGAGGCTGGCTGGGCTGCTGTGAGGGGGAGGAGAGGGCTGCAAGAGGGGGAGAGGGATGGTTACTGTGAGGGAGGAGGAGGAGAGTTGTGGGGGGTTTATAAATAAGAAGAGGAGAGGGAGAGGGAGCTGGTCGGCCAATTTGACCGACCATTCTTGCGCCAAACGACGCAAGAAGCTCTCTGGCGCGGAAGCTTCCGCGCCTAAAAGGCGCGACAGGGAGGGGTCGCGATTGGGGAAAGCAGGGGGAGGGAAGAAGGAAGAAAATAAAGGAAAAAAATTAATAAAATTACTTAAAGCTAAAATTTTTGCATTTTTTCATCTTTTGAAGTTCAAAAATAACGAAACTTGACAACGAGGTGTGTTATGACATAACGAACACTCTCGCGCCAAAAATTTTCGATTCAGACAAATATTTATTTTTAATTAGTTTCTGAAGTTTAAACCTTCGAAAATTAACTACGATCAAACTGACACTCAGAATTTGATGAAACTTTTTGAGCAGCATTTAAATATTGTACTTAACACAATCACACTGAATCGATGAATTCTGACACATATTTCAATGTTCTTGATTTTTAGAAATTAAATAATTCAAAAAATAAAGCGGGAGCTTTCGTTATTCAGATTTCTCCCAAATTAGGGCACTTTGATCTTAAAATTATTTCTATCTCATGGAAATTTTGTTTGCCATAATTTGAAATTCTCTGAGATCCTGATGTCTGAAGCAGGTTCTGACCTAATTCGGAAAATAACGACATTGGGTCATTACACAGTTATCCTAAATAGGTCTTTACAGCACAAAACGCAAAATTGACAGGGAAACTAACGAACAACAAAAAATAGTGAAAAATTAACGTAAAACGGAATGTATGGGAAAATTAATGAAAAATAAAAATCAGCGTGAAATGGTAGTATAAGATAATGCAGCATACAATGAGACCAAATTGTCTGACCTTTTCTAGGACCTTGCATTCACAGGATGCCTCATTCACAGATTGCCCTCTTACCTTTTATAGTTTTATTTCTGCAAATATCAAACTAAGTAGATCATCCAATTTGGTTCTGTATTAAGTTAGCAAAAGCTAAAAAGTATAGTATAACCAAAACAAAACTATATAAACATTTCTAACCTTTTATTTTTGTTTTTCTTAGCATCACGTATGTCCGAACATTCTCAATAAAATTTACTTTTAAATATTTGGAATTTGATGCTGCACCAAATAATTCTAATGATTAAAGGGCGATATCCGGCCTCTTTTAATTTATTGTTTCATTTTTTCATTCAGTTAACATTATTTAATTTTTTAAACAACTATTTAACTGGATAAAAATTAACCAGTGTATTTTAATGTTTTTTTCTGGTTTTCTTAACAAATTTTTTTGCCTTGCACTTCTACAGCTGTGCCATGTGTTACAGTATTATTGCCGTTTCAAAGAAGCAGTGGAATTCATGGAATCTTGTTCTTCTACATGGAGTTGTTGTTCATCTTTTATGTATAAAATTCCCCTGCTCCTTAGTATGCTATTTTTTTATATCCTTAAATTTTCTTGCAATCCTGTTCCAGGTACACGCATAACTGGTGGCATATAACGGTTTGCTACCTGGAAGGTAATGCTTCCCTGGGCAAAATCTTAGAACTATATGATCAACAAATCTGGAAAGAGCTGCAGAGAAGTGATTCTAATAAAGCAGAGGCAGGCAATTCAATCAGCTTCTTTTTCATCATCTTCTTCTTCTTAAAATTCATATTATTTTTTATTATAATTTTTTATATTACATGTGAATTTTCTAATTATTTTTCTCTTTTAGGTGTTACTAAATGCTTTAGGCCTACTACTTAGATTAGATGTCCGGGGTCAGATAGATGATATTATGGATAGGCTATTATTAGCAGCTGAAACAGTCAAGGACATGGTAATAAATTTCTTAGAATTTATATGTTTATACCAAATGTAGTTCATGATTTAATTTTTTCTCTAAATTGGTAGAATGTTTTTCTCATCTAGATTTTTTTTTAAGTATTGTTATTAATTTGGGAGTTTATAAGTTTTGTTAAACTTGAAGATGCGTTTGCAACTTAAAGATAGTAAAAATAAATAAAAAATGATGATGAAGATGATGATTATGAAGCTCGCAGACTTCACTTTCAGCTTCCTTGTGTAATCTCAAACCGTGCAATCCTCTTGAGTGCATTGTAAGTTACATGGTCAATCCTTGCTCTTAATTGTGTGCCATGCTAGGTTCACTCTAGTGGCTGGCCAAGCAGCCCCTTTGGGTCCTAATGACTCATTCATGATGCTAGTTGAATGCTTGCATGCTATGCCTCTGCGTGTTGATCCCATCTGCGTTGCCTTCACATGCCGTGGTCAGTGTACAGCTCCCATGTGCGCTGCCTCTAAGTGTTCCCACACTGAACTTACAAACATTGCTCATGTTTTGATCTCGTTCACTTACATGCACCTGAGGGTTCACAATGCCCGCGACCTGAGGGTGAATGCATGATTCCACATTCTGAACGTGTATAATGCCATAAAATTTTATGTGTCTCTCGTATGCGGAAAAGACACGACTCAATTGATGAATCCGCATGTGGCCTCTAACTGGTGGTCCAGCCGAGTCTTGTGTGCTTGCCCATAATAATTGTTGTATTTGGAATTGTTTTGGAACTATTTACCTGCCTTGACCTTTATGAATAGGAGTGATCTCCCTATCAATGCACATTATTTTACAAATGCTCAAAGCCTCACAAGGAGACTCTTTCCCAATAACAATTTGAAGATCTGCATTTTGATGATCTTCATGCTAGTGGGGAAATTATTTGAAGACCCCTTCTTTTCGTTGCTATACTAGATAGGCAGAGAGCATAAACTCTTTTATTGATCTTTGATATGGAGGAATGGAGCGATATTTTGACGCAATTTTGAGCACCGTTATGCCCTCAAAATTGTGTTGAAACTCTTAAATAAACTTTAGACTTGTTGTGATGTTACCAAAATTTGAATACTTTTCTAATTAATTGAATATCTAAAATTTATTTATTAATGAAATATTAGTTATATGAATGTTAAGCACAAATGATGATTTTACTTGCGGAACTTTACATGTAACTGCAACAACATGCCATAATATTTGAGACAATGATAATGGTGGTGCTTTAAATGTAAGTATTTTTGTAGTAGGATTGATGAAGTTATCATTGCTCTTATTATCGTTATAATTTTATATTATAAAAGTGAGCAATCTTATTTCACTAAGCTCATTATACATATCTCTCCAATCTCATATCTTCAAAATATATACACATCTCTTATGCTCATTTCTCTCAAAGTACATAGCCTATTTCTCATACTCACTTGTCTAAAACTACACTGCATCTTTTTTAAAATATATAGGTCTCTCAAAGTGTACTTATCTCTCAAAAATCAACACCTCAAAGATTAAGATGACAATACTTACTTTATTCATCTAAATGTACATTGAATCCTCAAGCTCGTGAAGTGTCACTTTTTCTTTTGTAAATTGTAATTTACACGAGCAATATAACTTCAGCAGTACATTAACATAAATATGCAATCTTGCAAAAAGAAATGTGCAGAAAATAAAAGTCTTTAATTGAAAACAATCATTTTAGTAGATTATACTATCTTTTTTATTCCTAGTTGATCTAATTGATTTTACTTCATTCTAAGTTTAATTGCCCAATTTTTAAATGATTATCTCAAGTAAACATTGCTAGCATTTTAACTTGATATAATTGATCCTAAATTTTGTACTATCTAATTCATATTTGATTTATGCAAACCTAGTGAGCTCACATTAATATGAACTTAGATTCTTATTTAATCTAATTGATACTAGTTGAATCATTGTAAATCAATGATCTGATTCCTAGTAGATCATATCGAGTTAAATGATTTGATGCTTAGACAATCTAATTGATCATAGCTAAAAACCCTTGCTAAGTTAACAAAGTGACTCTTAGTAGGTTTAATGGAGCTTAAAGGAATTACGCTATTTAATTTCTAAATGTTCAAAGCAACCCTAGTTACTATGCGTAGTTAATTAGTTTATTCCACACAAGAACTACAAGACCTTATACATATAAATTACGGACCACCTTGTCTAAATGATTAGATCATAAGGTCCATTACTTAGGCATTCTAATATATATTAGTGTTATCACATACTTAAACTATGAGCTTTTCCAATATTGTAAATTTTGCCATAAATCTAAACCTCTAGGTCCTTCAAATGGATGTAAGTCCCAATCCAATTGAAACTTAGGCAAGCATTACTGCTAATATGACCTCTAACGAATATTAAAACTAGAAAACATGTAACTTAAACCTTTATGTCATAGATCTGTATTCTTAATTGAAACTCCAAGTGAACTCTATCGTGTTACACTTTACCTTTGAACTTTTTGGTTTTGCTTTATAATACTTAACTATTGATACAAATGTACGACTAACCTCTTGCTAGTCTATTATGAATAGATGTTGAACCTTAGAATTAAGCTTTTAATGCATCTATCTAATATATTTAGGATATTTGAGATGAGGTAACTTATGATTTTTAGTTAGAATCTCTTAATGCATAGATAAATCCTATTAAAATTGATATATTGAATTACAAGTCAACCTATAATGATGAAACCATGAGATTTTAATGTAGTCTACATCCACCTACCCAACAATGTAGTGTCTCATATATGCTCAACCATTATGCATCACGTCTTAATCGAGAGTACACTTGTATTATTAGGTGTAATTAATTATGAGGGCTTGCATCCATATGAAACATAAGATTCCAAATCTAAATAAATCTTGATCCATTCATTATGGGAGAAAGTCTGATTAAAATACTCAAATTGACTTGAAGGAAAGTCTGCTCTTGAAATGAAACTTAGATGATGGATGCATTTATACTTTTATGAGCGATCAACCTGCTAAATGTTTGTTGAATTTAAGTGTATTCCACTTTATTGCTACTATAATTTTCTGTGTTTTATTGATTTGCCGGTTTCATTTATGGATGCACTTTAAGGTTATAATATTATCGATCCGAAAAAGAGAAGTTGATTTGGTTTTGAAAAAGATGCATGAAGGTAAAATTTAAGTTCATTTAATAATACTTAAAGTACAGTGTTTTCTTCCTTTTTTTTTCTTCAAATTAACCTCTATTTTCATTCCAGCCACATGAAATTCCATTGATGCTTTCTCTACAAGACTGGATAATCCACCATCCATAACGACTGCTGCACGAATTTTTCCTATTTTGGAGTCCCATCACATCTCCAAATTAATTATTTCTTAATTGCACATTTTTTCACTAATAAAAAACAGTGTTGGATATTACTATGGACTATAATTGGTGCTTCCTATTTTATTAGAAGACTTAATAATGATGTTTCTTGTGATCTTTCTTTGTGCTTTCTGTGTATTAATAAATTATATATATATATATATATATATATGTGACTGTTGACGAGAAACAAGATATATGAACTGGCAAATTTCTTCCAATTTCTGACATTGTATTAGAGCATTAAGATACTAATCTGGGTTTTCTTGTTTGACAATAGTAACTTGAGTGTAACTGCAATAAATAGCCATGAATTGCTGCGAGAACCTTCTTCACTGTTTTTTTTTTTAGAGCAAAAACAATCTTAGTTACAGTTTTTCTTTTGGTATAACAGCCTTCGTCGCTGTTGTTACCAACAAGCACGGTTTAAAAAACAGAAGCGTTATGCATGATGGGTATAAGCATTCCAAGCTTCAACTCCATAACAGTGTCAACGAGAGGTATCCAAAGTATCCAAGCCATGTATCGATTGAATGTAAAAATTAACTTGCCTCAACTGTTACAACTCGGCCTAGTAATAAGCTTTCCAGTGATGAAAACTTTGAGGCAGGGATGAAGCCTTGATGGCAGAAAACTTAATACTCTTAGACATATGGATACCTTTTTTTCAATTAAAGATCATTCAAATTGTAAAAAGAAAGAGTCACCAAACATCAATCTCATAGAAATTAAGCTACTATAAGAATCTTTTTTATATTCTTGTGGAAATGATGCAACTGAATAATTTAAGTAAGATAATAAATTTTGGAATAACTAAAAGAATAAGAGTACTGCGCTAGTGGTACCCGACATGCCTATTTGTCTAAGTGATTGTTTTATTTTCCATTTAATTCTAGTTAGTTTGTCCTAAAAATGATAGTAGTAAAAAATTATAATTCTATACAATAATTTGAAATAAGAGATAGTATGCATGATTCTACTAAAAGTGACTGTAAAAATATAGCTACAAGCAAAAAGTATAAATTGACTAATAAAAGTTAAAAGCTACAAGAATAAGAATGATAATATTCTGACATAAGTAGGTGCATATTTCCTTATCTTATGCTTCTTAGTTTTTTTTATTTGATAGATTACTTTTATAATTGCTATGGAGTATCTCACTATTAAAGATCAATAGTGCTGCTTATCTGCACCTAAATGAATATGTAAAGGATTCCTCATAAATATCATTGTAAACTTGAACACAAGCCACTAGACAATTACACATATCCCAACTAGGGTAGAGTTTCCTCGCGCATGTGTAAGGCTGCGTAACTAGGCCTACTAAGTTGGATATCCATCTGCTTGAGTTCTTTTATTATTAATTTCATACTTAGAGCTTAATGTCATGATGCAGTACTAAAGATTTTTAGCTAGCTTGAAATGATTTTTACGTTGCAAAATATAGGATTTTTTAATCATGGTAAATATGGGATTTATATTTGAATATTTTTTCCTGTCACCAGATTCTTTTATATTACTTTTACTTACAGTTTTTGTTGGTTATATAAAAATTCAAGATATGCTGAATTACAACTTGATTTTTAGGGTCTAACTTGAATCTTACATAGACATTTGTATTGAAATGCTATTGATTTCTTATGTATAATTAATAGGGAATGCCCCGAATTTATAATTACCGGCAATTTGAAATTGATCAAGAGCATAAGAATTATTACTAAATAAATTAAAATTGCCCCATTTGAAAAATCTCACAATTTTTTATTTGTCTAATTTGAATCTTACGAGACTATTACCTCTAAAAATGACATGCATAATGGATTTAATTTTTTAATATACCCCAAAAAGATTTTTAAAACTTAAATATCAAAAGATTAGCATTTTATTGCCAATTTTTAGTTTGGAGGAATGGATTTTTAGAAAACCCCTTTTTAAAAGCTCTTAAGAATATTCCCGTAGACTTTCTCCATTGTAACTCTTAAGGAAAGTTTGAGAATTAAAGTATTTCCATTGATATTTGTTGGAGAAGAAAGAGTGGAGTTTGCCTCTCTTTTAGTTCCAACACGCCCTAAAAATTCACCAATTGATTTTTAATGATAAAGCATGAAATAATAATGATGAACTTTACATATACTTTACTGTTTTTGTCATTTAGGTGGAGTTAGATGTGCTAATGCTCTCCAATGTGAATGTGAGTTCATATTGAAATAAGTCAAGGTTCTATTCAATTAAATTAATTCAACATAAAAAGCCCACAATTTTCTATTAATAAAAGATCAAAATATTGCCCTTGGTTTATAGTCAAGGAGGGAAGCGATGATCAAGGTTGTTATTGGCACTAGGGACCTTGCCGAAATACACAAATAGCAAGCTATAGCTCTCTGATTTCTGAATTAAGGAAGTAGACAGTGGATTGCTAATCTATGTGAAGGAGGAAAGGAAGACTAGGATTGATGCATCTCCAAGGATTGAGAGAGGAGAAATGCAATTTTTCTATAAGGTTTGAATGCCTATCAACAGTTGAATTGTGTGCTTATCGATTTGGAAGGAGCTAAGTAGGTCTTACAAACAGTGGGAGTTGGATTCATATACACAAAATTGAATTTCTTATTAAATAAAAATAAAATAAATAATAATCATAAGGATTGAATAACAACTGATTATTTTTTTAAACTTTATTAATATAAAAGCTAAAATACAAAATTTTCAAATATGGGCAAATTGAAATTTCTTACTCTTTAAATTACCACCAAAACTTTTTAAAAAATTGAGTTTTAACAGTCTACATATAAAGAATATCATCCTTAAAATTTGAAACTACAAATAATCATATCTTGAAAAGATAGGGATAATACTAAAGTATATTTTCTTCTTTATTTTAAGAGGCTTCAGTTGCATATCCATTCTTTAAATAACGTAAACATAAAGGATGTTTTGGCTTCTTAATTATCTCACATCACTTTTCTAGATGCACTCTAGTTCTTTAACCTAGATCAGGTTAGGCTAAACTTCTACACTATTTGTATCAATAATTTTAGAGAAGTTCATTTAATGAAGTCAGGGGTGAGTATGAGATGATCAAGGTTGTTATTGGCACTTAAGGACCTTGTTGAAATGTACAAATGGCAAGTTCTAGGTCTTTGATTTTTTATTAAAGAAGGCATTGGATTGCTTGTCTACGAGAAGGAGGAGAGAACGAGGAGTAATGGAATTAAGGAAGAGGAGATTGATGCATGTTCAAGGATTGAGAGAGAAGAAAGTGCGAATTTTCTCTAGGGTTTGAATGCCTTGCAGCAGTTGGATTGTGTGATTTTCGATTTGGAAGGAGTTGAGTAGGTCTTACAAGGAGTGGGGGTTGCTTTCATTTTATTAAAAATAAGAAATAATATTCATAAGAATTGAATAACTATTTTTTTTTTTAATTTATTTAAAATTGAAAGTTAAAATAATTGTTTTTTAAAATTTAGGTAAATATGATATTTCACTCATCTTATCAATTCACCACCCAAACTCTTTTTAAAATTGAGTTTTTACAAGCTACATATAAGAATATCATCCTCAAAATTTGAAAATTAAAATAATTATACCTTAAAGATAAAGATAATATTAAAGCATATTTTCTTCTTTCTCATAAGCGGCTTCACTTGCATTTCCATTCTTCAATTAATGTAACATAAGGGATTCTTTTGGTTTTTAATTGTCTCACATCACTTTCCTAGATGCACTCTAGCTCATTACATAGGTTAGCTTAGTCTAAACTTATGCACTATCCATATCAATTATCATAACTTCATTTATATGAATTAATTGAGAGGAGAGATGATCATTTAATGCACTCATTGTGGGGGTTAGATGATCAAGGTTGTTATTGGCAATAGGGACCTTTTCAAAATACACAAATGGCAAGTTCTAGCTCTTTGATTTTTTTTTATTAAAGGAAATTGAACATTGGATTGCTAGTCTACGAAAGAAGGAGAGGGCGAGGATAATTGGGAATCAAAGAAGAGGAGACTGATGCATCTTCAAGGATTGAGAGATGAGAAATTCTGAATTTTCTCTAGGGTTTGAACGCCCTGTAGTAGTTGGATTGTGTGCTTCTCGATTTAAGAGTTGAGTAGGTCTTACAAGGAGTGGGGTTTGATTTTATATACAAAAATAGGGATTTATATTAAATAAAAATACAAGAACTAATAATCCTAAGAACTGAATAGCAACAAAAGTAATATTTTTTAATATTTTATTTAAAATTGAAAGCTAAAGTGCAAAATTTCTAAATTTGGGTAAATTTGAAAATTTCACTCTTCTTATAAAATTACCACCCAAACTCTTTTAAAATTGAGTTCTTGCAATCTACATATATAAAGAATATCATCGTCAAAATTCGAAACTAAAAATAATAATACCTTGAAAAGATTAAGACAATATTAGAGCGTATTTTTTTCTTTCTCTTAAGTGGTTTCACTTGCATATACATTCTTCAATTAACGTAACATAAAGGATGCTTTTACTTCTTAACTATCTCACAACACTTTCCTAAATGCACTCTAGTTCTTTAACATAAGACATGTTAGGCTAAACTTTTGCACTATCCATCTCCATTATCATTGCTTCAATTTACATGACTTTGTTGAAGAGAGAGATGAACATATAATGAACCCTGGGGGTAAGAGATGATCCTGGTTGTTATTGCCATTAGGGACCTTGTCGAAATACACAAATGGCAAGTTCTAGCTCTTTGATTATTAAACAAGGAAAGTATACATTGGATTGCTAGTCTATGAAGAGGAGAGGATGAAGAGAAATGAGAATTAAAGAAGAGGAGATTCATGCACCTCCAAGGACTGATAGAGGAGAAAGTGTGAATTTTCTCTAGGGTTTGAACACCTTGCCACAATTGGATTGTGTGATTTTTGATTTGGAAGGAGTTGAGTAGGTCTTACAAGGAGTGGGGGTTGGTTTATATACAAAAATAGGTATTTTATTAAAAGAAGACATTAATCCTAAGAATTGAATAACAACTAATATATTTTTTAAGTTATCATTATTTTAAATTGTAAGCTAAAATGCAAAATTTCTAAATTTGGGTAAATATGAAATTTTCACTTATCTTATTAAAATACCACCCAAACCCTTTTTTAAATTGAGTTTTTACAATCTACATATAAAGAATATCATCCTTAACTTCACTTAAAATATAAGGATAATATTAAAGCATATTTTCTTCTTTCTCATAAGTGGCTTCACTTGCATATATCCATTCTTCAATTAATGTAACCTAAGGAATGCTTAGGTTCTTTAATATCTCACATCACTTTCCTAGATGCACTCTAGTTCATTAACAAAGGTTAGGTTAGGCTAAACTTCTGCACTATCCATTTTAAGTATCATTACATCATTTTTATGAATATATTGAGAGAGATGAACATATAATGTATTCATGGGGTGGGGGGGAAGAGATGATCAAGGTTTTGTTATTGGCACTAGGGACCTCATCAAAATACACAAATGGCAAGTTCTAGCTCTTTAATTATTTTTATTAAAGAAGGAAAATAAACATTGAATTGCTAGTCTACACGAAGAAGAGGACAAGGAGAAATGGGAATCAAAGAAGAGGAGATTGATGCATCTTCAAGGATTGAGAGATGAGGGAATGCAAATTTTCTCGAAGGTTTGAATGTCTTGCAACAGTTGGATTGTGTGCTTTTACAAGGAGTGGGAGTTTGTATTATATACAAAAATAGGGATTTTTATTAAATAAAATAAAATAAATATTAATCCTAAGAATTGTATAATAAAATTTTAAGTTTTATTTAAAATTGAAACTAAAGTACAAAATTTCTAAATTTTGGTTATTTTGAAATTTTTACTTTTCTTATCAATTTGCCACCCAAATTCTTTTTAAAATTGAGTTTTAACATATAAAGAATATCATCGTGAAAAATTGAAACTAAAATTAATCATGCCTTGAAAAGATAGGAATAATATTAAGCATTTTTTTCTTTCTCTTTAGTGGCTTCGCTTGTATATCCATTCTTCAATTAATATAACATAAGAGATGCTCTTAACTATCTTACATCACTTTCTTAGATGCACTCTAGTTCGCTAACATAGGCCAGGTTAGGCTAAACTTTTGCACTATTCGTACTGATTATCATAACTTAATTTATATGAATTTGTTGAGAGGAGAGATGAACATATAATGAATTCATGGGGGGTAAGGATAATTAAGGTTGTTATTAGCACTAGGTACCTCATCGAAATACACAAATGGAAAGTTCTAGCTTATTGACTCTTTTATTAAAGAAGAAAATAAAATATTGTATTGCTAGTCTACGAGCAGAAACAGAGGATGAGGAGAAATGGGAATTAAAGAAGATGATATTAGGATTGAGAGAGGAGAAAACATGAATTTTCTCTAGGATTTGAACATCTTATAGTAGTTGGATTGTGTGATTCTCTATTTGGAAAGAGTTAAGTAGGTCTTTACAAAGAGTGGGTGTTGGTTATATAAACAAAAATAGGGATTTTATTAAATAAAGAAATAATAATCCTAAGAATTGAATAAAGACTAAAAGTTATTTTTTAAAATTTTATATAAAATTGAAAGCTAAAATACAAAATTTTTAAAATTGGGTAAATATAAAATTTTCACTCATCTTATCAAATTACCACCCAAGCCCTTTTTAAAATTGAATTCTTACAATCTACACCTAAAGAATATCATCCTCAAAAATTGAAACTATAGATGATTATAACTTGTAAAGATAGGGATAATATTAAAGTAAATATTTCTCTTTCTTTGAAGTGGCTTCACTTGCATATCCATTCCTCAATTAATGTAACATAAGGGATGCTTTTTCTTCATAACTATATCACATTACTTTCCTAGATGTGCTCTAGTTCCTTAACTAGGTTAGGTTAGGCTAATTTTTTTCTCTATCTGTATCAATTGTCATAACTTCATTTATGTGAATTTATTGAGAGGAGAGACGAATATATAACGAACTCATTGTGGGCATCTATGTAAAATCAATATGTAAACTATTTTTCCTATTTCTCTCTAAAACGAACAAACCAATATATTTTTCCTATTTCTTGACAATTGTTGAGATGTCTTTCATTAGACTTGTCTTCTTAAAAGAAAACTCTAATTTCAAAGTTCATGAGCTTGTACTTGGCATCATAATATTTTCTTGGCTCATTCTAAATTGATTTCAATTTGCTCTCATTAAAATTAATTTTTTTGGTTACTGTATTTTCAATTATGTATCAAGAATTCATCCCTTATCATATTTCATCCAACAAAGGTGGTTTTGTTTTTCTCTTTGTATATTGCATTATAAGGTGCCATTTTGATACTTGACTAGACTTATATTGTAGGCAAACTCTATTAGTGATATATATTCCCCCAACCTTCATAATTGTTGTAATTCAATCTCAGCATATCTTCTAAAATTTGAATGAATTTTTTTTTCTTATTTTCGATTAGGTAACATCGCCGTTGTTGGGTCCCAAGCCTTAATTAGAAAGTAGGAGGATTGCAATAGGTAGTTTTACAGCCAACATAAACTTTGTCAAATTCTATTATGTCATGAATTTCTTAGGAACAAAGGATTCTTGTAGCTGACCCATCCTAGTGATATTATGGTTTGGTGTTGTTGTTGTTGTTGTAATTATTAATTAGATGAAAAACTCTAAAGAAAGTTTACCTTGTACCCCTTTTGGAATATTTTTGTAAAGCTTGAGGTAAATTGTTGGTTTTGCTTGAAAATTAGACTTTGGAACTCTATGCTATTGTACCATTTCGCCATCATAAATCCTTACCAGTTTTATATTGATTCGATGTCTATTGGTGAGAAATGTGTCAATTTGATTAATTCATCTACAATCATTCAAATTGCTTTGCAAAGATCGTTTTGACTGTATAATTATGGAAGTCCATAGCAATGTAGTCACACTTCAGATATAGTATAGGACTATCTGATTAGTGGGATGCTTGGGTACTTACTCGCAATGCTCCTCTCAAGTTTTAGTCACCAAAACGTGCTTTTAAGATCTTAATTCATTTATATTATTATTAATTGGTATTAAGTTGAATATGAATGAAATCTTGTGAATTTGCGTATTTGCATCGCTGTCCATTGTTGTCTAAGATTTGTTGTAGATGGCCTTATTTGTATTTGGATGAAGTTATTACAGATATAACTGATCTGGCCCCTCCTAGCTGTTCCTGTCAGACTCACTTGGATGCTGTGTTAGACAGATGTGTTTCCTTTGATGATAATTTGTCTAACGTTTTAATACTGTGTATATTATGTTTCCTTTTCTGATAACTTAGCAAGAAAAATAGTTGCTGTAATTACTTGCGTTTTATTTTTATTGAGTGCTGATGACAGACTAGCCAATATAAGTGACACTGAATGAGAAATGAATTATCTTCTTCCAACTTTGTTTGTTTTTTGCAGATATATCGGTTCTTTTGGGTGGCTATAGCATAATTGTCATGTTTTGATGGGTGTTTGATCTTGATAATTAAACAATTGTTTTGTAAATCATGGTTATATTGAATTTTTTTATGGTTTGTTGAAAACATTTTCTTTATGGAGATGCTTATCTAACTTACTTTTAGAATGTTAAACTTACGGCTTATTTTCTTACAAATTTTTTTCCTATTTCTACTATTTTTGAAGTCTATGTGGCATTTAGATTGGTTGCTTGACATTCTTGCTCTGTGGACTTTAGCTCGTGCAAAAGATTCACTTAAAGCTAAAGTATTGCTAAGCTCCTTCAATTCAAGGTGATGGGTCGAAAATGCTGTTCAATCCACAGTGGCTGAGTTTTATGACATTCTAATGATTGTATTCATGATTGTAACAGGATTTCTTTATTGACTAAGAAGAAGCAACAAGCTATGCAAGGAGCAACACTGGTTAGCTGTTTCCCATCTTTTTACATCAAGTTATGCTGTATGCCGTTTATGCACACATTTATTCTATCTTTTGCAATGTATTATTTTACTGCATTGTGCGGTACATGGAAAACTTTTTTTTATATTTTATTTTTTTTGACCAAGGAGTTGTTCTTTAATTCTTTTGCTAAGGTGCTGTTTGGTGTGTTAATATTTTTCACCAAACAATTTTTGTTCAAGTAAATTAGTTTTATGATACATCTCTCTGTGCATGATGATTGGTAGGCGTGGGCCACCTAATGCCACACTAGCCACTGGCCACTACCCACTAGCCAATTTCTTATAATAGCTAGAGACTTGCCACCATCCAATAAAGATATGTTTTCTGAGAGGTTTCTATGGAGATAGAGTTCGCTGTTGTTTTACAAGGTTAAGTGGATTAAAGACAATTGCATGTGTGGTGGAGGACTATGCTTCATATGCTTAAACCATAAAATATGACATTTGACATTCTCTAACTTTATCCACTATTGGGGTCAATCCAACCTTGCTACGTATGGACACATTTCTCTTTCTCTCTTTCTAAGTATATGTAACAGCCCAAACTTTTAATACCAAGGTATTGTCCGCTTTGGCCTGAAATGCCTCACAGTTTTGCCCTCAGAAGATAACTTCCCAGCAGGTCACCCATCCTGGGAGTGCTCCCACCTGAGCACGCTTAACTTTGGAGTTCTTATCAGGAACTCCACCGTTATCTGAAAATGCGCCTCGATGTTTAAGAGTTTTACTTATTACTACTTAAGTGGGTCTTCACAATCTCCCCAACTTAAGTAACTGACGTCCTCGTCAGTATCCACACACAGATCCAAGAACTATCCATTAGGTAGATAGAACTAGAGGTGACCACTACAGGCTCAAGAGGTACCCACAACCATGTAGCACCTTAACCATCATGGGTTCAAGAGGCTGCTCACATGAAGTGGTACTTTGCCCTGTATGACACTTAGCTCCTATCTGACACCCTATGGTTTGCTCTGATACCATTTGTAACAGCCAAAACTCTTAAGCACCAAGGTATTGTCCGCTTTGGCCTGAAAGACCTCACGGTTTTGCCCATAGAAGATAACTTCCCAGTAGGTCACCCATCCTGGGAGTGCTCCCACCTGAGCACGCTTAACTTTGGAGTTCTTATCAAGAACTCCACCATTATCTGAAAAGGCACCTCGATGTTTAAGAGTTTCACTTATTACTACTTAAGTGGGTCTTCACAGTATACCCATTCATCCATCTTAGCATCGTCATTTATGTAGCACTTGTTTTATCAATAAATTTTTTGTTTGTTGGCCAATATTTTACTCCATGAAATATAGATTGTCATATAGCTGCTCTAAAAGATTTTATTTTAATTTTGAGTGAAATTTTTTCAATAACCCAACACTTTGAAAGCACTCCTTCATTTAATTATTACTAACTTAGATCCTACTAATCATGTCGCCCTCATTTGCACTTGACATGGCTCTAGGTTTTAATTCCAATCCAAACTCTTGACAATTTTGTCAACTAGAACCAAAATATGCACTAGTCTGATGGTCCGCATTGATCTTGGTTTTAATCTTAAGCTGCCCACATTATTTTAAATCTTTACTCTTCTTGATTTTTTTTATTAGGTGTCATAATTTCTGCCTCACTCTTCTCAAGATAAAACTCACTCCACCATTCGTGTTGCTACCATATTTGATGAAGCCAAATATAACTTGCACCTATGTGCTTTTTGATTTTTTTTATATGGTCAGATAATAAACTTTATTACCTCAATGCTCATCTAGGCAGCAGTGATGCCCTCAGAGTTTATTAAAATAGTGAACTTGTTGTTGCAGTACTTTTACTTATTTTTTTAGTTGCTTTTTCATAATTAATTGCTTCTTGTGTTATGAGTCAACGTATAAAAATTGGGAAACTTTCTTCATTCCACTTAGTTCAAGCAAACATTATTTCTCAATCTACACTTTATTTGATAAATCTTTTTCTCTAAACAAATGACCCGCCATTGCATGAATACTTGCACGTTAATAAAGTAATACGAAGTGTTTTTATTGTAAAATTCTAATGTCTCAATTGTTACAGCTGCCCTTTCTTGTGTTCTTGGCAGCACATGGCTCAATTCTTCCACCTTCAACCTAAAATCCTTATTTCTTACTTGTTAGCTCAACGGATGGGAGGCGGTTAATTGGCCATGCTCATGGAGGATGTACTTGTGATTGTCATCATTGTATAAACATACTGCGAGTTCCTATGTATAAATAAGCAAATGGTAGATCAAGATAATACAAGTTGCTTTATACCCTCTCAAAGGATACTAAAAAATCCATGGAAATAGTGCCCCTCAAACAAGAAGATCGTTGATGATAACCTTTTTAGAATAAAATAGCTGCACGATTACAATGCATTTTATGATGCTTAAAAATTTTAAAATTAAATGAACAAAAAATGCCAAATTTGAAGTTGTCCAACTGTCCCAGCTTACATGTTTGGCCTTAATTCAATTATTTTATATATGCTTGATTACCTTCCAAAAAGAGTTATTAAACTCACCCATCCATAGTTGGACAATATTCCAAGTAGCACTGTTATTTTCTCTTTGTAGATTTGTGTTGTAGCATCATCCGACTGCTATTTTCTTCAGGAACCACAATGCTACTTGAAGCTATCATACTAGTTTGTTCACACTACAATCATACAAATCACCATTCAAGACACTGTTGGAAAAATTTAACCTTCATTCAAAGGCTTTTGTAGTAGAAGTGAATTTTGGCTATTTATTTCTTAAGATGAATATGATTGAATATTTAATTGGAAAAGAGATTTTTTGTTTCTTGGGCCATTTCTTTTAGGCTCTTCTAGTATTACTGCTTCCATTTTTATCTCTTGGATATTAGATTTCAGAGCATCATTTCACATTACATGTTTGTTAACCATTATTTTTATTACCCGTGTCTTTATTATAGCATATCATTATTGTTGAGGTTTTTGTTCTTTTCTTTTGGGAAAGTTAAACCTTCTCAAATCCTTGTCCTTTCATTTATTTTGTGTAATATCTAATTCACTTTTAATTGGCTATCCATGCATTATCTTACAACTTATAATTATTAATTGGTTATCCATGCCTTATCTTACTACAACTTATAATTATTCTTCTAGGAAGTAAGTTTGAAGAAAATGATTGGATGGATTGCCAATTAAAACATTAGTCCTCAGTTACTTCTTTTCATCACTGGCAATATTACTCGGATCATCTCCATGCTATTAAACTTCAAAAATTTACGCTCCATTTCCACAAAATTTGAATTCTCAGTTTGTAAATTGAGTAGATATCTTGGTCAATTTCATCAAATATTACTATTTGTTGCTACACCTTTTTGTGATGTTCATTCTAATATTTGTAATATGAATTCTTTATTGCTTTACTTAGGGTTTCAATTTATTATTTTTTTATTGTACTAACCATTTAGATATATTCATAAAATATTGATCATAAGCTTAGATTCATTTTTCTATTATATGATTAAAATTCTATTTTCTTTTTCATTAAAAATTTTGCATTAATAATGCTTACAGAGTCGTGATGTAGAGTTTACACTTTATTGTGTCATTGAGGTTGTAATAAGAGGTCAAGGTATCAAAATGATCCACATTGTCCTTTGGATCTGTGGTGCCATTGTACGCTTCAAAACTTGGGTTTTAAAATCTCAAGGAGTGATGGCAACATTGATATTCAGATACCATTGAGAGTGCAAATGTATCCTCCTTATAGCTGGTTTCGGAGGGTCGACGATCATTTGATACTTGAATTTTTTCTAAGCATTGTGCGTCATTTTATCTTCTTGATGAGGGTTCGTTGGCTTCATTGGGGTGGTTTTCTATTTGGTTAACATGATAGGATAGGGGTGGTTGAATTTGTTGCGTTGACATGATGAGTGAAACCTTGTTGCCTGCCTGGGTGACTTCAATTGCCTCAAATTGTAGAGCCAAGTTAGCAAGTTGGATGGAAGTTTGAACCTTCACACTTAGCTATTATCCACTCAAATTGGGTATTACTAAGTTGAGCCTAGGTTGGTTCTTTAAAGCTCTAGTGCCCGAGTCGAAGTGTTGATGTAGTCAAGAAGAGGCTTAGGGATGTCCATAGAATGAATGCCCGAATTAGTTGGAATGGCCAAAGATGAGGGGCTTTTAGTGGGAGGAAAATTTTTATGGTGCTCTTGGGCCATTTGGAAACAACATAACTTTTTCTCAGAAAAGCCCACAAATATTTTATCCAATTTATTGTGTGGAGCTAAATCAAATGCTTTAAGACAAATCAAGTGATTTAGGTGGAATCAAATGTGAGTTCAGTTATAGGTGGAGAAATTTTATGTTTTATGGCTTGATAAACAATAAAATAAAAGAGAAATTTGAAAAGAAAGGTAGAATGATTTATAATGGTTTGAACAAGTAACAATCTACACCCACTTGTAGATTTCATAAGGTTTTATTCTAGATTTCACTATATATATATATATATGTATGTATTTGTATCAAAATGAAATGGATCATAAGGTAGCTTGTCTAATAATTTTCTCATTACTATTGGATTACATCAAAGTTCTGCTCTTTGTCAATATCTTTTTTGCTTTAATTATGTATATCTTATTGAACATCGTTAAAAGGGGTTCCTTTGTGCATGCTATTTGCAGATAATATTTTGTTAATTGATAAAATTAGAGATGGAGTAAAAAAAAGTGTTATGGATGACTACTTTAAAATCTAAAGATTTTTATCTTAGTTGATCTAAAATAGGATATATGGAGTGTAAGTTCAATTATGATAGAAGCCTTGTTGAATACCATGTGATCAAGAAGTGAAAGATTCAAATACATTGATTCAATTGTTCAAAATAATGGTGAAATAGAGAGCGATGTAATTAATATGATTGAAATTGATTGAGTGAAATGGAGGAGCACTTCTGGAGTGTTGTGCAGTCAGAAAGTCCCACTCAAAATAAAATACAAATAAAAATAAAAATAAAAATTTATAAAACAACTGTACGATCAATTATGTTATATGGGACCGATCAGCCAACTAAGAAGAAACATACCAATAAATTAAGTGTTACAGAATGAGGATTCTAAGGTGAACGAGTGGGTGTACTTGAAAGGATAGAATGTAACTGAGCTCATTTGTAGCAAGGTTGGAGTGGCTCCAATGGTGAATAAGATTAGTGAATGTTGTCTTAGATGGTTTGGGATTTTTAAGCTTACCATTTGATGCTTTTGTAGAACAATTTAGTATATGAATTTTCCCATGTTAAAAGCGGAAGTGGAGGACCAAGCAAGACATGATAAGAAACTATTAGAAAGGGGCCTCTTTATCTAGAACTTAGTGAGGGACCTCCATTTGATTGTGCGCAAGGGAAACAAAGAATTCATGTAGCCGACCCCACATAGTGGGACTAAGATTGTGTTTTGTGTTGTATTACAATGAAGTGGTTAGAGTAATCATTGTGTAGGATTGATTCATTCAAAGCCTTTGTAAGAGATATGGAAAGTTGAAATAAGAGAATTGAGATAATTCTCATTCCTGATTCAAGCTTCTTGCATCGATGGCGGTTTGGTGAGGTGGCGGTGTAAATTGATGAGTAGCAGCGGATTCACCCAAGCAGGGTTTTAACTATAATGACCTAATGTTAGTTTAGATGTTCTGATCAAACACTAAGTGTTACTGTAGTGCTTAATACTAGGTTAGCAAGTCTTAACTCATTATTAAGTATTACGGGGAGCAAAGGATCTATAAGATGAAAAAAAATAGATGTATATTTATACAGTAAAACTTTACCATCATAACCATCCAAAAAAATAAAAGAAAAATATTCATATCAGATGCATAAATAAAATGTTCCAAACATATTTAAGTCTTACATTAATAAAATAACAAAAACACTCATCCTCACATGAAAGGAAATAAATCTAAATAAAAAACTTCAGGTCTGCTCCTGGACCTCTAGCTCCACTCCTAGCTCACTTGCTAAATCAACTCCAAGCTCTTGGTCTACCATATTTGATTTTTAATACGATAGGCACAATCAATAAAGTAAAAAGTGATTAGACTTAAATATGTCTAAGTATAATTTTAAGGCTTAACATTTTATTAATAATTAGTGAATATCACATTTAACAAATTGCAAGCATAAATAGTGGAGCACAAAGCTATAAGGAATGAAGTATTGGAAAGTAAAATAATTAGTAAAGATAGGTAAAAACAACAAGTAGTGTGTAATAATTTCCTACAAGAAATAGGTTAAGCAGTAGTAATAGACATGGTGTATAAACTAAAATGAACTAAGTATGAGTAAAATGAATACATGTTAGAATTGTAGGGGTAATATAAAAGATGGTATGATAGTAAAGCTGAACTGAAATATATAAATGTAAAACTGTAAATTGTAAATGTTAATCTTTATGTTTTTTGTTATGTTATGTTCTGGCACGTACAGAACAATGTGGAGTTAGGTATGTCTACCCAATTGTATGTATCAGGGTCTCTTGTATAACTATACATTCTACCTCAAGGATATGTGTAGTCTCCTGATCACTCCATAACCAGCCTTAGCTTGATGATTGGGGTCGATTGAACCCCCAATTAGCTTGAGACATTAAACACGTTTTTAGTCAATTGAGATAATATATATATATATATATATATAATTTGAAAATAAATATTGATTATATTAAAATAAGTTATTCTAACACCTAACTTAAATCTAACAATCTAGAAACTAGGTTTACCTAAACTTTCTAAATGAGCCTATATCCTCACTAATTACCAAATCCTTTCTTAGGAAGACTATTAGGTTCACTAACTCTCTAGCTACTACAGGGTGCCAAATATCCCAAATTAATCTTCTCTTGATAAGTTACTATATTCCTATGCCAGTATTCACTAAATCTAAGGAGGGATGAATTATTAGTCTAGACTCACCTAAACACTAACTTCACCTAAGCCTTGGTTCTATTCTAGATGCTAATAATTTGTCATTCAAAATATGATCTAACTATTCAATTTCTATACCACATAGATCTTCTATCATTAATTCACCTAATCTTGATTATTATTTATGATTAACTTCCATAATTTAAAGTGGTTCTAAGCTTTCTACTCTTTTTCTATCTAAAGGTTGATCCTTTATTTCCCTAAAACCTAGCATATTTACTAAACTTTTCAAAGTGAAGGTTCCAAATAAGTCTAACCCAGGATTTCCTCTCTTAAAATTATAGGTTTAGGTAATTCATATCCAATTCCAATCTAACATAATAGCATTAGCACTCTATGGGTTACGCTGCTCTCAAATCATCTAAGAAATCCAAATAAGGCCTAATTGGGTCAAAGACCTAAATTTGAATATAATAATATTTCAATCCAAAATTTGATATTTTGATTTAGATGACAAATCTATACAAACATGATAAATTATTAATTCTCATAGTTCAAGGATTCCAATGACTGGTAGTATGCAAAGTTTGGAGCTCTCTAGGATCAAATTGTGCTAATCACCCTGATTAGGAATATCATTAATAAAATAATTATCCAATTTGAAATATAATGTCTTAGAAACATTCTACATATTTTTGTGATTATTTTGATATATAATTTCAATATGTTTAATTTAGTATTTAAAAAGTTATTTAAATAATTTGATCTACATTAATTCCTAAGATTCAGATTTAATCAAAATTGGAATATTCCTAATAATATTCCAAATCAGACGATGGAAAAAGGATTGGGTTGATCGGGCCGGTCGAGGCTTGTCAGGCCGGGGTTATTCCTCAGCATAGTGCCGCGTGGGTTGCAGGCTGACTCGCCCGACACTGTGCATCTCTGTCGCCCGAGCGTCGCGGACAGAAACCTAGGGTTTTAAAATGCTCCTTGCACTGACCATCTCGACGAGAGTAATAGGTGTCAAAATGTTCCTTGAAGCAAGATTTACACATAGCACATGGAAGGTCTAACTGGCAATGCCTCTAACACATAAACCCTAATTACTAAATTCGGTGACCTAGGGTTTATTGTGGAGGGGCAAAGCTCCCTCCACAGCGAACCAATTGCCTCGGTCATGGTCCCAACAGGTTCCTTAGGTCAAGGTCGATCCAAGGAGCTCGGTTGTGGCTGCTGCGACCAACGAAAATGTCGGGTGACTTCGACGGGATCTCGGGCACTGTACATCACTGTACAGGCCCGAGCCCATCGGACCTCAATTGAGCTCACCCGAGCTCAATTGAGGTTAGCAAACGATAGCACGTGATGTGAATTGGAAAAACGAAACTAAAATTGCTCGGTTGAAGTAGAGGAAGGGGCATGAGGGGAGTACCTTGGGTTCGTTTATTTGCCGATTGTAGGGGCTAAAACTGCACCTGGCTCAATCCTCTGATCTCCTTGGAGCAACCAAAACGTTCTAATGGAGTGTTCACCTAGGATTTGAAGAGGCGAAATGACGGCTCCGACGGTCTATTCTAACTATTGCGGCGCTTCACTGGGTTGAGCTTGGAGGAGATGATCTGGAACGAATCCTGGCCATCCGATGGATCGGATGGCTCTGATTCCATCGGGGCCGATAGAGAGATGTGGGTTCGATCTCAGTCGTCGGATCCAAGATTAGATCAGGCAGCTGATTAACAACAACTGTTGATCTAAATTTTCAGAACAGCGGGACGGCTGATCAAATGGATTCTAAAAATTCTAAAAAATTTATCCTTAGCTAATTTTGGTGTGAGGAATTTAAAAATAAAATCAAATTTTTTATTGAAGTTTAAAATAAGTATCTCATTTTTCTATTTATTTAAATTGATTAATTCATTTTAACCAACGACTTCCAAATTGCTCCAAAACTCTGGGGTTCATTTATAAGGCTATTTTAAGACAATTGAAAAGATTTATTGACTATTAAAAACTAGGTAACAACAATGGGTTGTCATATTAACCACTTGAGAATCCAACTATTTGCTTGAGTAGGAAAGGGAATTTGTAGCTTTTGTGGAGGAATATTTCGGTTATGATTGATGATATGTCATGACCTGGTTGGTCGCAACATGTCGGAGTAGTGTCAGTAGCTCTAATTTGTTAGTACGTAACAATTTCTAATGATGCCGGAAGTAAAAAAGTACATTGATAGAGAGGTAACTGTAAAGATTCTCTTGGTTTGGGCAACTTGAGTGTGGCTTAGGAATAATGGATTGGTGTAACTATCGAACAAATTCACTCGTCGAGGGCATGAATTACTTAGTTTGAGAGAGACTTGCAAAGATTTGAGTCAAGAAACCAAGATTAAGAATAAGATAAGTTTAATATGTATAATGATTAAGTGGGGACCATGATGTCACGTGGATGGTGTAGCATAGATCTAAAAATTGCTTATAGCAACTTTATATCCTTTTTCTTTGGTCTTTGAAATGTATAATCTGATCTCTACCTCCAATTTGCCTTGTGATGAGGTAAATGACAAAGTACTTCTCTCATATGGATCATTCCTATTACCTAAGCTTAAACTTGTACAAAATCATAGGGATGGGGATTAACTCGGCCTAACTACTAGGTGTATGAAAGGTAGGGAGCCAACATGAAATTTAAAGAAATTAATTAACAAAAATTGATCAAATAAAAGATAATGTAAAAACAAATGTAAAGTCATCTCATGATGGCTTAGTTTGATGCAACATAAGATTAACTTCTCTAAAGAATTAGTCTTTCTTACATAGCCTTACATAAAGGGTTTTAACATGGATTGATCTTCTTAAAATGTGTATGCCTAAATATTGGACATATATTTAAATTGCTTACATGCATGTATGCTCTATGCACATAAGGATGAATAGAATGTTTTAAATTATGTCATGAAATTGTTTTTCATACATAATTATAGTGTGTTGTCTATGAACGTCTTAGCATTGTGCATATGCAAAATAGTTAGTCATATTTTGAATCTTAAGTTGCCATCATATGGGTCGCCCTACTTGTATACACTTCTTTTTATTTTGTGCGTGTAGGGCTGACAATTTGACTCGAAACACTGAACTCAAACTCGAAACATTTTGGCTCGACTAGAAATTTTTGAGTTGAGTTCCAGTCGAACAACTCGACTCGAACCCTATTTGACTTGACTTGAACTGACTCCAAATGAATCGAACTCAAACTCGACTAGAACTCGAACTCGATTGAGTTCTAGTCGAACTCAACTCAAAAATTTTGAGTTCGAGTCTGAGCTGACTCAATTTGAACTTGACTCGAGCCATCCCTAAACACATGTGATCTTGGCTGTAGGAAGCTCTTTTCTACTATCGTGAGCAACTCCTGCTTATATTAGCTTAATGAAATTTTAAGCTTTTATCCATATGCATAGTAAGAGAATATATCAACCTAGGAAGTCATTTTTGACAATTTGTTAAAAAAAAGAATCCCAGATTATAATTTAAAAAGTCTTGTGATCCTCTTAACAAAGGTGTTATAAATTTAAGAGTTTTAAGGGTTTTTTATTTAAAACTTCAAGAAATATTTTTAATTAACAATTGTTTATAAGACTATTGTAGTAAAATACTAAGACTGTACTCTAGCCAAAAACTTTATTATTTGATGAGCCGTTGGTTTGCTAAAGCGCGCCTCTTTGTGTTTTGGTCACTAAAGCGATTGTTTGCTTTGCATTGCACTTTGAATGGTCTGCATAGCATAAATTAGGGTTATCAATTGTTAGAAATGATCAAACATAATGGCTCAACAAAGATTGCACAATGAGGCGCCTTGTTCAAGATGGTGATATTGAATTATTGGACAAAAGCCTGTTTCATATAGCTCAGAATTTGTCAACTTTGCTTATGCTTTTGTAAGTGTGCCTTACCAAGCAAGTACATTTGTGATTGCGTGGTTTTAACAATTACTTATAGGCACAACTAGTAGCCAGTGAACATTCTGGAAATGACTCTCGGCTTGGACTGAGGACTTAATAAAGAGGAAGGATCTCCTCCACTTTGTTGTTCTTCATTACTAATCTTGATTAGTCTCACGCGCTTAACAAATACTCAAAGTTTTTGCTCAACTGTGTTAAAGGCTGTCTCAGCTTCTTCTCAGGCTTCCTAAGGAATTTCTGACACATATCTGAAGTGCTGCAATCAAATGTGATGTATACCAAGTTAAATGGCTGAGTTTATTTGTTTTTGTTGTTGATTTGATGCCTTACTCTTACCTCATGAATAGGCTATGCATCCTTAATTTGGCTCAAGTTAGAATGAACCACTCCTTGAATCTCTCCACAAACTCACTTTCTAAATAGTAGATGGAAATATAAAATGAAACTACTTTTGTTAGTGCCCAAGTCATACTGTTTGCATCACCCTTGACTATAAAGGTAGCTAAAGGAACCTTTTATCTTTGTAACATCACCTCTCGATTTTAATGATCCAGTCTTCTGTTACTTTGGGTTGGAGCATAAATGAATAACAGGGGCTTCACCATTAAAATAGAATCTAAATGATAACCTTCTACATCAACATGAGTAACTGCTGTTGATGCCTGAATGTTAGAATCCATTGAAGAACAAATCAATTGGGGGTCTACATTTAGCTCACAAGCTTTGCTATAGTCACAACGAGATGCATTATCATGCCTTACCAAGAATCACTTGGGCCTGTGATATGAGAAGCATTGTGAACACTTATTAAGTCATCCTCAATGTGATTCCTCATGACCTTTTTGTAAACACAATTAAACACTGGATCTCCTTGGAAATACATATACTTGCCTTATGAATTAAAGCTATTGTTTTGCTCTTACAATCTTTCCCTTCAAGAAAATTGGAAAACTTCTCTGACACAATATCTTTAATGATACACTTCTTGACAAGACTTATTCTGGCTAAAGAATCTGCGTGGCTTCTATTTTAATATGTATTTATACCCAAAAGTATCTAATCATTGTATATTAGATGCGAATTAGAAATAGGCCAAATTAATATAATTAACATAATTATATAGTGTCTATCACGACCATGCAGAATTTACTCGTGAAGTTTATATGCCCAATTGTTGCACTGCCAAACTTGCACCAAAGCTTATTCTAAAAGCAACAGCGGTGAGCATAAAGGTCTTCAAAATTCTTGCCTACTATGCATTCTTAAGATAGGGAGCCAGCATGCTTACATTATGTTCTTTTTCACATAAGAGAACCTATTTTATCATTATGTGAAAAAGAACATAATGTAAGCATGTTGGGAGCCAACATGCTTACATTATGCTGTTGCTGTACATAAATATGTTAGCATTCTACACATACCATAGGGCTAGTCTTGTATTGATTGTTAAATTAGTAATTGTATGGTTTGTCACTCAGCTCATTTACATCCCCCATTCTTTATGTCATGACATGCTGATAATAGAGAAGTATGCCTACCATCTTGTATAGATTGTGCCCTTTGTAACACCTCGGTGACATTCTTTTGTGTTTATTTCACACATTGCATAATTGTTGTCGTATCATGCTTGACATGGATGCAAAATTTCTATTTAATGTTATCATTATAACCCTATACATAAATACTTAAGTGTGCTGTAATTGAAACGAGACTTCATCAACATGCCTAAAATTGAGTTTAATCTTAAAAGAAAACAGTTTAATTTCATCTTTCTCCATATGGATCGTTCTTATTAGTCAATGCAACCATCTAGATCATCACAATCACTTAAAAATATACCAGAATTGACTGGATGATCAACAATAAACTATTATACTTGACAAATTTACCAAAATTGTTGACCATCGGTAACTTTGGATCTTCATATTTTAGGTGCCTAACATGAGTATAATCATGTATTATACAAATTATTTATTGAATTCAACATGCAACAAGAATTTTTGATTTTTTTTGTAAACATGTATAGGATTCAAGGTATACCCTAGTTTACAATCATTTATCATACCAGAACATGGATTAATATCTGAAATCAGTAAACACGCTAATCTACTTGATTAATAAAATGCATGGGGAAAGTTCAATCATTTTAACAAAGGGATTATAATATTAAATGTACTCACATATACAAATGACATGAATTTTAATGTACTTGTTCATCTTGCATCTTCTTAAACATTCATCACACATCATTTCCAGTACTAGGAAAGAAACTTATGAGAGATGACCTTATTAACCTGACATGTAGGTGAGAAGCATTTGAAGGATACTCATGCAGTCTGGGGAATGCAAAGTTGAGAAGAGTTTTTTCACTATATTTTTCCTATATGATTATCAATAATTGTTGGTTTAAAGTTCAAGCTTCTAGTGAATGTTAATGACAGCCTTCTCTATTGTGATTTGAATGGGAATATAAATAGAGCATCTTCTCTGCCTGTTACTCAGGGGGGGGGGAACCGATCAAAAAGGCTATTTATGGCCTCCAAAAATGACCATGTGCTTGGTTCTACAAATTATGTAAAGTTCTCGTAAAAGATAGTATTTAGAGTACAACCAATTATTCTTTTTACACCCAACTTAGATTCAAGTCCAATTGAGCTGACTGTTTATGCAGATAATGAATTGTTAACTTAAGTAATAGAGATGGATTTTGTGGAGTTTAAGATTACATTCAGAATTGCTTTGTAACCTAAGATTTAATACACCCTATTTATTAATTTAATTTGCTTACAAGTAAATGGCCTGCATCTCAAAATAAATATGCTTGTTGTCTTCTTGAAGAAATTTCTGTTACCATCTAAAAGTTATTAAACTTATTTCCAGCGTGAGTTGGCAAGTGTATTAAAGCTTGGATATTGTTTACAAGTGATTTGTTATCTTAATAGAATATTTTATTTAGGGAATTGACAGATTTATTTTCCTTATTTTTTTCTTTTTTTTGCTATTCTATATATTTTTTATGCTATGTATGAACATCATTCTCAGTAACTATATACTATCAAAAGTAACCAAACTGATTATACTCCATAGTTCTGCTGTAATGAATGATTATTCATGGTTGTAACTGGCAAATATGTGATATTTCATAAATCTATAATTTTAAAATTGTCAGTAGTTCATAAAACTCGAACGTATATGCTGCCATTTATGCATTGGACATTTCAACAACATAAAGAATTGATTTCTCTTCGAATGTTTCGCACAGCTTGCAGAAGCCACTTATGAGTATGGCAGAGGCAATTATCAAAAAGTAGTTGATATTCTTGGTCCAGATTTTGATGCGATTGATTTTAAAGTACGGTTATTTCTTATTATTTGATGAAAATAAAATTAATCAAGATTTTTTGACCCATAATTAAGTCGAGATGGTGCCATTGGATTGACTTAGAGGGCACTACAGAAGGTTTGATATTTGCATTGATTCGAGAGCCAAACTAATGATTTTGAGGCACAACTTGGCCCAAATTTGAGTCGAAACATCATGACTGAAAATTTCTATCTTCATGCTAAACTACAGCTTATTTTATTTATATTTTTCCTTAATCAAATGTGAGGTGATTGGGGCTTCTGATGAACAACTTGATGTCTTCAATGAAATTTGGTACAACGTTCTGCTAAGCACAGGACATACCACAAAAGGTACTTACATATTTGCATACTCTTAATTCAAAATTCTGCACTGTTAACGAATATCTGTACTACCGCAGCTATTGATCTGATTGATAAACAGCTTAAGAAAAGAGTTGGGTATTCTTACTTGTGGCGTTTGTTGGTATGTAATGTATCATTTGCTTCAGCTTCTTTTAAGACCAACCTTTTGTTATATATTATTGTTATTGTTTCACTCTTTTTAAATTACCGACTTTTTGGTTTCTGCCACTGGCATTCCCTAAATAATTTACTGAATTTTTAAAAATCCTTCCATATATTATAATTTGAACCCATGCAATAATTCAAGGAATGAAATAAGAATGTGGATTTACAAGGTGGTTGGAGTAAAGTTAATGATCAGGGCGGATCTAGGTTGTCCTAAGATGGTGCGGCTGTATGCCCTAAATAAATGAAAGGCAGGCCAATGTAGAGCATCCCGCCAATTTGGGGTTCAGGGAAGGGCCATGCCACTTGGCATGTTGTACGCAGCCTTATCTTGTACTCAACTAAGCAATGCACGAGTAGCTGACCAACCACTAGCCGGCTAGCCAACAACAAAAAGTTGCACCAAACAGGGCTTAAAAGAGTAGAAAGAGGGAGGGAGGGAGTATATATTTTGCAAAAAAGTGATATTAATAGTTGATATTAATAATTTCATTTATAAATTTCAATTATTGATACTGTTTGTTGTTAATGTGGTTTTAAAAGCTGATATTATCACAAGAATGCATTATATGCTACTTAGTTTAAAAATTTATTTAAAATCACATATAAAAATAGAACCTGTCTTATTATATCAGGTGAAGGCATATGATATTGCTGGGGATGGAAACAATGCTGCTGTTGCCATTAAGAAGGCAAAAGCTCTTGAAATATCTTATTTCAAATAGCTTGTGACAAAAAGGTAATTAAGAGGACTGTTTTTCTTTATTAATTTTAATAAACCCGAGCCTCTGATACCAAAGGTCTGCTTTGTATACATGCATACATGCATGCATGCATGTAAAATGAAATATGTGGAATAAACTGTCTAATCATGCTGCACTTCAGCTGTTAATATAAAATAAATTGTTTTCATACATACCGTTTTGATCTTTCTTATTTACAAATTTAATACCAAAGTCTTACGTTTTACAAAATTACCACCCAAATTGTGTCTATTATACCAAAATTATCACTCCTACATGGATTGTGAGATTCTATGATTAAGTGCTAGTTTTGTAAATATGATGAAATCTTTGGTTTGATGTGTAAATTGAATGGGATTATTACAGTGATGTTTTGAATCATTCTGATTTTTCTAATTTAGTTCTCTGTAGTATGAACATATCCTTAGTATGCAAGATTTCTTTTTTTCTTGAATATAATTGCAAAAAAATACACTAGCCCTTTTTTTAAGTCTCGAAAGATAATCTGGTTAGGACTTATGATGCCTTTAAATTTTATCATAAATATAATACATATTTAACTGAGTGCTGTTATGATACCTCAAAATATCCCAAAAATAGAGAATGTATGCGGTGGCATAGCAAGTGTATTTTGAGAATTAGTTCATGCACTTTTGCGTGTTGGATTGCACTCCATATTTGTACCAAAAATTTGTTAATAAACTTAGGAAGAATGTGAGTGCATTTGCTCAATTTCATTCCAAAGTAGAAGAAAATGGTACCCTTGTGTTGTTTATATACAATACAAAAGAATTAAACCACTTAAAGTAGATAGATAGAGCAAAGAAAGCTAAACATAAAGGACATAACCTAAATCGATGCAGGCAAGCATTTACGCTCTCAAAGTTCTTAAAGAGTGCCCATAAAAGACCTACAAATAAAAGCTAAAACTCCGGCAAACTGTAGATGAAGAGGAGAGACAACCAATCTCACATGCAGCAACCTTCGGCATTAGATTCTGATCTGCATCTTAATAAAGAATTTAGTATCTGAGGCTAAAGATCAAATGTAGTTTGTTCTCTAATCATGAGACGAGGATCAATTCATTATGCATTTTTGTTTGTGGATATCACCAAGTTTTTTTTTTTTGTGATTTATATTTCTTGTTTACTTAGTTATTGTTCTGTGCTTCACATAATAATCTGCGGCGAAGAGGAATTTGTTTTTTTTTTTCTTAATTTCTAAAAAATAAATTATATTAATAAATTATATTGTGCTAAATTATAACACGATTCAGCTTCCAAAAAAAAACTTTGCTAAATTAATGTTATATATTATTGTTATTTATTCAATTTTACTTGTAATTAATACATTAGTTACTAATATTATTCAGAAATTTGAACATTTTTATAATTATATTACCGACAGTTAATAATTGTTGTAGTTATTAAGAGTTTAATTAATTCTTCTTATAAATTAATTGCTTAAACTATAATAAAGCAAATTAATAATAATTTTATAATTAGATGATTCGAATAATTATTTCTAAAATTAAGTATAATTATGATGAGCATATTTAATTTTTTTATGATTTAGTGCATCACGCTTAACTTAGTACGATAAAGGTAAGTTTAATGAGCTTATCATGAGTTTAACGTAACTTATGCCCTTAAATTTAGGGTTTAGGGTCATTTCATTCTTAGCATTAGGAAGTACAAAGAATATTATTTCAATGAATTCAAAATATAAGACATTTCTAAAAGATAGATCATACCCATTGTATTTCTTTTAATTCTTAGGGCTGATAACTTGATTTGAAATTTGAAATTTTAATTTGATTGACTTGAACTCGAGATATTTTGACTTAATTTAATTCGAATTATGTCTTGACTCGAATCCTATTAAAATGAGTCGAAATAATTTGAATTTTATTATAATTTGAAATCGAACAAGTTCGAGTTGAGTTTGAGTATGGACTAATTTTAACCCTAACTTTTACACACACACACACACCCAAAAAAAAAAAAAAAAAAAAAAAAAAATCAACAGCAAAAAGAAAAAAAATTGGTCTGGGCTTGATGGCGAACAACTAGCCAGGCAAACTACTGGCTTACAGAAATATTCTAAGTTCTTATCCCTTTCCCTCCACAATGCGGATCATTTGCTCTCTTCCTCGAATCAAGCAGTGCCTTCCCTTCATCCATGTCGCCGAACTCTCCACCTCTGCTCTTCTCCATCCTTCCTCCGATGACGGCGAGCCCTCGGCCGATTCCATCGCAGATTCCATCATCAAATCCGAATGGTCCCGCCTCGATTCCTTCCTCCCTTCTCTCTCCCCTCCACTCCTCTCCTCCGTGCTCGTGCGTCTTTGGGACTCCCCACCTGCCATCCTCTCCTTCCTCAAACGTCTTGGGAGCGCCCGCCTCGACCTTCTTAAAGATTCTCTTCCCGAGGTTTTCGATGCTCTCGCCGCAGCGCACAAGCAGCTCCGCCCATTCCAACCCCCGATCGTGTTCAGTCTCCTCCTCCGTACCTGCGCGGAATCAGGCCTTCCTAGCGCAGCCCTGGAGCTCTTCTATCTCATGAAAGCCCAAGGTTTGCTTCCGATGATTGATTCTTGCAACTCCATTTTAAGCGCTTTTCTGAAGAAAGGCCAGACAGAGAAGGTCTGGATTCTGTATGCAGAAATGTTCCGGTTGAGGATTTCGTCAACGATCGTCACGTACAATATAATGATTAATGTTCTGTGCAAAGAAGCAAAATTGAAAAAGGCGAAAGCATTTATGGTGTCCATGGAGGAGTCTGGGATCTTGCCCACTGTTGTGACTTATAATACCATACTTCACGGGCATTGTTCCAGAGGTGAAGTTCAAACTGGTCTAGAAATTTTGGATGAGATGTCGGAAAAGGGAATCAGGCCTGATTCTTACACTTATGGAACTTTGATTTCTGGCTTGTGCAAGGAAGGGAGGCTTGAGGATGCTTCTGCGATGCTTGGAAAGATGGATGAGAAAGGATTGGCTGTGAATGCTGCGATTTTCAATGGTTTTATTTCCGGTTATTGCAACAAAGGAGAGTTGGAGGCTGCTTTTCGTTACCGGGATGAGATGATGAGAAAGGGAATCAAGCCGACTAGAACTACTTACAATATGCTTGTTCATGCGTTGTTTATGGAGGGGAGGAATGTTGAAGCTGATGCTTTAATCAAGGATATGGGAGAGAAGGGGATTGTGCCAGATGCAGTTACCTATAACATTCTCATTAATGGATATTCCAAGGATGGAAATATAAAGAAGGCAGTTGCTTTGTTTGAGGAAATGTCAAAGAAGGGAGTGATGCCCGATAAGGTCACCTACACTTCTTTGATCTATGGGCTTTGCAAGAACAACAGAGTGGCTGAGGCTGATAGAATTTTCAGGGATTTGATGAATAATAATAAGGAATTTTCTCCTGATCTTGTGATGCACAATGTCATGATCGATGGCCACTGCAGTGTTGGGAACTTTGAAAGAGCTTATGAGCTTTTGAAGCAAATGGAGAGGAGGAAGATTCGTGCGGATGATGTTACATACAATTCTCTTATGAGGGGGCTATGCTTGCAGGGGAAAGTTGAGGAGGCTCGCGGACTTCTTGATGAGATGAGTAGGCGAGGAATAAAGCCTGACCTTGTGAGTTATAATACCCTAATTAGTGGCTATAGCAGGAAAGGTGAAATGAAGGATGCCCTTTCTGTTCGAAATGAGATGCAGGAGAAGGGCTTCAATCCCACAATTCTGACCTACAATGCTCTTATTCAAGGACTTTGTAAGAATGGGGACGGTGATCAGGCTGAAGAGCTTTTCAAAGAGATGGTGACCAGGGGTATTAAGCCTGATGACAGCACTTACATCTCTTTAGTTGAGGGTTTGAGCAACAGCAACGAGCTATTAAATAGTTAGTTTGTGTAAGAATATGCATTTGGCTCAGATACACAACCTTGAGCTGATTGGCAGTAGAGTTTTGCGCCACTATGAACTGATATTCTAAATTTCGTTGCTTTAGTTTTTGTTTGCTGTGCCAGCTACAATGATGCATTCTGATTTTTCCAGCTCAATTGTAATACAAATTCTATGTTTGGAAAGATGGGGATATGCTCATAAATAGTTGTAGCTTCTCATTATTTTTAATATGAGGTGGTAAAGGTGAAGAAAGCTTTGGTGCTATTAGGTATTCTCAAAACATCCCTGCATTAAATTGTGCTACATCAGTTTTAGACCTCTTGGTTTAAGCTAAGCATTGATGCTCAGAGCCGGCAGTATTGTTTGGTGTCAAGTTTTATTGGTTAGATTAAGGTGTTCCATTGCTCTTTATTTCACTATTATTTAACTTTGGATTCTTATAATCGCATTGCTCTTTTTTATACTATAATTTGAATAGTTGAACTGAGATAATTGAGTCTCTCTCTGTTCTCAATCACATGATGTTAAGAGTTATCCCTCAAGATTAAGGTTTTTAATATCATTGAACTTATACTCGAGTATTCTGTTTTAAAGCTACTAAGATGAAAATCTTTAGATTCTAAAAGAATCCTTTACAACTCAAATTTTGCGCGATATATTCTAAGTAATCATAATTGTTTAATGGATATAAACTCCTTAAAGGCAACATCATATATTTGTAAATCATGTATGATGTAGCGATGGCAAGCTGAACCTTAAATACAAGCCAGGTTACAATTTGGATCAAAATTATGACTAATAGTTGTGTACTAATATCCTTCCAAACCGCATAGCATTTTGTCATCATGCGACAACAACCCTTTCTCATCAATTTCAAGTCGAAACATCAGCGAACCCTTCTCCTTTTGATGAAATCTCTCTTATACTAATTGATAGGAATCTCCAATGAAGCTCCAATGAGCACTAACACGAGATCAAGAAAGAGAGGGGAGAGAGAGATGGGAGAGATGGAAAAGAGAGAAATATATAAAAATATTTTTTATTCTTTTTTTTTTTTTGAGGGTGTTGCCCGTATATTTCATTAAAAATAGCTGTACACACAAAAGAGTTTAGACTGTTACATACTATAGAAAAGCCAAAGGGAAACTAAAAAGAAGATTAAAGTCAAGAGGCTGCAAGAAAAATTTAAGATACCAAAGCCTCAGAGGTTAAAATAAAATTGAAAAATCAAACAGACTAGGATTCAGCTCTTCCACGATGAAGCCCACGTAAAATCAAAGAGCCGACGGGGCATCAGTCCTTTAGATCAGTGAAGTATCTGGGGTATCTGTTCAAAAGGAAGGCTGAAGGAAGTTACCAAATCGTTAGCTGGGGTCTAAAATAGTATCATCATCCATCATAGTCATTATATCGATCGTAAGGCCAATTGAGAAGCCGCCACACCAAAGAAATTCAGAATATAGTTTCAGCAAGCATTAGAATATCCATAAAAGCAAAGTGCCAACAGCAGACCATGAAGTAAATCCATGAAGTAAATACCCAATCAGACATCAAAACGGCAGATAAACGCAAAGTGCCAACAACCATCAGTGTAAAATAAGGAGATCCAGGACTGTTTCAATTAGAAATAGATTGCTCAGAAGCCTTTAAGTTCAGAGAAAATTGAAAGCTGGTTCATAAGATTAATAATGCAAACCATAAAATCGAAAGGAACCATTTGACATTAAGGGCCCAGCCCATCTCGCCGAAGAAACCAGCGCACACTTGCGTTAAAATTCTCCAATAAAAAACAGAGGTCTGGCAGCAAAAACAGATAATTAAGGCACTCTTGACACATTGAATCAAGTATACAGCAACCAGGACACTTGCATCAAAGTTACAATAAAAATAAAGGACACGTCCCTTAGTAAATAAGCAAAAAGCATATAGGACCCAGCCCCCAAGGGGGTCCTGAATTAAAGATAGAAGATCGACAAATACAGATTAAGCATAAAGCAAATCCACCAGCCCCCAAGATATCAATAGCAGACCATCAATAGAGTCTGGACGGAACAAACCAGCTTTGCTCTAGCCCATCACATCGAAGAACCCAACACTAAATGCAAATATTTTCCAATTAATAGCAAAGGACCAGCAACAATAGCTTAGAGATAAATAAATCCAAATAGCAATTAACAACAATCATAATATACTAGTTCTCTTCAACAAGGGACCCAGAAATAAATCATTCCCTACAGCAATCAACGCAAAAAAACTTAGGACCCAAAATAAGTCATAGCTACAGCTCAAGCCCGACAATAAAGGAGGAGAGAAAAGAAAGTAGAAAACCAGCGCAAGATACGAAGGAGTTCCTCATTCAAAATAGAAAACCGGCAAATACATCATTAGGAAATAAAAATTCCACCAGCAACATTGAAACAACACACGACAAAAAGTAGCTTCTGCACTAAAAGAGAGGCACAAAATTCACAAAAACAGCAATCTCACTGCTAAACCAAACCAAATAAAGAAAAAATTCTATATAAAGGAAAAGCAAGCCGGACTTAGAGCGAGTTAATAACTGCATGTCAGCTTTGAAGGTTTCCCAGATTGGGGAAATTATGCCACTTATTAACAATTCTATTTAAACTTGCTTTGATATTCGATATGATGATTGTGGCCAATGAATCAAAATTATTGAAAATACGAGCATTTCTTTCCTTCTAAATGTAGTCAACAGCAACCTAACTGCATGAATGTAAGCTCTTTTTGACCATTTGTCAAATGGAGAAATATCACTCAAAATTTGAGTCAAAGAAGGAGGAAATAATTATTGGGGATCTAGTGGAAGGATTTCTTTGAGAATTTGAAAAACATAGTCACAGGCGAAGAACAAATAAGCATGAGATTCAGTGTGTTGATAACATAGCTGGCAAATAGAATTGCAAAGATGCCCCTGGAGTTGAGAATATCCACAGTTTTAAGTCCATGGTTTAGGGCTTTCCAAATTATGCATTTTAGTTTGAGCTTAGAACCTTTGCTCCAAAGAGTGGCCGCGCAGGGGACATCAAGTAAATGAGTAAACAATGGGTCATATGAAGATTTAAAAGTGAAATTGCAGCTGTTTTTGAAAAATGGAATGTTTCTGCTAATATCATAACTAAAATGTGGCAACAAAATGAGAGAGATCTTGGCTAGTGTTCTTTAGAAATGAGAAGACATCTTATTGAAGTAAGATGGAACTTCGAAGAATTTTAATCTGCTTCCTTTCCGCCAATTTGCTAAAAAGGAGGTGTCGCAAAGCAAAGACCAACAAAGGAAAAGTTTGCAGCTGATAATAAATTTGGAAAAGCAAATGAGACCAATTCCTCCCTTACTTTTGGGAGCCGCAATTTTATCCCAGGCTAAGATGTGGATTTTGTTGGCATTAGAATCATGATCTAAGAACTTTGCGCAGAGACTTTTGATGACCTTAAAGACATTTACTGGGATGTGAATTGCTTTGAATCAGTGGAGAAGGAGAGGTCAAACTGAAAATTTGAGGAGTTGAAGTTGGCCTGCAAAATTGAGAATTGAGAGCCCAGCCTGAGATCCAATGGTGAAATTTAGAAATAAGAGGGGCGCAGTTGATATTATTCGAACGAGAGGGCAAGACTGGAAGACCCAAGTATTTCATAGGGAATTTAGGGTTTGTAAATTGTCAAATTCAAGAGAGTTCATCAATATTCACAACCGCCTTTGAGAAATAAATACAGGATTTATCCTTATTTAGATTAAGACCTGAGGCTGCAAAAAGTTTCTCCAAGTTTTAATAAGCGTGCATATTAGTTGAAGAGGCTTCCCCAAAGAGGGAATATCGTCAACAAATAGTATATGAGAACAACAAAAATCTCCCAAAATGTAAGGCTTAATACTTTTACTTTCAACAGCTTCATCAATTGCAATAGAGGGAAAATTCATTGCAACAAAAAACAGAAGGGAGAGAGAGAGCAGTCCTGTCTTAAACCATAAGAGGAGCCAAAGTAGCCATCAATAGATCCCTACAAATTGATAGAAAAGTTAATGTTTGAGATGCATGCTGAAACCCAGTCAATAAGCATGTCAAAAAGATTAACTCTCTTAAGTGATTTAATAATGAAGTCCCTATTTATACTTTCAAAAGCTTTCTTGAGGTCAATTTTTGCACAAAAGACATAGCTTGTGTTCCAATTGAAAGTTTTGATGATTTTATTTGCTAAAACAATATGATGTGAAAGCTATATCCCTTTCACAAAGGTCGCTTGAGTTGGATGAATAATTTCTGGTAAGTAAGATGCAATGCGGTATGCAATAATTTTGGATATAATTTTATAGGCAGTGTTGCAGAGGGCAATGGGTCTATAATTATCAATAGATAAGTCGCCCTTTTGGGATTAATGTGATAAGAGTGTGACTAAGCCATCTGGGCATAGTCATCGTTTGAAAAAAATAGCCAATACTTTACAAATGTAAACCTGAACGATATCCCACACTTTCTTGTAAAACAATGAAGTAAAACCATCGGAGCCTGGGCTAACATTGTCTTTGATAGAGAAAAGGCTATGCTAAATGTCTTCATCGATAATAGCTCTGTAAATATCCTCATGAAAAGAGAATTAATGATCGCATAATTTGGAAAATAATTATTACCATGTCCCATCTTGGTGTTGAGGAGGTTATCATAAAAAGATATGGCTTTATCCTTAAGCTGGGGAGATATAGAGTGAGATTGATTTTTTCTAATTGTCATTTGCATATAAAAAAAACTTTAGGTTATCCTCACCAAGAGAGAGCCAGTGAGCCAGTGAGCATTTGATCTTTGTTTAGCCCAAGAGAGCTTATTAAAATAGCTTCCTTTAGAAGATGATTAATTTCTAATAACCTGTGATGATGATTTGCATTGGAATTATGATAATCAATGTGATTGATAGAGTCGAGCTGATCTTTCTGGATTCTTTTTACCTCAGCCAGATTCAAGGGCTGAGAGAGGTAAAAGAGTTTAAAGATCTTTTTGGTTTGTACCAGTTTCTTATGAATCTCAAATAGAGGATCTCCGCCATAGACCTCATTCAAGGTTGTTGAGACAAGATTTGGGAAATCATGATTATTAACCCAGTAATTTTTGAAGCAAAAATGTGATGACTTTTTGCTAATCAAAGGGGTTGAAATTATAAGAGGGGCATGATCAGAGGTTGAAGGCGGCAATATATAGTAAGTGACTTCACGGAAGGACGCGATCCATTCTAAATTACAAAGGCATCTATCCAGCTTTGCTTTAATATGAAGATACAGACGATAATTATCCCATGTGTAATGATTACTCGAATAATGCATGTCCATAAGGTTGGTTTTGTTGATGCAATTGTTGAATGCATTAAGTCTAGAAAGAGATGGTGGATTCCCCCCAATTTTTTCATTTTAAAATCTAACACAGTTAAAGTCCCCAAGAACTAACCAAGGATCGAAAATACTGTCCTTTAGTCGAATGATATCCTCCGAGAGCTTTAATCTGTCATTTTTAGAATTTGAAGCATAAACAAAGGTTACCCAGCTAGTTGAGCCATTATGAAGAAGGCTGCCATGAATATATTGCAAATTAATAACACTTGGTAATGAGACATTACAAGAATTCCATTTGATCCATATTCTATCAGCAGTAACAGAATCAAAGTTATTATAATTAGCTTCATTGTTAAACAAAGTGAATTTACTTGCTAAGAAGGTGGAAGCAATGTCCAACTTGTTGATTTTTGGTTCCAAAGCACCAACGATAGTTAATGCGAATATAATAAGATCAAAGATACGAGTGTCAAAGTGAAGCCCTCATACATTCTAAGACATTATCTTGGGTCGAGCCCTAAGAGAGCAGCTTCGCCCCTCCAAATTTTTAAAACCTTCATTCATCAATTTAGAATCTGTCAAGGAACTGCAAATAGCACAAGCAATGGAGAGAGATTTCCGAGTTGCTAGGCTATGATGAATAAGAGGAGGGTCAATTTGTGATTCAGAGGCAACGCCGGCATTAGGTGGGCTGCAAAGAGTAAAGGCAAGGAATTCAGTGTCTAGAGGTGAGAGGGGTCTAAAGGGAGGGTTGGGGCCATTTTCAGGGGGTATTAAGATCTTGATTAGAGGACAAAGGACTAAGAAGTTTATAGGATAACAAAGGGGCAAATGAAACTTTTTTTTATTTTTATTCTTTTGTTAAAAAAAATTTATTACACAAGATGATAATATTAATAAATCTCCAATCAATGTTGGAATTTGGACACTTTAAAAAAATAAAATAAATCAAACTCCTAATTAAGAGAATAATTTAAGAAAATTAAGATATTTTATTTCAAATTTCTTCATTGATTATTTTTTTACTTGTAAGCATGAAATATAAAATATAACTTGAGCATAGCATTTTTCTTGTAAAAATCATAACATATAACTTGACAAAAACAATTTTCTCAATAAAATATATATTAAGCATGAAATATACAATATAACATTATAACAATGTTATATATATATATATATATATATATATATATATATATATATATATATATATATTAATTATGTACTTTTGTAAGCAGTGAATAATCTGCTTCATGAGGTGCTTCATCACCTCACCTGCTCCTTGCCACTGATGCTGACAATTTTAAACAGCGTTCATGGATTGAAAAAAACAAAGAATGTACAGAAGCAGCAAATTTGATGATGAGCCACAAATAGAACATCTACGACACTGGCTTTTCCGGCTTTAGAACATTCTCGGCCACTGTAAAGATAATATAAAAATACACAAATACAACAAGATTACTCATATGTCAACAGCTGACTGTCGTATGAATACGATACTAAACATTTCATGCATCAAAAAGAGTACATAAGAAAGGTGCAAGCAGAAGATTAAGTATCAGAGTTATTGTTTCGATGAGTATTTGGTAAAGCAAGCTTTAGAAAGGCAACAGATCATATATTGAGAAGTGCTATGTCGGACACCATTCATGTGTGGGAGATAATCAATCATATCATTCTACGACACAAGATATGTCAGATAGAGAAATGCTATTTAGCTCACTGATATGATACCCATAAAAGTTCATCTAATAAAATTTGAATATATTTCAATACAAATTTTAAAAATAATATTTATTTTATTTTAAATATAAATAAAATAAAATACTAATAAAATGATCTTAAATTCTATTTGATAAGTTTTCTTGAGTGCCACATCAACGAATCTAAATAATATTTCTCATATCAGATATTAAGTAAAGCTGTACGCTGAGATTGTGTGAGTCAAAAGACTACTTTGGATAAGGAGAATGCTTTTGTGCCCTCGCAGCACAAAGCTCACGAGAGCAGGGAAAATTTACAATCATGTCTCTCTCTCCATCCAACAGCCCACATTTATTTTTTTACGCATTTTTAAAAAGCCCAGTTTTGGACACTGTAGCAGGATTCATTGGATCATGATTTTAAAGTCAGTTGCTGATTTTACAGATAACTCTTTTATAAAATGTTATTTAAATGCTAGAATTTTGAACATCTCATGTTCACATTAGTGAAAGACTTGTGAATGCCAAAGATTAATAGTTAACTGTCAGCATATTTCCTCATGAAAATCTGAAAAAACATGAAATAGCAAATGAAATGAAGAAAATAAAAAAATCCATATTTCGTGTTTAATAATAGATAAATAAATGCGAGAATTAGTAGCAATTGTTCTGCATGTTTCTTTGAGCAAATCTGACAAAACATAAATATTATGCAACGGATACCAAGACAAGAATGACAATTAAAAATATAAATGCACCCTAATGCATATCCATAATGATTTATATTTTCTTTTAAGTAATGTATAATAACAATTGAAAAATGATATCTCACAATATAACATGCCTATTCGGAGGAAGAATCTCTTTAAGAAAACAAATTTGACAACAAAAAAATTAATGACAAGTTATTCTGTAAGAGATTTGTCCATATTAATGACATTTCAAATTTCAAGTTTTTGTTAAGGAAAATTCGTTTAAAAGGTCGCATAATTTCACTTCCTCTATATACTGATCTCTTTATAAAATTAAGAATCAAGCAATTAAGAGAATTAGGAAATAAATTGCTAGCCACTAGTATAAGCTGTTTATTTAGATTACTAATCATCCCTGCCCAACACGATTTGTCAGCAAATCAACAACAGCATGCATGAATTGTTTTATTTCACATCTGGAAGTAAATCCACTGTTCTTAAGAGCAATTTAAATTCAGATGCCAAATGAATTCCAAGGTTCTAGATTCAGATGATCTCAAGTTTAAATTAGGTTTCTAGAATGAAATCTTCAGGATTAGACTCTATTTTCAGGATGCCATATTAAAATAAGCTTAAGCATCATTTTCAGGATTAGACTCTATTTTCTCACCAGTTCTAGTAATTTTATGAACTCAAATTTGTACCAAATTCAAAGTCTAATTTAAGGGTAATCTCATTCTCATACTCAATCTCAAATTTTAAACTTTTAATTATTTAGTTCAGATTCATACTCCTGTTCTAAAATAGATGCAGATTTAAATTCAACACAATTGCAAAATCTTAACACCATAACACCTCTAATTAATTTAATATATAAATTAAATAAAGTAATAGTACAAATACATTTAAAATAATTATAACAACAACAACAATGACACCAAGCCATAATCTCATTAGGAGGGATTGGCTACATAAATCCTTTGTTTCCATTATGCATGATCAAATAAAAACCCTCCCTAAGTTCCAAATAAAGAATATACATTATAATGATTTCTTCCCATGTCTTTCTTGATCTTTCTCTTTCTCTTTTAATATGAGAAAAATTCATAAACTCATTTTTTTTAATAATGGGGGATTAAGCGGTCTACGCTTAATACAGATGAAGCATCCACAGCATTCTATAATCTCATCCCCTATTGGATTCAGTCCAACCTTAACACAAATAAACTCAGCTCTCATTTTATCCTTACAAGTATACTCGCTCATCCACCTAAGCATCCCCATCTTTGTAAACTTATTTTATCAGCATGTTTCTTCTTTCTTGGCCCAACATTTAACCCCATATAACATAGCTAGTTGTATAATACCTTTATAAAATTTTCCTTTAATTTGAGTTGAATTTTCTGATCACACAGCACTAAAAAAGCAATCCTCCATTTCATCCAACCAGCTTGAATCCTATTAATTACATCGCTCTCTATTTCATTATCATTTTGAACATCTGAACCAAGGCAATTGAAGCTACCGTTCTTCTTGATCACATGGCCCTAATTATATTTAGATTTCTATAATGTATCTCAAATTTCTAAAAAATACCAAAATGTCATTGTTTAGAGGCATCTAAATGTTTACCCAAATCAACTGACATTTGAATGTATGAGCTTAAAATTCTCCATGGCAGTTGGTGATCCTTGAGAGAATGAAAGTAATTGCAAAAGAACAACAAGCCTAAGATGTTAACTACCTACAACAGAGTTGTCGTCCAATAGCGAAATCAACAAAAGTCAATCTCTTAGTATGCAGTGATTCTCACGATGCACAGTAAATCTAAATAGAGAGTTCATCAAATAAGAAAAAAATGATGGATGATTTAAGGAAGTTATTTTTACCTAGCTCAGACATCCTAATAACACCAAGATGTCCATAACCATACAAGCCCTAATTTTGAAAAAGTATCTGAAACTAACTGTAAATAATTAACATCTAAAATTAAAATAACAATGCTTACAAGCACAAAACATTTCAAATATAGATCTTATTTTGATGAGATGATGACATTGTTCATTGAGGGTCGGGCCACTTAGGAGGTTTGGTTCAGCCAACTAAAGCCAACTCCAAAACACAAACTAACCTCGATCAAGCTGGACTTGTTTACACCCTACGCATAACCTCATAAATAAAAATGGGAATAGCCATAGGAGTGTAGATAATCCTAGAAAAATTAACAAGATTCTCAGAGGATACATGGGATTCGAGTCCAATAGCATTTGTAGGATTCAAATAATTTACATGGATTCCAAAGGATCCAAGGAATCCCGGAGATCCTTGCTCTTGTGATAGAGAATAAAATAGTTAATAAAAAATAGAATTCTTAATTTCAACATCTCTCACCCTATTTACCAAATTATTCCATTCTCTCACAAATGAATTTCTCTCTTCCTGTACTTTGCTTACTGTGCTGCTCTTTGCACTCTCAGCACATCAGCTCTTCTCAAATATAAAGTTTACTTAATCTTTCTATAAATTCTGATAGTTCCCAACCACTGTATACAGCACTTTGAAACTTCATTCCAATCATTCCACTAGTTCACATACCAAGACATTTCATCTTTCTGGCATCCTACTTTCCTAACATAATCCAAAATTTTCACACTTGAATTACAAATATCCTTATCAGAATGTTAGCTCCTGCATTCCAAGAAGTCCCCAAGCCGCTCTTGCAACTTTTTAATTTCACATCAACTTTAAGAAACTTAAACTCTCTCGTATGTACCTCATTAACCCTTTAAATCACAAAAAAAATGATCCCCCAAGTCAACTCCAACTTCTAGTTCACATCTTCATTCCACCGCTAAACTTAGCAAGAAAATATAGTTAAATAACTATTACCTCTGCAAATTTTCAAGCAACTTTTTTACCCTTTTGATTGTGCGCAAAACTAACTTAGAATCTTATAATATCAGTACAAGCAAATGCTTTAACCCTACAAATAAAAAACTACAAATAAAAAGCCTCACATACTTAAATAACTATTATGTACACACAATGCTCTGGTATTAGCAATTAGAAAATTATTCTCAATGGAAAAGCATTTGAAAATAAACTATTTTGAACCCATATAAGTTTTCAAAGTACAAGAAACAATTTCGAAATGCAATAAATAGCAGAAAAAAGAGAAGTTGCTACTGTTGATAAACACAAAATGCCCATTCAGATACGAATTACAGCAGACACTATTTTGAATAAAACATCTAGCAAAAAGAAGAAAAACGTTATATTCAAACATAAACCTGCAATAACAGTTCTTCCGCAAACAGGTTTACACGTTTACCAAATTAAATATAAGAAAAAAAGAGTTACCAAATCGTTCTTTTAAAAAGCACATGGATGAGAAAGAAAACAAACATAAATTTCTAAGACGACAAACAAGCATATATGTCATCACATTACTGATAGCACAGGTAAAAAATCTTCAGCGCAAATTAAAAGTGAGAAGATTTTAGAAATTTCTAAGAAGAAGAGAGACTAACATTTCGAATTGGATGAGACCACCACAACATTCATGGTTGTGTTGTTTGGAGGAAGCTGCAGCCGCAGAGGATAGAGCTTCCCGTTAAGAGGGTTTCGGGAGCAAACAACAAGGTCAGACACTTTTGTTTCTTCCATCAACTTTTGGGTAAGTTCCTCCACACTATTCCCCTTGAAATTAAACGTAAACTCCTCACCAACCTCAATCTCGTCGTGATCATCCGCAATTATATAGTGAATACTCCGACCTTCAGACTTCTGAGGCAAAGCAAAGAATGACTGCCATCCAAAAGCCGTATTTTAGATCGAAGGAGAAAGTGATAATAGTAAGTTATGCAAATACTTCGATGTTATCACAGTCAGTTACTTTAAAGACCAAAGAAGAATACAATGAATGAAATCATGAAGCATGAATAACCAAAGAATAAAGTATAAATTCTATATCATGCAATCAACAGGATACTCTATAGATTGAATTCTGATATCAAATGAGGGTTCATTCCACATTTCGATATGCTATTGCATCAATAAAAAATGAGTGAGCTTTCCTTAGTAAAACTACGTCAATCTAGCAAGTAATAAAAGGTCACATGAGAGAACCGTGACCTGGCAGAAGAAGATAAGAGAAAGAAACCTCTTGTTTGGAAAATCTAGAGGAAGATTCTGGAGAGGAGGCAACGGTGAAATTCACCAGTTCGGCCCGCGACGGCTCAAGAGCGCGGACCTCGACGATATCCACATCCCAAAGCACCCAATCATGGTGCCGGTGCGGGATGTCGTGGGTGACAGAGTTTCTCCATGGAGGCAAGCCGCCATTAGCGCGGAGGAAGTTCCCGTACCGTGTCTTGAGCTTGACCTGCATTCCATCACGGATGGGCTCCCATTCCACGGACGAGTCAAGACGACGGGGAATGGTCTGCAGGACCTTGCTTCCGGTCATGCCGAGAAGGAAGGGTTCATTAGAGGCGGTGAGGTACTTGCCATAGCAGCTCTTGATCCGGATCACGGGATGCCCCTCCACGAACTCCACTCCAAACCGCGCTTGCCGCGTTGAGCCGTTACGTTCCTGAGAGACGTTCTCTTCGTCTTCCTCCGCATGGAGGTACTTATCGTGATGGCCTCGAAGCCGGACGGATTTTGCTTGCTGAAACAGCTCCATCGATGATTCTATAGATGAATCTGTCGAGATCGATGTCGGCGGTCAGATAGGTGATCGATCTAGTTCTCCATGAAATTAGGGTTTGGAAATGGAGCGAGGAAATGCAAGAATTTGGAGTTTTGTTTTAATGAAAGTAGATGAATTTTTTTTTTTTTTGAAATTTGAATCAAAATGTTACGATAATAAATTATTAGTATTAATCACATCATTCTTCATATATTTACTTATCATTAAGATTTCTCTTTTAATTTAAATTTATCAATCAAATAGAAACTAGCTACATTGCATAAAGATTTATAGTAGTATGTATCCCTTTAAACTTTTGAACTTATTCATTTTGCAAAAGTCAATCTTAAATCATAAATCTCTTAAATTAGCTTAAGTTATTGTTGAACTGTTTTAAATTTTTTTTTATCATTTGAGTAAAAACAGTATAAAAAGTAAAATTCATTGGGTAAACTGAAATTACCGGCATTTGATATGAAGTAAACTGGGTGAAAATTTTTTACACTTATATAAAAATGGTGTAAAAGAATTACGCCCAAATCAGGCATATTAAGAGAATGATCGATCATTTCATTTGAACGAATACTAAAAAATATCAAATCGATTTGAATAAATTATCGCTCAAATCCTAAAACAATTAAATAAAAATTTAGAGATAATTTAACTCATAATTTATTTAGAATACCATACTAACATATTTTCATTTCAAACAGATTGTAAAATAATATGATTAAATTGTGATTAAATTTCAATATAATTATAATAGTTTGCACTCAAATTTCATAATTTTTTTTTATGCTAACCACAGGGTTAGCTTGGCATACTTAAACTTGTACATTAAATTTCAATATAATTTTTTAGTTTAGCTTATATATCATAAAGTTTATAATAATTAGTTTAGATGATTAAGTATTGATTTGTGAAATTTATATTCCTTCCCGAAACTCCAAGGGGCGACGATGAAGAGCATGATACTTGCTCTGCCTATCCTGGGCTATCCTGATCCTTTGCTGTATGAGCTTTATCTTCTTATTTGTCTCCTCTATTAGCTCAGAGCCATACAATTGAACATCTCCCGTTTCTGCCCAAGCCATTGGCGCAGAGCACTTCCTACCATAAAGTGCTTCATACGGAGCCATCTTGATACTAGTCTGGAAGTTGTTGTTGCATGCAAATTCTACTAAGGGAATGTGATCCTCCCAAGATCCTGCAAAGTCTAAATGCAGAGGCGGAGTAAGTCTTCTAAAACTTGATTTACTCTCTCTGTTTGACCGTCTGTTTGAGGATAGAAGGCTGTGCTCATGGCTAGCGTGGTGCCTAGGTCCTGATGGACAGCCTGCCAGAACTTTGATGTGAATCAGTTATCTCTATCCGATACAATAGTTTTTGGGATACCATGAAGCCGAACTTTCTCATTGATATAAATTTTGGCAAGTCTCTCAACCGAGTCAGTTTGTCGGATCGGGATGAAGTGCGCAGATTTGGTCAACCGATCAACTATGACCCAAATTGCATCCGCCCCAGATCTTGCACGAGGCAATCCCATAACGAAATCCATTGATATGTCTGACCATTTTCATTCTGGAATTTCTAGGGGGTGTAGCAGATCGCCTGGTTTTTGATGTTCTGCCTTTACTAGGCAACATGCGTGGCACTTAGCTACAAAATCTGCTACACTCTTTTTCATTCCAGGCCACCAGAATGATAATTTTAGGTCCTGATACATTTTTGTACTTCCTGGGTGCACCTGATATCCTGAGTTGTGGCCCTCAACTAGTATTTCACGTTGCATAGATTTAGGGATCCACAAACGATCTTCTAGATAAATAGCACCCTTCTGAAATCAAAGATCAGTGCGGCGGCCGGTTGTTATAATTTTGCCTTGAAGGTGGTCGAAGTGCATTTGGGCGAGGGGCATTGGGTGCCTCACGTCTTACAATTGAAGTAGGGGAGGGGGCTGGACGGGCAGCCGCAGACTCTGGTACAAGTCGAAGACTTGGCGACGTTTGGTACGATCAATCACATCACCATCCACCGTTTCTGTGGCAGTACAGTAGAGGAATCCATGGCCTGGCCATCTGCAGTTTTAGCAGACACGACTCATAAGGGTGTGGTTTGGTGCAACCATTAAATGGATCTGTTGCTGGAGTCTCGGCCTCGAGTTGGTATACCCTGGCTCGCTTGAAAGGCTGCGGCTGGGACGAAGTGGACCATATACTCCTTCTGGATCCTTTCCTGGCCTGATCCTGTTCCACTACCTTGGCTGTCTCAAGTAATTCCAAGAAATCAGTTATGCGTAAGGGAATCACTTGACTCTTGATTGAAGGTCGCAGGCCATCCTGGAACCAAAAACAGCGGTCTGTCTCCATATGGATCAGTCTTGTAGAAAATCTGGCAAGATGACGGAATTCAGCCTCATATGCTGACACGGATCTATCACATTGCTGGAATTTTAGTAGCATTTCTCCCAAGCAATGTTTGGCGGATGGGGGAATGAATCGAGCTTGGAACACTTCGACGAACTCATCCCAAGTTATCTTGGCTAACGATACTCCAGCGAATGCAGTACTGCGGGTGGTATCCCACCAGTATTCAGCTTCGTTCTGCAAGAGGTGGGTAGTGAGGCGAACTATTGCTAATTCTGGGCATTGGATGCTCGTTAGATTCTTTTCGACCATCTTTATCCATGCGGCCGTATCGATTGCCGAGAGGGTTCCATCAAACGTAGGAGTCCTCAATCGGAGAAAGCTATGGAGTATCCCTTCTGTGAATTGATTCTGCTGTTGGGTCTGGGGTACTGGGGAACTTTTCGTGGTGGCACGGTTATGGTTTATTTGAGATACCAGAAGCCGCTCCATCCTTTCAGTTTGTTTGGCTTGGGCCCTTGCGGCCTTTCTAGCCTGCTTCTGGCTAAATTTAGCTTGTCGTTGGTGGGATTCCACCATCAGTTTAACAGCTTCTAGCAGTGCACTCACCTCATTGGAGGAGGTGCTGGAGGGCACAGAAGATGGGCTTGATCTTGAGTTCATAATTTCTAACACCTGAATTAAGAATCATGCATTTTTCAAAACTCAGTAAACAGGAACTCAAGACAATCTATCTCTTTTATTAATCAGATACAGTGCATCATTTAAAGTAGTACATGAAAAGATAACAATAGTGAAAATACGGAATCTATCCTATGTACTTTCTCGTGAAAGCTTGCGTAAAGAATGCATATGTCAGCGTTCGACGGTGGTGGGTATGTCGTCATTCGAACTTCCACACTTCCTGAGCCCACCACTCCTCCGCATAATCTTGGAGGAGAATTTCGAGGATGTCGAGTCGTACGTCGTCTGGACACTCCAGTTCCTCGAACACGTTGGTCACCCTCCGTAGCCACTCCCTGGCCAGGATGGGGAAGTCCAATCCCCTGAATACCGCATCTTCCAGCATCCTCTCCAGAATGCTGGCTCCTGCTGGGGAAACTCCTTGAACTTCCCCCCCATATCTCTTTGCTAAGAACACATCGTATGCCCATCTATCCTTAAAATGGGGGAAAAGATCGCATCCTGTCATGCTCGCACAGTATCCTAGACATCCAGATCAAGTGAAGTAAAGAAAATTGTTTTTAAATTAAAAAAAAAAAATCAGGTTACGATGATACATAAAGGAATACAGATAGCATATAAAATAAAACTAAGACTTCTATCCGATGTATCGGCCGTAAAGGCACGATGAAAGTCCTCGTAGGTGACGTCCCGCTTGTAACCATTCACGCCGGTGGGTGAGTGCTTTAAAAGTAATGCTCCACCAGTCCCGAGCCCCATCTTGTAAGAGGCATGCCACAAAGGCAACCCTAACATTGTCTGGGATGTCCAAGAGTCCCATCACAATGTCTGTCCTTATTAACCATTCTTTGACTAAGGCAGGGTGATCATACCCTCTAAATGAGCTCTGTCGGAGTCCACGGTGCAACATCTGGACTACGGGGTCTTCTACTCCATCTATATAGTCCTCATACTCTCGACGAAATTGGGCAATGGCCTCCCAACTATTTTTAAATCATTGGTAATGTCCCTCAACTGTCATGCTGGCGTATCTAGATATGTTCACTGAATTCTTAGGTTGTAGTTAACGTTTGGAAGGTTATATAATACCATTGTTGGTGCATTTTGATTATTAAACTTCTTATTCTGAGTTTGACATTATAGTATCTTGGATGTGACTCTGATGTTTATTAACATAGTAACTGCACTGGCAGAAGAATCTTCCATTAGGTAGATAAGAATACAAATTCTCATCTGACACCTTATGAAATTCTCTGATACCAACTGTGGCGCCCCACCCCTTAACCTATAAGGATTAAGCCAAGGGTGGAGTGTCACTCTGGTTAACCCCTCACTTACCATTGGATTAGGATAAAATCCACAATCCACCTGATTAGGGAATGATTAACACAGAATCAATCTAACAGTCACTATCTACTAAATCATACATAGTGTGGAAGCAAATTAAGAAATGACATCCAAGCATCACAATATAATAAATATGGAACATAACTCAGAATACAAGCATAAAATAATCCAAACAAATAGACTTAGGTATTTGTATTATTACAACATTTAAAGTTTAGACAAATAGAAAAGAAAATGCACTCATCCTCACAAGTAGAATAACCAGCTAAATGTTCTCGGGTCCAAGCTGCTGCTCCTCCTCCAAATAAGGCTCCTCCTCAGGTACCGTCACCTCTACCTGCTCTAAACCGGACATTGTCGGTTTCACAATATAGGGCCCCAGCCAAATAAAGAAAGAAAAATCTTATGTTAGCCAATTATCTAAGTACATTTTAGGCTGATACATTTTTATGTGTTTATTAATATCACCACTTTATATTTTTCCAAGCAATAATAAAATAGGATCGACTAGCAGTATAATAAGAAATGTGATAGCTATAAATAACATTTATAATTTACACAAAAGGAGGCTAAGAAATGCCTCAAAAGCAGAGTAAATAAGGTAAGGCATATAAATATAAATAACTAAATAAGTGCTGAAAGGAAATACCACATCCTAAGACATGTTGGTGATCAAATGAAATATGCAGATTAAATAAGTAAACTTGACAGTGATATGTATAATAGCAGCAAAATTTTAACATTCTACCATATATAAGCTGAGTAAATAAATAACTGACTGAATAAAATAATACTGAAACATAGCCAAATATCAAGCTATACATGAATCTATATATACTGACTACCATATCAGAAGACTTAGCCCAACTGGCCCATATATAAATATATATCAATCTGTTCCCATAAACATAACTGAATACACTGTGTGACTGAAGAGGCAGGCAATACTATGCAACATATTTTAATTATTTTACTTTTGTTTCTACGGACAACTTCAGAAACAACCGAGGAGTCAAGCATGTCTGCAAGACTATACAGGTCCCAAGCCTAACATACTCTACTCAATGAGAATGTTAGGCATCCTGATCTCACCTTACCCCTGTCCATCGGGGCAAATGTGCACCATAATCACCACAAATCGGACCCAAAGGCAACTGTTATCCTATTATTCTAAGTTTTAATTTTCATGCACAAGGTTCTCTTATATGAAATGTCCAAGGAAATGAGCTCAAATATATAAGGAATGCGTAGCACAAAGTATCAAAATAAGCAAGAGACTCTATAATATGGTGATATCATCTGTTTTCTATTATCTGTTCTAACTATTCCAAGTTACACAAGTTTAGGATCACTATTTTCCTACTATCGAGTGTAACTTAGAAACTCGTCATTATAAGTTACAAAATATCAGGACTAGCTAGGTTCTAATATACTGAATCAAAATCGACTATAAAGGTTAAGAAATAAATCATCACGGCCTAATTAATGATTTTAGACGTTCTAACTTAAAACTGCTAAACTATAGATTATGGATTAAACACTATGAGATTGGGCTTAATCACATAATCCCAAAATGATAAGACCTAAGATCTAAGTTTTACCATATAAGTGATCTAATAATTTAGGCCAATTCTATTAAGTAATCAAACTTAATAGGATGAATCTCCTATCTTAGATATAAGGTTAAAAGACAAAATAATCGAAATAAGTTAAAAAATTCTAGAAACTAATAAAACCAAGGGTTCATTCATTGAAAACCCCATTTTTTAATGAATGAAATTAACCCTATGATTTAGTCCTAGTCTCAGAAAGGATCCTTAAGGTGTAGTGTTAAAGACTTAGGGAAAATCTGGAATCTAACCTAACGATTGATTTCACTCACTTAAATGTCATTAATATGGTTATAATGTTAGTTTTAGTATTTTAAAAGACTAATTAAAGGTTAACGGTGTTTATCCTAAATTTTTGGGCAAAAAGACCATTTTGCCCCTACTTAAGGGTTCGAAAAATCAACTTTTAATTTAGGTGTCCAAAATGAGCTTTCTATTTTTTGTATGATTTCTTACTGTCTAACTTGAAGATAGACAGTAAGTACGTCCAATTTGGACGAGAAATGGGTCCGACAGGTTCAAACTAAAGTTTTTGACTTAAGGGAATTTAAGTAAATTTCACTTTACTAAAAATTAAATTTTTATACAATTTATTGTAGGTTACTATTCAAGGACTCCATAGAGCCCAAGAACACTGCATTATGAGGTCAATTGACTAAGTTATGGACGTTTTAAGTTTGAAGGGCAATTCGATAAATTCGAGTCGGTCAACGGGTGACAAAAACCGAACTTTTCTGTTTGAAGTCCAATTTTAGCAAACTCAATTTCTATAGCTTCCCTATAATGTACTGAGTATGTTGGTAGGGAGTAAACCTAATTTGGATCTCAAATGGTCAAGTTATGACATAACTAAGGTTATGGGTATTTTGTTCATTCTCTAAATTTCTACGATTCAGATCCTAAATATGATTTCAGTTTATTGATGACATCTAAATTTTAAACAAGTTAGAATCTCAAATTTTTAGATTTGAAGTTGATTTGACTAAGTTATGGTCATTTGAATTATAGGGGCAATTTGGTCATTTTTCACTAAGGTCAACTCTAAGTTCTAGGGTTGACTTTTTATCCTGATGTCCAAATGGGAAAACTAATACTACTACAATGATGGGGTCGCTCTCCTGAGCATTTTAAGATCCATATTGACTATGTTTGGTTAACTAGGTCAAAAGTTACGGGGTCCTAAAGAGATCATAAAAGGTTACATCGTTATGCGTACCTCAAAATTAAATTCTGCATAATGCAATTTGATTTTATTCATTTTTTTGAGTATTTTGAGACCTATATTGGCTATGTTTGGATTATTCTATAAAAAGTTATTAAACTTTTATGTTTTACTATTTAAAAATACAATTTGTATTATTTTACTATTCATTTATTCAATTTGTATTTATTGTTCATTCCTAAAGTAAAAAAAAATATTTTCCAGTATTTATTATTTAATTAATTAAATTTTATTAATATCCTAATTAAATATTCTAATTGAATAAATATTAATATTTCTATCAATCATTATTATTTATGTCTAATAAATTGCATTTGCTGTTTGTATAATTTAATTACCTAATTAATCTGTTAATCAAATTAATATATTAACTAATTCACTATTAATTGATTAATTAATTCAACTAATTATTATTAATCATTAACATCCTTTAATTAATTAACTCCTAAAATTTCCTGTTTACTCTAAATACTTATGCATACTTTATATTCCTAAAGATTCTATATATATATATATATATATATTGTATTCTAATACTACTGTTTTGAACTATAAGTAAATATATATATATATATATACATATATATATATATATATATATATATATATATATATATATATATATATATATATATATTAGTTTACTGTTAGTACTAATTAACAAGTTTCCTTGATTTGGCTAGCAATTAATTAATGTCCTAATATTATCTATTACTAATCTGTTTAATTATTAATCTTGACTAACCAATTTATCTAACCACTAATCAATAATTTAAGTAGCTATAATCTCTATTTTTAATATTATGTACAATTAATCATCATTAGTTTAACTGACATATTATGTTTATATAAATATTACTTATATATATATATATATATATATATTTTCTAATAATTACTTCTGCATGTATTTAAAGCAGCGGGACCCGCCACGGACGCGTGGCAGACCTTCACTGGCTGCGGTAGCAGGTGCGGGCCCCACTCTGCCACACGGCGGGCAGAGACAGGCCCGCCCTGAGACGCGGGCCCCATGGCTGCTGTCGAAGAGACCGCAGCCTCAGGCGTGGGGTCCACAGACGACGCGTGGCGTACCAGTGTGTTCCAACTGGATGAGGCGAGGCCCACGCTTAGATGTCGTCTGCTGACGCAGACAGACTCTCCTCAGCGGGTCGGGCTCGGTTTGACCCGGTCCGAGCGGACCCTTCGCCTCTACCGACGGGTGAGGGAGCTAGGGTTAGACTTTGGACGACCATGCCGGCGCCGGAGGCCCTCGGCCCGCACGGCCGAGGCTAGCCCTCAAAAAGGCCGACACAACGGCGGTGGGACTAAGCCTTACGGCTCACGATGCTGCGAGAAAATTCGAACCCTAGCAAGTGGGGTTCGGGCTCGCGCGGCAGACACCGAAGGCATTGGGACCAAACGGCACGATCGGACCTGATCGTTGCTCGAACGGCAGTGAGTGACACATTATTGCGAAAATTGAAAGCATTGATTCGATTGTATGAAGATCGGGGTAAATGGGGTACCTGAAATGCGGCGGCAGAAGCAAGAAGGGAAATGGTCGATCTTCGACTTTAGGGTTGAATGCGGTCCTCAGCACGTAAGGGGAGGTAACGGCCACGGCTGGAAGAGTTTAAGGGAGCTCGGCGGAGCTTCCTAAGGCAGTCGCACGCGCAGATTGGTTGCGGGCCGCGGCGGTGCGCCACGTGCCCAATCGCGAGCGGCTCGGGAACGACATGCGAGGGCCGTTCGATCGGCAGATCGAACGGTCCCGATCTGCCGTTTGATTCAAACGGCGTGATGCTTTTCGGGATCGACGACGTGAGTAACCTAACGGCGCGCGGAAAATTAATTAAAATAATTTATTTTAATTCATAATATCCCTAATTAATTTTATTTAATTAATTAATTCCTAAAAATTCCCAAAAATTCTCAAACACTCACTCCTAGCTAATTGAGGGGTGAGGAACGCAACGGCGAGGTCGGATTTTTGATCCAACGAGTATTTTGATTCCTCGATTTTCGGGGCATTTAAATATTATTAAAATATTTGTCAAATTTTTGACGACTTCTGATTGACACAAAAACTTCACCCCTAGCTAATTTAGGGTCAATGAGCGCGATGGCGAAGTCCATTTTTTGATCGGAGGTCAATTTAGATAGGTCAATTCTAGGGTTTCTGGATTTTTCTAGAATTCAAGATTTGATCCATTTGACTCCTATTTTGGACTAGGTCTTAGAGATTGACTCTTATTGACCTAATTAGCACTTATAATTATCTTTAAGACTAAGATTAGTCCTAATTGACCAAGATAATAACCTGAGTTGTTACAAAGACTGTATTAAATAAGATGAGTAAGAAATACTCACTTGTATATAAGTTCTTGCCTGCATCCAAAAATGGTAAGGGAATTTCATTCTAAAAGGAAAGTAATACATGTTCAATAAAATTTATGCCAAATAAGCAAATGAAATACAGTGAAGCATTAAATGAAATTAAGCAACATACACTGTATTCTAAATGAACTATAAGTAAGCTAAACACAATAATAAAAATGGAGAGTGTAAAGCATAGAAAATAAAGAAGTATCTTAGACTCTTGGTTTAAGACAAACATAGCCTAGAACTATGAAAAATAATCATAACAAAACAGTTAGAAGAGATCTTATAATCAATAAGATTATAAAAGAACTATTATAAAATTAGCTGAAGTTATATTTAGAAGCTATCTCATTCTGTGGCAGTATTCAGTAGAATGGGACGATGAGTTAAGTATGTCTGCCTAATTAGATACAGTGGGGGTCGAACATTCACATTTATCCTGTCAAAAATGTGAAGTTCTATTATAAGTGCTTTCTTTCTTATTCAAATTTGCCATAAGGCATTTCCCATAAAGTTTTATGAAACTCCTATTTATGCACAATGATCTTATATGAATGTTCAAGGAAAATGTTCAAAGTTAAGTAAGTATTCAATAAATTTTAATAATTGTAAACTATGTGATATTATTTTATTATCTAAATTTTAATAATCTACTTAATGATTGGAGTTAATTGAGCTCTCAATTGACTTATAGATATTGATCTTTAAGTCAATTGTAATTAATAGTAGAATAAAGAGAAGCTTAGGAAATAGTTTTTCATATAAATAAAGTTCATCATATACTGGTCCTAAGCTAATCATATCAATTAGATTAATAATTAAAGTTTAAAGAAATTAGTAAGGAAGAGTAATGTTTATAGTTTGTTAAGAAAATGAAAGTATAAGCTAAATGAAATTCTATTAGCTTCATCTAGTTAACTTATAAACTAGAAAGTATCAAATCAATTTAATCATGAAGTTATCTAAGATTAATTGATGTTGAGTAATTTAAAAGTAAGGAAAGAAGCATATTATCTTCTATAAGTAATAATTCATTTGTAGTTGTAAAAAATTTGAAATCTATAGCTTATTTAAAACATAAAAGGGAGCTATAATTCTCTAGTTTTATTTAATAGATAACTAATTTGGAAGGTTAAAGACTATTGGAATATGTGCTAATTATCTAAGTGATTGTTTGAGTTCTAGTTTTATTATGAGTTCTTTTAATAAACTTTAACTTAGCAATTGGAAGTATTAAGCTAAATAGAATATAAAAAAAATTGAAAGATTCTTAATTAAATCTAATATGTAACTAAAAGAGAAATAATAACATGTAGACATAATATTATAATTATAATTCTAATAATTTTGGCATGAACTCTATTGTATTTGTTCAAAAGAAATATATAGGGCATTAACATGCAACTCTTCCGTTCCTTTAAAAGATTAATTTAAAAGATCAATATCAAAAAGCTAGCATTAAGTTAATCCATTACATAGGATGCTTATTTCAATTTAATTCTAGCATGACATAAGTAATTGAAACTACATTCCATAATTATGAATATAACATCCACCAATTGAATTAAAGTATAAGATAATCTTATAGTTCATCAATTTACTATGAGATGAAAGGAAAGAACAATATATTTGAAGAACTATCATTAACTTAATTTAAACACATGATATTAGTTCTAATTAAGTTCCAACATAAACTATTTAATACATTCAAGTCTAATAAGCTAATCTAAATTTCATATAAAGTATATTTAAAATAGATGAATTAAACTCAATATATATTATGCAATTATTCAAGTTAAATTCACTGTATTCACATTACGTAACTAATGAAAACTATCTACAACAGTAGAGATAATTCTAACTTAAATAATCTCATGTAATTTATTCTACATGTGAAATTAATCAATTATTTAAGTTATTATTTCCAATTCACAAATTACATTGATATAAGAACTAGCAATAAGGATTTGAATAAACTAGTTGAAAAGATACATACATTTCATTCAATTTAATCCAATCCTAAGTAATTCTAGAATGGAAGAAATTCAAATTATGAGCTTTAAATGATTCCAAATAATATATTAATAGAAAATAAGATTTAAACATACAATTTAAGACTATATGAGAGATAATAAATGAAATAAGTTTGCTATCCTAAGGTTCACACATCCTAAAACAAGCATTTACAAAGAATAAGAAAATAATATTTAACCTAGAGCAAAATACTTAAAATGTCCAAATGCTATCTAAATGATATGTTATACATGTTAATATAATCCTTATATCTTAAGGAGTAAAATGACACTAAGTAGGTTGAATTTAGACAATATTAATTTTATAGATTTAGAGGGGTCTTAATTAGGCTTAAAATATTATTAAGAGATTTAGAAGTTCAAAACCTATGTTTGATTTCATATTATTATTTCTCATATTTTTGTGAGTGAAATAGACTATTTAGGTGTCCAATTTGGATTTCATATGATCAAATTATGTCATAATTAAGTTTGCAATTTAATTTGATCTTTAATTAATTAACTTAAAATAATGATTAAATAAAGTAAATATTAAAACAAAAAATAAATAACATTTTATTATTCTACACATTTTTGCGATCGAAATAGTATATTATATCTCATATTTTGGATATGTATTAGGCAAGATATGTGCAAAATGAATTCATGTTTAATTTTAATTAAATTGAATTAATTATCTCTTTTGAGTTTATTAATCAATACCATCAGAACTTATAAATCGGCTGTCACAGAAATTTAGGAGCACCGAATTCAAGTAGCGGATGGCAGAAAATACATGGTGTCGGATAAGAGGACCGCACGTTGTCCTCAATTTCCGAGGCGATGTGTGTCGACATCCTGGATCGCGTAATAACGCGCGATCACGGGTCGGTCTGGAAGGAGTGAGGGCCGGTCGGTCCATGAAACAGAATTGAACCAAAGGCGGTTCAACCCGTCTTCTTCTTCCCCGATAGCGCTAGCAGAAAAATAAGAGGTTAGGGTTTATTTTATCCATCGACTCCATCAGTCTCTTGATACGGCCCACACATCGGCGAGAAGCCCTCGCCGAGGCCGTGCATCCAAGACTAAAATCGAGGCCAGATGATGCCTGTGAGGGCCATTGAGTGATTCCCTAGTTCTTGTTATTCGGACTTAAAGTGACTCTAATTACACCCTGTCGAACTCGAGCTCAATCGGGATTTATAAAACTCAATTGAGCTCACATAATACATTAGAGTTCTTCTAGATTGCAAAGAGCAATTATGTTAAGGAGTAATTGATGGAATAAATATTTGAAGGTTCTAAGATCCTTTGTTAAGCCGATGGAGTTAGGGCAAAAATTCTTCATAGCACCTTATGATCTCCCGCAGCTCCTATCACCCTCTAACAACACTATAAAAACTCTCAAGAGCCAAAAAAAAATGGAGCTTTGGGGATAATCCTAAAGCCTAAATGATCTCGAGAGGGCAGCTGGTGAGGCCGGACTATCCTATTTGTCGTGGGCCATTGTGGCGGAGGTGATTCTAGGAAGATGGTCAGGTAAATAGATCTAACCATTCATTCGATCTATTGATCGAACGATCGGATCAATTTTAATTAGGTAGAGATCGTTTCGGACATTTAATTTCCTAAGTAGGGAGAGGATGGCTCATATTAAGATGCAGCGGTGTCCTGTGTTTGGATCTACACAGTGGATCCGCGTGGTTTTTACTTTCAGCAGTTGGAATTATTTATAATATAAATAATAATTAATAAAATTCTAATATTTAATTAATAAATTATTTCAATTTTATTTTATTATTTTAAACACTTAAACGCACTCTGAAATATCCCATATTTTTACTCTTACCGAATTGAGGGGTGAGGAACTCAAAAATGTAATCAGATTTTTGATAAGAGATATATTAAATTTACTTAATTTTATAGGCATTAAAATATTATTAAAATTTTCATGAAAATTTTGAGTACTTCCAAACACTTCCAAAATACCACCCCTAGCTACTTTGGGTGTGCAAGTCCAATGGCAGACTCCGTTTTCAATTCTAAAGTTTAAATAAATTAGGTATTTTTATAATTATCAGAAAACCATGATGCCAATTATGGCGCCCCGCTCCCTAAGTCCGCAATCATTAGGCTAAGGAGTGGAGTGTCACTCTAGCAAATTCCTCACTTATCATTAGATTAAGTAAGGTCCACAATCTAATAATAGGAGAAGGATGTGCACAGGATATTTATGAAAATCAGTCACTAAATCTATATATTCATACAGAGTGTGGAAGCAATAAGAAGTAAGGATTACATCCATTCACCATACATCAACCATAAAATAAAATGAAATAGCTCAAAAAATAATAATGTGCATAAAGTAAACACAGTCACGAGTATCTATATTATTACATAATTTAATTAAAGTTTAAAAGACTGAAAATGATAATATCACTTGTTCTCTTAATGAAGAAAAAGGCAACTAGAGGTCTTCTACATTAGGTTGCTGCACCTCCTCTAAATAAGGCTCCTCCTTAGGCACTAGCTCCTCAAACTGAACAAGATCTGACATTGTCGGTTTCACAATGCCAGGGTCGCAGTCAATAAAAGAAAATTCTTATTAGACAAATTATCTAAGTACATTTTAGGCAAGTAATTTATTAAGTATTTGTTAATATCACCATTTTACTCTAAACCAAATGAAACATTTATCTAGCATGGGAGCAAGTAAGCATACAATGGGATGAGGATAAGTTATAAATATTATATTTATAACTAAGCAAGAATTTAGACAAAAGCACATCTCAAGTAAATTAAATAAGATAGGGCATACATATGTAATACAATAAGTAAAAATATTGAAAAGAAAAGTCTAACCTAAACATATTAATGATCAAATGACATATGCTAATTTAAAATATAAATCTGAAAATGATACATATAATAAGCAGTAAAGTCAAGCATCATATATATGCATCTACTCAAGTAAATGGGTAACATAGGAAAAATACAGCTAATCGAAATAAAATGCATCAACAACATAATAAACAGTAAGCTAAAAAAAAACTGTAAGGAATGTACAAACTGCAATATCAAAAAGAATTCGCCAATCCGGCCTAATATATTCCCGTAGCCTTTATGGGCTAGGATGGACATAATATCACAATATAGTACAATATGACTGAAGAGGCAAATAATATTATACAAATATTTTTTAGTTATTTTACTTTAGTTTCTGTAGATAATTTCAAAAATAGTTGAGGAGTCAAGCATGTCTATAAGACTGAATGGGTCCCAAGCTTAACACACTCTCCTCAATGAATAATATTAAGCATCCTGATCTCTCCTTACCCCTGTCCATTAGAGTAATGTGCACCATAATTAATCATGTACTGAACCCAAATGCAAATATTTTTCTAATATTATAAGTTTTCATTTTTCATGCAACAATATTTTTCTTATATGACATGTTCAAAGAAAAATAAGCACAAAGTTCAAGAAATGCGTAGCACAAAATCAAGTAGTAAGCAAGGGACTCTATTATACATGGTGATATCATTTATTGTCTAATTTAAACGTTCTAACTATTCCAAGTTACACAAGTTTGAGATCTCCAATTCCTACTATTAAGTGTAACTTAGAAGTACGTTCTTATAGGTTACAAAATATTAGGACTAGCTAGGTCTTAATATGATTAAATCAATGTCGACTATAAGAAATCATCACGACCTAGTTTATAAGTTTAGACATTCTAAACTAAAAGCTTGTCCAAAATTTACCAAGCTAAAGATTATGGATTAAATACCATGAGATTGAGCTTATAGATTAAATACCATGAGATTGGGCTTAACCACATAATCTCAAGGGTAAGACTTAAGATCTATGTTAAATATAAATATGAACTAATGGTTGAGGTAAATCATATTAAGCAAATCAGACTTAATATGATGAATCTCCTATCCTAAATCTATTGTTGAAAGACAAAATAATCTAAATAAGTTGTAATATCTATTAACTAATAAAACCAATGATTCATTCATTGAATAACCCCATTATTTAATAAATGAAATCTAACATAATATTTAATCATATTCTTAAGGAACATATCCTAAGGTGAAGTGAGATTCCTAGTGATAATACTTGAAAAATTTCTAAGAATTGATTGAATTTCTTTACACTTGCTGATTTTATTTAATTAGGGAGGTTAGAGATGGATTTTAGCTAAGTAAGGCATATTAACCTTAGGGATTTTCAAACCTAAAATTGAGATATTTTATAAATTACCCCAATTGAGGGATTTATGACTTAAATTAATCCTAAATTAGTTCTATTATTGATTTTAATGATTTCAAAGGGTATTTTAAGGGTTAAGGATATTTAACCTAAATTTTGGGCAAAATGATTATTTTACCCTTACTTAAGGGTCCAAAAAGCTACTTTTTGATTAAGAGCTCCAAATTAGGATTTCTTACTATCAAAATATTCCTTACTATCTAACATAAAGATAGACACTAAGTGAACTAAATTTGGATAAGAAATGAGTCCTATGAGTCCCATGGGTCTAAACTAAGATTTTTGACCTAAGGGGCATTTTAATAAATTACATCTAATAAAATCTAAATTTTTATGCAGTTTACTATTGGTTGCTATTCAAAGATTCTATAGAGCCCAAGAACACTAAATTTTGAGGTGTAATGAATTAGTTATAGCCATTTTAATTTTCAAGGATAATTTGATAATTTTCTAAACTAAGGGGGGTCAAAAAGCTGACTTTTTTATTTAATGTTCAAATTTAGCAAACTCAGTGGTTATAATTTTCCTATATCACACTATCTTAATTGAGAGTAGACCCAAATTGGACTTCGATTGGTCAAGTTATGACCTAATTAAGTTTAGGATATTTTTGTCATTTCTAATTTTTCTAGGGTTCTGAACCTAAATATTATTTTAGATTATTGTTGGTACTAAAATGCTAAGCTATCTAGCACTTTAAATTTTTGGATTTGGAGTTTAAATGCCTAAGATATGGTCAAATGAATTTTTTTGGATATTACGGCGCGCTGTTGCGCCAGACGGTAATTTCGCCTGTGCGAGACCCTAAAGGCCACATTTCAAGCTCAAATACTCTCAATCTAGAGCATTCTATGAGCGGTGTCATATATCAATGGAAAGGTCTTTCCGATACCTTTCCATTGACATCAAAATTGGCACAAATGAAGCATTCTATCTATATAAACAATGGTGATAAAGGCAGGGGTGTGAAGAATGAATGAAAAACAGAGCATGAGGTATATTACTTTGAAGAACTATAATGGCTTCCATACTTAATCATGGATGTCTAAAGATGTGAATAAGCATAATAGATGAATGAAATGACTAAGAAAGGAGAACAAATGGGTACCTTAGCCTTTAGAAGAGGAAGAAAGAACCTTGGAATGCTTGAAGGAGGAACTTCTTCTTCTTCTTCTTCTTAAGCACAAAGCTCAACTATGGGGGGGAGGGTGGAAGCTCAGGAGCTTTATCTTGATAGCCAAAAATGGAGAGGAAGAGCTGAGCTTCCATTTATAGGAGGAGAAGGAAGGGGGAAAGCCATCATAAGCTAGAAGGGAGGGAAAGAAGAGGAATGATCATATCCATCAAATATTACCATTAAAGAGGGGGAAGGAAGAGGGATGGCCATAGCTATCAAAGCTTTCAATTAATGAGGGAGAAGGAGATGGGTCAGCTGAAAGTGGAGATAAAGGCCAGCCGAATGGAATAGCCAACTAGGAGAGAGAAAGAAGGAAAAGAAAAAAAAAATTGGGAATAAATAACCATTTATTCCTTTAATTAATTAAAAATTCTGATTTTAGAAACGTGCTCCAAAAATTCCTAAGAATTCACCCCAAGCTAGTATGGGGGTGACGATTGCAACAGCGAAGTCGAATTTCAATTTCGACGATTATTTAATTATTCTATTTTCTGGGTATTTAATTATATTAAAATATTATCAAAAATCTAACGACTTCCAAGTGCGTCCAAAACATTACCCTTAGTTAATTTGGGGGTGATGATTGCAACGGCAAAGTTGGATTTTGATTTCAAGGTCAAAATAAATACCTCAATTTTCTAATTAATTTAAATATATTAAAATATTCAAGAAAATTCAACGACTTCTAAAAAATCTCAAAATTTCACCCTTGGCTAATCCGAGAGTGAGGATCACAACAGTGAAGTCGGATTTTAATTCTGATGAGTATTTAATTTTCCAATTTTTGGGGTATTAAATATTATTAAAATATTCGTCGAAATTTTGACGACTTTCGATTGACTCGAAAACCTCGCCCCTAGCTAATTTAGGAGCAATGAGCGCAATGGTGAAGTCCGATTTTTTATTTGAGGGCAATTTATATAGGTCATTTTCCAGAGTTTCTGAATTTCTCAAAAATCAGGATGATCTATTTGACTCTTGATTTGGACTAGGTCTTAATGGATGACTCTTAATGACTTGATTAACACTTTAGGATTAAGATTAGGATGGAGATTAGTCTTAATTGATAAGGGTAACAACTTGAGTTGTTACATGATACATGAAACATGTTATGCACATCCAAGAAGTTTTCAGGCAACTCTAATCTATACGTAGACATTCCAATTCTCTCTATCACCTCAAAAGGTCTTAAGTACCTTGGACCCAGCTTTCCAAAAATACTAAATCTCTGCACACCTCTCATTGGACTCACTTTAAGATAAGCTCTATCACCCACTTAAAATTATAACTAATGATGAGCATCATGATATTTCTTATGCCTATCCTATGCTGCTATCATATTGCGTTTAATCAGCCGAACTTTATTAGTGATTTCTTCAATTAAATTGGAACCATCAAGTTGCGAGTCTCCTACTTCAGTCCAAGCAATAGGAGTTGTACACTTACTTCCATAAAGAGCTTCATAAGAAGCCATACCAATACTGGACTAATAGCTATTATTGTAAGCAAACTCAACTAATACTAAGTGATCTTCCCATGATCCACCGAAGTCAATTACACAAAGATGCAAGAGATCTTCTAAACTCTGATTAATACGTTCATTCTGATCATTTATCTAAAGATGGAAAGCAGTATTAAATGCTAAATTTGTTACCAAGTCTTGCTGAACATGTTAAGACCTTGGCATATCATAAATGCATAAGTCATGTCAGTATACTTAAATAAAGTATACCATTATTATAACTTTGGCATATCATAAATACATAAGTCATGTTAGTATTAGCGGAGCAATTGGATCACCTAAGGACTCTGTTAGCAATGCATTCACTCACCTAAGAATCTATGGAGTGTCCATGAGAGACCAAATCAGCATATTAGTGGCATACAGTTCTATGGCATATTCAGATACATAATTATGAATTCAGTGGCATACATCATAGTTTTAAATCAGTATTTATTCAATGTTAGATTTGTTTACTATTTCACCTACATTTCAGCAATTAGTTGCCATTTCAGATATACTTATTATTTTTCCTATATTTTAATATTTAGTTTGCAGTTTCAGCTTTACTTTCAGTTTTGTATAATTTTATTTTCAGTTATTTCAGTTACAGTTTTGTATTGCTTTATCTTTGGCTATTTTAATAATTTTCTGCAATTTTGTTTAATCACTTAAATATTAAAATAAAAAAACTATAACTGTTTAGAATAGATTTCGAAGTGTTAGACTCATTATCTAACACGTGGCACTTTTGGGATCTAATGATTTTCCAGATCCAGAGCAGTTTGTAGAGCCAGATCAGGAGCTAGTTCAAGAGATCCAAGAGGAGTTTGTGAAACCTTAGAGGACACTCCATCAGTATTTACTTTTCTACACTAGTTTATTTTTAGTTCAGCATTTAAACTTTATTTTATATTTCATAAGAATATTATAATAACTCTGGATATTTTCTTTTTTCTTTTTCTGAGATGAGTATTTTATTTAGCTTCTGTGATCAATGTTTTTGGATATATGCTTTAGCTTCTGCACTCTGTATTTACTTATACTTATACTTAGTATTGTAATGTAATCAGCATACTAAAAATATTATTATACTTATATATATTGGATTCCTCATATTTCACTCATGATCCAATATATGTATGTAACTAATACTTAGTATAAGAATATTATTCTTATCTTAAATATTAGCTCTCGACCCTTCTTAAGATTGAGTCCTTTTCAATTCTAGTTTCAGCTATTTGGGGAGGTGCGAAATTCCTTCCTGAGTAGCGCACCATTCCGCCGCCATCTGTTTGTAAAACCTTAAACATACTTCAGTTGCACGCATTGACAGGACGGGGCCCTACATTGGATGAGTCACTCTAAGTAGAATTGTAGAGTCTCGATCTTATCCAATGTGATTGGATAAGTACAGTACAGCTTAAAGTAAATCTTCCAAGCCTAAGTGTATTTTAATTAGGGAACTCGAATACTTAGTTTGAGAATATAAACTGTGATCGGGTTCTGCTCCTTATCGTCATGTGTTTAAATAAGTGCAGTTAAACAAACTAAATATCTCAAGTCATTCTTCTTAGAACACTAAATATGATTGTAATTAGGGTATTTAACAGCTTAGTTTGAGAGAATAAACTGTGACCGGGTTCTGCCCCTTATTATCGTGTGCTTTGATAAGTATAGTTAAACAAACTAAGTGCTAAATTCACCTTTCTTAGAAATATACCAACTATGTGTATACAACCCCTTTAGTTGACAATTTTAAGTATAATCTTAACTAAGATCATTCAGTAACTTAGAATTAGGAGTCAGAATTCATTTAGATAAATTCTGCACAATAGAGATAAATGGAATCATTATTAAATATAAAATTGATTTTTGAATTTTGATAATTTAAAACATATCATCATTAAAGCCTTGGCATATCATAAATGCAAAAGTCATGTCAGCATTAGCGAAGTACTTGGCTCACATAAGGACTCTATTAGCGGAACGTTCGTTCACCTAGGAATCTGTGAGGTGTCATGAGACACCAAGTCAGAATATCAGTAGCATATAATTTTATGGCATATTCAGATGCATAATTATAAATTCAGTGGTATACAACATAATTTTAAATCAACATTTATTCAGTTTCAATTTGCTTACTATTTCACCTACATTTTAGTAGTTAATTTCAGTTTCAAATTTATTCATTATTTTTCTCCACATTAAGTATTCAGTTTATAGTTTTAGTTTATTTTACTTTCAAATTTATATTACTTTTTTAGCTATTTTACTATCTTTTCTATAGTTTTGTTTAAATTATCTAAATGTTAAATAGTATATAATTTTAACTGTTAGAGTAGCTTTTGATGTGTTAAACTTATTATCTAATACGTGGTACTTTTGAGATCCGACAATTTGCTAGATTATGAGCAGTTTGTGGAGCAAGATTCGGTAGATACTCAGGAGATCCAGGAGGAGTTTCTATAGCACTAGTGGAATCTCCTCTTGCCTTTACCTTATGATTAGTTATTTTTAATTCAGCATTTAAACTCTATTCTATATTTTAGTAAACTGTTGTAATAACTTTGAATGTATTCTCTTTTCTTTTTCTAAGATGAATGTTTCATTTAACTTCTGTGATGAATGCTTCTAGATGCATGCTTTAGCTTCCGTATATTATATTTACTTATACATATACTTAGTATTGTAATGTGATCAGAATATTCATAAAATGCTAGTATTCGTGTAACTTGGATCTTATCTGTATTCAAATCCAAAACACATAAGTACCCTATCTAATATTTAAGATAAAAATACTACACTTATCTTAAGGATTATTACTGAATCCTCTTCTCTTGAGATTGAGTCTCATTCGTTATTGTGCTCAATAGGTGTAACAACCCAAATTGTTACCCTAGTCAATTAAGACTAATCCAAGTCTTGATTTTGATCATAGTTCACTAATTAAGTTAATAAAATTTCACCACCAAAGCCTAGTCCAAATAAATGACCAAATGGATCAAACCCTAATTTTGGGAATTTTAGGAATTCTAGAAACTGACTTAATTATTTTGACATCAGATCGAAAATCAGACTTCACCATTGCGCTCATTGCCCTCAAATTAACTAGGGGTAATGTTTTGATGGCAATTGAAGTCGTCAAAATTTAGTCGAATATTTAATATATTTAAAATTCCCTAAAAATTGGGAAAATTAAATACTCGTCGGAATAAAAATTTGACTTCGCCGTTGCATTTCTCACCCCTCAATTAGCTAGGAGGGATTTTATGAAAATTTTTGGAAACCATTTAATTGCTTAAATCTAATTAAATGAAATAATTTAATAACTAATTTATTAATCTAATTAATTTATTTATAAACTATCTTCCTTTTATTCTTATACGGCAAGTTACTGATTCCTTACCCTCATTCTATTGCATGTCGTTCGCCTAACCCTCTCGAGCGGCCAGTCCTTCGAGTGAAGGATCAAGCGACGCGTGGCTCTCACCGTGCGGCTTGTCCACCACTCGAGGGCATCGGTGACTCCGCCGCCGCCCCTTTTTATCCTCCAATACCTCATCTCTCACGTAGCAGGCTGAGCTCCTCACTCCTTGACCCTCATCCATTCGGTACAGCAAGGAGTCATCAATCCTTCTTCATCTTGTTGAGCTCCTCCAACGCCAACCTCTTCCACCATTCGACCTCCCTATCTCACCAACGCAAGCAGGTACCCCTCCTAAACCCTAAAGTTGTGAATTAAGTACTTCGCCCGATTTGTTCTCTGCAGTTTCATCTATGAAGTTCTAATTCACTTGCATTGCAAATGATTATTTTGTGCACTTGATGATTTTAGTACTATGAAATATTGTTGTCAAGATCTTTTAAGTGCATATTTTGGCTTGGTATATTTTCATTGTGATGATAGGAACAATCTCTTTCCTTCTTCATAGACATTGTTGAAACAGGACATACCCATATAAGAAAGCTCATGGTTATATATCAATCGTTTGTTGTATTTTATAACAGAAACTACAAATTGTTGATGGGATTCATCTAATCCTTAAAGATTAAATTTTTGTAAAGCGAGGGTTCATTTGGTTAAGAAACTAGGCACAGTCCCTATGCTGCAAGGGAAGGTAAAAACAAAGAAAATATATATTTATATATTTGGAATATATAAAATAATTGCTATAAGAATAAATTGCTGTTTCTCATTATGCAATTGGAATAGATAAGGATCACTTCTAGAAACCATTACATGACAGATTATGAATTTAAATATTTGATAGAAAATAAAAAAAACGAACTAAAGCTAAGAGCAGCTATACAACATCATCATCTTAACCATATCTGAAAAAAAAAAATGGTTGGCAGGCTTTCGGTTACCTCTTCCTTCTTGCGGTTCTCTTTCTTTGTTCCTTGGGCTGAGTTTCATTTCTTAATTTCCTTCTTAAATTTTATATATGTTTTTTCCTTTCGACAATGCTTCTAGAATTTAACAAATAAGGAAGATGTTTATAATATCAAAGCTGCTTATTAAATCTTGTTTAATTAAGAGTATGTGTCTCCAAATACATTCCATTTTTACATTTATCAATCTCAAATAGTTTATTAAATATTTAGTTCATATGCAACTTTAGCTGTAGAGTGGGTTGGGCTTACACTTGGTTGAGACGCATGCCTTCTTTATCCATTTATGATGCTTAAATAGTATGTTTTACTTTCACTATCTATTTCATTTATTTATATCATTCTTCAAGTTGATTCAATAGCACATCGTTATTACAAAATATGAAACATTTAGTTGTGCACGCATTTATTCTTAAGAGTATATATCATTATAATTATAAATGTAAATGCTAAGCTAAAGGAAAGAATAAATTATTTTTGTTGCTAGTTAACGGTTTTTTTTTGACCTTATTGTTTTGTTTTATTATCAAACAACACAAATTTATATTATTGTTGTGTTGTTATTCTCAAGTTATAAATAGTAAACTTAATTTTTTTTTATATTACTAATATTCTCATTAATAGTAGAAGTGTTGTTGTTTTAACTGCGAAATGAATAGTAAACTGTGAAATGAATTGTAAACTGCAAAATAAATAGTAACCGAACTGTGAAATGAACAGTAAACTGTGAAATGAATAGTAACAGAACTGCGAAATGAATAATAACCAGAATTGTGATGTGAATGGTAACAGAATTGCGAGTTTAATAGTATATTTTCTTTTTATGTAAAATAATTAAGTATTAAGCTTCATGATATGAGAATCATCTCACATCATGCATTCTTTAAATCTTCTAACCTTTCAATTAAGCTTTCAATCAAGATTAATTAAGTTTAGTGCTTGAGTGTTCATCTTATTTTTTTTAGGATGCCTCCCTTAAGGATAAAGACTCGAAGATTAGGTTAGACTTCACTCATTAGGTAAATGGGTTATCCAATGAGTGAAACTTTGATTTTTTTACTAGTTTTTAGATTTTACAATGTAGAGAGGTTAGTTTGCATTTAAATTCTAGTTTAGACTTTATAAATTCATTAATCAGGTCGATTGATTATATATTTAACCTAAGTAGATGTCACTGATTTAATTTATTTTTACCTTATAGGACCGTAGTACTGAGATTATACTGGATAGTAGGATATTAGAGATTATGAGTTTGTATAACTTCAGATAGTTAGAACATATTAAATTAGAAAATAAATGATATAATAGAGTATATATAGTGTTATTTAAACCATGTTTGCATACTTTACTTTCCTTAATGTTGAACTTTACTGACTTTGCCACTTCAGATGATAATATTACTGACTTGCCATATTAGATGATATATGGTAACATTATTGACTTTGTCATATTAGATGATGTAGGATAATATTACTAACTTTCCACACAAGATGATGTAGGATAACATTACTGACTTGCCACATTATATGAGGTAGGATAACTGTATTTACGTTGCCTCATTTTATGATGTGTCTTACTTATTCTACCATCGCAGTGTTATTGCTTATATTATGTATTTTTGGTAATATGAGGAATATCCCCCAGATGACTTATATCATGTATACCTAGGGAATGTCCCCTATATGATTTTCATTCAGTATTCATATTAACTTAGGAAATGTTTCCTAGATGCAGAAAGTCTATTTTCATTATACTCTGGGAAATATTTCCTAGTAGTATCTTACTTGTAATCCTGTAGCTCTGATAAATGTCTCATGAATGCTTCTGTACTTGATTTTGAACTGTACTTAATGTATTGCTTTAGTATTATACACAACATTTTCTTTACAATGATTTTATACTATTTCAGCCTTTATTTTATATGTTTCAGCAATTCTTATTTTTACATATATGTAAGCATGTTATGATGTTAGACTTACTTCAGTTCTATTCCTTGTATTTTTATTTAGACTTGATTAGACTTGCTTAGAGTGTAGTGATGTCATTAAATACATGATCTTAATCAGCCTAAACTATACTTAGGCAATATGTATAACTAGATTTTTCTTTTTTTGGCTGGAACCCTAGCATTGTGAAACTGAAAATGTCAGTTCCTGTGGAATTTAAGAATTCAGTACTTGTGGTAGAGCCACTTCAGGAGGAGCATCAGTCCAGAGTTGAAGAGTTTTAATTTGTCTTTTTCTTTAGTAAGGATGAGCGAGATTTTCTTTCATTTAAGTTTATTAAAATTGATGTAATAATTTAGATATTCTATATATTTTATCTAACTGCGTTGTTTCATTCTGAGCTGTATGTTTATCGTTATATTTGTGTTAAGGTGGGTCTGGGTGTGATAGTTTATCTTTCTTGCTTTCACACTCTGCGATGTTATTTACTTAGTGATTGACTTTCTTGCTTATGTTCAGGGCACATCCTTCTCTTGTTAGTGGATTGAGGATTATACTTAATCTAATAATAAGTGAGGGATATGCCAGAATGATACACCTCCCCTTAACCTAATCTTGAGGACTAAGGGGTGGGGCACCATAGCAGGTTTATTCGAGGAAGTTCAAATTTCTTCCCGAGTAATGTATCGTTCCGTCGCCAATTGATATTCCTTAAATTAATTGCATGCGGTGACGAGAAGGGGTGTTACATGCGGTCTCGTCTCAGGCCAGGTCGGGCCACCGCCTGCGTGGTGTCATATTGGGCCGCCGTGTGTCGAGCAGCAGCACAGTGGGTTTCACCTCCCTCAGCATCTGCCATTCGCTGAGGCCCGCATGCATGTAAATCATGCGCTACCTTCCGTAATTGGTATGGTGGGACCCGCTCCATCCTATAGCTAGGACCTGCCTCTGTTGCCAGATAACTCATTGTGGGTCCCGCTCATTTGATCGACTGTTAATCAATTATTAATTTAACCTGGTTAATTTAGATTAATTTAGTTTAATTTCCTGAAATTCAATCCCTCATATATATAAATCCACAAGTTGAAATCTATTGAATATATATCTCATTTTACTCAAAAAAATAAGAGGATTAATATGTTAATCTCCAATTTTTTGTCGGATGAGTATTTAGCAAAGTGATATTTAGGACCCCTAATTAAGTCCTAATTGACCATAATCTTTCATGGCTCATAACTTTGCACCCACTAATCTTAGCATAGTCAATATTAGTCTCATTTTAATTAGGAGAATATCAGGAATATTTTTATAGTGTTAATTTGGTTATTTGGTTAATATTTTGACTAATGACTTCTTAGTCTTTTCCTTAAATACCCCTTAAACCCTAAAAACTTTAATTGATCATAACTTGATCAATTGGACTCCAAATTTGGTCATCCAATATATTATTTTGATCAGGAAAACTTAATTAATAGTAAACTGTAAGAAAATTTACGTTTTGATGAGTAAATTTCCTAATTTGCTCTAATTACCCTAGAAATTGATTAGCTCATAAATTAATCAAATAGAGTTCAAATTAGGTCTACTCTCAGTCATAGTACTCAGTATATTATAAGAAAACTATAGCCACTAAATTTACTGAATATGGATATTATTTGAGAAAGTTAAGTTTTTGACCAATTTATAAACCTCCTAGTTACATATTTGAACCATAAATAAGTTTTAGCTATAACTTGACCAATACATATCAAAATTTAATAATTTTAGATTCTATGTAATCCTTAAGCTGTAAACAACAATAAACTGGCTAATTTTTTAGACTTTATTAGGTAAAATTACTAAATTACCCTTATGAGCTAAAATTCTTAAATTAAGCTCACAAGGCTTAATCCTTGTCCAAATTTAGTATACTTACTGTCAATCTTTATATTAAATAATAAGTAATTATTTGGTATCAATAAATTTTAATTTGGAACTTCAAATCAAAAAGTAATATTTTAGACCCTTAAATAGTGGGAAAATGGTCATTTTGCCCAAATTTAGATTTAAGTATCCTTAAACCTAAGAATCATAGTCTAATCACTTAAATTAATAATATAACTGATATGGAATCAATTTTAAAAGGCTTAGACTCATTAAATTGATATTTAAGAAAATCTTAATATTTAGCTCAAAAATCTTTAAGTAAATTAATAAGTTTCATAATATGGATTTATGTCCACATTATGTTAATTCTAAGTTCTCTTAATCAGTAATAAGATACGTTAAGATTAATTGACATAAGTGCTTAAATCCTCACCTTTCATCCTAACTTAATCTATTAAGAATGTCCTTAAGTCTTCCTTTTAACCCTCATTAAGCCCGTGCAAGCTATTGGTATATTCGGAGATCACATAAATCCCTTGAGGGGGAATGTGTGTGTTTACAGTTGACCCCATTTACAGATAAGTTGAGTAGACGTACTCAACTCCTCACTTGTTCTGCGCCCACAGAACAAATTACAAGATAAATAAATTATAAATTATATTTGTCACAATCTTATTGATTGTGAATGATATATTCAGTATTTAAACTAAAATGACTCACAGCATTTTAAATCTTTCAAAATTTTATATAGTGTAAAATCTCATATAAAAATGCAGTTTTTTTACTTACACTGTTTTTCTTATTTAGCATACAAAATTCATTTGAACATATTCATATTTTCCTTTATTTTGCAAATACTTCAAATGCTATACTAACCTAATTGTTGTAGGATTTGTTAAAATACTCTAGCATTGTGATGAAAAATTTTTGCATACCCTCCTTACTATTTTATGCTTATTGCACCGCTTATACTATAAATTGTAAATGTCTAATGTGATATCCGCTTAATTAATATTTAGCCTACTTTTAAAACGTACTTAGACTTTAAAGTCTAACCACTTTTTTATTTTTTTGACTGTATCCTACCGTATTTAAAAACCAAAATATGGTAGATCAGGAGCGTGGAACTGGACCTGCAGTTAAAGAAGAATCTGAGCAATAATTGGGAGAAGTTAATTTATTTTTATATTTTTATGTGAGAATCAGCTTTATGAATGAACATTTGTAAATTAAATATTTTGTGATGCGTGTAACATATTCTTTCATGTCATTTGTAATTTTATATTATAAATAATAAATATTTGAGTTAGAATAATAGAATTTCCTTCAACCCATAGATCTTTATAATAAAAAGTAGTATCTAATGTTGAGTTAGAATTACCTAACTCAATATTAAATACTACCATAACACCCATTGTTAGACTATTATATTTAATCTAATAGTGAGCTGTTACAATATGCATTATTGGAATCGTGTCAATTGAATTATCTTACAATCAAATTAATTGATTTAGTGATTAAGACTCAGATCTTAATTAAGATAATTTAGGGTTTAACCCCTAGCCTTACCAGAATTAAGACTAATGCTTAATTTAAAGGTCAATGACAAATTAATGTATTATTGGTGTATTATTGATGTCAAATTTCAGATTTAGATTAAGTATCATTTACTTAATCAAGTTCTTAAGATTCTTATGTTCAAGTATAGTTTAATATCAATTTAAGCACATTTAGGTGTCCAAATAAATGTTAAAGTTCTTTAACGTACATCTTAATATCATGAAAGCATATGAAGATAAAGTGATATAACAATAGAAGGTAATTAAGGCTAATTAAATACTAAATCAAATCAAAGGAGTTAGCACTTGATTACAACTCTAAAAGACTTAGGTTTCATACAATTTGGTTATTAAGATATACCTAATCAATATAAGCATTCAAAGATTCTATTATTTAGCATTTGGCATAAAAATACTTAATGCACATAAGAGGTCCTTGCACATGCCATAAAAGGGCAAATTTTCAAAGATAAATTTTCACTTAGAATTTTATGCAATGCTCAAAATTAACTAAACTAGGTTCAAATTTTATATAATTCGGTCCCCCTAGGGACCTTAAAATATAAAAACACTGAACTTTTGGCCATTTCAGCCAATTCTGGGCGCTTCAGCGCGCTGCAGCGCTTTTGATGCTGCGGCGCGCTACAGCGAGACCAATCCAAGAGTTGGATGCTACGACGCGCTGTGGCAGATTAACTTGCAGCAACACTGTTCAATTAATTTATTTTCTGGTTTCATATAGTTTTCTAGAAATGACAATGCGGCCTGCTGCAGTGGTCCATCTTTCGTGTGACTGTTCAATAAAATTTTCTCTTGATTACCTATAGTTTTCCCCGAAATGACGCTGTAGCCCGCTGCGGCGCGCCACAGCAATTTGCTTCCAGGACATTATTTTCGCTCCAGAAGCACTGTGGCGTGCTACGACAGATTCAGTTCGAACTCGGGCGCTACGACGCGCTGTAGCACCTGACGATGATTTTGCTTGTGCAAAAACTGTAAAGGGTCACATTTCAAGCTCAAATACTATCAATCCAGAGCATTCCATGAGCGGTGCTATATATCAATGGAAAGGTCTTTCTGATACCTTTCCATCGATACTAAAATTGGCACAAATGAATTATTCTAACTTTATGAAACATGAAGTTAAAGGATTAGGTATACAGAATGGATTAAAAATAGAGCATGAGATTTTTAAAACAATATGATGCATTAATGAACTTTAATAGCTTCCATACACAATCATGGATTTCTAAAGATACAAATAAACATAATGGCAACATGAAGAAGACAAGAAAGAGGAGCAAATGTGTATCTTTAGCCTTAAGAGAGGAAGGAGGAACTCTGTTTTTCTTTAAGGACTTTGGAGGAAGAGAGCTCCTTCTTCAGCATAAGGACAACAATGGAGGAAGGAGGGAGGGAGCTTCAGCCTTATCTTGACAGCAAAATGGAGAGGAAAGGGGTTGAGCTCCATTTATAGGACGATAAAGAGATGGGATGGAGGCATGGCTAAGAGGAGAGGGGAGGGATTGCCTCAGCTATCCTTGCATGCAAATAGCGATGGGGGAGCGTCAAATGGAGTATGGTCAGCCTGAAGAATAGCCAGCTAGGAGAGAGGGAAGAAAGAAATATGAAATAGAAATTAAAAATAAATAAATATTTATTTCTTTAATTATTTAAAAATTCAGATTTAAGAAACGCGCTCTGAAAAATCCCAAAATTCACCCCTAACTAATTTGGGGGTGAGGAATTCAACAGCAAAGTCAGATTTTGATTCCGATGATTATTTAATTATGCTAATTTTTGGGGTTATTTAATTATATTAAAATATTATCGAAAATTCGATGACTTCCAAACGCATCCGAAACATTACCCCTAGCTAATTTGGGGGTGAGGATCGTAATAGCGAAGTCGGGTTTTGATTTTGATGTCAAATTAAATATCTCAATTTTCTAATTAATTAAATATTAAAATATTCTAAATATTCGATTTAGCTCTGAATTGCTTCAAATCTTTTAGGTTTGGTTCTAATGACTAGGTGAACTTAATAGAATAATAATTATGATATGATTAAGCTAAAATTAAGCAGGGTAACAACTTTGGGTTGTTACACTCCTAAACTTATTAGGGTTCGGGAGAGGGAGAATGTGAATCATGAAGACAAGGGGGTGCCAGACTATTTTTGGAGGGCTGGGAAGAGTTGCAATTAAACAAACAAATATTCAACCCTAAATGGAGGTGATTTTATAGAATATTGAGCTCCATTGGACCCGAGGATGAAATCTCTGGTCGAGCTCGATTGAGGGCTTGGTTATTTGTGTGGCGACCCCACCGCTGGGTCAGCATAGCTAATCCAGCGTTAGTGCTCACTCCTCAGGATCATATCGGGGTTTAATATAATAGTGTATTTAGAGGTGCATAAAATACACACTTCCATATTCATTGCAATATTCACAAATACCAGAATAATAAAGAAAATATATATTCATTTTAAAGATAATAATTATTTTATAAAATCTATTACACACTAAGCAAAAGTTTAAAACTTTAAAAAAATTAAAGTATAAGTTGCTCCATCATGTATAAGCTCCTCCTCAAAGATTTGATCCAAAGATTGTTCCTAAACTGCCATGTATATATATATATATATATATATATATATATATATATGATAGGGAGAACAAAAAAAAAGAAAAGAAAAAAAAATTATCAGACACAAAGGTCTAACTAAGGTTTGTAGAATATCAAAATTTATATTTAAGTGACATGATTCTGCATTAGAAGCATATACAAATAAAATATGATATTTAAGTATGATATGCTTACAATTATAAATGTAATATACATATTTAAAATATATATTTATTCTGAAAGAAAATATAGCAATATATAATATTATTCTGTTGGGCAAAGTTATAGAATAATCGAGAAAGTAAATACGTCTATCGAACTATTTGAGATGTGGGTTCTATACTAACTACACATTTCCCCTCAAAAGGTATGTGCAGTCTCCTTATTTCTTTAGATATCAGCTTGTCCTGGCCTAACATATTGTTTGTATAGACCTGAGATCAACTTGAATGAACTCATGATACTAATTTTTGATCATTTATTTCAAGTTTTGAGCACAAAATATCATATAAATATATCAAAGTGGGTCAAAGCTTAATAACGATATAAATACTGTAAATAAAATAATTAAATGAAAAGAAAATTATTATTCATTTTATTTTAGTAAAAATATCAATATTAAAAGTATCTTAATTATTTATCATTATATATTAAAAATAATAATTTATTTTTATATTATGATAAGTAATATATACATATATATAAATGATAGAAATGAAAATTACAAAAATTAAAAAAAAATATATATATATATATAAAAGAAAATGATTGAAATAAAAGTTGTAGAATTTAGAAAATATATACATATATATAAAAAAAGAAAATAATAAAAATGAAAGTTACAAAAATTAAGATATATATATATATATATATATATTTATATGTATATATAAAAAAAGAAAATGAAAGAAATGAAAGTAGCAGAAATTAAGAAATATATACATATATAGAAAAAAAATGACAGAAATAAAAGTTCAAAAATTAAGATATATATATATATATAAAGAAAATGACAGAAATAAAAATTGCAAAAATTAGAAAATGTATATATATATATATATAATGTCATAAATGAAAGTTACAGAAATTAAAATATATATACATATATAGAAAAAATAAAATGACAGAAATTAAAATTCCAGAAATTAGGAAATATAGACATATATAAAAAAAATGACAGAAATAAAAGTTACAGAAATTAAAAAATATATACATATATAAAAAAAAGAAATGATAGAAATAAAAATATAATAATAATAGTAATAATATTAATATTAATAATAATAATAGTATTATTATTATTATTATTAAAAGAAGAAAAAGAATAAATAAAAAAGATAGAAAATATTTCATTTCTTTCTCATTTCTTATTCTATCTTATTTGATGAGTCTTTATAGGAGGTCAACAGGGGGAACAGGCGGTGGATGAAGAAGAAGTGGGAGGAGACGAGACAGGGAGGAGTTGGGGATGAGTGGGGGAAGTGGGAAGAGAGGAGTAAAGAAATGTATTTATAAACTTTTTTTAATTAATTAATAAATTATTCTTTCTTTCTTCCATGATAATATTTTTAGCGTCTTTCACTTAAGTGCATGAGTGTTCAATTTGACTTTCTACTCATCCTTTTTATCCCTTCATTCTCTCTCCTCTTTCTCTCTCTACTTTCTCTCTCTTCCATTTTTTTATAGAAAATAATGAAACTTGACATAGAGGTGTATATTAATGAGAAAAATACACTCGCGTATTTTTTAATTTGGAGCAATATTTTATTTTTATTAATTTTTGAAGATAGAAACTTTAAAAATTAATTCTGGTCAATCCGGAGCTCTAAATTTGATGAAATTTTTTCTGTAACCTTTTGTAATATTCTTAATTCAATGACACTAAAATTGTTAAATTTAGATTTGTATTTAATTTTTCCAATTTACTTAATTTAAATAATCAAAAATTAATTCAAGAGTTTTCGTTATCTAGATTGTTCCAAAACTTGAGTATTACAATCTCAAAGTATACTTTATCCAACGGTATTTTTAGTTTGCCCTAATTTTGAAGTCACTCAGGATTCTGATTTTTTGAGTTGGGTTTAGTCTTAATTATCATAGTAACGACTTGAGTCATTACAATTTGCCCATTTGAGCTCAATCTATGCCAAAGTAGCCCGAAAATGGTCCTTCCCACTTTGGGAATTTGTTGGGGACATCTGCAAACGAAAGTGACATCAATATTTTCTCCAGTTCAAATTTTGCAATTTCCATTGTTCGTTATCAGGGTCGGCTAGGGATGGAGGTGAACAATGCTGAGTTTAATCCCAGTTGCCCGAATTGATTTTGTGGTTAGATCTTTATCTCAATGACGGATATCAAACAAATTAAATCATGGCCATTGATTTAGGCTTAGATCCAACAAATAAGATCCAATCCAACGTCGTTGGATCTAAATGGGAAAACATAGAATGGTCAACATTGATCAATTTTCATGTTTCATGTTTGGGCCATTGATAGGATTTCCACGGTTTCAAAATAAATATGTTTAAATCGGTTTTAACTAAATTGAATTCTATTAAAATCATAAAGTTTTAATTTAAATAAATATATAAATTGTATTTTGTGAATATTATGATTGTTTCAATTCTAAAAATTATGAAACTTGCATTCATAACAAATTTTGATACGAAGAATTCAAATATGAAATCAGATTCATGGTTCGAGGTAAAAGATTTTTCATAATTTTTAGAGGTATTTATTTACATTAAAATAATAATAAAAAAAAATTTATTCTTGATTAATTTGTCTATAAATTTTCAATATTTGTTTCTAGTAAATTAATAATCTAATTATGATGAAATCTAACTTCTAATGGGTTGTTACATAAGGCACATAAAAATATTAGTCTTTCTATTACATTAGTCATTAATAATGAAATTTTGTATAACCCTTTTTTTCAAATAAAAGCTAAATACATGTTTAATAACATAATTAAAAATGCTTTCTTAATCATTGCACAAACACATGCATTCAAGATCTACAATCATACCTAATAAATTCATATATTTAAAAATCAAACTTTCATTGTAACATTATGCCACTCATTTTTCTTATAAAACTCTATATATACTATGATACTTATTTAAAGTAAAATAACTTGAATTCTTGTATAATTCAATTCAAATATTTTATCATGCTACTGTTAAAATCTTATACATTATATTCATCTTTTACATGCATAACACAAACTTATTCTTCATTTACATATTTAACACAACTTTTTTAAATATCACAAAAAAACAATAAACTTTTTCAATACATAACTAAAACCATATTCTTACTCATCTTTATTGCATCCGTCGCCATCAGGTCGTAGAGTGTGTACGCTGCCGCCAAATACTCGAGTCTGGGCTCGCAATCATTGGCAAATTTGACATAAGAAGTAAAGTTTATGATTTCTTTGTAATGTTTAAAAAAGTTGTGTTAAATCTGTAAATAAAAAATTTGCTTATGCTAAATTTGTAAATGAAAAATAAATTTGTATTAGGTCCTATAAATAGTTATTTATGGTGGATTGTCTAAAGCTCCACATTGCTTAAGTAATTATTTCATGACATTAATTGATGTAAACTCAAATTAATATGTAAACAAAATAATAAATGTTGAGATATAAATGTGTTAAATCTCTAAATGAAAAATAAGTTGTGTTTAATAAATGTGATAATTTTAATGGAATGAAAATATGTATTTGACATATAAAATTTATATATTTAATAATTAAATTTTGAATTTTATAATATTTAAAATTATTATATATATATATATATATAATTTTTTTTAATTTAAAAATAATTACAATATCTTAAATTGAGTAATATATTCGATGTATTATGCAAATTTTAAATTTAGAAGCTAAACATCTTTATGGGACACGTATACAGTTCATTTGCCGGGACAGCATTGGAAATCATGCCGCACCTATCCTCAAGGTTGAGTTGCAGCAGAGGATGTGCGGAGATGAGAAAATAGACATGATTATTTACCGAGCGTTGCAGCTTCGTTACAAGATTGCTGACGCTATTCCGGTCGGCGGAGATGGAGGATCAATGGATTCAGATGAGCAGGGGAGTCTATTCGGCGTTCGAGAAGCCCTCGAGTCCTTGGAGAAGCAGCTTCTTTCCTTGCAGGTCTCTCCCTTTGCTAACTCCACTCCATCACATTACTAGTCCCTTCTTTAATTTTTCTTCTGGGGCCCTAATCTGTTGAACAAAGACGGCGATTAATAACTGCTTGATTCAAGTCTAGGAGCTTTTCAGCTTTTGTTGGAAATTTTCGAACCTTTAAATGAGTATTCGAATGGATTAAACCTATTGAAGGTATTCTATTTGTAAATGGTTTAAGGAGAATTTGAGCCTTGGTTATGACATGCTGGCATGTTTTCTTCATTTTATTATCATCTCAGCCATAGCAATGGTTAAAGTCTTATGGCTCTCATGGTTAATTTTGTATCTCATTAATTTGTTGATCCTGCGGGTTCATCCATTTATTGATCCCTGTAAATAGGTTGGAAGAGCTTTTATCTTCTAGGGCTTATCTGTAAATTTAGAATCACCTGCTGGCATTTATGGGTTGATATTAGCCAAAAGGGATTACTAATTCCTTAAATCCGGATTTAATAAATCTTAGAAATGTTAAATCCCGAATACCTACTTAGCTCAGAATTTAATAAATCTTGTTAAATTATGAACTGTTTGGATGTATAATTTAGAAGATTTAGGGATTTAAAGATTTATCTAAAAATGACAGAAAGCATTCAATTTAGAAGATGTGAAAAGTTGCCGTTCTCTTAGAGTTAGAATTGTGGAGAAAGGCATTCAGTATTCATAAAACTCGTCGAAAATTCAGAGTTTGCACATCAGAGGGAAATGCAATAACAATTTGTGCTTTGAAAGGCAAAGCATGAGAAAAGTTTATCAAGATTGAGCCTCGAGTTCAATAAAATTGCATGAATTTTCATCGACAAATCATTCACAAAATGCAAGTGAGAGAAAGCAAAAGAATTAACTGAAATAGGCTTAAAACAATGTGTGATGCAAGCTTCTTGAAGTAAATATGAAAGGAAATCCATAGCAATCACTAAATAAAAGGCGAGGGAACAACCTTGACACAAGCTCATCTACCATTTCATCGATCAATCTTAGCAAAATAAGATTTTGAACAAGTGGATGAAACTAATTCCTTTAAATATTTTCCTTGCAAAAATAATATTTTCCAAAAGTAGCCTCCCAACTATACAAGCAACTTGCTCCCGACCAGTCATCTTAGAAAGGATGGCTTGAGTTGACATGCTAAGAGCTTATAAATGATTTTGTAGGTTATGTTGCATAGAGAAAACATGTTTACCTCTTGGAATAAAAATAGTTGCTGTGCGAGTAACCAATATCAAGAGCATACCCAAAATAAAATAGTATTTTTTATCCGTTAGTATGATCGATTTGATAATCTCAAGCATTGCAAAAAATGTTTGAAGAAAAACCATCCAACCTAGGAGAGGCGATAGGTCGGATGCTTCAATTAAATACCTCACCATCATCAAAAAGTCGGATAGGGTTTACGATACCGATCAGATGGACGAGACACGTGGGGTTTTTGACCGATGGAGTCTCGCTATCTCTTTCTCTGGCTGGCTTCGAAAAATGTCGGGACCGGGATAAAATGAATCTCTCGATGGGAATGCGTCTAAAAATACAAGAAATTTCATATTAATTATGTTGGATTAAACTAGTCTAGAAAAATCAATGAGTACACCCAATGATACAAGTGTAATCAGAGAGAGGTTTCTCTAAGCTAAATAGAGACTTCTCAAAGCTAAATAGAGCTTAAAAAGTTACAGACAACCAGCCATACTAGTAAAATCATTTTGAGTAACCACCTTTAGAGAAATTCGAGCTTAGAGAATGACTGAAGATCTAAAATCGCTCCTTTTTTATGTGAGCGTGTAAAAATTTAAGATCTTTTTTGCCTTGATGCAATCTATGGGCGTTCACTCTTTGCTTTGCCCAAGAAAGTTCTATCCTCTGTATATTAGAAAATTGATGAAAATTGCTAATAAGCTTTTTAAATCAAACACTTAGTAAGAATTTATCAAAGAACGGTAAGGTTCAGACCGCCTTTCCCTTGAAACATGTGAGGATGGAAGATGTCTCTCTCTTACCTCTAAAGAGTCTTTTAAGTGCACATTTAACACATTGTTGTTGCTTGCAAGAAACAAAGATGTGATCGCCTATGAGAAAAGCAAACCAAGTTTTTTGATTAGTTGACTAAAACCCATCCAAAAATCTACATCAAGTTCTTATATATAAACCTGTGATGAGTAGGAGAAGAGAACCAAAAATAGTAGGAAATGATCGGGAGAGTTCGGTTGCTAAATTTTATAAGGAGAAAAGGCATCTTTAAATCCAAGAAGAGTTGCAATGCATTCTATCTAGCTTCACTTGGATATGTACAGATATTTGGTGGTTAAACAAAGGAAAAATATGATGAAGATAGATTAAGAAATTCTGCAACATAAATGCAGCCATTAAAATCCTGGAGCTTGAAAGCAATAAAGAAATCCCTTATTTTAAATTAAAACCAATACAAATGAAATTACTATTATTACCTCAGGCATTTGTTGTAATTTATGGAGATTTGAGTGCAGCCCAATGTGGTGCGACGAGTTTGTTTGCACTTGAACCTATAGTATGAAGTGCTGGAAAAGAATAGGAGGGTTTTGTCACAAAGCCATGTACTCTACCACTGCTAAATTATATATACCAAGTCAATTTGCATGTCTGAACAAAGCGTCCTTCCCACCAGTCAGGCCTGCTGAGGAACTTTTATGTTGAGCTCTGGGAATGCTGGCTAGGTCTGCATTAGTCGCCGACAAGTTAGACCCTTACGCTTGTTTGAGACTAGGCTTCTACCAAGCTCTGCAGATGGTTTTGTGAAACTGCAGAATGCCCATTTCTTGCGATTTGCTGTTGCAGGATTTTGACTCATTGATTCATGTTTAATTGCTATGTGATGAAAAACAGTTACTTCTTGTTTTGTCTGTGCCCTCAAATTGATCTTTGTCATGGTTTTAAAGAGGTTGGCTGAAATTTATTTGGATTCACTGTGAGCTCGTACATTTTTCCTTCACTGCAACTGCTTAATGGCCAATCGGGACGGCTCCTGTGGTCGTTTGGCCTTGTTGCAGGGATTTTGACTCATTGATTCAGGCTTAATTGCTATGTGATGAAAAACATTTACTTCTTGTTATGTCTGTACTTCGGTTTAGTTGTGGCTGGGGTGAAATCAATTCCCTCAAAGAACGTTGCCATGGTTTTAATCGGGTTGGATTCGCTATGAGGTCGTACTGCAATTTTCCTTCACTGCAACTATTTAATGGCCAATCAGGAACGTATTCCGGCTCTTGTGGTCGTTTGGTCTGGCCTTGATACAGATTAACTTTATTTAATGGAATGGCTTGTTCCTCTTACTAAACGTTCGAATGTTTTGCTAGGGGGTATCATGTAAAATACTTGGTTAAAACCACATTTGCCTCTTTCTTTGTTGGGAACTAGAAAGGTGGCTGAGAAAAAAATGAGTCTCAAAAGCATGCAGGAGGGCACTTAGGTCTTAGCTACCGTCTAGATACTACAATTCAGATTCTTCAGTTCTAAAACTACACGTGAACTTTGAAAGTTTTGATGCTGGATTTCTCCAGTTTTTTATTCTTCTCACAGCATTTTTTCTTGTTTTGACGCGAACTTAATCGTAGTTGTTTATAGTTTTAGTTGTCTTTGATTGCTGTTTTTTTTCTTTGGCTAGAAATTTCGATATTGTTTCTCTATTTCCTTGAATGAATTGATTTTACACCCTTCATTTCTTCATAAAAAAAAACTCCTTTCTCTCTATTTCTAAAAACGCAAGTTTAATCCACCTATTGTGTGTTAACAAGGAGCAAGTTGGAAATGCACCACAGGCGCTGCGACGTGCCGCGGCGGAAACAGGCGTTGCGGCGCACCGCAGCGGCAGATACTTGAGAGGCGGGCGCTACAGCGCGCCGCAGCGATAGGCAAACAGAGAATCGGGCGCTACAGCGCACACTGGCGTCTGACTACCCGAAGCCCGGGCTCTACGGCGCGTCGTAGCGCCTGGCGGATTTCTGCTCCAGTTCAGGTTTCGCCCCAAGTAAATTGGGGGTGTTTTGGACCATTTGGGGTCCAAAAATGAGTTGGATACATAAGGGAACATGTTGGAAGAGTTTTCAAGGCTGACATTTCAATTTTGTGAGTATTTGGCTGCTGTGAAGTTTTCTGATGTGTGGTGGTTGCTTCATTAAAAACAAGAAGAAAAACTCCTTGAGGTTAAGTAAGGATTTGTAAACCCTAAATTGATTGTAACTCCTCTTTCTACTGATGAAATTTTGCTCTCCTCCCCGTAGACGTAGGTGTTAGCACCGAACCACGTAAATTATTTGTTTGTGCTGTATTTGTGATTGCGTGCGTTGTTTTCTTGCTTTATTTGATTTTGCTCAACAGCTCAAGCATTTGTTCCTTATTGGTTCGTAACCTTAAGAGATCCCAATATTGTGATCATTCATTCTGCTGTTATGCAACTTTGCTTATTAATTTTTGCTTTATTCATATTAATTATTATCTTGTGCATGTTGTTATGCATTTCAAAAATTTGCTACTTTTTTGAAACTATTATGCAAACATAATGACAACTTTGTGGGGCTACAAATCCTTGTCTTGTACCTGAATCTCTCGAAAAAAACATATCTCTACCTGCCGATACCTGTAACCGTGATAGTTTTGCAAGCTCAAGCTTGGCTTAGCTGTTGAATGTCATATTTATTCCTAACAATCATGCACCGTTCCCAGGCTTTGCATCATCGACAAAGATCCGAGAGGCAAGCAGTCTTGTCTCAGATTGATCATAGCTGCAGGACAATGCTTGTCAAGCTCAAAGAGTACAATGGAGAGGCCCTTGAAGTCATCCACGAGGCTGCAACCTTTGCTACTGAAACAGTGGAGCAGAATAATGATGGCCTTTTCCTTCCTGCCATCCCTTCTGATTCCTTTATGGCAAAATACAGCTTCTTGTCTCCGCACTGTGATTTAAAGAACTCTGCACCTGAAAAGAGAAGGGATTTTGTGTTATCTGATTTGGGGATGCCGGCTCAGTCAGCCAACCAAAATAAAGAAAAAAGTCTGAGATTTGTTTTGGGATTTATTGCTAAATCAGCTATCATCTTTGCTGGTATAGCTTGTGTTTTAAGCCTAGCCAGTTTTAAACCCGAAAAAAGCAGGAAAAGAGATGCCACAGCGATCGGTCGTTTAGGGCTCTCATCTAGGATTGTAGGTGAGGGGCGAGAAGCATCTTATCAGTGCCCGCCTGGCAAGGCATTAGTAATTGAGGATGGGAAGCCGGGCTGCTTCGTCAAAGAGCGTGTTGAAATACCATTCAGTTCGGATTTTGAAAATTTTAACTTAAGCATTGGGTTTGGTTAGAGTTTTCGAAACTTCGAAGTTTGTTTGAACTATTGCAACATGTAAGACCTTGCTCTTTGTGAACATCTCTAGGTTCTACTTATTTTGTTGCTAAATATGGTTTTGTCTTTATGTCAATATTAGTTTTTATATTCTATCTCAAGTGCACTCCATTTTTATACTTGTAATGTTCTTGAAAACTGCCAATGCTCAGGATGAAAGTGTGGTACTTTATCATGCTATGCAATTAGCCAATAGCGAATGCTTGTATGAATGTACTGATTGCTAGTCATGGGTGTCCAAAGGCCACTATGCAATAGCGAGTGCTTGTATGAATGGTTGCATCTCTTGCTAACACAGACACTGACAACATGATCACTAGCATGATCACATGAGGAAAACATAAAAAAAGAATACATGTATAGAGATGAAAAACAAAGAACAAACAAAAATTAAATAGAGCACACTAAAAGGACGAGAGATATGTGCTTCGGTTATTGATGAATTATAAATATGATTGCAATGCAGGTTATCTCGTTGCAATTTTTAATGGAAAAAAAGGGACGAATGGCACAAAGATTTAAGAATCTACACGTGCTATCAAAATATCTATAACACAAGTTACAACTTAACACTTATCTTGCTTAAAAAGCATAAATAAAAATGGAGAGTATGCTGAGATCAAACTCCACAATGTCATCAATCAGGAGATCCAAAAGTCTCATTAGGAGCACATTTTTCTTAACAAGTTTACAAATATAAGACAAGAGAAATCTAGAAGAAATGCTAGGTGATCAACACATCTTTGTGCGTTGTGCTTATGCTAAATATACTCCTAAATTTGACGAAGTCTGCGTAAAGCTCCAGTTTACCTATTTGAGTGCCACTAATCTCCCCTCCACAAATGCTAAGAGATTTAATCTAGATAGCTTCTAATTTGAATTTGCTTAAATCTTATTTAAAAGAAGAATAGTATTAACCTTAAATGCTAAAGATTGTTTTCTTTCCCATTAATAGTGGCAACTTGTTGATCTCTAGTTACGAAAGGCTTAATTTTTGGGATTATAGGATTAAAAGGTTGTTAGTAACTTCAAGTTAAATTGCTAAGTTGTTTGAAAATAACTTTGAATTTTTAATATGTTTTCTAAATCTAGCTGATAAGCTGAAATGATTTTATTTACAATATTATCTAATATATATATATATATATATATATATATATATATATATTAATAGAAACACTAGCAATTTTATTAAATCAGACCAAAAGATATAGAGAGGGCTAGAGGTTATAAAGATCTAAACAGGCTAAAAAACTTAAAATCAATCATAAAAGTAAGGTCCAGATTATAAACTAAAAGATCCCATACAGAAAATAGAAAGAAAAAAAAACCTAAGAACAAGCAAAAAGGAAAACAAACAAACAGTAAGTGATTTAAACAACAAACCAAACAAGATGTCAAATAAGAAAGAAAGACAAAACAACGGACAACAAAAAACAGCACAAGTAGACATAGCCAACACTTGAAACGGGCAGCAGAAAAGAGATCACCTATAGCCCAACAAAGCATCAACACCATCAGCCGAGGCGCACCTGCAAGAAAACGAAACCTTCAGCACAAAGACTACCAACAAATTGCAAATCTACTTGTGTCCAAACCTGCAACAAAAGCACAAAACCCACCAGACAGTAAACACAAGCACTCCAAACCAACCACAAGCAATCCAAACCTGCAGTACCAAACCTGCATTACAAGCACAAGAGCAGAACCAAGCATGCAGTACCAAACCTGTATCACAAGCACAAAAGGCCACTAAAATTGCAGACACAAGCAGACCCCCAAGCCAAAATCTGGAAACCCGAACAGCCACCCAATGCAGCATCAGACAAACAAAACAACCCACCAATACAGGAGATCTGAGCAACCACCCAAACTGTAGCACCATACAACCAAAAGAGCAGGCACCGCAGCAAGCACAAGGAACATCGTACCCAAACCAGCCAACTTTAAACTAGAGACACCCCACGAACCAAAGATAGCACAATCAACCCGACAAAGACTGATAAAGAGACAAAACTGAGCTCATATATTATCTGAATATATATATATATTCTCATCAAATTAGAGGTTAGGTCTATAAATTCCTCTCGCAAGGTGGTCGTTTGATCCTCATTAGATTCGCTCTTAATACAATTCCAATTTATTGGCTTGAAATCATGTCTCCCACTAAAGGCGTCAAAAACAAAATCAAAGCTCTTTTAAATAAATTCTTTTGGTTTTGTTCTAATGGCTTCAAGCTAATCTGAACTTCTTGGGACAATATCTCCTTCCCCCACAGGAAAGGGGGTCTTGGCATTAGAAACCTAGCTTAAACTCATAAATCTCTCTCCCTTAACTTTTGTAAAAAATTAGAACTTCAAACTCCCTTTGGGTTTCCATCCTGTTAGCTAAATACTGCGCTATCAACCACCCATCTAATATTAAGCTTAGAATTACTGATTCCCAAAACTGGAAAATGTTATTAGATATTAAGGCTTCAATTGATAATAAAATTGTTTGGCCCAATATTAGTATCGAAAATTTCTTTTGATATGATAATTGGGGTGATCTCGGTATCGTTTCTAACAGCTGCTCTGTCAGACTTCATAAGCTTAAACTTGGGGAGGTCTACAATAGGCAAATCGGTTGGAATCACTCCATTTTGAACTCTATCTTATAGGATGAAATTGTCCATAATATTATCTTTTATTCTCCGGTGTTGGAGAATAGAAACTTAACTACTTCGAACTTGGTGGCTTGGTGGCTAATGGCAAATTCCAACTTGATTTGGCTTAGCAATCCATAAGATCCCATAAAACTCCTTTTCACACTTGGTTTTGGCATAACACTCTTCCTACTCTCATTAGTATATTCATTTGGAGAATTTATAAAAGCTTCATAAGTGTTGATGCAGTTTTTATTGAGAGATGTTTTTTTATTATCTCTAAATGTTATTGCTGCAATGATTTTGAAACGCTAAATCATATGTTTATCAACAACTCTCAACTTGAACGTGTCTACTAACAACAACAACAACATCATTTGTAGTCTTAACGATATTCTTGGTTGTTGGGGTAACTACAAGAATAAGAAGCTAAATGTTGGTAATATTATTGATGCTTTTACTTTGTGGAGTATATGGAATGTTCGGAACAAAAAAAATACAGTGACATCACTGTGAATGTCATTATTCTCAAGACTATTTCTGAGGTGGCAGCGATTCTTAATGCTTATTCCTCCAAGCACTTATGTTGGTTGAAAGTCAATAAAGTTAAGCTTGCTTTGTTTTCTCGAATGCGGGCTTCCACATATGCATTTGATTTTGTTTAGTCTGTGGCTTCTATCGTTCTCTGGTTTGGCTGCTGTGTTGCGTTTGACAGCTGTTCTGTTTTGGCAGTGGCTTCTCTTGTTGCTGGCTTTTCTGAGGTGGTTGTTTTGGTTTAGCTGTTGTTCTTTGTTCTTTTAGCCTGTAATTTGTTGGTTGTTTTTTTGTTATGGGCCTATTGGGTGGTGATGTATCTGTTTTGAGGCTGTTGCTTTGAGGCAGTTGGGTTTGCTTTGCTTGTGGTTGTTGGTTTAAGATTGTTGGTTTGTGGCTGTTGGTTTGAAGCTGGTGGCTTGTGGCTGTCAGTTTTGTGGCTGTTGATTTGAGGCTGTTTGGTTTAAAGATGTTGGGGGGGTGGCTCCGTTACATCCTGTTGTTTTTGTTATTTTCAAATTTTTTATTTTACATGATCTTCGAAATGTGAATTTTGCTCCACGTAGTTTGGTTTTGCCTCCAACTGCCAGTTGGTTTCCCTTCTCCAGTTGTTCGCCTTTGCTCCATATCTGGGTTGACCTCTCTAGGGAGGAGGCTGTTTGCTCTTCTTCTGCTTTTGGCATTTTAGTTTGAAAGATTCTTGCTATTCTATTTGCACTTGTTGTCTTTTTTGTAATCGGCCTTTTGATGTTTTTTTACTTATCTATGTAATCTCTCTTTTATGCTTTAAGTCTTTTGTTTGTGTTATTGTTTTCTTTTGTGTGGGGATCTTTTAAGTTATACCATGGATCCTTATTTTTAAGATTGATTTCAGGATTTTAGCCTTAATTTATATGTTTTTCTTTCATTTGGAATAAAATATCACCGAGATGATTTTTTGCTATATATATATATATATATATATATATATATATATATATATATATATATACTTTTTTTTCTTTTTTTTTGTTTTTATTTTTTTTTTATGTATAACTCGTGAAATTTGAATTCATAACCTAGATAACAAATCATGAGCTTCAACCAATTAGCTATAATATATATATATATATTATATTACGTTTATCATCTGAATTTATATAATACAAATCCATATTAATGCATAGCATACACATATTATTCATATATATGTATTATTAATCATAATACCTATGTTTATTGGCTATAGTTTTAGTAGCTCCGAGTAAAACAAAATAATAAAAATATAGTAAAATAATACGCAAAAAAAAGTGCGAGTGTGAAATGCAGTTTCCAGGAAATGGTGTAGAGGGAGAAATTGCACTTTGAAATTTTTATTTAACAGCTAAACTTTATTCATACTAATATAGGTAATAGCACGATACTTTAGATATAGTGACATAATAATTATACTACTATTAGTTATAACAACATGACATGAAGATAAACAATGATGTTGGCAGCTTGTGCCATTTCAGCTACATCCCCTCAAGTTCTTGCAAGTGACAAGCTTGATTATCCGGTGAACTGTCGACTCAGTGGGTGCCCTATGCACTTGAGGCGATGCTTTCTTCAAAAAGCATAAATTTATCTCAGGTTAGGGAACGCAAGACATCACCTCTATGTTTGCAGAAATCGTTGTAGCCATTTAGCGCTACCAAAGCTCAGTGACATAAAATAGAGTAAAAATACTGGTGATTATGTCGCTCTGTAGTAAGAACCAAAAGATTATTTCTTAGCTCTTGAGCGCGGTGCCCTAGCTTTTGCGGCTCCCTCTCGCTTTCTCCGTGTCGGGGGAGTTCTCACTCTCCCGACTACCCGCATGGACTTCTCCTAGCCCATCTCTCCTCCCCTCTTACCCTTTCCCCCTACCCTTCCCATTTCCGGCATCCTCGGTGTTGCCCCATCCTCTGGCGGTCCTTCGCAGTCGGGCCAGGTTTCTTGGAGATCGCTTTTTGCTTCTGTGGGACCAGGTTTAATTATTTGGGGCAAGCCCTTGAAACTTCAAAAAAAAAAAAAAAAAAAAAAAAAAAAAAAAAAAAAAAAAAAAAAAAAAAAAAATTATATTTGAAGGCTAAGAATATTAAAATAAAACGAGCATTAAATGGCAACAGAATACTATAGAAATCATTAAATGGCTCCACAGGTCGAAGGGAATCTATTCATTCATTAAACTTGTGACGCCACGTAGGGACTGCGTTGACCAACGGATCATTTTGATAATAATAAATAAATTATATACTTATTTAAATATCTTATAGTTTATTAATAAAAAATAATCACATTTTAAAATGTGCTGTATCAATAATTTAACTATAAATATATGATTTATATTATCAAATTATTAAACTTATAATAAGTCTAAGCTCCAAAACCATAAGTGATTCACCTCTTTACCTTAAGAAAACATAAAATCTATAAATATAATAAATAATTCATCACTTGTAAATTAAATAATTAGATTGAATGGATTAATTCATAAAATAAATATAACTATTAAGCTTTAACAAATAATAAATCAAATTATATAGTAAGAAGTTGATAAACTTAAATGATTATTGTTTTTCAAATAAATTAGACATTTGAATTATTTTTTGAGTACTATAATATAAAGGTATGTGAATATCATGAATTTACATTTATGTGTTATTTTTCATCCTTTTGAGCTTCTAAGAATTATTTATTGCTTTATATTATCACATTGTGGATATATTGTAATGTACTTATCATGCTTTAAAAAAAAAAAATGTTACTTAGTTCTCAAATATCTCCTAAAAAGTATAGATAATTAGGATTTAAAATTTAAAAAATATATTTTAATGGGCCTCACAAGCAAAAGTGAATTTAATAAAAAAAATTTATTTAACTTAACTCCATAAATTCTAATTATCAATATATTTTGGAAAATATTTTGGAGTCATGTAATAATACTCTTAAAAAAAAAAAAAAAAAAAAAAAAAAAGAGCATCATTAAATTTTTTGCATTAAGTATTACATTCAAAATAAAAAAGTTGTGATATATATATATATATATATTATAATGATGTTGCAAACTAAGTAGTTGACTTCAAATTCAGAAATATTATTTAGATTCGTTGATATAATACTAAAAATATTTTATGCAATGAGATTTGGACATCATTTCATTAGTATTTATTTATTTATATTAAAACAATATAAATATTATTTTTAAATTTTATAATAAAATGATATCTAAATTTTATTTGATAAATTTTTTTGTTGTCATATCAACTAGACTAAATATAATTTCTAATCCAAATGCCACTTTTAATGAGAGGATATAATCGAATCCTTTGATCAGGAAAATAGCAATTTTCTTTTACTAATTGGATAAAAGAATTTCCGAATTACATGAAACTGCGGGTATGTCTGCCGTTTCTGGCTTTTTATTGCAGATTTCTTGAAGTTCTATTGCAGATTCCACATAACTTACAGTGCTAATTTATGAGGGAGTACGGATAAATATTTAAAGAGCATTGCTAAACTTAAACCATAATACACGATGTGAAATATATTTTTTATGAAGTTTATATATAAAAATTAAAAAAAAAAAAAATTATTGATTCTGAATATCTTTTGGTATATATTCTTGTATAATTATATCATATTTCATATTCAAATCATTCCGATACTTTGAAGCTTATGATAAAAAAATAATTGAATTAAATGAAAAATATAAATTATTAAAATTTTGTCAAATAACTGTAATTTTTAATTCCATTTTTTCTTAAAATCTTTCAAATATTAAAGAGAGAAAATATGAGAATAAGTGAATTGCTTAGAAAAAAAAAATAAGAATACTGCAGACAAATCATTTTTTTAGAAGAGAAATACATTATGAATGTATTTGAACAAAAGAGATGAATGCTGCTACAATGTCCCACTGGGGTCCTAACACAATGAATTCACTTGAACATAATATTAAATTGAGATTTTATTAGTCAAAATTATAATTATAAATTCATTAAATATATTTAATTGTTAAAACAATTGATATATGAATGATTATAATCTTATAGCTCGCTATGTTATCTCTAATATTAATGGGATATGGATTGATTGATAGCACTAACATGTCATATGCGTTCAAGTTCATAGGATTTTGCTTGAAATTGGGTACCATCTCTATCGAAATACTATCTTTTTCTCGTGTGAGAAGACATAGAACAAAAGAAATGAGGACTTTCATCTATGTTTAGATTTCCTCCTCTTAAAAGACAAATTTTCCTTTGCTTGGATTTCCTCTTTTTAAAAGACAAAAACTTTCTAAACGAACATTGAATTTAAGCGATTCAATAGTAGTTTTCTGCGTCAACATTTCTTTTATTGTAGAAAAGAATAGAGATTGAAAACATCATGAGAGTGAATACTTGTAATGGAAGAGAAAATTAGTGAGATGCATATTTCACAATCATTATATCCCTTATATTAGTTTCCATAATGATTCACAATCATTATGGAAACTTTATTCATATTGCATTCTCTTATTATCAACGTAAAAATTTCTTAAAAGTATTTTATATAAAATATGAGAAGCTTTATAGAAGTTATTCTGTTAGACTTTACTTTAATGTCCATATGAGAAGCTTTACGAACATAGCGTCCGTTAAGTGCGATAGCTTTAAAGAAGCTTTCTTTTATCTAAATTTGTCTCGAGCATTATCACAATCATAACATCGACTTGGAGCTCAATTAGTGGCTCTCAGCTCACATGCGTCTACTCTTGATTTAGCCAAGGTAATATCCTACGAAGCTAAATGAGCCTGTCACATGACTCCAAGCCTTTCGTGCAAAAATCACCTAGCATAAATTAGGAGTGAGCTATGGAGCTCAGAGAGTATTAACATTTTCCTATGACTCTATTAATCAAGCTTTGTCCAAGGTTGTGCATGAACTGTTTACAACAATCACTTAAATTGTTCTTTCTTCTTGATATCAAGTTCAGTGTCCTAAAATACCACAAAAATACATGTCAAAGTACCACTAATTTTATAAAAAATAGAATTCTAACACTAAATGATCTATGTTTATTGGGTTCATCACATTGCTTATATTATTATTCAACGTTGATTTACAAAGAAAACTTTGATAATTATCTTTTCAATGCCTACTACTTGTTTCCCTACAAATTTCAAATTTTTTTCCATGGTTACCGCTTATATATATAATATAATTAATGATATCTAAAGTATTTAAAGTTTTCTCTAACGGGTGTTCAACCCGAGCATTTTCGTTATAAATGTCAGGGACGACGCTGAATAACTGGAACAACAATAAATAATCAACTGCTGCACTTTTACTTTTTTTATTTTTTGCATGTATTTTGAATACAAAAATAAAAGTCTACTCTTACGATTGCTAATGCTTTTCTTATTTTCAAATTAATTGAGTAATGATCTGTGATATTTATGTTATTATTCTAAATCCCGACTACAATCATTGGCAAAAGTCTCGGATAGCGCTGCCCCAATCCCCGCGCCCTCGCTGGGAAATAGGATTGTGGGACGTCACATTAATTCTCATCCTAGCCATAATGACTAGAGTTTTACAACAATCATGCCACATTGTTTCCATAATACTCTATTAGTAGTCTCCCTTATATCTATCTCACAACCCACAATTGACCTTTATACCTTGGGCATCGCATTTCACACATATTTCTTATTTTCCTTATTCTATATTTGGCTGCAAGCTTAGGTCGATGTTCGTGGTCAACAACTAATAAGTCGTTCTCGATGGCCCAAAACTCGGGCTTACGTTCACGGGGAGGGAGAAAGAAGAATTTTACTATTCGAAGAGGAATTACAATACAAACCATTTACCCAAGAACCCTATATTAAGTTTCTTACATCCAGAATACTTGCATTAAGTAATGTATTTTAAAAAATGGTTCAAAAAGCCTTTAAACGATCCCCATAATCTTCCAAAACCTCCCTCGATACGCATCCCTTCGGGCTTGAACTTTCACAGGCGCCTGAGAGTGCCTAAATGCCCAACACTCGAGCTAGTACTTCAGATGTAGGTGTCTGAGCACCTAGGCCTCTGACTGTAGTTGTGCTGGGGCATGCCTAGGCGTCTGGGATTCTGCCCAGCCAGATAACAAGATGTGTTGAAACACACTGAAACTTGTCGGCACCACTTTGGCTGATCCTATCAAGCTCTGATCCTTCTCTCTTTCCAATTCAACACTTTTTGTTAGTGGTTATTGTTGCCTTTCCTTATCTTACAATATCCTCTCCTTCCCTTATCTCTCGAAAGTGTTTGTCTCACCCTCTGCCATCTCTCATAGCTTAGAATCATTGATAATTATTGTAACCAAATTCATCTTGTATTGCTGAAATTCATAGGTGGCTAATCAATTTGGTTTAGGCATGCCATTATCGAGCTACCTAACCATGAAGATGTTATGCACAATTTCTCTTGATCAATCATGCAGGCAGATGGTTTTTCAATGTGACTTCTCAAGTGAACCCCTTCATTTGATCCTAATGTTGATTCCCTGAATAAACATGTTTGAGTGGCTTTCCTCAAGCTCTGAATTCACACATGCAATGAGTCTACCCTATAGTCCCTCAGTTCAATATTTGAATCTTTTTTTTGAAAATTACTACTGTGAAAAAGAGTCTGAACCACCCTTGGTGGCCAGCATTCTTTTAGAGATGGAGATTTCAAACAATATTTTGATCACGATTAGATCGGTTCCAACACACTTGAGATCTGATAGCTAGCTATTACTGAAAATCTAGCAAAGTGTTGCTCTCATTTTCATACAATAAAACATACAATGAATGCTTATTTCAAGCTTCATCTAAAACTTAGTCCTTTCCGTAGTAAGCCTTTTTATGTGATTTAGTTCCCTTGCTTGATAAGTACACTATGTAGGCCTGTTTTAAGGGATAAAAATGTTCCTTAATTAAGATTTAAATGGGTTAAATTTGTGGGCCACCTTCCACATGTATCAATAGATGGCAAGATTATTAGATTTGGATTAAGAAAATATTGGGCCGATCACTAGTCTGACTCTTGCATTTCATCCCTTGTTAACCTAAGAAAATTGAAAAGAAAATCAAACAAAAAGTCATCAATTATATGACTCTTTAAACACCCTGAGTTGTCAATAAGTGTAACACTGAGAGTATCCCAACTGGATTTGGAAAATATGTATATTATATATTACTTTGGCTTTCAGAGTATCAGCCTCATCAAAATCTTTAACTTGTATGAAATTGAGATAGCTTTACATGATTTCATCTCCCCAAGCATTATTGGGATGCATCATCTTTCATACCCAATGTGCCATACATAATAAAATCTTACCAAAATTATGCGCTCAACTCCAACATTTTTAATTAATTAATGCTAATTAAGTTTTGGCACCATATTCTAGCAAACAAATCACTAACTATGCTTTAAGTTACAGATGTCGTCCAGTTTGCTGCTGCCATCAACACAAGAACAGCCCACTAATTATAACAGTTTGGTAGGCATCTAAGAAAATTTTTAACTTGTATAGAGCCAAGCCATAAATGCAGTGGCAGCTTGTTAAAGGGTTCAATGCAATTTTCATGAATTCAACTTCTGCACACTTGTCTTTTATACTTTTAAATTCGCTTTATATATAAAGGAAATGCTAAAATTAAGAGAATCACTTAAAGATGTGTCAAAGTAGAAAAGCAAGAGTCATAAAAGATTTACAAAGTATGATAAAGATGTCAAAACAAAGATCCTCTACCACACTTTATCAACCATTGAAAAACATTGAAAGAAGCATACAGCCATCATGTTTGTCAATACTAAAGTACAGAATCAAACCAAGCCCTACTTTTCATCATATATTTTATATATATATTTATATAGGAAAATGCTTCAGCACCCTCGCTTGTGTCGCTGCACTTTTTCTAAGCGATTACATGTTTTCAATGAATCTCAGTTAGTGTAAGTTAAACACTATGCTTAGATGTATATTAATGACACTGGAATACCGAGCGAAATGCTGGAGCTTCCATAATTGAGATTCACTAGTCAATCGCTTAAAAAAAGTAGGGTTTTGAACTTCCCATAAAACCCTCACAAATCAAATGATTTGATATATCAGTCAAATTAGATATAGATTGAATCCGTTTTGCTTTTAGAACTGATTTTTGCATAATATCCAGCATAGCGTTCCCTCTATCTATTTTAATGGCATGTCACTAATATTTTATTTTCTGGAGCTGCTGCAATCCTCCTTAGGCCCAGCAAAAAGCTCTAGATGAGCTAAATAATATAGTGGTTGATTTCTTAGTTTGTATTTTTGATGATTCCTCAAATCTCATTAATCACATACTTAATTTTTTAAACTCAACTTTTCAAAATAATAATAATAAAAGGTGACAGACAAATATTGATAAATCTGTCATTTTATATACAAATTTGCCACTCAAATATAAAAGGAATCATGGTTATCTCTTATGACTGCTCTTATTCTCTGGATTACTGATAAATTATGTTGCCTAGCTCTGATTTGATATATTGTTTTTGGCAGAGGATGGGGCTTTCAAATTGCCTTTTGTTCTTGTAGGATTTTGTTATTTCTTCAGGAATTTCAGCTTGTGCTCTCTTCTATGCGAATTCTATTTGAACGACTCTCAGTTATTGCTTCTTGTTGGGATCTCTTAAGGTATAAATCAATACGGAACAAATATTTGAGATGTTGAGCAAAACCAAATAAAATCAATTGTCTTTTTAACAAAGATGAAGTACCATGTCTACTTTTTCGTCTTCGATACTACTCTGAACCCACCCCGTAAATGTTAGCCACACCATCAAAGCTTTCTTATAAATTTATTATAATGCATAATAACACTCAATGAACGAATTAACAATCATATTTTCATTGAAAGGGAAAAGGTATATGAGATAATCGAAGCCTGTGGTAATGGCTGTAGTTAGAGCAAATGGAAATGTTAACATGCAAAGCCAGAAAGGCTTTGAAGAGCCCTTTTGTTTTCCACCTGACAGCCCATGAGAGACTTTGCAAAGGAAGGCTTTTTTAGGCATGTCTTCCTTTTTTGTGGAAGAGGGGAAAAAAAAAGATAAAGTTTTTTGAGGGCCAACTCGGCAGCATAAGGATATCTGCATCCACCTTAGTTAATTATGGATTCTTTGACAGACAGTAGCCTGTCTTTAATAGAGGACAATTGAAGCATCCATAATTATTCTTAAGATTTTTTATCCTCGTCAAAGTATTAAAAAATAGCATCCTTAGTGCTCTTTCTTCTTTATCTTTCAGTGCTTTTGAGGGCAGTTAAATGCTTTTTATTTTATTTTTTGGTAAGGTTCAAACATTCGCACAGACAAAAGTTTTTGTCTTTAATGCCAAGTGAGCAAGCTTATAGCTTCTAATGTGTTGGACTTTTGTTCGTAAAATTCTGGTTGCACTAGTGCGAGTGTGGGTGCGTGGATGAGGTTGTAGCGTGATGATTGAGTTGATGCTCATCTATTTTTAAAATAAAAATGACATTTTAAGACAAATAAAACCACTTAAAACTAGAAAAGAGCATACAAAAATTTTAATGAAATTATGCGGAAAAAAGTCCAAAAAGAAAGCACTCAAATGAAAGGCTTTCTTGCTACCTCAGGCCACATGGCAACCCACTCTACAATGACATTATTACTATTTTTGTTAACAAGGAGCATGCTGGAAGTGCACCGCAGGCGTTGCAACTCGCCGCAGCAAAATCAGGCGTTGCGGCGCGCCCTATCAGCAGTCGTCCCGAGAAGCAGGCTCTACAGCGTGCCGCAGCGGCAGACACCCGAGAGGCAAGCGCTACAGCGCGCCGCAACGGCGGGCAAACAAAGAGCCGAGCACTACAGCCCGCCCTGGCGCCCGGCTACCCGAAGCCCAAGCGCTACGACGTGCCGTAGCGTCTAATGGATTTCTGCTCTGGTTCAGGTTTCGCCCTAAGTAAATTGAGGGGTATTTTAGACCATTTGTAGCCCCAAATTGAGCTGGATACTCAAGGGAACATGTTGGATGAGTTTTCAAGGCTGACATTCTCATTTGGTGTGGTGGCTGCTCCATTGGAAAGAAGAAGAAAAGCTTCTAGAGGTCTTGTAAGGGTTTGGAAATCCTTACAAGATGCGTGGATAATCGACTGGTAAATATCTGACATCAACGTGGAAATTGTGGTAATTCCTAGAAGCTAAATATCTGACGAAGAGCGTGGATAATCGACTGCACATGATAAATTCGCTCTACAGGTTTCAGATGAGAAGGAGAATTTTTATAGATGAGCACCTAAATGAGTTCAAGAAATTGTTGAAAAATTTGCTGAATCTGAATGAGAATGTGGAGAATGAAGATAACGCCCTATTATTATTGAACTCACTGTCAGGTGAGTATGAGCACTTCACTATAACAATTATTCATGTAATAACCTTAGGTTATTACTTAGAATAAACTTACTATAATTGTAGCCTAATTATCATATTATTAAGTTCATTTAGTTATTAGAACTAATTCCTAAAGATTTGGAGCAATTTGAAGCTCAATCGAATATTTGGAATATTTTAATATATTTAATTAATTAGAAAATTGAGGTATTTGAATTGACCTCAAAATCAAAATCCGACTCTGTCATTGCGATCGTCACCCTCAAATTAGCTAAGGGTGATATTTTGGACGCGTTTAGAAGTCGTCGGATTTTCGCAAATATTTTAATGAATTTAAATACCTTGAAAATTAGCATAATTAAATAATCGTCAGAATCGAAATTCGGCTTCGCCGTTGAATTCCTCACCCCCAAATTAGCTATAGGTGAATTTTTTGAATTTTTCAGAGCGCGTTTATCAAATTTATTTTTTTTTTTAAATTAAAAAGAAATATTTCTTTATTTTTCCATTTTCCATTTCCTTCAATGGCTGGCCCCACTCCTTTCCCTGGTTCGGCGCCCCTTACCTTTTCTCCTGGTCGCACACAAAGGAGGAGCCCTGCCACTCCCCTCTTCTCCTCCATGATGATGGGAGAGCTCAACATTGAGCCATGCTCTCCTTCTCCTTTAAAAAGGAGCCTCAGTCCTTCCTTCCTTCCATTGCTCTCAAGCTGAAGTCCCTTCTTCCTCCCCAAGCTTCTCCTCTTTCCTCCATTGCTAAGCTTGTTTCTGAAGGAAAGCTTTCAAGTCTTCAAAGTTCTTGAAGAAAGCTGAGTATTCTTCTTCCATTCCAAAGCTAAGGTACCCATTTGCTATACTCTTCCTTGTGCTATTCTCTTCATTTGATTTGGCAAAAGTATTGTGAATGATATTTCCATTAACTATGGATTCAATGTGTGATCGTTGATCCTCAATCAAACTCAAATCAGTCCGATCGAAGTGCCTGAAAGCACTGCAGCGCGCCGTAGAACCTGACTTTCGGCCAACAGGCGCTACGGCGCGCCATAGCGTCCAGAAATGTCCAGAAATGCCTAAAACTGTCCGAAATTTCTCGAATTTGTGATTTTTCGCAATCTAATGACTCTAGGACCCTAATGGGGCCAAACTATATCAAAACTGAACCTGAATTTAGTAAAATTAAGTATTGTATGAAATTGTAGGTAAATTCTAATGTAAAATTTATCACTTACCCTAAAAGTAGTATGTTCTAAATCTCTTAGGTATTTACTTGAATATTTTGTGCCAAATATAAATATTAAAATCTTTGATTTCTTATGACTAAGTAGAACTTAATAATCAAATTGCATGGAATTTAATTGCCTTACATTTGTAATCAAGTGATAATCTCTTTTTATGTTTGATTTAAGGATTTGATTAGCCTTAATTATTTGTTATTTTAATTAATGTAATATTTATGTATGTTAGAAAATTTTAATGTTGATTTGGACATCTTGATTTACTCAATTTAGTATGAAACTATATTTGAACATAAGAATCTTAAGAACTTGATTAAGTAAATGATGCTTAATCTAACTCTGAAATTTGTCATCAATAATACACCAATAATTCATTAATTTTTCATTGACCTATAAATTAACTATTGGTCTTATTTTAGTAAGGCTAGGGGTTAAATTTTAACCTATCTGATTAAGATTTAAATCTTTAATCACTTAATCAATCAACTTGATTGAAAGGCAATTCAACTTGCATAATTCTAATAACATATTTGATTTGACACTGATCTTAAAAACATTGAATTAGAAGTACTAAGATCATTAGGGAACTTAAGATCCCTAATTTTCTCTTATAAAATGCTATTTTCATGAGATAAACTATAAGAATATACTAATTTGTAATGTGATCAACTCCTAAGAATATTCTTGAATATATCTCATAATTGTAACATAGGTGTTGGTCAGGTGGGTTTACCCATCTGATCTGGTCATTTCAAACTTAAAAGAATAAGAATTGTGAATTCAGGAGAATTATATAAATTAGAATAATAGAAGTGTAAGATCTTTATGATCTTACTTTAGGATTAATAGTGCTGAAAAGGTTAAGCCTATTAATTGATAATACATTAAGGTAGGAAGGACTTATTGTGACAAATTGTGGTAGGAATTTAGATGATCCTTCTTAATCTTAGAAGATTGATCTTAGACCCTTGTGGTAGGATCACCCAAAGTACTTAGAATGATAATTCTCTCATATGATAGAAACCTATATTGAGTGACCTTTTGGTTACAACCTTAGAACCTTATGTAGGATTTACCCTAATGGAGTCTGAATTGATAGCTTTGATGATCCTTATTGATTAAATAGATTTGTCTGAACCTAGATTATTAGTTAAGTATAGTAGTGTATACCCATAATACTGGATTACTTAATAGTATTCAGGATTGGTTGATGCACCTTAATGTATGAATATGTTTGTGTTCTAGCTTGCGAGTTTAGTCGGATATAGTCCCGCTTATAATAAATCATCCAATCATAAGAGTTTTATAATTAGAGACTTAGATCATTAGTTTGTTTGAATAAAAATTGTCATCAAGTTATGCCTCCTATCAAAGATCTCTTCCATAGGTGTGGCTTCAAAACAAACTAGGTGATTCCAGTCACTTTCTTTAGAACACTAAGTATGCTTGTAATTAGGATATTTAATAGCTTAGTTTGAGATATAAATTGTCATCGGGTGATGCCTCCTATCGAAGATCGCTTCACTAGGTGCATCTTAAACAAACTAAGTGTTATATTCACATTTCTTGGAAACATGCTAAATATATGAATACAATCTTTCCAACTGATAATTTTAAGTAAAATTCTAATTAAAACTAATTATTAGAATTAGGACTAGGAGTCAGAATCCATTTAGATGGATTCTACATAATGGATACATTTGATTTATTATCTGATTTTAAATCATTTTATGGATTTCGAGATTTTAAGATATGCAGTGAAATGGACATGAGCATGAACATAAGCATGATGTATGAGTATCAGTGATGATTTATAGGTTACGACATGTTGCATACATCGGTCGGGGAATTTCAGGATGCATCGGCATCACAGTAAACTGTATTCCCAATCGAATGTATGTAGACATTGGACCGTACGACTCATAGCAGTTCAGTGATATTTTGGTTGCATATCAATGGTATACAGTATAGTGGCATATACAGATGCATGACTTTAATAGCATACATTATAGTTTTACATATTATTTACTCAGTTTAGATCATATACTGTCTTTATTCTTTTTTAGTATTCAGTATACCATCAGTTTTACTTTACTTCAATTTTATACAATTTCAGATATTCAGTTACTCTTACAGTTTTTCTACAGCTCTAATTTACATTATTTAAATATTAAGTAAATAATTATAACTACTTAGATTAGTTTTGATGTGTTATACTTATTTTCTAACATATGATACTTTTAGGATCCGATAAATTGCTAGATCATAAGTAGCCAGGTCAGGAGGAAGTTCAGGAGGTTCAGGAGAAATTCATGGAGCCTTAGCAAATTTTCTCCTTCATCTTTTACTATTTTTGATTAGTTATTTTAGTTCAGTACTTAGACTTTATTTTAGTATTATTTCAATAAGCTGCTTGTAATAATTTTTGGTTGTATTTACTTTTCTATTCTGAGATGAATATTTTCATTCAGTTTCTGTGATAAATGTTTCGGGATGTATGCTTAGCTTCCGCACACTATTTATATATTACTTATACTTAGTATTGTAATGTGATCAGCATACTAGAAATGCTGAAATTTTATACCTATATTGGATTCTTCATATTGTATTTTAAATCCAATGTATATATTTTCCTAATACTTAGGATAATGATACTACTATTGTCTTAAGGTTTAGCTCTCGACCATTCTTTGAGGGTTGAGTCAGCAGCCTTCAGTGTCATTCTTAGTTATTCGAAGAGATGGGAAATTCTTTTCCGAGTGACGCACCGCTCCGCCGTCGAAATATACTATGTTATCTCTTTTGTACGTGACTACGGCGTGGGGCGCTACAATTCATGAGAAGGAGGTTCTAAAGTATGAGGAGGTGACGACAGCCCTAATGAACTAAGAGTTCAGAAGAATGAATTAAGAGTCCACCAAATTAGATATGACAGAGACTCTTACACTCCAAAGAGGAAGACCAGAGAGAAAGAAGAAATGGCAAAAAAAAAAATAAAGACTTCCAAAAAAGAGGGAAATCTAGAGGTTGAAGCATTGGGCGCAATCAGTGCGCATTCTGTTTGAAAATAGGACACTGGAAGAAAGACTGCCCAGAATGTGGTGGAGGGTTCATAGTCCTATGCATCTCTTATTATTATTTCAATGGGACTAATAATTGATAGCTCCAGTTGGATTATGGATACCAGCACAATGTATCACAAATGCTCCCAAAAGGACTGGTTTTATTCGTATAGAGAAACGGACAGTGGTGCCATCATAATGGGGAACGATGCCACATGTCAAATTGTAGGAGTTGGAAGTGTACTAATCAGAATACATGTAGGAATAGTGCAAGAACTGAAAGAATTTAGATTTGTGTCAAAAATCAAAAAGAACTTACTGTCTATTGGGGCCTTAGAAGCCAAGGGCTTTAAGGTGGTGATTAAGGTAGGGGTCCTGAAGATCAGCAATGGTGCTATTACTTATCTAAGAGAAGTCAGATAATAGAACCTCTACTACCTGTAGGGAAGTACAGTGATAGGTTCAGTAACTATAGCTGAAGACTCTGACGATGCCATGACATTGTGGCATATAAGGCTAGCATATACAAGAGAACCTTCACTGAGAGCATTGGAGAAGGAATGCCTCATTAAAGGTATAAATTCTTACAAACTGTAATTTTGTGAGCATTGTATTTTTGAAAAGAAAACACACAAGCCTTTTGGTGTTGGCCTCCAAAATACCAAAGATATATTATAATATATACACATATGTTTAGGGACCAATAAAGACTGTATCTGTGGTATCCCAGTCCCACCATTATCCTGTTAACTCTTAAGTTAACATAATTATAATGAAGTGGTCACCAAATGATAAGTTCTTTACTTATAGTTAGATTAGATATTCATTATAATCTAATATAATTAAGGAAATTTCCATTTACAAGAGTGTTTTACTAAATGATATATACAAAAAATATAATCAGAGTGCGGAAGCAAAATAGAAACATCTATTCTATCACAACACAGTAAGTAGAAACATACACTCATAATAATTACAATAAAATAAAATACAATTTAAACATGTATTATTACAACTTTTAAAAGAGTTAAGCAGAAATAAATTAAACGCTCATCCTCATATGCAAAAGAAGTAAGAATTTAAGGATCTAAGAATCTTCAACATCACACTCCTCCTCCTGATGTAGATTCTCAGATGGCTCCACAACCTCAAATAGCTTAGAATCTATCATTATCGGTTTCATAATGATAGGGCCCTAGCCAACAAAAGAAAAAAAAAATATTAGACAAAATGTCTAAGTACATTTTAGGCTGATAAATTATTAAGTTCTTTTATATATCACAATTAATTAATAACTAAGCAACAATATAGGTGCAAGAAAGCAAATGAAATAAAAAGGAAGCTATAAAAAATAAGTTTATAACTTAAATAAAAGAGGAAGTAAGCACTACCTCCAACTACAACTGCAATAAGGTTAGGTAATAAAAGGAGGTATAAATACTAATAACTGAAAGGAAACTCATCCTAAAATATGCTAATGATCAAAGTAAATTTATAACATAATGAACATTAAATGAATAGCTTAGAAATATATCTATCATCCTATATAATCAAAATATACAAATCTAAAATCCTATAAATGAATAAATATAACATACTAAATATGTGCAAATAAGAAAACTAACATCCTATGAATAAATACAAGACTAGCATCCTAAATATACATATGAAGTAAATTTAGCATCTTAATACTTAATTAAAAAAAACAAATTAAGCATCTTATTAAAAGAATAAGCCAGTAAATACAGTAAGATAGTAATTAAGAAAGTCCTGAAATACATAAATTTAAACTGAAAATAATAAATACAGAACTAAAAACTGATATGGCTAAACAAGCCACTCAACTACAATTACACAATAGTACCGCTTATCCTACTAGGATAAGGTAGAAGCTCTGAACTTAATAAGCATGAACTCACTTAACCTGCTGGGCTAAGGCAGAAAATATTGAGTATAAGTGCACCCTAAAACTAGTATTGTCATATCAAAACCTGAGCAATAAAGTCATGGGGGAAAAGATTCTATTACGCATCATCCTAGACTTCCATATAGGGCTGGGCATGGATAGACTGCCGACTGCTAGCAACTGCAGTACTAGGCCGGTCCCAGGTCGAACGAACTGAAGAGGCAAGCTACTTAGGCTACACTCTACTGAATCAAACTCAGATAAATTGAAACACTAATAAAAATGCTAATGTTGTTTATGCAATTTCAAAGTTGACATAAGATATTCATCAAATATCATATGTCCACCATATATGTTCAAGGTATAAAGCTCAATTACAAGGTAAGCAAAACATCAAATATCAAAGTGAGCAAGAGACTCTACTAAACACATGGTGACATCCTTTGTTACCTAATTTAATTATTCTATCTACTCTAAGTTACACATGCTCAGGATCTTCAAATCCTATTATTGAGTATAACTCAGATTCACAACCTTATAAGTTGAAAATAATTAGGACTATTTAGGTCATAATTATGATTTAATCGATGTCGACTATACAAGTTAAGTAAGAAATCAATCAACTTATTTTGGGTAATTTAAGCCACCAAAACCATCTTGATTTTATTCAAATCAAGATGGAAGGATTAAAAATTAAACTCCAAATATTAGAATTTAATCACTTAATCTGAAGGTGATCCTAAAGGACTAAAATTTAAAACCCAATCTCATGGATTAAGATTAAGGCAAGTCCTATTAGGTAAAGTCAGACTTAATAGAATGGATTTCTAATCTTAAATCTAAGGTTAAAAGATCAAATAATCATAAACAAATTATGAAAATATAGAAACTAATAAAACTAAGATTTCACCCATTGAGTAACTTAATTTACTCAATAGATGAAATCTAACTTAAATCCTAGTCCTAATCCTTAAGAAAGGAGATCTTAAGTGATTAAGATGAACACTTAAAAACCAATCTTAATTATTCATTAATTAGAAGCTTTAAGAGAAGAATTAGAAAAGATAAGAGAGGCATGATGTGAGATGAATCTCACATCATAGAGCTTAATAATACTTAGAATTTACTTAAGGGTGAAAATTAGAGTTTTTGATTTAGAAACTTGATTTATGGCCTAAATTAAAATAAATTAAATTCAGAATCACTTTATTTATTGATTTTAGTGATTAGAACATGAATTTAGGGTTTAAGAACACTTAAACCTAAATTTGGGTACAATGACTATTTTGATCCTACTTAAGGGTCTAAAAAAATATTTTTTTGATTTAGGGCTTTAAATTAAAATTTCTTAGTGGAAAAAGATTACTTATTATCTAACATAAAGATAGACAATAAATACACCAATTTTAGATAATTAATAAGCCTTGTGAGATTAAATTAAGAAATTTGACATATAAGGGAAATTTGGTAATTTGTCCTAATATAATCTAAATTTTCTATTAATTTATTAAAGCTTACTGTATTAAGGTTCCATAGAACTTAAAATTACTAATTTTTGATATGTATTGGCCAAGTTATAGCCAAAATAAGTTAAGAATTTGAATATGTAAATTAGGGTTTCATAAATAGGTCAAAAACCTAACTTTTTCATTTAAAGTTCAAATTCAGTAAACTTAGTGGCTACTTGCTTTTCTATAACACACTAAGTACTTTAATTAGGAGTAGACCCAATTTGGATCTCATTGGTCAAGTTATGATTTAATTAGGATTAAGAGTGATTAATGAGTGATTAGTGAAATAAATTTTAAAATTATAGAACCAATCACACCACTAGATTTTAATCTTCTTTATGAGCTATCAAAAACTTAAATCACTCAAATTAGATTTCTAATTATGCTAATATTCATTAATCAAGTTTTAAGGTAATTATGGCTAATTAAGAAATCTAATCACTAAAATTTAAATATTTTTATAGTTTACTGTTTATTATATCTTCCTGATCAAAATGGTATATTGAAAGACTTAATTTGGAGCTCAATTGGTCAAGTTATAGTCAATTCAAGTTCTAATGTTTAAGGATGTAATTAAGGTAGGATCCTAAAAGTAATTAGCCAAAATACACTTCCAATAGGGAAACTAATACTATCAGAACATTCCTAAGGATCTCCAGATTAAAATGAGACCCATATTGAATATATTTGATTTAACATGTGCAAAAGATATGAGCATTTGAAGTTTGGGGACATTTAGGTCGATTTATGGGGACCTAAATGTATCTAAGTGAAATATACATCCAATTGAAAATTTGACAGTGTCATAATTATCCTTGATTTTTACTGATCAAAATAATATATAGTTTTGATATATTTGGGTGAGTGGATTTGAAATTATTCATGATTAAGGTTTAGATAATAATTTGATTTAAATAGTTTAAATCAAATTAATTTTTTTTCTAATTGTTTAATTAGCAGTGATAAATTCATAGTTTATATCCTAGATAAAAGAAAATTTTATTCATTTTTATATTGAAACTGCTTCCTTAATCAAATTTTGTCTACTTTTTAGGGAAAAAATGCTTACCGAGCAAAGTCTGAATGATTATGGACAATTTCTAAATATTTCTAGAAAACATCCGTTGCAGCACGCTATAGCACAATGCAGCGGACCAACTTGTAAGCGTTGGCGCTATATCACACTGCAGCAGATCAACTTGCAAAATGCGAGCGCTATAGCGCTGCAGTAGACCAACTTGCGAAGCGCTCGCGCTATAGCGCACTGCAGCGGACCAACTTGCGAAGTTTTGGCGCTATAGCGCGCTGCAGCAGATCAAATTGCTAAACACGGGCGCTATAGCGCTGCAGCGGATCAACTTGCGAAGTTCTGGCGCTGTAGCGGTTCATCAATGTACAAACCAGTGAACGCCGCAACGCACACAGCGGACCATTTCACAAATTTCATCCACCATAGCGGCGCGCCAAAATTCTGTTTGAACAATGCATTAAATGAGGCTGGGACAAGACCTCCAACCTGCTCCTTGTCTCCCAGCCATCATTCCTTTTGCAGTATAATTATTTTGTATGGAGAATTGATATTTTGAGGTGATGTAAAGACTAAATAATGGAAAAGTAGAGGTCACTTCACCCCTCAAGTTGCATTTGAAATTACGATAGTATATTTCTTAAGAAGGAAATGCATAATTTGAAAAGAAAGGAAGAGGAAGGTAGCCCCTCTATAAATTCCACTCTTCTTGACTTAAGAAGGGTTCCCAACTTGGCTCACTAATATCCTAAGTAAGGAGAGGGCTATTTTAGAAGAGAAGGAGAACTCTCCAAAAGAAGAAAGACTCTTATTGCTAAAGAGAAGAAGGAAGAAAGACAGCACTACGAATCTAGGAGAAGCAACCAAGAATAAGAAGAAGAGAAAATCCAAAGAAGTCCATCAAGGAACATTCCTAGTACTCTCTAACTCTTGTCTTTTTGTCTTTCTTAGTTGATCATGAAAGGGTCTTTATCCACGTATGTGTTCTTCTTAATATCTTGTGTAATGGAGAGCTAAATTTCCCTTGGGAAGGGTTGGGGCAATCTTACATGAATTGAAAGAGACTTTTGTATGAAAATTTTCTCAAGTTTTAATAAAATTTGTGAATTAAATAACTTGTTAAGAAAATTAAAAGAACTATTGTGGATTTGAATGTGGACCAAATGATAATAGACTAATTGACATCAAGACTAAAAACAAGTCTTGTGCTCCATAGTTCACCCTTAGTTTAGAGCTATAATCATGAGTGCATAAGAGCGTAGAACTATGTGAGAAAGTTATTGAGCCTAATGCACCTTGATCTATGCTCAACTAAGGAGTTGAAGTGTGTAATGTTAAGACCCACTAAATATGCTCCGCTGCTCAGTATATGTGAAGGGATGGAGGGGATTCTTTGAGTGCACATGAATGAGGTGACATAGTCATTGAGCCCAAATGAAATCACTCAAGTATATAAACTGTGCATGATGCACGTGAAGCTCTTAGTGGAATCAATGCTTATAAGATATTAATTGAATAACTCTCATTTCTATGATCAAAAAATGAGAGGAAAACTAATAATCTAAAAATCTTATAAGGGTCTTTGTGCTGAAATAGAATCGACTGTGTGTTCATTTCAAGCATGAGATTTGATCTTGTAAATCTTGGAGTTAACTCTAAGAAGAATAATGTGCATTTGATTAAAAAGTAAAGAAAAGTGAAATGCTTGAGGAATCATCATACGTAAGTCATCTAGCATATCATGTGGGAGAGACCCAACTGTCCTCTCCTTTTATCATAGTATTCTTCTACTAAAAATTATTGTGCTTGTTTAGGAACCAATTCGACAGAAAACTCATAGCTTAAATATTTTTGAACGTAGATATACCTTAGTAACAGAATACCCAATTTCTTGAGGACGATAAATCTCGGAACTCACATCCAAATTATTACTTCAGACTGTGTACACTTACGTGCAAGCGCAGACATAATTAAAGTCTGTCAAGTACGTGACTTACGATGGAGGAATGGAGGGACCCCACGATTGATTAGGCAGCCAGAAGAAGAGACACGCAATTAGGCGGGGCCAGCACCCAATGTAGCGACACGTGTCGTGGGTTGCTGAGATACGACGCAGGCCGATACCCGGCCCGAATTTGACCCAAAAGAAAAAAAAATCACGAGCTTCTTCTTCAACGAAGGATACAGCGACAGCGGCGTGATTTCTAGGGCAACATCTGATGACAGTGATAGACTCAAACAAAAGGTCTTGCCTTTACCATTCGTTGGAACACGAGGTCCATCCTAAAGGCGTAATATGAGGCTCAATATCAGATGCCCTAGGTCACAAAGACAGGGACCCAAAGACCCCATCCTACCTCAACTGCACATCGATCGCCAGATTGGCGATCGATCTAATTTAATTTCAATTTAAACCTTTGCAATAAAAATTGAAATTGCTTGATATATATTATTGACATTGATTGAATTTAAATGAAGCGAGGAAGGAAGTACCTGAGGATTCCAGTCGAGCTCGAAAAGGAGATCACCGCTAATGGAGTTTCGAACATCCAGAATAAAAATTGATAGCATCAATACTCTTGAATGCAATTTGGGGATATATGCGAATATTTTTGGGAGGTGGATGCCACCTGCAGTGACGGTGAGCACCGTGGCAATTGCGTGTCTGCATACGAGACACGCGTCACAGGCGCTCCTTCGCGCGAGAGAAGACGACCCACGGGCCGCACAGACCCAGACCTCAGGAAATTGGCCCAAGTGCTGAGCAAGGAAGGAGAACTAACTGTTCGGCCGATTAGGAAGTGACGGGTTCGAGCTTGGCCTGATTGACAAGTCATAGAACTTGGTTCATAATTAAAAGTGAAAGAATTCAATTATTTATTAATTGGATCAATTTAATTCAGAATATCATAATTAAAAATTGACATTTAAATTGGCTCTAAAAAGAAATCCCATAATCTCACCCCTAGCTAATTGAAGGGTGAGGAATGCAAGGGTGAAGTCAGATTTTAGATTTGACGAGCATTTAATTTTCTCATTTTCCAGGGTATTTAAAATATATTAAAATATTCGTCGAAAATCCAACAACTTTCAAATGCTTCCAAAACATCACCCCTAGCTAATTTGGGGGTGATGAGCGCAATGGAGAAGTCTAATTTTTAATCTAAGGTCAAATTAATTATGTCAATTTCCAGGGTTCCTGAAATTCCCAAAATCAATGTTTGATCAATTTGACCCTTGATTTAGACTATGTCTTGGTGGTGAGCTCTAAATGGCTTAATTAGTACACTAGGATTAAAATCAGAATATGGTTTAGTCCTAATTGACCTAAGGCAACAATCTAGGTTGTTATAGTATCATTCAGTGATCGAATGTATTTTATTTCATTTATTGATGATTACTCTAGATTTGTATGGGTGTACACTTTGAAGAGCAAATCAAATGTACTGGAGATTTTCATAAACTGGAAGAAGATGGTGGAAAATAAAATGGGCAATAGAATTAAGATGATCAGATAGGATAATGGCAGAGAATTTACATCTGACTCTTTTGTAAAAGAATGTTATTATTCAGAGATAGAATGTCACTTTGTAGTAAGAGAAACACCATAACAGAATGGGGTAGCAGAGCAAAAGAATTGTACCTTGGTGGAAAAGTGTAGTGTATGTTGTCCAATGTTAGGTTGAAGAGAGTCTATTGGGCAGAAGCCTTAGACTATGCATGCTACTTGGTAAACCATCTAGCATCTACAGCACTTGACAAGAAAATTCCAATTAAGTTGTGGTCTGGACATCCTGCCACAATTTATGATCAGCTGAAGATTTTTGGCAGCCCAGCTTATTATCATGTCAGGAAGGATAAGTTTGAACTGCGAGCTAGAAAAATAATTTTCATGAGCTTTCAGCATAGAGTGAAGGGCTACAAAATGTATGATATGGTTGACAAAATGATTGTGGTGAGCAAAGATGTCACCTTTGATGAAGAGTTTTTTTTTAGATTGAGATTTCTCATCAGGTGGAGGATAATACAGAGACTCCTACATGAAAGCAGAGATTGGGGTTTGATGCCACCCCATTTATTCCACAAAAAACTTCACATCACATCGATGATACTCTTACAAATGAATACCACATTGGTGATGATGAAGAACAATCTAACATTGATGGTGAGGCTCCAATTCAGGAGTTAATTGTTAGAAATAGACCCAGAAAGAATGCACCTCAACAACCTACCTGGCCCAAATACTACGTCACATATGTATTGTCCGTATTGGAGGATGAGGTTTCCTCCTATTACAGAGAAGTGATGATGGGCTCCGAAGGAAATTTATGGAAGGAAGCAGGATATGGATGAAGAGATGGAGTCTCTTCACAAAAATGAAGCATGGAGGTTACAGAAACTCTCACTAGGAAGAAAGGCTATTGGGTGCTAATGGGTGTATGCAAAGAAAGAAGGATCCTCATAAGCTGATGTGCGCTACAAAGCAAGTTAGTGGCCAAGATCTTTGCTTAGAAAGAAAGGATCGACTATGATGTAGTTGTTAAACACTCTTTGATCTACGTGCTCTTAGCTTTGGTTGCACAATTTGTTTTGCTGCTTGAGCAGCTTGAGGTTAAGACAATATTCTTGCATGGAGAACTAGAGGAGGAAATCTTTATGATGTAACCCCCAGGGTACAGTGAGCCAGGAAAAAAAATTTTGGTATGCAAACTGGATAAGTCTCTTTATGGGCTAAAATAATCACCAAGACAGTGATACAAAAAATTTGATCAGTTCATGTAAAAAGAGGAATACCAAAGAAGCTAATTTGACCATTGTGTGTATTTCAAAAGGTTGTCTCATGGTAACTTCATTTACTTATTATTGTATGTCGATGACATGTTGATAGCTACTTCAGATCAGACAAAGATGAATCATATGAAGGATCAATTATCAAAGAATTTTGAAATGAAGAACTTGGGAGAGGCAAAGAAAATATTGGGGATGGAAATCCATAAGGACAAAAGGGCAGAAAATATTTGATTGACCCAAAAAGGGTATTTGAAGAAGGTGATGATGTGGCGCCCCGCACCCTTAATCCAACGAGGATTAGGTTAAGGGTGGAGTGTCACTCTGGCTAACCCCTCACTTATTATTGGATTAGGATAGACTCCATAATCCACCTGATTGTGGAAGGATTAACACAGCATCAATCTAACAGTCACTATAATGTACAGAGTGCGGAAGCAATAAATAACATCCAGGCATCACAATGTAATATAAGTGCAAAATATAACTCAGAATATAAGTATATAAGTCCAAATGCACAGTCAAGAGTACCTATTTTATTACAACATTTAAAGTTCAAATAAAAGGAAATGTAAAGGCACTCATCCTCACAATAAGTCTAAGGGCTAGATATGCTCTGATTCGATCTGCTGCTCCTCCTCTATAAATAGATCCTCCTCAGGTACTGGATCTTCTATCTATTCTATGCCTGCCATTGTCGGTTTCACAATGTAGGGCCCCAGCCAAAAAAAGAGAAAATCTAGTTAGATAATTTGTCTAAGTACATTTTAGGCAGATACATTTTTATATGTTTTATAATATCACCACTTTACACAATTTTTCCTAAGCAACTATATATAAGGGAGCGACTGGCAATACAATAAGAAAGAGGAAAAGCTATAAATAACATTTATAACTTAAGCAAGAAGGAAGCTAAGACATGCCTCACAAGCGAAGTAAACAAAACATGGCATATAATATAAGTAACTAAACATATGCTGAAAAAAAATACTACATCCTAATACATGCTGGTGATCAAATGAAATATGCAAATTACAATAATAAATCTCAGCAGTGATACATATAAATAGCAAAAAAATCTAACATCCTACTGTATAATAGCTGTACAAAGAAATATCTGACTAAATAAATAATGCCAAAACATAGCCAAATACCACAACTGCAAATCCAAACTCTATATACTGACTGTCATATCAGAAAACTTGGCCAAACTGGCCCATATATATACATCTCAATCTGCAACCATACTGAACATACTGTATGACTGAAGAGGCAGACAATACATATGCAATATATTTTAGTTATTTTACTTTTGTTTCTATGGACAACTGTTAGAAACAACTGAGGAGTCAAACATGTCTGCAAGACTATACGGGTCCCAAGCCTAACACACTCTCCTCAATGAGAATGTTAGGCATCATAATCTCACCTTACCCCTGTCCATCGGGGCAAATGTGCACCATAATCTCCACAAACTGGACCCAAAGGCAACTGTTATCCTATAATTCTAAGTTTTCATTTTCATGCACAAAATCATCTTATATGAAATGTCCAAGGAAGTAAGCTCAAATACACAAGGAATGCATAGCATAAAGCATTAAAATAAGCAAGGGACTCTACTAATATGGTGATACCATCTATTTTCTATTATTCGTTCTAACTATTCCAAATTACACAAGTTCATGATCACCATTTTCCCACATATCAAGTGTAACTTAGAAATTCGTCCTTACATGTTACAAAATATCAGGACTAGCTAGGTCCTAATATACCAAATCAAAGTCGACTATAAAAGTTGAGTAACAAATCATTACGACCTAATTGATAATTTTAGACGTTCTAACTAAAAACTACTAAACTATAGATTATGGATTAAACACCACAAGATTGGGCTTAGTCAAATAATCTTAAAGGATAAGTCCTAAGATCTAAGTTCATTCTAATAGTGATCTAATAGTCGAGGTCAATCCTATTAAGTGATCAAACTTAATATGATGAATCTCCTATCTTAGATCTAAGGTCAAGAGACAAAATAATCAAAATAAGTTAAAAATTCTAGAAACTAATAAAACCAAGGATTCATTCATTAAAAAATCTCATTTTTTAATGAATGAAATTAATCCTATGATCTAGTCCTAGTCTCAGAAAGAGTTCTTAAGGTGTAGTGTTAAAGACTTATGAAAATTCGGAGATCTGACCTAACTGTTGATTTTACTTACTTAAATATCACTAGTATGGTTATAAAGTTAGTTTTAGTGATTTAAAAGACTAATTAAAAGCTAAGGATGTTTATTTTAAATTTTTGGCAAAATGATCATTTTACCCCTACTTAAGGGTCTGAAGAGTCAACTTTTGATTTAAGTGCCCAAATTAGAGTTCCTCTTTTCCATATGATTTTTTACTGTCTAACTTGAGGATAGACAGTAAGTTTGTCCAATTCGGACGAGAAGCGGGTCCTACAGGTTCAAACTAAGGTTCTTGACTTAAGGGCGTTTAAGTGATTTTCACTCTACTGAAAACTAAGTTTTTATGCAGTTTATTGTAGGTTACTGTTCAAGAATTCCATAGAGTCTAAGAACACTGCATTCTAAGGCCAATCGACTACGTTATGGACATTTTAAGTTTGAAGGGCAATTTGGTAAATTCGAGTCGGTCAACGGGTGACAAAAACTGAACTTTTCTGTTTGAAGTCCAATTTCAGCAAACTCAGTTTCTATAGCTTCTCTATAATGTACTGAGTATGTTGGTAGGGAGTAGACCCAATTTGGACCCCAAATGGTCAAGCTATGACCTAACTAAGGTTTGGGGTATTTTGGTCATTTTCTAACTTTTTAGGGTTTAGAACCTAAATGTTATTTCAGTTTATCGATGACATTGAAATTCTAAGCTAGTTAGCATCTTGAATTTTTGAATTCGAAGTTAAATTGACCAAGTTATGTTCATTTGAATTCTAGGGGTAATTTGGTCATTTTTCACTAAAGTCAACTCTAAATTCTAAGGTTGACTTTTTATCCTGATGTCCAAATGGGAAAACTGATACTACCGTGGTGACGGGGCCACTCTTCAGAGCATTTTAAGACCCATATTGACTATGTTCTGATAACTGGGTGAAAAGTTGTGGGGTCCTAAAGAGGTCATAAAATGCTACTTTGTTATGCGTACCCTGAAACAAAATTTTGCATTACTCCATTTGATTCTAATTATTTTTTTGAGTATTTTAAGACCTATATTGGCTATATTTGGATCATCCTACAAAAAGTTATTAAATTTTTAAGATTTAATATTCAAAAATACAATTTATATTATTTTACTATTCATTCATAAAGTTAAATATCTTTATATATTTACCATATAATTAACTAATTATCTATAATTAATTAATATTAATTAATATTTAATTTATCTGAAATTAATTAATATTAATTAATAATATTTAATCTTTCATTTAATCAATTCAAACATAATAATTATTTGATTTGATTAGTCCTTAATTAATTAGTCTATTAGTTAATCATAGGTTAATCTTTTCATTAAATTTTAATATTACTGATTAGCATTAATATTTAGGATTAAGGTTAATTAGTCCTAATTAGCTATTATTAATTTTAATTAATTAATTTAATTTGATTAATTAAATTCATAAATTTGAATTTAATCATTTACTATTTTTAATGAATATTAAGTATATTAACTAATTTATTTATCACTGCTTTAGATTTAAAGTTGATTATAACTTAATGCTAATTACTTAATCTTTAATTATTAGCTAAGAATAATTAACTGTCTATACTTAATTAAGTTTATATAATTTATTAATATTATTAATCCTTATGCTATATTTAAATTGCTAGCTATTTTTAATATTAATTAATAACTGATTTAACACTAACTACATATATAGCTAGATTATTAATATAACTATACGTAAATGAAATCTGTATATATAAGTCTATTATATTTGTTTTCTGTGCAGGTATTAATGGAGGAGGGACCCGCCACTGCCACGTGGCAGGAATGGACTGGCCGCAGCGTTGCGGGCAGGGCCTGCGCGCCACGTGGCAGAGCCAAAACGGCTGAGGGAAGGCTGCGGGCCCCACGCGTCCTGTCACGCTGACGCCTGCAAACCGCGTGCCAATACGCGTGCGCCACGCGGCCTTTGGCGCTGGGCACGAAGCGACGGCCCGAGCGCTGCCTTCGGGTCGAGCCCGACCCGGTCCGGCCATGAACCAGGGCAGCGCCTCTCCCGACAGGTATCGGGTCCTCGCGGCTATGGCACGCCGGATCCCGAACCTCCCGGCCTCGCCGGGGGCTAGCACACACGGCCGAGGGTAGGTCCCGGCGTGTAACAACCCAGGTTGTTACTTTGCTCAATTAAGACTAATCTAAGTCTTAATTAAGGTTCTAAGTCACTAATTAAGTAATTTAGAACTCGCCTCTGAAACCTAGGACAAATCTGAAGTCAGTAAAGTCAAACCATAAATTCTGGAAAATCTCGAATCCTAGAAAAATTGACTTTTTATCTAGACCTCAAATTGAGAATCTAACTTCACCATTGCGTTCAGAACACCCAAATTAGCTAGGGGTGAAGTTTTGGAGGCATTTGGAAGTCGTTGGATTTTCGTCGAATATTTTAATAATATTTAAATACCTGAAATTCAAATAATTAAATACTCGTCAAATAAAAAATCCGAGTGCACCATTGCGTTCAGAACCTCTCAATTAGCTAAGGGTAATTTATTAGAAATTTGTGGAATGCCTTTAACTAATGAATTTTATAAAGAAAAATCGTTTAAAGAATCATTTAAATAATATGTATATATAACTAATTATTAAAATTTGAAATTATAAGTGGGGCTGTGGCGTCCCTGCCCCGCCGTGGTCCTGTTAACCCTTAAGTTAACATGATTACGGTGGAGAGGTCACCAAATGACAAGGTCCCCACTTAAGATTGGATTAGACACACATTCTAATCCAATTTAAATAAGGACTTTGCCATTCAATCCAGAATACTGTCACTAAATGATCATACATGAACTCAGAGTGCGGAAGCATAAAACATAACATCCATCCAATACATTATAAATACAACAATATAGAATAAGTAAAGTACTGAAAGAGAGTTATAAACCTGTATTATTACAACATTTAATGAGTTTAAAAGAACTGAAAGAAAACTCTCAACCTCACTGAAAACAGAAAACTAAGCTACAGATCTTCAAGAACGGGCTCCTCCTCCAATGGCAAACTCTTCACTGGATCCACTACTCCAACAAACTCAAAACCTACCATTATCAGTTTCATAATGGTAGAGCCCCAGCCAACAAAAGAAAAACTGGTTAGACAATAAGTCTAAGTACATTTTAGGGTAAAAGTTTATTTAAGTTAACTGAATATCACCATAAAAATAGAACTGAGCAAAATAGGTGCAGAAAAGCGTACAAAAGAACAGTAATAAGTTATAAACCATAATTTATAACTAAACAAATAGGAAGTAAAACATACCTCCTCCAAGCAACTGCAACAAGGACAGGTAAGCAAGAGACTAAACAAAACTTGTAAGAAAAAGTACAACCTAAACATGCTCATGATCAAACAGATTATGCTAAGTGAAGTACAAAATTTAAACAGTATAAAACTGAAAATACTATCATCCTATGTGAACATATGAAAAATAGTATGTAAAACTAGCATCCTATATAAAAACATGTGCAGGAAAGCTGTAAGTAAAACAGTGCTGAAATGCAGAATATACTAGTAAAACAGTAACTGCAAACTGAAACTACTGTAACTATATAAGTCATCTGAACTGAACATGAACTCAGCAATTCTTAGCCTGATGAGCTAAGAAACTCTGAACTGAACATCACTGAATCTCTTAGCCTGATGAGCTAAGACAGAACTGAATGTAAGTGTACTTGAATTAGTATATCCATATCAGAATCCTGACTCTGTTGTCAGTAGGGCGAGAGTCTATCCATCTTATCACTCGGACTAGGCATGGCCAATAGACTGTCGGACATTAAACCCTTGAAAGGTTGCCGACCCCGAACGGGTTGATCGAAGAGGTATACTAATCAAACTACACCTTACATACCATTTGTGAAATGAACATAATGCTGCTTATAAATAATGTTCCAAATTAACATATGATATTTATCAAAATATCTTATGTACATAATACATGATCAAGGTATAAGGCTCAAAATCAAGGAATGCGAAGCATCAAAATCAAAGTGCAAGAAACTTTATCTAAAACACAGGTGATATCTGTTGTTGTCTACTTTATTTGCTCTATCTACTCTAAGTTACATAAGTTTTAGAATTATCAATTCTTACACATTCTGTAACTTAGAATCACGAATCCTACTTGTTGAAGATAGTTAGGACTGGCCAAGTCCTAATTATAACTTAATCAAAAGATGACTATTTGGTTAAAATGAATAAATCACCGACCTAGTTTTGAAATTTAATTCATCCTAATCATATCTTGATTAGCCAAATCAAGATGAAAAGATTAAGAATTAGACTCCAGATGATGGGGTCTAACCACTTAATCCAAAGGTATAAATCTAAGGGTCTAAGTTTAGAACCCAAATCTCACAAATTAAGTTAAGGCAAATCCTAATGATAAATCAATTTCATTAGGATAGATCTCTATTCTTAGTTCTAAAGTTTAAAGATCAAATAATCATTTAATAAATTAAGAAAATCTATAAACTAGAAAACTCAAGGTTTCATCTAATTGAGTAACCCAATTTACTCATTAGATGAATTCTAACTTAAGATCTATTCATAATCTTAAGAAATAAGGCTCTTAATTACTAAGAGTATCTCTCAAGACACACATCCGAACTAATGTTATAAGACCTAAGGATGGGTCTAAGAATGATTAAAGAAAGATAAACACTCATTGTTTACTTAGGAATTTTCTTTAAGAGCATATTTTGAGATTTTAGTTAAAATCAAATTAATGATTGAACTTATACAATTTCTATTCTAAATCATTATATTTATTGATTTTAATGATTGGAAATTGAATTTAGAGCTTCTTAAAGGCTAAACCCTAAATTTGGGCAAAATGACCATTTTGCCCCTACTTAAGGGTTCAAAAGATCAAATTTTGATGTAGGGCTTAAATTCTGAAATTTTCTTTTGAAAAGTGTTTCTTACTATCTAATATAAGTTTAGACAGCAACTAAGTTAATTTTGGGTGATTATTAAGCCATATGAGATTAAATTAGTGAATTTGACTCATAAGGGCAATTTAGTAATTTGACTAAGTGAAAGTTAAATTTTCCTGTAGATTATTGTTTTTTACTGTCTAAGCTTTCCATAGAATCTAAATTTGCTAAATTCTGATGAGTCAATGGCCTAAGTTATGGCCAATACAAGATCTAGGGTTTAAGGTTAATTAAGGGATCCTTAATTATGGGTCAAAAATCCTAACTTTGCCAATTAGTGTCCAAATTAAGCAAAATTAGTGGCTATGAATTACAAATAGCTCACTGATCATAATGACATATGGTAGGCTCAATTTGGATCTAATTTGACTAAGTTAAGACCTAATTAGGGTTTAGGGTGATTAGTGAGTGATTAACAAAATTAATCACTCAAATACTATTCCAACCTTATAGATTGATTCTAAATGGATCTAGTAGTTCTCTGAAATTTAAATCTCTCAATTTGGGTTATTAGGTTTGCTAAAATTCACTAATCAAGATTTAGGGTAATTAAGGAAGATTAGCAAATCTAACCGTTGGATCTAAAATATTTTTGCATATTATTGTTAATTAAGTTCTTCTGATCTAAATGGACCTTTGGATCATCAAATTTGGAGCTCAATTGATCAAGTTATGGTCAATTGAAGTTCTATGTCTAATTAGGGTTAGGTCCTAAATGTGATTAGGCAAACACTAATCCAAACAGCAAGATAAATACTATCAAATTAATCCTTAGGGTTTCCTGATTATTTTAAGACCCATATTGGGTATGTTTGGATCATTTGGGTACAAAATTATGAGCTAAATAAGGTTTGTGACATTTATTTTAAATTAACTTTAAATCCTAAAAATCACTTTGCTAAATATAGGTCCAAATATAAAATTATTGGCATCAATAAATTCCTTATATTTTTCTGATTAATTTGGCATATTTATTTGTATTATTTGGATGTATAATTTGCAAGTTATTATAGTTTAAAGTTTAGAATTAATTAAATTAATTTTAATCAATACTGATTATCTGTTGTTATTATTCATATATATATAATTATATAATTTATAATTATCTGACATATAATCATATATATATATATAAATGTTTTAGTTTATTTCTGCAGCTGGGACCCACGACTGCGCCGGCGACAACGACTTTGCCAGCGTGCAGGACACGCGTCAGCAGCGTATTGGCCAAAACGAGCAGTGCGGGGTCCACGACCTGACCTGTCCGACAGGCCGGACACGCGTCGAGACTGGACATGGTCGTCGGTCTGTATGAGGGTCCCACCATCTTGACACGCACGCGACCCGGCTCCAACTTCACAGGTCGCGCCTGACCCGGCCCAGCCCCAAATGGGCCGGCGTCTTCCTCGACAGATTGAAACAGAGTCGAACTAGGGCATGCCGGCTAGGGATCTTAACGGCGACGGTTATGGCCTGAATATATGGCTGCGAAAAGGGCTAATCTAGCACTTACCATCGGCTAAGAGATCTGGACTTGTGATGATCGAGGCTTCGAGAAACAGACAACCCTAATTTTCTAAGAACGAAGAGGGTAACGGTAACAACTGTACACAAAATGCTAAATTGGATCTATTAGAATCGCTAGAGTCTGATCTGTACCGCTAAATTGCTAATATAGAACATGAAATAGATATTCGAATTCCATTTGAAGCAAATGAAATAAGAGTTGAAGAAGGAACGATACCTGAAAATGGACGGCAAACGAAGGCTCACAGTCTTGATCCTTCGCTGAACTTATCGGCACGCTTAACTGAAGATTCAAAGATGCATCCAAGCGAAATGAAGCGAAATGGATAATATTGTGCCTTAGGAGCGGCGGGGAAGCCATTTGCCAAGCTATGAGCGCACCGCGCTTCGCCTGCAGACACGCGGAGCCTCCGCGTTCCCACGCGTTCGTTCTTACGAGAACGACGGGCCACAGCCGTCTGATCCTTCGATCAGATGACACCGAGGGCCCGTCAGCTTGAACGGCATGCTTAGCATTCTAGGGTGACGGTGTGACTAAAAGAAGACGGCGACCGTTAGCTTAATTTAATTAATATTAATATATAATAAAATCTTATACATTTAATTAATTAATCTAATTTATTTAAAATATTCAAAAAAAAATTTCCCAATAAATCACCCTTAGCTAAATGAAGGGTGAGGAACGCAACGGCGCACTCGGATTTTCGATCCGACGAATATTTATTTACTTGATTATTTAGGGGATTTAAATAATAATAAAATATTCGACGAAAAAATCAACGACTTCCAAATGCCTCCAAAATTTCACCCCTAGCTAATTTGGGTGTTCTGAACGTAATGGCGAAGTCAGATTTTCAATCTGAGGTCCAGATAAAAAGTCAAATTTCCAGGTTTTGGGATTTTCCAGAATTCTTGATTTGACTTTGTTGACTTCTTGTTTGACCTAGGTTTCAGAGATGAGTTTCAAATCACTTAATTAGTGACTTAGAACCTTAATTAAGACTTATATTAGTCTTAATTGAGCAAAGTAACAACCTGGGTTGTTACAGGGGCTCACTTTCAAAATCCCGCGATCTTTTCTCCTTCTGCCGGACCGAACCGTCGGTCCAGCTTGAAAACGTTCCGCGCCGGTCCAGGAGATCCACGGGTCGTCTCCTTGAGCTCGTTAGGGCACGCGGCTGAAGCAGCGCGAACCAGATGCCTACCACCACCTAAGCCTCCTCCTTAGCTTGATCTGCGACCCCTAATGGTAAGGAGTATCCTTCATACCTCATTTTGGGCCTAAACTTAATCGATTGAGGCGATCCAATTTCCGCCGTTTGAAACCGAAGGTACTCTACTTCTCCTGCTCATGAACTCAATACTTCATCTGCTTGCATTGCATCTATCTCAATTAATGGATGTTTAAGTTAATTTTAATCAAGCAATTAGTGAAAGTATGGTTTGTTTTGTGATCTCATTAAGCTTAGATAGAGTTCGATACTTCTCCATTCAATCAACCAAATAGAACATTTTCCCTAACCCTATGCTTGATATTAGGGCATCCTATTTTCGGCAAAGAGAAGAAGAATCGGGTCTAGATCTTAAGCCCATAAGAAAAGCTGGGGTCGTAATATCCAGTTAAGTTTCGATCTCACCATTTGAAGCTGTGTACATCGATCGAAGCTCTGCCCTAGATCCCTTCTCGTTGCCTGCCGAAGGAGGAGGCTCTGCTAGGTCGGGCCGAAGTGGGCGGAACCTGACTTGTGCAAGCGATGAGTGGGGCCATTTCCTGTCAGTTGCTGAATTCAAGTGATGGGGCTGTCGCTGTTTTTTTTTAATATTTATGTACAATTTAATTAATCTAAATTTAAAACCTTTAAGTTCTCGTAACTTACAATCTATAATATTTGCTAAAACCTAAGCTTAGAGTTACACATATATATGTATAAAAATATAACAAACAGAAATATAATACATTGTTTAATGATGACAGAATGTTTTGATTAAATTAAATGAATTAGTTAAATATACAGTAAACTACATATATATACAATTAATTAAATTTAATAAATTCTAAACTTTAGATAATCATAGAGTGAGAAATACTTGTCCAAATTTAGTAATTAAATATACTAAATTTAGTAGGAAAATACAAAGAAATTATTGGAATTATCAAATTGCCATTTGGAGTAATATATCACTTAGTGACATTTTAGGTATTTAAATTATTACAAAAATGCCACTAAATTTCATTTAGCCATATCTTTACACACACTAATCCAAACCTATTGAATATGGGTCTTAAAGTGATCAGAAAACCCTAAGGATTATTTTGATAGTGTTCACTTTGATGTTTGGATTAGTATTTGCCTAATCACTTTTAGGACTTAACCCTAATTACCTTAATTAGACCTAGAACTTCAATTGACAATAACTTGGCCAATTGAGCTCCAAATTTGATAATCCAAAGGTCCTTTTAGATCAGAAAAACATAATTCACAGTAATCTACAAAAATATTTAGGATCCAACGGTTAGATTTGTTAATCACCCTTAATTACTTTAAAATCTTGATTAGTGAATATTAGCAAATCTAGTAATCCAAATTAAGTGATTTAAGTTTTAGAGGACTCATAAAACCATTTAGAATCAATCTATAAGGTTGGATTAGTGTTTGAGTGCTTAATTTTGCTAATCACTCACTAATCACCCTAAACCCTAATTAGGTCATAACTTAGTCAAATTAGATCCAAATTGAGTCTATCACCTGTCATTATGATCAGTGAACTATTTTTAAACTATAGTCACTAATTTTACTTTAATTTGGACACTAATTAGCAAAGTTATGATTTTGACCTATAATTAAGAATCCCTTAATTAATCTTAACCCTAGATCTTGTATTGGCCATAACCTGGCCAATACTTATCAGAATTTAGCAAATTAAGATTCTATGAAAAGCTTAGATAGTAAAGAACAATAATCTGAAAGAAAATTTAACTTTTATTTAGTTAAATTACTAATTTGCCCTTATGAGTCAAATTCACTAATTTGATCTCATATGGCTTAATAATTACCCAAAATTAATTTAGTTACTGTTTAATCTTACATTAGACAGTAAGAAACATTTTCCAAAAGAAAATTTTAGAATTTAAGCCCTAGATCAAAATTTGATCTTTTGAACCCTTAAGTAGGGGCAAAATGGTCATTTTGCCCAAATTTAGGGTTTAGCCTTTAAAAGCCCTAAATTCAGTTTCTAATCACTAAAATTAGTAAATAGAATGATTTAGAATTGAAATTAATCAAATTCAAGTCTAAATTAGATTTTGATTAAAATCTCAAAATTTGCTCCTTAAGAAAATTTCTAAGTCCTAAGTGAGTGTTCTCCTTCTTTAATTATTCTTAGACCCATCCTTAGGTCTTATAACATTAGTTAGGATGTGTGTCTTAAGAGATACTCTTAGTAATTAAGAGCCTTAATTCTTAATATTAGGAATAGATCTTAAGTTAGAATTCATCTATTGAGTAAATTGGGTTACTCAATAGGTGAAACCTTAAGTTTTCTAGTTTATAGATTTTCTTAGTTTATTAAATGATTATTTGATCTTTAAACCCTAGAACTAAGAATAGAGATCTATCTTAATGAATTTGATTTATCATTAGGATTTGCCTTAACCTAATCTGTGAGTTTTGGGTTCTAAACTTAGACCTTTAGATTATACCTTTAGATTAAGTAATTAGACCTCATCATCTAGAGTCTAATTCTTAATCTTTTTATCTTGATTTGGCTAATCAAGATGAGGTTGGGATAAATTAAATTACAAAATTAGGTCGATAATTTATTCATTTTAACCAAATAGTCGTCTTTTGATTAAGTTATAATTAGGACTTGGCCAGTCCTAATTATCTTCAACTAGTAGGATTCGTGATTCTAAGTTACAGAATGTGTAAGAATTGATAATTTTGAAACTTATGTAACTTAGAGTAGATAGAACGAATAAAATAGATAACAACAGATATCACCTGTGTTTTAGATAGAGTTTCTTGCACTTTGATTTTGATGCTTCGCATTCCTTGAGTTTGATCCTTATACCTTGAACATGTATTATGTACATAAGATATTTTAATAAATATCTTATGTTAATTTGGAACATTATTTATAAGCAGCATTATGTTCGTTTCACAAGTGGTTTGTAAGGTGTAGCTTGATTAGTATACCTCTTCGATCAACTCGTTCGGGGTCGGCAACCTTTCGAGGGTTTAATGTCCGACAGTCTATTGGCCATGCCTAGTCCGAGTGATAGGATGGATAGACTCTCGCCCTACTGACTATAAAGTCAGGATTCTGATATGGATATACTAATTCAAGTACACTTACATTCAGTTTTATCTTAGCTTATCAGGCTAAGAGTTTTCAGTGATGTTCAGTTTAGAGTTTCTTAGCTCATCAGGCTAAGATTTGCTGAGTTCGTGTTCAGTTCAGGTGACTTATATAGTCACTGTAGTTTCAGTTTATAATTACTATTTTATTTATATATATTCTGCATTGTAGCACTATTTTACTTACAGTTTTCCTGCACTATATATAGGATGCTAGTTCTACTTGCTGTTTTCTTATGCTTTTAGGATGTTAGTTTATTTCAGTTTCACACTGTTAAATGTTGTATGTTACTTAGCATACTTTTGTTTAATCATATGCATATTTAGGATTGTATTTTCTTACAGTTTTACTTTTCTTTTACTTACATGTCTTTGTTGCAGTTGCTTGGAAGAGGTATGTATTACTTCCTAGTTGCTTTAGTTATAAACTGTTTGTTTATAACTTTATACTGTTCTTTTGTACGCTTTTCTGCACCTATTTTGCTCAGTTCTGTTTTTATGGTGATATTCAAGTAACTTAATAAAATTGTTTGCCCTAAAATGTACTTAGACATATTGTCTAACCAGTTTTTCTTTTGTTGGCTGGGGCCCTACCATTATGAAACTGATAATGGTAGGTTCTGAGTTTGTTGGAGCAGCAGATCCAGTGGAGAGCTTGCCATTGGAGGAGGAGCCCGTTCCTGAAGATCTGTAGTTTTAGTTTTCTTTTTCCAATGAGATTGAGAGTTTCCTTTCAGTTCTTTTAAATTTATTAAATATTGTAATAATACAGGTTTATATTTCTCTTTCAGTACTTTACTTATTCTGTATTGTTGTATTTATACTGTATTGGATGGATGTTATGTTTTATGCTTCCGCACTCTGAGTTCATGTATGATCATTTAGTGATAGTATTTTTGGATGAATGGCAAAGTCCTTAGTTAAATTGGATTAGAATGTGTGTCTAATTCAATCTTAAGTGGGGGCCTTGTCATTTGGTGACCCCTCCACCGTAATCATGTTAACTTAAGAGTTAACAGGACCACGGCGGGGCAAGGCCGCCACATGGCGAGACCTACCTAGCCAAGGTTGAGGCGACGCCGAAGGAGGCTGGGCTCGCGAGATCACCTCCGACCTAGGGAGACCCCTCGCGGACGATTCGCGAGTCAAACACTAAGCTACGGATCGATCGATCCATTTCCTGATCGACTAAACTCTATAACTAATTGACATGCGAATCATTCATTCAGAGCGATTGCAAAGCATTGAATAAAGCGGGGAGATGGGGAGTACCTGGATTGAGCGAGACAGATTAGGGTACGGGCGGCGTCGGGTCCGGCTTGTCTTGCGAGTGGAGGAGTCGAGCTGGGCATTCCCGATTTTAAGGAGGCGGACTGGGTGAGGCGTCGGCAATGCCGATTGGCGAGGCGTTCGGCGGCCGGTCGCGCGGAGGGCGACGCGTGGCGAATCTGGCGACGGAGTCCCCGATGGGGGACGAAGGATCGAAACCATCCGATCCCCGATTGGACGGTTCAGATTCGTCGTCTGATCCGGACGGTGAATCGAACGACGAGCAGAATAAACACCTGATGGCGTTACTTGATTAACGGAGGAAAATTTTGATTAAATAAAATTCAAACTTAATAGTTTAATTAAATATTCTAATTGCTTACTTAATAATAAATTTTAAATGACTTCCCAAAATTCCCAGGTACTCACCCCTAGCTAATTGAGGGGTGAGGAATGCAACGGCGATGTCGAATTTTTGATCCGATGAGTATTTTGATACCTCGATTTTCGGGGTATTTAAATATTATTAAAATATTCGTCGAATTTTCGACGACTTCCGATTGACACGAAAACTTCACCCCTAGCTAATTTGGGGTCAACAAGCGCAATGGTGAAGTTTGTTTTCCGATTGGAGGTCAATTTAAATAGGTCAACTTTTAGGATTTCTGAATTTTTAGAAATCAGGATTTGATCCCTTTGACTCCTGGTTTAGACTAAGTCTTAAAGGTAGACCCCAATTGACTTAATTAGTACTTAAGATTAGTTTTAAGACTCAGGATTAGTCCTAATTGACTAAAGTAATAACCTGGGTTATTACAGTTGATGACTCTACAAAGTCTATGAGTATACCTTTAGCACCTCATTTTCGCTTATCTACAGAGCAATGTTCAAAGATATATTTTAAAAAAGAAGAAATGCACACATTGTCATATGCTAGTGCAGTTGGAAGCTTGATGCATGACATAATTTGTATTTTGAAAAAGAAGAAATGCGTACATTACCATATGATAGTAGAGTTGGAAGCTTGATGTATGATATAGTTTGCACTATATTAGATTTGGCTCAAGCAATTGGAGTCATGAGCCGATACATGCACAATTCATGGAAGGATCAATGGCAAGCAGTTATAGGGATTGTTTTAGTACCTGAAAGGTATAATTGGTGTTGGCTTATAATTTCAAAAGTAATCCTCAATAGCTAACTTATGCGTTGGATACATGAACTTCGACTATGCCGAAGATTTGGCTCAAAGATGATCAAAAACTGGTTATGTATTCACTATAGTAGGAGGTCCAATAGGGTAGAGGTCAACTCTTTAGTACTATAGCTGCCCTATCTATGACAAAAGCTGAATATATGGTAGTTACTGAAACGTTCAAGGAAGCTATTTGGATGAGGGCATATTGGAATATTTGGGTGCAAAGCAAAATGAGGTAGTAGTTCACCCAGAGCACTATAGTTTTAACTACTAATCTGGTCTGTCATGCTCGCACAACTATATTGATGTCTAGCACTATTTCATTCGAGATGCAATTGAAGAATGTAAGATCTTATAGGAGAAGATCAACACTAAAGATAATCCCACATATATGATGACAAAGGTGCTCACAATTCAAAAATTCACCCATTGCAAAACTTTGGTGAATTTGGACAGGAATTTATAGGTTTCTCATTAGTTGGAACTGCGGACGACTTGATTTCCTTGGGCGCTACAGCGCACCCTGGCGCTTGGCTACCAGAAGCCCAGGCGCTACGACGCGTCGTAGCGCCTGGCGGATTTGTGTCTCGGTTAAGGTTTCACCCTAAGTAAATTATGGGTATTTTAGATCATTTGAGGTTCAAAATTGAGCTTGATACTTAAGTAAATATGTTGGAGGAGTTTTCAAGGCTGACATCCTCAATTGGTGCTGTGGCTGCTCCATTGGAAATAAGAAGAAAAGCTCCTAGAGGCTTGTAAGGGTTTGGAAATCCTAAAACTCATTGTAATTCCTTCTATACATAGTGAAATCTTTTGCTCTCCTCCCCGTGGACGTGGTGTTAGCACCGAACTACATAAATCATTTTGTTTGTGCTGTATTTGTGATTGCATGCATTATTTTCTTATTTTATTTGGTTTGCTTTTATTCTGTATTGATTTATATCCTAAGTGATCCCAACAAATTTATCATAAGTTTCTACATTAAAAGCGATTAAAGTAAGCCCAAATATTGTTGTCAAACCTGTTGTACAAAAAGATAGGAACACATTCTCAATGTTCAAACAACAACATTGAAGGATTAATATATATATATATATATATATATATATATATATATATATATATATATATTATCTTCTTTTATGACTAATTTCTTAAACTCAATAATTTAATCTTAAAAATGATTAGTAAAAACACGAGTACATAATAATCTAATTATATTATATCGTTATCCTTATGCTAATATTTGTTATAAGATTTTTCTAGCAATAATATTTTTATTTACAGGAAATACTCAAAATAATAATTTCAGAAATAACAAATGAATGAATTTCTATAATTTACACTTAAAGATATACACTATTAAATCATTAAAATATTAAAAATTAATCATTCAAAATAAAGCAAAGCTTAAAAACTTTTTAAAATGAGTATTATCAAAACTTGCATAATAACAAATGATTTATCTCAATATTTTATAATAAAAGAAGTTTAAAATGATGCAATAATCACAACATGGCACAGATATATTCATGACTTATCATATGACTTATCATATGACATATCTCATTGTTTGTTTAAATTGTTCCATAATTAGCGCTAATAATTTGACCCGGAATTTGAAATTTGAACTCTACTCGAATTCAAAACATTTTAACTCGACCCGAACGAGCCGAGTTTGCGTCATACATCTTGACTCGAACTCAATTAAAACTCGAACTCGAACATATTTGATTCGAGTTTGAGTATAGGCTGACTCGACTTGAAGTCAGCCATATCCATAATTCATCTTATTAACCCATAATCTCCATATCCCTCCAAAGTGGATATTGGCGTATAAATCCATCCGGACTGCTGGTTTAATAAGAGTTTGGCTGAAAGTTAATCCAATGCGCCTGGACTCAATTTTTGCTCGTCTTAACTCATCACAGTCTTGAACCTGCATTCTACACCCTGGGCTTGTCTAAACTCGAGCCATGATTCACAACAGAATAAAATAAATTTTTTTTTTGAAAATCCCAAATGTTAATGTAATAATATTAATAACAAAATGATAATTAATAGTAATTAAAGTATTTAAAACAATTTAAATCACAGCGAAGTCAAAATCTCTTTTATTTAACAACAAAAACTACCAATAAAAAAAATAGAAAATTGGATTTATGTATTTATTTTATGTGAAAGAAAATGATATAATTTATACATATCTAATTCTTTCTTCCATGTTGCCAACTTACTTGTCAGCATTTTGAGATAAAAGGTTAGAGATACTTTCATTATGCAACAAAATTGGTTGCTAATATATATTTTCTAAAGATTGAAGTGAAGTCTCTGATAAACATCTCTAAGTAAGAAAATGTGAAATACATTATGGATTGCACTCAAATGATTTAGAAGTTTAAGCTTGTAATCATTCTACCCAATTCTTGCTTAAAACTTCAATTAAATGTGCATATTTTGGACTGAGTTTTCTTGTGACTTCAAATTGATTTATTCTTTCATTCTACCCAATTCTTGCATAAATAAACTCCTCAACTTTAAAACTAATGTGTTGGTTCCGAGAATTAAAATATTTCTTTTGCAAATCTTGAGCAATTTTAATATGATTGTAAATCAATCTGACCTTAATTGTAGTAATTTCAATCATATTGTAACAACCCTAGTGTTGTTATTCATCAATTAGTGACCTAATTGATTCTAATCCTTTTCCATTAGTCTTATAATAGTATTAGGAGTCTCCAATTTAATTTTCATGTGATTTGAAGATCATTTAGCAATTTCCAACATTTTCTGGTTTTCTGATAATTCTGAGAATGCCTAATTTATTTAGACCTCAGAATCAAAAATGGAGTCTACCATTGGATTCACCACACCCAAATTAGCTTATGGTGGTATTTTGGAAGTATTTGGAAATTATTAAAATTCCCCAAATATTTTAATAATATTGAAATACCCAGAAAATTAAGATAATTAAATTGATCTTCAATCTAAAATCCTATTACCTTTTTGAGTTCCTTACACCTCAATTAAGTAAGGGTAAATTTTTAAAATTTTTGGAGTGCATTTGATTATTTAATCTTGAGTAATAAAATGTGCATAATGTAATATTTAAATAAAGTAATTAATTTAATTAATATAAATATTAATTAAGAATTTTATATCAGTTTTATTTCAAAATGCGCAGATCCCGTGTGTGAGACCAACACACAGGACAATGGTGTAATAACCCAAGATTGTTACCCATCTTAATTTAAGCATAATCATATCCTTATTATCATTACATTAAGTTCATCTAGTCATTAGAACCAAACTCCGAAGATTTAGAACAATTCGGAGACCAATCAATTAATTCGGAATATTTTAATATTTAATTAATTAGAAAATTGAGGTATTTATTTTGACCTCGAAATCGAAATCTGATTTCGTCGTTGCGATCATCACCCCCAAATTAGTTAGGGATAATGTTTTGGACGCGTTTGGAAGTCGTCGAATTTTCGCGAATATTTTAATGAAATTAAATGCGTCGAAAAATAGAGTAATTAATTAGTCATCGGAATCAAATTCCGACTTCGCCGTTGAATTCCTTACCCCCCAAATTAGCTAGGGGTGAATTTTTGGGATTTTTCAGAGCACGTTTCAAAAATCGGAATATTTAAATAATTAAGGAAAAATAAATTAGCAATTAAGAAATTTTTGGATCCCTTATTTGCAATTTTCCCAATTTTCTATTTCCACTACTCGGCTGGCCATCACCTCAGTCGGCGCCCCCCATATCTCGGCGCCCCCCATATCTCCTAGGCTCCCTCATGATGGCCCCTACTCCTCCCTCTCCCTAGGCTAATCATCTCCCTTTCTCCTTTAAGAAGGAGCTCAAGCTCCTTATTCATCTCCTTTGCAAAGAGCTGAATCTCCCTCTCCTTCCTTTCCTTCTCCATTGCTGCATTGGTGTTGAAAGAGAAGACTCCACTCCAAGATCTTGAAGGAAACAAAGTACCATCTTCCTCTTCTTCGTTCTCCTCTCGCAAGGATAAAGGTACCCCTTTACCCTCTCTTTTGCCTTCTTCATATAGCTACAATGCTTGAATACATCTCTAGATATCCATGTTTAAGTATGGAAGCCATTAAGGCTCTTGCAAGCATCATAGAAAAATGCTCTATTTTTCTTGTATTCTGTATACCCTGTCATTCATCTGTATTTTTAATATAGTTATGATGTTTTGTTCGTGTCGATGGAAAGGTATTGGAAATACGTTTCCATTGATATATGGTACCGCTCATGGAACTCTCTGGATTGAGAGTATTTGAGCTCAAAAAATTGGCATTGCAGTTTTCGTCCTGGCGAAATCACCGTCTGCCGCTGTAGTGCGCTGCAGAGGGCTGCAGCGGATTTCGGCATAACTTAGGGAAAACATTAATAAAATTTATAGAATAGTATTTTGCAAAGTGGACCACTACAGCGCGTTGTAGCGCGCTGCAGCAGTCTGCAGCGGCATCTCATGAAAAACTTAGGAAAGCGGCCATAAAAATTAATTGAACAGTAACTTGCAAAATGGGACGCTACAGCGCGCTGCAGTGGACCTTAGCGGAAATATTTTAGAACTTAGGAAATGTCAAAAATAATTTAATTGAGCAATGGTTTTGCAAAATGAACCGCTACAGCGTGTCATTGCGCGATGCAGCGGGGAACAGCGGATTGCAGCGGACCGCAGCGGGCCGCAACATTCCTCAGCGCGAAAATGCGCTACAGCGCGCTACCGCGTGAAAAGCGCTACAGCGCGCTACCGCGCCCTGAATTTGCAAAATTGCTCAGAAATTCTAGAAAACTGCCCAGATTTTTTGTAAACTGCCCAGTTTTGGCTGAAATGGCCAAAACTTCACTGTTTTGATATTTTAGCTAAAATCAAGCATTGCAAAAAATTCTATATGCAAATTAAGTTTGAAAACTTTGTTATTTTTAATAAGTTATCAAAAATGCATTGTGCAAATTGCTGAATACTTTAGAATTTTCAGTGCTAACAATAATCAAAAATAATATTATGTTTTGAACCCTAGAAAATTAGGAGAAATGACCAAAATACCCCTAACCTTAGTTAGGACATAGCTTGACCATTTGAAGTCCAATTTGGGTCTACTCCCTATTAAAGTACTTAGGGTACTATAGGGAAGCTATAGTCACTAAGTTTACTGAATTTGGACACTAAATAGAAGAGTTAACTTTTTGGCCTCCTCTTAACTTAGAAAATTACCTATTTACCCTTAGAAATTCAAATGACTATAACTAACTCATTAGATCTCAGAATTTAGTATTCTTGGACTTTATGGAATCCTTGAACATCAATTAATATTAAAACTGTATAAAAAATTTAGATTTTATTAAGTGCAAATTACAAAATTTCCCCTTAAGTCAAAAACCTTATATTGGACTTGCAGGACCCATTTCTTACCCAAATTTAGTGTACCTATTGTCAATTTTTATGTTAGATAGTAAGGAATCATTTGACAACAAGAAATCTCAATTTGTAGCTTTAAATCAAAAGTTGACTTTTTGGACCCTTAGTTAGGGGCAAAATAATCATTTTGCCCAAAATTTAGGTTAAGCGTCATTAACCTCTAGATTATGTTTTAAGCTACTAAAATTAGTATTGGAACTATATTATATTCATTTCAGTGAGAAAAATCATTTATTAGGTCAACTCAGTAAAATCCCCTAAAAATTTTCTAAGTATTTTTCCTTATGATCTTTTCACCTCACCTTAGGATTATTCCTAAATCTAGGGTTAGATCATAAGTTAGATTTCATTTATTAGGTAAGTGGATTATTCAATAAATGAATCCTTAGTTTTATTAGTTTCTAGAATGTTATAACTTATTTTGAGTACTTTGTCTTTCAATTATAAATTTAAGATAGGAGATTTATCATATTAAGTTTGATTACTTAAGATGATTTGCCTTAACTAGTAGATCACTTTTAAACAAAAACCTAGATCTTAGGTTTCACCCTTGGGATTATGTGATTAAGCCCAGTCTCATGGTGTTTAATCCATAATCTCTAGTTTAGTAGTTTTAATCGGATCTTAGTATAGAACGTCTAAAATTATTAATTAGGTCGTGATGATTTATTATTTAACTCTTATAGTCGACTTTGATTAAGCATATTAGGACCTAGCTAATCCTAATTTTTGTAATCTATAAGGACGTACTTCTAAGTTACACTCGATAGTAGGAATTTTAGATCTGAACTTGTGTAACTTAGAATAGTTAGAATGGTTTAATTAGATAACAATAGTGTCATCATGTATATAAGAGTCCCTTGCTTACTTGATTAATTTTTGCTGCTACGCATTCCTTGTATTTGGTGCTTAAATTCCTTGTTCATATCACATGAGAGAATATTGTGCATGAAATGAAAATTTAGAATAATTAGGATAACAGTTGCCTTTGGGTTCAGTCTCTGAGAGGATTCTAGTACACATTTACCCTATTAGACGGGGTAAGGAGTAATAAGGAGGCTTAACATTCTCATTGAGGAGAGTGTGTTAAGTATGGAACCCGTGTAGTCTTGCAGACGTGCTTGACTCCTCAGCTATTTCTGAAATGTGTCCACATAAACAAAGTAAAATAACTAAAAGATTTTTGCATGTGTGATTACTGCCTCTTCAGTTCTGTTGCTGGATTCTGTCTGCCCTAGCCCTGAAAGGCTATGGGAATTTTTGTCTGCTCAAGCCCTGAAAGGCTTGGGGATTTTACCGGCCCGATGGCCAACTTTCTGATATGGCAGTCTTTACATACCTGTTTCAGTTTTCAGCTTATTGTATACTGTATTTTGATGCATATTTCAGTCAGCTATTTTTCTTTACTTACTTGCTCACTTGTACATATTTATAGGATGCTAGACTTTGTTGCTTACTATATGTACCATGTTCAGATTTCTATCATTTAATTTGCATATGTCATATGATCATCAGCATGTCTAGGATTAGACTTTACTTCAGTATGTTTACTTACTGTACCATACATATATATGTTCATTCCCTGCTTAGTTGTTGAGGTGTGCTTTTGCCTCATTTATTGTTTAGTTATAAATATTATATTTATGACTATCCCTATTTCTTGTTATGCTTACTGCTCCTGCTGCTTAGTTACTTTTGTTGTGCTTAAGTTAAAGTGGTAACAATTAACACATGTAAAACATTAGCCTAAAATATACTTAGATAATTGCTTAACAAGATTTTCTTTTATCGGCTGGGGCCCTGGCATTATGAAACCGATAATGTCAGATTCAGATAGGTTTGAGGAGCTAGGTGCTGAAACAGAGGTCCCTTACTTAGAGGAGGAGCTTCAGCCAGGAGAGCCGGATACTGTTTAATTTCTTAGCTTCTTGTGAGGACGAGTGATTTATTTTCAGTCTTTAAAACTACTTATTTAATGTTGTAATAATACAGGTACTGTGACTGTGATTTATCTTATGCACTTTATTATTTTTTGAGCTATCTTATTATTATTTCTTATGTGATGTATGGTGAATGGATGTACTATTTAATTCATTTAGCTTCCGCACTCTATTTGTATGTCAGATTTAGTGACTGATTCTCTCGGATGTTCTGTGCATGTCCTCCCCTTATTAGTGGATTGTGGATCTACCTAATCCAATGATAAGAGAGGGATTTGCACAAGTGACCCTCCGCTCTTTAGCTTAATGATTGTGGGCTTAGGGAGCGGGGCGCCACAAGCGGTCCGACGCAATCATGACCGTTGCATTTTCTTTAGACCATATCTAACGGTCTTTATTTGATCTGGGTTTAAGTAGTAGATCTGGTCGTTCGATCGGCAAATTGAGCGAACGGTCCGAATCTATTTCCTGTACGCCTTCGTCCTCTCGCTGATCGTGCGCCTGTGGAATGCCAGAGAAGCGTACGAAGGAGCTTGTTTTTGCCTCTATTGCCGCTAAATGTTTAGGACTTATTCAAATTTTTCCTCTCCTGAGATTCTTCTCCTCTCCATCAAGCTGCTTTCATTTTTGGAGGAGCTATGCGTTGAGCCAGTGGAACCGAGGGTGCCCTAATTTTCCTCCTTCGTCAATAAGCCTTCAGGTACCCAATCCTCCATCTTCTATCCTTTGAGCATTTTATCTCCTATGTATTGCATGCTAGTTGAGTTAAGATGGGTCGATCGAGTTCAATTAAGCTTGAATCGACCCTGAATGTTTAGGGTTTAAGTTCGATCGCAAGAAACCTTAAACCCTGTTATCTTGGGCATCACCCTGTTGACGGTATGATTACTCCCGAGCCCTAATCTTGATCTTAGGAGATCAGTCTTCGCAAGAGCTAGCCGTCGATGGGTGGATTGCATCGTGACTCCCTCGGGTTCGACCGTAGGATCAAACCCTAATGCGTCGTGCATGGGCTTCCTTCAAGGACAACGCGGTCTAGACCGCGGGTATCAGCTCAGCATTACTCCTCGAACTAGGTCGGCTCGACCGTTCGGGCGCGTAAATCTGCGCCGATTAATTAATCAACACGCGTCACCCTTACGGGACAACACGTGTCGCTGGGACGTGCGCGCTGTCTTGTAACAGCCGCCAGCCTCCATTTTCCATGCCGAATGTAGTGTCGGTCAGCGCCATTTTCCAAGCCTTAATAATCCGTACCGTCTGGTTTTTTGTGCCAGCCAATCATTAATCATTATTATTACTTAATTAATGTTAAATAAATATATAATTTTATTTTAATCATAACTTTAAAAATATACATCCAAATAATGCAATATTATATATTATTTTAATCATAAAAATGAGTAGACTAATAATATGTATTTTAATTTATATTTTGACAATTATTTTGATGAGTCAATATTTAGAATTAATTAATTAATTACAAATTAATATTCATCATTTCATATGACCTAATTTGATCATTTAATATCCAAATTAAATGATCAAATAGTCCATTTCACTCACAAAAATATGAGGAACAATAATATAAAATAAAATTTAATATTTGAGTCCAAATTTTTTTAATCATTTTTAACCCTAATTAGGAGTCATTAAAACTCTAATTTTTCCAAAGTTGTCTAAAATTGACATACTTAATGTCATTCTTCTCCTTATGATATAAGGATTTCATTTATATATAAATTATTTCCATTGGACAATAATTAATGATTTTAAGTTTTTGACTCTTACTTAGTAATATTGTGATTATTCTAAATTCCTAGATAGCATGTTTTAGGCTTTATAAAACTCTAGGATATCTAACATGTCACATTTGTTATCTCCCTTACCAATCAGATTGCATTTATATGAGCTTAGTTTTAAACTTTCTAATTATATGAATCAATTGCTAAGTGCTTAATTCACCTTTTAACCCTAAGGTAGAAACCTAGGATTGATTTGCAAATTTAACTATAGTTGATCCTTAAATCTTTAGTTATACCCATTGAGTGTAAATAGATTCAATACCTTTGTAATAGTAGATTAGTGAATCAACTAGATCTAGTTTAGTGACTAGAATAAAACTTAGTTCATTTATCCTAACTCCTTAAGTCTTCTCTTGAATACTTTAAGAGATAGTATTAGAAGTCATAAGTCACTTAGATTAGTTTAAGTATCCTATTGAATTCCTTAAACATCAATTATTAGAATACTTAGAAATTATAGTCCTTAATTCTTATCAATTACTTATCTTAAATCTTTCAATTGCTTATAACCTAGTTAGATTATTACTTGATTGATTAGATTCTTCAAACTATAACCTAGCTAGTGAACTCTAGTAAATTTTAGTGAACTTACATTAACTTCAAATTTGTTAAGTTAGATATTTTCTTTATCTTAATCTCTTCCTATTAGACAACTAAATTTTGATTTAATTTTATGATTGAGTCTTATAGTTTAAGATGTGAATAAGACCTAGTTTTTAATTGTATCAATTATACTTATAAATTATTTTGTTATATCATACTAAATAAATTGAATCTAGTACTTTCAAAACCCTAACTACTACTATATTATAATTAACTTGAGATAAATATCTCAAAGTTAATTGGGAGCTCAATTAGCTCCAATCATTAAGTAGATCATTTAAATTAGATAACTTTGGATATCACTTAGTTGTAATTATTAAATTTTCTTGAATGATTGCTTAGCTTTGAGCCTTATTCACTTGAATCATTCATATAATATATTATGCATAAATAAAACTTTTACATTAAAATTACTAAGGGTTTATATGGTGGATCAGTTTAGAGCAGATTGAAAATAGAGTAATAAGGAGACATCACATTCTAGAGAGTGAATGTGAGTATTTTAAGACTTGACCCCAGCTTTTCTTTAGTTGTTAAATAGATGTGTTTAACTCCTCATTTCATTCTGAATATTCCCACATAATGAGTACAGATTAAAATAACTTTAATTAATAAACATATGAGATCTTTAATCTTATAAATTGATAAGACTCACCATAACTTTTAGCTATATTACTTTTCATAGTTCTAGACTATGTAAATTTTAGACTAATAGTCTAAGATTTTCCTTTAATTTTCTTGCTATGCATTTTCTATGATTTAGAATTGTACTTTAGTTGTTTATAGTTTACTTAGATTACAGTGAATGTTGTAAAATTTCATTTAAATGCTTCACTATTTCTTTTCTGTACTTAGCATAAGTTTATTTGAATATATACATGCTTTACTTCATTTATTTTCATATGCACATTAATTTATTTCTAGCCTATTTAGGATGATTTTACCCTTATTCTATTTGTAGGCTAGGATGTATATTTAAGTGAGTATTCTAACTCACTTTATTTTTCTTACTTACTTTTCCTCACTTGTATGCTTACTATATTGCACCCATGCTTGTGCTTATTTTGTAACTAGGAAGTGATATCCAATTATAATAATAATATGTTTAGTCAATCTTAAATTGTACTTATGCTATTTAGTCTAACAAGATTTTCTATTTCTTGGCTTTTTCCTATCACATTTATATGCCAAAATGTGATAGATCATGTGCACTTGGAAGCTAGTGGAGCTGTACCAAGAGCTAAAAATTAATTGCTTCTGCCTATTATATACTAAACAATATAGCTTATTATAAATTGCAAAGTGAGCTATTAAATTTCTTCCTTTTATTTTCAGTTTACTGTTGGTTTGTAATAATGTTGTTTACTTTAATTTTACAACACTTTGTTGGAGCTTAAATTATATTTAAATGCTTGTGATGAATGAATGGATGAATGTATTGAATAGATGAATGGTTATAAATACATAAAAATGAATATTAATCAAGTTCTTTGTTGCATATCTATCTAGGATGTTAATTAGAATTAGTTGTATATTACATTACTTATAGAATTGGAAATTAGTTTCTTATTTAAGTTGAGAAGCTTTTCTTTATCTATGTGTATGTAATGAATGCTTGTGATGAAGCAAACCTTAGGCTAGACAATTATTTCATATGTAATTTTCTCTCTTTAATATTTTAGAATTGGAAATAAGCAATCCTATGAAATGGATTGAATTCTACTTTAGAATTGGAAATGAGCAATCCTATGAAATGGATTGAAGTCTATACTAGAATTGGAACTAAAATAGAGAGATTACATGTTAGTTTAGGTTATCTTTTCTTTCAAATTATAATTTCTATTGGAATGAAAGTCTTGCATGTCTACTTTGCATGTGTTTCCTTAACCATTTACAAAGGAGACTCTGCTAAAATTTTTAAGAAATTTTAGACTTAGAAATTTTAATGAAAAATATACTCATAACTCACATGTTAAATACTCAACAAATATTTAGAATTTCATATCTAAGATTGCAAGTATTCATTTTAATTGATTTAAATTACATTCTCATGTCTTCTTTCATATATCACATGTTTAATTCTATTTCATTCTCACTTATAAATCCATATATTGTATTTTAAATTTTAAATTACTTAATATTATTCATAATTTCCCTTCCATCTTAATTTAAGACTCTCTTCTAAATCCTTGGCCAAACACAATATCTAATGATTTGGATTAATTTTCTTCTAATCTAGTATTAGGTATTATGGTGACATATCAAAGCTGAGTTAAGTGATTCTCAATATTGGGATCGTCACACATATATAACCCAAGAATTTGACTATCCTCAATCTTTGACTAAGTAATAGATGTGGTGCACTTTCTTCTATACATTACTTCATAGGGTGCCATTATAATATTAGATTTGTAATTATTAGTTTATGCAAATTTACCTAAAGGTAAGTGAACTCTCTAGTTACCTCCAAAATCTTGAAATATATAACAAAGCAAACCCTCAACTATTTTATTTACTCTTTTTATTTGTTAGTTCACTTGAGGATGGAAAGATGCGCTTAAACATAACTTAGATTCTAAATCTGCTTGTACAGTACACCAAAACTAAGTAGTGAGCCTATTTCTATATTTGTTATAGTTTTCTTGGGCACTCCACGCAATCAAATAAATTCTCTTAAATATATATCAGCTAAGTTTTCCACATATTCTATTTGTCAAACATGAATAAAATGTGATGATGATATATAAAAAGTGAACATATTTCTCAATTTTGTAAGATTATATATAATTGCCCAAATAAATTTATTTTTATTATGGAATCAAAAATTCCTATCACAAAAATCATAGAAATATCATTCCATATTCATTATGAATTAGGATCGGTTGAAGTAGTCATCTCAGCCACTTGCATCGGTCTTCAGCCTATGACACTAGAACAATGTATTCATATCTTTGTACATCTTGGTAGCTCCTGGATGGATGGTGTAACCTACATTGTGAGCTTCATATAAAAGTTCTCACAACTTTGTATTATTTAAAATCTATAATTAGTTGTCATAATATATAAATTTATATGGTCCAAGTTGTGCAAATATATTTTATTTATGTATCAAAGCTATTAAAAACTTATAAATCCTTATCTTTCTTATATTCTAACTTAATCTGCTCTACTAAAAGAACTATTATTGGTAATTATCTCAAAATAATCTATATATGCCCTTGAGAGATAGATGTTAACTCTAACTTTTCTATTTTCACCTTGAGAAAATCCACTAAAGCTAATTGATGAACACAACCAAAATATTTTCTACTTAAAGCAACAGCTACTATATTAACCTTTCTTAGGATGATAATGAATGCTCAAAACATAATATTTTATATACGCTAAATCAACTCAAGGTTATTTACACACATAACCATGACCAGATTTAGTCAAAATTATAATTCTCGACTAACTTAATATAAAATCAAACCATGAATGCCATTAGATAGAGCATAGCTTAACAATGCAAATACACAAATTTGAGAGCGATCAGAATAATGATTTTTCTTAAATTAATTTTTAAAATTTTAACTTCATAAACTAATAGATATTTAAATATAAGCTCAAAATTAAAATTTTTTGTCCTTGGATTGATCATAAAAAAGATGCTAAGTTAAGATGGGAGGAAGTAGAAGAAGTAATGTTTGTGAATTAGAAGTAATTACAAATATGTGTAAGTAAAAAGTTGTTGCAACTAGAAGTAGGAGAAACAAAATCACATGTGAATAGAAATTTATATGTGTGAAGATTATATGTATATACATCCATCCATTTATCAAAACCAAGCATTTTAAATATTAAATTATAAAATCCATCACAAAATAAGTAAGAACAAAAGCAAAAGTGTAAGTTATTACATGCCATTAAGTTAAAGAACAAGTAAATAAAGACTTTCTTTCACTTAAAGTAAAAGCAAATAATAAACTTTAAGGCAGAAGCAATTATAAGATCTTTAAGTACTTGGTCCAGCTCCACTTGCATTAAATTGCTCCTGATCTATCATATTTTGGTATTTAATATATGATAGGGCAAAGCTAAGAAAAAGATAAGTGTAGTTAGACTAAATAGTTTAAACACATTTTAAGATTGGTTAAATATTTTATAAGTTTAAATTGGATATCACAACTAATTTACAATTTAAGTATAAGCAGTGAAGAAAATGAAAGCAATTAATAGGGAAGGGAAATAAACAAAATAGTAAGGAAGAACAAATAAAATGAAATGAGTAAGAAATACTTACAAGTATAGACATTCTAGCCTGCAATCAAAAAGTAAGGAAAAAATATCCTAAATAAGGTTAGAAATAATTAAAGTGCATATGAAAGTAAATAAAGTAAAACATATATATATTCAATAAAAATATGTTAAGTAAAAAAAAGAAAACAGTGAAGCATTTAAATGAAATTAAAGTAACATACACTGCATCCTATATGAACTATAAGTAAGCCAAGTACAGTACTAAAATGGAATGTTCAAAGCATAGTAAATAAAGGAAAATCTTATACTATCAATCTAAGATGCACATAGCCTAAGACTATAAAAAGTATCATAGCTTGAAAGTAATGATGAGATATCACAATCAATAAGATTATAAAAAAACTTATATTTTATTTAGCTGAAGTTATTTTATGAAAATATTCATTATGCAGAGACATATAGAATGAAGCGAGGAGTAAAGCACGTCTGCCTAACAGGTAAAGGAAAGCGGAGTTTCAAAAATAATAAACACTCATATTCATCATATGAGAATATGAGATCTATTTATTTCCCCTATTTAGCTTGCTCTTGGTTATCCAACAATATTAAATCCCTAAAGTTTTAATGTGAAAGTTTTATTTATGCACAATATCTTATATGTATATTTTAAAGGAATATACTCAAAGCTAAACAAACAATCAAGAAAATTCAATAATTATAAACGATGTGACATTCAAATTTATTTAATTTTAATGATCTGCCTAATGATTGGAGCTAATTGAGCTCCCAATTGACTTAAAGATATTGATCTCATGTTAATTGTAAGTAATATAAATAGTTGGGGTTTTAGAAAATAGTACTTTATTTTAATTTATGGAATGGCAAAATAAATCTAAGTATAATAATACTAAAAGAAACTAAGCTTGACCTTATCCTAAACCATTTAATTGAAATAGTTTAATAAAACCAAGACTTAACAAAATAGTTAGAAAAATGTAAGGTTAAGTAATCACTATATTTGAGAAAGTTGAGAGTTAAGGTTCTATATACTAAACTCATCTAACTAGATTGTAATTGGAAATATCTATTCAAATCAATTACTAATCTAGTTAGGTTAAAATAATAAGAAAGGTCTAAATATATAGGAGAGGAAGGAATTGTAAGCTACAATTTATATGTTTTTTATAAACTAAAGGTTAATTTGAATTGATTATATATCAAGATATGGTTAGGATATCTAAGGAACTCCTAAATCACACAATAAATAATCTACATGAATGCTATAAGTTAAATCTAGAATCTAATTTAATTACTAAAGGTAGACCGAATAGATTCATAACTTAAAATCAAACCTGCATTAAGGTTAACTACACTAATTGGGTATATTAACAACTTCTAAGATCACAAGTGAATCAAGTTATAAAATTAATTCTAAAGTATCTCTCATAGGGTTATAGGTTGAATCAATCAATTTGCTAAATATATAAGCATCTAATACATGAAAACTTAGTTCTAAACATGAAATTAAAATTGTATGGGAAGTAAATAAACGTGACATATTTGCTGTCATAGGATTTAAATACCTAAAATATACAATTTAGGGAATTAGAAAATTCACAAAATTATCCTAATTTAGGAGCCAAAAACTAATAATCACTAATTATTGTCCAATTAAATTAATATGCATTAATATGAGATCCTTATAGTATAAAGAGAAGAATGACACTAAGTAGGTCAAAATTGGACAATATTCAGTTTTAGGGTTTTCATGACTCCTAATTATGGTTAAAAGCTATTTTAAAAATTATGGTTCAAATCCTAAATTTAATTATGCCATTATGTTCATCTAATTTTTTATCAAAATGATATATAATTTTATATTATTTGGATGTGTATTTTTAAAGTTATTATTAATTGAAATTTAGAGTATTAATAATTAATTTATTGCGTAATGATTAATTAACTGAATCCATCAATTCGAAAATAATAGCAGCACTGAATTTAATGGAATAGAAATGACGCAACACATAAGAATAAGGCGCAGATTTTTGGGTTCGGTGGCTGACAGCGGCACTGATGTGCACGCTATCATGACACGTGGCATCCATTCAGTGGAGACGTGTGTCGTCGTGGGTCCCGCGACTCATTTAAATGAACCGCGGTCTAACCCGACCGGTTCAAGAGGAAAAGCCAAACCGTGAAGCTACTGTTCGAACCGCGTCATCCCGCTGTAGTTCAAAGGAGGTGGATTTAGGGTTTAGCTCCTCATATCTTGCTTTCGTATCATATCTTGCTTTCGTATCAATTTATCCTTTTGTCTGCCTATGTAACTTTTCTTTTGAGAAAGTGATGATTGAAAAAGATAGTGGATCTTTGTTTCATTCGATGAATTCATGCTTTGTTGCAGTCATGAATCCAGGATCTCTTTCAGCTCCTACCTCGATTAAGAATGCGGTTTCGTCATCTGGCGGACCCGAGGAAACAAATTCAATGGCTAATCTAATAAGAGCACTAATAGAAAGCAATGCACATCAGGTGCAAGAAACTCGTGCTATGATTTTATCTGCTTGTCAGCAATCTATACCACAAACAGGATTTTCATTATCCTCACATTTCACAAGAGATGGGATCTTACATAGCTTCCTACGTCTTAGGACACCCACGTTTAACGGAGCGCTAAATCCAATGGACACTGTGAACTGGCTCAAGATAGCTGAAAAGAACCTAGCTAGTATTAAATGCCCAAATTCAGAAGTTATTTACTTGGTCACCCACCTATTTCAAGAGGAAGCATAGTACTCGTGGGAGAATGAACGAAATAGTAAATTTGTTGAATACGAGTTAGAAGATATCCTATGGGATATGTTCTTCGAAGTATTCCGTGAAGCATTCATTCCAGCACCGGCACAGGCAATCCTGGAGGACGAACTCATCCACCTCACTCAAGGAAACAAATCCGTATTCGACTACGAACAGGAGTTTCGGAGACTGTCGTGTTTTGTTCCGAACTTGGTTAGAACTGAGGCAGCTAGGTGCCCCCGATTTTTGAAAGGGCTAAGGGACTCTATAAAAGCTCATCTAGTGTCCCGCCAAATCAAAAATTTGGCAGAATTGATCGAGTCAACTCGCCTCCAAGAAGGATTGCAAGGTCAAATGGACCGTAAGCTAATAAAATAATTTTCAATTTGCTTCGCTTTATATTAAACTCTCATATATATTTGTTTTCCATCATTTGATATAGTATTATTGAAAAAATAATATTTTGAAAATAATATTTTAGAAAATAATTTTTAAGTAATAGTTTTGGGTTTCGTTGTTTTATGATTTTTATATTAAAATAATTATTCTAGCTTTGACCATTCACAACTTATCAATCTTCTGCTAGCTTGTTAATGCTCAATGGCTGACATTTATCATCGAGATTGTGAAAAATGACAACAAATAATAGTCTTAAAGCGCCTGATGCAAGGATTGGGAGTAGTGAACATTGTGGTTTGCCAATCTGAAATAGTAAAGAAAAGATAATCTGCAAAGAGGTTTTCTTAATTGATCTTTCAAAGGGCAGATCCATTATTAAAGGTTGGAAAATTGATGCACATGCTTAGGTTGCTTAATTTGACCAAAAATTTTGATTTTATGAAAGTTTTCCTCAAGAGAATATTTGGCACTTCAAAGTCAAATTTACCACAATTCCTCTTCTCTTGTATAGAAACTCAGCCACACTCACATAGGCTGAGTTAATTAATTAGTATATTTCATCTATAAAGGAACAGTACCCACTAGAGAAGCACATGAAGCTTTTCTCTGACTTTGCTTGGAAGGACCTCTGTTTAGTTATTTTAACATCATAAATGCTTAGCTGCCAAAATTATGTCAATAAATAATAATACTTTGGAATCCTATGGCCCTTTTATAACAACAAACAGTTCCGTTTTGTTCTTGTTTTCTAATGATTTTTTTTTGGGATAATAACATACCACTGACTGAAAAATGGAGTTTTTATGAAATGTACACCCATTTTAATTAGTCTTGTAGCATCTAATAAAATTGTACTCATTATTATTGAATTAATTTCACACAAAATATTTATCATCTCCTATTTATTTTCAGCAATATAATCTTAGCTAGTTCTGTTTTATTTTTACCTATTTTAAAAGGCATTGTTTTAGAGATTTGCTGTGGATAATTCATCATTTGTTGGGGTGGCTCTAATATTACGTATGTGTAGAAGATATTCTCGTAGATGATTCAGGCATTACATATTAAGTGTAAATCATATAATGCTAATATTAGAAAATTGAGTTTATAAAATTCAGTAATTTTTCAAAAATTTTAATAATAAATTGATTTTATGCTCCAAAAAACATAAATTTAAGATAGGCTCTTGCTCGTAAATACATAGCAATTTTTTAAAAAGAAATCATCTCCAGAGAATGAGTGTGGCAGGAAAATGGGCTCCAAACTAAATATAAAAAAAGTTTGGGCACTTTATCCAACAAGCCATTGACAAATAGGGCACATGATTGATCCTATAAGAGCACCATTACTGAGAAGCAAAACTTATGCATGACATTTTATACGCTTTTTGACAAGCAGGATCAATGCAAGGAGTAGTTGAACATTCTTAAGGCTCCTCAAAGGCTTCTTATAATACTCAGGCTTTGGTAAGTTCTCTGAATTACTTGTTGAGCAATTTAAGCTTTTCAAGAAGAGTAAATTCGTAATAAAAAATGTAGTTTGAGCCGTAATTTAGCTTTTATTTAGGTCTTTTTGAGTCTCGAGATTTTAACTGAGGGCTATGGAAGCAAAGGAGTTTGCTTCTTCACGGCATAAGCGCTCCAAGAGGTAGGAGGCTTCCTCAGAAAGATGAGGCAGATCTGTTTACTTTTTTGCTCTCTGAACAACACAGAATGACGATGTTTCACTTCATTTGATCGTTAATAATGCTGAGAAATACTTGATGGTATATTAGACACTCTTATTTTCTTGTAGTGAAATTAATAAAAACTGGAAGGGTGATCTATTGGAATCTCCGTCTTCTTCTTGTAATGTGAAGGCAGTAAGTACTTTTTCATCTTCTTCTTTTGCCTACTTGTTTTTAATAGCTAGAAAAGGAAAGGCTTCCTTGCTTCCAAATTTTAAGCTTCATAATAACCGCTCCTTGATTTTTTCTTGATTTTATTCTGTGAATTTGGCTTTGATTGGAAGTTCAGAATTATAACAGATCAGAAGGGAAAAACTAGTCCTTTAATTTTGTCTTCACTCCGTTTTTTTGGTTTATTTTGTGTTTTTTTAATTAAAAATAAAAGATATTTCTGCGTTTAGTATTTTTTTATAAAAAAAAGAATTTCTTGTGGTACTCGATTGGTAGACTAACTGTAACTCTTCTGATTTCAAGGATATGGAGAAGAAGCTGCCTGAAGCTAATATCCAAGACCAGCTGAAGCAAGAGGTGCTTTTTGTTAGAAAAAAGTTTGGGAATTTTTATGCATTCCAAACAAATTTTCACATTTACATATCTACCAATCATTTCCGCATTTTCCAAACATGATACAAGTGATACTGTTAAGCCACAGTTTTATAAACACTGGGCATTACATAACTAATTTCTTGGACGTTTAACCTAATGTTTCAATTATTTTTAACGTTTTCAGTAAAGCACATGAAAAACATCATAAAAGTTTTTTTACATTTTCATTTATTATAAAAAATAAATCAAAATAAGGAATAACTATGACTTTTTCATTTGATAGACAGTGAAAGTGTAGAATTTTGATTAACAAGCTAATTGGCATCCTATTTACCTTGTCCTCTTATGAAATTAGTCAAATGTTGAAATACATTGGGAGGAAAATGAGCCCTACCATTCTTAAATTGGACTGTTCCTTTTTTGTTATTTTAATTGAATATCTTTTTTATCTGTAGCCTCAAAAAAAAAAAAAAAATGGACAGAGTAATATATATATATATATATATATATATATATATATATATATATATTGAATATCTTTATATATATATATATATATATATATGTATTTTTATTATTCTCTTTCATTGAAATTTTCATTTGCTCGAATGGCTAAAGCTGTGATCAATAATCAACTGAAACATGTTTATTAAAAGTGTCATTTTTGCAGATTATGCAACTTGAGAAAAGGCTCAAGGATCAAATGGCTGTGCGACTTAGGCTAGAGAAAGCACTGGGATATAGAAAAACAGTGATCAGTTCTTCAAATGAGAGCTGCATGCCTAAGGTGTCGTCATATTGCATCCTGCTTACACTGATACAGAGATTAGTTTCAGAATCCTCTTTGGCTTCCTCTATATATAAAGCCACTGTGAATTGACCAAAAGAGGTTTTGAAAGAGTTGAAGTGCCACTAAACTCCTTCACTGTGAATTCACAATGAAAGGATCACTAAAATCCTCTTTGGCTTCCTCTATTTATAAAGTCACTGTGAATTCACTGTTAATTCTCCTCTTCTTTCTATGTTTGAGCAATGTAGAATTAATAATGTTGATCAGCTGACACTCATATAAACTTAAATTTTTTAGCTGAAACTTGGATTGAACATTGATGCGCCTAGCCCATCTTTTTTATTTCCCTTTATTCAATTATTCTTAATATAAACTTCATGATTAAATAGTTTCAATTTGAATTATTCAATGACTTTTTCTGTATTTCTCCTGTTAAAAAATTCATCAGATTATGTTTCTCTACTGCTTTACTTGTTTCTGTTATCTACTCCATACATAATGTTGATTATTTTTTCTAATTTTGCTCCTATCTTATTTCTCAGCCAGCCAAAGAGTTGCTAAGAGAGATAGCTGTGTTAGAACTTGAAGTCATGCACTTGGAGCAGTATCTTCTATCACTCTATCGAAAAGCTTTCGATCAACAAACCCCAATCATATCTTCTAATCCTTCCAAAGTCAGATCAAAACCAATGAACTGCCAAAGAAAGTTGTTTAATGAGCTTCCAGGACCTCAAATCTCTTCTATAGCTGCCCATCCATTTGTGCACTCTGCCAGAATTCTGCCATCCCAAATATCAACCTGCAAATTAGAAGATGAGACCTGCCATGAACACATAGATGACGAGCGTAACGTTCACCGCTGTCATTCTTCTCTCAATCACCGTACAGTTTATTCATCCAGAATTTCTCCTTCGGAAGCAGCCCTGGCTAGAGCTCTTCAAGATTGTCATTCTCAGCCATTGTCATTCCTCACTGTAAAAGAAATTTAACTTTTATGTTTATATCTCTCTTCTACACTAAACAAATTTAATTCACAGTTTCTTAAGAAATTTATCTCTGATTAGTATTGCTATGAGCTCAGGATTGGCATGATTCGAAATGTGGAATGATAAGCCTGTCAGAATATCTTGGTGCATGCACTACTGACTATGTTGCTGACACACCCAACAAAATTTCTGAAGATATGGTTAGATGCATGGGTGCTATGTACATCAAACTTTCGGATCCTCCTCTACTGAATCCTGGTCAAGCTTCATCACCTACTTCATCATTCTCTTCTATGAGTGCTATTTCTCCTCAGTGTATTGGCGACATGTGGAGTCCTGGGCTCAGATATGATTCAATTCTGGATTCTCGGCTTGTAAATCCTTTCTGCATAGAGGGTTTGAAAGAGTTTAGTGGTCCTTACAATGCTATGGTGGAAATTTCATCAATTAGAACTGAAGATCTGCAGCTGAAGGTTGTCGAAGACTTGCTTCATACATACAAGTAGGATAGCTTGTTATAATCTGTTAATTTTACTAATTCACATTAACAAATTGTTCACATGGTTGTGATAAATCTTCAAATTTGTTTCAGATCGCTTGTTAGTAAGTTGTCTGCTGTCAATGTAAGGAGGATGAAAAATGATGAAAAGCTACCATTTTGGCTCAACTTGCACAATGCTTTGGTGATGCATGTATACAAAAATTTGCAGTGGATTTATGTGGAAGATATTTTGGCTGCATATAACTATTTGTTGAATATTTTTTAATTATTTTTGTGTGTATTCAGGCATATCTGGTGCATGGAGTTCCTCAGGGCAGTGTGAAAAGGACCTCACAACTTAACAAGGTAAGCCACTTCCAACTGAGGTAGCATTTATAATGAGAAAGACAAAATTGAGGTAGCATAATGTTCTCTGCTAATTAATTATTTGATCAACTTGTGTTTTTTTAATTTAGGCCTCGTGCATAGTAGGGGGTCATTCTGTCAATGCCTACATGATACAAAATTCCTTTCTTGGGTGTCATACGCATTATTCTGGGCAGGTTTGCTTCATTTTCTTTATTTAGTATGTAGCATTCTAAGCTATATTGAGCAAGATATTGTTCACAGTTGACAAACCCAACATTATGCCAAGCCCTACATCTTCTTTCTTAAATGATAACTTCTTAGAAAGTAACTGTTTTGAGAGCGCTCCACTATGAGAAGTCTTAATTTTAGAGTTTTTGTTAGACTTTCACAGAATGTCTTTAAAAATTCATAAGGACACCTTTTTCTCCTAAAAGGTTGCCGGAAGCTGCTCCTTATCCGAACCTTATGCTCCAGCAATATCTTCGGCAATCACTCTTAAGAGAAGATAAAAGAAGAAAATACAAAATTGCTGGGGAGAAATATATTATTACTCCATAAAAGAATCTCAAAAAATTCAACTAGAGTTTTACAAATTTATAAAGAGAAAGGAAAAATGATTTGTCAAGAGGTAAGGTGCCAAAATATATCTGCTATTTAACAATTCAATAGCAAATATCATCTAAACTTTGAAGCGCGAGTTGTCGCCTCCTACTCCAAAGACTCCATTACTTGGGAAATGGATTTAGGGTTTTTCATGAAATTGTTAGTGTGGCTTGTCCATCTCATGCAAAGCATAACTATTTATAGGATTTGATTAAAAGCATTTTTAATAAATAGTCATGAGTGCAGCTAGCTAACTATTTCTAAGAATTTGAAATAGCATTCATGAATGCGTCTGGCGAGGTAATTGAAATAGCCTCAATAAATGCATTTGGAATAGTCTTCGTAAAGATATTAGAAATGGTTTTCATGAAGACATTTGAAACGGCGTTCATAAATATATATAAATATATATGCAGGACTTTAACACAATTGATACTAGAATGCTGTACCGTTTCTGTTATAAAAGCATATGAGCTCTTCCAATATGATGCACATTTGATATACAACTTTTTTAACCTTACAAGCTGAGCTTGTAAACTTTTTAGTTAGATGAATACTATTAGGACGTTTTGAGTGATAACGTTACATTTAACCTTGTAATGGCAGCAAAAATGATCCTTTTTTCCGTCTAAATTTCCTCTTTATTTGCAGTGGTTCAAAACATTTATGTTTCCAGTGCTGAACTTAAAGACTAGAACTGATTGGAAAAGGCTCTACGCCATTGAGAAACATGAGCCTCTCCTACATTTTGCACTATGTTCAGGAAACCATTCAGATCCTGCAGTAAGCAGCCATGCAATATCATGTTGACCAATATCTTAACACGTGTTAAATCATTATTTCAGGAAATTTCATTTTTCTTAATTTTTTCAGGTCAGAATATACACTGCTAAGAAATGGTACCAACAGTTAGAAACAGCAAAGGAAGAGTATATTCGGGCAACGGTCGGCATTCAGAAAGAGCAGAAGATTTTTCTGCCTATGTTGATTGAGGCTTACGCAAAGGACAGTTGCATGAATTCTCAGATGGTTGTTGATATGATAAAAAGCTATCTTCCTGAGACTATGTGCATAGCTATTAAGAGATGCCAGAGGGGAAGATCTCATAAGATTATTGAGTGGCTTCCTCATAAATTCAATTTTCGTTACTTGTTTTCTAAAGAAGTGGCAAATCAGCAGCTCATTTGATTTATAGTTTCTGAACTACAATATATTCATTTTGTTTGATGTAAAAAAGGAGAGTTCAGAAATTCCATTAGCAGTATGCTCGTTGTATATAAAAATTGTGAAAATTATAGTATTTTTGGGTAAAGATAGTTGAAAAGATTAGTTTTTATATTTTTGTTTTGCAGTGAATTGAGTTGCAGATTAGATTACTTTTGGAGAAATAAAATAGTAGGGCATGATGTTTGCAAATTTTGAAAAAATAAATGCAGATTTTGTTTTCATCAAAATAGATTATTTTCTTATTAAATTAAAGATCATGAGTTTATCTATTTTGCTTTATGTGCCTAATCCAGGATATATGATTTTAGATATCTTATCCTAGAACAAATAAGACATGAATGAAATATTATATTAACGTGCTAAGTTACCTTTTCATTGCAAAGGGCAAATTTCCACTTACTTTGTAAAGCAGTGTAATGAGTTAATTTATGTAGGCCTAACGAAGTTGTGATATGCATGTAAATAATGGCAAAAATATGGAACGAAATTGTACAAAGAAAATATCATACAAAAATGTTGCTTTACAAAGTGAAATTGTATTAAGAAAATCATTAAAAAAATGGTATGAAAATCATAAAAAAGTGTTGTTGAAATTGTTACCATCTAAGTTTACTTACATGATTTAAATATTTGGAACTCTCCTTATCTAGGATAAGAAAAAATATATAAGAAAAAAAAAACTTAAGATACAACAAAGTCTCTTAAATTATTTTTATAAATAAAAAATATTTTTAAGTTGAATTCTTTATAAATAGATTTTTGTATTGGGAACATCATTGGTAATTCTAAACCCCCATTAAATTCCTTAGAACCCAACATTGTCTCTTCATGCTCTTCGTTAGCATGCATTGGAAACCTTTTAAGAACAAAGATGAGATCACCTACTATGAAAAATACATAAAAAACTAGCAAAATAAGCTCAAGGCTCCATTGAGCCCACACATTTGAGATTACTTTTCAAAGGATTAAAAAGTATTTAAAACAACAATTTCAATAGCAAATATTGTGACTAAAGAAACGACTAGATTGCCCTTCAAGATAGTGATGCTCTAATTCCGTGCTACAGGTCGATATTTGTTGACCACTATAGCTCCTATCGTAGTTTGAGCTTCAGTTGTGCTCAATCAAACTCAATTGAAGCTTGGCATGTAATTATAGGGTTTGGGTTTAGGATTTAGGGTTTAAGATTTATAATTAAACATTTATTTTATTCATCTTTGTTTATGCAGAATAAAAAAGTCATTTGGAGAAAATAAAATTGCTAAATGCTTCATAATAGCCAAACAATTTAGCTCCTCTAAGAATCCAACAAATCATTTCAATAATAATATTCTAAAATCAAATGTAGTTTTTTTTATGAAGCCTTGAGTGATGATTCCATGGCCACCATCTTTGAACACCTCAAAATCTTATTTAAATGAAACTTTTTTAGCATTTGAAGGCAATAAAGCGTGCATTCGTAGCGCCCGAGTCTTGAAATGAATCTGCCATAGCGTGCCACGACTCGCCACAATGCTTCTGGAGCTAAAATAATGACTTGGAAGTAAATCGCCGCAGCGCGCCACAGCGGCTGCCACGTCATTTTAGGAAAAATTATAGGAAATCAAGAGAAAAATAATTGAACAGCCATTCGAAAGTTAGACGCTGTCGCGCGTCACGGGGCGTCACAGCGGGCTGCAGCGTCATTTTGAGAAAACTAGATGAAACCAAGAGATAAATTAATTGAACAATGATTTTCGAAAGTTAGACCGATACAGCGCGTCGTAGCGCCTGAAAGCACTGCAGCGCGCCGTAGCATCCAACTCTCGGGAAATCGGACGTCGTAGCGCGCCGCAGCATCTTAAAGGCGCTGCAGCGCGCCACATCGCTAGTTTCCGCCGCAGCTCGCCATAGCACCTGGCTTTTGGCTAGAAGGCGGTACAGCACGCTGCAGCGCCCAGAATTGCCTGAAACTGCCTATAATTGGCTGGAATGGCCAAAACTTCATATTTTTTGCATTTTAAGGTCCTTAGGACCCTAGTGGGGCCGAATTAAATCAAATTTGAAAATAGTATTAGTAAAATTAAGTATTGTATAAAATTTTATGTGAAAATTAAATTTGAAAGTTTGTCATTTATAACATGTGTATAAAATCTCTTATATGTCTTAAAAATTTTGTGTCAATATTAAAGAATAAAATCCTTGAATATTTGTATTGGTTAAGTAGATTTTAATAACCAAATTGTATGAAATTTAAGTCTTTTAGAGTTGTAATCAAGTGTTAACCCTTTTGATTTGATTTAAAATTTGGTTAGCCTTAATTACTTTTTATTTTATGTGACTTTACATTCATATGCTTTCATGATATTATGATATATATTAGAGAACTTTAACAATTATTTGGACACCTTGATGTGCTTCAATTGACACTAAATCATATTTGAACATAAGAATCTTAAAAACTTGATTAATTAAATGATACTTAATATAAACCTAAAATTTGTCATCAATAATACACCAATAATACATTGATTTGCCATTAATCTATAAACTAATCATGGATCTTAATTTTGGTAAGACTAGGGGTTAAACCCTAACTTATCTTGATTATGATCTAAACCTTAATCACTTAATCAATTAACTTGATTGCAAGATAATTCAATTGATATTATTCCAATAATGCATATGATTTACTATTGATCTTAAATTATTGAATTAGAAGTGCTAAGGTTAATATTGAATCTGTGTGATTAAATCATCTGAATCTAAACTTTAGATGTTTGATTTTCTCTTATATAAGATTATCAGTATAAGATGGATAAGAAATTATAATGATTTATGAAATGATCTAACTCTAACAATATTATTGATTTCATCCCATGATTGTAGAATATAATAGGATCAGATAGATTTTAATCATCTGATCTAATCATTTTAATCCAAGACTACTTCTATAGGTTTAATAACAGGTAAAGAAGCTAGACGAAAAAGAATTGGGGGAGAAATTTTATGTTATATTTGGTGATTATTAAGTAAGCCTTGACTGTTAACTTAAGAAATAGAAAAGTGAGATCTCAAGGGTCTTGCCATAAGATCATTCTTGAAATGCTTAAAGACTTTAAATATTGATATATTAAGGTAGGAAGAACTTTTGTAACTTATTGAGGTAGAATCTTAAATGATCCTTCATAACCTTAGAAGTTGATCTTGACACCTCGTGGTAGGAACCACCTAAAGCACTTAGAATTCTCCTTTGTGGTAGAAATCAACATTTAGTGAACTTTTTAGATCACATCCTTGGAGCCTTGTGTAGGACTTACCCATTGAGAGTAAGGATTAATAACTATGGCGCCCTACCTCTTAATCTATAAGATTAAGCTAAGGGGTGGTGTGTCACTCTGCCTAACTCTTCACTTATATTAGATTAGGATGTAATCCACAATTCACCTAGTAAGGGAAAGAGTAAGCACAAACTTAAATATCAGTCACTATCAAATAAAAATATACAGAGTGCGGAAGCGATTAAAAATGAGAAATATCCAAGTGTCACAGTATAAATATAATAAAATATGACTCAAAATAAAAGCATAGTAATCCAAAACACAGTCAAGGATATTTGTATTATTACATCAATCTAAAGTTTAAGTAATAAGAAAATGAAAAGACTCTCATCCTCACTTATAATAAATCTAAGCAACTTCTTCTAAGGGCTCCTCCTCTGGATAAGGCTCCACTCCTAGCTCCTGATCGTCTAACTGAAGAGGATTTGCCATTGTCGATTTCACAATGTAAGGCTCCAGTCAAAAAAAGAGAAAAATCTTGTGTTAAACAATTATCTAAATACATTTTAAGTTAACATATTTTTATGTGTTTTGTAACATCATCTTTAACAATTTTTACGCAACAACTACATAAAATATGGGAGCAACTATCATACAATAAGAAAGGAAAAAGCTATAAACAACATATAACTTAAGCAAAATTGAGGCTAAGACATGCCTTAAATGCAAACTAAATAAGGTAGAGCATATAAATATAAGTAACTAAACAAGTACTGAAAGAAAATACTATATCCTAAACATGCTGATGGTCAAAAGAAATATGCAAATTAAATACACAAATCAACAATGATACATATAAATAGTAGCAATAAATCTAACATTCTAGAATATATATATGCAGAATAAGGAAATAGCTGACTGAATGAAACTACTGAAATATATAAAAAACATCAAAACTATATATAAATATCCATGTACTAACCGTCATACAGAAAAGAGCTAATCAAGCCCACTGAATATTAAAAGGATCTTAGTGTTAACAAGGAGGCTAAGCGCAAAACTATATACTCCTAGCATCATCAAGGAGACTATGCAGTATATAGGGTTTTCTTCTAGTGTCATTAAGGAGCCTAGGCAAGAAAATACAATAAATCTTCTCTTAGTGTCAATAAGGAAACTAAGCAAAGAAGATATATAAGTAGAATTTTCTCCTAGTGTCAACAAGGAGACTAGGCAAAGAAGATATAACTAAGAGGCAGCTATAACACATACAATTATTATCTTTAATCAATCACTTTAATAATTTCACAAGGAATCTCTATATTTTCCTAACATTTTATTTATGTACCAATTGTCTTATATGATATGCTCAATGAATTATGGCACAAATATATAAGGAATGCGTAAGCAGCAATCATCAAAAGTAAGTAAGAGACTCTACTAATATGGTGATATAATTTGTTTTCTAATTTATCCATTCTAACTATTCCAAGTTACACAAGTTCATGATCACCATTTTCCTACTATCGAGTGTAACTTAGAAACTCGTCCTTATAAGTTAAAAGGATTAGAATTGATTAGGTTCTAATATGATTCAATCAAATGATGACTATGAGTTAAATCAATAAATCATACGTCCTAATTTTGTGAATTTAGACGTTCTATCTAAGATCTGATCAAAAACTTTTAAACTATAGATTATAAATTAAACACCACGAGAATTAGATTTAATCATATAATCCAAAAGGATAAGACCTAAGTTCTAGGTTTTATTCTAAAAGTGATCTATTAATTAGGGCAAATCCTATTAAGTAATCGGACTTAATATGATGAATCTCCTATCTTAACACTAAGGTTAAAAGATAAAATAATTAAAATAAGTTGTAAAATTCTAGAAACTAATAAAAAACTAATGTTTCACTCATTGAGTAACCCATTTACCCAATGAATAAAGTCTGACCTAGGATCTAGTCCTAGTCTCAAGAATAGTCCTAATGTGAAGTGTGAGGTCTTAAGGAAAGGACTTAGATAACTTTATAAGGAATTTCACTGAATTGACCTAATAGTTACTTTTACTCACTTGATTAATTCTAATATAGTTTTATTACTGATTTTAGTGAATTAAAAGACTAATTAGAGGTTAGGGATGTTTAACCTAAATTTTGGGCAAAATGATCATTTTGCCCTTACTTAAGGGTCCGAAAAGTCAACTTTTGATTTAAGGTTCATAATTGAAGTTTCTTAGCTCTAAATAATTCCTTACTGTCTAACTGAAGATAGACCGTAAGTACGCTTAATTTGGACAATAAACGGATCCTACCGGTCCAAAATAAGGGTTTTGACCTAAGGGTATTTCAGTAATTTTCACTCCACTAAAACCTAAATTTTTATGCAGTTTACTGTTGGTTATTATTCAAGGATTCCATAGAGACCAAGAACACTGCATTCTGAGGTCAAATGACTAAGTTATAGACGTTTTAATTTCTAAGGGTAATTCAGTAATTTTGTCGGTCAACAGGTGACAAAAACTGCACTTTTTTGTTTAAAGTCCATTTTCAGCAAAATCAATTTCTATAGCTTCCTTATAATATACTGAGTATGTGACAGAGAGTATACTCAATTTGGACCTCAAACGGTCAAGTTATGACCTAACTAAAGTTATGGGTATTTTGGTCATTTTCTAAATATTTAGGATTCAGATCCTAAATGCTATTTCAGTTTATTGATGATATTGAAATTCTAAGTTAGTTAGCATCTTAAATTTTTAAATTTGGAATTGAATTGACCAAGTTATGGCCATTTGAATCCTAATGGCATTTTGGTTCATTTTCCCTATACTCAACAATGAGATCTAGGGTTGACATTTCATCCTGATGTCCGAATGGGAAAACTAATACTACTATAGTGATGGGGCTATTCTTCATAGTATTTTAAGACCCATTTTAACTATGTTTGGTCAACCAGGTCAAAAGTTATGGGGTCTTAAATATGTCCTAAAATACTAATTCGTTATGTGTACCCTGAAATTATTTTTTACATTACGCTATTTGATTCATTTTATTTTTCTGAGTAAAATGAGACCTATATTGACTATGTTTGGATCATCCTACAAAAAGTTATTAAACTTTTAAGTTTTATTTAATTTTAATTAATTAAGTTATTGTTCAAAAATACAATTTGTATTATTTTACTATTCATTTATTCAATTTGAATTAATTTACTATTCATTCCTAAAGTTAGAAATATATTTTTTATAGTTATCAATTAATTTAATTAATTTGTAATTAATTAATATTAATCATTAATTTATTATTATTTAATCTATTATTTAATTATAATATTATTATTATTATTATTTAATTAGGGTTAAGTTAATTATTGGTTAAGCCCTAATTAATTATCTATTAATAATCATTAATCCTAAGATTAGGGTTAATTAATAAATTAATTTACTATTTAATAATTATTAAATTATTAATATTATTATATACATATAATATTTAATAATGATAACCTTAATTAAGTTTAATTAGATTAATTAAGTGTACTTAATAAATTATTAATTAATTAATATTTTATAATTAATAATTTTTATTATTCAAAAGTAATTAGGGTAATCCTAATTAATTAGCTTACCTTAATCATACATATTAACTAATTAATAATTGCCTAATTACCTAATTAATAATTTAATAATTATAATTACTTAATTAATCCTCTATTTAATGTTCAAAAGTAATTAACTACTAATTACAATTAATTAATTTAATTAATAGCTAACTAATTGTAATTAACAGAGCTTAATTAATTAACTGTCGGACAGTGGGTCCCACGGCGGCCACGTGGCATTTTGTGATTGGCCGCGGGAGCTGTGGAGGCTCCCACACTTGTTGCACGGTTGAGCAGTGGGCCCCACCCGTGACACGTGGTAGCGCCCGATTGGGCGTTGCTCTGTGTGTGGGCCTCACGGCTGCCACGTGGCACTGTGGGCCCCACAACTGAAGTCGAAGGGTCGCGGGCTCTGGCGGTGAGCCCCACGGGATACGTGGCATGCTCGGAGGTTGCCGCATGGCGTTGCGGGCCCCACCCGGGCTTACGCGGACTCAAGGGCTTTCGGGTCGGGCTCGGGTTGACCCGGCCCGACCCGGACTTCGTCCTCTATGCGGGGCATCCCGAGGGTCGGCCTAGGGCATGGCTTTTGCCGGCCTTCCTGGTGTCGGACCACCTCAGCCCGCTTGGCAGACGGTAGCCCTCGTCGAGGCCTACACGTCGGCGGGTGGATCTACGCCGAAGGTGGCCGGAGTCGCCGTTAAATGTAAACCCTAGGGTCTAGGGTTCAGGACGGGATTCCTAACGGTTTCTACTGTGGATCCCGAGCCTATACCGTTCGATCGGGTTAGATTGAGCCCAATCGAACCGGTTGATTGTCGATCTATGGCATGCAATAACGTTTCGAAACAATGGATTAGCAATTGCGTGAGTAAAAAGGGAAGATCGAAGGTACCTTAGGCGGACGGTCCGAGTTTTAGTGTTCGATGGTTTCGGCTCCAGAGGTCCCAATTTCGCGAAGGTGCGAGCCCTGGAGGCTAGTTTGAGCCTTAATGGCTTTGAGGCGAAGCCGTCGAGGCCGGTGGGCGCTGGATTGGGCGAGCGAGGCGGCATTGCGACGCGTGGAGGCCCCCAGATGGGTCGCGGAGACGACGAAGCGGAGTCGTTCGATCGCTCGATCAAACGGCTTGCGACTCCCGTCTGATTAGACGGGAGCGCCTCGCGGGAAGACGGCGCTGGGACGGCACCGTCAATTTTAATAAAATAAACATTAAATAATTAAAATATTTATATTAATCTATTTATTTGAATCCTAATATTCATAATTAATAATTATCTTCCAAAAATTCCCAAATATTTACCCCTCGCTAATTGAGGGGTGAGAAATGCAACGGTGAAGTCAGATTTTTGTTCCGACGAGTATTTTAATTTCCCAATATTCAGGGTATTTAAATATTATTAAAATATTCGTCAAAATTTCGATGACTCTCGATTGACTCGAAGACATCACCCCTGGCTAATTTGGGGGCAATGAACACAATGGCGAAGTCCGTTTTTTTATCAGAGGTCTTTTTAGATAGGTCAAATTTTAGGGTTTCTGGATTCTCCAGAAATCAGGATTCGATCCATTTGACTCCTAATTCAGACTGGGTCCTAGAGATTGACTCATATTGACTTGATTAGCACTTATGATTATATTTAAGACTAAGATTAGTCCTAATTGACTAAGGTAACAACTTGGATTATTACAATAGCTTTGATAAATCCTTGTAGGTTAAATAGAATTTTCTGAACCCATATTATTGGTTGGGTATAGTAGAGTATTATAACAACCCTATTATTGTTAACCATCAATTACTGACCTAATTGACTCTAATCCTTTTCCATTAGTCTTATAATAGTCTTAGGAGTCTTCATTTCAATTTTTGTGCGAATTGGAGATTATTTGGCAATTTTTAACATTTCTTAGTTTTTTGATGATTCTGAGAATGCCTAATTTATTTAGACCTCAGAATAAAAAATAGAGTCCACCATTGGACTCACCACACCCAAATTAGCTAGGGGTAGTATTTTGGAAGTGTTTGGATGTGGCGGCCCTGCCCTGCCGTGGTCCTATTAACTCTTAAATTAACATGATTACGGTGGAGGGGTCACCAAAACAATAAGGTCCCTACTTATAATTGGATTAGACATACATTCTAATCCAACTTAACTAAGGACTTTGCTATTCTTAAGATAAAAATTTCACTAAATGAAAATACAAGAACAATAGAGTGCGAAAGCATAAGTACAAACATCCATCCATCATATAAATATAACAGCCCAGAATAAGTAAAGTACTGAAAAGAAATATTGACCCTGTATTATTACAATATTAAATAGTTTAAAAGAGCTGAAAATAAACTCTCATTCTCACAAATACAGGAAAAAGAAACTAAGCCTACAGATCTTCAGGTGCAAGCTCCTCTTCCAATGGCAAGTCCTCCACTGGATCTACTACTTCAAAAAACTCAAAACCTATCATTATTAGTTTCATAATGATAGGGCCCCAGCAAATAAAAGAAAAATCTAAGTTAGATAATATGTCTAAACACATTTTAGGGTAATCAATTTATTAAGTTTTGATAGATATCACCATATACAAGAAAGTATAAAAATAGGAGCAAGAATGCGTAAGAAAGAACAAATAAAGCTATAAACAAACAGTTTATAACTTAAACAACTATGAAGTAAGCACATACCTCCTCCAAAGCAACTGCAACAAGGTTAGGTAAGTAAAAGAAAGAGTAAAGCAAATGACTATAAAGAAAAATACATCCTAAACATGCTTATGATCAATATAGAATTATGCTAAGTGACATAACAATAAATGAACGTAAAAACATTATGAAACAAAAAACAAACTAGCATCCTATATATGTGAAAACCATAAGTAAGACTAGCATCCTACAAGTGTATAGGTAGTAAGCAAAACTAGCACCCTATATGCAAGTAAAGCTAGAAAAGACTATAAGTAAAAGTAGTGCTGAAATGCAGAAAAATGTAAAATAAACAGTAAATACAAAATTGAAAGTTGTGTTGACTATTCAAGCCACTTGAACTGCAAGTAAGATTCTCTTAGCCTGATGGGCTAAGACAGAAACTCTAAACGGATCTCATCAATGTTCTTAGCCTGATATGCTATAATAGAAAATCCCAGCATAAGTGTACTTAAATTAGTATAACCATATCAAATCCTGAATAACATGTCAGTTGGATCGGTCTGACCCGACATTGAAGCCGATCCTGAATGGATGAAATGATAGGCATACTAATTTAATCTACACCCTATCAAAATATGAGTAAAAGAATAAATGCTACTTATGAATTTTCAAGGTTGACATAGGGTACTAATCAATATCCCATGTACACAATATATATTCAAGGTATAAGGCTCAATTACAAGGTATGCAACACATCAGATCAAAGTGAGCAAGAGACTCTACTATAACACAGGTGATATCCATTGTTGTCTAATCATTCATTCTATCTACTTCAAGTTACACAAGTTCAGGATCTCCAAGTCCTACTATCGAGTGTAACTCAGATTTATGACCTTATAAGTTGGAAAATAATTAGAACTAATCAGGTTCTAATCTTATTAAGTCAATGTCAACTAAACAAGTTGAATAACAAATCAAACGACCTATTTTAATGTTTTAACAATAATCCCAACCCATCTTGATTGATCAAATCAAGAGGAAAGGATTAAGAGTTAAACTCCAACTATGGGGTTTAATCACTTAATCCAAGGGTGAATTTAAGGATCTAAGGTTAAAAACCCATATCTCACAAATTAGGTTAAGGCAAATCCTAATGAATAATCAATTCATTAGGATCAATCTCTATCCTTAGTTCTAAGGTTTAAAGATCAAATAATCATCTAATATATTAAGAAAAATCTATAAACTAGGAAACTCAAGATTTCACCTATTGAGTAACCCAATTTACTTAATAGATAAACTATAACCTAAGATTCATTCATAATCCTAGAAATTAAAGCTCCTAATTACTAAGACTATCTCTCATGATACTCATCCTAGCTAATGTTATTACCTAAGGAAAAATTTAAGAAGTTCAAAGGAGGACAAATAACACATGATTTATACTTAAGATTTTCCTTAAGGATTTAAGAATGATATTTTGATCAAAATCAATTTAAGGTTTAAACTTACATGTTTTATGTTTTAAATCATTTTATTTACTGATTAAGTCATTTAGAAAGTGATTCTATGGTTTTAAAATACTAAATCCTAAATTTAGGCAAAATAACCATTTTGCCCCTACTTAATGGTCTAAAATTCATCTTTATGAATTAGGACTTAATTCTGGATTTTAATAAAGTTGAGTGATTACTTACTGTCTAATATGAGTTTAGACAGTAAGTTCACTAATTTTGGTTAAATATTAAGCCTTATAAGGCCAAATTAAGAAATTTGACCTAAAAGGACAAATTGGAAATTTTACCTAATTAAATCTAAATTTTCTATTAATTTACTGTAGATTAAGTCCTAAAGTTTCTATAAAACCTAAAATCAATAAATTCTGATATGTATTGGCTAAGTTATAGCCAATACAAGTTCTAAGGTTAAAGTGGTTATTAAGGGTTCTTAATTAAGGGTCAAAAATCATAACTTTGTCAATTTGTGTCCAACTTGAGTGAAATTAGTGGCTATAGTTCATAAATGATCCACTAATTATAATGACTAGTAGTATGTTCAATTTGGACTCTAGTTGGCTATGTTATGGCCTAATTAAGGTTTAGGGTAATTAGTGAGTGATTAGTGAAATTAATCACACCACTAGGTTCTAATCTATTCTAGAAGTTCTTTGAAACTTAAATTGTTCAATTTAGATCATTAGATTTGCTAATATTCACTAATCAAATTTTAGGGTATTTAGGGTTGATTAGCAAATATAACCGTTGGATCTAAAAAATATTTTTGTAGATTAGTGTAAATTATGTTCTTCTAATCCAAATTGATGTTTGGATCACCTAATTTGGAGCTAAATTGACCAACTTATGGTCAATTGAAGTTTTAGGTTAAATTGACCTAATTAGAGTTAGGTCCTAAAAGTGATTAATCTAAATTTAACTCAAATAGTAAAATAAATACTCTCATATTATTCCTTAGGGTTTTCTGAGCATTTTGAGACCCATATTGGGTATGTTTGGGGTAGTGTGTGCAAAATTATGGTGATTTGAATGAAATTGAAATTTTTGGTAATTAATTAAATACCTAAAATGTGATTATGTGATATATTGCCTCCACTGAAATTTAAATGGTACCATGATATTCCTCATAATTTTTTGATCACAATGATATATTTATTTGCATTATTTGAACTTATAAATATTAAGATATGGATGAGTAAATATTTAATGTATTTAATTAATTTAATTTCATTAATTTAATTAACTTTTCTTCTTATTTACATATATACTCAGAATAAAAGCGCGCGGGACCTGGAGGAGTGACGCGGCAGGCACAGCACTCAACAGGTGGGACCCACTGGATGAACGCATGTGTCACACGTGGAGAACCTTCGCTCGACCTCGAACAGGCCCAGCCGGGTCTTCTTCCCCAACGGATGAGGAGGCTCTAGGGCATCCTCTAGAAATGCAATTATCACCCATCAACACTCAGAACACATGCCATTCGAAAGCTTACAGCATGACAGGACTATAGGTCTTAACAATTTCAGTTTATCCTTCCATCTTTGACGCTAGAATCAGTGCCCTAGAGAATTATGGTTCTTCAATAAAAATTGAACGGCCCATGATTTGAATTAAGTGTAAATGATGTTTCGATCGAACTTAACATAACATCTAAGTATCTAACAAAATAATTTGGGGAAGTCATGTTGTGATTAGGGAAGATTGAAATTCATATAGAAATAAATTTTGAAAGAATCGAACTTCAATTTGAATTCGATTGTTCCTTAATTAATTTCAGCTTAATTGCAACAATACGAATTGAATTGGAAACGAATAGATCACATTGGATTTAATAAATGAAGAAAGTAGGAACCTAAGAGGAACTAGACGAAGAATCTAAAGAAAGTAGACTCGCACGAAATCCTGATTGAAAATCTTTGAATCAATGAAAATCAAGGTTGAAAGAAAAGAGAAGTACATTTAGCGAAGGATTGAAGGCGGTGAACGCCACTTGCGAGCGAGAGGAGAATGTCAATCGCCGCGTGTCAAGTCACCAGACACGCGGTGATCGTGCTCGACAGGGATGAAGAAGGTGATCCATGATCGTCCGATTGGATCGAGCGGATGATCCAGAGGAGCTGTGCGCGATGCAGACGGCGCTAAGGGTCTAACGGAAGCGACTTAATTATTAGCTGCAATTTGTTAAGTTAATTTAATTTATCTAATAATATTATTAAATTATTTATATTTATTTAAATAATAAAAATTAATTAACTAAATGCATCCCAAAAATTCCCAATAAATCACCTTTAGTTATTTGAGGGGTGAGGAACGCAACGGCACAATCGGATTTTTGATTCGATGAGTGTTTATTTATTTGATTTTTTTTCGAGGTAATTAAATATTATTAAAATATTCGACAAAAATCTAGCGACTTCCAAATGTATCAAAAACTTCACCCCTATTTAATTTGGGGGTGGTGAGCACAATAGTGAAGTCAGATTTTTGTTCTGAGGTCAAAATAAAAAGTCAATTTCTATGGTTTTGAGATTTTCCAAAAATCCAAATTTGATTCAGATAATCCTTGATTTGACCTAGATCTTAGAGATGAGTTCTAAATTATTTAGTTATTATACTATAATCTCAATTAAGACTTAGATTAGTCTTAATTGACCTAAGTAACAACTTGGGTTATTACATTGAAAGTCATCGAATTTTTTCTGAATATTTTAATAATATTTAAATACCTAAGAAATTAAGATAATTAAATAGACATTCGATCGAAAATCTAACTTCATTTTTGAGTTCACCATATCTCAATTAGGTAAGGGTGAATTTTTGAGATTTTTCAGAGTGCGTTTGATTACGTAATTTTTAGTAATAAATTGTATGTAAATAATTATTTAAATAATATAAATAAAAATTAATAAATACATATTAATCTAATTAAACTCACAATTGAATTTCTTTTTTTAAAGTAAAATCTCAACTTTAACCAATTATCAAAGCTAGAATCTAGAAATCAGAATTCTTTTAGCAGGATTCTGCATAATGGAGACCTTGAATTCATTATCGGATTTCAAAATATTTTTGGATTTCTAGATTTAACTCATATAGCTTAGAAGCATGAGCATGAGTATAAGTATGATGTATAAGTATCAGTAATTATATATGAGTATCATTGATGATTTATAGGTTACAAATGTTGCATACATTGACCGGGGAATTTCAGGATGCATCGGCATCACAGCAAAATGTATTCCCAACCGGATGTATGTAGACATTGGACCGTACGACTCATAGCAGTTCAATGATATTTTGGTTGCATATCAGTAACATACAGTATTGTGGCATATTCAGATTTATGGGTTACTTAACATAGTCTTACATAATTCAGTTTTAGAATATTACTATTTTTGTTTACTTTCAGTATTTAATTTATAGTTTAGCTTTATCTTACTTTACTTCAGTTTTGTACAATTTTATACAATTTTATACTTTTAATTACCTTTATAATTTTTCTGCAATTTTATTTACATTATGTAAATGTTAAGTAAATAATTAAAATTATTTGAATTAGTTTCGATGTGTTAGGCTTATTGTCTAATATGTGGTACATTTGGGATCCAGTAATTTGCTTGATTTAGAGCAGTTAGTGGAGCCATATTAGGAGGTTCAAGAGGAGTTCATGGAGCACTAGTGGACTCTTCTCCAGCTTTACTATTTTGCTTAATTTATTTTAGTTCAATACTTAACTTTTATTTCTGTATTTCAGTAAATTATTTGTAATAATTCTAGATATATTTTTCTTTTCTTTTCTGAGACAAATGTTCCATATAGCTTCTATGATGAATGTTTCTGGATATTTACTTTAGCTTTTGCACTCTGTTTACATACTACTTATACTTAGTATTGTGATGTGATCAATATACTGTAAATGCTGATATATTATATTTTATTCTAAATCCAATATATATATTTGTCTAATACTTAGGATAAGAATACTACTCTTATCTTAAGTATTATCTCTCAACCCTCAGTTTCAGTAGCCCTTCAGACGAGTTTTGTTTGAGCTATTCGGGGAGATGGGATATTCCTTCCTGAGTGGCGCATCGCGCCACCGCCAAATCAATTATGACTATCTCTTTGCGAGCGGCGATGGGGCGGGGCGCTACACTTATAGTATAAGATTTTTTTTCATTTGCTATGCTTTGCACTTTATATATTTTTAGTACTGTACTCTACTTATTTATAGTTCATTTAGATTACAGTTGTAATAACCCTGATGTTGTTACCTATCAATTAGTAATCTAATTGACTCTAAATCTCTTTTATTACTCTCATAATAAAGTTAAAAGTCCCCACTTCAAATTTCGTATGATTTGGAGACTGTTTGGTAATTTCTAACGTTTCCTGATTTTTAGATAATTCTGAAGATACCTAAATTATTTAGACTTCAGAATCAAAAACAAAGTCTGCCATTGGACTCAGTAACTTCAAATTAGCTAAGAGTGTTATTCTGGGAATTTTTGGAAATCGTTGATTTCCCGGATTTTCTGCTGAATTTCGATCGCTCAAAAATTTTCATTAAATTAGGATTCCAATTTAAGTCAAATAAAAATGTAATAAAAATATTCTCTTATAATGCCTATTGAAAGGATCCTACTGCAAAAATTTGAGCACGTTTGGGATCCTGGATTATCCTGAATAAATTCATGAAGTTTAAATTTTAAAGGCTAATAATATAAAAAATATAAATTGGAATTTGAACATTTTTGTATATCTAAGTTAAGCATTATATGAGGATGCTATATTTCAATTTTCGTTAAATTTAAAGTTTCTGATTTATCGTAATTAATTTTCTAAGATTTTCACTTAAAAATCAATATAAAATAAAGTAATTATCCAAATTTAATAATTTTTAAACACGTGCGTTCGTCTCATCGAGACGGTCATTTTAATACTAAGTTTGTAATTTTTGGAGCTCAAATGACTCTAGATCTTAGCTCAGAAATTACACCCATCTATTTTAATCAAACGGCTAATATAGATCCTAGGATTACTTATATACCTCTTCAAAACCTAAATCTATTTTTGTCTAATTTCTCCTCAGCCAAAAATTTCTTTTCTTCCATTCGCATGCGTACACCTCCTCCTCGTCCCGAGAACCTCTCCTATCCTTATCCTCTACGCACGCTCGGCTCCTCTCCATTCCTTCCTTCGAGCGAACGAGAGAAGGACAGTGGACGTGTGGCTTCCACCTCTCGCGAGGTCCAATGACCGGTCGCTGAAAGCTCACCTCCTCGCGAGTCATGGAGTCGCCTCGATCGTCTCCAAGTAAGCTTATAATACCCATCTCCTTATCTTTCCCCTAGGAGCTAGAAAAGCCTTGCATTAGCCGAACCCTCTTCACTCGCCAATCGCTCCTTCTAGCTGCAAAGAATAAAGGTACTCCACCTTCTTTCCCTACTCTAGTTATATTTGATTCAAAATTTCTTTTGATAGAAACTTTGTTATGTATGTTAAATCTTAAAATGAATTGATTCAACTCCATCATAATTTAGTTAAGATGAAAAGCTAGGTATTATGAGTCACACCTATAATTGTGCTATTAAATTCTTCTGGAAGTTGATCATAAAGATTTCAGTAGTTCTTAAGTTGCTCTCATTAAGAAGAGATGTTCATATGCTATAATAACCATAGTTGAATACAAGAGGTATTTTAGTTTATATCATATACAATATAAAGATTTAAGATTTATAAAGTTATTTGATTAGCATTGATAATACTTCAATCCTTTAAGTCAATGGCTGTCAAATGAGTTTCTATCATCTCCTTCTCAAATTATTCTAATATCAGTTCATTATAATGCATTTGATTTAAGTGTTATCATTATTACATGCATTTCTTGCTTCATAAAACATTGTTCAGGTGTGATTTTTTTTTCAGCAATAACATAACCTTTGGACCTAACTAATTATGGCTTCGTTCATAACAAAAATGTTTCAATGATAAAAGAGTATGAAAGCAAACACTAGTATTATTCCCAAAAGAAAATTGAAGCACACATAGCATGTTACAAATGAATGTTATACAAATACTGCTATATATTTATATGGAAATTAAATACTGCCATTTGCTTTATACAAAGGCTACCATTTGTTTTATACAAACTGAAAGTATGATGAAGTTGTTTTTAGCATAATTTATTTTGTATCTTCTTTTAAGTTCAAAATGAACTTTCTATATTGACACTCTCTACCTTTCCATTAAAAATCTTATTAATACAGGTCAAGATCTTTAACAGCTATTATGAGTCATAATTGAGGTATAATAAGCTTTTGTGATTTTAAAATGTAGAGATCTCTAATGGCTCATGATAACAACATCATAATATCTTGTTGTTATTATATAGTTTTTAGTTTAGAAATCTGTATGACTCATGCATCAATTCACAATGAGAAGTTTTGATTGCTTATGTGTATTCAATAGATTTGTGCAACTATCTCATAGACCCTGGATAACGATAAGATGTATTATATTTAAATTTTCTTATTCATGTTAAAATTTATTATTTAAACGTTTAACTTAAATGGATAGTTTTTGATGCAAAGTGCAAGACTCGACTTAGTGATTACTTAGTTTAAAGGTTCAGCTATCAATTTTATTTTCTAAAATATTTTATTTTAAAAATGGATAGCTTGTCAGATCTTAATTTTTTTAGCATAAATATACGAACTTTATTTATGCACAGGATTTAAATAGCATAAATCTATGCCAATCAAAGTAATTTTTGGAGTAGACTTTAAAATGTTGTAACCATTAAACATACACCTTTTATGGAGTCGTAGAACCATGTTTCTGATCTTTTGATGAAGCATGCATTTTGATTAGAATTATATGCTAGATATATATAATAACTGCATTATTCTTTCAATTAAATGTTCTTGTCATTTCTTTTACTAGAATTAAAATTTGTTAACTTTTAGATATGATCAAGTGCTGCCAATTGATATATATAAATTAAATGCCATACTGCAATCACTTTTATTGAGATCCCAATTACTATCATCAGTTTTAATTAGATTCACAGTTGCCCTTTCTCAAATAAGATCAAATGCTGTCATGTAATTTGGAAGATCCAAGTGCTACCATTCATTTTAATAAATTCATATGCTGCTATATATTTCAGCAAAATCAAATGTCACCATTTTCTTGAGATCAAATATGAAGGTTGCGATGAATTGTATATGAGATCATATATTGTCGCTTCTCTTAATAGTATCACATACTAATATGATTTATGTTAAGAATCCAAATGCTGCTATATCTTATAAAAGGAACCATATGCTGCCTTTAAACTAATAAGTGATAAATTATGATTAAATGCGATTACTTTTTATATTATTATCAAATACTGTCAATTATTTATCTGTTACGAGATTCATATACTGCCATTCTGTTATTCGAAGTATATGCTGTCAAATTATATTATTAGATTGGATTGAACACATAAGATTCAAAGCTGCCATCTATATTAAGGAATCTCAATACTGCCATGTATTTGCAACAAAATCTAAATAATGCCATTTTCTTATCATAGGAAATCAAATGTAAATATATGTTGCAAGTATTGAAATAAGAAGCTGCCATTTTTATATATATAAATTCAAATGATCAATTAATGCCATCATTTATTTTACAAGGTTCAAAATTCTGCTATGTGTTTTAGGAAATACAAATATTGTCATTTATTATAAAGTGATAGAATTACTTCCATCTCTTATATAATGAAATGTCAAATGAATTATGAGAAGTAAATGTTATCAGTTTAATCAACATTAGTTCAAATAAAATAATGAAATGTTGCCATAAATTAGAGAATTAAATACTATCCTACAATGTGCTGCCAATTATGTCACACGAATGCTGCTATCATCTTTAGTCTTATAAAATTATAATTGATTCAAAGATATCAAATGTTGTTATTTATATATTAGAATTATATTTTTGCCAACAAATGATCATGAGATAAATGGAATATGAGGATGAATATTGTTATTATTTTTATCACATGTTGAAATCTCTTATTCTTATGAAAGATCAAATGTGATTATATGTGGCCAATTGTATAGATAAGAGGAATAATGAGAGCTTAAGTAATTCGATGCTGCTATCAAATGAAAAAGGGAATATGTGTTGCCTGTTATTTCAATAGATATCATGAATAATATGCTGCTATCTTATGAGATCAAATGCTTCTATTTAAGTTCAATTATGATTAAATGTTGTCATCTATTTCATTATAAATCATATTGCTGCCATATCTTATATATGGAACCATATGCTGCCATACCTTTCATATGTGCATTTTATTCTAAGGAAAGATCGAAAGTATATAAATGCTACCTTCAAACTTACATTCAAATGCTGCCTTACAGTCTAGATGAATTCAAATGCTTTTGTATTCTTTACAACATAAAAATAGTTGTTGTCACATGTTATTTTTCTCTAATGATAAGTTTCACTTTTGGCATCTATGAATTTCTGAACCCATAATACTGTAATTTATAACTGCTGATTCACATATTAATATTTTCATATATACTAACTATAATGAAGATTCTTTGCAGGATAAGTTGAAAGAATAATACAGGATTGCTAAAATAAATGCTATGTGTGAAATACCACATAAAGTTGCTTTTACAAATGCTAAATTTTATTCCTGCATTTCCTTTTTATTAGATACTTTATATAGGATGTATAAACTATTTAATTTAGTTTTATTTAAAATTTATAGTAGAATTGGAAATGAGCAATCCTGTAAAAAGGGTTGAACTCTATTGTAGAACTGGAAATGAGCAATCCTATAAAAAGAATTGAACTCTAATTTAGAACTGGAGATTGATTGTGAAAATTATTTATTTGAACAAAAACAAATGAGACTTTGCCAAAATTTTTAAGAATTTTAAGACTTAGAAAATTTTCTGAAAATTTTAATATCCAATTCAAAACATCCATTTCAATGGTTCATTTTAAATTTTAACTCTCAATCAACTTGATTGAAAATAATAATTTCTTTTCTTTTTAAGTTTTAAATAAGCTTTCCTTTTATTTCAAATTGAATTTAAATTATCTTTCAAATTTCATGAAAATAAACTTACAATTCATTCTACTTTTATTTGGAATTAACTTAAGATCAAATATCTATAAGTCAATTTGGAGTTTAATTAAACTCTAATTATTAAGTAGATTATTAAAGTTTAGATAACAAGAATATATCACATACTTTACAATTTTTGTAATCCATTGAATGCTTGCATAGCTTTGAGCCTCATTTCCTTGAACATGTATTAAAGATCCTTGTGCATAAATAAAGATTTTCTTAAAATTTTAAAGGGGAATGCCTTATGGCAAATTGAGTACAAAAGAAAGCGCTTCTATTAGAACTTCACATTTTAGATAGGGTAAATGTGAATGTTCAACTTCCCCGCTGTATCTGGTTAAGCAGACATGCTTAACTCCTCGCCCATTCTGTTGTGTACTCCTACAGAATGAGGTATTTCTAAATGCAATTTTAATTAAAGATATAAGAGATTCTTTTACAAATTGTAAGATCTCTTCATAATTATTTAGTTATGCTTTCACATAATAGTTCTAGACTATGATTATCTTAGATTGAAAATCTAAGATATTTCCTCATTTCCTTTAGCTTTACACTCTCTATATTCAGTATTGTGTATTGCTTACTTCAGTTTAATTTGAATACAGTATATATTGTTTAACTTCAATTAATGCTTCACTGTATATCAATTGCTTACTTAGCATAAATTCCATTTGATTATATATTGCTTTCATTTTATGCACATAGCAGTTTCTAGCCTTAAAAATGCTTTCCTTACCAATTTTTAGTAATAGGCTAGAACTTTATTAAAAGTGAATACTTTTACTCAACTTATTTCATATTGTTTTCCTTACAGTTATGCTTACTTCACTTTCCCATACTTTATAGCTTTTATAGTACCGCTGCTTACTTTAAATTGTAAATCATAAATTGTGATATCTTGTTAATCTAAAAATATAGCTAATTATAAAATATGCTTAGACTATTTAGTCTAACTACACTTTTCTTTTTCTTGGCTTTGCCTATCATATTTAAATACCAAAATATGATAGGTCAAGAGCCCTTTTATCTAGATGATGCAGGTTCAAGTACTTGAAGAATTTATAAAGAAATCTACTTCTACTTGATTTTAACAGATTACTTGTATAGTGAAAGAGAGAGTGATTTACATATTGCATTTTTCTCTTACTTTTAAAAGTTTGTAATAAACTGTCTAAGTTACTTTTGCTTACACTTTTAATCTGTGTTGTATCTTTTATGTTTAAAACTGTTGGGATGATTATGTGGATTAATCAATTTTTAGTATTGTAAATACTTGTAACATCGTATTTACTTATATCTTCATTTTCATTCATTTAACTTAACACATGCTCAAAAAGTGACTTGGCCACTTAGTACTAACACTTGATTTGTTTTCTTCTAATCAAGTGTTGGGTGCTAAAGTAACACTCCAATATCTGGATTAATCTTTTATCCAATTATTGGGGCCGTTACAACAGTGAATGTTGTTATAATTTTATTTAAATATTTCACTGTCTTCTTTTCCTTACTTAGCATAAGTACATTAAATATATACATGCTTTATTTTATTTACTTTCATATGTACATTAGTACTTTTCTAACTTATCTAGGATGTTTTTACCTTTATTTTATTTATAGGCTATAATAGTTAAACTTATGAGTATTCTTACTCACTTTGCTTTTCATCTGTCTTCTTACTATTTTTCTTATTTTCTTTTCACTATTTAAGTGCTTTCATTTGCTTCACTGCTTATTTTCATATTGTAAATTAGTCATGATATCTAAATCAAACTATTAAAATATTTAGCCTAATCTTAAATTGTACTTAGACTGTTTTGTCTAACCACTCTTTTTATTTTCTTGGCTTTGCCCTATCACATTCAAATGCCAAAATGTGATAGATCATGTGTGTTTAGATGCTAGTAGAGCTGGACCAAGTGCTTAAAGTCACAATTGCTTCCGCTTAATTTTTATTTACTTGCCTTCTATTAAGTGAGCGAGAGACCTTATTTAATTGCTCTTTACCTTAATGGTTTGTAATAACTTAAAATAATTGCTTTTTTCCTTTACTTATTTTGTGATGGAAGTAGTTCTTTCTTATTTAAATTGCTTGGTTTTGATAAATGAATAAATGAATGAATTGCATAAATATCTCATGCTCATAAGTCTAATGTCATATGTGATTAATTGTATTAAATCCTACTAATAGCATAATTATACATGCATTTCATATTTGTACACTTATATTGCTATATGTGAATGTCCATCTTTACTACTACTTGTAATTGTTATGCTTCTATATGTAATTGTAATCACTTTAATTCCTATTATTGATTGTAATTACATCTATAATCTACTTCATGAATTTTGTAAGTATTTCCAGTTTACATATTTCATTTCTTCTATTTATGATTGCATTTGCACTTTCATTTGTATGTAATTCTAATTAATTCTTTTAATATATAATTACTTGCCTTACACATCTATATAACTATCATTTTCATACATACATTTGAAATCATATTCATTATGTGCATTCTTTACTTCCACTTTCTCATCTTAACTTAAAATCCTCTTCATGATCCTTGGCCAAACTTAGCATCTAGCATTTACTTAATTTTTCCCTAATTATATATTAAATGCTAAGGTGACGCTCCAATATTTGGGTCGTCACACTTCGGGGATCCTATCGATAGTAGTATCCAATAATGAGTATCTATCAATCAACTAAGACCAAGGGGATAGCATTCCAAACTAAAGAATATGGCCCCAATTTCATCATCATTTGTCATTATCTCACATTAAAAAATTAATAAAGATGGAATGTTAATAACTTAAGCTTGATAGAAAGCACTCTTTTGCAAAGAAGCCCCTTCACATAATAAATTATTATTTGATTTTTAGAGAGCATCCCTAAATATTATTATTTTCATTTTATCTCTAATAGATGATGTTTTCAACTTTTCATCTCAAGAGGTCAATTGATAGTTTACCATCATGTTCACTAGATAAATGTATGATAAGCAAAATAGCAGATTTTAAAATTATTATTTGATTTCTAGAATGCATCTCTAAATGTCTTTATTTTTAATTCTAATGTCAATTGGTAATTTACCTTTATGTTCACTATGTAATATTATGATAAGCATACCAACAACTTTTAAAATAATTTTTTAATTTTTAGAATGTATCTCTCACTATCATTGTTTTCATATATAAATGTCGATTGCTAGTTGACCATCATGTTCATTAAATGAGATTATGAGATTATGAGAAGCAAAATATCAATTTTATAAATTATTGTTTGATTTTTAGAAAATATCTCTAGAGCCTGTTGTTGCTTGTTAGCACTTAGCAGTAGCATACAAAATAACACCATCCCAAAAATTAAATTTGTGAGACTTTAGACTCAATGCTTTGATCAGAAGTATGGTGAAGCCCCTTCGGGGATCCTATCCATAGTAGTATCCAATAATGAGCATTTGTCAATCAGCTAAGACCAATGAGACATCATTCCAAACTAAAGAATGTGGCTCCAATTTCATCATCATCCGTCATTATCTCACATTAAAAGTTCATCAAAATATAAATCCTAAAATTTAAACTAAAATTAGCAATCGACCTTTAAAGATAAAAATAATAGCATTTAGAGATGCTCTCTGAAAATCAAATAATGATTTATAAAATGGTTGCTTAGCTTCTCATAATCATATTAAATGAACGTGATGTTAAGCTAATAATTGATCTTTAGAGATGAAAATAATATATCCATTAGAGATTAAATGAAAATAATAATATTTAAAGATGTTATCTAAAAATCAAATAATATTTTATTAAATTATTGTTTTGCTTCTCAATATCTCATATAATGAACAATTTAAACATGATGTTAAACTAACAATCGATCTTTAAAGATAAAAATAACGGTATTTAGAGATGCTCTATGAAAATCAAACATAAATTTCTAAAACTACTATTTTGATTCACATAATTTCAACTAATGAATATGACGGTAAATTAGCAATCAATCTTTAGAGATATAAATAATACTTCTTAGATATAAAATAAAAATAATAATATTTAAAGATGCTTTCAAAAAATCAAGCAATAAATTTTAGAACTGTTATTTTGTTTATCATAATCTCATCTAATAAATATGATAAACTACTAATGGGCATTTAGAGATGAAAATAATGGCATTTAAAGATGCATTCTGAAAATAAAATAATAATTACCTTTAATACTATAATTTTACTTATTATAATCTCATCTAATAAATATGATGATAAACTGTTAGTGGACTTTTAGACTTTAGAGATGAAAATAATGATATTTAGAGATGCATTTCACAAATCAAGCAATAATTTTAAAAATTATTGTTTTGCTACTCTTAATCTCATCCAATGAATATGATAGTAAACTATTAATAAATTTTATATATAAAAATAATGATATTTAGAGATACATTTTGAAAATTAAACTATAATTTTGAGAACTATTATTTTGTTTATCATAATTTTATTTAATAAACATAATGATAAATTACCAATAGATCTTTATAGATGAAAATAATGATATTTAAACATGCATTCTGAAAATCAAACAATAATTTTAAAAATCATTATTTTGCTACTCTTAATCTCATTCAATGAATGTGATGGTAAACTACTAATTGACCACTATATATGAAAATAATAATATTTAAAAACATATTCTGAAAATTAAACTATAATTTTGAGAATTGTTGTTTTGTTCATCATAATCTCTTATAATAAATATGATGATAAATTATCAATTGATCCTTATAGATAAAAATAATGACATTTAGACATGCATTCTGAAAATTAAATAATAATTTTAAAAACTGTTATTTTGCTATTCTTAATCTCATTCAATGAATATGATAATAAACTACCAATGAACTTTTAGAGATAAAAATAATAATATTTAGAGATACATTCTAAAAATCAAACTATAATTTTGAGAATAATTTTACTTATCATAGTCTCATCTAATAAATATAATGATAAACTATCAATAGATCTTTATAGATAAAAATAATAATATTTAGAGATGCATTCTAAAAATTAAATAATAACTTTGAAAATTGTTATTTTGCCTATTGTAATATGATCCAATGAACATGGTGATAAACTATCAATTAATATTTAGAGATAAAAATTATAGCATTTAGAGATATATTTGGAAAATCAAACAATAATTCTAAAAATTATTATTTTGCTTATTATACTCTCATCTAGTGAGCATAATAATAAACTATCAATGAACATTTATAAATAAAAAAAATAACAGTAAAAGATATATTCTAAAAATCAAATAATAATTCTGAAAACTGTTATTTTTCTTATCAAATTCTCATCTAGTGAACATGATGATAAACTATCAGTAGATCTTTAGAGATAAAAATAATAATATTAAGAGATGCATTCTGAAAATCAAATAATAATTCTATTTGCTTATCATACTTTATCTAGTGAACATAATGATAAATTACTAATTAATATTTATGTATGAAAATAATGATATTTAGAGATACATTCTGAAAAATAAATAATAATTTTGAAAACTGCTATTTTTCTTTTTATACTTTTATCTAGTGAACATGATGACAAAATATCAATTAACATTTAAAGATGAAAATAATGGCAGTAAGAGATGCATTATAAAAATTAAATAATAATTTTGAAAGCTGCTATTTTATTTATTATAATCTCATCTAATAAATATGATGGTAAGCTATAAATAGATCTTTAGATATAAAAATAATGACAGTAAGAGATGTACTCTAAAAATTAATAAATAATTTTGAAAATTACTGTTATGCTTATTATATTCTCATATAGTGAACATGATTATAAACTACCACTTGACATTTAGAGTTGAAAATAATGATAGTTAGAGAAAGATTTTGAAAATTAATCAATGATTTAGAAAATTATTGTTTTGCTTATCATACTCTCATATAATGAACAAGATAGTAAAATATAAATTGACCTTAAGAGATGAAAACAATAACAATAAAAGATGCATTTTGAAAATTAAATAATAATTTTGCTACTCTCATCGATCAAAAAACTATTATAATGCTCTTATCGACGGAGAAGTGGAGAACAGAGAACTAAGAATGAACCAACCAAGCAATCGACGAAGTCGACAGCCGACAGGCATTTTCAATCGCGACGAAAAACGAAAAAAAAAAAAGCCGAATAGGCTAATAACAAAACGACGATCGCATCACATATTCAGAAAATGAAAAGTCGATATAAGCCGCTCGCACTTCGCCAACGACAAATCCCAACGTCGATTTTTAATCGCCCGCCTCGCGCGTCATTAAGAAGAACAGAACGGTTCTTTCAAAATCGGTCTGGTTTTACGTTTCGGTGGTCGAACCGTAAAATCGACCAGTTTTTTACCGGCTCGACATTTTTCGATTGTTTTCTCCTATTCGAACAGGTAATCCGGCAAGTTCGCAGTTGATCCAAAGATTCGATTTAGTTTTTAATTCTTTGATTGTAATTAAATGACTATAAGCACAGCATATTCAATGAACGATTTAATCCAATAAAATCAATGCATTCAGAATAAAAAAAAAAATTATAGATTTTTTGAAATCACCACCTCGGAACATGATACATCCCATTTAAATATATTAAAAACTCACTTAAATATATTATTTTCTCTAGTTTAAATGATTAAAAAATACTTAGTAAAATTATATTTTATCTAACACAATAAAGAAATAGAATAACAAATTTATAATCTTTAATTTAAAAAATTTTCCAAAATTCACCCATAATATCGGCGCATTCAAAATAAACCAAAAAAAAGTTATCTCACTCAAATATATTATTTTATCTAGTTTAAATGATTATAAAATACTAAATAAAATTATAATTTTTTAATATAATAAAAATTAGAATAATAAATTTATAATATTTAAGTTTTAAAAAAAATCAACTGAATTCTCACATAATATATATACATTATCGATTGGACTATTCGCTCATTTCCCGTCCCTAAAAACCTAGCCGTCAGCTCTTTTGCAGCCGCCGAACGCCATGCCTCCCAAGTTTGATCCTTCTCAGGTTGTCGAAGTGTATGTCCGCGTCACCGGCGGAGAGGTTGGTGCTGCTAGTTCTCTGGCTCCAAAGATCGGTCCCCTCGGCCTTTCTCCTAAAAAGGTCGGAGAAGACATTGCAAAAGAGACGGCAAAGGATTGGAAGGGCCTTCGTGTAACCGTGAAACTCACCGTCCAGAATCGTCAGGCTAAAGTTGCTGTTGTTCCGTCCGCTTCCGCCCTTGTCATCAAGGCTCTCAAGGAGCCGGAGCGCGATCGGAAGAAGACCAAGAACATTAAGCACAATGGAAACATCTCCCTTGACGATGTCATTGAGATTGCGCGGATCATGAGGCATAGGTCCATGGCCAAGGATCTTTCTGGTACCATCAAGGAGATCCTCGGGACCTGTGTCTCCGTCGGTTGTACTGTCGATGGAAAGGATCCCAAGGATTTACAGACTGAGATCACCGAAGGTGATGTAGAGGTTCCCCTTGAGTGAGTGACTATTTTTCTATATAATATCTAAAGCTTTTAGCGTTGATTTATAAACTTATTGATAGAACAGAAATTGCTTGCGTACAATGCTTTTTAATAGTGTTAATTCTTTTGTTGGGCATGCTAGTGTTTGGATAATTTTGGCTACTGTTTCATTTGATGATGATTGTGGCTGCTGTTTCATTTGATGATGATTGTGGCTGCTGTTTCATTAAGTTGGCAATGCACCTTATTTAGTGATGTTTTTTTCAGTCATTTGCCAAGTCATTTTTGAATTATCAATATGTAATGTTGTGAGAATTTTATTTAAGAGCTCACATAGTAATAATATCTTCTTAATTAAGAGAGTGCTTTCTATTAAGATTAGTCAACATATACTCTAGATTAGTTTTGTATTGGTGTTATGCAACAAATGCTTTTGGTAGTTTCTCTTCAGCTCATGATTGATGCCAAACTCAGAAAAAAGGACTTCAGCACACCAGTAAGGTACAATGATATTTTTTAACCTTTGGAGAATTTGACGTCCTATGGAGAGGATTGGTTTTAGGCTATCTATATCTTCATTTAATGCTGTTTGGAGGACCTGTAAATCCGGCTACCAAGCAGCCGTTAAATTACTATATAAATGCAGCTATCATTTTAACTACATCTCCGATCAACAAAAAATCTTAAAACACAATATAAAACAAATAAATATATTCATTGCTTTTTTTTTAAGAAATAAATGCAAATACTATTGCAAAATTACATGTTTTGTTGTTTGAGCATGGGGTTGGCAATTTAACTTGAACTTGAACTCAAAATATTTTGACTTTCTTGAATTCTATTTGATACGACTCGAAATATCGAAATGACTTGAATTCGAACAAGTTTGAGTCAAGTTCAGTCTGGAATGACTCGACTCGAAGCCAGCTCTATTAGGGCATGATGTTTGTAAATTTCGAAAAAACAAATGCAGGTTTTGTTTTTTCTTATTAAATTAAGGATCATGAGTTTATCTATTTTGCTTTATGTGCTTAATCCAAGATATATGATTTTAGATATCTTTTCCTAGAACAAATAAGACATGAATGAAGTCTTATATTGTGACGACCCCAATATTGGAAGTCACTTAACTCAATATTGATACGTCACCACAATACCTAATACTAGATTAGAAAAAAACTAATCCAAATCATCAATTATTGTGTTTGGCCAAGGATTTAGAAGAGGGTCTTAAGTTAAGATGGAAGGGAAGTTATGAATGGTATTTAGAAGTTTGTAAATAAAGATGCAACGAATGGATTTTAAGAATGAAAGATGGTAGAATTGAACAGGCTATTTATGAAAGAAGACACGAGTATATGCAATTGTAATCTAAAACAAATGAACTATTTACATTTAATCTTAGACATAGGATTCTAATTATTTATGGAGAAATTAACATGTGACTTATGGGTTTATAATTTGTCCCCAATTATTCTAAGTTTAAATTTTCTTAAAAATTTCAGCAGAGTCACCTTTGAAAATGGTTAAGGAATTACCTGCAAAAATACATGCAATACTCCCATTCCAATGGGAGTTATAATTTAAAAGAAAAGACATCCTAATCTTTCATACATTCAATCCATTTTAACTCCAATTCTAATATAAAGTTCAATCTTTTTTATAGGATTGCTCATTTTCAATTCTAAATAGAGTTCAATCTTTTTATGGGATTGCTCATTTCCAATTCTAAAAGAAAAGGGAGAGAAGTACATGTATAATAATTGTCTAAACTATGATTTATTTCATCAAGACATTAAATATTCATAGGAAGATATGCAAAGACTTAATTAATACACAAATTTTATACATTTAATTATCATTCATCTATTCATTTACTCATCCATTCATTCATCACAATCATTTAAGTATAGTCTAAGCTCCAACAAGTATGGTAAATTAAAGTAAATGATATTATTACAAAATAACAGTAAACTGAATAAGAAAAGAAAATTTACAGCTCACTTAGAATTCTTAATAAGCTATAATTTATAATATATGATAAGCGGAAGCAATTTTAGTTTTTAGCGTTTGGTCCAGCTCCACTAGCATCCAAGTGCACCTGATCTATCACATTTTGACATTTAAATGTGATAGGGCAAAGCCAAGAAATAGAAAACCTGGTTAGACTAAACAGTCTAAGCACAATTTAAGATTGGCTAAACATGTTATTGTTATAATTGGATATCACAGTTCTAGTTACAATGCAAGCACAAGCATAGGTGCAATATCATAAGCATACAAATAAGGGAAGGAAAAATAAGTGAGGTAGAATTGCTCACTTAATCAAACATCCTAGCTTACAATCAATACAAGGGTGAAGCATCCTAAATAGGCTAGAATGAATTAGTGTGCATATGAAATTAAATGAAATAAAGCATGATATGTTCAAATGAACTTATGCTTAATAAGGAAAAATAACCAGTGAAGCATTTAAATGGAGTTATACAACATTCACTATAATCTAAATAAACTGTAAACAAGTAAAGTACAGTCCTAAATTATAGAAAATGCATAGTGAAGAAATTGAAAGAATAATCTTAGATTTAAATCTAAGATACATATAACCTAGGACTATGTAAAGTAGTATAGCTAAAAGCTATGGTGAATCTTAACAATTTATAAGATTGAAGATCTCACATGTTTATTAATTGAAGTTATTTTAATCTGTACTCATTCTGTGGGCATATTCAGAATGAGATGAGGAGTTAAACACGTCTGTTTAACATCTAAGGAAAACGGGGTCCATACCTAAAACATTCACATTCTCCCTCTAAGAATGCGATGTCTCCTTATTACTCCATTTTAGTCTGCCCTAAACTGGTCGACCATATAGAACCCCTAATAATTTTAGGTGAAAGTTTTGTTCATGCACAATATTTTTATGAATGATTTAATGAATAAGACTCAAAGCTAAGCAAGCCAACAAGGGAAATTCAATATTTGCAACTAAGTGATATCCAAAGTTATCTAATTTTAATGATCTACTTAATGATTGGAGCTAATTGAGCTCCCAATTAATTTTGAGATGTTGATCTCAAGTTAATTATAATATAATAGTAATTAGGATTTTAAAAATTAATAGATTCAATTCATTTAATATGATGTGACAAAATAATTTGTAAATATAATGATTGTTGTTTGAGACTAACTCTTAACCTCTTCCTAAACAATAAGATCTAACTTAAGAAATTTGAAACTAATAAAATTCTACTACTAATCATTATAGTTTTCTAGCTAGGTTATAGTTTAAATGTTTTAATCAAACATATTAATCTAGCTAAGTTACAAGTAATTGCAAAGTTTAGGATAAGTATTTTCTAGACTTAAGAACTACAAGTTCTATGTTTACTATTAATGTATGTTTAAAGAATTCAATAGGCTCCCTAAACTAATCTAAGTAAGTTAAGGATACCTATTACTATATCTTAATTTAACAAAATAAGTTTTAGGGATTAGGATGAATAAGCTAAGTATTGAACTAATCACTAAAACTATATCTAGTTAATTAACAATCATACAATTATTAATTCATTAAGACTATTTATTCTTAATGGTTTCAACTAATAGACTTAGGATCCAACTATAGATCAATTACAATTCAAATCATAGGGTTTTTACCTTAGGGTTGAAAAGTGAATTAAGCACTTTGTAATTAATTCGCATAATTAGAGAATTGAGAACTAAGCTCATAAAAATATTATCTAAGTGCCAAAGGAGATAATAAATGTGACAAGTTAGCTATCCTAGGGTTTATAAGACTTTTAGTAAGCTACCTATAAATTTAGGTTAATCACAATAACACTAAGTGAGAGTCAAAAACCTAAAATCATAATTTGTTGTCCAATTGAAATGTTTTACAATTAAATGAAATCCTTATTTCATAAGGAGAAGATTGACACTAAGTTTATCAATTTTGGACAACTTTAGAAAGTTAGGGTTTTAATGACTCTTAATTGGGTTAAAAAGTGATTAAGAAATTTAGTGTTCAAAAGTTGAATTTCATTTCATATTATTGTTCCTCACATTTTTGTGAGTGAAATGGACTATTTGATCTTTTGATTTGGAAATAAATTGATCAAATTAGGTCACACGAAGGATTAATATTAATTTAAAGTTAATTAATTAATCCTAAATATTGACTCATTAAAATATTTATCAAAACAGGAATTAAATTTCATATTATTGATCTACTCATTTTTGTGATCAAAATGATATATAAATTGTATCATTTAGATTATTAATTATAAAGTTATGATTTAATTAAGATTCTCATTATTTAATCAATAATTACTGTGAAGTAATCGTTAGTTTAATTATATCATTAATAACAATTTAGATGTATAAGTTCTGTTTATGCATAAAGAAAATCGCACGCACGGAGGTTCCCGTAGATCGTATGGGATGCGCGTCGTCCCATTTAGGGAGACAAGTGAGGGGATGGGGGATCGACTGGCTATTTAGTCGTCTACTTCGCCATCTAAAAGGAGGGGATGCCGACAGAAATGCCGACAGGAAGGGGTGCCGACAGAAGAAGGATGCCGACAGGAAGAAAGGAAAAGAGGTAAGAGTCCTAATCGTTCCTGGGGATTTACTTTAATTTACCATACTTGTTGGAGCTTAGACTATACTTAAATGCTTGTGATGAATGAATGGATGAGTAAATGAATGGATGAATGGGAATTAAATGTATAAAATTTGTGTATTAATTAAGTCTTTGCATATCTTCCTATGAATATTTAATGTCTTGATGAAATAAACCATAGTTTAGACAATTGTTATACATGTATTTCTCTCCCTTTTCTTTTAGAATTGGAAATGAGCAATCCCATAAAAAGGATTGAACTATATTTAGAATTGGAAATAAGCAATCCTATAAAAAAGATTGAACTCTATATTAGAATTCGAGTTAAAATGGATTGAATGTATGAAAGATTAGGATGCCTTTTCTTTTAAATTTTAACTCCCATTGGAATGGGAGTATTGCATGTACTTCTGCAGGTGATTCCTTAACCATTTTCATAGGAGACTTTGCCGAAATTTTTAAGAAAATTTAGACTTAGAATAATTGGGGACAAATTATAAACCCATAAGTCACATGTTAATTTCCCCATAAATAATTAGAATCCTATGTCTAAGATTAAATGTAAATAGTTCATTTGTTTTAGATTACAATTGCATGTACTCATGTCTTCTTTCATAAATAGCATGTTCAATTCTACCATCTTTTATTCTTAAAATCCATTTGTTGCATCTTTATTTACAAACTTCTAAATACCATTCATAACTTCTCTTCCATCTTAACTTAAGACCCTCTTCTAAATCCTTGGCCAAACACAATACTTGATGATTTGGATTAGCTTTCTTCTAATCTAGTATTAGGTATTGTGGTGACGTATCAATATTGAGTTAAGTGACTTCCAATATTGGGGTCGTCACAGTTGGTATCAGAGCCAAGTTGAGAACTTTAAGTTAAGACAAACACATCCATTCATCCAAAAGCAGACAACACAGTATAGTAAAAGTAAATGAATGACATCTTAGGACAGTAAACGCATTTTCAATCAAATAATTGATTTAAATTCTAACTTAAACTTTAATTAAATTTTCAGATGACAGATCCTAATGCTGAACTAAGACTTTATACCAAATTGTTCTTTCAATATTGGGAATACGATTATTGGTATGGGTCAACGTTTGGCAAAGTTTACTTGGGAGTATCTGCTGCAGGAGGTGAGGCTCTGAATAAAATTTCGAGGTCTTGTGTGTTTCGAGGCAATCCTTTCCCTCAGTTAGCAAAGGAATGGCTCTCCCGTGTTACCATTGTATTTGAGGCCATAGAATGCCCCGAACACCTATGCCTCCAAATTTTGGATGAACTCTTCGATGACTATGTCATAAATTGGTGGTGTCATGCTCATAAAGTACTCATTCGTGGTTGTGGGCATCTTCATCGTGCCCCCACTTATGAAGACTTTAAAAGCATATTTTATGCAAAATTTTTCCTTTGTTCTATCTTCTTTCTTTCTAGTAGCTTGTAAATAGTTTCTTCTTATTTATGTCTTTCTTTCTCTCCAAAGAATTGTAATTTCTTAAATGTTTTAAATTTTAATGAGAAATTTTCCTTCTTATCTTATTCAATTTTTGAATATTAGTTTCTTTTTCTTTTCCTTAGAATGGATCCAAATCCAAATACTCCAATAGAACAAATAGTGAAAGAATCTACTTCCACTATAACTTCTCAAACCCAGCAGATGCAAAATTTGTTGGACATGATGAAGGTCATGGTAGAAGCACAGACGCGTGCTGCGGAGAGGATGGCTTCATCCTGCAACCTTTCCCAACCTTCTCCTGTCCCATCTCAGATTTGCCCAACCCCTCCACAAGCTTCTTCCCCCGTTATTTCTGAACTCCCTCTGGTTCCTCAACCATCTTCAGGCCCCATAGTGGATGCTTACCTTCTTACTTTCCTTCGTTTGAACCCTCCAGCCTTCATTGGTTCAGCCTCCCACTTTGAAGCCGTTGATTGGCTAAAGGAGATAGAAAAGACACTTGCAAGCTTCAAGTGTCCGGAGAGCGAGAGTCTCCGCCTTGCAACCTACCTATTCCGTGGTGAAGCCGAATGTTGGTGGGATAGTGAGTTGAAGTCCCGCTTCTCTGATGTTCAATTGGAAGACATCCCTTGGGATGAATTCGAACAGGTTTTTCGTGAAGAGTTCGTTCCTCCCTCTGCCCAGACGATAATTGAGAACGATTTCATGCAACTTTCCCAAGGAAATCGTTCTGTGCACACATACGAGATGGAGTTTCGCAAACTCTCTCGTTTTGCCCCGAACCGAGTCCATACTGAAGTGGCTAGGTGTACAAGATTTCTGTCTGGACTGAGAGATTCCATCAAATGTCATTTGATGTCCCAACATCATGACAGTTTTCCAAAGCTTTTAGAAGGTGCTCGGAGGGTGGAGTACCATCAAGCCCAGATGGATTCAAGGATTTCTTAGTGTATTTTAATTCCTTGCTTTTATTGGTTGTGTGTCGGGGGCGACACTCTTTTTAAGGAGGGGAGTCTGTAACAATCTTTTTTTTTTTAAATTAAATAATTTCATATATATACACTTATCGTTAGTTACTTTATCGCAAACGGAGCGCTATTTCTCTTCTTCCTCTCCCGTGAAGCGCCCTGATACCCACGCAACATGTCACGGACTGATGCAGGCGCTCGCCCCAAATCGCTGGCCACTTCTTCTTATTTTCGTTTAGCTCTTTCTCCTTATCCTTTTTCTTCCTTCTACTTTGTACCGAGAGCTGGGAGCTAGCTCTGAGCGAAGACGTCTGAGGTGCTTACGGGAGCTTCTTCTCAGGATCTACGACTCCTACCTGAGGCGAACGACGAGCAGAGGTTGCTCGAGCCGTGAGAAGGAGAAAAGAAAGCCTTGCGTACCTCAAGCCCCTGTCGGCGACTCGTTCTGAGCGTGAACCAGGTACTTCCTTCATCCGCTTTCCATTTTACGCGCATATCAATTTTTCATCTCCGGAAAATTTAGGGCAACGTCTTCTTCACCTTCGTCGAGTCCATCCTTTGTCCCTGGGAGGATAGCTTCGGCGAGTTTTACTCGCCGGCATGCGGGCCGTCCCCAGGAACGATTAGGACTCTACCTCTTTTCCTTTCTTCCTGTCGGCATCCTTCTTCTGTCGGCACCCCTTCCTGTCGGCATTTCTGTCGGCATCCCCTCCTTTTAGATGGCGAAGTAGACGACTAAATAGCCAGTCGATCCCCCATCCGCTCACTTGTTTCCCTAAATGGGACGACGCGCATCCCATACGATCTACGGGAACCTCCGTGCGTGCGATTTTCTTTATTTATAAACAGAACTTATGCATGTAAATTGTTATTAATGATATAATTAAACTAACGATTACTTCACAGTAATTATTGATTAAATAATGAGAATCTTAATTAAATCATAACTTTATAATTAATAATCTAAATGATACAAATTTATATATCATTTTGATCACAAAAATGAGTAGATCAATAATATAAAATTTAATTCCTATTTTGATAAATATTTTAATGAGTCAATATTTAGGATTAATTAATTAACTTTAAATTAATATTAATCCTTCGTGTGATCTAATTTGATCAATTTATTTCCAAATCAAAAGATCAAATAGTCCATTTCACTCACAAAAATGTGAGGAACAATAATATGAAACGAAATTCAACTTTTGAACACTAAATTTCTTAATCACTTTTTAACCTAATTAAGAGTCATTAAAACCTTAACTTTCTAAAGTTGTCCAAAATTGACAAACTTAGTGTCAATCTTCTCCTTATGAAATAAGGATTTCATTTAATTGTAAAACATTTCAATTGGACAACAAATTATGATTTTAGGTTTTTGACTCTCACTTAGTGTTATTGTGATTAACCTAAATTTATAGGTAGCTTACTAAAAGTCTTATAAACCTTAGGATAGCTAACTTGTCACATTTATTATCTCCTTTGGCACTTAGATAATATTTTTATGAGCTTAGTTCTCAATTCCCTAGTTATGCGAATTAATTACCAAGTGCTTAATTCACTTTTCAACCCTAAGGTAAAAACCCTAGGATTTGAATTGTAATTGATCTATAGTTGGATCCTAAGTCTATTAGTTGAAACCATTAAGAATAAATAGTCTTAATGAATTAATAATTGTAGGATTGTTAATCAACTAGATCTAGTTTTAGTGATTAGTTCAATACTTAGCTTATTCATCCTAATCTCTAAAACTTATTTTGTTAAATTAAGATATAGTAATAGGTATTCTTAACTTACTTAGATTAGTTTAGGGAGCCTATTGAATTCTTTAAACATACATTAATAGTAAACATAGAACTTGTAGTTCTTCAGTCTAGAAAGTACTTATCTTAAACTTTGCAATTACTTGTAACTTAGCTAGATTAATATGTTTGATTAAAATATTTAAATTATAACCTAGCTAGAAAACCATAATGATTAGTAGTAGAATATTATTAGTTTCAAATTTCTTAAGTTAGATCTTATTGTTTAGGAATAGGTTAAGAGTTAGTCTCTAACAATAATCATTATATTTACAAATTATTTTGTCACATCATATTAAATGAATTGAATCTATTAATTTTTAAAATCCTAATTACTATTATATTATAATTAACTTGAGATCAACATCTCAAAGTTAATTGGGAGCTCAATTAGCTCCAATCATTAAGTAGATCATTAAAATTAGATAACTTTGGATATCACTTAGTTGCAAATATTGAATTTCCCTTGTTGGCTTGCTTAGCTTTGAGTCTTATTCATTGAATCATTCATAAAAATATTGTGCATGAACAAAATTTTCACCTAAAATTATTAGGGGTTCTATATGGTGGACCAGTTTAGGGCAGACTGAAATGGAGTAATAAGGAGCCATCGCATTCTTAGAGGGAGAATGTGAGTGTTTTAGGTATGGACCCTGTTTTCCTTAGATGTTAAACAAACGTGTTTAACTCCTCATCTCATTCTGAATATGCCCACAGAATGAGTACAGATTAAAATAACTTCAATTAATAAACATGTGAGATCTTCAATCTTATAGATTGTTAAGATTCACCATAGCTTTTAGCTATACTGCTTTACATAGTCCTTGGCTATGTGTATCTTAGATTTAAATCTAAGATTATTATTTCAATTTCTTCACTATGCATTTTCTATAATTTAGGACTGTACTTTACTTGTTTACAGTTTATTTAGATTACAGTGAATGTTATATAACTCCATTTAAATGCTTCACTGGTTATTTTTCCTTATTAAGCATAAGTTCATTTGAACATATCATTCTTTATTTCATTTAATTTCATATGCACACTAGTTCATTCTAGCCTATTTGGGATGCTTCATCCTTGTATTGATTGTAAGCTAGGATGTTTGATTAAGTGAGCAATCCTACCTCATTTGTTTTTCCTTCCCTTATTTGTATGCTTATCATATTGCACTTATGCTTGTGCTTGCATTGTAACTAGAATTGTGATATCCAATTATAACAATAGCATGTTTAGCCAATCTTAAATTGTGCTTAGATTGTTTAGTCTAACCAGGTTTTCTATTTCTTGGCTTTGCCCTATCACATTTAAATGTCAAAATGTGATAGATCAGGTGCACTTGGATGCTAGTGGAGCTGGACCAAGCGCTAAAAACTAAAATTGCTTCTGCCTATCATATATTATAAATTATAGCTTATTAAGAATTCCAAGTGAGCTGTAAATTTTCTTTTCTTATTCAGTTTACTGTTGTTTTGTAATAATGTCATTTACTTTAATTTACCATACTTGTTGGAGCTTAGACTATACTTAAATGCTTGTGATGAATGAATGGATGAGTAAATGAATGGATGAATGGGAATTAAATGTATAAAATTTGTGTATTAATTAAGTCTTTGCATATCTTCCTATGAATATTTAATGTTTTGATGAAATAAACCATAGTTTAGACAATTGTTATACATGTACTTCTCTTCCTTTTGTTTTAGAATTGAAAATGAGCAATCCCATAAAAAGGATTGAACTCTATTTAGAATTGAAAATGAGCAATCCTATAAAAAAGATTGAACTCTATATTAGAATTGGAGTTAAAATGGATTGAATGTATGAAAGATTAGGATGTCTTTTCTTTTAAATTATAACTCTCATTGGAATGGGAGTATTGCATGTACTTCTGCAGGTGATTCCTTAACCATTTTCAAAGGAGGCTCTGCTGAAATTTTTAAGAAAATTTAGACTTAGAATAATTGGGGACAAATTATAAACCCATAAGTCACATGTTAATTTTCCCATAAATAATTAGAATCCTATGTCTAAGATTAAATGTAAATAGTTCATTTGTTTTAGATTACAATTGCATGTACTCATGTTTTCTTTCATAAATAGCATGTTCAATTCTACCATCTTTCATTCTTAAAATCCATTTGTTGCATCTTTATTTACAAACTTCTAAATACCATTCATAACTTCCCTTCCATCTTAACTTAAGATCCTCTTCTAAATCCTTGGCCAAACACAATACTTGATGATTTGGATTAGCTTTCTTCTAATCTAGTATTAGGTATTGTGGTGGCGTATCAATATTGAGTTAAGTGACTTCCAATATTGGGGTCGTCACAGTTGGTATCAGAGCCAAGTTGAGAACTTTAAGTTAAGATAAACACATCCATTCATTCAAAAGCAGACAACACAGTATAGTAAAAGTAAATGAATGACATCTTAGGACAGTAAACGCATTTTCAACATTTCAGCTTAATTATAATTTATAAAGTTATGATTTAATTAAGATTCTCATTATTTAATCAATAATTACTGTGAAGTAATCGTTAGTTTAATTATATCATTAATAACAATTTAGATGCATAAGTTCTGTTTATACATAAAGAAAATCGCACGCACGGAGGTTCCCGTAGATTGTATGGGATGCGCGTCGTCCCATTTAGGGAGACAAGTGAGCGGATGGGGGATCGACTGGCTATTTAGTCGTCTACTTCGCCATCTAAAAGGAGGGGATGCCGACAGAAATGCCGACAGGAAGGGGTGCCGACAGGAAGAAAGGAAAAGAGGTAGCGTCCTAATCGTTCCTGGGGACGGCCCGCATGCCGGCGAGTAAAACTCGCCGAAGCTATCCTCCCAGGGACAAAGGATGGACTCGACGAAGGTGAAGAAGACGTTGCCCTAAATTTTCCGAAGAAGAAAAATTGATATGCGCGTAAAATGGAAAGCGGATGAAGAAGGAAGTACCTGGTTCACGCTCAGAACGAGTAGCCGACAGGGCTTGAGGTACGCAAGGCTTTCTTTTCTCCTTCTCACGGCTCGAGCAACCTCTGCTCGTCGTTCGCCTCAGGTAGGAGTCGTTGATCCTGAGAAGAAGCTCCCGCAAGCACCTCAGACGTCTTCCGCTCAGAGCTAGCTCCCAGCTCTCGGTACAAAGTAGAAGGAAGAAAAAGGATAAGGAGAAAGAGCTAAACGAAAATAAGAAGAAGTGGCCAGCGATTTGGGGCGAGCGCCTGCATCAGTCCGTGACATGTTGCGTGGGTATCAGGGCGCTTCACGGGAGAGGAAGAAGAGAAATAGCGCTCCGTTTGCGATAAAGTAACTAACGATAAGTGAATATATATATGAAATTATTTAATTTTAAAAAAAAAAGGTTGTTACATATATTTAGGTGATAAGTTACCTTTTCATTGCAAAGGGCAAATTTCCACTTTGTAAAGCAATGTATTTTTTTTTTTTTGAAGAAAACTTTGTAAAGCAATGTAATAAGTTAATTTCTGTAGGCCTAACGAAGTTGTGTATGCATGTAAATAATGGCAAAAAAATGGAACGAAATTTTACAAAGAAAATATCATACAAAAATGTTGCTTTACAAAGTGAAATTGTATTAAGAAAATCTTTAAAAAAATGGTATGAAAATCATAAAAAAATGTTTTTGAAATTGTTACCATCTAAGTTTACTTGATTTAAATATTTGGAACTCTCCTTATCTAGGATAAGGAAAAATGTATAAGAAAAAAAAAACTTAAGATACACCAAAGTCTCTTAAATTGTTTTTATAAATAAAAAATATTTTTAAGTTGAATTCTTTGTAAATAGATTTTTGTATTGGGAACATCATTGGTAATTCTAAACCCCCATTAAATTCCTTAGAACCCAATATTGTCTCTTCATGCTCTTCGTTAGCATGCGTTGGAAACCTTTTAAGAACAAAGATGAGATCACCTACTATGAAAAATACATAAAAATCTCAAGGAAAATAAGCTCAGTGGCTCCATTGAGCCCACACATTTGAGATTACTTTGCAAGGGATTAAAAATTATTTAAAACAACAATTTCAATACAAATATTGTGACTAAAAAAACGACTAGATTGCCCCCCCCAAGACAGTGATGCTCTAATTCCTTGCTACAGGTTGATATTGTTGATCACTGTAGCTCCTATCGTAGTTTGAGCTTCAATTGTGCTCAATCAAACCCAATTGAAGCCCGGCATGTAATTATAGGGTTTAGGATTGAACATTAATTTTATTCATCTTTGTTTATGCAGAATAAAAAGGTCATCTGGAGAAAATTAAATTGCTAAATGCTTCATAATAGCCAAACAATTTAACTCCTCTAAGAATCCAGCAAATCATTTCAATATTAATATTCTAAATCAAATGTAATTTTTTTATGAAGCCTTGAGTGATGATTCCATGGCCACCATCTTTGAACACCTCAAAATCTTATTTAGAAGAAACTTTTTCAGCATTTGAAGGCAATAAAGCTTGATATAAGTTCATAATTGCTAAAAACTTAATATAATGTTGTTGGCACAAAGCAAGCTTGAGCTATTAACATAAAGTTGAAAGGTTCTCAAAGGTTCAATTGTTTTCCTTATTTATTTAATATGCTTTATAACTAATAATTATTAGTGGTTCTTTCGAGCTTCAGATTAAAACCTTGTGGCTTAAAGAAGAAAAGTAAATAACTAGAGAAATGAGGGAAAATAGCCTTCTTTGTTTGCTCTTATTGCCTAAGAAAAAATGCATTAGAGATGTGACCTTCAATGCTCCTTTTTTGAGTCTATCTAATGCCTCTAATAGAAGGGTTGTAAAATATTTCAAACTTCATAATCAATTAACTCGAATCTCAAAGTTTATTTATAGTGTATAACATTTTAAACAACTTTTAACAATTTTAACATATTAAGTAGTTGGCATTAAAGTAAATGAGTCATTTCACAACTACATAAAAAATGACAATAAATTAAAGCAAACCAAATTCAATAAAATGCATGTAATTAAGAACAATTGAGAATTAGCATTTGATTGTTAAAGATAGTAACAGAACACCTCTTCTATTGCTACAGAGGTCTTTTTCTTTATTCACGATCACCTATAATAAGAGAAAAACCTTTGGAAAATGTAAGCCATGTTTTACATTTGTTGCACCAACCATTGGTTTGGTCCAACCATCAAAGGCAACACCAGCCACTCTCCCTACGTAAAACCAGGTTAGTAGGTTTTTGCCCTAGGTGAGGCCGCGAAGCGGAAAGTAACTCCTGCAGAGCCGGAAATTGTAGTTGCAAGTCCATAGGGGAGTAGCAATTTGGACTTTCGAATGAGCCTCTCCCCACGGAGCGGTTTTGTTGTTCTTTTAGTAAGTTGTTACCGAAGCTACGGAGTCAAAAGGAACTCCGTCTCCGCCTCTACTAATCCTTCCCTAGGAGAACAAGTACTTGAGCTTTACTGAGGACAGGCCTGAACCAAGAAAAGAAGAGGTTGCTAGGTTGGTAGTCCCTAGTAAGAACTGAGACTTCTGATAAGTAATTTCAAGGAGTCAGGGAGTTAGGTAGTGAGTGAGAGACGGAAAGGGTAGGCTCTGAAGTAGATAAGAAATGAGCCAGACAAAGGCTAACAACAAATCATATCGGAGAATCGGCTTAGGAAACTAGACTTCAAGTAAACCGTAGCTTCGGAGTTGCTAAACCGTAGTTACTAGGGATATTAGTGACCCGAAAGGTAATTCAGAGTTTATAGCTAGTCCGGTCCGAGATAGTATATTGAACCTACGGTTTTTGCTAGGCTACGAAAGAAGTTCTCCGGTTATGTCTCTCCTGAAAGACAAAGACTCAGGAGTGAGGAAGAAGCTCGACTGTAAGGAGAGGCAGAACTCGAATAGTCAAATAATATCCGGCCTGCTTCAGATTTACTAGGTCAAGGTTTTCTTAGGAAGAGTAGGTATATAGTTAGATATGGTGAATTTACTAACGAAAAAGAAGTTGACGAATACGTAAGGTGTAACCTTGCCTTGTCCTATAAGAAGAATTAGGCTCAAGTAGTTGGAATTTTGCTTTGACAGGTATCTCAAATTCTATAAGGAACGGAAAGGGCTGAGATCTTCAGATAGATGACAACTTTTGAGTTGAACCTAAGATCTAATTTCAAACTAGGATCAAAACCCAGGTTACGAAAGTCACTGAATAGCTTTGAGCCTCATTCGATCTCAACCTTTAGACATCAAAGAAGAAGGAGTGGACGAGCGAGATTACGAGCAAAATCAAAGCGAGAAGCGAATAAGTAGATAAGAAAGGGAAGAAGTACCAAGGGGAAGTAGTGAGCCTCAAGGAGTTACAAAGGAGACGAAGTCGTAGTCTGAGGATCGAGATGAGGACAGTCCGGAACCAAGAAAAGAAGAGGTTTATAGGTTTTGAGTCCCTAGGTCGAACGAAGAGAAGAAAGAAGACTCGACTGGGAAGTAAACCTACGCTAGGACTCAAACGAAACGGAGTGACTAGTAATTAGATTAGTGAGTAAGCTAAGCAGGTAGGATACGAAGAGGGTAGGATATTCCGAACCATATACTTATATACGTCATTTAATTAAGATAAGAAAGAAAAGATGAGCTTTTCAGGCTAAAAAGAGAAGGCTCCAAAGGAGATTACCGCTGCGCGGCCTCTAAGAGTTAGAGTTTGACTGGCGTCTCCCTAGCCACCTCCGTTCCGCCCCGGTGGCCTTGGCCTTCGTCGGGTCGGATCCTTCTCAGCATGCTATCCTCGCCGGACAAGGAAGCTTGACTGAAAAGAAGCTCCGGCGAAGCTCTGCTGAGTGAGAAGATACGGCTTATCTATAAATAGAAAAAAGAAACTTCAATCTTGCACGTGAAATCCAAAGAGTTCTTTCGACTAACCAAACACTTTATCTCACAATAAGAAGGATCTCTCGTTCTAAGCTTAGTAGCTCAGATAAAGCCTGTAGTTTCTCATTCCTAAGACCGAGATTACCGCTAATTTTTATTGTAGTTGCAGGTAATCGCGTTTACTACAAGAAAACATTACCCAGCCGAGCAAATAAGCCCCCGGATTTCGATTTATGATAATTTTCCGGTGGAGAAATCTAATTCACAGAAGTGGCAGCTACCATCAGGGATAGAGTCAGAGACGTGCACGGAGATCGGCGCAAGCGCTTCACCATCTGCTTGTCCTTCATTTAAGGAGTCTAATGGCGTGGCGCATTTTTTAGTAGACCCATCACCTAATGCGCTCGTCCCTCGCGCCCTTTCTAAATTAAGGTTCCTAGCAAACAAGTAAGCTGCAATAAAGCGTTCCTTTCCTTTGTCAAGCCATCGAGATAAGCTGGACCTGAATCTGACTAAAGAGCCCACTAGATAGATAGTATGAATATCTTCTCATCTCAAACCGAATAAAAGAAGGCCACCCGGTAGGGTAGGATCTACAACCGCCTGACTTGACTTTCTTCGAAGAGTCTAAGTCTAACATAAATGCTTCCTCATGATCACTTTAGATGAAAAGGCGACTGTTTTTTCATTATTCTTTGGTTTGCGACTTTAAGATTAGAATTTGAGCCCGGGAAGGTTTTCTCGCAAAGCTCAGACTACTTCGCACCTCTGCTCTGATACCGGAAATCCATTACCACTAGATCAAAGAAAAGAAAAACCTTAGAATTCTCATACCAGACCGGACAGCCGACCACCCACCTAAATACAACATGTGGCACCCTTGTCTCATGGTGGCATCCCAGGCTATGAACCCGAGAATTCCCAAGAAACCACAACGAGGTTTTTTCGGGTTACAAGTCATGGGCATAGAACTTTCGTTACCGGTGCAACGCCCCTATGGAGTGGAGCTCTGCCTTCGAACCAACCGGCCGGACTGGACTGATCAGGTCCGTCGACGCTCAGAGCCAGGGAAAGGGCTAATGTTTTATTGTAGGTAGCTCTATGCCATCTTCAGTTCAGGCGATCTAAGATCGAGTGGTTCGCCGCTACTCCTTTGTCGAAGGAAAATACCTGACCCCCTTAGGGCTATGCCTTTGCTTTGAATCCACTTCGTGGCCTACGCTTCGCTAAACGCGATTACCCTCAGACTACCTGCGCCTGAGATTACCCTATTCGCATCGCAACAACCTGACGTCAAGCAGCAACTCCGATCCGTACCGGTGGTCTTGTCCGCCTAACAACTAAAACGGAGAGTTGAGCAGCTTGTAATTCCGGGTCGCTAAAACATTAGCTTCGAGTAGCCTACTTTTTGTTTTGACCAGCTCCGACATATACGCTTCGCTCTCCCTTTATCTAAAAGAAAAAGATGCCGACTTTATTTTGTTCGCTTATTAAAAAAAACTGGCTAACTACTAAGCTTTCCACTAGCTTTCTAGGGATAGGGATCAGTGTACATATATGCTAGTTGAGGAGCTTTCCGCATTGCAGTAGCTTCATAGCACATTTCTCTTGGAATATCAGTACAGATATGCCTTCTTTGCTAAAAACCGTACTTAGTAACCCTACTGAACTGAGCGACTTCTCCGCTGCGCGGCCTGACCTTTCCTTGAACATGGAATTAACCGATCTGACTAGATAGGATCTATATAACAAGAGAAGAACAGCCGCGAAATTCCATTAAGAGCAACTAACTACAAGCAGAAGATAATGTTCTTGCTACAATAAAACATTAGGTTCAGATTCGAAAAACAAAAAGCCTTATTAGCCGATTCCAGTATCCACATTACGCTCGTTGAAGCCGCCGGTCAATTAGAAAGAAAGCGTAGCTAAGATTAGTACTAGCTTCGATAAAAAGAGGGGGAAACGAAAAGTAACAAGGTACGCTTATACACGAACTACTAAGATAGAGATATAGAGATGAAGCATAGAGCAACGAAAAGAAAAAACAGGAAGGGCACGAAAGGGACGGAAACGGGGCGAACCAATTGTAGTCTCAACATTATGGAAAGGAAAGGTAAAAAGGAAAAGGAAAACTATAAATCTAATATATATTAGAAATATAAAGAATGTGACGTGAAAGTGGACATTTTTGTATATAGGGAAGTCAACTCCTAGCGGTTGGAAGATAATGTTTTCATAACAATGAGATTTTAAGGCGATAGCCATTGGATGGCAGCCCGAAAGCGAAAGGGCAAGGGGATGTGGAATCAACAATATAAAGAAAGAAAGATGATGGGTTGAGCACATCTCTCTACGAATCTCCCTGTCGCCTCCGCTCCGGCCCTAGGCTTTCAACATTATATGGTCTCTTTGCTTGAGTTACTTTATGGAGTTAACGACTTCTTGCTATGTCCGAATTCTGAGCCGATATAGCTCTACTGGGCATGAGTATCCTTACTATAAAGATAAAGTTTTTGCAACAAAAAGCTAGCTGGTTCGTGGTTCTTTAAACAAACCTCTCGGCTATGATGATGATCGCTTTTTTATATGCGCAGCCTGCTATCAATCCGCTGATATACCGTTCAATCCTATAACAAGCTAGACCGTATATATCATATCCTATTAAGAGCTTTGGGTAGTCCAGGGAACTTATCTATCGGATACAAGAGCCTTGCTTGAACGATAGTGACTTTTCGAAAGGCTTGACTTAACAAATTGCTTGATCCAAGCCATAGGCAATAGAATATGCCATCATTTACTTCAAACTAGAATAGCAAGACAAGAGAATGTTATTTGTTATTCATGCCGTAGGTAGACTCAACGTAAACGACAACTAAACTAATCTACGATATCTTATTCTTTAACGCGACTAGATTAGTTTCCGACTATAAACGTTTGGGTTTACGATTAGTTGTAGCTTGGCTTACGATTAGTCTAGCTTACGCCTAGTTTCAGAGCAAAGAATTTCATTTATGAATCTGGATTGTCATTATATGTTATTTCAAGAACTAGAACGAGTTATCTTTCTATCCAAAACCAAAAGGATCAATGTTTATGTGAATTTCAAAGTAAAGATTTCAAATTGAAAATGAAACTTTCAAATCTTAATTAACAATTTCATAAACTACAACATAAAAGCGCTGAGCTGAGAGATGAGAGAAAAGCTACGGACTAGCTCAGTTTCGCTTTGCTGCGACTTGTTGAGCTCAGCGTAGCAACAGTTAAGCTGAGCTAGTTTCACGTTCCGCTGAGCTTAGTCGTACTTTCTTTGCCGTAAACGATTTGGACGACTATATCTATTCGATTTCACTGAATATTTCTAATAGATTCGATTGGATTTCGATAAGTCTAGTTCTTTAAATTTATATGTATTCTAGAGTGAGAGTCTAGTTATGCAAGGCAATAAAAAAACAGTCCCTTAGATAAGTAGATAAGTAACTGAAGGTAAGAAAGTGACTGAACTTCATCTTCATAATCAGAAGTCTAATAACTCAAAGAATAACAAAACCTTCAAAAGAAGGCGCCATCCTCCGGCGGGTTGCTTTGGCGCGCCCAGCCCAGTCTTGCCTGTGTTGTACTTGACTTGACTCTCCCCCGCTTTGCTGACGCTGTGTGAAAAAATGACACGAAGCTGGATATGAGTATGAGTAGAAGAATATATGTTGTTGAACAAAACGGCTCTCATTAACAATGGAACATAATGGTCTCGCTCGATGCTTTTCTTTTTTTCATATTCAGAGTTCTGGCAAATCAACTTCAAAACTCAAACTCCATATAATAGAATAAAATAATGCTACAATGTTCTAAATTATTAAACTACGCAACGAGTGAAGCAAACTTCACAACGTTCAAAAGAACTTCAGGCCGCGTAGCGGACGAATTCTTCGAAGAAGATCGTTTCACTGTAGCAAGAGCGTGAAAGAATGAGCGTTTCTTATCTGTTGTGGCAGAAGTCTTTACTGGTTCTCCAGGTCAATTTGTTAGTCTCGCAGAAACAGGTTTCAACTCATTCTTTCCGAAGAATTAGACGGCCTTCCCGAGCAGGCTGGTGGGTAACATTGAGGACGAGAAAGCTATGATTTAGAAGGGGATCTTTAATTGAAGGCTATGTGAGTTATATAAAGGGAATATCTACGGTTGGGAGGGATAGAAATGAAATCTTCCTAAAACTTGAAGGATTAGTAGATCTTAAGAAGTGGTGAGCATGCACCATAACGAAAAGGGGCTCAGATTCAGATAAAAAGGAGAACTTATTTGGATTACACGGTATATAAGAAGTTAGACCTACTATTGGATTGGAACCAATGACTCCTGCCGTATTAAAGCAAGGCTCTAACCGCTGGGAGTGAATTAGGTAATTTATCACCATCAACTCGATCGATAGGTCTTTGAGATTCTAGGTCACATATGCTTTCTAAGCAATAGAAATCAATCTTTTACCAGTAAAAGTCAACGTAAACAGATCACGGATCAGCGAGTTCTCATGTATATCCTTCTTTACAAGAAATTGTCTCTATTTTCAAATCCAATTCAAAGAATTCTTAAAAGACAAGGATACAACGTAGCAGGAGCTAGTCAGTTAGGTAGAGCAACTCGTTTACACGTGCGCCAATGCTGAGAAAGGGAGCCGCATTACGCAATGACCATAATTGATCTTTTTGAGAAGTCGATGTCTCACTCGGGAGAAAAAGAGCCTGACTTGGTTCGATCCAATTCAGGTGCCAAATCTGATAGATATTGATTTGATAACGTAAATGCCCAGTCCAGCTAATTCAATGCCAGGCATAATGAGTCTAAAGGAAGAACCTCTTTTAGTTCTATGAACTTTGAGGTGTATGAAGTCTAATATTGAACTCTTGCAGCGGAGCGATAGAGACTCCATTGAACTTAGTTGAAGCGTAAAGAATCTTTGAAACCAATTCAGAAATTTCTTGAGTCTTGCTCCTAGATTAGGATTCCAATAATGAATCAGAGCACCCTCAATATTGATTCTATTCTCTTTAGATTTTGATCTTCCTGTCAAGAAGAAAGAACCAATATGGTGGACTAACTTATCTTTACATCAGCTGATGAAAGAGCCCAATGCAAAAAAATGCATGTTGGGTCTTTGAATCCCTTCATTTCGATAGTCAAATCAAAAGTTTGATCTGTTTGACCGAGAAGGTGGTCACTATACTGTGGGACGAGACATGACCGCGACTGGAGATTCAAGTACCGTTGATTAGATCAAGTCTTATGAACAAACGGGGGGAGCTACGCTTATAGGGGGAGTCAGAATGCAGGCTAATACGAGCCAGAAGCAAGGCTTAGATTACCTATCAGTAACTTCATACCTGGACACAATCTTCCTAGAGCCCCCTGCTTTTATCCTTCTTGCTTGTCTCTTTCTGATCCCGCTCTTTTCTTAGTGAAGATAAAAGAAAAGGCTCTCGGCTAGGTTTTTTCCTTAGTGTGAAAACGGTAGATTTCTCATTGAATTCGATCCTCTTTCTTATTCAGATTTTAGAATGGGATTCTTGGCTAGAATAAAGGGGTAGATTTCTCATTGAATTTGATCCTCTTTCTTATTCAGATTTTAGAATGAGATTCTTGGCTAGAATAAAGGTTATGTGACATGGACGCCCAGCCCAACTCGGTCGGTTGCCCTTTATGAGATTTGATCTAATTTGGAATGGAAATAAAGTATACAGATGTCTTTCCAAAGTCTTTCTCATTCTTAAGATAAGAACAGTGGAGCTGAGTATGTTATCCCTAAGGGCTCTCGCTCGAATCGGAACTGGTAGGCTTTCGACTCAATCGGAGAGCCGGGCGCCAATCAAAAGAAAGTTTTCGCATATTTCGATTTGCTTCATTAATGCTAGCCTCCTAGAGAAATTAGAAAGGCTGCAGGTGAGCCACGGCAGGAAGGAGTTTGACTGCTGGGATGGGCTCGAAGCACTCCACCACGAATCTGAGGGGAGAGTAACTTCTGGGTAAAGAAAGAGATGCACTACTCCATCTTGAAAGGCAAAAGCCTCGATCGCTGCGGGAAATATTACTATCCCATAAATGCCCAATGCAAGCTCTACGACAAAAGTACTCAGGATCGAAGATTTCTTCGAACTAGCGCTGGAAAGAACATATATCCCTTATTAAATGAAAGAAGATGGATGAAGAAAGTGTAAAAAAAGCCGCTTGATGGAAGAAAATCAGGCTATCTCATCATATGTTATACTCATATTACCGGATGTCGGCTCCACTCCAGAGCAATGCAATGACCCGGTCGTTCGCCGTGAGGGTGAGTTCAATTACTTTCCCCCGAGGAGTTTTTTAGGTGCTTAGCGCCTGTATCACCTCGAGTGTACAAACACTTCCTTCCTGGATTTATGGGTTGTTCTTCGCTGAGAGCTTCTTCACTTCACTCAATTGCCCAAATTCAAGAGACTTGATTGATGCCTTCGGCCGTCTCCTCCCGAATGAATCCCCTCTTTCTATCTTTAGTACATAAAGAAACCAGAGGGTTAATATTTCCACTATAAAGTGAATAAGTTCCCTAGTAGCGGTCCCTAGGATTGAATAGGGAATCTACCCTCTAGGCTCTTCGTGGGATATTCAATTGATAAAAAAGCTATGAAAAAAGCTCTCCTTTTATGAAAGTGAAAGTCAACTCCACATCAAAAAGTTCTCAAGGAGAAAGAGAAGGATAGCAGCTAGCAAGGGACAGCTAAGCTAATATTAATATTGCTTCTCCCATCCTACGTCAAACTTGGAAAAGAAAGTAAACACCCCATAATCTTAGATCTTCTAGGCATTTCCCTAAATTGAAAGAAGTTCTTTGTAATATATAAGTTTTATAAACTGAGATCTTTCTTTCTTCCCGGACAAAAATGATCACTCCTGTCATACATTGGGAGTGTCCTTCCAGCCAATCCGTGATCTTATGACAGGTCTTCCAGCAGTTCATGGTATTGAAATAGCAGTCGCTCAATCTCTATGCACAGTGGAGCAGGATTTAAGAGACCTTTGTGGCCAGTAACAACCAGTCACTCCCAGTCTCTGAGAGCGAGAGTCGAAGTCCTCGCAATCCCTCAGTCCCTTTCCAAGAGGAGCCGTTGCGCGGAGAAGAGATCTTGATCCGACAAGCTTCACTTTATAGCTTTCAATTCTCTTCTCAAATGCAACTGAAACTTAGCAAATTAGATATATTAAGGGGAGCGGTTTAGTTTGCATATAAGAACTAGACTGATTTGGAAGAACTGGGAACTCTTTCTTTTTCACATTCACATAAAGGGGAATATCTCAGTGAAGTTGGAAAGTGGTACTCAGGAATCTAGTTAGATATGCGGTAAATATCTAAGTTGAAGTTTTTTTGAAGTATGAAAAAATTTGTTATTTGAGTTTTTCATGAAATTGTTCCATTTCCAGTGAAGAATCTTTCGTTTCTGATGGACTGGAAGGATTCGAACCTCCGAGTAACAGGACCAAAACCCGTTGCCTTATCGCTTGGCTTTTATGTCTAATAAAAACGAAGCTAAATATTGGTTCTTTGTCAATAACCAACCAAAAGAAATATAGGAGTTGAATTCTACGATAGGATTCAACACATGTTTTATATAGAAGAAAAAAATGAATTGATCATTACGGGGCCCCCAACTAGAGAAGTGTAAGATCGAAGCGAAGAATTTGGGATTTTTCGCAATAACTAGTCAAGAGAGCCTCAAATCAGAGGGGATATTTATTGGAGTAATCAGTGACTAAAGTAAATTTGTTTACTCTTCGGTGGAGTCGTCCGCTTACTTTATAAGATAGTAAGGGCTTTCTTCAAGCTCAATAAGTTACCTAGAGGGGACTGCTTTCAATTTAGGGAAATGCCTACCTAAAGGAGAGCCTAGCCCCGTTCGAGTGGGTTCCTATCTACCTTCAGAAAGACATTCTTCCCGATGCCGCACTAAGGCGATGAGTTGGAGCCGATCTATGTATCCATCTTCGGCAACGAAGACATAGATCCTCCGATTGGTCTACTAGCGGAGCCAGATAGGTGCCCTCGCGGCGGTCATAGGGCTCTGCTCCCTAGCCAAAGCGGGTCGATAAGGCAACTTGAACTCATCGGTTTCGACAACTGTAATACGCAATTTCTTTGACGTTCGGAAGTTCTAGTTGATTTGGGTATGCTTTTATATGCTCATTCTGATCTACTCTATGAAGATGAAGGCGTCATTGGAGAGCAATCTCCCTAGTGGGTTGATCACACCCTTTTGCCCTTCTGGTTAGCTTCCTGGTTGGGTTGCCCATAAAACACAGGCTTAAAAGAGAATATGAAGTCCCATAGCATAGTAGATTCTAGTTCTTATATGCAAGGCAACTGAACTGAACAGGTAAGAAAGTGACTGAACTTCATCTAATATGAATAAGTCTAATAACTTCTCTATTCCTTCTCAAAATCCTCAAAGACAAAATTGTTACTTCTCTACCTAGACTTCGTATCCTCGCATCCTTATCCACTACGAATTTGGATTCACTCTAACTAGAACTTTGATTTGATATGCTATGAGGGGTTCGGGGGCACTTGAACTTCACTTTGATAAAAGACTTTCCAAATCTCTGTTTTTGTAGTTCTAACTAGAAAAGAAAGGCTTTGAAAGCCAAATCAATGGAAGGGCGCGTTAGCGGATCTAGTGGACGCGAAGCAGAACTAAAAAGACAGAATTTCTTTCAAATCAATGCTCTTCCTTTTGGCGAGTAGATTGACTGGAGCTTTCTGCCTTCCAGCTTCCTGAGAACCAAAAAGAGAACCCTTCAAATAAAAGGAACCCGCCCCTTGCAGTCCAATTCCCTGGACTTGAATCAATGACTTCTTCTTTAAGGTCTTCAAGAGCCCGGGCATTCCGTACATCGGTGCTCGTGACTGCAGGAAGGCTGGCCAAGCCCCCAAAGCTAATGGTCTCCAATCTAGGACCTCTCCTTTTCCTTCTACTTCTAGTCCGACTTCATGTTAGGTGGTAGGTGTTAAGGTCACATGTCAGGCTCAGCTAAAGCCGCTCACACACAAAAACTCCAGCAGCAGCCGCCGGGTAGAGACCCTCTTGTCTGCTACTGAAATTGACCCTTCAGAATTTAGGGGATTATTGAACAACCTCTCTGTGAATCACGTTCTCTAAAAGTGTTGCCAAACTCCTCGCCAATATGTTGGCAAGTGTGCTTCCAGATGTCATCAACCCAGCTCAATCGGGGTATATTAAAGGAAGGCAACCGTCACATAATGTAATTCTTGCCAATGAAATCCTCCTTCACTTTACTAAGAGGTCTAAAAATAAGATTTTTTGTGTAAAGGTGAGTCTTCGCAAAGCCTTTGATAGCGTAAATCATGAATTTATTCTAGATAGATTGGAAAAGATGAATTTTCCTCTCATTTATATGAAGTGGATCAGTGCTTGCATTATGAACATTCATTTCTCCATTGGTGTTAATGGATCTTCAAATAGCTTCTTTACCTCTAGTAGAGGCCTCCCATAGGGTTGTCCTCTCTCTTCGATGCTATATTGTCTTGCTATAAATGCTCTGTGGTTGAGAATAAACTCTTGTTATCTATTCAGAAAAGAAACAAGTCATGCTCTCATTTGCTTTACGCTTACACCGTTCTTATATTTAGTAAAACAACTCACAATAATATTCTTTGTCTCAAGGATTGCTTCAACCGTTTCTTTGATGCAAACGAGAATGTTTTATAATGCCGATAAGTCCTTTCTTTTTTCTCTTTTGCAGTGAATAACCCCACTAATCTTTCTAACTTGATGGGTTTAAATATTAATTTTTTCTCACAAACTATCTTGACTTGCTAATTATTAACAAAAGCACTAAAACTATTAATTGTGGTGGCCTTGTTGATAAATTCATACTTGGCTTGATGACAGGTCCAACAAGCTTCTTTTGTATGCTGACAAACTGCATCGTCTTAAATTTTTTGTATGGCCTTATATGTTACATTGGCTTAGATCTATTCATATTCTTACAGTGGTGATTAAATTACTTAATAATATTTGCTCCTGTTTCCTTAATCATAGATTGCAAGCTAAGAAGATGAAATATCTAAAAGTTAATATTTAATATGTGATATGTATGTTGTGGGATTAAAAATCTAATATTTATTATAAAATTTTTAAATACTAGTTTACTATATTAATGTAGTAAAATACTTACATTATGTCGCATTAGTTTAAAAATAAGATACCGATTATGAGCTTTATCAGGATTAAGTCAAAAAGAATCTGGATCCACAAGTGATAAAAAAATAATAAGAATTCACTCCTTAAAAAAATCACAATATTATATGCGTATAATAGAGATTACATTTTTATTATAGTTTAACCGAGCAAAAATTACGTAAATATGTGCAGATTATTGGAAGATTAAAAAATTCAATATGTATTATTTTATTGCAAATACTTGAAATATATTTAGATAACATTATATTTAGATTATGAATGGCTTCAATTATACATGAAGCTAGATAATTAGTTAATCATAAATATATATTAGTTAATAGTTATGTAATTGATATACTTAGTTATATTTGTACGCCTAAAGATATTATTACTATGAATAAAAATACTAAAAAATTAATAAATAATTATCCTCTTCCATTCACTTTCATTAGTTTATCGAATCATTTGTCTATTGACTCATTTACCGTGGGATTCTATGGCTACTGATGAACCCAATATATATATTTGTTTTTCTAGTAAAAATTAGTAATTTTAGATAAGATATTTTTTACTTTAAGTTATTTTTGTGTATTGTATTATTTTTCTAGCACAAGAAACAAATATGCGCAAAGGAAGGTGAAATGATGAATTATGCAATTAATGAGCCAGGAGCTCCAGCGCGCCGCAGCACCATATCAGCACAAGTGAAGCGCTCCAGCCCAGCAAAAGCGAGGCACTACAGCACGTCGCAATGCCAACCCAGTGAAAGTTCGGCGCTTCAGGGCGCCCCAACACGTTTTAAGGAAAATATTAAGGCATATCATTAATTGAAGACCGAGCCTTCAACGCCCCGACGCGCTTTGGCACCCGCTGTCTAGAAAACACTGTTAAAGTGAACGGTTGGGAGTTCGAGGAAATTAATTTATTAATTCTTTCACCTCCCAAGGCTGATTTAAGAAAGAAAAAGTCTAAGTAATTAAGAAATTAATCCCCTCAACTCTAAAGATTTATTAAAAGGGGAATATTAAAAAAATGAAACTATTAAAACCCTAGCTCCTAAGATTTATTGGGAGAAAAATTGAATTAAAAAAAAGAGAGGGAATTTGTAATCTTGGGTTTTTATAGAATTAACTGATTCAATCCCCTAAACTAAAGATTTAGAGAGTATTCAAGAAAATAAAAAGAATCTCTTGGATCCCAAAGAGGATTGAAAACTCTAACAATTACAAAAAATTTTAGAGTTTCCAAAAGAAAATGCCTGCAATATAGAAGAAGAAAGAGAAAGCAGCATAAAGGAAGAAAAAGAGAGAATCAAGAAAAAGAGAGAATCACAAGAGAGATGGCAAAGAGAAAGTTGGAAAATTATATTCTAATATCATATCTTTAATTTAAATGATTATAAAATGCTAAATAAAATTAGAATTTTACAACATAATTAAAATATATAATAATAAATTTATAATATTTAAGTTAAAAAAAACAAACTTTTTTAGCATAAAAAATAAAAACCCTAATTGTAATAAAAACGAAAAACGATGCACATTTCTCTTCGCCCATTTCTAAACATAAGAGAATCCTAATCGTCTTCTTTTTTGCAGCATAAAAAATATCAGTCATAATTGGCACAACATATTCAACGAACAACTTAATATCATAATATCAACGCATTCAGAATAAACAGAAAAAGAAAAACATTAGATATTTTAGGGTGGCTTCTAAGAAGACTCGATGCGCTTCCCACTTAAATATATTAGAAACCCACTTAAATATATATTTTTATAATTTAAATGATTAGAAAATGCTAAATAATATTATAATTTTTTAACATACTAAAAAATAAAATAATAAATTTATAATATTTAAGTTTAAAAAATAAATCCAAATTTTTTAGCATAATAAATAACAACAGCTCTAACTAATTAAAATAACAATAAGCACAACATAGAACAACTTCATCCCATAATATCAATGCATTCAGAACAAAATAAAATGAAAGAAAAAAACCCTAGAGATTTTGAAATGGCCGCCTCAATGCTCCCATTTAATTATTTTTGAAACCCACTTAAATTTATTATTTTCTCTAGTTTAAATAATTAGAAAATGCTAAATAAAATTATAATTTTTAAATATAATAAAAAATAGAATAATAAATTTAAATATTTAACTTAAAAAAACATCAAATAAATTCTCACATAATATATATACATTATTAATTGCAATAAAATTGTGACTGTATGCGCATTTCTCTGTCTTTTTCCAAACAATAGAAAACCCTAATCGTCTTCTCTTTTGCAGCATCAAAAATAATAGGCATAATTCTAATCAAGAATTAAAAATTGAACCAGAGGTATATTCTGAAAATAATGATATTTAGAGATATATTCTGAAAATTGTTATTTTGTTATTATACTCTCATATAGTGAACATGATGGTAAAATACAAATTGACATTTAAATATGAAAATAATGACATTTAGAGATATATTCTGAAAAATAAATAATAATTCTAAAAGCTGTTGTTTTGATTATCATACTCTCATAAAATGGACATGATGGTAAAATATCAATTGACTTTTAGATATGAAAATAATGGCAGTAAGAGACGTATTCTAAAAATCAAATAATAATTCTAAAAATTGATATTTTGCTTATCATACTCTTATTTAGTGAACATAATGATAAATTATCAATTGATATTTAGAGATGAAAATAATGACATTTAGAGATACATTTTGAAAAATAAATAATAATTCTGAAAACTGTTGGTTTGCTTATCATACTCTCATCTAGAGAATATGATGGTAAAATATCAATTAATTTTTAGAGATAAAAATAATGACAGTAAGAGATGTATTCTAAAAATCAAATAAAAATTTTGAAATATGTTATTTTGTTTATGATAATCTCATCTAATAAGCATAATGGTAAACTACGAATGGATATTTAGATATGAAAATAATGGCAATAAGAGATGTATTCTGAAAACTGATATAATTCTTATAATACTCTTAACTAGTAAACATAATGATAAGCTATTAATTGATATTTCATATGCTTCCGCACTCTATATTTATATTGATTTAGTGACTGATCTATTGTATTGATTATGTGCATCTCCTTTCCTTGTTAATGGATCGTTGATCTTATCTAATCCAACGATAAGTGAGGGATTTGACAGAGTGACACTCAACTTCTTAGTCTAATGATTGTGGACTTAAGAGTAGGAGCGCCACACATTTAGAGTTGAAAATAATGACATTTAAAGAAGTATTATGAAAATCAATCAATAATTCAGATAACTATTGCTTTGCTTATCATACTTTCATCTAGTGAACAAGATGATAAAATATAAATTGATCTTAAGAGATAAAAACAATAGCAGTAAGAGATGCATTCTTAAAATTAAATAATAATTTTACTATTCTTATCGATCAGAAAACTGTTATAATGCTCTTACCGACGGAGAAGTGAAGAACAAAGAACTAAAAATGAACCAACCAAGCAACCGATGAAGACGACAACCGACAGGCGTTTTCGATCGCGATGAAAAACGAAAATAGGAAAGCCGAATAGGTTAATAACAAAATGATGATTGCATCGCATATTCGGAAAAGGAAAAGCCGATATAAGCCGCTCGCACTTCGCCAACGACAAATCCCAACGTCGGTTTTTAATCGCCCGCCTCGCGTGCAATTAAGAAAACAGAATGGTTCTTTCAAAATCGGCCAGTTTTTTCCTGGCTCGACATTTTCCGATTGTTTTCTCCTATTCGAACAGGTAATCCGACAAAATTGCAGTTGAACCAGCGTTCCGGTTCAATTTTTAACTAATTGATTATAATTAAATGACTATAAGCACAACATATTCAACGAATGACTTAAACCTATAAAATCAATGCATTCAGAACAAAAAAAAACTATAGAATTTTGAAATCGACACCTCATAACACGATACATCCCATTTAAATATATTAGAAACCCGCTTAAATATATTATTTTCTCTAGTTTAAATGATTAAAAAATATTAAGTAAATATATATTTTTTCTAATACGATAAAAAATAGAATAATAAATTTATAATATTTAAGTTCAAAAAATTTCACAAAATTCACCTATAATATACGTACAATATCAATTTCAATAAAATTAAGACTTTTGTCCCTTTTCAAACAAAAGAAAAATTTAGTCGTCTCATATTAATTGTAATAAAATGACTATATGCACAACGTATTTGACGACGACTTAATACTATAATATCAGCGCATTCAAAACAAACCAAAAAGAAATAACCCTAAATTTTTTAAACTACCGCCTCATAAGGCCAAGCTTCTCACTCAAATATATTATTTTATCTAGTTTAAATGATTATGAAATACTAAATAAAATCATAATTTTTTAATATAATAAAAATTAAAATAATAAATTTATAATATTTAAGTTTTAAAAAAAATCAATTAAATTCTCACATAATATATATACATTATCGATTGGACTATTCGCTCATTTCTCGTCCCTAAAACCTAGCCGTCTGCTCTTTTGCAGCCGCCGAACGCCATGCCTCCCAAGTTCGATCCTTCTCAGGTTGTCGAAGTGTATGTCCGCGTCACCGGCGGAGAGGTTGGTGCTGCTAGTTCTCTGGCTCCAAAGATCGGTCCCCTCGGCCTTTCTCCTAAAAAGGTCGGAGAAGACATTGCAAAAGAGACGGCAAAGGATTGGAAGGGCCTTCGTGTAACCGTGAAACTCACCGTCCAGAATCGTCAGGCTAAAGTTGCTGTTGTTCCGTCCGCTTCCGCCCTTGTCATCAAGGCTCTCAAGGAGCCGGAGCGCGATCGAAAGAAGACCAAGAACATTAAGCACAATGGAAACATCTCCCTTGACGATGTCATTGAGATTGCGCGGATCATGAGGCATAGGTCCATGGCCAAGGATCTTTCTGGCACCATCAAGGAGATCCTCGGGACCTGTGTCTCCGTCGGTTGTACTGTCGATGGAAAGGATCCCAAGGATTTACAGACTGAGATCACCGAAGGTGATGTAGAGGTTCCCCTTGAGTGAGTGACTATTTTTCTATATAATATCTAAAGCTTTTAGCATTGATTTATAAGCTTATTGATAGAACAGAAATTGCTTGCGTACAATGCCTTTTAATAGTGTTAATTCTTTTGTTGGGCATGCTAGTGTTTGGATAATTTTGGCTACTGTTTCATTTGATGATGATTGTGGCTGCTGTTTCATTTGATGATGATTGTGGCTGCTGTTTCATTAAGTTGGCAATGCACCTTATTTAGTGATGTTTTTTTCAGCCATTTGCCAAGCCATTTTTGAATTATCAATATGTAATGTTGTGAGAATTTTATTTAAGAGCTCACATAGTAATAATATCTTCTTAATTAAGAGAGTGCTTTCTATTAAGATTAGTCAACATATACTCTAGATTAGTTTTGTATTGGTGTTATGCAATAAATGCTTTTGGTAGCTTCTCTTCAGCTCATGATTGATGCCAAACTCAGAAAAAGGACTTGCAGCTGTTAAATTACTATATAAATGCAGCTATCATTTTAACTACATCTCCGATCAACAAAAAATCTTAAAACACAATATAAAACAAATAAATATATTCATTGCTTTTTTTTTTAAGAAATAAATGCAAATACTGTTGCAAAATTACATGTTTTGTTGTTCTGGTTTCAATTTGCGGCGTTGTTGTTAGAAGAGAGAGTTAGAAAAGAAAGAATGTAGGGGTTGTTTGGTTTGCTGACATTCAATGTTATGTGATGTTATTTAAAATTGTAGATAAGAAAGTAGGTGTTTAGTTTGATGTCATTTGAGTAATGACATCTCAAAAATTAGAAAAATGCCATTGTATAATGTTATCTGAATGTCGGTCGAAAATCAACCGACATTCAGATAACATTACGCCAATCTATCGCGGGAGAGAATGGGAGAGGTAAGGTACTTCGCGCGCTACATGGAGATTCGACGCCGAGCCTTGCCTGCCGTCGCCGCCTTCGCCGAGATGCACGGAAGGGTTGCTTCGTTGCCTTCGCAGAGGTTGGAAGGGTCGCCGAGACGCCCGACTCCCTCCGGTAAAGTCGACAATCTACCGTCTACATTTGGTGAGAGTTGCCGGAACTTTTATTTAGGGCTGTCAGAGCTGCGTTTCTCAACAAATTCATTCACACTTTTATAGCATTTGGTTTTGATTGACGACGAATGATTCAGCTTTTGTTCTTGCTTTTTTCTGATAACATTAATATATATGAGAACTGACAATCAGACTTAATTTAATATATCATGGTTAATAAGGGGATGCTTGGCATTGATTTAGTTCAAATGAATTCATAATGCTGGATTTAGACTAAAGAGGTTGAATTGTCGGATTAGATGAAAAATATAAGTTTTATTCACTCTTTTTTGTATTTGATTTAGTTAGGGTTTCGAATGATGACAAATGATTCCATTTTAGTTTTATTTCTTTGATAACTTTGATATATAATTGAAGTGTGTGCTTATATATATGAAACTTGCAATCGACTCAATTTAATGTCTCATGGCTGATCAAGGGAATGTTTAGAAATGATTTAGTTCATGTAGAATTTTGTGAATTCATAATACTGGGTTTGGTAAATCCCAAGATTGTTAAGTTTTGAAAAATGTCTTGAGATTTAGCATATCACGTTAAATCCAAAAGTGTTATTTGGCCGGAAATTTAAAGCTAATTCATGATTTAACTTATTAGTATGTGAAAAAGAAATTTTAAATTCATATAATATGCAAAAAATGCATTAGCAGTCATCCAGAAAATCTAAAAATTGCATAGATAAATCATCACAATTAACACACCAATGTAAAGCAATACATTTTTTATTAAACAAAAGACATTTTTATAACATAGGTGGTAACGAAAGACGAATCAAGTTTGGCTGGATTTAAGATTTAAAGGGTTAAATTCTACACAAATTCTTGAATCATGTGCAACTAAAGAGCCCCTTAATGTGGAGCTAATTAGAAATATATATGATTGCAATGCATAGCTTTAATTGATATAAATGGCTTTCCGAACTTCTTTTACCAAACTTTTATTGACTTTCTTGCTGTTTGATTAACCAGTGTTGCATTTCCTTTCATCCTATTTGACTTTAGGGACTGAATAGCAGTACCTTGTAACACTTTATAAACCTTTTATAAAGGGGGAAGCAAACGGAAATTTGCTCGTTAGTTGGGATATGAAATATTTCATAACGTGTTGCTTTATTTTAATGTTGGATACTAATTAGTGGAACTAATATATTTTTTAAATCATAATAATTATATAATCTTTATCTTGTGAATCATTTTTCCCTCTTGATTTTCATTTTCCACTTCAAAATTTAATTTTTTTCTAACCTGTTCTTGTCAGTTATCTGATGTGCTCTTCAGATTTGTCATTAGTTGATGCCCCTTCAAATTTACAGTAGTGCCTTGAATGCTATGTTTTGTGGCATTGAAAATCATCATTTCTTACAATAACCAGTTGAGCTCTCACTCATTCATTTGTGTAGTGCAAATGTGTTTGGGGTGTCGGCAGTCTATGCAATGCTCATTGGATCCCAGAGGAAACAGTGTGCCAACAATACTCTTGCTCATGCAGAGACGCCTTTATCAACAATGATGGATAGCATGCTTGCCTTTTTCTCAATGACTCAATCAGAAAAAGGCAAGCATGCCTGTAATAGCAGATGATCATCAATTTGTGCATATATTTTTTTATATATTTTATCCTAGGCGCTATTGTGTGGACAAAACGGTGAGCCTTCCCAACATCCCTTAACTGCAGCTGTTTCTAAACTACCCTTTCGAGCAGCCCACTAAATCCTGTTGTTTAACAGCAAAGTACAGGATCAATTTCTTCCAGCTGCAGCCCTCTCGTCTTAAATTGCAGCTTCCCTTATAACAATAAATGCCAACTTCTATATCCCAACAGCAATTTTTAAGATTTTTTTTTCCATGCGAGTGTCTCCATTGATTTCTTATCAAATCTCATTGAAATTAAATTTTTGCAAAGAGTCAAATAGAAGTTTTTATTATCCGCTCCATCTTCTTTTTTTCTTCACAAATTTTTTATGAAATAAAAGAGTCTTATTTGGGGTATTCTTACCTCATGTGTAATATAACATGAATGATGATGAACTAAACAGCATATATCTGAATAACACTGATATCTGTTATTTAAATAACACTGAACCAAACAGCCATTGTTATCTGAATAACACTGTTTTCTGAATAACATGTTATCTTAATAACTTTTCAAATAATACTGAACCAAACAGCCACGTAAATTTCTTCTTATTGATTAAAATATGTATTAGATGAAGAGAAGTGAATAATTTTTATTCTTTGTTTGCTTGGAGTCTTTAGGAAACAATTGAAAAATAAATTGGGATGATCTCAAATGCTTATTAGAACTTAGGAAGGGGTTGTTATTTGATCACTCACATTATAGACAAAGGATTCTTGTAGCCGATTATATATATAGCTTCAACCTGTTGTTTAGTATGCATGCTTTTTTTCTTTCATACAAGTTTTTTTTCATTAATCTTGACTTGAAATTCAGCTACCACGAAGGCCAACAGGCCTAAAAACATGAATTGCGTTCAAAAAAGAGAAATTTTAGAGCAAAAAAAATGCTAATTAGCTAATTGTGTATGGATGATTTTATTTTTTAGTGAAAAATGCTGGCTTTTTTAATGTGAATTGGAACTTCATTTTTCATACACTAAGTAGTTAGAGATGCTTCTCAAAACAGAGCAGTTTGACAAGTTGATGTAGAACATGATTTAATTTTTCTTTGGATATGTGTAACTTTGATGGAGCATGATTGAAGACTTACTACAATACCTTTGGCTTTTATTGTTAAAATTGAAAAGATGGCAAGATATGTGATTTTAATGTAATGAATATTAGCTAACTTGGCTCGAATTTGTTCCACATTGTAGAAATTTTTTTGGAAACATATCTTAAGACTTGTTATACTTTTGAATGTTTTGAGTGAAATGACCAAGAGGTTGGGGAAAAGCAAAAATTGTGATATAGTTGGAATTATCTCCACTCCTTAATAGATTCCAAAAATATCAACGTATTGCATACAGTACTCGTGAGAAAATAATATCATACTCATGATTTGCTATGAGTTTTTCATCAACATTACCAATAAACTTTCTATGTGGTTACCAGTACTCTAAAATAAGCTGATGCTATCAATGAATTTATCTCTTTCAATTTCAGATAGAAATGATGTATAATCACTATGAGAAAAAGTGAATAAAACTTATTTATTTGCCAATGAATTAAAAACTAGATTGGAACATCGGACAGTGAAGCGATTGGTCTGGTGGTTCTAGACTGTGCGGTTGAACCGGTTTACTTTGATTTGAAGTTAAACCACTCAAATCGCTGGTTCAATCGTTGAAATGTTGTACCAAAGAGTTTTTGATTGAATCACTTGGTCCTATTGTAATTCGGTTTGGGCCAACTGGGTTGTTGATTTTATTTCCATAGATTTGCTTAAATTTTAAAGATGTTTGTTTTGATGAGTATGATTGGTTCTTGTACAATCAAATCGAGACTATTTTTCTAATGATCTGGTTCAATGCTCGTCTGCATTGTTGAAGCATCAGCGTTTAATGCATGCTGATGTTCTTACATCTTGTTCTGGTGTCAATCTGTGGCTTTGTTAGAAGAGAGAGTTAAAAAGGATGCGGAATTCTTGTCTTTGATTGAAATATGTAATAAGTGAAGAGATGTGAAAATATTTCATTATTTGTCTGCTTGGAGTTTTGATGAAACCAGTGAAAATCAATTTGGATTGAGCCTGCGAGGGGTTATTATTTGATCGTTCACACTGTAGATAAAAGATTATTTTTTCAGGAAAAATGTGATTTTTTAGTGTGAATTGAAAGTTCATTCTTCAAATAACCATTTGTTTTTTATTATCATTGTCAACAAATTACTCGTCAAATTTACTAATAAACTGTACAATATGATCATTGCCAATAATCTACATTAAGCTGATGTTATCAATGAACTCATCTAAATCATATATGAGCATAATCATTGAAAGAATATATAAAACTCAAATAAAACCTATTTAGTTAGCTTGGTTGGGCGATTATGCTTGTGTGGTTGAACCAATTTGTATCGACTTGGGGTTGAACCCCTCGATCCGCCAGTTCAACCGTTGATTATGGAATTAGAGAGGTTTGGTTGAACCGCCCAGTTCTATTGCAATGAGATTTTGGTATTTGAGAAAAAAACGAGTCTTTTTCACATTCATAGTTTATTACTGGCAGCTTAATTTAAATATTTACAAAAAAATTGTTGTTATTCAGGGCTGTTTGGTATTAGAAAATATTAATGGAAAGTAATTTAATGACAATATACTTTGATTACTTTACTTTTGTTTATTAATATATACAAGTATTTTAGGGAATCTATATTTTTTTTTATTTGGGATGAAGTAATTTGTTGGGTATGATGTTCTGAATAAATTAGAAGAAGAGATTACCTCGAATCCATTTTTTTTAAAATATGTTCTAAATCAACACTCATGTAGCTAGCTCCATTTAGATATTAGTTCTAATTACAACAAATGAATAATCATATCAAATGAATAGCAAAACATATTTTAAATCAACCAAGAGTTTTCCCATAAATATTCTTCTTCCATACTAAAGACAAAAAATAACTCTTAAAATAATCTCATAATTAATTCCAATTACAGCAAATAAATGATGGTTTAGGCTCATAAATATCAATTAAAACTGCTCAAATTAGGAGATATTCTCAGCTCAAAATTATCTCCAAACAATCACCAAGCCAAGACTCTACTAGTCTCCCCAAGTTGCCTCATAACACCACCCGAACAGCTTAAATAACAATTGCAATGGCATCTCCCAAACAACTTTGAATAGTAGCCACAAGATAATATTTTCATGCTCCATAATTAGCCCAAAATGTTTCACAATGAGAACTACAAAAGAGCACTCAAAGCACATTTAAAATTCTTTTTTACTCTAAAAAACTCTTGTGATAGCAGCTTTTTTGTTATTATCAAAGCCACAGAAAGAAGCAACACTATTCTTATTTACAATCCAAATTATCTCTTACATTATATATATGTATATCTATATAACTTCTCTCAAACCATAACAACACAATCATTTAAACAAGATTCAAATATTTTTTTTCTTTTTTCAATCTCATTAGCTACTCATAAAATCATCGTGCAATTTTTCCTTGGACTCTTCAGCTTATTTAACTATCTGCAGCTGCCCCTAAATAGTTCCAAAATCCATTTCAAACAATCACAAATTTAGCCAAAATATATTTTAAATCAACTCTCAAATAGCTCCCTTTGAGAATAAAAGCATATCCATATTAATATATATTCTTTCCATACTAAAGATATAAAACAACTACAGAAATAGTCTCAGAAACAATTCCATTTACTGCAAGCATCGTTCTTCCGGTTTTCAAATTAAAAGGTTTAAGATGTTTTCAGCTCCGCCGGCGCTTCAGGCGGACCCACAATTCTCCGTTGCGGGCAAAATCATCGTTGGTGAAAATTATCAAGCTTGAGGGGCCGATCGCGGTAAATGATCGAAAGATCAAAGCCGCGGATTTTGTTGAAGGAGCACGATTGCCGCATCTTGTGTCGATCCGAATCATTCTTCTTAGGGCAAAATGTTTCGGCTCTGTCCGCCATGGAAGAGCTTCAGCGTGATCAAAGCTACTTTCTTCTCTTCGCCCAGTTTTTTCAGTCAGTGTACTCGCTTCGCTGCTTCTTAATTTGTGCTCGCGCGAGGAGGCCTTTTGCTAGCGGCTGGAGCTCCGCCCAATTTGCGATTTCTTTCAAATTCTCTAATTTTTTTTCTCACAGAGGTAGTATTTATATGGCTTTAAAATTTTAGTGGTAGTATTATTTTAAATGCATGTTATGCAATAACATGTGAAAATTGTATAATAAATTGTTATTAAGGCTAATTTGAGCCTTAATCCTCCATTAAAGCTCTACTCAAGCTCATATAATTGAGTTGAAACTCCAACAACTCATTATTTGGAGCCTTTAGAGTCGAACATGAACTCATACTTCAATGTTAAATATATATTTTAAATAAAGAATCTATGAAAATTTTAAACCAAAATAATTTAAATAATATATATCAATCAAATAAAATTTTACATCTGCAATATAAATGTTATCATTGTCCACATTTCTAAAATGCACCCACCTCATTTCTATTCTTAATTAAGAGGATTTTAAAAATGGGGAAATTAAAATTTGAGAAAGAAGTATGTATTATTTATATGCAAACATATTTACATAATAATTATTTTATATATGCAAATCATTTACCTATTTTTATTTAAAACTTAAGCTCTATTTGTACTTTATTCGATATGATAACATTTTATGAGAAACCTAAATTTTTTAGCAGTCAAAATAATAGCACTAATTAATTGAACATATTTAACGAAAAATAGAACCCTAATTGTAATAAAATTGGCTATAAGCACAATATACTTAATTCCATAAAATCAATGCATTTAGAACTATATATTATTTTCTATATTTTAAATGATTAGAAAATGATAAATAAAATTATAATTTTCTCTAATATATCACTTAAATATATTATTTTCTCTAATTTAGTGATTCGAAACTGCTAAATAAAATTATAATTTTTCTAACATAATAAAAATTAGAATAATAAATTTATAATATTTAAGTTAAAATATTCTTACAAAATTCTCACATAATATATATATATATATATAATATCAATTCCTGCATTTTTTCTCTTCCTCCGTTACACTTAATACCATAATATTAACGCATTCAAAATAAACCAAAAAGAAAATATAGTAATTAAATATATTATTTTAAATAATTAGAAAATGCTAAATAAATTATATTTTTTTAATATAATAAAAATTAAAATAATAAATTTATAATATTTAAGTTTTAAAATCAATCAATTAAATTCTCACATACTATATATATATTCATTATCGATTGGACTATTCGCTCATTTCTCGTCCCTAAAAACCTAGCCGTCTTCTCTTCTGCAGCCGCCGAACGCCATGCCTCCCAAGTTCGATCCTTCTCAGGTTGTCGAAGTGTATGTCCGCGTCACCGGCGGAGAGGTTGGTGCTGCTAGTTCTCTGGCTCCAAAGATCGGTCCCCTCGGCCTTTCTCCTAAAAAGGTCGGAGAAGACATTGCAAAAGAGACGGCAAAGGATTGGAAGGGCCTTCGTGTAACCGTGAAACTCACCGTCCAGAATCGTCAGGCTAAGGTTGCTGTTGTTCCATCCGCTTCTGCCCTTGTCATCAAGGCTCTCAAGGAGCCGGAGCGCGATCGGAAGAAGACTAAAAACATTAAGCACAGTGGAAACATCTCCCTTGACGATGTCATCGAGATTGCGCGGATCATGAGGCATAGGTCCATGGCCAAGGATCTTTCTGGCACCATCAAGGAGATTCTCGGGACCTGCGTCTCCGTCGGTTGTACTGTCGATGGAAAGGATCCCAAGGATTTACAAACTGAGATCACCGAAGGCGATGTAGAGGTTCCCCTTGAGTGAGTGACTATTTATCTTGTTTTATCGGTATGCTTTAAAATTGTTGACCTTATTGCTCTCGATCTTTCAAATTAAGGTTACTGCTAGAACAGTTGTTATGCTATATCATTCTAGTTTATTATAATTTTGAAGAAGTTTGTTTTGATGTGTACGATTGGTTCTTGTTCAATAAAATTGAGGATTTTTTTTTCTGATGATCTGGTTCAGTGCTCATGTGTTGAGGCATCAACAGTTTAATGCATGGAGACGTTTTCTTATCTTGTTCTGGTTTCAATCTGCGGTTTTGTTAGAAGAGAGAGTTAGAAAACTAAGAATGTAGATTTCTTCATATTAATTAAAATATGTATAAGATGAAGAGAAGTGAATAATTTTCATTCTTTGTTTGCTTGGAGTCTTGAGGAAACAATTGAAAATCAAATTGGGACGATCTCAAATGCTTATTAGAACTTAGGGAAGGGTTGTTATTTGATCACTCTCATTATTGACAAAGGATTCTTGTAGTCGATTATATATATAGCTTCAACATGTTGTTTAGTGTGCATGCTTTTTTTCCTTAATGATCAAACCTTTTAAGCCTTAGCATTTAGATCCTTCTTTCTTATTTAAATTCAATTCTATTGAGTGATAAAATTACTCAGTAGATTGAATCTTGATTAAGAATAGAACTTATATTTAAGAATTAGATCTATTGATTTTAATTTTGATTATTTTGCCTTTTGACTTTAACTTTTTAGCCTATCTTATGAGATTAGAAAATTCCATATTATTGAGTTTGATTACACTCTATAAGATCTTCTTAAATTTGTAGAATGAGAGAAATGTTGATAAAGCCTTAGATCCTAATATTTGATTGGATTAAGAGTTGTAAACCTCATATTTGGAGTTAAAATGTGATATCCTAAAAGTTGTAGAAATCCTTAAATCATCATAAACTGTACTTAGACAATTGTCTAATACAAGATTTTATTTTCTTGGATGAGGCCCTGGCATGTATAAATCAATATGTCCGATTCAAAGCTTTTTGAGGAGATAGCACTAGGTGAGGAGCTTGACTAGGAGGAGGACTTACCTGCTGTGTTGCTGATACTTAGCTAGTTCTTTTATTTCTGCATTTACGAGGATAAGTGTTTACTCCTTCAGTTAAACTGTTATTCATAGTTGTAATAGTTCAGACTTGGATGTATTTTCTTTTCTGCGCTTTATTCTGAGTTGAGTTGAGTTATGTTTTTATATTTATGCATTATGGATATAGATGTTTTTTAAATTGCTTTCGCACTTTGTTATTTATGTATGCACATTTGATGATTGATTTACGGGCAGACGACATATCTTGCAGTTATCAGCAGATTAGGGAGAACCTAATCTGACTATAATTGGGTATTTGTCACAGTGATAACTTTACCGTAATCATGTTAATATATGTGTTAGCATGACCACCGAAGGAATGAGGCTCTACACACATAGTAATCAACCAATTAAAAAAAGATTCTCATCTTTATTTTCCAAAAATTCAAGTTGATGCCATCAAATAGCAGTGGACATGCGTAAGGTGCACCTTCTATTGTATGTGCAATCTCGCTGCCAAATAGGATCATAACATAACTTGATCTTTACTCTTCATATTGCTTAACCTACAGTATAGTCAAGACTCAAATCTAGCATCACTTGCTAACTTCTGAGGCTAAATAGGCAGAGGCGATTTGGTTTTCATTTGAAAAAACTGTAGATGTTAAAGTTAAAAAAAAATGAAATAAAAATACTACACAGATTTATATTAATTCGAGTTCTCCTGATCCTATGTCCATTCTTCAGAAGTTTCATTTCTGAAATTCACACAATGCATGAATCTCTCCTTTGTCCACCCCACAACATTGGAAAATCCTTTCCCTCATTTTTGTAATGCTAGGCTATGAAGCAGTAAAACTTCCCCTCTTTCCCAACCTTTTGTTGCAACGAAGTTACCTGAAATCCTTATTGCGTAATCCTTTAAGAGTAGGGTGAGAAAGCAAACGAAAAATTATTTAAAATAAAAACTTACAAACACTTGAGTGAAATCCACTGAGAGCTTTCGTACACTTCAAAGCTTTTTCGAGTGCACAAAATCATTATAACTTTAAAGCCTTTTTTAATCATTTTCTTAATGCCTCCTTTGATTTTAATAGAAGATTTATTGCACAGAGACGTGGTGAAGAAGCTGGAAATGGCTTCTACTTATAGTGGAAAAGAAACAGAGTCAAATCAGGCAACAATCTAAATTTTTGAATCTAGATGTGCTCGGGAGCATGTCAAGGTGAGCTTGGCCGCATAAAGCTATGCTTATGGTAGCTGACCTTCAAGTTATCTTAATTTGACTCAAATTAGTGCTCAAGGTAGTCTTAAACTCTAGTAACGCACCTAACTTGGACTAAACTTATGTTTAGCATAAATATAAAGAGTAAAAAATAGAAAATTCAGCAATAAAAAACTAAGTAATATAGTCTTCTAGTTATTGCAGTTCCATCTTGCTGTCTTCATGCTTACTACTTCTAAGTTGTAGGTTTATCTTCTAGGCATCTTTGTTCTTCTCTTGAGCAAAGCTCACTTAATCTTTCAAAGTTTTTTTGTCTTGATCATCTAGTGCCTGAAACTTGTTAGTAGTTAATATTTGTACATTTTTTTGAGCTAGCAACAGAAGTTGTATCCAATATTTTTTTATTATAATATTAAGATATTGTTGACTAAGTTGAATATGCTTGTGACTCCTAGAGTCAACATTGTGCACACTGGAATAGTAAATTTTACAGCGCACCCATCACATTATCTTATTTTGATGTCCTAGTTCTTCTAACCCCTTTACCCTATCTTCATAAATAAGATACTTGGTTTTGAATTTTTGGGTTTGAATTACATTATTTAAAGCTTTATAACCCTCTTTTCGGCAGCAAAAAAAATGGAATTTACATGCTGGACACCATGTTTCTATGAAAACTATGCAAAAATATATAATATCTATGAAAAACTATGATAGACACCAATGTTTCAATTAAAACTGTGAAGATAAAATCTCAAAGATGTCATTACATATAATATATACATGATTGATCATTACTAGAGTGTGATGCCCTCACGATCCTTGTTGTCATGTTCAAAGCAAACATATGTTAAAAAGCCAAAAATGAAAATAACCAAATTCAAGGTGAGCAAATTATCTTATAATGTTTTTTAATTATCCTTAAACTGAATTTTGTATAGCTCATCACTGACTATTTTGCTTGATTCAACAAATTAAAATAACATAAAAAATGCATTATTTGGCTAAGAAAAATATGTTCTTTGATGAAGATGCTAAGGTTGATGTGTGGAGTATACTAACAAGAGTAGAATGAGAAATGAGTTTATTGATTGCAAGGTAGGAGTGGTCCAATAGTGAATAAGATTAGAGGATATTAGCTTTTTTGATGATTCACATATATTAAGCATAGAACTTTCACGCTTCTTTTTAGAAAATTGAATTTATAAATTTTGTTCTGTTAAAAGAGAAAGAGGAAGAATAAGAAGTCATGGAAAAAACTATTAAGGATCTTTTTTAACTTACAACTTAGAATTGGGCTTATATTTGACTGTGCACAATTGTGAATGTAGTCCAACGTACGAGGCTTATGATTTATTATTCTATGCATTGGGTTCAAATTTTATCGGCGCACATTGGCTTTATATTTAAACATCACTAAATTTCAAAAAAAAAAAAAAAGTTTTTGTGAATGATGTTCTAAGTCAGTGGTTGATGTTCATGAATTGTTATCCCATCAAATTTTAGATTCAAATCCTACAAATCACATATCTCTCAACTAATTAAAAAGAAAAAGAAAACAAAACTATATTCTTGCCACCTTAATGTGCTTGGCATATGGTTCTATTTAAATATTGAAGATACTTATAAATGTTCATATTCTTAAATTATTTAACATTCGATTATTAATGAAGTGGCAAGAGAACGATATTCTGGCCTCACCCGATTTGCAGGTTTCCAGATTTTCAACGAAAATTTTTCAATGAGTTTGTTTAGCAACTCAAATTAACAATAAAGTTTACATAATATTACAAGATTAGGATAGGCTCCCAACTTATAATTGCAATAAACTCATTTTTAAAATGTTATTTATAAATGTAGTTGAAATTTTGTAGCTCACTTCTTTGAGTTCATTGAAATAGGGTTTTGATTCTATTCAAAATATGTATTTTTAATAGGCTTTATGTGCAAAATTGCATTTAATCTTAATTTCGTATAACACAAAAAAAATAGTGCTTTTTCTAGGAAGCTATTATGAGAACTTTTTAGAGCTATGCATCTGAACTCAATTAACAGTTCAAATACATGACTCTTATTCATCCTCCAATTAGCTCTCAAAAAAGAGTTGATCCATTTGGGCTAGCTCAAACTAACCCAAGTCAGGTCTTGACCCAACTAGCCCAATACTTCATATATGGGACCAGTTAGGTCAAGATATGTTCCCATAGGCTTAATTGGTCATTGTGAGGTCCATATTTCCATGGGACCTACAAATCCCTATGGTCTAATTTGGCCTCACTTGGGCTAGCCCAAGCTAGCGGAAGTGGGCCCAGGACAAATTAGCTTGAACACCCCCTTTGTGAAGTTAGTTCAGACCAATATTACTCAATATTAGTCTACTTGGTCGTAAAAATGCTAAGGAGCCTCATTGGAACCTAAGAACCCTAAGGGACCAAATTGGGCTAGCTTAGACTGGCCCAAGCCTAGACTAAACCCAAATTACGGTAGGCTCAAATACTTAGACGAGTGACTTGATTCAAACTTATAATTCATAAGAAATTCATTGCCATTAAATAAAATCATAAAATATGGACTTGGGTTCAAACGGTGATCACTTGGCCAGTTTGGCTAGTCATAGGCTAGCCCAGACCACCCATAGTCCAAAGTGATCCCTGAGCTTATGAAATTGTTTTAAATAATGTCAAAGCTCATAATTAAACTTTAGTATGAGCAAAGCATTAAAAATTCACATTGAAACCCTAAGGATCAAGAGCCAATCCATTTGAGCTAGCACAATATGAACCCTTAGTCAAAACTAGCCAAAATGGTCCGAATCAATCCAAAACCAACATAAAACCTCACAAACACCGACAAACTCAAGAAATTGGTAAAACTCACTCTCCACTTATGAAAATTTGCTAGTGACCAAATTGAACTAGCTTAGGCTAGCCCAAACCCAGTATAGGAATAATTGATTCCTTGAACTCTGGAAAAATTGGGCCAAACCCACCTTTAAAATAGTTATTGAGAAGTAAATATCCTATATAAAGACTAACCATTATTTGAAAAGCCAAGTTGAGCATTTGAGCTAACTTGGGCTAGCCTAAGCTAGGCCCAATTACAAATTTGTTCCCAAATAATTGTAAATATCTAGAAAATCATATTAACTTTTTAGTAATAAGAAAATCACTTCAAAAAATTATTATAGTACAAATTTGGATTCTTAGTTCATTGGGGCAAACCCAAGCTATTTTAGGCTAGGTCTAATCCAAGTTTGATCACCTTAGACCTTGTAAAACTAAATGTCTATCTTTTGATTCAAAAATGAGTATAATTATTAAATATTAATCTGTTAAATAAATTTATGCAAAAATACTTTACCATTATCAAAATCAATTTCTGTGTAATTAGCAGATAAGTACCAAATATCTTTATCTATTTGTGTGTCTTACATGCTTTTACCCTTAGCATCACGCAAATATGTGAAAATTATTTTTATGTCACACAAAAATCATATGTGAAAAGTTTGAATAACAGAGTGGCTTGGGTTCACTATTGATCTAGTCTTAGTTTGATTAGACAATTGTTTAGGACGAGACTATTCGACATCAGGAAGCGTATGAGCCTATATTTATAAGCTTTTGAGGAGGCAGATAAAGAAGGAAGATAAAATTATTACTTAACACCATATATGAACCCTCATTTTTCTTGATTTTTTATTTTCCCAACAAAATCATATGTGATAACAAATATTTTTATGCTTAAGTTTTAATACAGTTGGAACAAGTTTTGCATTAATAGATTGTAAAGCACTTTATTTTCCTATCAAAAGTTTATTTACCCTTGCTTATTGTTAAATAAATGTAAACTTTTGATATCCTTCAGTACTTAGTTCACGACTAATCAGTATTCAAATGCCTGCACTTTTGAATTATGCCAAGATCAGGAGTTTGCTGAAATGCATGAATAAGGGCTTTGACCTATAGGATTTTGTTGCTTCATTAGCTTATCATACTACTATTATTATTGGCTCTTTTCTTTTTCTAAAAAGCTTTGTAATGATATTTTTTGGATCAAAACACTCATTATTTATGTACATTTTTTTTTTCTATGAAAGAATGAGTTATTCAACATAATTTTTGTATGTTGCATTTTTTAATTTGCCCAATAGGATCCTGCTACTAGGGACCCCCTGATGTTGATTTAGCTTGTACTAACTCAGCATCGGGCCCAAACACTTAATATGTTAGGTGTTTTATATAAGTGGGAGCTATAATCAAATGTAGCTTGAGTTGTTGATGCCATTACCTCGTAAAAATATAATCTTGGATTCACAAATTTTCGTTTCATGAGTTTCATTATTACATAAACTTAAAGCTAGAGGGTACTACCATATTTAACTAGTATAATTATTATATCAATTATTAATGAGTTGTTATGATTAATCAATTAAGCAAACCACTACAATTTCCCATCCTAAGTTAAGTAAGCTTCAAGTGCTATATTTTTGAATGAGTAATCATCATGAGCTTATGCATGATTCATACTTTGAACAATAGTTTTAAAGGTTACTTCCTAATAGGGAAGAACAATATACTTATGTAAGTCTAGTATCTTGTTTCTTTTTATTGGTTGTACCTTATCATATTAAAAACTAAATACAGTAGATCAAGAGCTTGGAGTAGAGCTAACATGTGAATCAGGAGAAGAGCTAGATAATCAAGAGCAGGGCCTGCAAACTTTATTAGTGACTACTTTTATTTTCTATCATGTAAGAATGAGATTATTATTTCATTTGGATTGTTATAAAATTAATTGTATGAACTTTACTATTTATTTATTTGGGACAATTTTTTTTTTCTGGATAAATATATTAGTAATGTATGATCTTATCTTTATAAAAAATATATTTATATTTTCTATCTTATAGGTTCTTTATCTCTAATAGTTATTAATAGTGGGTTAAGTTATATTAATCTAGTATTAAGTACTACAGTGACACTCAGTGTTGGACCAGAACATCTAATCTGATATTGGGTCGTTATAATAATACTCCACTTTCTTGGACTGAAGTAAGAGATAGTCAATTGCTTGGAACATATTTAATTCTTCATGCTATGGAGAAAATTTTTTTCCAACATCGAATAGAGTTGGCATAAGACACGCAAAAACTATATTATGATTTATGTCACCGTCATATGGAATTCTTAGAATGAGATTTCATGTATTTGAAAAGTCAATCCCGTTCAAAGGAATTACTAGATTTGTAGTTTCGAGAAAATTAAGTTCGAGGTATATTGGCTCATTTGAAGTTTTAAATCGAGTTGGACAAGTGGCATATAAACATAAACTTTCACTACACTTAAGTTCGATTCATAATATATTTCACATCTCATCCTTATAGAAATGTTTTTTTGAGCAACCATGGGAGTGAAAATTGAAAAAATAAGTATTCGACCAAATCTTATCTACATTGTAAAACCAGAAGAAATCTTAGACAATGACATTAGAAAATTGCAAAGCAAAACCAATTATATGGTAACTGTACAATGGAAAAGTTATCAAAAAGAAGAAACAACTTGGGAAGAAGAATCCAGCATAAAGAAATGTTATCATCAACTTTTCTCCAAATATGTATGTTTTCATTAAGAAATGTATCATAATTACTATAATAATGATTGTGATGTCGGGATGATATTCATTTTATGTTGGGGAGAGTGTAATAGCCCAGGATAATTAAAATATTTAATTAAGTAAAAATTAGGATCTCAGGCTAGTATAAAATTAAGTTAAACTAAACTCCTCCTTCGACCTCCGCATCCCCTCCTTGGCAGCATGTCAGCTTCTCCTCTTCCTTACATCATCCTCCTTCCTTACTTTATAAAAGTAACCCTAAACCTTATTCCCTCCACTATCCGTCATCTCCTTCTCCTTCGGTCGATCGCCTCCTCTTCCCCCTTCCCACCTTGCCAGCGACTACCACTATCCTCATTATCTCCTCTATAAAAGGAACCATAAACCTTATCCTCTCCACAAAACCCTCCTCCCTTATTCGGGCGACCATTTCCTACTCTTCCTACCCTCGCCCCATTCTTCTCCTCCCACTTCCGACAGCCACTTCTCCACCGTCCAGCTGTCACCCTCGACCTCCGCATCTCCTCCTTGGCAGCAGGTGAGCTTCTCATCCTCCTTACATCTTCATCCTTCACTCCTTTAAAAAAGAGCCATGAACCTTTTTCTCTCCACAATCCCTTCTCTCTTCCTCATTCGGCCGACCGCCTCCTCTTCCTCCTCCTCACCTCGCTAGTGACCACCAACATCATCATTCTCTCCTCTATAAATGGAACCATAAACCTTCTATAACAACACTACCCTTCAATTTAAAATATAATTGACTTCAATCCTTTTCTATTACTCTTATAATAGTATTAAGAGTCTCCACCTCAAATTTTGTGCGATTTGGAGATCATTTGAGATTTTCCAACATTTCATGATTCCCGATAATTCTAAGAATGACTATTTTATTTAGACCTCATAATAAAAAAAACAAAGTCCGTCATTGGGCTCATCACCCCCAGATTAGCTAGTGGTAGTATTTTGGGAGTATTTGGAAGTCTTCGATTTTTCTCGATTATTTTAATATTATTTAAATACCCAGAAAATTATAATAATTAAATGGATCTTGATTAAAAATCCAATTTCATTTTTGAGTTTCTCACCCCTTAATTAGGTAAGGATAAAATTTTTTGGATTTTTCGGAGTCCGTTTGAGTATTTAAATTTAAGTTAATAATTAGGAAAATAATATAATATTGTATTTTAAATTAATATATATTATATATTTAAAATAATAATATCCAAATGACTTTATTAAAACAACGGAAGTCCGCTGAACCTCTCCATACACGGGACAACATCATGACCTGATCAGGCCCGTTGATTTCGAATTAACCTAGATCTAATGGCGGGCCCTTCGATTTCTACTCGACTGTCGGATCATCTGATACATCCAATGGCCTAAATGATTCCACTGTACGCCTCTCTGCGCCACGATCGGGCGCAGAGGCGTACGTCGTGCAGAGGCCAGCTGCCCCATCTCTATGGCAATTAGACAATGAGCAAGCATCATAGACCCCATTTTCCTCTTCCTTGAGCTGCCAAGACCTTGATGAGTACCTGTTGAGGCGATTCAAGCTGCCATTTGCTGAAACCCTAATTCCCAATTCAGCCAAAGAGAAGGAATACCAAAGCACTACAAGGTACTCATATATTTCACCATTTCTTAAATTGACATAACGAAACGTTATTCCGAGATCCATTTGAGCTATCGTGGCTTAATCGACTTCATCTGAACTCGATTGAGGTCGGAATTGACGAACCGTCTACAGGGTGTTTTAGGGTTCGACCATTGAAACCTAGGGCATCGCCTTGTTCAATATTCCGTCGTCAGTAGACTCTAGTTCCAGTCTTAGAATGTTGGCCTGGATGATCTCTATTCGTCGGTATGCGGGTTGCATCTTCAAACCCGGGTTCGACCGTGAGGTCGAACCCTAGGTCACCTGCTTCGGATGGCCATTTGGGGACAGAGCGGTTTAAGCGATCTTTGTCTCAGCTCGATTTCATTTGCTAGACCAAACTGGTCCATCCTGGTTCGACTGCGACGCAGTATGAATCTGCGGATAATAAAAGGAGCGGCACACATCGACTCCTGAGAGAGACGTGTGGCTCTCTAATTTTCCGTGCCGATCCGCGATTTGATGTTATCAGATGGCGTGGATTTTCGTGATTTAAATTTTAGTGCCGCCATTTTTAATGCTGTTAAATTTTGTGCCATAGAATTCGGTGCTTTTTTAATTTATGTTCTGCAATGATTAGTTTGTTACATTAATTGTTGAATGATTAGTTATTTTACAGAATGTTGTTTTCATGATAATTCCATTAATACACATCCAAAATGCATGTTATTAAATACCGTTTTGATCGTAAAAATGCGTAGAATAATAATATGCCATTAAAATTTTGTTTTGTCGATTATTTTATTAATCATTATTTTAGGATTATTAATTAATTATGATATAATCCTAAATCTTATATGTGGCATAACTTGATCCGTAGTTGTCCAAATTGAACATTTAAATTGTCCATTTCAATCCCTTCTAAATCAAAGAATCATTGTTCTTTGAAAACTTAACTTTCCTTTAAGTGACCAAGCGATTGAATTCTAATTCTAAATTAGAATTTATGGTTAACCTTAAGAAACCCTTTTTAGCTAAGTTACTTATGGTGACTTAGTAAGTATTCCTCGTATCTCCCTTGTCCATCTTGATTGGATGGAAATTCTATTTCCTTTATTATAATCTTCATTAAGTGATGAATGTCACTTAAGTGAATAGCCTATTTGTGGAAAAATCTTATCCCCTTTAAATAATAAAAATCTCCTTTACCTAAGTAGTCTAAGTTCAGTCCTTGAATGTGTGCTTAAATCATGGTATGACTTAAGCATTAACTGATCATTCCCTTGGAATGAGCTCTCCTTCAAGCTAAGTTAGGTGTAGCCATTAGATCCTTAGTGATATAAGTCACATATTGTGACTTAGATGCTAGCATCTAGTTCTAGGATCTTTGGCATATGTCATAGGATATGACTTATGGTTGTATTATTAGTCCTTATTAAACTTCTTAGTACTTATCCATATGGATAAGTGAGTTCACTGCCATAACCAAGTCAGAGCTTATGACTTGTGTTAGTAGCCTTTTATAACCTCCAAACCTTTAGTGTTAAGTCATCATGTGTGATTTAATGTCTTAAGTTTTCCCTTAATCTTGAGGCTATGTATCATAAATGGATATTGATTCTTTTTGCCTTAGTAAATTCCCTTAATAAGAGATAAATGTCTCTTTGTTTGCTCAAACATAGTCTGGACTAATTCATATAATTAGTTCGTCCCCATCTTATTCCTTGAGTAGAGTTTAGCAATCAATCCCTTGGCTTAATTATTTGACTTAGTATAATAATGGCTCTTTAGTTAACTTTTACTCTTATATTTTAATAAAGTAAGTAGTCAAAGAATGCTAGTTCTTTGATGCCAAATCTTTGGATTCCAATTCATTGAATTAGAATCATTCATATCATTTAATCTTTGTTAAGTCTTATAATGGCTTAATTACTTGCCTAAGCTTTCTTAAGTATTGAATATCATTTAAGTGTAAAACCTCTAGGACCTTGAATACTGAAATTATCCTATGCTTAGTATGTGATGTTACCTGCTAAGTAATAGTCTTATCTTATAGTGCTAAGTCATATGTTATGACTTAGGAGTTAACCTTTAAACCTTTGAAATTATATTCAGCTTGGATGAATATTAGCTTATTTTTCCTTTATTGCTATCTTTATTAAGTGATGTTTATCATTTAATTTGGTTAGCTAACTTAAGCTTAGAACCTTGGTTAAAATTCCTAGCCTTATCTTGTAAGGTAGGATTTTGAAGGTCCAGCCTTAAACCTTAAGTTTGATGAGAGATTCTAAATTTTGAATCCTTAAACCTTCAAATAACCTTAAGCCTTAGTTTCTTTGAATAGTTTGAAATCTTATATTAGCTCCTAGAATCCTGACAGTTATAGAAAATGGTCGCCAAACTTGTAACAACCCAAGGTTGTTACCTAGCTTAATTCAACCATAATCATACCTCAATTATCATTCTGTTAAGTTCATATAATCATTTGAATCAATCTCCAAAGATTTGGTGCGATTCAGAGCTAAATCAAATAATTTGGATTATTTGATTTTATAATTATCCAACTTAGGTGTACCTACGATCTATCTGCATGTTAGACAGTAAGTAATCTTTTGCCACAAAATTTTTTTTAATTTAGAGCTCTAAATCAAAAAGTATCTTTTTAGACCCTTAAGTAGGGGCAAAATGGTGATTTTGCCCAAATTTTGGTTTAAGTGTTCTTAAACCCAAGATTCATGTTCTAATCATTAAAATCAGTAAATGAAGTGATTCTGAATTTAATTCATATGATTTAGATTTATTAGTAAAGTTTTCAAATAAAATCCTAAATATTACCTTAAGTAAATTTTAAGTATTATTAAGCTATAATATGAGTTTTATCTTATATCATGCCTTTCTTAAATCTTCTAATCCCCCATTTCTAATCGTTCTCTTAAAGCTTTCAATCCAACATTAGTAAATGTCAGTGCTTGAGTGTTCATCTTAGTTCCTTAAGATCTTCTTCCTTATGAATTAGGAATAGGACTTAGGTTAGATTTCATTCATTGAGTAAATTGGGTTACTCAATGGGTGAAACCTTAGTTTTACTAGTTTATAGATTTTCATAGTTTTTTTATGATTATTTGATCTTTCAAATTTAGACTTAAGATTTGAGATCCATCCTATTAAGTGTGACTTTACTTAATAGGATATACCTTAATCTTTAATTAGTGAGATTGAGTTTTAAGCTTTAGTCCTTTATGATCACCATTTAAATTAAGTGATTTAAACTCCAATATTTGGAGTTTAATTCTTAGTCCTTCCATCTTGATTTGTCTTAATCAAGATGGGCTTGGGTTGCTTAAATCATCAAAATAGGTCGATTAATTTACTTATTTAACTTATATAGTCGACATTGATTTAATCAGATTAGAATTTGATCAGTTCTAATTATTTGCAACTTGTAAGGTCGTGAGTATGAGTTACACTTGATAATAGGAATTGGAGTTCCTGAACTTGTGTAACTTAGAGTAGATATAGCGAATAATTAGACAATAATGGATATCACCTGTGTCCTAGTAGAGTCTCTTGCTTACTTTAAAATTTAATGCTTTGCTTATCTTGTATTTAAGATTTATGCCTTGGACATATGCATTGGATATGGGATATTTAATGAATATTAGATGTCAAATTTGTATTGCATAGACATCATTTACATTATTTTATTGTTGCTTTCAATTTTCCCTGATTTTTGGTTTAGTATAGTGTGACCTAATTAGTATGCCTCTTCACTTCATTCATTTTGGGTCCGACCTAGCACATCGGCTGCTAGTAGTCGAAAAGTCTATCCATGCCTGGTTGAGCGATGGCTGCCTAGGGTGGTGCGTAATAGACTTTTTGCCCGTATGACTTTATTAGCTAGGTTCTGATATGACAGTATTAGTTTTAGGTGCACCTCTACTCGATGTTTCTGCCTTAGCCAGCAGGTTAAGTGAGACTGTGCATATTTCAGTTCAGTATTTTTGCCTTAGCCCAGCATGCCAAGTGTCATGATGCATATTTTCAGTTGAGTGGCTTATTTAGCCATAATAGTTTTTAGTTTTGCATTTATTATTTTCAGCTTGTTTTTACTGTACTTCAGCACTTACTTTTGTTTACTTGATTATTAGCTCGCTTATATTCTAGGATGCTAGCCTTGATTATTTGTTATTATTTAAGATGCTAGTCTTGCTTACTTGATTATGTATAGGATGCTATATTTACTTTTAAATTATTTAAATGCATTATATGTTCTTTTATTTTATGTTAATCAGCATAAGTTCACTTTGATCATAAGCATATTTTAAGATGAGTTTTCTTTAAGTTATTAGTATTTATACCTCCTTTTATTACATAATCTTATGATTGGAAGTATGTGCTTACTTTCTCTTTTGTTTAAATTATAAATTTATTATTTATAGCTTTCTTTTTATTTCATATACTTTCTTGTACCTATATTGTTACACAGTTGTTAATTAATGGTGATATCTAAAAGGACATAATAATTTATTAGCCTAAAATGTACTTAAATATTTTGTATATATAAAAATTTTCTTTTTTGGCTGGGGACCTATCATTATGATACCGATAATGATAGATTCTGAGCTATTTGAAGTCGTGGAGCCGTTTGAGGATCTGCATTAGGAGGAGGAGCATGCCGCTGAAGATTCTTAGATCCTTAGCTTTATTTCCATTTCTGCTTCTGAAGCTGAGTGCTTTTATTTCTATTTTAGCTAAACTTCTTAATGTATGGTAATAATACAGGTTTATTTTATATTTTTTTAATGCACTTATTTTAAGCTATACATTTCTATTTATTGTATTTATGATGGAATAGATGTTATATTTTGCTTCCGCACTCTGATTATATTTCTTGTTTTATCATTTAGTGAAATGTTCTTAAATGACAAATTCCTTAATTATAATAGATTAGAATAAACACCTAACTATAAGTGAGGAATTTATCATTTGGTGGCCACTTCACCGTAATCATGTTAACTTAAGAGTTAATAGGACCACGACGGGAATGGGGTGCTACAAATACCATGGTGGGCCCCACGACATCGGCTTCAGGGCTTTACCTGACCACAGACGCGCGGGTTGGACTCGACCCGACCCGACCCGGCTCCCGACGAAACCCCTACTTCCCCGACAGATCCCACAAGTTAAAAACTAGGGCATGAAATTTGGATGGCTTTTCAGCGACGTTAGGGGTCAGTCACCCGCTGTTGGAAAGGTCTTGAAGAGATCTTTTGAACAGCGGTCAAAACATCGTCGGAAGTGAACGGGATCGGCGATATGAGATAGCCTTAGGTGACCGAGCGAGGGTGAGGATGACGAGCTATAGATCACTGTTGCGTTATGCAAAATTCGAACGATCGAACTCGCTAGAGTTCGATCAGACGTGATCATACAATAATCGAAGGCATGGAATTATGATTACGAACAACAATAATGTTGATTGCTTGAAGATGATGGGAGATTGGGAAGTACCTGGATCGATGGTTGATGATAAGGGTTCAATCGGGAAGACGTTACAGGAGCTCTTCGGTATCTCGATTTGATCTTGACAGTGGAATCGAGATCCAAAGTCCTCATAAACCTTTAATGGCTGCCTTCATTAGTCAAAGAGAAGTGGTGAGCTCTCTATGCGACGAAGGAAGCTGCTGCCAGCGCATGTGGCAGGGCACGCGTGGTGAGCGAGGAAGACAGCCTCGGGCCGTCTGATCAAGATGACTCGATCGAATGGCCCAGATAGAGCCGGCGGATTAACGGGTCTGACCCGATACGAATGGAGATCCAATCCGATAACAATAAGACGGGTCCCACCCGCCAGTTATTTAATTAAATAAAATTAATAATTTTAAAATTTAATTAAAATCTTTAAAAATAATTGGACTATTAAACGAGTCCTGAAAAATTCTAAAATTTTACCCTTAGCTAATTTGAGGGTGAGGAACGCAGCAGTGAAGTTAGATTTTGATTTTGATGGATATTTATTTTTTCTATTTTTTGAGGAATTTTTAATATATTAAAATAATCAGAAGAAATCCAACAACTTCTGAACACTTCCAAAATATCACCCCTAGCTAATTTGGGGGTGATGAGCATAATGGTGGTCAGCTTTTTGATTTAAGATCAATTTAATTAGTTTATTTTTCAAATTATCGGGATTTCCCAAAATTATTGTTTGGTCCAAATGATTTCTGATTTGAACCAAAACTATATAGTTTGTTCCTAATGATTTATTAAGACTATCAGAATCAAAATTAAGATCTGGTTTAGTCCTGATTGACTGGGGTAACAATCTTGGGTTGTTATAGGAATGAAGGTCCACAGTGGTTAACGCACTCCCAGCCATCTGATTGATCGACCTGTAAGAGGGAATGACCCTAATTTACCAGCCACTAACGGCCAAATGTGAAAGAACTGTCAACCGTTGGATCGCGAGAGCAATCTAGTGGTTGACAAGGAACACGGGTGCAAGAGAGCTGATGGTCATCGGATTGGAGTGCCAAGATAGTGCAATGCAAATGAGTGGGTGCGGATGGCTGAGCCGCTGTCGGGGCCCCACAGTGGATTTGTCGCGGTCCTTATAGAGGATCCTAACATTAAAATTTAGTTTAATTTTAATTAAATCTAATTTAATTACTTAATAAATCTTCCAAAATTCTTAAATCCAATTTAGGATCAAATGGTCTTCAAAATTTTCCAAACTTAGATCCTATCTAATTTGGGGGTGAGGAATTTAAAAATACAATCAAAATTTGATTTGGAGATCAAAATATTTTGATTATGTGTTAGGCTTCCTAATTTGACAAAATTGCAAATTTAACCTAGTGAATTCTGATTGTCCCCAAAATTTTAGGGTTAGCTCATAATAGCTGTATGAATGCAATGGAATAAGTTTTAATGTGTGATTAAGCTTAGGTTAAACTTGGTAACAGCCTAGGATTATTATAGTAACCCACGATAAAATAAGGAGGGATCTAGCTCACTTTGAAGGGGTTGTAGATCTAGAGGAAAGACTCGCTAATTCCAAGATTCAAGCACAATTATCGATGCGTAGCTGATACATTCATATAATTGCCTATGGTTTGGGAAATACATGGGAGGTGAGGCTTTTAACGCCTAGTAGCAATAGAAAAGGCATGATCTTATCAAGAGAGTCCTCGGTTAAGAACTTGCCACACAAAGCTAGTGATAAAAATATAAAATTTAATTAGAGCTTATTTCAGCAAAATTTTGTAGCGCATTTTGATAATATTTATTTTTGCAAAGTTGAACAAATTTTTATTTTCATTTGATGCAAGCTTCATCGAATAATATTGCTGTTTATTTTATATCTCATAAGATGCCATCAAGTATTTTTTACTGAACTTCTAAGTACTCCTACATGAATTGGTAAATTCAAATTTTTTCAAAAATTGAAAACGATTAAGAGGAGATACTTCACAAGAACGATAGCCAAGAAATGAGATGAAGTCTAAAATAAAATTTTGATTTCTTTTATAAAAATATTAGAATCCACATTTAGAAATAATGACTTTTGTTAAATATATAAAATTATTTTTTGATATTGTTTAATTGAAAATTATTGTTTGGATATTCTCGCCTTGATCCACGGCCCCATGATCCACGGCCCCACAGAAGAAGATACATAATACTCTTAAACAAATGACATTAGATTGAAACAATTTTGCAAACCAAGGATAGGATGTATTCATTGCACGGTTTTAACAATAACTGCTGGATCTTGGCTCGAGATATAGCGAGTGTCATTTTAACAGTAACCTGTCACCGTCGTTGGCAAGATCCAATGGCCCTTCTCATTGTTTTTTCTTAAACCTCACTGTTGAATTTATTTATTTCAATCCAATGATGGCTGTGATTCCCATGATTTGGTTTTGATCTGGCAATTAGATCAGATCTAATGGCTGATGTCCTGATTACTGTTTCGTCTGATCATCCGTCAGCTGAGATAGTTTCCGTAGATTTTAAACAAGAATTTAATTAATTTAATTTAAATTTTTTTTTTATTATATCTTACTTATTTTGACTTCAAAAATAAAAATATTTTCATCATTTATATAATTCAACATAAGGGATTCAAATATATCACCAATTTGAATTTTGACAGCTAAATTAATTTCAACTTCTTTAGATAAAAAATTGATAATTATTATTTTCTTAATAAACTTTGAATAAATATTAAAGATATAATAAATTATGAATGATACTGTGACTTATTGAGCATGTTTCTTGAATTTAAATTCATCATAATTTAATAATTTAAATTTTTACTAACTACATAATTATCTCATTAAACTAATTTCTTCCTGAAAAAAATAATTCAAAATCTAAACATTTAGAACTAATGAGAATTCAAATTACAGTCTCTCATCCATTTAAAACACTAATTAAAAATACAGAAAAAAAAAAAAAAGAAAGAAAAAAAAAAAAGGAGGCAGTACCAAACAATTGACGGCCTGACCGAATCCACTGTCGACCTTCCTCCCAAATTGAACAAGTTCCCATCCACTATCCCCCTTTCGAAACAATCGAAGAACAGCATCAGATCGAATAATCTCCATGGGAGGAGTGGCGGCAGCAGTGAAAAGCATGATGAGCTTCTACCTCTCAGAGCATCCGGCCATCGTCGGCTTCCGGTGGTCGCCGGAGCAGTCCTGGGGCGCGACCTGGGCCTTCCTCGTCTCCTCCATCGCGCTGTACCACTCAGCGGCCCTAGTGCTGCACGCGATCCTCCACCTCTCAGGTCGCAGCCGTCCGATCCCGCTGGGCCCGATCCCGGCCGTCCACTCGCTGGCTATGGCGGTGGCCTCGGCGGCCATTTTCCTGGGCATCCTTCTCTCATCCCTCGCGGAGATCCGGGAGACGCGGTGGTTCTGGCGGAGGACGCAGACATCGACGCCGCTCCATTGGTTCCTCTGTTTTCCTGTGGGAACGCGCCCCTCAGGCAGGGTTTTCTTCTGGTCCTACCTCTACTACCTCTCCCGCTACCTCCACCTCCTCAGCAGCTTCTTCGCCATTCTCCGGCGAAGGCCAAACGCGGTGCCGCGCCTCCTCGCCCACTCCGCCCTCGTCTGTATGTCCTTCCTCTGGCTGGAGTTCTCGCAGAGCTTTCAGGTCCTCGCCATTCTCTCGGCCACGCTCGCCCACGTCGTGCTGTTCGGCCACCGCTTCTGGGTCGGACTCGGCCTGCCGGCGGCACCAGGCGCTGGATTCGCCCTCGCCCTCGGATCCCAGCTCGCGGTTCTCTGCTGCAATCTCGTCTGCCATTTCGGCATGATCCTCCTGCATTTTGGCTGGGGAGGATGCAGCGGGATCGGAGCCTGGCTCTTCAATTCCGTCCTCAATACCGGACTCCTGCTTCTCTTTCTCCATTTTTATGTCCTCAGGAAGGGGGTTTCGGCCCGGGAGTCGGACAAGAAGAAGCTGCTGTGAAGAGGAAAGTGGCTCAGAATTGGAGATCGATGGTCAATGTTTTGCTTTTATTTTTATATATTAAGAATATATTTTATTGGCTGGCTATCGCTATACGTGAAAGCTATTTTGATTGATCCGTCAGTTTTTGGGAAGCCTGATTCCATCCGTTTCATCAATAAAAATATACTAATAAAGCATGAATTAAGAGGGTGAAGGAGAGGACCCTACTTTGTAAGTATATAGTTAGTTCCAAAGTTTATCTAAATAAAATACACAAAGACTGTTGATAATTGTAGGCTTATTATGCTCTTTGCAATCGTAAGGATCTATGGATTTACATTTTTAAATAATAGTATATATGAGTTGTCATTTTAGGCACTGTAAGTTCTTTAAATATTTAGGTTTTACTCTCAATTTCTCTTAAAAGATATTATTATTGTTATCAAGAAGTATACACACAGAAACCATTGGCCATATACAGCAACCACTTTGAGGAAGAAGGGACCCTTCATCACCGTTGATAATGGCGGGTCTTCGCTTGATTTCACGGTGGTTGAAACAGGGGTACGGAATCAAGTCAATGATAGCTGTGGTTATGAAGCTTCCAACGGTAGGGAAGAAAGTTTTGAACGGTAGCTGGCTGTGGTTTGTGCATGTTTATTTAAAAGGATTATAAACTCTCTTGGTTTCATGATAAAAAATTTCTTATCACCCCATCTTAATAAAGTAAAATATTAAAGCTTCACCTCAATAGAAGAAGAATTAATAAGGGAAAAAAGATCTATTGAATTTTTTTTATCAACTTATACAAGAATATATATCAAAAATATTCATGATCAATATAAGATTTTTTATTTTTTGCATATAAACTTCATAAAAAATATATTCAACCAATAATCTACTTACACATTGGATTGACACATCATCTATAATTTTAATATATACTAGTGTGTAAGTATAGCAATACTCATCATAAAATTGAGTAAAAAAAACCAAGTTGATTGAGTTTTGTCTTGGGCTATCTAAGGCTAGCTATGATAGTTTTGTAACAACTCAAGGTTACTATTTAGGATAAATATAGCCTAATTTTTCCTAAACATCTTCCATTAGTCTTTAATTATCATTAAGAGCGAACCCCGAAGATTTGGTTCGATTTCGAGATCGATCGAACTAATCGTTGATTTTAACTAATTATTTAATTAAGAAAAATAAGGTAATTATTTTGAACTCCAAATCAAAATTCTACTTTACCGTTGAATTTTCTACCCCCAAATTAGTTAGGATGAAGTTTTGAAAATTTTTAGAAGTAATTCAATTTCTAGAATATTTTAATGTATTTTAAATACTCAGAATAATAAAATAATTAAATTGATATTGGATAAAAAATTCGATCACAATTTTGGATTCTTATCATCCAAATTAGCTAAGTTTGAATTTTTAGTATTTTTCGGAGTTCGTTTTGTTAAAATAATATTTTTGAATTTTTAAATATTATTTAATTAACATTTCTAACGGATAAAATAGTTTAACGGCTTTAAAAGCCATCCACTGCGGGCACCGAACACAGGTGTAACGCCCCATCCCATCGCTATGCGCAACACTATATCATTAGCGACGGAACGGTTCATTAACTGAATGATAAGGGTCTCCTCCTACTTAATACTCCGGGCTGAGCACCAACAGTGAACCGAACCATTAATCATAAGAGGTGACTAGAGCTAAGGAACTCCATCATTAATCAAGTTAAGTATTTCATTAACTTGATTAACAATACGAGTCTTCTAAACTGACGATCACAGCACAATATATATAATATAGTATAACACAGACAACAGAGTGCGGAAGCTAAAACAGTATCTCTAACAACCAAGATGTTATTACCTGTTAATTAGCAACCTAATTGACTCCAAACCTTTTCCATAACTCTTATATTAGAGTTAGGAGTCTCCAACTTCAAAAAAATCAATATTTGATTGAATCCTATTTGAATTAAGTAATTAATTCTAAGATGGAATAATTTAAAGTTTAAATTTGAACTCATCCTAATTCCTTTCAAAGTCGCTTATGACTTGTAGCGTCTATTTCCTTTCCATTCTTTTTGAGTGCTCTTTCATAGTACTGCAACTTTTAATGAATTTTAGGAGAATCTTTTCTTTCACAAATTTTAGATTTTCCTTTCTTAATTTTCTTAAAATGGATCATGATCAGATTAATCTTTTCCCTTCAGCAAGTAAATATAGATTCTTAGGATTTCCTTATAATTAGTGAATTCTTGAATCTTCCTAAATAGAATCTTCATTAACTTAAATGTTTAGTATTGAAGTCTCTTTCATTAGGATCACTACTTGTGTAGAAGTATTTTAGGATTTGAGACAACTATTATCTTTCACAATAGTTTTAATACTACTTCAAGAAGGCAAAGACTTTCAGGTGTTCTTTAATGCCTCTAAAGTAGGACTAAGTTGTATTCAAATGTTAACCCGTCGTGTTATAGCTTATACTTCTAAATAATTAAAGCCTAAAGAGAGAAACTATCCTTTATATGATTCAAATCTTATAGGTGTAGCTTTTACTCTAAAATTCTATAGACGCTATCTGTACGGGGTTAAGTGTGAGATGTTTATTGAATATCAAAAGTTGAAGTACATCTTCACTCGATAAGAACTTAACTATCGTCAGCATAGGAGTCTAGAATCAATATGTGAACTTAGAGGTTATATACCATCGGGGTAAAACTAATTACTATTAGATGCCTTAAGTAGTAAGGCAGATTTATCTTCATTCTGATGCAATGATTCTTTGATCAAGAACTTTGAGAGATTGAATTTATAGCCGATCAGATCTGTTGATTTGTGCAATTTTCTGCTATTCAGTCCGAGTCATTTCTAAGATCAAGAATAATCAAAGCTCAGAAAGAAGTCTTCTTATTATGTATTAGTTTCATATATTGCTTATGGCAAGAGATCCTAATCAGTTAAGGAATTTCATAAAACTCTTTCATTAATCAAACTACTTGAGTTCTCTCATATTTATTCATCTATGTTTCAATAGACTTCCTTCTTATATTTCAAATTCGTGTATTTTAAATGTTGTGTGTCGAGGGCGACACTCTTTTTAAGGAGGAGAGTCTGTAATAACCCAGATGTTGCTACATGTCAATTAGCAACCTAATTGACTCTAAGTCTTTTCCATAACTCTTATATTAGAATTAGGAGTCTCCACCTCAAATTTATGCGATTTAAAGACCGTTTGGTAATTTCCAACATTTCCTAGTTTTCTGATAATTCTGAGAATACCTAATTTATTTAGACTTCAGAATCGAAAACGGAGTCTGCCATTAGACTCACCACACACAAATTAGCTAGAGTGGTATTTTGGAAGCATTTGGGAGTCGTCAAAAATTTCACGAATATTTTAATAATATTTAAATACCCAAAAAATTTAGGTAAATTAAGTACACCTCCGATCAAAAATCCGATTACATTTTTAAGTTTCTCACCTCTCAAACAGATAAAGGTGAAAATTTGGGATTTTTCGGAATACATTTGAGTGTCTAAATTTAAGAATTTAATAAGGATAATTTAATGATATTTTATTTGATTTAATTATCATATGTTAAAATAAATATATAATATTTTAAAATTTTATCCGATCGGCTATTCTAAAAGGTGGAAATCCGCTAAAATGAGTTTTGCAAAAATCAACCAATCTCCTCAATCTGAACCATATAATCAAATAAGATCCAAATCAAACGACTGTTAGTCGCGGATCTCATTTGACCATTGGATCATGGGTGAGATCCAATGGCTCAAACATCTCTTATGTACGTATTTGGCCTAACTAGCGATCGTGCCTCTGGGAAGGTGAGGGAGGTGTACGAATTCCTTAGCTGGCCGGTCCTTATCTTCAATCTTCCCCTCTTCCATGACTCTAAGCCTCACTTAATGCTTCTATTCCATGAATCTTACCTTCATTCTTGCGTTGAAAGGCTGCTAAAGGATTCTGCTGCCACTTGAAGCAACTGCGTCCTAGCCCACATAAGCTTGCCGATGAAAGTGCAGTACTTTGCAAGCCTAAGTCTTAGCTGGCGATAGCAAAGGAGATGCTTTGCGAGGTACTTCATCTTCTACTAGTATTACTCTAATTAAACTCCGAATGATATCGTAATGATCTTAAATCTGCTTGATAAGCCCTGTCTAGCTCAATCAGATGATCGCAGAAATTGTTCATTTAAATCCATAATGCAACATATTTTATTATTATCATTTACTCATAGTTTCAAATCAAATCAAGTTAAAAGGAAGCTCGGATCTCATACTATCATTGTCTGATTTTTAAATAAATTGCAAATAGAGGTACATATATAGCAGATTTGCAATTGATGGGTATGTTAACTCATTTATTGATAGATCATTAAGTTAATAGGACTCATAAGCACCCTAATGAACTCGAAGAGATTTTAATGATAAATTTTCAACAAGTATTGACTTCGTGCACTACCTTTGTCTTCATTTATATTTCTGTTATCTCACACATTCCTATTAACATTGGATAGGATATTGAGAGTAAAATTGTTTCTCATGTTTATCCATTTTTCATGGCTAAGATATTTGGTATATGGATAACCTAGAAAAACTTGTCATATTATTTTGGTAATCTTTCCAAATTTCAACTTAACTAAGTTATGGATTATAGAGGTTGGAATGACTTAGTACAAGTAGTATTTATTGCAAGCTTTACTATTTGGTGTTTGTCAATATATATGTGAACTATTAGGAAAATATGGATATTAACCAAATTTTATTGCTGCATTAATTTTCTCCACCCACTTGCTTTACATAAAATCATACTTATACTATTACAAAATTCTCCCAGCATACTTTTATTAATTGTAGCTCTTTTGTACTCTTAACATGATTGTAATTATTATTTTTTTCATAAAGTTGTGGTCTATATGACTTTGGTGATGCTTCTTTTGTTTTCATATTGTTTCTTGCACCTTGTAAAAAGTGTCTGATTTTGTGCTATTAACCTTTTTAAATACTTTAGAATTTGCTTAAAACACTACCTTAGCCAAGTGACCAATATTATCCCAACTGATGTATTTTATACTTTCTATTTAATATTAAAGGTTGAGAGTGTCTATGGTTTAGTAATTTATAAGAATACCTTCTACAAAGTATGATAAATGGTTAACATTCTTTTTATTTTGAAATTTGAACATTTTATGTATAAACATATAATACACGCATATAGGTAAACTACTATGGTACTTGTCAAAGTTTGTATTTAATAGTGTGGAAAGGAATATTTGCCTTACTTCCAGAACTCTTGAGTTCCATTATGCTATTTCTAAAATAATTAAACTTATTTGATATTGGATGCCATTCATCATATTTGGGATTATCTTTGCACTTGAAGTAGAACTATGGAAATATATATGAAAAATAATTATAGAATGAGCCAGCACATGAATTAGAAAATAAATATTCATAAAGCAAATAAAGCAGTTTATTCTGAAGCTTATGAATTGAGTTATTGGGGCATGATTAATTCCAGCCAGCAAAATTACTTATTGGCATTTATATGATTTTCATTATATTTGAAAGATATCAACAATTTATCATTTGAGAGATGCCCCTAATTCCTCTTCGCCTGGTTCTTGTCAAGGAAGACAACGGTTTAAGGATCGTTGTCATTAGGTCAGCTGGTTCGCATTGACGAACCGTGCCGTATGGAAAGTTTAGACGGATGGGATTATTTTGTTAATTGACTGTGCATAAATCATCAGTTGATTATATAGAATGGTTAATTGAATATAATTTGAATAATAACAACATTCAAAAAGAGGAATCAAATGTTTAAAGAGAAGTGATAAAGTGAATATAATTTATCTACTCTTCTTTAACATGATCGCCAACTTATATACTCTGCTTGTTCATCATTGCTACTATAAACTGCCACCCGTACTACTTATTTAACAATTATAATTAAAATACATAAAACTCAAATCAAATCCATATGATCTAAGTAAAGTCATTCCTTGTATATTAAGTGAAGTATTCCATTTTTCTATATGCCGAGATAAATATTATAATACTTTACATCATTGGATTTATATTGTTGTACTCTATAATGCTGAGTTAACATTTCAACAATTCATAATATTGAATGGATATGATGCTATCAACTGTATAAGAGAATAAGTGATGCCATCTATTATGTATAAGATCATATGTTGCCATTAATATTAAGAGAGTTTAAATGCTTTTATTTCCTTGTAAGGTAAGGATAGTTGTTGTCATATATTTAAGTATGAATCATATGCTATCATTAGATGAATGTGAGATTAATGAAATATGATAATGAATGCTGTCATTTCTTTTATAGAACCATATGTTGCCCTTATATGAAATTTAAATCAATTGATTTAGTTTTCTTTTAATTGCATTACTAATGGAATATGGTTGGTTGTGATATTAATATTTAAATGCAAAAAAAATGATTTGATTAATGAACTTATTTCACTAGTTTCATATTTTATATTCATTAAGCAAAAGGATTTCAATGCTGATTATTTCATATGTAGAATACTGGCATGAGCAAAATGAATAGAAGACTGCATAATATGTGTTGAGCTTAATCCTTATATTTCATTTATTTCATATGGATCAATTGATATCAATTAATGTAAGTGAGAACAAGAATTGCCATTTATTTCAATAAATTCAAATGTTTCCATTTATATTAAGAATTAAATACTGTCATTTATATTGAGAAACAAATGCTGCCATTTATATTAAGAATCAAATGTTGCCATTTATATGAGAATAAATGCTGTCATATTGCAGCCATCTTTGTATATGAGGTCAAATGATCAAATGCTGCCCCGTATATATTAGAATCATATGTTGCCTTTTTATTCTAAAGTAAGATCAATAAGATCAAATGAAACCAAATACTGTCACTTCTTTTATTTAAGATCATATGTGACCAATTATATAAATGAGAGAACTAATAGATCATGTGGGATTTAATATTGACCTTTACATTGTTTGAATGAAAATAACAAATATCATTAAATGTATTGTAAGAAACAAATGTTGTGATAGATTTCAGTTTAAATGATTATTATTTCTTTTATATATAAATGCTAACTTCAATACTATTATTCCTTGCAGGTTAAGTTATAAATTATATCAATAAAAATGCTAAACCATATCCCATTACTTATGGCATATCAAGTCAAATGATGCTGCCCCTTTTTAAATACTAATTTAATTGCTGCACCTTTCATTATTTTTCATAAATGTATGATTTAAGAGGTGTGAACCATAGGTTAGTAAATTGCTTTATTAAATTTTCTCACTTGAAACTATTAGAAGTGGAAATAGCTAATCATATGTAACAGATTGACTTATAAATTAATGTTCTTTATAATTGTTAAAATTATTAGAACTGGAAATAGTCAATGGATTGACTTATAAATTGATGTTCTTTATAATTGTCAAAACTATTAGAACTGGAAATAGTCAATAGATTGACTTATAAATTCATGTTCTTTATAATTGTCAAAACTATTATAATTGGAAATAGTGAATGGATTAACTTATAAATTGATGTTCTTTACAATTGTTGGAATTATTAGAACTGGAAATAGTCAATGGATTGACTTATATAATGATATTGTATGTGTTTAATTGAGCAAATACAAAGGAGACCATGCCGAAATTTTCTAGAAATTAGAAAGAAATTCTTAAATTATAAGTATTATGCTTTTCTAATAATTGCATCTAAGGTTAAAAACGAACCTTTCAATTTCCTTTGTAATCTATCAAGTTCAACATGTCAATCTTCTAAGTTAGGATCACTAAAAGAACTTATATTTTAATTAATATTTAAGCAATTACTTAGATGACTAGTGTACAGCTTAATAGTCTTTAACCTCCTACATTAATTCTCAATTAATTAGATTGAGAGTAATTGCTTCCTTTCATGCTTTAGATAAGTTTTTAGATTTCAAATTCCCTACAATCTTAAAATGAATTATTTCAAGTAGGGTATAATCTATCTCTTTTCTTAATTTCAAATATTTAATATAAATTAATCTTAGATAACTTCATGATTAAATTGAGTTGATACTTTTTTGTTTATAAGTTAAATAAGTAAAACTACTAGAATTTCCTTTAGCTTATACTTTTATTAACTTAGAAATATATAAACATTATTCTTCCTTACTAGTTTTCTTAAACTTTAATCATAAATCTATTTGATTTGATTAGTTTAAGACTAGTATAAGATGAACTTCAATTACATGAAAATATTAATTTCCAAACTTATCTTCCTTATACTTTTGTCAATATTAACTTAAAGATCAATATCTATAAGTTAATTTGGAGTTCAATTAGCTCCAATCATTAAGTAGATTATTAAAGTTTAGATAATAAAAGGATATCACATAATTTGTAATTATTGAAAATTATTGAATGCTTGCTTAACTTTGAGCTTGAACATTCATTTAAGATCATTGTGCATAAATAAAGATTTTCATAATACTTTAAGGGGAATGTCTTATGATAAATTTGAATAAGAAAAATAGCACTTATAATAGGACATCACATTTTAGAGAGGGTAAATATGAATGTTCGACCTCTCCACTGTATCTAGTTAGGCAGACGTACTTAACTCCTCGCCCCATTATGTTGAATATTCCCGCAGAATGAGGTAGCTTCTAAATATAACTTCAAATAATATACAAGAGTTCTTTTACAATCTTTATAGCTATTTAGTTATGCTTATTTTTCATAGTTTTAGGTTATGTTTGTATTAGATCAAGAATCTAAGATATTTCTTTATTTCTTATACTTTATACTTTATATTTCCAGTATTGTGTATTGCTTACTTCAATTAAATTTAAGTATAATTTATGTTGCTTAATTTCATTTAATGATTCACTGTATTTCATTGCTTACTTAGCAAAAATTTCATTGAACATGTATTATTTTTAATTTATTTTAATTTAATGTATATAGTAGTTTCTAGCCTTTTATGATACTTTCCCTTACCAATTATGGATGCATGCTAGAACTTTTATATAAGTGAGTATTTTTACTCAACTTATTTCATACTGTGTCCTTTACAGTTATGCTTAATTCCTTTTTCCATACTTAATAGCTTTTATAGCTCAGCTGCTTAGTTTAATTATAAAATTATATTTTTTATATCCTATCAATTTAAAAATATAGCCAATCTTAAAATCTACTTAGACTGTTTAGTCTGACTACACTTTTTCTTCTTCTTTGGCTTTGCCCTATTATATTTAAATATTAAAATATAATAGATCAAGAGACCTTTGATTCAGGTAATATAGGTCCAAGTGCTTGAAGGGCTTATAAAGAATTTTGCTTCTACTTAATTTTAAACTATTTACTTATATTTGTTATAAGTGAGAGAGTGACCTACTTAGTGACCTACTTACTCTCTTTTACTCTTACTCTTAAAAGGTTTATAATAATTAAATTATAAATCTGCTTGAGTTTGCTTGAGTTACTTTTACCTACTCTTAATTAATTTGTATTGTGTTTACTATTTTATAACTGCTTAGGATGAATGAGTGGATTATTCCAATTGCTTGTATTGAAAATACTTGTAATATTGTATTTACATGTATCTCCATATCATGTATCTTCTATTGCATTCAATTGTATAATTTTATTTTAACTTAACAACTACTCACAAAGTGACTTGGCCACTTAGCACCTATACTTGATTTGTTTTCTTCTAATCTAGTATTGGGTGCTAAGGTAACATCCCAATATTTAGATTAATTTTCTATCCAATTATTGGGCTTGTTATAGTTTGTATCAGAGCCAAGGTTGAGAATGTTAAATTAAAAAGAGATATCCACTCATCTAAGAAAATAACACAGAAAGGTAAGAGTACTTAAAGAGTGTCACCTTAGGAAAGTGAATGAACTTCAAAAAAATCAATAATTGATTGAATCTTATTTGAATTAAGTAATTAATTCTAAGATGGAATAATTTAAAGTTTAAATTTGAACTCATACTAATTCCTTTCAAAGTCGCTTATGACTTGTAGCTCCTATTTCCTTTCCATTCTTTTTGAGTGCTCTTTCATAGTGCTGCAACTTTTAATGAATTATATGAGAATCTTTTCTTTCACAAATTTCTGATTTTCCTTTCTTAATCTTCTTAGAATGGATCATGATCAGATTAATCTTTTCTCTTCAGCAAGTAAAGATAAATTCCTAGGATTCCCTTATTATTAGTGAATTCTTGAATCTTCCTAAATAGAATCTTCATTAACTTAATTATCTAGTATTGAAGTCTCACTCATTAGGATCACTACTTGTGTAGAAGTATTTTAGAATTTGAGACAATTGTTATCTTTCACACTAGTTTTAATACTACTTCAAGAAGGCAAAGACTTTCAGGTGTTCTTTAATGCCTCTAAAGTAGGACTAAGTTGTATTCAAATGTTAACCCATCGTGTTATAGCTTATACTTCTAGATAATTAAAGCCTAAAGAGAGAAACTATCCTTTATATCATCCAAATCTTATAGGTGTAGTTTTTACTCTAAAATTTTAGAGATGCTATCTGTACGGAGTTAACTGTGAGATGTTTACTGAATATTAAAAATTGAAGTACATCTTCACTCGATAAGAACTTAACTATCGTCAGCATAGGAGTCTAGAATCAATATGTGAACTTAGAGGTTATATACCATCGGGGTAAAACTAATTACTATTAGATGCCTTAAGTAGTAAGGCAGATTTATCTTCATTCTGATGCAATGATTCTTTGATCAAGAACTTTGAGATATTGAATTTAGAGCCGATTAGATCTGCTAATTTGTGCAATTTTTTGCTATTCAGTCCGAGTCATTTCTAAGATCAAGAATAATCAAAGCTCAGAAAGAAGTCTTCTTATTATGTATTAGTTTCATATATTGCTTATGGCAAGAAATCCTAATCAGTTAAGGAATTTCGTAAAACTCTTTCATTAATCAAACTACTTGAGTTCTCTTATATTTATTCATCTATGTTTCAATAGACTTTCTTCTTATATTTCAAATTCGTGTATTTTAAATGTTGTGTGTCGAGGGCGACACTCTTTTTAAGGAGGAGAGTCTGTAACAACCCAGATATTGCTACATGTCAATTAGCAACCTAATTAACTCTAAGCATTTTCCATAACTCTTATATTAGAATTAGGAGTCTCCACCTCAAATTTTGTGCGATTTGAAGACCGTTTGGTAATTTCCAACATTTTCTAGTTTTCTGATAATTCTGAGAATACCTAATTTATTTAAACTTCAGAATCGAAAACGGAGTCCGCCATTAGACTCACCACATCCAAAAATTTAACGAATATTTTAATAATATTTAAATACCCAAAAAAATTAGGTAAATTAAGTACACCTCCGATCAAAAATCTGATTGTATTTTTAAGTTTCTCACCTCTCAAACAGATAAAAGTGAAAATTTGGGATTTTTCGGAATGCATTTGAGTGTCTAAATTTAATAATTTAATAAAGATAATGTAATGAAATTTTATTTGATTTAATTATCATATGTTAAAATAAATATATAATATATTTTAAAATTTTATCCGATCGGCTATTCTAAAAGATGGAAATCCACTGAAATAAGTCTTGCACAAATCAACCAACCTCCTCAATCTGAACCATCTAATCAAATAAGATCCAAATCAAACGGCCGTTAGTCGCAGATCTCATTTGACCGTTGGATCGTGGGTGAGATCTAATAGCTCGAACATATCCTATGTACGTATCTGACCTAACCAGCGATTGTACCTCTGGGAAGGTGAGGGAGGCTTATGAATTCCTTAGTTGGCCGGTCCTTATCTTCAATCTTCTCCTCTTTTGTGACTCTAAGCGTCACATAATGCTTCTATTCCATGATTCTTACCTTCATTCCTGCGTTGAGGGGCTGCTAAAGGATCCTGCTACCGCTTGAAGCAACTACATCCTAGCCCACATATGCTTGCCGACGAAAGTGCAGTGCTATGCAAGCCTAAGTCTTAGCTGGCGATAGCAAAGGAGACGCTTTGCGAGGTACTTCATCTTCTACTAGTATTACTCTAATTAAACTCCAAATGATATCGTAATGATCTTAAATCTGCTTGATGAGCCCTGTCTAGCTCAATCAAATGATCTCAGTATTTGTTCCGTTAAATCCATAACACATCAGATTTTATTATTATCATTTACTCATAGATTCAAATCAAATCGAGTTAAGAGGAAGCTCAGATCTCATACTATCATTGTCTGATTTTTGAATAAATTGCAAATAGAGGTACATATATAGCAGATTTGTAATTGATGGGTATGTTAACTAATTTATTGATAGATTATTGAGTTAACAGGACTCATAAGTACCCTAATGAACTCGAAGAGATTTCAATGATAAATTTTTAGCTAGCATTGATTTCGTGCACTACCTTTGTCTTCATTTATATTTCTGCTATCTCACACATTCCTATTAACATTGGATAGGATATTGAGAGTAAAATTGTTTCTCATGTTTATCCATTTTTCACGGCTAAGATATTTAGTGTATGGATAACCTAGAAAAACTTGCCGTATTATTTTGGTAATCTTTCCAAATCTCAACTTAATCTAAGTTATGGATTATAGAGATTGGAAATGACTTAGTACAAGTAGTATTTATTGCAAGCTTTAGTATTTGGTGTTTGTCAATATATATGTGAACTATTAGGAAAATGTGGATATTAACCAAATTTTATTGCTGCATTAATTTTCTCCACCCACTTGCTTTACATAAAATTATATTTATACTGTTACAAAATTCCCCCAGCATACCTTTATTAATTGTAGCTCTTTTGTACTCTTAACATGATTGTAATTATTTTTTTTTTTATAAAGTTGTAGTCTATTTGACTTTGGTAATGCTTCTTTTGTTTTCATATTATTTCTTGCACCTTGTAAAAAGTGTCTGATTGTGTGCTATTAACCTTTTTAAATACTTTAGAATTTGCTTAAAGCACTACACTAGCCAATGACCAATTATTATCCCAACTGATGTATTTTATACTTTCTATTTAACATTAAAGGTTGAGAGTGTCTATGGTTCAGTAATTTATAAGAATACCTTCTACAAAGTATGATAAATGGTTAACATTCTTTTTATTTTGAAATTTGAATATTTTATGTGTAAACATATAATACACGCATATAGGTAAACTACTATGGTACTTGTTGAAGTTTGTATTTAATAGTGTGGAAAGGAATATTTGCCTTACTTCGAGAACTCTTGAGTTCCACTATGTCATAATTGATTTGATATTAGATGTCATTCATCATATTTGGGATTATGTTTGCACTTGAAGTAGAACTATGGAAATACATATGAAAAATAATTATAGAATGAGCTAGCACATGAATTAGAAAAGAAAGATTCATAAAGCAAACAAAGCAATTTATTCTAAAGCTTATGAATTGAGTTATTGGAGCATGATTAATTCCAGCCAGCATAATTACTTATTGGCATTTATGTGATTTTCATTATATTTGAAAGATATCAACAATTTATCATTTGAGAGACACCCCTAATTCCTCTTCGCCTAGTTCCTGTCAAGGAAGACAACTATCTAAGGACCGTTGTCATTAGACTGGCTGGTTCGCATTGACGAACCGTGCCGTATGGAATGTTAAGACGAATGAGATTATTTTGTTAATCGACTGTGCATAAATCATCATTTGATTATATAGAATGGTTAATTGAAGTTAGTTTGAATAATAACAACATGTAATTTGATTATTATGATATACTTGGTCATACAAGCAATCAAAGATTCTAACATTAACATTTGGTACAAAAATATTTAAGTAAACACATAAGGGATTTAAGTACATGATATTTAGGATAAATTTTCACATTTCAATTTCACATAATTTTTATACAATGCTTAATTTGATATATTTTGACCCCAATAGGGTTCTAGGGTTCTTCAAATGGAAAAAATATATGGTTTCGGCCATTCCAAACAGTTCTGGGCAGTTCCGGACAGTTTTAGGCACTACGGCGCACTGTGGCGCCTTCTAGCCAAAAGTCAGGCGCGACGGCGCGCTGTGGTGTGCTATGGCGTGCTATGGAGCGCTACATGGCTTTTAGGCACTACGACATGCTGCGGCAGTTTGCAGCGCTGTGGCATGCTGCAGCTCTTTCAGGCGTTGTGGCGCGCTACGGCGGATTGCAGCGCTGTGGCGGATTTAATTTAATTATTCATGCACTACGGCGGATTTCAGCGATGCGGCAGATTTAATTTAATTTCATCGAAAAATTTTTATGCTTCATCAAACTATTATGTTGTTGTGGCGCGCAGTAACACATTACGACTCGGAGTAGCCGACTGATCGGATGACTTCCTTTGACAATTATTTCGTGTGTGCGAAAACCGTGATGGGCTTCCTTTTACACCTAAATACTCCCAATTTTGGGCACCTCATGTGTGGTTCCCTATACCGATGGAAATGCCTTTTTGAGACTTTTCCATTGATACTAGAATCAGCATGAAAGGATCATTATATCAAGCATAAATAAAAGTTCTAGCTACTAGTATACAAAAATCCTTCAATTTTCTTGACAGAAATTTTAATGGAGGAATGAGCTTCAATCGGACTCATTTGAGTCCGGTTGAGGTTCTATGATTACACCTAGACGTTATACAAGAGCTAATGAAAGTATCATCCTGATTGAGGTTCTACAATTACACTTACACGTTATGCAAGAGCTAATGAAAGTATCATCCATAGCATTTTGATAAATCAATGAGAAAGTAGCTAAAGAAATAGAGCAAATGGGTACCTTTGATTAGGAAGAAGAATATGAACTTGGAGGAAGGGAGCTTCTTCTTCAACATAAAGCTCAGCAATATAAGAAGGAGGAAAATAAGAGACTTTAGTTTGTGAGCAAAGGAAGGAAGAGGAGGGGCTGAGCTCCATTTTAAAGGAGTTGAAGGTATGGGTTATGGGAGCTAAGAGGTGAGGGGAGAAGAGGATGACCCTCTACGTGTGCTAGGACATGGGGAAGGAGGCGCCAAACCAGGGAAAACAGTGGGGTCAATGCGCAGGAAAGAAAAATGGAAAAAGAAAAATGCATTTAAATGAATAATTAATTATTCATTTCTAATATTTAATTTATTAAAAATTCAAATTTGATAAATGCACTCCAAAAAATCCCAAAATTCACCTATAGCTAATTTGAGAGTGAGGAATTGAATGACAAAGTTGAATTTTGATTCCGACAAGTATTTAATTATTTTATTTTTGGGATATTTAAATACATTAAAATATTTGCAAATATTTGACGACTTCCAAACGCGTCCAAAATATTACCCCTAGCTAAATTTGCGGTGACAATCGTAATAGCAAAGTCAGATTTTGATTTTAAGGTTAATTTAAATATCTTAATTTTCAGAGTATTTAAATATATTAAAATATTCCAATTATTCGATTGAGCTCCGAATCGCACCAAATCTTTAGGGTTAGGCTCTAATGGTTAGAAGAACTTAACGGAATTCTAATTAAGATATGATTAAGCTTAAATTAAGTTGGGTAATAATCCTTGGGTTGTTACAATCTCATATTTGCATATATTAACCTCTAATCCCATCTGACTCAAGGAAATGGAAGATCTCTAATTAGAAGTGTTACTATCAAATGCTTGTTATTAATAAAATTAAAGAAGCTCATCAGAATAATAAAGAGTATAACTCTTGGGATGCATTTATTTAATCAGAAAAGCATTCTGAATTAAATTTGGATTCAAATAAAAATATTTGGTGTGGATCTAGAATTTGGATTCCTAATAAAGTTAAGCTAATATCAAAATAGTTGAAAGAAGCCCACCATTCAAGATACTCCATTCATCTAGGAAATAACAAGATGTACCAGAATTTGAAATCACACTTTTGGTGGCCATTAATGAAGAAAAGTATTACTGAATTATCCAAGTGTGAAGCTTGTAACATTGTAAAAGCAAAGCTTCAAAAACTAGGAGGATTACTTCAACCTCTAGTTATTCCTCGATGGAAATTGGAAGATATTTCCATGAATTTCATAACTGCTTTTCCTCGCTCAAAATTTAATAATTATTCTATTTGGGTAATTGTTGACAGATTTTGAAAATTAGCGCACTTTTTACCCGTCAAGCAGACAGATACAATAGACAAATTATCAAAGATTTATCTTAAAAAAATAGCAAAACTGCATGGTATTCCAAAGACTATTGTTTTTGATAGAGATAGCTGGTTCATTTCAAGGTTCTATAAAATGGTTCACCAAGATCTTGGTTCCCAAATTAGCATGAGCACAATGTTTCATTTGCAAACTGAAAGAGTGAACCAAATTCTAAAATATCTTCTTCGTCTTTGTGTTTTAGATTTTGGAGGAAGTTGAGATGATCACTGTAACAACCCAAGTTATTACCATTATCATTTAGGACTAATCTCCATCTTAATTTTGATCATAAGTGCTAATTAGGTCAATAGGAGTCAACCTCTAAGACCCAACCCAAATCATGAGTCAAATGGATCGAATCCTGATTTCTAGAAAATTCAGAAACCCTAAAATTTGACCTATCTAAATTGACCTCTGATCGAAAAATGGACTTCACCATTGCGCTCATTGCCCCCAAATTAGCTATGAGTGATATTTTCGTGTCAATCAGAAGTCATCAAAATTTTGATGAATATTTTAATAATATTTAAATGTCCCGAAAATTGGGGAATTAAAATACTCGTCGGATCAAAAATCCGACATCGTCGTTGTGATTCTCACCCCTCAAATAGATAGGGGTGAATATTAAGGATTTTTCTGAAATAAATTTAAATATTTAAATTAAGAATGAATTAATTTATTTATTTTAAATAATATTATTATTTTATTCTCCAAACGGCGTCATCCGTGCCATCAGGATCCGCGTGCGCGCTGTTAACCCTAGCCGTTCGACCTAATGGTCCATCCGGACCGTCCGATCCGTGATCGGACGGTTCTGGCATCACCGTCTCTGATCGCCAACCCTAGGCGTGCGCGTGGCGTGCCCATCTTCACCAATGCGACCGGCCAGCCTCGAGGCCTCCGTCGGGCCTTGTTAAACCCTGAGATCAAGCCTCGTCTCGGTCACTCTCACCCATGCGCGCCTGCTAAGACCCGAAGGAACCCGTCCAGCCTCGATCGAGCCTTCATCCGTGAGTCGTTAGTCTCAGGTACCTCCGAAACTTGCGATTTACTCAATGCAAATCGTTGATTGTCGACTTGGTTGATTATTCCGCGGAATGGATCGTCGATCCATGATGTCTGATTGAAGCAAAACCAGCTCGATCGCGTGAATTTCCTCGGAGATCCACAGTGGTTTCCGTTAGGCTCGACCCGTTCAAACGAGCCGAGCCTAGGGTTGGACTTAGCCAAGGCCACGAGTCTTCCCCGGCGACGGTCCGACCCCCAATGGAGAGGTCTTCTCGCGGCCTTCCATTTGCCGTGCGAGCCGAGCCTCGGCACCACCGGGAAGGGCGCCGGAATCCGTGCCCTAGCCGTCGGGGTGCGGGGGAAGGCGTAGCGCTATGCGACGGGTCGGGTAGACCCGAAACCCGGCTGCGTCCCTTCGGGTCCCGGGCTCGACTGGTGGGGCCCTCGTCCGCAACGTTCGCGAATCTCCGCGCGATGCGTGGCCATGCGGGGCCCGCCATGGTCTCCTCTGCCCGAGACAGGGGGGACCCACCACGCCATGTGGCGGATCCTGGTTGCACGCTGTCCTCTCTTCTGCAGTCGTGGGACCTGCCACCTGAAAATATATATATATATATATATATATATATATATATATATATATATATATATATATATATATATAACACATATATATACATATATATATTCGAATATACATACTTAAGATCAAAATAGAAAGTGTTTATGTGCTTAGTTAGGCGTAATAATTAAGTTAATATATTTAGTATAAATAAATAAAACAGTAATACTTGAATACAATATATATATATATATATATATAAATAGAAACTTTATGATATACTTATAAATCTATATATATATATATATATATATATATATATATAAGTCATAGGACATTAACATTTAATTAAGTTAAACATATGATTATATAAGTTAAATAGGATCTGTTAATATGTATAAAGAAACAATTTTAGGATATTGACTAATTTAAATAAATAATTAATTAATGTTAACCAAACATTAATTAATTGACAGTGATAGTTAATTTAATTAATTAAGCAGTGATTTAATAATTGAATTTATAATTAATATATAAAATGATAGATTAATTAATGCTAATTAAGAAAAATTAAGAATATTTAATCAATTTATTTCTAAATACAGAAAAATATTTAACTTTATGAATAAAGAGTAAATTAATACAAATTGAATAAATAAATAGTAAATAATACAAATTATATTTTTGAATAGTAAAACTTGAAAGTTTAATAATATTTTGTAGGATGATCCAAATATAGCTAATATAGGTCTCAAAGTACTCAGAAAAATAAAATGAATCAAATGGTGTAATACAGAATTTAATTTTGGGGTATGTATAACGAAGTGACATCTTATGACTTCTTTAGGATCCCATAACTTTTGATATAGTTGACCAAAGATAGTCAATATGGGTCTTATGCTCAGAAGAGCGGCCCCATCACTTTAGTAGTATTAGTTTTCACATCCAGACATCAGGACAAAAAGTCAACTCTAAATCTCTCAGTTGACTTTAGTGAAAAATAACTAAGTTGCTCTTAGAATTCAAATGATTATAACTTAGTCAAATCAACTTTAAATTCAAAAATTCAAGATGCTAACTAGTTTAGAATTTTGATATCATCAATAAACTAAAATAATATTTAGGATCTGAACCCTAAAAATATAAAATATGACCAAAATAACTCTAACCTTAGTTAGGTCATAACTTGACCAATTGAGGTCCAAATTGGGTTTACTATCTATCAGCATACTCAGTATATTATAAGAAAGCTATATAAACTAAGTTTGCTAAAATTGAACTTCAAATAGAAAAGTTCAGTTTTTGTCACTCATAAACTGACCCAAATTTTCCAAATTGCCCTTCCCACTTAGAACATCCATAACTTAGTCAATTGAATTCAGAATCCAATGTTCTTGGACTCTATGGAATTCTTGAATAGTAACCTACAATAAATTGCATAAAACTTTAGGGTTCAGTAGAGTGGAAATTACTGAATTGCCCTTAGACCAAAAACTTTAATTTGGACCTGTAAGATCCGTATCTCGTCCAAATTGAGCGTACTTACTGTCTATCTTCAAGTTAGACATTTGGAATTAAGAAACTTTAATTTAGACACTTAAATTAAAAGTTGACTTTTTGGACCCTTAAGTAGGGGAAAATTAGTCATTTTGCCCTAAGATTGGACTAAGTATTATTAACCTTTAATTAACTTCTCAAGACTCTAAAACAATTGTTATAATTATATTAGTGATAATTAAGTGAGTAAAATCAACCATTAGGTCAGATTCCAGAATTTCACTACACCTTAAGGACCCTTCCTTAGACTAAGTCTAGCTCATAAGTTTGATTTCATTCATTGAAAAATAAGGTTTTTCAATGAATGAATCCTTAGTTTTATTAGTTTCTAGGATTTTTCAACTTATTTTTAATTATTTTGTCTTTTAAATCTTAGATATAATATAGGAGATTCATCCTATTAAGTTTGATTACTTAATAGGATTGGCTTTAACTAGTATATCACTTATAGAATAAAACTTAGAACTTAGATCTTATCTTCTTGGATTATGTGATTAAACTCAATTCTCATGGTGTTTAATCCTTAATCTATAAGTTTAGAAGATCTTGATCAGATCTTAGATAGAATATCCAAATTTACAAAACTAGGACGCATGATTTATTAATTTAACTTATAGTCATCATGTAATTGAATTAGATTGAAACCTGATTAGTTCTAATCCTTTTTAACTTATAAGGATGAGTTTCTAAGTTATACTCGATAGTAGGAAAATGGTGATCCTGAACTTGTGTAACTTGGAATAGTTAGAATGGCTAATTAGAAAATGAATGATATCACCATATAAGTAGAGTCCCTTGCTTATTTTGATACTTTGTGCTACGCATCCCTTGTATATTTGAGCTTACTTTCTTGGACATATCATACAAGAGAACTTTGTACATAAAAATAAAAAATTAGAATAATTAGGATAACAGTTGTCTTTGGGTCCAGTTCATGGTGGATTATGGTGCACATTTACTCCGATGGACAGCGGTAAGGTGAGATCAGGATGCTTAACATTCTCATTGAGGAGAGTGTGTTAGGCTTGGGACCCGTATAGTTTTGCAGACGTGCTTGACTCCTCAATTATTTCTAAAATTGTTCACAGGAACAAAAGTAAAATAACTAAAATATGTTGCATAGTGTTGCCTGCCTCTTCAGTCACACAGTGTATCCAGTTATGTCTACCCTAGCCCAAAAAGGCTATGGGAACGGATTAATATGTTTATATGGGCCAGTTTGGCCAAGTCTTCTGATATGGTAGTCAGTATACAGAGATTTATGTGCAATTTGATATTTGGCTATGTTTCAGTATTATTCATTCAGTCAGCTATTCCTTTGTTTAGCTTATATACAGTAGGATGTTAGAATTTTGCTACTATTACACGTATCATTATCGAGTTTACTTATTTAATCTGCATATTTCATTTGATCACCATCATATTTTAGGATGTAGTATTTCCTTTCAGCACTTGTTTAATTATTTATATTTATATGTGTGGTGGCTGCCCCCAAATCACCTGGATTAAGAGGTGGTTGTCACTTTGCAAACCCTCACTTAACATTTAGATTAAGGAATGGGCCTTCTTAATCAAATATCAAGGGAGGATATGCCTTAATAAGAAAAGATGCAGCAACAGAAACAATCACTTAAATGAGTATACTATCATTTATCAGAGTGCAGAAGAATAACAAGAGTAACATCCATACAATCTAGATAAAAACTATACAACTTAGAATACATAAACATGAAAAGTAAAGCAGTTAGATCCTATATTATTACAAAATGATGATAAAGTTTATGCAGTAAAAAGAGTAAAGTCTCTCATATCCTCACAATATCAGACAGAAACTACTGATCTTCTCCTATATGCTCCTCCTCCTGTACTGGATCTCCAGAAGGTCCCACAACCTCGAACAGCTCAGAATCTACCATTGTCGGTTTCACAATGGTAGAGCCCCAGCCAACAAAAGAAAAATCTAGTTAGACAAAATGTCTAAGTACATTTTAGGCTATAAATTATTAATTTATAATGATATCATAATACTGAGCAACATACGAGCAGTAAGCATTAAGGAAAGGTAACAAAGTTATAATTAATATAATTATAACTTAACAAGATGTGAGGTAAGCACATACCTCAATTCAAGCTGCATAAAAGGTCAAGTAATACATAAAGAAATCTACTAAACACAAGTGAAACTTCTAAGTATATGATCAATATAAAACATGCTGCTTTTATAATTAATCTGAAAGTACGGAGCTGAAAGTAAAGATCTAGCATCCTAACATGCCAAAAGTAAAAGTGACTGCTGAAAGATAAACATGGATGTTCAAAGCTGTGAGTACAAAGGAACTGCAAAAAATGAAAATATAGCAAGATGTGTACTGAACTATAAGATAAGTAAGAACTACATAAAATGAAAATGTAGCAGAATGTATACTGAACTATAAGTCAGGTAGGAACTGCAGAAAATGAAAATGTAGCAGAAGGCGTACTAAACTATAAGATAAGTAAGAAATGCAGAAAATGAAAATATAATAAGAAGTGAAGTGAAATGTAAGGTAAAAGCAAGCCAAAACTGTAAAGTAAACAAAAGTCAACTGCAAAGTGACTGTAATACAAATAAAGTAACTGAAAAGTAACTGCAATTATGAGATATTCCTAATTAGTCCTGCCACCAGTAAAGTCCATCTGTTCATCTAGAAAAGTAGTCCCAGATTTCATCTGAAAAGTAACTGCTAAACATCTGGAAAAGTAGTCCCAGATTAAAGTTAATTCCATCAAAAAGTACTACAAATCATCTGGAAAAATAGTCCCAGATTTACTATGAAAGTAGTCCTAGTCAGAAACAACCAGTATCTAGAAAAGTAGTCCCAAATATACTAGGAAAGTAGTCCTAGTCATAAACAGCAGGCACTAGGAAAGTAGTCCTAGTCCAGAATCACAGGCACTATGAAAGTAGTCCTAGTCCAAAATACAGGCACTAGGAAAGTAGTCCTAGCCCCAAAAGCTATCCTATAGGAATTAGGAAAGTAGTCCTAGCCTAAAACCACTCTGAAGTAAAGTCAAACTACATGGCAGACTAAAAAGACATATCTCCTCAAGTTTGATAATGCTATTTTCCATCAAATTTCCTTCTAACAATATGAAATGTCATATGAATATAGTTAAAATCAACATAGAAATAGTCATCCAATATTCTATGTTTAATGTAATGTATCCAAATGTAAAGAAAGTCCAAAGCAAAAAAGGAAAGCATAGCATACAATTTTCAATAAATATAGAATAGCACTAAACAACATTTGTGATATCACCTTATTTTTTATTTAAGATGTTCTAACTACTTTAAGTTACATAAGATTCAGAATCCTCAATTCCTACACTGTCTGTAACTTAGAATCATGAACCTACAAGTTAAACATAATTAGGATTGGCCACATCCTAATTATAACTGAATCAAAGTCGCCTATAAAGTTAAATAAGTAAAATCAATCATCCTAAGTTATTATTTTATAAATCCCAAACTAAATCTTGAGTAGTCAAATCAAGATTTAAGGGATTAAGAATCAAATTTCAAGGAATGAAATTTAATTATTAATCACAAGGTCATCTTAAGGACTAAGATTTTAATCCTATCTCACTGATTAAGTGTTAAGGCAAATCCTAATGATAAATCAATTCATTAGGATAGATCTCTATTCTTAGTTCTAAGGTTCAAAGATAAAATAATCATTTAAATAAACTAAGAAAATTTATAAATTAATAAACTCAATGTTTCACCTATTGAGTAACCCAATTTTACTCAACATATGAACTCTAACCTAAGATCTATTCCTAGTCTTAGGTATTAAAACTCTTAATTACTAAGAGTATCTCTCATGATACACATCCTAACTAGTGTTATAAAACTTATGAAAAGATCTAGAAATAATTAAGGAAGGGAAGCACTCAAATTTTACTTAGGAATTTCCTTAAGGACTTTAAAATGAGATCTTGATCAAAAATCAAATTAAGGATTAAATTTATCTAATTTATATCCTAAATCACTTTATTTACGTTTGAAATGATTAGAATGTGATTTTAGGGTTTTAAAATGCTAAACCCTAATTTTGGGCAAAATTACCATTTTGCCCCTATTTAAGGGTCTAAATCTCATCTTTATGAATTTAGGATTAAATTCTGAATTTTAACAAAGTGGAATGATTACTTACTATCTAATATGAGTTTAGACAGTAAGATCATAAACTTTGGTTTAGTATTAATCCTTATAAGGTCAAATTAAGGAATTTGACCTATAAGGGAATATTGGTAATTTTACCCTTATGACATATAACTTTTCTGTCAGTTTATTAAAGGTTATACCCTAAGGTTTCCATAGAACCTAAAATTATTGAATTCTGATGTGTATTGACTAAATTATAGCCAAAACAAGTCTTAAGGTTTTTGTGTAATTAAGGATTTTTAATTAAGGGTCAAAATTACTAACTTTGTCAATTATGATTCAAATTGAGCAAAATTAGTGGCTATAGTTTACTATTGGTCCACTGATCACAACGACATGTGATAGGCTCAATTTGGACCTAAATTGGCTAAGTTATGACCTAGTTAGGGTTTAGGGTGATTAGTGAGTGATTAGTGAAATTAATCACCCAATCACTAATCCAACCCTACATTTAGGTTTTAATAGGTTCTAGGAGTTCTCTGAAACTTAAATTACTCAATTTGGATTACTAGATTTGCTAATATTCACTAATCAAGTTTTAAGGTAATTAGGGGTGATTAGCAATTCTAACCGTTGGATCCTAAATATTTTTGTAGATCTCTGTAGATTAGGTTTTTCTGATCTAAATTGGTAACTTATGGTTATTTGAAGTTCTAGGTCAAATTAGGCTAATTAGGGTTAGTTTTAAATGTCATTAGGCTCAAATTAATGCAAACAACAAGATTAATCCTATTAAAATGTTCCTTATGATTTTGTGAGTATTTTAAGACCCATATTGATATGTTTGGGTTAATGTGTACCAAGTTATAAGGGTTTGAATGAAATGAGAATTTTGATAATTTATTAATTACCTAAAATGTCACTAATCAAAATATAAGTCCGAATAGAAATTTGACTCTTTCATTTTATTCTTCTAATTTTACTGATTAATTTGGTATATTTATTTGTATAATTTGGATTTATATTTATTAAGATATTAGTGTTCAAAGTATTAGTATTTAATTGATTAAATTAAAGTTGAATAAATAAATCTTACTTAACAGATTTTTATCTGTATTTATCTCTAATATATATATATATATATATATATATATTTAAAATCTAACTCTTCTGCAGGTGGGCCCACCACATCAATGGATTTCGCTTGACCCGGCCCGCCCAAAAAATTAGGTCGCCCTCTTCGCCCACACAACACGCCGGATCGCTGAACTAGGGCAAGAAATTGATCGGTGCATCGTCATTGTGGAGGGTTGAATCACATGGTGACGGAAAGTACTCATCGAGGGCTTCCCAACCAAGGCCAAAATAAGAAATGAGGTGGCCCAAAACACTCATTACCTCTAACCCTAGGGATCGACCACGAACGGCAGCCGAGGGATCACTAGTGCGAATCAAACCAAACTATAATTTAGTTTGCCAATTGAATAAGATTACAGATGAATTAAGAAATCTGCGTTATGATTGTAGCATATGTTATTAGATAATAGGTTCAGAATGATCATCAATTGAAATGGAGAAGATTTGGGAACGGAGGTACCTGCTGGTTTCGGCGTGAGCATGAGAGGTGAGATCAGATTGAAAGAAAATCTTCATCTTCTAAGTCCTCGCTAATAATTGATCACCCTTAGAAGTTAGCGAGGCTTCAAAGCGGTGAATGGGATACCTGGCATGTCGAGAGGCGTCGCGTGCCCTCGCGACGGACATGCGCAGAGCGCACGGAGGAGACGAACACGGGCCGTCTTATCAGGACGGCCCGATCAACGGCTAGGATCGTGCCGTTCCAAGATTGATGGCAGAAGACGAACGGCGTCATTTCAAGTAACGGCGCCATTTAAGTTAATTATATATATATATATATATATATATATATATATTAATATTTAAATGATAATTAATAATTTTATTAATTAAAATTAACTATTTAAATGCATTCCAAAAATTCTCAATAAATCACCTCTAGCTAATTGAGGGGTGAGGAATGCAACGGCGCACTAAGATTTTTGATCCGACGAGTATTTAATTATTTGAATTTTCCGGATATTTAAATAATATTAAAATATTTGACGAAAATCCAACAACTTCCAAATGCATTCAAAACTTCACCCTTAACTAATTTGGGGGTGGTGAACGCAATGGCGAAGTCAGATTTTTAAGTTGATGTCAAAAATAAAAAGTCAATTTCTAGGGTTTTGAGATTTTCCAGAAATCTAGATTTGCTCTATTTGATTCCTGATTTGACCTAAATTTCAGAGATGAACTCTGAATGACTTAATTAAGATACTAAAACCATAATGAAGACTTAGATTAGTCTTAATTAACCTAGGTAACAACCTGGGTTGTTACAATATGCCTTACATTATTTACTTTACTTTTGAGGCATATCTTAGCCTCCTTTTGCTTAAATTATAAATATTGTTTATAGCTTTTCCATTTCTTATTATACTGCTAGTCACTCTTATTTTTATGTATTGTTTCTTGTAAAAAATATAAAGTGGTGATATTATAATACGTATAAAAATGTATCAGCCTAAAATGTACTTAGATAATTGTCTAACACAAGATTTTTTTTTTTTTGCTGGGGCCCTACATTGTGAAACTGACAATATCAGGTTTAGAGCAGGTTGAGGTTACAGTACCTGAGGAGGAGCCTTACTTGGAGGAGGAGCAGCAACTTGGACCTGAGGATATTTAGCTGTCGATTTTACCTGTGATGATGAGTGTATTTTCTCTTCTATTTGTTTAAACTTTAAATGTTGTAATAATACAGGTACGTATGACTGTATGTTTGGATTATTATATGCTTATATTCTAAGTTATGTTTCATATTTATTATATTATGATGCTTGGATGTCATTCTTTAATTTGCTTCTGCACTCTATAGGATTTAGTAGATAGTGACTGTTAGTTGATTCTGTGTTATTCCATCCCTAACAGGTGAATTGTAGATTCCATCCTAATCTAATTATAAGTGAGGGGTTAACCAGAGTGACACTCCACCCTTGACTTAATCCTTGTAGATTAAGGGGTGGGGCGCCACAATCACCTTCAATTAATTGAATTTTCCTATAACAACAATTTTCAAGCAAACATTGAAATGGCTCCATATGAATCCCTTTATGGAAGAAGGTATATCACTCATTATTTGATAAAATAGAATGTTGAAATCAGATCTAATTCTTCAAGCAACAAAAAATTTTAAATTAATTCAGCATTGAATGAAAGCGGCTCAAGATAGGCAGAAGTAGTATTTTGATGCTCATCATCATCATGTAGAATTTTTTGTTGGAGAATTTGTATATTTGAAAGTACATCCATTTAGAGGAGTTTCAAGATTTGGAGTTTTTGAGAAATTAAGTTCAAAGTTTATCAATCCTTCCAAAGCCTTGAAATGAGTTGGCCAAGTGGCATATCAAATCAAACTTCCATCACATTTAAATCTAATACACGATGTATTTCACATCTCCTCATTAAGGAAATGCTTATCAGACCTTCAATGAGAGTGTAAGTAGAAGATATTAACTTGCAACCAAGTATTAGTTATGTGATTGAACTAGAAAAAATTCTAGATCGAGACAAAATTAGATTGAGAAAAAATGTATTCCCATGATAAATGTTTGATGGAAGAATTGCCGCAAAGAAGAAGCTACATGGAAAGAAGAATCAAGTATGAAGAAAGCATACCATCATTTATTTTGATAGTAAATGATTCTAAATCAAGTAGACTTCTTTAAAAATTTTAGATTGATGTCGGTGATATCCTTTCAAGCTGGAGAGAATGTAAAATAACAGATTTTCTTAAATTTAGTTTTCTAATTTATAAATTCACAATAAATTGACAAAATAAATATATAGGATTTCTAAGAATATTTTTAGAAAATTTTTGGCAATTTATTTGGAATTTTTCAATTTTCTATTATTTTCTAGTTATTTTATTATTTTATTTAATTAAGAAAAATATGCTAATTATTTTGACCTCTGATTGAAAGTCTGACTTCGCTATTGCGCTCATTACCCTTAATTAGCTATGAGTGATGTTTTAGATATTTTTGGAAGTCGTTAAATTTTATCAAATATTTTAATGTATTTTAATACCCCAAATATTAAGATAATTAAATTGATCTTGAAACCAAAATTTAACTTTACCGTTGCGTTCCTTACTCTCAAACTAGCTAACAATAAAATTTTGGAATTTTTTGGAGCTGGTTTAAATAACATAATTATAATTATTAAAATAATTATGTAATACATTAAATGGTGGGACCTACCACCTATTTAATTTAATCAAGCTTATCTCATCATCCAAGCCCATACCATTCTCCTTCCTTATCTTGACATAAATAGCAGCATTTATTTTCTTCATGCTGATAAAAAATCTCAAAGAAGCTAAGACAAATTCATTCAAAGCAAAGGAGACGTCCATCATCAAGGTTCTTCTTCTTCTTCCCGTCGCCCGATCGAAGGTACCCCCCCTCTACCTCTCGATTATTTTTTTTTACTTTATAATTAAATATTAAGACCCTTGCATGTCACTGTTAAGTCACCATCAGGCTCAATCGGGCTTGATCGAAGGCTCGAATTCGCATTAAATGGCAATAATGAACAGTAAAATTCAATATATTTTTTCGTATACCCGTTGCTAGAGCATCATGTTTTATGGTGTTAATGTACTCCAATCATTGATTTTGGTACCGTTATAAAGGTCTTAAAGAAAGCTTTCCATCGGCATATGGTACGCCCCGTGAGGTGCCATATTTTGGGAGTAATCGCGTGCCCTGGGTAACCTCCTCTCGGTTCATCCGTTCGTCCTCGTTTTGGATCAAGTCGGGTCGGACCTAACCCGCGGGTCAGCCCACGTGCACGTGACATGGCCTACATGCACATCGCTGGGTGCCAGCCGCGTGCCACGTGCATGTAGAATTAATGTTCCTTAGGAACAGTAATTTAAGGAGATTAAATTTAATTTAATTTAAATAGCAAACTTCAAATCTCCATAACTTTGCAATCACAAATCTAAACATAACAAAGTTACATCTCATTTTGCTCAAAAAAATGTAAGGAATATTTTGGTAGTATTAACTTTGTTGTTTGATGAATATTTTAACTAACACTTTTTTAGGCTAATTAAATATTCATTAAGCTCTAGAAATTAATTAGCTTATAACTTAGCCAATTTAGCTCTAAATTATATGATCCAACATACTATTTTAATCATAAAAATGTAAGGAATACTAATCTGTAAGAAAATTTTAATTTTTGTTATTAGATTTTTTAATTTAGTCTAATTATTCTAACAATATATTAGTGAATATTAGACTCATTAATTTTTCAAAATTCAAACTTTAAGTTTTTGATGACTCATAAAATAGAGAAGAATGCATTGGCACAGTTAAAATAATTTTTATGTAATTAATTCATTAATCACTCACTAATCACCTATTAATGAGCTTAAACCTCAATTTAATCTCATTAGCTTTAAAACTTAGCCAAATTGAGTGTCCTTAATGTTTATCTTTATATTAGACTATAAGAAAATATTTGGCATTAATAAAATTTAATTTAGAATCCTAAATCTTAAAATTACTTTTTGGACCCCTTTAAGAGAGGCATTTTGATCATTTTGGCCAAATATTAAATAAAGTAAATTTTAATAATTTAAATATGTTCATTATTTTTTAAATTAGTAACTTAATGATTTAAATTTAATAAAAATATTTAGATTATTTTCTTATTTTAAGAACTTAAATTACTAAATTTAGTGCTTAGAAACTTAAGATTATAATAATAAATAATAAATCATGTTAAATTATAAAATATTAAATTAATGAATTAAATCATTATTTGAAAAATCAAAAGAATTGATTTGGTTGTGTTTTTATCAAAATAGCTAGGTACATAGATATACTTATAAGTTTTATTTTAGCAAACCTACTTTGAGCCATTTTTATTAAAATCCTGCTTTTGCATTCTAATATGCTTATCGCTTATTAATTTGTAAGAATATTATTATAAGGCCTGTTGACAGCCCCTATAATATATTATTGTGGTATTTGTCTTTGAAGGATGGAAAGCAACTCTAATAATCTGTATATATTGGGCCTGTTGACAGCCCCTATAAGTCATATGGAGAGCTTTAGCCCTCTTTAGAAAGTGGACAAATCCAGATGAAAGACATACTATCAGTTCCTAATAATAAATAAGCTACTGACAGGTAGCAAGAAAGCTTCATAAAGGTTATGCCTACGGGTTTACTCATTTGGGCTCAGGGGTCTCCGGACTTGAGTTTATGCTACAAATGCTTATGATAAAATTTATTTTATATTTTTCTTATATTTTGAATGGAAGGCTAAAATGTATGGCAATAAGTAATTACATTGGCAAGTGCTTTATTTTCTTATATGTGCTGCAAAATTTTCTTCATATCACTCTCATATTGATTTATGTCTACTATAGGATGCTGAAATGTAACTCTTATAAGAGGGGTCTATGTACTCTTGCCCAACTTGCAACTGTTAATAATTTCTTAGGTTTTGATAATTAAACATTTGAAGATTTGCTTGAGAGTAAAAAAAGAGCTTGAATTTTAAGAAGTGTGCTGAAGGGAACAGTTTATTAAATCCTATTTTATAATAATAAACTTTTGTAATTTGTATATGTATGGCTATGTATGTATAATTATGGACTTATATTTATCTACTTCCATTATTGTTATGTATGTTCATAATTATAAAATTATTCTTTGGAAATTCTCAAACTCGATTCCCTGACCGTCACAAATGGATAATTAGCACTTCTAATTCAATGAATTAGAAATCAGAGGCTTGGCATCAAAAAAGTTCTTTGACCCCTTAAACAATAAGGATCTAAGCTATAGGACAAGCTAAAGCACCATTATTAGACTAGGCCCAATAATGAAGCCAAGGAATTGGCTACTAAGCTTTATACATGAAAAAACACTTAAATGTCATCTCCATTTAACTATGTGTGATCTCACCCTAAGGAGGGATTAGAATGAACTAATAATAGAATAAATCTATTCTATGGCTTCTACCACTAAAGAGATATTTATCTCTTGCTAAAGGATTCTTTTAAGGTAACAAGGGTAAATACCCAATTTTGATACTTAACCTTAAAAGGCATTAGGGAAAGCTAAAGTATCAAGTCACATAATGTGGCTTAACAACAAAAAGTTATAAAGAATACTAAAGACTACCCACACAAGCTATAAATTATGACTTGATCAGGGTAAAGGGTTCACTTAATCCATTTGGATAAGTACTATAAAGCTTAAGGAAATATTGAGGCTACAATCATAAGTCATAATTCATGATTTATGCCAAAAGTATAAAGCTATAAATTACATAAATTTAAATCAAATATTAGAAATAAATGCTTTATGTCATAATGAGCAGCTACAAACTCTAAACGAGATATTTGGGCAAGTAAAAGTTGCTACATAATATGCCAATTGGATAAGAGATGAATTTCATATCTAAAAATCACCTCAATGATTTCATTATTTGGTATATTTTTGTATAATTATGGTTATGGAGTCATCAAAATATAAAAAATATGAAGTTTGAGCAAAATTAGGCAATTCTGCGCACTACGGCGCTCTATAGCTCTTGCCTAGCCGAGAGTCAGGCGCTATAACATGCTGTGGTGTATTTCTGCGCTGCGGCGTGCTACAGCACTTTCAGGCGCTACAGCGCGCAACGATGGATTTTGGCGGATTTTGACATTGCGGCACGCTGTAGCGCCCTCCTGGACAAGAGCCAATCACCGCTGCGCGCTGTAGCACCAGATTTCTCGAGGTGCAAGAGTTGCAGCATGCTGCAGCACTTTCAGGCCCTATGATGCACTATAACACCATATTTCTCGATATGCGGGCGTTGCGGCGTACTGTAGCGCTTACCTGACCGAGAGCCAGATGCTACTGTGCGCTGTAGCGCTCGGCGGTCATTTTGCCTGGACAAAAAATGGGATGTCTTCCCTATTGCACCCAAATACTCTAGACTCAGGACACCTCAAGTGCGGTACCATATACTTATGGAAATGTCTTTCATACCAAAATCAAAATCAATATACTATTCTAACAATGCTAATAATGAAGTCCTAGGTCTAAGTATATATAAATTCTACTTGCAAAACTATTTTCTTAATGGACACAATGAGCTTCGATCAAGACTCCATACAATAACTATTCAAAATACCATTTCACAAATATTTTGATTAAGCCAATGGGAATAATAGCACAAGAAGGATACAAGAAAGAGGTACAAGGGAAGTACCTTGGCTTGCAAAAATGGAGATTTCTTCATGGGATCCTTAGGAGCTTGAGAATTTGAGAATTCCTTCAGCAGCTTAAGCAAATAAAAAAAATGGAGAATGGAGGCTGAGTGGGGCTCTCTTAAGGAGAAAGAAAGGCATGGGCTTAAACGGGATGAGAATGAACCATCCCATCAATAACATGGGAGAGAAGGAGCTCCTTGCGTGAAGAGACGAAGGCTGGCATACACAGGTAAGGAGGAAAGGGGCGCACGTAGGGGGAGTGGGTCCCAGCTCAAGAAAAATAAAAAAATAAAGGAATTGAAATTTTAAATAACCATTTTCCAATTTTAATTAACACGTTTTTAAAATTAAAATTGGACCGATAAATGAGCTTCAAAAAAAATCCCAAAAATTCACCCCAAACTAATTTGGGGTGAGGAACTCAATGCAAAGTCAGATTTTGATTTAAAGGTCAATTTAATTATCCTAATTTTCCAGGTAATTATTAAAATATTCGACGGAATATGAACGAATTTCAAAAATTCTCAAAACTTCACCCATAGCTAATTTTTGGGTGGGAATTCAATGGTAAAGTTATATTTTAATTTGGAGTTCAAAATAATTATCATATTTTTCTTAACTATTTAATTAGCCAAAATTATGGTTTTGTCCGATTGATTCCCAAATCGAACCAAAATATCGAGATTCACTTTTAATGATGATTAAAGACTAATGGAAGTGATCTAATACTAATTAGACTAATTTTAGCCTAAGTAACAACCATGGGTTGTTACAACGGGACAGTCAGATCCATCGATCTGAGTTGTCCCAGCAATTCTTTGGATTGAATCGGACATCATTTGTCACATAATCTGATCCAACCATTGGATCAGCTGCTAGATTCAATGGCTGGCCTCTCCTCTACAGACTCGCGAGCTAGCTCAAGTTCCCCAGCATCCGCGCTCCACATTTGCATGGAGTGGTACCCCTGCGCCTGCAAGCCTGCTCTACTCACCTGCTAGTGCCGCTCTCCTTCTCTGCCATTATCAGCCTGCTCCTCTAAGGAACTCCTCAGCCTACTAAATCCCTCCCACAATTTCTTCAGAGACTATTGGACCCTATTCTTCTTCTCCTTCTCCTTCTTGATTCTTAAAATTCCAGCGACCTCAGTGGCTGGAGCCGTCAACCATAACCATCCATCAACTTCTAGCTATCAGTTGAGCTATATTAACCAGTGGGAGCTTCCAGCCTTGACTAATTGGGTTTGAGGTGATCTGCGTCTGCATTTGAAGGAGCGATGAATCGGTAAAATTGAACGTTGCCAGGTACTCCATTAACCGAGTACATTTTGTCTACTGTTGCATTTCATTGCTCTAACGGCTATTCCTTGATGGCTTGAACAAACCTCAGCATCGATCGAGTTTTATTGGACCCGATCGAGTGGCTGAGGGCACGAGCCTGTACAGTGGGGTACAGTGCTCGATCCCTTCTATTGAAATCGGTGAATCTTTCTGCCCAAATACCTTCAATGCAGTGTATTATGATGTAATTTCCCTTTAATATAGTTTTGATTGTTAATTTAATATCATTTTGAATCATTGGACAGCCTCAATCAGGCTCTATCAAGCCCGATTGAAGCTTGAAAGAGCGCGAATAAATAGTCCCCTACAATGCACTCACAATACCTATTTAGGGTATCACCTATTTAGCAATCACAATTGAAATCCATTATGGCTTTTGAGTTTAATGGTAGGGCTCGACGTTGTGATTTTTTTGGGCTATGGTTCAAGTTCTGTGAAGATCAGGTTATGGGAAATTCAGGGTTTCTATGAAACCATAAACTTCTAATTCCGTCGCTTTCGTTCGTCTCTGTGTCGAGATGATGGAGCTAAAGCGTGGGTCGGGCCAACCTAGGGCCCGCGCAGTGCGACACTGCGGACCCGTCGGGCCCCGATCGACCCGTGCATTTTTGGAGCTGGCTGACTCGTCGGGTCCTGGTTGATCCGACAAGACCCGAGTGTGAAGACCCACTTAAGTAGTAATAAGTCAAACTCTTAAACATCGAGGCGCCTTTTCAGATAACGGTGGAGTTTCTGATAAGAACTCCAAAGTTAAGCGTGCTCAGGTGGGAGCACTCCCAGGATGGGTGACCTGCTGGGAAGTTATCTTCTAATGGCAAAACCATGAGGCCTTTAGGCCAAAGTGCATAATACCTTAGTGTTAAGAGTTTGGGTTATTACAAATGGTATTAGAGCAAATCATAGGGTGTCAGATATGAGCTAAGTGCCATACAGGGCAAAGTACCACTTCATGTGAGCAGCCTCTTGAACCCATGATAGTTAAGGTGCTACATGGTTGTGGGTACCTCTTGAGCCTGTATGGGTCACCTCTAGTCCTGCTGGGAAGTTATCTTCTAATGGCAAAACCATGAGGCCTTTAGGCCAAAGTGCACAATACCTTAGTGTTAAGAGTTTGGGTTATTACAAATGGTATTAGAGCAAATCATAGGGTGTCAGATATGAGCTAAGTGCCATACAGGGCAAAGTACCACTTCATGTGAGCAGCCTCTTGAACCCATAATAGTTAAGGTGCTACATGGTTGTGGGTACCTCTTGAGCCTGTATGGGTCACCTCTAGTCCTATCTACCCAATGGATGGTTCTTGGATCTGTGTGTGGATACTGACGAGGACGTCAGTTACTTAAGTTGGGGAGATTGTGAAGACCCACTTAAGTAGTAATAAGTGAAACTCTTAAACATCGAGGTACCTTTTTAGATAACGGTGGAGTTCCTGATAAGAACTCCAAAGTTAAGCGTGCTCAGGTGGGAGCACTTCCAGGATAGGTGATCTACTGGGAAGTTATCTTCTGAGGGCAAAATCGTGAGGCCTTTCTGGCCAAAGCGGACAATACCTTGGTGCTTAAGAGTTTGGGTTGTTTAACCGAGGCCATTTAATGGAATAATGCAATTAAATTTAATGCAACCCTAAGTTCAAACTTTAGGAAAATAACATAAAATTAGAGTTTACCATATTTCTATTAATACTCATCAAAATATAGCAAACTTATTGTGGCGACCGGGAATCGAAGTTCGAGAGTCTTTAAAGTACAATTCATCTCAAATGGAAGTATATACATCTTTATGATTCAAAAAGGACAAAATAAAATAAAATAATAAGTCATAGTCCTTTTATACATAGAGCCAAAATATATATGAAAAGTTACAACAGCTTGAATTTTTACAAAATAAAATATCTACATTCTTCTTGCTTCTTTAAATTCTTCTTCTTTTAATTTGGCAGATCTTCTAAGTTCTTTAATTATCAAAACCTGAAAAAATTCAGTTTACCAGTCAGATAGGAGTACGCAAATTGTTCTTATAAGAATAAATCTAGCATCCTATAATAGGTAAGAATCACATATGAAAATGACTGAAAATAAAATTGCAAATAAAGTAAGCAATTTCCAAATGCAATTTCTGCCCTGCAAAATAGCTGTGAAAATCAATATATATGAAATAAATTTTATCAAAAGCATATGTAACAATAAGTCGAGTCCGGAGACCGCTAAGCCCAAATGGGTAAACTCATAGGCATAAATCTGTAGGAAGCTTATCTCACCACCCGTCGGTAGCTTACTCAAATTAGGAACTGATGGTGTGTCTTTCCTCTGGATTTGCCTACTTCCTACAAGAGGCTAAATCCCTCCATATAACTCCTAGGGGCTTGCTAGCTAGCCCAATCTGTACAGATTTCAGTTTTGTATTCCACCCTCCAAAGATAAACACCACAAAATATATATAAATTCTTTTTGTTACATGCTTTTTGATATAATTCTTTTGCAGATTAAAATGCGGTAAGCAGTGCAAATAATACTCAAATGAAAAAATGGCTCAAATAAGAATACTGAAATAAGACTTATAAGTAAATTTGCGTACCTGACTTATTTTGATAAAAATCAACCAAATTTAATTTCCTTGATCTGCCAAAATAATGAAATTATTAATTTAATATCTTTATCATGATTTGTTTATAAAATGACTATTTTGAATTATTTAAGTTATATAATTATTTATGCCTTATAAGGTCAAATTGGGAATTTGACCTTATAAGGGCATCTTAGTAATTCTACCCTTAGTGAAATATAAATTTTCTATTAGTTTAATGTAGATTATGTCCTAAGGTTTCTATAGAGTCTAAAATCATTCAATTCTGGCATGAATTGGCTAAGTTATAGCTAATCTAATTTCTAGAGTTAATAATTAGGGTTTGATATAATTAGAGAGTGATTAGTGAGTGATTAGTGTTTTATTCACAAAATTATTAAACAAATTATATATTTAGGTTTTAATTCACTTTATAAGTTATTTAAAACTAAAATCACTTAATTTGGATTATTATATTTGCTAATATTTATTAATCAAGTTTTAAAGTAATTAGGGTTTAACTAAAAGATCTAACCGTTGGATCCTAAATATTTTTGTAGTTTACAAAAATTTAGGTTCTTCTGATCTAAATAGATATTTTGATCACCTAATTTGGAGCTAAATTGATTAACTTATGGATTTTTGAAGTTCTAGGTTAAATTAAGTTAATTAGGGTTATGTCCTAATTGTGATTAGTTAAATTTTAATCCAAATAGTAAAATTAATACTTCTAAATTATTCTTTATGTTTTTCTGATAAATTTGATATATTTATTTGTATAATTTGGTTAAATATTTTAGAAGTTATGAATTTATAAAGTTTGCTAATTTAAGTGATTTAATTATATTACACTAATATTTAATATCTAATATTTCTGTTTTTAAAAATCATATATATCTTAATAAATTTACTGTTCTAATCTATTTAAATTTGTAAAAGTGTTCTGCATTTTATATATATGTTTATATATATTTATATATTTATGTTAATTATTTATTTTATTTTATCTATTTTTATTATTTTATAATAATTAATATTACTTTTCTATAAATATATATCTGTTTATTTATGTATTTATTTTACTTATTATATTTGAATATATTATTTTTATTTAATCTGTTTTATTTAATTATATTTTAATTTATTTCATTTTGATTTTTATTCTCTGTTTTTATATATTTTTGTTGTTTATTTAATACTAATTATATATTTATAATATATATCTATATATTTGCAGGTGGGCCCTACGCATTAAACTAGATCAGACGGCGGCAAGCCCCGAGGCCACGTGTCGCCTTGTGATTCGTTCACAAGGTGCAGATGGGCCCACATGCTGCCGCAGGATTTGCCAGCTGGCCTGTCTTTGTTCGCTAAGCGGGACCCACCTTCTGCGTCTGACTTACGCACGCCAAACACGGGTTCGTAGTTCGGGCCCGACTCGAAATCGTCTTCCTCTACGCAGAGATGCCCGAGCCTGGAGCTCTAGGGAACGAGGATCGCCTGTCCTCCCGGCGGTGAAACAACCAGGCCCGCACGTCGTTGGATGGCCACTGAAGAGGGCTTCCTAATGGTGGTTTATTCAACGGCTAAAGAGTTCTCCATCGCTTGATAAATCCTAACCCTAGCATCCTCTGCCGAGACGAACGAGACGGGTTTCACGGCAGTAGATTTTAAATCAAACAACAACCGTTTGCTTAATTGATTATATGCAATAATATAACAACTCATATATTGATTTAAGTAAGATGATTGAAGGAGTTTAAGCACCTGATATAGTTAAAATGATGCTCCGTCGAATGAGGTAAGAAATTGATATGGCGAGTTTTAAGTTCCCAGATGAATTTTGAGTGAGGGAATCTTCGATTAAGACTTCCATTTGAATTTTATTGAGCTTTGGAAGCGGTGGATCGACACGAAGCGTGGAGTATTCGGCGACGCGCGTCTTCTCCTTCGCCGCGTGTCCATTCGCAGAGTCGTGCGTAACTCTTAGAGACGATGAGTCTCGACCGTCTGATCGTTCGATCAGACGGTTCGAAGACTCCGTCTTCTTCAAACGGTTGCAGAAGGAAAAGGGGAACATCGTTTCTTTAAGTGAACGGTGCCGTTTATTTTAATTTAATAATTAAAATTATTTAATGAATTTAATTAATTAAACTTAATTTAATAATTATTTTCCAAAAATTTTAAAAATATCATTTCTAACTAATTGAGGGCTTCTGAACACAATGGTGCACTCAAATTTTTTATCCGATAAGTATTTAATTACTCGAATTTTCAGGTATTTAAATAATATTAAAATATTCGACAAAATTTTAATGACTTCCAAATGCGTTCAAAACTTCACTCCTAACTAATTTGCAGATGATGAACACAATGGTGAAGTCAGATTTTCAATCTGAAGTCAAATTTATTTAAATATTAATAAACAATTGAAAATAAAATTTTGGTATTTTACACTTATATACTATTTTGATCAGGAGAATATGTAGAACACGAAAAATGTAATAATATTTATATTTCTTTAAATGGTTTTGCTAATTATTACCTAATTAACCTAGATCTTGTTTAGGGCATAACCTAGATCCGTTAAGAACCTTTATGTGCTAAGTAACATTTTTTCACTTAAGAGTTTAACCATTCCTTTAAGGTTACATTCAACTTAGTTGAGCATTAGTATCCTTCTTTTAGTTGCTTTCCTTACAAAGTGATGATTATAATTTTGTTTGTGAAGTTTCTATTGGTTACCTTAGTCTAGCCTTTGCTTGTAGAGAATTCTGGAGATTTAGTCTTAAACCTTAAGTTTGATATTGAATTCTAGGTTCGGAATCCTAATGATCTTAAGTAACCTTAAGCCTTAGCCTTTCATCCTTTGATTTAGTTAAGAATCCTGAATTACTGGATAAGATCTTATGTCTTAATTTATTAGATGTCCTTAGAACCTCATTAATATAATTCTAAGATTAGATTATTTAAGGACTTGGAATTGGTTTGATTCTCAATAAATTAAGCACTTAGAACAGGTTTAGATTAATTAAGGACTAAGATTAGAATAATTAAGGGCTTAGAATAGGGTTAGTCTTAAACCTTAACTAAGGACTTGACACATACTCATTAAAAAGAGTTGTGTCTAGTTCAGGAACTCATCTCAGTCTTTTAGATGTACTTGACTCCTCAACTACTTCTAGACGTGTCCACAAAAGTAAAGTAAAATAATTAAAAATGACTTGCATATGTATGTCTGCCTCTTCAGTTCAATATAATTCAGTTTTATTTTAGATCTGAGTAGTTAAATGATTTCATGATATGTACTGCTCAATTTTAGTTACAGTGGCTTTATTAGTCATGCTCTGATATGATAGTTTTACTTCTTTTACTTTCAATATATGTATGCTCTTACTTCAGTTTCAGTTTCTTATGCAAACTTACTAATACTTATATGCATGTTAGAATGATAGTCCTAATTTTTGTTTGACTTGGTCTATTGTATGTATCATTATTCATTTATACAATTTATTAAGCATAACTTTTAATGATCATATTCCTACTATGATATTTATTTCAGTCATTATACATACTTTAGTATTATATATATTACTGCATAACCTTATTGTAGCTACTAGTCTTGAGGTATGTTTCTTTACTTGCATTATTTTGATAAGTTATAAGTGTTTTATTTTTAGCTTCTCATTTACTTATGGCCTATTGCACCTTTAGTTTGTTGTTATTGTTAAATGTGATATCCTAAAATTATAGGATTCATTAAATAACTTAAAATGTACTTAGACAATTATCAAACATAATTTTTTTTTCTTGGCTGTGGCCCTGGCATGTGAAACCGACATGTCAAACTTGAAGCTTTTTAAGGAGGTTGCACCAAGTAAGGAGCTTAGCCAGAAGGATGATCATGTTGTTGTAGTTTAGATCTTTTATTTTGCCTTTTTAAGAGGATGAGTGTTTTATTTATGAGTTAAATATTTATTCTTAAGTTGTAATAATTTAGGAATTGTATGTATTTTTTTTCTTGCACTTTCATTTTAGGCTGACTTGTGTTACTTACATTTGGAATATGGATATGGATGTTATTTTTCTTGCTTTTGCTCTATGTTATTCATTTATGTTCATTTAGTGATTAGTTTATAAGCAGGTGGCAAACTCTGCAATTATTGGCAGATTAGTGAAAGACCTAATTTGGTAATAATTGAGGGTCTATCCAGTGACAACTCAATCGTAATCATGTTAACATATATGTTATTTTAATTATAGAGGTTTAGTCTTATACTAAGCGATTTGAAGCAATATGGAAGGAAGACTTCAAGTACGACCAAAGTCATGGAAGATTTGTGAATGGTGTGGTGTGTCTTTAAAAGGAGCACTATTACTTGATAAGATTCTCACGTACCCATCTTTTAGAGGACTCAATTTTCCTATGTTGACCAAGGAATTGTTGTATTGGGTAGCCACAACCTTAGATATCATTGAATGCTCAGACAATGTTCATCTACAGATCGTAGTCTTTCTTCTATAGGAAGGAGCTAAGAAATGGTGGGAGACAATCAACTGGAAACTCACAAGGAAATGCATGAGAGAGCATCATTATATCACCTACATCAATTTTTGTATTGCTTTTGCTACATAATATTTTGGATGATTGTAATCATTGTAGTAGTTCTATCATAGCCGATTTTATATTTCCTTAGCACGATGTAGTACTTTTTCAATTTATCTTTAATATTAATACTACCATCTTTTGTACTCCCAAGTTTAATGGGTAAGAAATTTGCATGCTTATTCTTTGAATGATGAATGCCTTCTTCTCCTTAATTCAAAAATGGTGATCATCATTAAATAAATAAAATGAATTCTGATTTTCCTTCGATGACTACTCCCATTAAGATGATTGTTGCCTCTAGCAACACTTCTGAAGAAATCAACTCTCTTATGGGCATGGTAAATGCTTTGGTTGAAAACCAGACCCAACAATCTCAGATGTTTCAATCTTAGCCCAAACCCTAGTCGTCAATGCTGCAGTCCTAATGGTTCCAATTGTATTCACTTCTCATCATTCTGCTGTTGGAATTCTGCATAATTTTTTGAGGTTGAGAACTCCAACCTTCAGTAGAAACCTATCGCCCATGGATACAACATGCACGCTAAAACTGGTGGAGAAAAATCTCACCAGTATTAAGTGTCCTAATCCCAAAGTCATTCACCTTTCTATGCACCTGTTCCAAGAAGAAGCCCAGTATTGGTGGGATAATGAAAGAAACTCTCACTTTGCCAACTTTAATATTGAGGATATTCCGTTGGATTCGTTCGTCAAAGCCCTTAAAGCATAATTCATTCCAGCGTCTGCTCAGAATATTCTAGAGGACACCCTATTGCAAATGAAATAAGGTGGTCGACCTGCATTTTGCCTCAAGCCTAGTGAGAGTAGGACGACAGTCGAGAAAAGATTATGTCCATAGAATTCATGATTGGATTCAACGGCCTGATCTAGCCCCATGGTTATGGTGGATTTTGGACCATCCAATTCTATTTTAAAATAGACATATGGCTAGGATTTATGTGCTGTTATTTGTTGTTTGGCCTGTAATGAGAGAACCCCGAGGTTGGTTTTTGGCAGATTAGGGTCATTAGATTGATTCATCTGATGTCCCAGAAGGCGCTAATTTAGTGTCCCATGTTCGAGAATTAAACAAATTTAAAATTTAATAAATCAATTAAATTTATTGATTTAGTTTGAATTTTGAGCACTTTTCCTCCATTTTGCGTCCAAAAAATATGAAACATTCACCCCTAGCTAATTTAGGGGTGATAATTCAAAAATAGCAAAATTTACTTTTCTGAGATCAATTTATTAATAGTATTAAAATATTAAAAAAATTATTTTTGTGATGTTTTTGATTCCTTTGCTCTTGGGCGGGTGTTTTTGACAAAGTGGTTAGGTCATAAAGTAACTTAATTTGCCTTGATAATTTATGTAAAACGTTACAGACATGGCCTTTATTAAGCTAATTTTCTCGCACAATAAACCTTAGCAACCTTGTAATGACATGCTATTGGATTAGAGAAGCTAAACCAATATTTGGTGTTACTGTTACTTTTTTATATTTGATTAGATGGGCTAATCTAATATAAGGATTCATATTTGCCATGAGTCCATCTTATTGAGGTGTAAGACGATAATAAATGCGTGCATTTGAGGGAAAAATAACATATTATCCATAATCTCATACATCCAAAACAAAATAGTTTATTACAACTAATTTTCAATAAAGAAAGCTCACATCCTCACTAGAATTAAAAATGAAAAAATAAAGAAACAAAGTAGCTAACTACCCTTGAACTGGCTCCTCCTCTAAAGTTATCACGTTATCGGGCTCCTGATCTGACATATTGGTATCAAATGCTAGGGCACATCCAAAAAAATAGAAATTTGATTAATCATATTGTCTAAATATATTTTATGCTCTTAATCTACATTTTTTTAGATATCACATTTTATTTACAATTAATTTGAGTAAAGAAGAGCAAATTGTAAAAGTACTACATGTAAGAAAAATAACTAAAGCAAAAGTGAACAGTACAATATACAATATATTTCTAAACAATGCAAGAACTATTACTACACATGGGTATAAATGTATATAAATAAAAGCTCAATGAAATCTGCAAAATATGATCAATACAAGTATACATACCAAGTGTTGAATGTATTGTACAAAAAGAAAGATGGTGAAAAGTGAATAGCATATGAGCCATACTGAACTCATAAAGTACAATACAAAGTAAAATTGTAAATATGTAAAAAATTCCTGAAAAGTATATATAAAATATGCAATGTAGTGTTAATATAAATATACATGAACCAAAGTGTACAATACTAAGAAACTGTACCATAATACAAATTATTAATGTTAAAATTTATTTTATTGAGTTGTTCTACAGGTACTATATAGAATAAGTGAGGAGCTAGGCACATCTACCTAACCAATTGAGTTCGATGTTCCTGAATGACATACGTAAGCTCTAGAATATGTGCAATCTCCTGATCTCTCCATTATGATGATCTAGTGTTATATTAGGTGTTCCGACCCAACACTGAGTATCACTATAGTACTTAATACTGGATTATCATACCTTAACCACTATTAAGCACTATTAGAGGCAAATGATCTATAAAATAGAAAATATAGATATATTTTCCATACATAGAGACATTTATTACGAGCACATTCATCCAATTAAATAAAAGAAAAACATTCATCGAATTAAAATTAATAAAATGTCCAAATATATTAAGTGATACAGTATTGCAATAATTAAAAGCACTAATCCTCACACGATAAAAAAAATATATAACTAATAAAATCTTTAAGTTTGCTCCTGATCATCTAGCTCCACTCCAAGCTTATGGTCTATCATATTTGATTTTTAATATGAACAATACATATAATAAGGAATATTGGAATTAAAAGTAAAAAGGCATAAAAAGTTAAGATAAATGGATGTGCTAATGCACACTATGTTTTCCTGCAAAATACTAATTAAGCAATCATAATGTTTATATAGTAGCTGTATAAAATATTTTCTAGCAACCTAGATACAAGTATGATGCTGAAGCTAAAACTGAATTGTAGTAAATAAATATAACTGTAAAACAATAAATGCAATTTGATAAAACATTTTGTATAATATATTCATAATATTCTTAATTCAATAGTACTAAAATCACTGAATTTTAACTCGTATTTATTTTCCTAATTTTAAATATTCAAAATTTAATTCAGAAGTATCCGTTAAAAAAAGTCCATACAATCTGTAATGTTATGTTATTTAAAACATCAATATTAGAGTTGTTTAGTTCAATGCTCTCATCCATATGACATCTCAAAATTTTGAAATTGCCACTATAAAATGCTATATGAATGTCAGCCAAAGAATGTTGGACAAATTTGGTCGACATTCAGATAGCATCGTGGACAATCTATTTTGCAACATCTCAGGTATGGTAGAGTGCATCGTCAGGACCGAACACAAAGTTGTTGTTCCGCCTCCACAAATGCAGTCACCTTTTTAGCTACGACTTTCCCTTCTTCATCGTCCCCATCACAACAAATGCACGTGCTCCCGGATCAAACGTGTTTGCTAGCCTTTTTACGTCGTTGTGGACGATGAGTGTGCATGTTACCAGATCAGACACATTCTTCCTGTATATATGTTCTCCTTCGAGTGTGCCCCTGGTATAGTCAAATGCCGCCCGCAGTGAGCCAAACTTTATCATTGTTGATCGTGCTCTGGGTATAGGCTGAGCCTTTTCTTTTTGGAAAATGCTTTTTTAATTAAGTTCTTCTATTTACTTGAAGGGTATTGTAGCGTCATACCCCGTCGCCACGGGCAAAAGAGACAGTTATAATCAATTTCGGCGGCGGAGCGACGCGCCACTCGGGAAGGAATATCCCGTCTCCCCGAATAGCTGAAAACCAAACCCCTCTGAAGAGCTGCTGACTCAACCTCAAGGAGGGTTGAGAACTAATACTTAAGATAAGAGTAGTATCCTTATCTCAAGTATTAGGCAGATACATACATTGGATTTAGAATATAATAAGAATCCAATATATGTATAAGATATCAGCATTTCCAGTATACTGATCACATCATAATACTAAGTATAAGTAGTATATAACAAAGTGCAGAAGCTTAAAGCAAACATCCAGAAACATTCATTACAGAAGTTGTCTGAAAATGTTCGTCTCAGAAAAGAAAAAAAAAACATCCAGAGTTATTACAACCATTTTACTGAAACCTACATAAAACTAAATACTAAACTGAAAATACTAAGTAGAAAAGTAAAATTGAAGAAGAGTCCACTAGTGTTCCACGGGCTCCTTCTGAATCTCCTGGGTGTCCTCCTGACCTGGCTCAATATAATGCTCAAGATCTAGCAAACTGACGGATCCCAAAAGTACCTCATGTTAGACTTATGTCTAACACATCGAAACTAATCTAAATAGTTCTAATTATTTATTTAATATTTGCATAATATAATTAAATCTACAGATATACTGTAAAGGTAACTGAAAGCATAAAACTATATAAAACTATACAAAATTAAAGTAAGGTGAAGTAAAGTAAAACTGAGCTGTAAACTAAATACTGAAATAAAACCAAAAATAGTAATAGATCTGAGACTGAGTAGTGATCTGTAAAACTATGTTGTATGTCACTAAAATTGTGCATCTGAATATGCCACAACACTATATGCCACTGATATGCAACCAAAATATCACTGAACTGCTATGAGTAGTACGGTCCAATGTACACATACATCCAATTAGGAATACTATTTACTAATGATGCAATGCATCCTAAAATTCCCTAGTCAATGTATGCAATATTCTGTAACCCATAAATCATCACTGATACTCATACATCATTCTGATACTCACACATCATGCTTATACTTATGCTCACGCTTATGAGATAAATCTAAAAAAATACTTTGAAATTCGATAATGAATTCAATGTCTCTATTGTGCAGAATCCTGCTAAAAGGATTCTGACTCCTAAAATTCTAACTTCGATAATTGGTTAAAGTGGACAGCTTACTTGAAAATCATTAGCTGGGATGATTGTATACACATATTTAGCATATTTGTAAGAAAGATGGATTTAACCCTTAGCTTATTTAAACTGCACTTATTGAAGTGCACTACGATAGGAGGCAGAACTCGGTCACAGTTTATATCTCAAGCTAAGCCGTTAAATGTCCTAATTATAAGCATACTTAGTGTCCTACGCAAAGTGATTTGAGATACTTAGTTTGCTTAAACTGCACTTATCGAAGGACACTATGATAGGAGGCAGAACCCGGTCGCAATTTACATCTCAAACTAAAAATCTTGTTCACTAATTGTAACACTCTTAATCTTGGAAAATTTACTCTAATGGGACTGTATTCATCTAATCCCTCGGGATAGCACCTGGTCATAAGTCCACATTAGAGTGAATCAACCAATCATGAATATTACTGAAATAATCCAGTACTATGGGTATACCCTACTATACTCATTTAATAATTTGGGTTTAGAAGATTCTATTTAATCAACAAGAATTTATCAAAGCTATTAATCCTTACCATAAATGGGTGAGTCCTATACAAGGCTCTAAAGATATAATCAAAGATCACTTAATATAGGTTACTACTATAAGGAATAAGTCTCATTTTAAATACTTTAGGTGATTCCTACCACAAGATATCAAGTTTAACTTCTAAAGTTATGAAAGATCATCTAAGTTTTTACCTCAATAAATTACAAAAGCTCTCACTACCTCAAGGTATTAATAATTAAGGTCTTTAAACATTTCAATAATGATCCTATAGCAAAACCCTTAAGATCTCACTTTTCTACTTCTTAAGCTAACATTCAAGGTTACTTATTAGTCTTGGATTGAAGTGATCAGATCAAATGAATAAATCCATCTAATCCTTTATTATTCTATAATCATGGGATGAAATCAAAGATCTTATTAGAATTAGATCATTTTATAAATTATTACAATTTTATTTTCATCTTATGTTAATAGTCTTATATTTTAGATTCAGATGATTCAATCACATATATTTGATATTAACCTTAGCACTTCTAATTTAATAATTTAAGATCAATACTGAATTAGATGCATTATTAGAATAATGTTAATTAAATTATTTTTCAATCAAGTTAATTAATTAAGTGATTAAAGTTTAGATCTTAATCAAGATAAGTTAGGATTTAACCCCTAACCCTTCTACCATTAAGACCAAAGGTTACTTTTAAAGGTCAATGATAAATTAATGTATTATTAGTGTATTATTGATGGCAATTTCAGGTTTGGATTAAGTATCATCTACTTAATCAAGTTATTATAATTATTATGTTCAATTATAGTTCAATATTAATTTAAGTACATTTAGGTGTCCAAATAATATTAAATTTCTCTAACATACATTCTAAAATCATAAAAGCATAAAAATGTAAATTTGACATAAAATGAAAAGTAATTAAGGCTAACTAATTCCAAATCAACCAAAAGAGTTAGCACTTGATTACAAATATAAATGACTTAAGTTTCATACCATTTAGTTATTATGATTATACCTATTCAATACAAGCTTCTAAGGATTCTATTATCTAGCAATTAGCATAATACAATTAAAATTTATGATAGGTTTTGAGCACTTGATAAAGATGAAAAAGTTTCAAACTTAATTTTCATATAGAATTTTATGCAATATTCAATTTTAACTAAAATAGGTTGATTGAAAGATAAATTAGCATAATACAATGGACGAAAATAGAGCATGCATTTTTCGAATAAATGAGCTACCTCAATGAGCCTTAATGGCTTCCATACATGTTTATAGACTTTTAGAGATATATTCAAACATTGTAGTAACATAAAAGAGACAAAGATATGAACAAATGGGTATCTTAGCCTTGCAAGGGGGTAGAGGAAGAAAGAACTTTTATCTTTCTCTAAGCCTTAGAGATGAGCTTCTTCTTTCAGTACAAGGGATCAATTGAGAAGAAGATGAGAAAATTTTCAGCAAGCAAGAGAAGAGGGGCTGTGCTTTTCTTTTAAAGGAGGAGAGTGAGATGGAGGCTTCATCACGAGCTAGGGGCTAGGATGTGAAGAGACATCCTACTTGCCTATGGAGGGCATGGCTAAGAGGAGAGGGAGGGATAGCCTCAAGTGACTTTCATGGGGGAGAAAATAGCCAACCAAAATTAAGGGAGGAAAGAGAGATTAAATGCAAATTAAAGAATAATTAATTATTATTCATAATTTTTATTTTATTAAAAATTCGGATTAATTAAACGTCCGAAAAATCCCAAAAATTCACCGCTAGCTAATTTGGGGGTGAGGAATTCAAGGGTGAAGTCGGATTTCGATTCCGACGATTATTTAATTATGCTAATTTTCAGGATATTTAATTATATTAAAATATTCACAAAAATCCGACGACTTCCAAATGCGTCCAAAACATCACCCCTAGATAATTTGGGGGTGACGATCGCAGCGGCGAAGTCGGATTTCGATCTCGATGTCAAAATAAATACCTCAAATTTCTAATTAATTAAGTATTAAAATATTCCAAAATAATCGATTGAGCTCCGTATTACTCTAAACCTTCAAGGTTTTGTTCTAATAACTAGATGAGCTTAATTAAATGATGATTACTATACGATTAGGCTAAAATTTAGTTGAGTAACAACTTTGGATTATTACATGTATATTTTCTTAAGAAGTTTTGAATATATTGCACTCCAATTTTTTGCTAATTTTCTATATTAGCATCTTCCTATTGAAGATAATCTTATCTTTTGCGTAACATAATATAAAAGAGAGTGAATCAAATATAATATATTTGAATAACAGTGGCATGCTATTAAAATAAAACCTATTATATGAATTACAGTGCCATTTGAATAACTTGTTATTTGGCATCTTAATAATTTTTTACATTATTTCAAACCAATGTGGATGATTTAGCTTTCCCCGGCATGGATGGTAGGCAGTGGATTGTAGAGAAGATGGTGGAAGATGAAGGTGAAAACCGAACAACCCTTTCCCACCTCTAAACCGAGACGAGGAGATGATTCAGAGAGTTTTTGTAGGGCGTTGGCGAGGGAACTCGCCTCTAATGACGATCTAGGGATTTTTCACCGAATCATGAAAGCAAAAGCTGCAGAGGAGAAGCTGCCATTTAGGGATTTTTGGTAAGGCGTGGGCGCATCCAATGAGAAGAAGACCGCCGATTTAGGGTTTTCTCTCACGGCTCTAGCTCGTGAAGAATGGCTGCAGCTGCTCTCGTGGAGCAAAAGAAGCTCGAACCAAGGATTTGGGCATTGCCGAGGGGGAAGGAAAAGAAGGCGGGATGATTTTGACGCGGAGGCTGAAGCGTTTCTTTCTTTTTCTCTTTTTTTAAATAGTTTTTTTTAATGTAGAATTAATTATGTATTATCTTGTTGAAACGTTGACCAGCCTTATCAAGACTTCTTAGTTTTTTATTTCAAGTAAATTTTTAATTTTTGGTGTGGGCTCATCACTATATTTATACATTAACATATATTAATATATATATATATATATATATATATATATATGTGTGATGGATTAATTTAAATAGATTATTAGTTTTTTTTTTTTTTTGTAAAGTTTATATACAAAAATTAAAAAAATAAAATTTTTTATATTGATCTTTAATATTTTTTTGATATATATTTTTATGTAAGAATAATATTTTTATATAAATAATTTATAAAAATATAATTAAAAATTTCTTTTATTTTTACACGTAAATAGTTTATTTTCTAAGAAATTAAATAATACCATTATTCACAAGAAATAGTACTGAATTACATTTATTTGTTTTCACAATGGGGGCTAATAGACAAATAATCGGTATCCTTTTCAATTGAAAAAGGCAAACCTAGCTCTTCGCATTTGCGCATTGCGATGCCGCGGAGTAATCTTGCCTTCTTGTCGATTTCCATAACGCCTTCGCCCCGTCCATCTGTCCCTAGCGTTACCGTTGATATAAGCCCGACCCCCTCTCAGAAAACATCCATTCTATTCACCAATTCAGCACACGGATTAAAGCTGCGATTCCCAAACCAAGTTCCGCATCGTATCTTTTCAGCACGCGGATTAAAGCTGAGCAGAAAAGTAAAAGAGTTGCTGGTCTGCGCCTTGTTCCTCGGTCTGAGATGCTGCCGAGGGTTTGCCATGCTGAAGATGGCAAGGATTCTCTGCAGAGAATCAAGCACAGGGGTTGTTTCCTTTGTATTGCCAAGTGCTTTGCTCCGTTCTTCCTTCTGACCGCTGCCCTCTTAACCTTTGGCGCTCGATTCTTCGATGCTCAGATTTTTAAATTGCAGCCCCCAAATTCTGGATTGTTTCCTTGTGTAGCTGTGGAGCCGAGCGGTCTTGATCGTTTGATCAAGCCGCCTTCTTCTCTGTGGCATAATATGACTGATGAGGAGCTTTTCTGGGCTGCGAGCTTTGCTCCGCAGGTTAACAGGTATCCGTTCAAAAGGGTGCCGAAGGTGGCATTCATGTTCCTCACGAAGGGGCCTTTGCCTCTCTCTCCACTGTGGGAGAAGTTCTTCAAGGGATATCAGGACCTTTATTCCATCTATATTCATTCGTCCCCCGGTTATAAAGCCATATATCCAATAGATTCCGTGTTCTATAATAGACAGATTCCTAGCCAGGTACTGTTTTTTATTTTTTTCATATTCTATTGAATAGTTTCGTCCCTTTTACTGCATATTAAAATACTCTATTTTGCTTGTCCTTTTTTTTTACTTATCTTTTAATCAATGCTTGTGCTTCAGTATCTAGTTATTCTTTCTAGGATTTCTTAGTGCCCCTTTTCAGAAGATATGGATATATTTTATAAAGTAAAAAAATGTTCTTTTATGATTTATTCGTTTACGTGTTGCTCTTTATCTATTGCAAAAATTCAGTGCTGCGCATTTTGTACCTTCTAGCTTCGTATGAATAATATCTCCATTGCTAGATTTCTTTCTTTCCTTGTCTACAATAGATAACATTTTTTTCTTTTTTCAAAGGACATTCAATTTTTGCAGATCAAGTATAAGTTTGTTGGTGTACTGTGGGTTGTATCTGCTATGGTTTACTGTTCAAAATAATTACTCAGAACTCAATGATTTTATTATGCCATTTTCTATGATTTTAGCTTATCGCAATGTTCTGAAAATGAAAAAAACAAATGCTCACAAAGACTTTGGGAAACTTCTTTGAAAATTTGTCAGATTAATGCAATATTGTGCAGCATCTTTTGTTAGAAAAAGTGACAGATCCCATTAATGGTGGTGGAGCTGAACACTCCAAATCCGTGAATTCAGTTATTTCAAATAAAATGTGACTGTGGTGAAGACTTAATTTTCTTCTGGCGGAAGCCAATGTTAATGCAAAGAATCAATGTTCTTATGCCATTAAAAGCGCTATTTCCTCTGTCCAGTACCCACTTCAATTCTTTCACATGAAACTTTGTAAATGCTTGATATTGACTCTTGGCATGCCCGTGACCTGCAGTTAGGAATCTAAACTTGGAAAACTGAACTTGATAGCACATGGAAGCATCTCTTATAAATGTGGTACTGATATCAAGGATTAGAATAATTTGCTTTCAATGGTGGCTCGTAATGAAGTTGAAAAATTGAATTGGTTAACTTTTGAAAAATGTGCACATGACTCCATGTGCAAATAATTCTATTTTAAACTTTTTTCTATAGAACTTGCTAGGTAAGCTTGTCTCTCTTTATTTGTTAGGTTGCTATTATGGAGAAAATATTTCTGTATGTTTTATGGTTAGATTTGTAGCTAAAGGTGCTCAATAAATTAGAATGGGAATAGATTGAGGCTTTAAATTTTGAGCATAAGATTTATCTTATATGTATTAGATGATAACAAAGTCTTCAGACACGTTTGCTGCATGGAAATGCCTGCACTTCTTGAATCGGCTGTTAACTTTACGGAACGGATGAAAAGTCTTACACTGATATGCTATAATTCTAAGAATCGTTCTCCATTTTTCCTCATTTTGTTCTAATCTTAGCAAATGCATTAGCTTTATTCTTACAATATTGCAGATAAGAAAAAAAATTATGTAGTTGTAGCTGAAAATCTGATTTATCTTTGCATTCTTATGAAAATATTATTGCATTCCGATAATGCAATTGTTATGCAAGTAAAAAATTACATGTTCAGATTGCTTGTTCATTTTCAATTTAATGCTGCTTTTCAGTAATGCCTAAGAGAATTGCTATTTGCCCAATGCTTTTTCTACACTCCCCTCAAAAAAAAATGCTATAGAAAGCGCATCACACTAATCTTTTACATACACAGAATGCTAGTACATCAAGAATTTTTATGGCTGTGTACAATTATTCACTGTTAAAATATTTTTGTTGAAATTATGATTCATCTCGATCAATCTAGAGCATATTTCTCTTCTAATAATACTACTATTTGTAAATTTTCATATTACTATTGTGTAACACAGATATTTATGTATTATTTAATAAACCTTCCACTTTTCCTTTATTTAAAATCTACAACTAAATTTTTTTATTTTTAAGCATGAAAAGTGTAATAAATATCCTTTATGTACTGTACTCTTATATTATTGAAAATTACTTGTTTATGTAACTAATTTTATCAGACTTATAGCATATATTAATTAAATTAAAATATCTAATATAATATAATTTGTATTTTAAGATCTGCATTATGTGGCTTTACTAACAGAGCTATTCCTTATTAGTAAATGAATTCTAATCTCTTAAAAGAAAGGATATTTGCTGCAACATGACTTCATCACAATAAATTATTTTTTAATTCCATCTTCTCTGTATTTTTAAAAACGTGTGTGCTTGTTTTAATTATTTTTTTCTTGAACTCGACATCATGTTCCTGTTTCCTTGATTGTTGAGGTATCAAATTTTGGCTTATATGTAACTGGTGTTTCGTTCTTGTTCCCAATTTCGAAAATAATAAAGATAATCTGTGATTTCTTATCTCTATTTTAATTATAATTTAGCAGCTAAGCTTCCCGAATTCTTGCAACTTTTTCTTCTTGTTTGAATTTGTTTTCCTTTTTACATCATCTTCCTACTTTTATTGTCGTGTTGCTCTCTTATTTTTCTTTTGGGGTTTTTACTTGCATAACACAAACTTTCTTTTAATTTACAAATTTAACGCAATTTTTTTAAATATATTATACATACCACATATTTTTTTTAAATATTTTACAAAAAAATCACATTTTAACATAAAAATCACATTTTCTTATTTTCCTTAATTTTCTTTCTTTGTATGTTTTAGATATAATTTTTTATTTATATGAATATTATATACTTAAAAGATTGGCAGATGATATTAAAATGTGATCTTTTTGTTATTTTGTAGTATATATGAAATATTTAAAGAAGTTGTGATAAATTTATAAAATAAGAATAAGTTTATGGCAAGTATGTAAAAATCCATTTTCTTTTTACTGGATATCATTCTCTTCTTTATCATATTTCTCTTTATCCTCTACACTTGAAAAAAGAATGCTTCTTCTGTTTCTGGTGTGATCAAGCTCATGATTTGGGATAACTCATGTATTACTGGCTTAGTTTTACTAAGTAATCTTTTATAATGTAATAATATAACAGTGAAACATATGTGATGAATAGTTTGATGATGATAAAATAGCAGAATAGCTGTCATTTGCAATCAGCAAAGCGTTTTTTAAAGTAAAATATTTGTGTAAAAATTCAGAATATTTTCTTATACATGCTTCTTGTCAATTGCATACTTGCAAAAGCTTCAAATAGTCTTGACTGTTTACCAAACTGCATTATTAAGATTAAAGAGCTTAGCAACCAAAAGCTTTATTGAACCACAATATTGTAAGTCTGCATATTCGATAGGAAGTACAAAATTGAACTTAAAGAGTGCAAATGAGACGTCGCTCTTGCAACTCTTAAGTTGTCCATATAGGCATAAACAATAAAAAAATCCTTACAAATATGTAAAGTTGCATACTATCACATGCCGTTTTTTCTTATTCATTGCTTCCTTCTAGCAGGTGGCGGAATGGGGAAGAATGAACATGTGCGACGCAGAGAGGCGGCTCCTGGCAAACGCGCTGCTCGACATCTACAACGAGCGCTTCGTTCTTCTTTCCGAGTCCTGCATACCTCTCCACAACTTTGGCATAATCTACAGGCACTTGACGCGGTCTAACTTCAGCTTTATGGGCATTTTCGATGACAAAGGCCGCGACGGAAGGGGGAGGTACAATCCGAATATGGCGCCATTGATCGGCATTGAGCAGTGGCGTAAAGGTTCTCAGTGGTTCGAAGTCGATCGAAGCATTGCCATTTACATAGTTCAAGATGCCAAGTACTACTTGAAATTCAAGAACTTTTGCAAGCCTCCGTGCTACGTCGACGAGCATTACTTTCCGACTATGCTCCACATCGAGAAACCAAACGTGATGGCGAACCACAGCCTCACGTTTGTGGATTGGTCGAGAGGCGGGGCCCACCCCGCGACTTTCGGGAAGGCCGACATTTCTTCGGAGTTCCTTAATGAGAGGCTTCGCAGCGGGGCGGGCTGCACGTTCCACGGCCGGCCTTCACCGAACTGCCTTCTCTTTGCAAGGAAATTTGCGCCGGGGGCATTGAAACCTCTGTTGAGGCTTGCGCCTGCTTTGCTTGGTGTTGGGTGATTGCGGATGGAAGCAGTGTTGCTCCTCCAATCTTTCTGGCTTATAGGAAAATAACTTAGTGTTGACATTCTTTGTGCTCCACATCTTGTGTAGAGTTTGTTGTAATTGGAGCAAGCGAGTCGTTATTGCATGTTTGATAAATTTATGTAGAGCTTTTTCACCAGTTTTGTAGAATGGGTAATACAGAGTTGAGAAGAAATGAGTTTTGTAGGTTTCTTTCTTGCTGCGTTTGTGATTATTTGTAGAGTTTTTATGCATTAATAATTCATAAACTATTAATTAATTGTTAGAATGATTAATAAAATCAGTTAAAGTTCAAGCTTAAGATGAATAATATAGCACAAATGCAAAAGACATTGTTCAAAACTTACTTAGCCCAAGCAAAATTAAGTTTAATTAATTGAAGGTCACGTTTGACTCAAACTTAGCTTAGCACAGCTTTTACAGAGTTCGCAAAATCATTTTATTGCAGCTTAATTTCAATTTAAATCTATTTATTCCAAGATCTTTGAGAGGAAAGGTTGCGCAAGATTCCTAAAAAACAGCAAATGAAACCATTCGTTGCGTTGTAGGCGTGTGAGAGACTCAAAGTTTGTTTGATTGAATGAGATCGTGGGTGAAGTGATGATCGAGTCCAACATATTTCATTCTGGTGCGCAACGTGGGTTTTACAGTCAAATATGTGGAGCCGAGATTGTCACACAAGATAAGAGGTCGCTGTTGAGCCGAGGGACCAATTTCAGTTAAAAGGGATTGAATTCATAAGATTTGGCTAGCCGCATTTGCAATTGCTTTGTATTCAGCTTCCGTGCTGGTGCGTGCAACAGATTATTATTTCTTGGAGGACGGCAAAGTAAACGTGTTGTCAAAGAAGATGCAGAAACGTGTGGCAGAGCAGCGGTCTTCAGAATTACCCACCCAATCAGCGTCACTATATGCATAGATGCGAAAAATTGAGATCTTTGACAAGGAAATACCGAAGGATCTTGTAGCCTTGAGATATCATAGAATTCTTTTGATATCCTGCCAATGGGTCACCGAAGATGATGTCATAAACTGAGAAACACGATGTATGCGATGTCAGTTCTCGTGTGTTGAAGGTAATGGAGGGCGCCAACGATGCTTTTGCATAGTGTCGGATTAGAGTTTACAGTGCTGCATATGTGTTGACTAAAGTAGCTCATCGATATAATGTGCTTGATGAAGGAAGAAGTGACCTTCAGAAAACTCTAACGCAAAGTTAAGTTAGATCTTTGAGAGGAAAGGTTGCCACAAGTTCTTGTATATTCTAACTATTATGCTGTTATTTTACTTTTTAAATGATTATAGTTTGTATAGAATTACTATTAGATATGTACGGTATTTAAATTTGTATAAGTATAATTTTATGATTAGTTTATATGTAATTATTATCACATAATTATTCAAAATTATTAATTATATAGCTTCACGATTATTAATAATGTAAATATAATTAAATTATAATATCCCAACACTTAATTATTTATATAAAATAATTGTCCGTAGGCCTAAGCAAATTTCAACACTGCAAACTTAAATCTCCTCTCTCATCTTGAAGCTTTAATTAGCATAGTTACTCTAACTTAAGCCGTACTATTATGCACTTTTGGAGTGGAGCTTACGACATATTTAGTTAGATTAAATGCTTTAAAATAATTAAAAAATTGATCTTATTTATTTGATTAGCTAAGGAGGTGGAGATGAGCTCTCTTTAGTAAAAGTTGTTCGAGTGGTGCTTAGGGCCGGATTCGATCGATTCCGGTTGAGTCATGGCAGACTCGAACTAGAAATTTTCAAGTTGAGTCCGGCTCGAAATCGAATCGACTCGAGTTCAAGCTAAAATAGGCATGTTCGACTTGACTAGAATTTGATTCGTGGCAGCTCGAGAATAAGAAATTCATACGAATTACATGACCTAATAGGAATCTATGCTCAATAGCGGATTACCACCATCCTTGTAATTTTTGTCTACTAAGGATATAATTTAATTGAATATTTAAAATTATTGCTCACTCGTTTCTATTTTCGATTCGAGTTATATTCAACTCGAACTCGACTCAAAAATTTTAGGCATTTAACTCGTTAATCAACTTAAGAATATTGAACCGATTTCAAATAGACATAAAATTCGAGCAACTTTCGACCGAGTTCCGATTTCTGATTAAATTATTAGCCTTAGATTTGGCTAAGTTCCATCAAAATATCAAATATTCCAAATGAAGATAAATTATTTTTATTTTTTTTACTTAGGTGGCTTTTCAAATATGAAATAACTTTCTCACTAAATATAATATCTGAGATAATAAATATTGAGCATTAATCAATGAGTTATAGTATCATTCACAAGATAATTCATATCTTATAAATCTGCTATAAAGTTAAGAAAGTTAATTTTAATAAGAAACAAATACCTAATTGATAAGAACAGCAAATTATAATCTCAAGATATTTTCATTTAAATAAATATAATATTATAAAGAAATCATTTCCAAGAGAAAAATAAAAAAATCATTTTTTGATAAATACTATTTAGAATTATTGATATGACATTTAAAAATAAATTTATTCAATTAAATTTGGATATTATTTTCATACTAATTTTAAAATTAATATTTGTATTATTTTAATATAATTAAATAAAGAATAATAGAATGATATCCAATTTTTTAAATGTCACACCAACAAATCTTTCTTTCACCGAACTATTAAACTTGAGGCCAGAGGAAATATTTGACATTTTCCTTTACTTTTACTTACAAAAATCTATTTCTATTGTAAACTCCCCTAAGAAAACCGATCATATATGATATATTAATGAACAAGAAAATTTGAAAATGGATTTTCAATATTGTTAATATATCAAAATTTAAATTTAATATTAAATTGATAATAATTGAGATTTATTAGTAAGAATTATGATTATAATTATATTAAAGATAATTCAAAATATCTTTAATAATATAATCATGATAGATTAGTATACAAGGATTATGGATGCCCATGATGCACATTATTTCGACTATCTTAATTAAAAAAGGTAGAGAATCATATTAGTTTATCATCTGGTGAATAAATGTGGAGCCACATCCCCGCCGTATTCATGTTTATACTAATATTAGCATGATTACGGTAGAGCGGTCGCCGTATTGTAAATTCTCAATTATAGTCGAATTAGGTTTATGTAACAACCCGAGCATTGTTACTTAGTTTTAGACATCAAAATTAGGTTAAAACCATCCCCTGTAGACTCCTAATGACATTAGGATCCCCTGTAGACTCCTAATGACATTAGGAGTGCACATGAGATTTGGTACGATTTGGAGATCTTTCATTTTCAATGCGCATTTCAAGGCAATTCAAATATTCTGAAAAATACCTTATTTAATTTGATCTCAGAAACAAAATCATAATTTGCCATTGGACCCTCCAAATTAGCTAGGGGTGATATTCTGAGAATTTTGGAAGTTGTCAAATTTTCCGAATATTTTATTATATTTCAAGTGCTCTAAAAATTAGGTTTATGAATTATTATAAATAAATTCGTGAAGTTTAAACTTTAGATAAGAAAAATATAAATCAGAATTTAAAATTTTTTGTATATTTAGGTTAAGCAGAGATTGAGGATGCTATATTTTAAATTTTGCTAATTTTCAAGCTCCTGATTTATCATGGCAATTTTTTAAAATTTTTTGCTTAAAAAATAATATAAAATAAAATTATTATTCAAATTCAATAACTTTTGGGCACGTACGTTCGTCTCATTGAGACACTCGTTTTGATACTAAGTTAGTAATTTTTGAAGTTTATTTGGTCATTCAATCAAAGCTTCAAATTTTCCAATGATTTTTAGCCACTTGATCTTGATCGAGTGGCTCTCAGCAATCCGATTGGGTATATATTAACCCCTCATCTAACCTAATTTTCCTAAACCTAAATTATCATTCTTCTTCTCAACTGAATACTCCTTATCTCTTTCATGCAAGTCGCTCGATCCCCTCTCCCTCTCGGTAGGAGGCCAAGACGCTTCTGCCACCCTCTCTACTTTTGGAAACTGTGCTTCTCCTTCTTGGCAGGAAGCTGTGAGGCTTCCACCACCCTCTCCACTCTTGGCAGGAGGCCAAGAGGCTGCGCCTCTCCATCTCTCGGCTGGAGGCTGAGAGTCTAGCTGCATGCTCCTTCCCTCTCAGCAAGAGGCCAAGAGGCATCGATCCATCACCTTCTACTCCTTCGGCACAGTTTTCAACTCCGACGAGGCTTCCACTATATTTCTCCTCTACTTCGTAGCTACTTCAGCCATTCGGCCTTTGTGACCTCTCCTCTTCATGATCGAAATATCCTCTCGCACAGATCTTCCTCTTTGCTCACCACCTAATGTCATAAGGTACCTAAATCTATCCATAACTTTTATTAAGTTCTTAAAATTAAGCTTTCTAAATTCATGGATTTGTTCCTTGCTTTGTAAGTACTGCATTTGCTTTATTTTTCTATTTTCTAATTTAAGGATAAATTGTTATTCAGAGCTACCAAAGCTTTACAAAAGCTATCATGTGATGTTATTTTCTTTTATTCCAATTTATGTTTTAATATTGTAATGCCCCATCCCGTTGCCGCGCGCAATATGGAGGTTTAAGGATTGGTTACCTTAAACAATTGGCGGCGGAACGGCGCGTTACTTGAAAAGGATTTCTAAGCCTTCCCGCATATGAATGCTGAGGGTCTACACAAGGTAAAACTAGAGACCAATCATTAAGAGATGTAGTATCCTTATCTTAAATATTAGTTTGAATATTTATATACATTGGAATTAGTAAGATAAGAGCGATCTTTCCAATGTATATGAGTACTATATATGAGCATTTATTACTGATCATATCATAATACTAAATATAAGCAAAAATAATCAAAGTGTGGAAGTTAAAAGCATTTATTCAAACATTCATCATAGAGCCAACTAGAAGCATTCATCTTAAAAAGGAAATCAAAGAACATACACATATAATTAATACTGTAACAACCCTAGATGGTTACTTAGCTTAATCCTAGCTTAATGGCAGTCTAATTATCATTTCATTAACTTCAATTAGTCATTAGAATCAATCGTCAAGGATTTGGAACGATTCTGAGCTCAATCGAATATTTGTAATATTTGAATATATTTATTTAATTAGAAAAGTAAGTTATTTAATTTGACCTCAAAATCAAAATTTGACTTTGCCGTTACAATCTTCACCTCCAAATTAGCTATGGTGATGTTTTGAATGTGTTTGGAAGTCGTCGAATTTTCGCGAATATTTTAATGTATTTAAATACCCCGAAAATTAGCATAAATAAATAATCATCGAAATCAAAATCTGACTTTGCCGTCGAATTTCTCACCCCTAAATTAACTAGGGGTGAATTTTTATGATTTTTCAGAGCACGTTTATCAAATATTAATTTTTTAATAAATTAAAAATTGGAAAAACGCGTCGTTCCTCGGCATCGGGGACGGAGAAGCCGAGGAAGACGAGTCCCGAGCCGTTCGATCGATCCCGATCGGACGACTCAGATCCATCTGATCCGATCAGACAGAGGAAGCGACGACGTCGGCTAGAACTGACGGCACGCACGGTCAAGTGGATGGCGTCGTCACTCAGGAATTAGATTAATATATAATTAATATTTTAATTATTTAATTCCCAATTTAATTTAGATAATTAAATTATTTCCAGAAAAATTCCAAATATTCATCCTTAGCTAATTGAGGGGTGAGGAACACAACGGTGAGGTCGGATTTTTAATCCGATGAGTATTTTAATTTCTCAAATATCGAGGTATTAAATATTATTAAAATATTCATCGAATTTTCGGCGTCTTCCAATCGTCATGAAAACTTCACCCTTAGCTAATTTGGGGTCAATGAGCGCAATGACAAAGTCCGTTTTTCGATCGGAGGTCAATTTAAATAGGTCAAATTCTAGGGTTTTTGAATTTTTCTATAAATCAGGATTTGATCCATTTGACTCCTATTTTGGACTAGGTCTTAAAGGCTGACTCCAATTGACCTAATTAGCACTTATGATTACACTTAAGACCAAGATTAGTCCTAATTGACTAAAGTATTAACATGGGTTGTTACAAAATGTCCATTAATCCCTAATAGCACTTCTATCTTCTAATTTTCACCTTTTGATATCACGAGTTTGCTCGAGGCGTATTCGATCGAGCCATTTGTTTTCTCTTTGTCGTTTGCATTAAGGTACCTATTTCACCTTACCTTTACTACTTAAGTGTTTCAATCATTTTAGCACATCAATTAAGGATATAGATTGTCATGGTGGGCTCGATCGATCTCCTTTCTGCGTAACCCTAATTTGCGAAAGTTACGGGAGACGAAGAGCCGAGCCCTCGAACCGCCCTCTGGCTCGACCGGTTCAGCGGACGCCGGTTCATATCCAGCGCTGATGGGGCATGGCAGGACCCACGTCTATGCGCTGTCGATCCCTCGGGAGTCCGTGTGGCCCTGCTGTCGCGTCAACTGCAACGAAACCCTCTAGTCCCGTCATCCTGAGCTGTGGGGCCCGCATGCCAGCCACTATCCAATTTCATATTGACACATGGTTGCGGGATGCACTGCAATCTCATCCGTCTATCGTGCGGGTCCCACCTTGTGATGACCCACTTAAGTAGTAATAAGTGAAACTCTTAAACATCGAGGCATTTTTTCAGATAACGGTGGAGTTCCTGATAAGAACTCCAAAGTTAAGCGTGCTCAGGTGGGAGCACTCCCAGGATAAGTGACCTACTGGGAAATTATCTTCTGATGGCAAAATCGTGAGGCCTTTCTGGTCAAAGCGAACAGTACCTTGGTGCTTAAGAGTTTAGGCTGTTATAAATAGTATCAGAGCAAACCATAGGATGTCAGATAGGAGCTAAGTGCCATACAGGGCAAAGTACCACTTCATGTGAGCAGTCTCTTGAACCCATGATGGTTAAGGTGCTACATGGTTGTGGGTATCTCTTGCGCCTATAGGGGTCACGTCTAGTCCTATCTATCCAATGGATGGTTCTTGGATCTGTGTGTGGATACTGACGAGGACATCAGTTACTTAAGTTGGGGAGATTGTGATGACTCACTTAAGTAGTAATAAGTGAAACTCTTAAACATCGAGGCATCTTTTCAGATAACGGTGGAGTTTTTGATAAGAACTCCAAAGTTAAGCGTGCTTAGGTGGGAACGCTCCCAGGATGGGTGACCTATTGGGAAGTTATATTATGAGGGCAAAACCGTGAGGCATTTTTGGCCAAAATGAACAATACACCTGCAAAATAAAATAATTTTTTTTATATATAATAATAAGTATACAGAGAATTAGAATATATATTACTACTTAATATATACATATATATATATATATATATAATCATATACGATTAATTAATAAACTTGAAAATATACATATGAAAATATTTGTAAGTTACAGAAATTTTAATGTTATTTGATTAATAATAATAGAATATTAGATTAATAATAACTGAATATAATAATTAGTATAATTAATTTTGCTATTGATTTAGGTAAATAATAATATTAATGCATAAGGAATTAATTAATTTAAATATCAAACTTTAATCACCCATATCTTTTAAAATACATATCCAAATTATAAAATTAAATATACTAAATTAATCAGCAAAAATCAAGGAATAATCTGAGGCTGTCAAATTTAAATTTGGATAAGTATTTAACATATTGACATTTAGGGGTATTAAATAATTCAAAAATATGCTAATGCTTACTTAACTCTTCAAATAATGCATGGGTTTTGTATGTTTTGTATTATTTGATTTTGTATTTAGGCAATGATATGTTAGGTTGATATTGGAGTCACATCCTTTGTCAAGGTTTCTCTCTCATTATTCTAGTCGATGAACAAATGCTCACTTTGGATACTACTTGGAAAGATTCCCCAAAGGTTGACGGACTCCACTTTGCTTCAACTATAAACATTGAACTATGAGCCTCCATATTTTCTCTTAATTATGGATGCTATTTTCAATAGCTTTTATGGTGTTAATCGTGCTTCCGAACCAATGTCTTGCTTTATATGTATTTATGCACATATAACATTTGTTTTGAGGCAATGATGAGTTAAGATGATATCGGGGCCACATCTTACCAATCAATTTTAAACCTTCAAAGATTACTGTTTTGGGAGTAATCTTACCATTCAAATTATACAGAGCACCACACTCAATAAATTATTTCACTCCAAATAAAAAGATTCTACTTTTCTGCAAAATAATTAGAGATAATCAAACAATTGTAAAATAATTAGATTACTTCATTTCATTTTGAACATTCAAAAATTATTATTTTTGGGGTAATCTTACTATTCAAATTACACAGAGCACCACACTTAACAAATTACTTTCATTCAAATAAAAAAATCTTACTTTTTGTAAAATAATTAGTGATAACCAAATATCTATAAAATAATCAAATTATGTTATAATCATATTACACTGTAATTATATTACATTAAACTCATGTTTCATTATGACAAACAACCTCTTTAATAAATTGGGTGTACAAAATTTTTTTATTTCTTTGGAATGAAATTGAGACTTCTCTAAATTTCTTCCAAGTAAAAAAAGTATTGCCTTACTTATTTATAATATATACTTAACAAAATAAATATAAAAACAAGTTTAAATCAATTAATTATTTTTAAAATAATAATAAGTTTTTATAAACATTATGAAAGGCCCTTATATTCTAAGACTATATAAACATTAATTTTAATTTTACCAAATCATTTAAGAAAATTGAAATAAATTAAAATTATTCGTTTTATTTAATATAAATACACTACCCAATTTTCCATATATATATAATAATAATAAATATAATACTAATAATAATAAAATGTCATAAATATTACTAAAAACATGTATTGTATATAATATTAAGATTAAAATGTAAATTAGTTTATTTTTGTATGTTTATCAATATCTTTATAATATTTTAGTTTTTAATTTAATAATTAACAATTTTAAATAAAATCTCATTAATTTAAAATTATGAGAAAAATAAAAAAATTAGTTTCATCAATTGATTATATTTCTTAAATTTATTTTAAACTTTAAATTTTTAAAAATATTCAATTAAAATCAGAAAAATAAATTATAACATTTTTTTAACTCTTAATATATTTAAAAAATTTATGATCATCACAACCAAATGAAAAATTTAAGTATGGATCATTAATTTTTACAATTGAAACAAACGGATTTACCAAATTTATACAAATTATGAAAAAATATCAAAATTCACGAAAGTACTTTGATTTTTTAACGAGTGCTGTTACACTAATTCTATTTAAATAGAATAAGTTATTTATTAATTGTATGTATTAAATTTAAATAAACCGGGTAAACATTTTTTTTTTCATTTCCTTGAAATGAAAAATTAAGACTATATTTGCAATAAATAATTTTTTTTTAATTTTTATATATAAATTCAATAAAAAAATATATTTAATCAATAATTTATTTATATATTAAATATCTATATATTCTTATATATATTAGTCACAAGTGCAGTATTTTTTTTTTTTTTTTTTGAAAAGTATTGCCTTAATTATTTATATATTATATACTTAATAAAATAAGTATAAAATTAATTGCTTTCAAAATAAATAATAAACTTTTCATTTTATTATTTATTATATATATAAATATATATATTTATAGAGAAAAAATAATCTATTCAATGAGATTTAAACATTAATTTCTTTTTATATATATATATATATATATATATATATTATGTGATGAATAGGATTTGAAAAAAATGCATTGGATGCTCAGAAATATTATTTACAGAAGCTGACGTGTCACCCACAGAAATTCTTATAAATAATAATTTATTAATATTTATTTATTTATATAATATAAATATTATTTTTAAAGATTGTATTAAAATATTTTTAACGTTTTGGATCACGGCATTTAATAGAAAAATTTTTAAAAAAACTAGAGATAAATGGGCATCAACCAGTCTTCCTTTCTCTACCAGCACGCCTTCGAGTCGTAAGCAATAGGCTCACGCCAACCAGCCGGCGCGTGCCTACCCTCCCGCATTTTGTATAAATAGTAATTTACAAACTCTCTCCATTCGCTCTTTTACAAATTGCATATCTAACCCGGACGATGAGCAAGAGGGAATCCAGCGCGGGGAACCGGCTGGCCCGGTGCGTCGGAGCACCGTACCGAGCCCTGCGCAGCGCGCGCGACTTCTACATCCGAATCATGACCGGCTGCGCCGGGCGCTTGCGCTACTCCGGCACGGCGATCCCGGTCAACATGTCCCGAAACGGGAGCGTGAGCGGGCCTCCGCCGTCCTCCAGCGACAACGACTTCGCCGAGCTCGTCCGCGCAGCCTCGCAGAGCAGGGTCCGCGCTGCGGCCGCTGAAGCGGTGGCGGTCCGGCGAAGCCAGAGCGTCGCGGCCGTCAGGATCGATGAGGATGCGCCGTATGATTTTTCCGGCGATGTTAAGCTCGGCGGAAGCTTGATCTTTCCGCGCAGCCGGAGCCACGCCGTCGGCAAGAAGACGGCGCCCGGTTGGAAGCGCACTTAGGATTCACGGCGTCCGATTTTTGCACCATTTTTATAGATTTTTTTTTAGTTTCGGATGTTCATACGAAAAAGGTAAAATGCTCCGAGAATAAATTGAAGTTTGATCGAATGCTTTGCATTAAAACTCGGGATTCAGTTAATGGTGGGTTTCTCTTCATTCATGGATTCACTTAATTCTGTCTTATTTTATGACTATTAGTGCGTTTGTTGCTGTTTTGCTTTTCTTTTTTTATGTTTTGTTTTATTTATGAGAAATATTATTTAGATTCATCTCCCATCTAAACAAATGGATATCATTTTATTAATCCTTATTTATTTACTTTAAAAATAATATAAATATTACAATTATTATTTTTAAAATTTATATTAAAATAATATTAAAATCTTATTTTATAAATTTTTTTAAGTACCGCACTAACAAATTTAAATGACATTTCTCTTTATTTTTTGAACAATAACGTAACTTTTGTATATTTTTGCGAAAATCTTTAACTTTTTTCAAAAAAAAAATAAAAAAATTAGTATTTATTATAAATTTTATAATATAATTATAGCTAGATAAATAAAAATATATTAAAAATTTTGGAGCATCTCTTATGAAATTTATGACTAAAAATTTATTAGAAATTATAATTTTATTATAGTAAAAGAAGATATGGAATAGCACTATTACTAATCTAATAAATAAAGAGTTTAGAGGCAATACATAAATTTAAGATATTATCAAATAACTCTTAAAAAACATTTTATTTTATTCTATAAAAAAAGTAATATTAAATGTATTTTCATAGGTAAAGCTCATTAAAAATGTATATTTTAAATATAAATATTATTTAATAACTATTTTAGAGCTAAATAATTTATTTTATAAATAAATGAAGAAACAGTGATTTCTTCTTAAGTCTTGACACTTGTATGTTAGCTTTTTAGCTATAAAAATACTCTTAACAAGTTGGAAGCATGAGCTTTTTTTAATTGGAATTATTTGGTATACGAGTCTCCGACACATTTATATTAATTAGGGTTGGCAATTTGATATGAAACTCGATAGTTGAATTCGACTCGACTCGAAATAGAGACATTTTGACTCGACTCGAACTGACTAGAAAACTTTCGAGTCGAGTTCGAGTCATACATCTTGACTCGAACTATATTTTAAATGACTTGAACTCGATTAGAACTTGACTGGAACTCGAACTCGAACAAGTTCGATTTGAGTTCGAGTATGAGCTGACTCGACTCGAAAGTAGCCCTAATGTTAATGGATGATCTCTTTCAATGATAACAAAATATTTATATAATAACTTTTGAATACATAGCAAAACCAGTAATATGGTTTGATTAGCTAATAAATAGAAATGAAAATTGACCTAACTTTAAGCAGGTTAACAAAAGAGCTCAAAGGGTCATAGAATAGAGTTTAGCAACTTTGAACCCAAGAACGGAAAAGTAACCTTATAGGACAATAAATAAATGTAAATCAAAGGTATTTAATAACCCGATACATAAAATAGTTTATATATTGAAAATGTTCTCTTTGTTGGTAGTCTCAAGTAGACATAATCTACTTAGCACTAGTCTACGATCGATCACGTGATGCTGGATTTTTCATAAATTTCATCATAAATTAATTTTCATAAAGTAAATAATAAAAAAAGGTGCAAATTCTATTCTAAGAACAATAAAACTTCAATAAAAGGAATTAGAGTATATAATGAACATTAATTAAAAAATATTTCGCTTTCAAATTTTGAAATTAAATGTTTCAAAGGTAACATTGAAAACCTGTGTCTTTGGCATCTGTAATGACCCAAGTCATTAATAGGCTAATTAGGGCTAAACTTGACTAAAAAATCAGGATCCCGGACAACTTCAAATTAAGGCAAGCCAAAAATACCGCTAGATAGAGTATATTTTTATGATCATAATGTCCATGTTTGGGAGCAATATAAATAACTGATACTTCTGAATTAATTTATGAATATTTAAAATTTAGAAAATTGGGAAAATTAAATAGGAGTTCAAATTTCATTGATTTTTAGTGTCATTGGATTAAGAATATTATGAAAAAGTTGCACAAAAATTTTTGTCGATTTGAAGCTCCGGATTGACTATAATTATTTTTTGAAATTATAATCTTCATGAATTAAAATTGAGAATTTTGATGCAATAAAACATAGCTCCAAATTGTGAATTTTGGTACAATAGTGCAATAAGAAAATATTTTCATATATTTTCACATTCATCCATTCAATTATTGTAAGGAAATTCAGAAGAAAAAAGAATACATATATTTCATAATATTTCATTTATTTATTTTAGGGTTATGTAGCAAAAAGAAACATAAAGTTATCACTCTATAAATAAAAATAAGAGAAATGCTATTTCAACCCGCTGATGTGGTACCACAAAAAGTTCACCCAATAATATTTGGATATGATTTCAATACAAACATTAAAAATAATATTTATATTATTTTAATATAAATAAATAAACACTAATGAAATATGCTCAAATCCTATTAGATTGAACTTTTTTGGGTGCCACATCAACGGGTACAAATAACATTTCTCTAAAAATAATACTTTAAATAGATTCTTTGCTCCTTGAATATTGAATGTACCATGTTCTTGTAATATGAAATATATACATGTATGCTGGGGTGAACAAAAAAAATATGCCTAGGCTTAGAAAGTGTTTAGTTGGAATTATGCTAAAGAAAGTGTTTTATTGGCTCTTAATCTTGCAAAAAAAAGACTTAGAAAGTAAAGAACCTTCGGCTGCCCCATGATTAAGTTTTTGCAAAAGGTGTGAAGTCTCCTCTACCTAGGAAGAAGTATTTAGAAGAATAGATTGTTTGAAGAGAAGAATTTCTAAGGAGTGAACCTATGGTTACAAGAATCATAACCACTATAATTTGTATTTGTTCATTTGTCTTTTACTTTTAACTATTCATTTTTTTTCTTGTACCGCAGAAGCTTGTCCAAAAAAATATTCAACGAAGTGCAGGACCGTTGACTCGGCTCGGCTCGATGGAAGAAATAAGAAAAGTCCTAGACCATTGATATTAAAACTGGATATGCCGTTCGTCTATCAAACGAATGACAGATTCATAAATTGAGAATTAGGGAGAGCATATTATATGATTTTCCACTCTCAGATCTCACAGCCCTTTCATTTCTCTCATATTTCAACTCGATAATTAGAATCCCATACTTTTTTTCAAATTGAAGTCTTCTGTTGTTATATTGTCGACAATTAGATTTATCTGATTTTAATACTATTGTGATAGCATTTTATTTTGCAAGGTTGACAACTATTTTTATTGATGGAATGACCAATCATGATTCATGTGCTAAGAGAAGAATGAATAGGACTTGGAGCATATCAAACTCACTAGCTAATGATGCAAGGTTTCAATTACTATAAATTTTTTATTATAATCTATTTTTTTCAAATGACCAAACCGACTTGACCCAACCCGACCCAAGCCCATAGCTGACTTGGGCACCGTTATACGACCCAATTGTCGAGCCGATCCGGGTACACAAATACATCAAGCTTGAGCGCTTGTGCAGCGGAGAGAAACCATTATCCGCTTCAGCAGTCGAAGAATCTTTGTAATTGTGCGTCCCAAAGTTCTGCGTTCCTTCGCTCTTGCGGTGGACAGGGAGGGGGGAAGAGCAGCCGCAATGTCATGGCTTGCCCGCTCTCTGGTAAACTCATTCCGGGGCGACGACAACCAGGAAAGCGAGCACAATCCCTCGACGAAACCTGGGAGCGATGGCAAATCCGGAGCTCAAGTCCACACCTTTGACGAGCCGTCATCGCCCAGCAGAGGAGTCAAAGAAGATCTCTCCGAGCTCACCAAGACCATTACCCGCCAGTTCTGGGGCGTCGCCTCCTTTCTCGCTCCTCCTCCCGATGTCTCTCCGTCTGATCCTTCCGATTCTGCTGCGTCTGAAGTCTCGGATGAGTTGGAGGTGTCCAAGTCGCCGAGGATGGCCGGAATTCGGAGCGATTTCGCGGAGCTTGGGGGAAAATTCAAGAGTGGAATTTCGATGCTGTCAAATGCTAAGGCAGTATCTGAGATCTCAAAGATCGCGTCCACGTTCCTGCCCTTTGGAGACGATGGCGCGGAGGAGGAGGAAGAGGACAGAGGGTTCGGAGGCGAGGCTTTGGGGGTGACGGAGGATGTTCTTTTATTCGTGAAGAACATTTCAGTGCATCCCGAAACCTGGCTGGATTTCCCGTTGATTGCTGGTGATGAGGATCCTGATGGTACAGTTTCTTATTTTTTTGGGTGTTTTATATGTGAAACTTCTTTTTTTGTTCAATTCAGTTAAAATTTTTCTCGTTAATACTGCACCGTCAGTGTTATCTGTTTTTCCCGTACGGTTTATTATGTATCATTTTACAGCTGCTTAGAAGCTTCGAGTTTAATGCAAGTGAAGTTTGATATGTTTCATTTATTCCTATTATTGAACGATTGATATATTTATGAGTGTCATGTTTGATGATGGCTTGTTGCACTTCAAGTTTCCATTATTTTTATTATAAGAATTGTTTTTCTTAAGCTTAAATGTTCATGTACTTCGGAATAATAGTCATTACCGGGGTTCTTGAATCTGGTTATCTTATAGAATTGCAAAGCTGAGAAATTTATATCATTAGGCAGCAATAGGGAGTTAAACTCCTTGCTGTCTTCATCTTTGGTGGCAATTGGACAATAAGTTTGTAAGATGCAATCTCTACAATTATTAATGGTTGCAGCAACCATTACTAGTTAATTATTTGAGCTCAACTCATGAATGTTTTGTTTTCTTTCTCATCCATTCCTGCTGAGTGTTACTTTGCCACAGGTTAATTGCAAATCTGTTTTGTTTTCTCTCTCATTGTGTTTTTTTGCCACAGGTGTTCACTGCCAAGTCACATAAGTCTACTTCTATTTTTCAACAATAACTACTAATATTACTGTTTCTATGATGTAAATAAATATGTAAAATTTAATATGGGATTAAAAAACTAATATTTACTACAATCTACTCGATTGTCAGTTTTTTTTTTTGTCATGTAATACATTGCTATTCCTTTTAGTTTTGATAGTTCAATTTAATATTCATATCCGATACCACATCACCCCTTTTCTTTTTCTTCTTTTCAATAATATAGCTCTTCCATTGTTAGGTATCTCATTGTTTTCCTGCTTTTTTAATATCAATGCTTGTTTGTAATAAAATTTATTTCTTCTTAATGGACATTACTCATTACTTTTTGGTCTCTGCCACTAATGAATTGGAGTCCTTACCCTTGATCCTTTTTGAGATTCTTATTTGTGCTTGAAAACACAATAAGTTCCTGAGTTTTGGTACTAGTAATACTGTATTTTTTAATGATATATGTAAATCAAATGTTCATGGGCTCTTAATTGAATTTGTGTTGGTTGTCTTGTGTTCTTGTTAGAGCCTCAACGTTCATTCTTTTTTTTCTTACTTAAGTTTTGGTGATTGTACATTCTGTTATATACATTTTTATATCAATTTTTGTTGTTTTCTCTTTATTATTTTAAATAGGAAACTAGTTGGAAAGAATATTGTAATTATTATTTAAATGGCATTGCTTCCAAATATTAATTTATGGAATGAAGAAGCTTTTTCTTTGGAAGGTGGATGGATTATTAGGTAGTGATAATTAGCATTTAATGATCAAAATAAATACAGCATGAATCATTTGAGAAATTGTGTTTGAATTAGGGCACCCCTTGGAGTGATGTAATGTATTGCCTAAATGTAATGAAAAGTGTTTAAAGGCTATCATATTGACTCTTGAATGTAGTGTTAAATGAATGAGTGTTTTTGCATAATGGATGAATGTAGATAATAAATTGGTTCAAGACACTAGATTGAGAATACGATCTTGAAATATTTCTAATAGTTAAATTTATAGATTTAGTTGTGAGGGCCCGATGCCAGTTCGGTAGAAACTGTTCTGGCATTGGGTAACTGCTCATCGCAGGATCATATCAAGCAATTTGAGAGAAAAGAATGCGCATATAAAAGTAAATTATATTTTTCATTTATCTAAAGTTCTTATTACAAGTTCCAACATCGTACAAAACGAAAAAAAAGAAAAAAACAAAATAAGCATTTCAGCGCCGTTGTTGATCTTTTGAAAGCTAAGGTTCTTGTTTAACCTCTTCTAGGAGCACCTGACCTGGTATTATACAGAAAATAATACCGAGATTTGAATTCCCAGTAATTAGAGAATACTCTAAGTACAACAGTATACAACGACAAATTAATTTACGAAAACGCGTTTAGCAGAGATAAAATGCAGGATAGGTAAGGCAACTGCGTAAAATAAGCGAGTAACTTCCTGCAACAAGTATTTATCACAAAATAACGGTTATTGATGTCATTTTCCAGTAACCAACCCCGAATGTTACTGATGTCACTTTTCCAGTAACAACCCCGAATGTTATTGATGTCATTTTCCAATAACAACCCCGAATATTGCTGATGTCATTTTTCCAGCAACAACCCCGAATGTTACTGATGTCATTTTCCAGTAACAACCCCGAATGATACCGATGTCATTTTCCGGTAACAACCCCGAATGATATTACGTTGGTTTCGGACAACCAACCAAGCTTCAAAATGAAATTCGGCTCAAAGCAAATATACGAAGCAAAGCAGTAATAGAAAAATTGCAATATGTAATGCAAGTCATATACTGGGTACCTTTAGTCTTTTAGTTCAGAAGTTCAACAGCTCGTATGAGTGACAGTTAGCTTAATCTGCATTTTTAAGTTCCCGATATTTTTAAGTTAGCTTTTGATTCTTTTATTCTGTTTGTCTTCTTCTGCTTTTGAAGTTCATTTAAATTAAGCTGCTGTTAAAGCAGTTGTTAAGGTGTCTTTATGATTATCATACTAATGTATAACGAAAAAGTCAGAATAATCGACGGAATTGACAAATAGAAATTAGTAGTCATTTATAACACATTGAATCGTTCCCATTATTAATTAATGAGGATAATTCTATTGTGTATGACTAGCTAAAAAATTGATAGTGAGAATAATTAAATTAAAAGAAAGCGAATGAGTTCTTTCAATTTTCTTTCCCTTACCTTAGATTTAGGATTGCCGGCACACGAAATGAAGCTGGAACGGGTTGGCCGAAGGGTTGCTGGAGCCGCTGCGGGGGCTGCCGGGGGCTGCAGGGCTGACGGAAGGTGCTGCCGGGGACTGCCGGGTTGCTGGAAGCTGCGGAAAGTGGCTGTCGGGGGCTGCCGGGCTGCTGGAAGGAGACTGGAAGGGCTGTCGGGGCTGCCGGGCTGCCGGAAGGAGGTTGGAAGGGGCTGCCGGGCTGCTGGAAGGTGGCTGGAAGGGCTGTCGGGGGCTGCCGGGCTGCTGGAAGGAGGCTGGAAGGGCTGTTGGGGGCTGTCGGGCTGCCGGAAGGAGGAGGGTTGGCTGATTTGAGGAGGGGAGAGGGGAAGAGGCTGCTGAATGTGTGGGGAGAAGAGGAGAGGGGATGGGGGGTTTTATAGGCGCACGTAAAGGCGCCACAACGTGCGCCAATTGGCGCCAGAGGCTCTGGCGCGGAAGCTTCTCCCGCCAGAGGGCGGGAGTGGGGCCGGGAGACAGGGTCGGCCCTCTGGGCCGACAACCTGCGTCAAAATCGGCGCAGGCAGGCGCCGAACATGCGCCAGGCTTCCGCCTGGTGCGGAAGCTTCTCCCGCCTGGCGCGGGAGAAATGATCGCTCCGTGCGATCAAAAAAATAGGGGGGGGCGTATGAAGAAAACAGAGGAAAAAATTAAAAAAAAACTTAAATTTAAAATCTTCTCAAATTCCCGTTGTTCGTCATCCGAATACAACGAAACTTGACACCGAGGTGTGTTACAACATGACGAACACCCTCGCGCCAAATTTTTTTGATTCGGAGCAAAATTTTATTTTATTTTAATTTTAGGGGTTTAAAACTTCAAAAATTTACCACGATCAAATCGATGCTCAGAATTTGATGAAACTTCTCGAGCAACTTTTAAATAATATACTTAACACGTCGACACTGAAAATGATGAATTCGGACACGTATTTCAATATTTTTGATTTTCAGAAATTAGAAATTTCGAAGATAGAACGGGAGCTTCTGTCTTCCGGATTTCTCCTGAATTAGGGCTCTTTGATCCTTAAAGTTATTTCTATCAATTGGTAGTTTTGTTTGCCCTAAAGTGAAATTCACCGGGATCCTGATTCCTAAGGCGGGATTTTGCCATAATTTGCAATACAACGGTTTTGGGTCGTTACATTAGTGGACTATGATTAACATGAAAATAAAAATCTCATTTTTTAGAAAACAAAGTGGGTAAGTGATGAAAAAAAAAATTGAATGATAGTTCAGGTTTTTAGCTTCTTTACTAGGATAAAAAGCAACATAGAAATGATGTATCATATTGAATAAGATTTTAAAATTTTAATGAAGTTGAATTTAAGAGAATTGGAGATAAAATTATAGTTTTAAAGAGTAATTGATAGAGTGATTATGAATATCATTAGCATTTATGCCTTTAAATAAGATTAGATGTTGGTATAAAATAAAATTTTAAATATGATTTTGAAGATTTTATTCATTGGATAAATTCAATAGAACTATTATTTCTTAGAGAAGATCTAAATAGATATGCTATAATATCAATAGAAGAATTTAATGATATTCATGAGTTTTTTATTTTGGCAAGATTAATGAAGGAAAAATGATCATGAAGGTCATTTTAACTTATGATTAATGATACCCAATGCCTTGCTTAATAAAAGGAAAGGCATGTTATCACTTATAAGAATGGATGGATCTCTTAGAATTGATATTGATTATTTTCTTTTTAAGGAAAAAAGATCAATTATTTTGCGAAGTATGAAGTTATTTAAGCATAATGTTTGATAACTCAATATTGATTATTGATAATAATGATTATTCAAAATTGTGCTATACGAGAACATGAGAAATCTTAAAACTGAAAATTGAGTTAATTTTAGGATTAGAGTTCTATAGCTTTGACATTGGGGTTTTAAGGAGAAGTCATTCTTATGTGACAAAAGATTGGTAGCTTTATTTGTAAGTTGGCCAAAGAAATTCTTGGAGGATTTTAAATGGAAATTTTTTAATAGTAAAGACACTTGTGGTGAAAACAAAATGCCTAAGAAAAACTAGAAGTGAATTTTTTGTAGGGAGTAATGTAAATATAAAAATGATGAGAATCAGAAGAGATTAGTTAGCTTATAATGAGCCCAAAAAGTTAGTTGGGGGAAATTATAATGAGCCCAAAATGCTAAGATGATGGATTTTGAAGGTCTGTATAAGAAATTAGATATTATTGGGGGAGAGTGGTTTGAAGATCAAATTAGACTTTGCTGATTGCTTCCTCATGTTGCAGAGCATATCTTACTAAAGAAGGTTGTTGCCAGCAATCTAGAATTTAGAATGAATTGTCAAAGGTAGAGGTTAAGCGGAGGTCAAGTATGCTATAGGATTTTATGTTGTTTCAGTGAGGCTCAAGGTCAATTAGGTGGGAGCTCTCTTCAATAGCATTAGTGAATAGGTTGGGATGATACATGTGCATTGGCCGAAATGAGAAGGGAGTGTAATGCCTTGAATTCATAAATTCCTTACAATTTAACTAAACTTGTTGGTCCATAAGCAAGCTTACATCTTATCTGATGAGATAACAAGCTTGCTAAAAGTGTCAGCTCATTGCCATCAATGCCATGAGCCGAGCTTAAACATGCCACTGTTTGAGATAGACTAAGCTCGGTTACATCCTTACAGGTTGCTAGGAAAATCTGTCATTTTGCCTGCAAGTAGAGGCTTGATATGGCAAGGAATGGGGCCAACCTCTTGGTACAATTTTGGAAAATTTTTAATGCAATTTCTCAATTATGATTAGCTATTTCAATATCATAGTTGGCAAAAAGCTACATCAGACATACTCTTAAATTTGAGCCACTAATAAATTTTTAGTGAACCAAGAGGTGAGAAAGCGCCTTGATCATATGCAAAGAGAGGTTCATCAGCTTTAGTAAGTAAAGAAAAATGGCACAATTCTATTTTTAAAGATTTTGACAATTTGATCTACATTATATATTTTGATTCACAGGGACTCATGGGCCTCTCAAGCAAAATCTTGAAAAGTGTGAGAATAATAAAAGGAACACAAAACCTTCGAAAACCATTGTTGACCATCTCCTCTACATTAGGGCATTTTCAAATCACATTTATAACAATATTTGTAGTTCAGTTGCATGTGTATAGCTAAGATGATATCATTGGTTACGTTTGAGTGATTGAGATGTTGCATCTAGGTTCTTCTTTTTAATAAACTTATTAATGCGCCGGGCCGTTGTAAATTTTTTTATTAATAAACTACCTCAAGTGAGTATCTCTTATGAAAGTGACACTCTTTCTACCAAGTTTGGAGAAACATTGAGGAAATATAGGCTTGGTAAGCTAATCAATAATTTTTTTGCAGTAATGTATTGAATCTCGAGTGCTTGGCTTGCTATCATATTTTATGATGTGGTAATTAAAATTATGCTGCATACGAGCATGAAGGATGGAATTTACAGCAAAGAAGGGTAGTCCTGATGTTGTTGTATGACATGTAGGATATGTTTTTATGTGGAAATCTAATGTCTTGAAGTAAATTTGAAACGCAACTTATGTTACTAGCAATATTGGTTACTATTCTACCTCTTTTTTTATTCTTACAACAATATGTTTCTTGAATGCCTGAGAAACAGGAGTGGACCTCAAAAAGTTGTAATAATTGGCGGTAAATTTCCTGTCATCAATACTCTCCCACTCAACGTAGCTATGTGTATTTATGGTTAAGAATTTGATCTTTTGATTATAGATGCCATTATATTGTGCTTGTTTAGATAAAATGAAACACGTTTGGCTACTATCTAATGTTCAGTAGTGAAATCTTGCATGAAATGACTCAATTTGATAGCACTAAAACTCATGTTTGATCTAGTGATGAGAAAATCTTGTAAAGTTCCAACAATGTAATAGTGAAAGATCGGGCAGTGCGTCACCATGAAGCTTTGAGAACATTGCAAAAACTACCATGGAACTAGAGAAAGGTATGCATATTTCCATATTTGCTTGATGAAGGAGATTATCTGTTTATGTGGGCTGGGATAAGTGTATTTCCTTAAAGGAATGTATTGAACTGCAATTCTAGGGAAATGGTGGAGTAGGCACATGCCTTTAATAGCAAGACTGTGCTGTAATGTGGTCATTACATTAGTGATCAAGCTTGTACTTCTCTTGATAATGATGATGTCATTCTAGGGAAATGGTGGAACTGCAATTTTGTGATATCATAATCTTGTGCCTTCACTCCCTTGGTGCCAAACTATTTTTTATCATAATGATGATGCGTAAGCTCAGTTGAACAATCATTGTCGAGATGCTTACAAAAGCATCCAAATAGTGTCAATGTTCTCAACAATATCAATGGTCAATTGGACAATTGAGAGTTTTTTGAATGATTTATTGAAATGTTCATATTTTCTTGCTCGCATATATCATTGCTTTTAAACTTTACGATGTGGTTACGGTGATCCTGAGTTTTCTAGGATGTTTTACGCATAGTATTCTTTCTCGTAATTGTAGGGACGAGAATGGTTCTTTATGGCTTAAGGTTCTCTTATTTAGTGCAGTTCAATCTAATTATGCATCTTGAAGGTTAGATCGTATTATTAGGTTAGACTTTGACAAAGTGCATTTGATGAAAAAATTTGGTTAAACGTGAAAGCATCTTCATCAAGAAGAGAACAAGAACCCTTTTATGAAAAAGAATACCTTCAAATGGGAAAGGTAATTTCTCCATCTTTTTGATGGATAGGAGGGATATGGAATGATGCATTATGTGATGAAGCTACATGAGGTCAATAAGAGTACCATGAGTACGATCTTTCCAACTCAGAATATTAGAGAAAGGTGATGAAGAGAGATAATCAAGAGAGAGAAAAATGGAGGAAGCGATTTTTTTTTATTCTTTATGCCAAATACAAAATTTTAAAACCTTATTTAGAAGATAATCTTCAGGCCATTTCCTCGTTCAGATTAATTTTCTTCAATATTGGTTAATGGTTGTCTGAGGGCTTCTCTTTTTTGATTAATAACTGAAATATGCTTATTCTTTCCATTAGATTTTATAGTTTTTCCATGCAAGTGATGTAGTAGTGTGTATTGAGAAAGTTTGCTCCATTTGACAAATTATGCTCTGTTGCTTTACGAAAAGTTTGCTCCATTTGAGAAATTATGGTTTGTTGCTACATGTTGATAGAATTGTGATGCCATGAATACAGCTTCTCTACACTAATTAGAATTTGTTTAGGTTGCTTGCTTTTTTCCAACCGTAGAGTGTGACGACTCATATATATCATCTCTTATGAAGACCAATTAAAAGGTTATACTGGTTTTGCCAGCAGTATTGAAAATAAAATTTTGTCCTGCGACAAGCTCTATTAATTTCTAAAGCCTTTTTTTCTAGCTGTAGTATAAGTACCCCAATAGTATATTTATTTGGAAAATTATTTTTTACCATCTCTGGTGAAATATAACTGCAAAAGCTTAAGGGTAGTTGCATTTGGTTATAAACTGCAAAATAATGATTGCAGTCTTGAACAAAACCAACCATTCTTTTGGTTGCAGAGTATTGAATGTTTAATTACTACTAGGTTTTTCAAATTGAACTGGTCAATTTTCATCATATTAATTGGGCTTATATTTTGTATCAATGGCTTAGCATGCGATTTCCCCATATTTGTCATGTGCAGATTTCTTTTATATGATGATCATATGCTTTTGTCAGCAGTTTTTGTAAATAAAATTTTGTGCTGCGACAAACTCTATTAATTTTATTTTGCATGTATCTCCCCATTTCAATATGGATGCTTTTAGATCTCTAAAAGGGTTTTTTTCTAGATGTAGTATACAGTGCTCCATTGATGTGTATATTTGGCAAAGTTCTTTTTTACCATCTCTAGGTGAAATATAACTTGAAAAGCTTAAGAGTAGTTGTAATGTCCATAGATTGTTTCTACTCTAAATACTTGCACCATCCACGGAGAGAACTTTTTATTATAGCTAAACTAAATCTAGCTTTACTAGTGAAAAAATGTTTGATATATATATTTAAGTCAAGGTACTAGCATAGAGCACAAGAAGTGTCTCTATATCATTAGGAAGTTTTGAAGGATTGTTTGGTATACTGAATTGCCAAAATTAAGTAATGTAATTTCTTAGAATTTAAATTTTTTGTGTTTTTGGTTTGGTGAATTTTATAGATAAAATAAATTTTATGTAAAACTTTTTCAATATTATAAATAGGCACATTGTATACTCTTACGTGCAAATTGACGATTTTAGAACATGCTGAGTGCCAGAGCTCTCACCTCTCTAATATAGCAACCCTAACTATACCAGCTTCCAGAGAGGGGAGAACGCAACTCTTCTTAGTAGCACCAATTTGTTGTTGATCGTTGAAATGATCATATAGATCATTGCAATATCTTGTCTTTGTAGTAGCTTGTTTAGTCGAGTAGTAGTTCGTTGATTCCCTAGTTTTCCTCGATAGAGTTGTTACAGGTATTCATCGATCTATGGTGCCGATTTCTTGATTTCTCTTATTGCAACCAAGGAGAAAGAGAGAAATCAGAGTTGAAGGTGTTGATCATCTTTGGCTGTTTACCTAATGTATCGTACATCACTCAAAGCTGAGAAGCAACGTTTGAGAGTAAGAAAAAAGTGAAAATGCTAGGATGATACTGGGTGCTATGGATGTTGTGGGCGGGGCGGCGCAGTGGGTGGAGCAGCCTCGTTGGTTGGAAATGGCGTCATCGCCGTGGCACCATTGCCAAAATTGTGGGTTCGGGTGTCTACATAGCTAACCTCCACAACTTTGCTTTTTTGTGAAAGCTTTTGATGCGTCTTAAAAGATAATCAATGCTTTAATTGATATATAACTTGTAAATATTAATTGTTTTTTTGGTTGGAGTGACAGTGATGAATCCTACTAGCTTGCTTTTTCTCATTTTTGTGACATATATGGATATCATTGTAGCCATATGTTTGGGCTATTTTTCTTATTCTTTAAGCTGTTGCATTTGGTTACTTGTGCACCTACATTTATTAGTAATATCACAAAGCTTTTTTTAATGGTATCACTTGCAATGACTTCGTTTTTATGAATTCATAGTTCATATATGGATGTCACCCTTTTTTAAAAATCAATTTTTTGAATTTGGGGTAAATTTACTATTGAATTATACGGAGTACACTCCGTAAATTATTTAATTCCAAATAAATAATTATATAACAAAGATAATGTGAAGGCCCGATGCCGGTTCAGCGAGAACTGTCTCGACATTAGGTATTCACAAACTGCAGGATTCTATTGAGCAATTTAAAAGAGAAGTGATACACGTATAAAGACCAAATGATATTTCTCATTCATCAAAATTTCATATTACAAAAATAGCCAACGTACACCTCATACAATATTCTTCTTTTTAAAACAAAAGAGAAATTAAAATAAATAAAATAAAAATATAAGTAAAATAAAGTTGTAGATCGATCAGTAAATTTGAAAATTTATGAATTAAAGTTATCATTCGAATTTTCCCAGAAGTACCTGGCTTGGTATTGTATAAAAAACAATACCGACATTAGAATTCCTAGTTATAGAATACTCTAAGTACCGCAGTAAACAATAAAATATTAAATTTTATAATTGTAGAGTTGCGATTAGCGGAAAAAAAATGCGATAAAAATGCAAGAAAAATAAGTCAATAGCGCAAACGAGATAATTAATTTCTTTCAAAAAGTATTATCACAAAGATGTAGGTTACTGATGTCATTTTTCCAGTAACCAATCATGTGTGTTACTGATGTCATTTTTTCAGTAACCAACCGTAAATGTTACTGATGTCATTTTTCTAGTAATCAACAACGTATAAATGGATGTTGGTTACAAACAACCAACCAAGCATTAATATGAATTTGGCTCAAAATGAAGCTAAGCAGCAATAAAGTGCAAAAAGTAATACATATTTATATATTAGGTGCCTTTTTCCTTAAGTTTCAAAAGTGCAACAGTTGGTTGAATTCACATGTTTTGAAATTTAATTTAGCTTTTAGCCAATATTTTTAGGAGTAATTATTAACATCTTTTCTATTATACTTTTCTTTCGCTCTCTCTTCTTGATAGAAGATAGAATTTTATGTTACTGAGGGTAGCAATAATATTTATAATAGTATTATTATTATCATTATTTAATAATAATAATAATAACAATAATGTATGAAAGAAAAAGACAGAAAGAAATGACTGAATTGAAATTAATATACTGGAAATAACAGTCAAATTTAATATCTTTACTGCTATTCATTATTAATTAATGACAACAATTATAATACAATGACATAATAGAGATAGTATAATTATCATTATTATGAAAATAAGTTAAGAAAAATAAAATAAAAATGCAAAATTTCTCATCTTTTTTTTGTCCACTTATTTTTCCTCCTCTCACCTAGGGTTAGGGTTGCCGGGAGCCGGACGTGGCAGGAACAGAGGGGGCGGCAGCTGGCTGGCTGGAGGGTTGGCTGAGGGGGAGAGCTGCCTGGCTGAGGGAGAGGTGATGGTTTGCTGGCTGAGGGAGGCTACTGTTTGGGGATATGAAGGAAGGGTTGAGGGGGGTTTAAATAGGGAAGGGAAGGATAGGGAGGGGACCAGGGCGGCGCATGCATGAAGTCGGCGCTGCCCGTCTGCGCGTTTGGCAGGCTCTGTCGAGCAACAGAGCCTGCGCCTTGGAGCCAGAGTCGGGGGAGAAACAGAGGGAAGGAAGAAAAATTTAAATAAATAATTTCAAATAAAATTTTCACATTTTTTCTCTGTTTGACTTCCAAAATAACGAAACTTGACATCGATGTGTGTTACAATGAGACGAATATTCTCGCACCAATTTTTTTCGATTCAGAGCTATTTTATATTAGTTTCTGAAGTTTTAAACTTCAAAAATTAATCACGATTGAACCGGATCTCCGAATTTGATAAAACTCTTAGCATAGCCTTTAAATAATATACTTAACCCAATAACATGAAAATCGATGAATTTAGACTTGTATTTAATTTTCTTAATTTATTGAATTTAAATAATTCAGAAATTAAAATAGAAGTTTCCGTTATCCGGATTTCTCTCAAACTAGAGCATTTTGATCTAGAAATTATTTCTATCCAATGGTAATTTGGTTTGCCCTAAATTGAATTTCCCCGGGAATCTTGATTTATGAGTCGGGATTTGACCTAATTTTGCGAAGTAACGACATTAGGCCGTTACAGATAATCAGATTGCAGTGTAATCAAATTACATTATAATAAAAACATATTATAAATTCAGCATACCAAACAATCTCTAAATGATAATGTAGATAAAAAAAGTGCTTGCACTAATATCGATAAAAAGAAATAAGACCAAAAACCAATTCACTAGTAAGCTCCTAAAAAGTTATAATTATTATAAAAAGACTCTAATCTCCCTTCAAGGTGCGTATGCACCCAAGATCAAAACACTCATAGGTCTAAAAAATAAAAGTAGATGGAGCTGTGGAGGCCAATTTCCCCTTCAAGGTTCTATACACCCATGCCAAAAGGATCAAATCATGCATAGTTCTAAAAAATAAAAGTAGATGGAGCTGCGGAGGTTGACCTCCAAAGGAAAAAAAATAAATAAAGAAAAAATAATAAGAAATATGAAAAGTGCAAAAAAGAGAATAAAATAAAAAGATCTTCAAGCCACCGCCTCCAAAATTTAATTTGCCTTTTCCTTCTTTTTTCTCATCAAATCCTGAAAGTGACAATAAAATTAAATTTGATCCCAGTGATAAATTAAGGTAATAGGTTGTCACCAATGTCAGAATTCAATAAAATAAATTTTTGACCAGCAACAAAACCTAATGACTACTAAACTTGGTTACATTGGATTAGATTCTCTTAGAACACCTGTTAAGATCAGTAGAAACATTGAAAAATGGACTAATACATACAGTGTAGATTCATAAGGATCAGCCGCATAAAATATCAGTTTCCTCCTTCAATAATGTACACAAATATTTATAATTTTTATTTGAATTAGAAGGAAGCAGATGCAAGAACCAGCTCAAAATAAACAACAATCCAGATTATTTTCCAGACCCATAAATGAAATAAAATCACTTTCCATACAGAAAAAATTTCTGGAACCCATCTTTGGGACGTATACAGGAATGAATAAACTTTGAATGGATATATTTACAAATAAAAGCTAGATACAGGAGAACCTGATTAAAAGCTGAACCCTTCTTTGGGATGAAGCATTTTAACATTCTTCAGAATCAGTAAGAAACAAATTTTTAATAAAAACTGATTTATAAATTCGCAAACTGGACCTTTTTTTTTTTTTGATATAACAACAATTTTATATAAAATAAGATTACCAAATTGCAGCAAACCATTAGTAATTGCAACAAAAATCCGTAGCACTCCAGACTATATATAGAAATTGCAACAACCGGGATAGAATCAAGTTCTAATACATCGAAGTTGGATCTCGTCCAACATACAAATTGCTTAAGTTGGGAGGGTATGAACTATATTCGAAAACATTAATGCCGTTTCTATGAATGCCTCTATTTTCCATACAAACAGCAGCCTGATTAGCTTCTCTCCAAATATGGATATCTTAAAATTAAAGTTATCTAAAAGCTGACAAGTTTTTTTCAGACTATAACATAAATACCAATCACTTTGGGATTTATAAACAATTTTTTGGACAAGTGTAAAAGCATCATATTCAATCCAAATATTTCTTGGACTGCAAAATAATGCTGTTTACTGATCTTGAATAAGATTGCCATTTATTGCAGTCTTGAATAAAACCAACCATCCTTTTGATTGCAGAGTATCAAATGTTTAATTATTACTAGGTTTTTAAAATTGAACTGGTAAATTTGCATCATATTTGCTTGGCTTTTATTCTGTATCAATGGCTTAAACACGCGATTTTCCAATATTTGTCATTTGCAGATTTCTTTTATATGATGACCATATACTTTTTCAGAGTTTGAAATGTCTGATGCTCAGCAAGAGCATGCATTGGCTGTGGAACATCTCGAACCAAGTCTAGCGGCACTTAGGATTGAGCTCTGCCCAAGTCACATGAGCGAAGGGAGCTTTTGGAAAATATATTTTGTGCTTCTGCATTCTAGACTGAATAATAATGATGCTGAACTTCTGTCAACTCCACAGGCAAGTTCTATTTCATTGGGATTAGTTATGCTTCTTTGATATCCTAAAATATAATGGATTAACTTTAATTTATTATGCTATAGTTGCTGTAATTATACTGAATAGGTAATGTGCTTTTTTTTATTTTTGGTGCTGCAACATTTTAACTTTATTTATTATATTTTCTTAGTTTTTCTTTTTGTCGTGGTGCATTTCTTCCTTGATTCTTGTATGGATGATAAAAAGTTCATATACTTGTTTTTCAGGGGACCTTAAAATTAATAGCAAGAAGTACTATTAAATTAAATTGTTGAATGTATAATAATGCTCTGGTTTAAGTTGAACTGCTTAAATGTTTAACAAATTTTAAGGATATTTAAACTTTTATTTGAAGTTATTGTTATATGTATGTAATTTGCAGTTAGAGATTGTTTGTTTAGCTAGATTTTAAAGGTAATCATAATACCTCACAATTTTAAGTATTATTATTTGTTATAATGTAATGTAAATACATATAAAATTTAGGGAGATTCTTAATACCTATTTTTGGCGTAATTAAACCTACTCAAAACGGGCAAATTTACCTTACGCGTAAATCATGTTATATAAGGAAAAAAATCTCAGCCGGCCACTGTTGCTGCTTTATACAAAAACAACTCTGCCGGTTACTGCACGAACCTACCTGCCACTGCTGGCACTCAACAGAATTGTCGGCCCTAGTTGACTCTTGCTAGGGCCTTTGCAACTCTAGCTTTTGTTGCCCTTATCAGTCTTGTAACCACCGCTGCACCTCGGCTCATCATCGGCACCTCTTGCCTGGATACAAGCTACTGGAAAGGGCCTTTGTTGACCCTTGAACACAAGTTTTCTTTTGTTTTTTAATTTTACTGGAATGAAACTATACTCTTAAATAAATACAAGAAATTTAATACGCTGTAAATTTACCAGACACCAAAATTTGCTTACTTTAGATTTAGCCTCTAAATAAAATAATTTATCTACTTGATTCAATAGAAAATGATTCTAGTTTTCAGTATGAAATTTAAAGTTAAAAATATATTTATTCGTGGTATGACCATTATGTATTCATTTAATTATTTCGAAACTAAAAATAACATCATTTGCCGTATTCAAATATAGAGCAAATAAATGATAGCATGGCATGATAGCTTTTTAATGGGTGATTTTAAAATAATTTGTTTTATTGTATGCCTGCCATGGTATTTAGTTTGTAAACATGTTAATTTCAAATTTAAATTTATTTTGCATGACAATCGTATATGTACCAAGTCTCACAGTGTGGTATTGTATACACTTATTTTGTATTCGTAAAAACAATTGTAGTTTAAAATATTGTTGTACATTCCTTAATTGGGAATTAATTTTCATTATAGAACGATTGGAAAGAGACAACCTGTAATTTCATTATCTCTATTTTCTAAATTATAAAACACTATGCCCAATGTAGAAGTTGGATTATTAAGTTTCCTTGCTGATGTTGTTTTTATTGAAAGTAATTTTGAACTTATTGTAAATATGAGGGCTATCTTTTGTCAGATCTTATAAGGCTCTTTTCTATTATTTTGTTGTCAGTTATGCCTTGACCGCAAATTAGCTTGGTACATTTTTATATAAGTTTATATATAGATGCAGGAATTCTCTATGAAAGTTAAAAAAATAATGCGTTCCCAATCAAGAATAGAGAGTAAAAGGTCTTTCTTGTTTAAACTTTGCAGACCCACAAAGCATCAAAATATTTGAAATTGATCCCTTAAATATTAGTTTTAGGGCCTGTTTGGTTGAATGTCAGTTGAAAAGTTATTAAGATAGCATGTTATTCAAATAGAAATGTTATTCAGATAACAGGGACTGTTTGGTTCAATGTTATTTAAATAACAGATATCAGTGTATTATTCAGATGTGTTGTTTGGTTCATTGGCATTCATGTTATATTTTATACATGAGGTAAGATTACCCCAATGCTGAGATTAAAATATAAGTTAAAAAAGCTCAACAAATAACTAAAAAGATAACTACGTAAACAGTACAAAAATGATCATAAAATTTTTATACAAACAACTAAGAAAGAATTATTATTTGCTGACATTAATGACCACATATACTCAATCCAACTATAAATTTGCTCTAAATCAACCCTAACAAACTTTAAATATACAAATCACAACAAATTACCAAAATTGTTCATAATCAATTGACAATCCATTTACAAAAAAATAAGAGCAAAATAAAAACATCCATTTACAAAACACACATGCATTGGCTGAGCTTTGCTTCTGTTGGGCGAGAGATCTGCGATTGGGAAGCGAAGGTGCTAGCGCGTAGGGCGAAGCGAAGGCGGAGGTGATGAACCGGCTCTGTGTTTGGCGGAAGCGGAAGCAAGGTCGACGCGAGGATCTCCGGAGTATCGTGCGAAGAACTCTATTCGAGCAATAGATTGTCGGCAACGCTATCTGAATATCGGCCAAAATCGGCCGACATTCAGATAACATTTCGTAGTGGCATTTAGGTAATTTTTGAGATGTCATTAATTAGATAATATCGAACCAAACAACTCTATTTTACCGACATCTTTAAATAACATCATATTATTGCAAGATGTCGGTGAACCAAACAGCTCCTTAGTGGTAATCCAAAATAAGTGCAAAATAATTCTTCTTAAGTAGCTCTATTTTATTCTAGAAAATAGAAAACTAGTCAAGAAAAAAAATATTAAAATATTAAAAAGATATATACTCTATCGTCAAGTATATATTGAAGTTTTATAAGAAAATTTAACATTTATTGTTCAGCTTAAAAATTTTTATATTAAAAGGATATTATAATTAGTACTTAAACTTATGTTTGCAAGATGACATGCATAATTTTTTGTTTGATATTAAATATATTATGTGTTGTTTACTTTTTATAATTTTTGACAAATTAATTTTTAGAAGGAAGATAAGAAAAATGCTTGGATCCTTGGAAGAAAATAGGTTATCAGCCCTAATCTCATCCAAATTTCATTATTAAATTTTAGTAACTCTGTAAAGAGAGCCAAAACCTTGATAGAACAAAAAAGATTAGATGATTGGTGGACAATAATACTTATTTGATATGATATTAATGATCTAGGACAAACTCTTAGTGAAAGCTCCTCTAAGGATGTATTGATAACTAATGTCTAATGACATCTAAAAGACTTTAATTCCAATATATTTGAATTAAATATTGAAGACACCTTTAAAGGAACATCATAGAAGATAAAAGACGAATATTTGGGCATATGCTTAATGTCTTTTAAATAAAAAGTTCAAGAGAAAGATTTTAACTGGTTCTCTTGGCACTTAGATGCATCAATATCACTCACAACAAAGTTGGAGAAGATATTGCATACAACAAATATACACTAAAAGGTTTGTACTATCTTTCAGACTAGGGAATGACAACTATTTTTATAAATATAAAAATGTTTATAACTCAATAATTGGGAATATGTAGAATGCACGATGATGCATTACCCAAAAAAATTAAGAGACCCATACAAAGATCTTTGGCCGATAATGGAAGATCTTTGGTTCAGAGTTAATTATACATCTCAAGCCAATAACGACACAATATTCAAATTTGGTGGAAATGCATTTGCCTATAGAAAAATGTTCAAATATAAGAAAATGTGAATATGTGTTTTTTCTTATTAAATGCCAAATCTAAGGATTTTGGCATAGACATTAAAATAAAGCAAAGGCAAAGTGAGATGGTGAGATGGTATTAAAATAAAGCAAAGACATTTATAATTGTTGCCCTCCCAGAGAACACAAGGTGAGATGGTGTTATAAATCTATTATGAAAAATAAATTAACTCAAAATTCTTGTTCTTATCAATAAAAATAATTAACAATGTAAAGCATTAGAAAAAAAATATTCCTAAAAGTGTTGAATTAGAGATGGAGAATTGTTGATTTGGAAGTAGAGATGTTTCCTTGATATTTTGGACCACTAAAAGAGGTTGCAAATGAGTTCTAAAGGCTTCCTGGGCAAGACGTCAGTACCCGGTAGTGAACCGAGCGCTCAGACGCACCCAAGCGCCCAACAGGAGCTGTTGCCCGAGGGAGGGCGCCACCAACACATGAAAGCTGAGGAGGGGGCAACCAGGCGCGCCCCTAGACGCTCTCAAACGCATGTGTTGCTGTTTGGGACTGAGAGACAGACACCCATGAAGCAACCCAAGCTCGAGAGAAGAGGGTTCAGATTCAAAAAGAGGCGTCCTTAAAGCAATTTTGGGGTTTTTGGGGGTGATTTAAAAGCCTTGTGAAGTGTTTAAGGGTTAAATCCCTATTGTTAAAAGATTGTGAAACTCTTGGTTTGTGAATTGTAATCTTCTCTCTGAATAGTGAATTCCTCCTCTCTTATCGTACACATAGGTTTTTACATCTAACCACATAAATCCTTGTGTTGTGCTTATGCTTGAATTGTTTGTGTGATTTTCTTTTGTATTGTTTTTGTTTGGTTTTCGATCATAACAAATGGTATTAGAGAGAGATTGGTAAGAGAAGTCTTTTAAGACAGAGTTGAAGGGGAAGTTTTTAGTTCTTCATCATCATCAGTGGTGGAGAGAACACTGTAACGACCCAAAGTCGTTATTTTGTAAATTAGGTCAGAATCCTGCCTTAGGAATCAGGATCCCGGGGAATTTCAATTTAGGGCAAATAAAATTACCAATAGATAGAAGCAAATTTTAGATCAAAGTGCCCTAATTCGGGAAAAATCCGAAAGACGAAAGCTTCCGATTTATTTTCTGAAATTTTACATTCTAAAAATCGAAAATATTGAAATACGTGTCTGAATTCATCGTTTTCAGTGTTATTGTGTTAAGTATATTATTTAAAGGCTACTCGAGCAGTTTCGTCGAATTCTGAGCATCGGAATTATCGTGGTTAATTTTTGAAGTTTTTAAACCTAAAAAATTAGTATAAAATAAAATATTACTCCGAATCAAAAATTTTCGGCGCGAGGATGTTCATTATGTGATAACACGTCTCGGTGTCAAGTTTCGTTGTATTTGGACGCCAAACGGCGGAAAAATGCAATTAATTTAAAGTTTAAGTTTTTTTTTTATTTTCTCATTTCCCCTGTTTCCTCTACACGCCCCCCCTTTAAAGATCGCAAAATGCGATCTTTCTTCCGCCAAAAGGCGGAAGAAGCTTCTGCGCCAGGCGGAAGCCTGGCATCCTGTGCACCTGCTTGCACCTTTTTGGCGCAGGCTGTCGGCCAATTGGGCCGACCACTGATCTCCGACCCCTTCCGCCGCCTGGCGGAAGACGCTTTCGCGCCAGAAGCCCCCTTGGCGCAAGCCAGGCGCCGACCAGGCGCCATTATGGCGCCGTTTTGGCGCACGTTTGGCGCCACTACCTGCGCCTATTTAAGCCCCCTTCCCTCTCCTCCTCACAATCGGCAGCCCCCCTCCTCCTCACAATCGGCAGCCCCCCTCCAGCAAGCACCCTCCTTCCTCATTCTAGCCAGCACTAGCCCCTCCTCAGCCGTTCCAGCCGCTTCCTGCAGCTCCCGGCAGTCCCCACAGCAGCTCCAGCAGCCCCGGCAGTTCCCTCCAGCAGCTCCCGGTAGCCCCCGGCCGCCTCCGACAGCCCTCTGCCAGCCCTCAGCCATCCTTCGGCCAACCCGTTCCAGTTTCTCTTCGTGTTCCAGCGATCCTAATTCTAAAGTAAGAAGAGGGATTTGGAAGAACACATTTGTTTTCTCTAAATCTTGTCTCTTTATAACTATTAAGTTTATTATTAGTCATCACAATAGAATTATCCTCATTAATTAATAATGAGAACGATTCAAATGGTTATAAATGACTATTATTTCTTTTTGTTAATTCAGTCATTTTATTCGGACTTTTCGATCATAATCTTAAGACCCTTTAATAATTATAACTGCTTTAATAGCAGCTTAAAATAATTGAACTGCAAAAGCGGAAGAAGAACAGAATGAAAGAATAAATTAAACTCCTAAATTATTTGATTAAAAAGCTAACTTATAATATATCGGGGACTTAAATGCAGATTGAGCGAACTGCCACTCATTCGGGCTGTTGAACTTCTGAACTTAAAGAACAAAGGTACCCAGTACATGACATGTATTATATTTTGCACTTTTACTGCTGCTTAACTTCGCGTATTTGTTATGAGCCAAATTTTCAATTGAAGCTTGGTTGGTTGTTCGGAACCAACGTGACAACATTCGTGGCTAGTTACTGGAAAAATGACATCAGTAGCAGCATTCGTGGCTAATTATTGAAAAGAAGACATCAGTAATAATATTCGTGGCCAGTTACTGGAAAAATGACATCAGTAACAGCATTCGTGGTTAATTACTGGAAAGAAGACGTCAGTAATAGCATTCGTGGCCAGTTATTGGAAAAATAACATCAGTAACGACATTCGTGGCTAATTACCAGAAAAATGACATCGATGATAGCATTCGTGGGTTGTTATCGGAAAGAAGACATCAGTAACAACATTTGTGGCAGGTCACTAGAAAAACGACATCAGTAACCTGCATTTTTGTGCTAATATATTTTGCAGGAATTTAATTATTTTATTTGCGCTTTTACCTTAATATTTTTCCTGCATCTGTTTCGCAAATTGCACCTCTGCTATTATAAAATGTAATACTGCATTGGTTACTGTGGCACTTAGAGTATTCTCTAATTACTGGGAATTCAAATCCCGGTATTATTTTATGTACAATACCAGGTCAGGTGCTCCTAGGGGATTGCGCTCAATAACCTTAATGCTTAATAAGTTCAACTGCCGAAGAGATCCACGACGCTATTTTTGCTTGTTCATCTTTTATCTTTTCTCTATTTCTACTTTTGTACGATGAATGTTGAAAAGACCTTGTAAAGTGAACATTGAAATAAATGAATATTATCTTTTGGCTTTTGTATGTGTATGCTATTTTTCTCTCAAATTGCTCGATATGATCCTGCGGTGAGTAGTCACCCGATGCCAGAACGGTTTCTGCCGAATCTGCATCGGGTCTTCACAGTTGGTATCAGAGCACGATTGAGCATATCTGAGGGGAAAGAATATACATACAGAAGTAAAGGTATATTCATTAAGCAAATTAGAAGATATATAACCTTCTTGCATCATTGCAATCTGAGTATGAAAATGCTAAAGCATCATGTATGTGTTAATATTTTTTTAGATGGATCCTCGTGATGATATGGTTGAGTACTTCGAGGACTGGGAGATTGGCCGTAATCCCTCAGACTCCGAAATTACAGATATTAGCATCAACATGAATACTCCCGCCGAAAAATCTAAAATGGATGTTCTAATAGAGAAGCTGAAAGATGTAGAAGACATATTAGCCTGGTGGTTATCAAGATCCGGGAGTAGGATAAGGGATCTTGAGGTGGAAGTGCAAGAGCTAAAAGGGACGCTACATGGGAGGATGACTGCTCTTGAATGGGAGGTTAAGAGAAATGACGACGTGAAAAATCATCAGATCATCCGGCTTCAGGATGAGCTTTATCGAGTTAGGAAGCTCATAAAGTTTGGCAACATGATTGCCTCTACGTCTAGAGGAAAAGGGATAGCCAAGGACCTCGGGGAGTCCTCAAAAAGGAGGAAGTGTAGTTCTGAATCCTCCAGTTAGTAGGAGTTAAAATAAGAAGTTGGATTTTTTTTTATCTTTTTGTTGCATCCAGTAAGGAATAAGTCCTACTGTTAATGCGATCTCCTTTTTGTATAAATCTATTATTAGATGAAGTTTTGTTTGAAACTAAAAGATGAAATCTTATATATCATGATTAATTGTTTGTGTATTCGGCAAGTTTCAAATCGTCTCTAAATCTCAAAATTTATCACTCTAAACAGATGGATTCTGATGAAGGCTTTCTCGCAGTACCCGCCGAAACCCCAGTTAAAATCACGATCTCCTCATCTGCTAGCGGACAATAGGACAAACCGTTTACTAGAAGCTGTTTTGCAAGCTCTCTCAGATCAAGGGAAGGCCTCCACCTCCCTTCTCTCCGCAGAAGCCCCTCAGGAACAAAGAGTGCTGCCGTTATTGCAACTTGCCTCAGTGAGATCAGATTAGTGCGAATGCTGTCGTTTAAACCCTCTAAAAATCTACTGCACCTTGAATGTTCGCAATCTACAATCTTAGGTGCATAACGAGAGAGTTTTGTGAACTCTGTCTCGTAGGCTGCCACAGATCGGTCGCCCTGAGTCACATTTATAAATTGGCTCTCAAGTATCTTCTGGGCAGAATGGGGAATATAGCGGCTTCTGAATGCGGCCGTGAACTCTACCCACGGTATGTCCTCTAGACTGATGCCTTTGAAGTTAGTATCGTACGTGATCTTCCACCATCTCTCGGCTTCACCTTCTAGTAAATATTTCGCCAGTCTAACTTCCTCGCTTGAAGGACACCTTAAACTGTCCAACTTGCTCTCCACGGCTTGGATCCAATCTTCGGCCTCCATGGGTCTGGCCGATCCATTAAAAGTGGGAGGGTTGAGCTTGAGGAAGGCCTGAGGGGCTTCTGCGGAGAGCAGGGAGGTGGAGGCCTTCCCTTGATCTGAGAGAGCTTGCAAAACAGCTTCTAGTAAACGGTTTGTCCTATTGTCCGCTGCAGATGAGGAGATCGTGATTTTAACTGGGGTTTCGGCGGGTACTGCGAGAAAGCCTTCACCAGAATCCATCTGTTTATAGTGATAAATTTTGAGATTTAGAGACGATTTGAAACTTGCCGAATACACAAACAATTAATCATGATATATAAGATTTCATCTTTTAGTTTCAAATAAAACTTCATCTAATAATAGATTTATACAAAAAGGAGATCGCATTAACAGTAGGATTTATTCCTTACTGGATGCAACAAAAAGATAAAAAAAAATCCAACTTCTTATTTTAACTCCTACTAACTGGAGGATTCAGAACTACACTTCCTCCTTTTTGAGGACTCCCCGAGGTCCTTGGCTATCCCTTTTCCTCTAGACGTAGAGGCAATCATGTTGCCAAACTTTATGAGCTTCCTAACTCGATAAAGCTCATCCTGAAGCCGGATGATCTGATGATTTTTCACGTCGTCATTTCTCTTAACCTCCCATTCAAGAGCAGTCATCCTCCCATGTAGCGTCCCTTTTAGCTCTTGCACTTCCACCTCAAGATCCCTTATCCTACTCCCGGATCTTGATAACCACCAGGCTAATGTGTCTTCTACATCTTTCAGCTTCTCTATTAGAACATCCATTTTAGATTTTTCGGCGGGAGTATTCATGTTGATGCTAATATCTGTAATTTCGGAGTCTGAGGGATTACGGCCAATCTCCCAGTCCTCGAAGTACTCAACCATATCATCACGAGGATCCATCTAAAAAAATATTAACACATACATGATGCTTTAGCATTTTCATACTCAGATTGCAATGATGCAAGAAGGTTATATATCTTCTAATTTGCTTAATGAATATACCTTTACTTCTGTATGTATATTCTTTCCCCTCAGATATGCTCAATCGTGCTCTGATACCAACTGTGAAGGCCCGATGCAGATTCGGCAGAATCGTTCCGGCATCGGGTGACTACTCACCTGCAGGATCATATCGAGCAATTTGAGAGAAAAATAGCATACACATACAAAAGCCAAAAGATAATATTCATTTATTTCAATGTTCACTTTACAAGGTCTTTTCAACATTCCTCGTACAAAAGTAGAAATAGAGAAAAGATAAAAGATGAACAAGCAAAAATAGCGCCGTGGATCTCTTCGGCAGTTGAACTTATTAAGCATTAAGGTTATTGAGCGCAATCCCCTAGGAGCACCTAACCTGGTATTGTACATAAAATAATACCGGAATTTGAATTCCCAGTAATTAGAGAATACTCTAAGTGCCACAGTAACCAATGCAGTATTACATTTTATAATAGCAGAGGTGCAATTTGCGAAACAGATGCAGGAAAAAATATTAAGGTAAAAGCGCAAATGAAATAATTAAATTCCTGCAAAAGATATTAGCACAAAAATGCAAGTCACTGATGTCGTTTTTCCAGTGACCTATCACGAATGTTGTTATTGATGTCTTCTTTCCAATAACAACCCACGAATGCTATCACCGATATCATTTCCGGTAATTAGCCACGAATGCCGTTACTGATGTTATTTTTTCAGTAACTAGCCACGAATGCTATTACCGATGTCTTCTTTCCAGTAATTAGCCACGAATGTTGTTACTGATATCATTTTTCTAGTAATTGACCATGAATGCTATTACTGATGTCTTCTTTCCAGTAATTAGCCACGAATGATGTTACTGATGTCATTTTTCCAGTAATTAACCACGAATGTTGTCACGTTGGTTCCGAACAACCAACCAAGCTTCAATTGAAAATTTGGCTCAAAGCAAATACGCGAAGCTAAGCAGCAGTAAAAGTGCAAAATGTAATACATGTCATGTACTGGGTACCTTTGTTCCTTAAGTTCAGAAGTTCAACAGCCCGAATGAGTGACAGTTCGCTCAATCTGCATTTAAGTCCCCGATAAATTTAAGTTAGCTTTTTAATCAAATGATTTAGGAGTTTAATTTATTCTTTCATTCTGTTCTTTCTTCCGCTTTTGCATTTCGATTGTTTTAAGCTGCTATTAAAGCAGTTATAATTATTAAAGGGTCTTAAGATTATGATCGAAAAAGTCCGAATAAAATGACTAAATTAGTAAAAAGAAATAATAGTCATTTATTACCATTTGAATCGTTCTCATTATTAATTAATGAGGATAATTCTATTGTGAATGACTAATAATAAACTTGATAGTTATAAAGAGACAAGATTTAGAGAAAACAAATGTATTCTTCCAATTCCCTCTTCTTACTTTAGAATTAGGATCGCCGGAACCCGAAGAGAAACTGGAACGGGTTGGCCGAAGGATGGCCGAGGGCTGGCAGAGGGCTGTCGGAGGCGGCCGGAGTTGCTGGAGCTGCTGTGGGGATTGTCGGGAGCTGCCGGAAGCGGCTGGAACGGCTGAGGAGGGGCTGGCCGGCTGCTGGAGGGAGATGGAGGCTGCTGGAAAGGCTGGCCGGCTGTAGAAAGGGAGGGAGCTGGCTGAGGAGGGGCTGGTGCTGGCTGGAAGGAGGGTGCTTGCTGGAGGGGGGATGCCGATTGTGAGGAGGAGAGGGGAAGGGGGGTTTAAATAGGCGCAGGTAGTGGCGCCAAACGTGCTCCAAAACGGTGCCATAATGGCGCCTGGTCGGCGCCTGGCATGCGCCAGGGGGGCTTCTGGCGGCGGAAGGGGGGTCAGGGATCGATGGTCAGCCCAATTGGCCGATAGCCTGCGCCAAAAGCGGCGCAGGCAAGTGCGCAGGATGCTAGGCTTCCACCTGGCGCGGAAGCTTCTTCCGCCTTTTGGCGGAAGAAAGATCGCATTTTGCGATCTTTAAAGGGGGGGCGTGTAGAGGAAACAGGGGAAATGAGAAAATAAAAAAAATACTTAAACTTTAAATTAATTGCATTTTTCCGCCGTTTGGCATCCAAATACAACCAAACTTGACACCGAGGCGTGTTATGACATAATGAACACCCTCGCGCCGAAAATTTTTGATTCGGAGTAATATTTTATTTTATATTAATTTTTGAGGTTTAAAAATTTCAAAAATTAACCACGATAATTCTGATGCTCAGAATTTGACGAAACTTCTTGAGTAGCCTTTAAATAATATACTTAACACAATGACACTGAAAATGATGAATTCAGGCAAGCATTTCAATATTTTCGATTTTTAGAATATAAAAATTTCAGAAAATAGATCGGAAGCTTTCGTCTTTCGGATTTTTCCCGAATTAGGGCACTTTGATCTAAAATTTGCTTCTATCTTTTGGTAATTTTGTTTGCCCTAAATTGAAATTCCCCGGGATTCTGATTCTTAAGGCAAGATTCTGACCTAATTTGTAAAATAACGATTTTGGGTTGTTGCAAATTAACCACGTAAATCCTTGTGTTGTGCTTATGCTTGGATTGTTTGTGTGATTTTCTTTTGCATTGTTTTTGTTTGGTTTTCGATCATAACAAATGGTATTAAAGAGAGATTGGTAAGAGAAGTCTTGTAAGACACAGAGTTGAAGGGGAAGTTTTTAGTTCTTCATCGTTATTAGTGGTGGAGAGAACACTCCACCAAGTTGTGATATATTTGGCGATAATCGATGTGGTCAAGTTTGATGGAAACAATAACTTCGGGATGTAGAGATGCAAATTCACGGATGTACTTTGCTCATTGAACCTGGAGGATGTTCTTGACGGCGAGGAAAAATTGGATGAGACATCGGAGAGAGATTTGATCAAAATGAACTACATCGCATATAGCTTGATACAAAATTATTTGACCCAAGATATCAAGTATGCTGTAATGTCAAAAACATCAGCGTGGAAGTTGTGGAAATTAATGCAAAGCAAGTATTTGATGAAGAGCATGGAGAATCATCTCCATATGAAAAGGTAACTATCGATTCTAGATGCAAAGGGAAATTTGTATTGATTGGCACTTGAATGATTTCACAGACTTGTTGACAGATCTTTTTAATTTGGATGAAGATGTAGAGGATGAAGACAATGCGCTTCTTCTATTGAACTCTCTTCCGTATGAGTAAAACTTCACAATGACGCTCATTCATGAGAATGAGGTCTTGAGGTATGATTAAGTGACAATGACATTGTTGAATAATGAACTTCGATGAAGAGATAATGAGTCTTTGAAGTAGGAGATGTTTGAAGCACTTATCTTCAAATGCAAAAATTTTGAGAAGAAGAATGATGGTGGTAGCCATAAGTGGGACAAGTCCTGGGGTCGAAACCTTGGGCGCAATCAGTCTGTCTTTTGTTTGGAGAACGGCCATTGGAAGGACTGTCCGAAATTGAAGAACAAGGGGAAGGATTATGCAATAACAAATGTTACACATATGGACTCCAATGTCGATGACTCATGTTTCTCTAATAGTTGTGTCCCAGTGCTTGTACACAGAAGACTCATGTTGGATTATAGACATGTGTTTCTTATCATGTTTGTCCTCGATGCAATTGGTTCCATACTTACAAAGTGTTGGAAAGTGCTGTTATGACGATGGGCAACAATCATGCCTGTCGTACTGTTGGGATAATGAGCATTTTTGTGTGCTTGCATGATGATACTGTTAGATAATTGAAGGATGTGTACATTAGTCTTTTGTGAAGTGCTAATTATAATCTACTCTCCAATAGTGAATTTATCATTCTCTCTCCTCATGGACGTAGATATTTACACCGAACCACGTAAATCTTTGTGTTGTGCTTGTACTTGGATTGTTTGTGGGATTTTCTCTTGTATTGTTCTTGTTTGATTTTCAATCTCAACAAGTGATTTTTGATCCTAACAGAAAGGAATTAAAAAATGGCTCAAAATATCCATCGAAGTTTGAAGAGTAGATTAAGAACAGTCTGCAAAGCAGATGGGAAAGGCAATTCTTAGAAGTTGTTGCAGAAAAGAATAATATGATGAGTGCTTTTGATTATTACCTTTCAACTTTTGATTTTGCAATCTAGATTTGAAATCCGGCTTCGCTTATCTTTTGTGCTAGCAATATTATTGTTTAACTTTTACATTCAAAATCCAGATTTCAAATCCAGCAGTGTACATGATTATAAATAAGGCTGAAATCCTTTCTGCAACGGGCATCAATCGACATTATACTAAATTTCTCTTAGCTATGGTCTTTAGAACAGAATCTAGTTTATGAAACTTGATAAATACTTCATCATGGAGAACTTTATATAAATAGACTGCATGTTCAAGTTAATGAATAGATTGTGATATCCTCACTAAAGTGTTATAGAAGCAACAATTTAAGAGATTTGTCAACACTAGCAACTAACATGAGACATCTTTAAACGAGCTTGAGGGGGAAGCGCTGAAAAGTGTAGGATTGCTCGGCACTGTTTTTCGCATTGATCTTGTTGCCTATCCCACCGATCCTACACAAAAATTTATACATGCCTCTTTCGGTCTTGCTTTTCATTTTTTTTTTTTTTTTTTTTGGCTTTCTACCATATCGTATTGATCCAGAGTATGTATCCTGCCATGTATAGCTTGTAGTTCTTTCTCCTTTTTTGGATTCATATTTCGTTATTTTATACCCTATGTTTTGAGAATCTTATTGTTATATCATATAGTGAAATAAAGTATAGATGAAATTTTAGGATTAATTCTATTTTTGAGATTCATATTATTTGATGCCCACATATCAATTATTCAGTTTAGTGCTTTTTATTATGAATTTGTAATGAGTAACCTTTAGTTGATGGGGAGCATGTTGGTCCTCTGATTCAAATAAAGACTAGTGAAATTTAAATTTGGGGAATGATTAAATAATTATATGATTTCTCTCTGAAATTTTATGCAAAAATTGAGATAATTTGAAATTCAAGATGCAATTGATGCTTTTAAATTATTCTTCAGGTTGTCAGCAAAATTCAAAAAACCATAAAAACTATAAACTAAATAGCATAAATAAAATGATATCACCGTAGCAACATAGATTCAATCGTTGCTAAAATATAAGGAAGCCTTACCACAGAATTAGTCTCCATACTTCTCTACACTTGAATGGGCATCACATCTAAGGTACTCAGTTTTGAAAAAGAAATTAAGTATTTAATATATAGAAGTGAAGATTTGCAATGCAAAATGATACCTTTTTATATATTCACTGGGTTTGCTGTATACTCAAATCTTTCTGAATTAGCATGTGAAATATGAAAGTGACGATAGAATGATGTTGTGTAATCAAATTTAGCCATAGATGGTGTGACACTGTAATTGAATTACATATTCTAGTCCTTCACATGAGCAGACTGTGAACGATGGCTTGAATTCATGGCACTTGTTTCTTCCAGTAGGAGTGGTTTGCTAACGCAAGAGTTCAAATCTTCTACAGTATCTGTGCAACCCAGAGGTCAGAAGGTCATGTTTGCAACAATAAAACTATCAAGGGCTTGATCATTCATCTAGCTTGAAAACACCTACCATTGCAACGTGATCAAGGCAGTTGATTTGTGTGATTCTGGTCTAAGGATAGAGTACATAATGCTGAAAATAACCTAGCCATGGCTAAAAAGCTTGGTCAGTATAAACACAAAGTTCTCAATTCTTTTTGTTCATGAAATATTTGCAATTGGGGCGGATACAATTTTCATCAAAATTTTCTTGGCTTAATAAAATTTGACTTCAAAGATTTTATAAGTTTGTGTTGATCAGGCAAGTTTGGGCAAAAAACTCTAATACTCATGCAGTGTGGTCCAAAAATCTTCATGTTTTGGCCTATGTTATTGGTGAATTAAGGACATGTTAAATTTCTTATCAGCATTGGACACAATCTCATCATCAAGAATAGTCACTAGATCTAGCTTTATTGTAGAAAATTGTGGGAATTGGTTGTTGACTTGCTAGGGATGGAAATACAATCTATGCATGGAACCCTGCCCTTGGTTATTGCTAAATTAATTATTTTGAATACTAGTACAATCAAATACTCTGGGATTCAAGTTTGTAAGCATTTGTTTCAATGTACATTTTAAAAAATTATCTTTCTTTCCATTTAACTTCTTTAAGGTTTTGGGTGGAAGTGTTTTTAAATTATATGCATTATTAATTTATCCCCAATATTAAATTTTGTATTATTTATTGAAGTCAACATAAAGGTTTTAATGTTTAAAATCATAAGCCAAATTTCTACAAACATTCTCTTTTAATCATGCATGTGTTGTGCTGTGCAAATGATTAAGCAAATGTACTATGCCTAAACTTGATGGTTAGGTTAACAAGACTTGGGCTTCTATGCCGATGATAAATGATACCTTAATTGAATTCATAGCTATAAACCTATCAACCAATATTTGTATACAACTTTAGCTTTATACAAAATCATTTCCCACCTAAAAGATTGGTTTTTCACCAATTTAAGCAGCAGTTGAACTAGACTTCTGTTGATCACTTTGATTTGACTATTGGGTTTTGGGTGGCATACTGTAGGTCATTTAAGCATGGCATCTATCATAACAACTGTTTTTACAACCCACATAGGTTGACTACTTGAAAATATAACTTTGCGGATCTGAAAAAAACTTTGCGGTGCTTTCTATGAAAATCAAAATTTTCCCAGTTAAAATTAAATTATGCTTCCTCAATGTAATTAAATTGTGCATGGTATATCTAGAACAAAATTCTTGTAAGCGTCTTCATAAGGTTGGTACAAAATAGATAACTTGTGTATATTTGTGCTCTACACCCCTATTTAAATGTATGGTCGTGTCTCTCCCAAAATGATCAACATCACCTCCAACATGCAACTCAAGATATATATAACCCCTCAGTAACAAATCAACTATGCAAATTAAGCTTATTATCTTCATTTAATACTTAGTGATGCTTACTCAAATCTTGGTGAATCCTTTAAAAATCCTTTTAGATGGCTTACGCACTCTTGACATTATTGTTCAAACCCTTGTGCTGAAGGAGTCAACAACTTTATTATTTAGTTTTGATTTATAATTTTAGGAAAAATGTGCATTCTTATAAAAACTCCTCTCTCCTCCGCATGCTCATCTTCTAGCTTTTTTATCTAATTCAGATCTCTCAATGCTTTTTGTACAATACAACTACTTTGCAAGTGATAAGGCTTTCAATTTCAAAAAAAGACCATTAATAGAAATTAGAACCATAGTTGGAATTTTTCGATAAAAATTACTTTGGGTAATCTTCACAACTCAACACTTCTCTTATGCCTACTCAGAAGCATCTGAAACAATTTAATGCCCCTCTCAACTTCAACTTATGCAAAAATGTACTGATAAAACTTTCCTCACTTGAGGTTTGGTCAGCAGTTAGTTTATTTGAATTCACCATAATAAAGTAAAACCCTTTGATGAGCCTCTAATAGAAGGTGTTTAGTCAATTAAAAATTCTAAAATTGTGATGGCATGTGGGTGTTTATCAACCTTGAATTGCCTTTTTTTATTCAGAACTACATCAAGTCCCTCCCCTGATCATTGTATTCAACACTTATTTAAATTCACCATCTACAAAATCTCCAAATACCTTCTCAAGTTTCACCAACTAATCATCTTTAGTTTTGCTACAAATGAAAATATTATCAAAGCATACAACATTAATCTTCCCAATGACTTGTGACAATGCATGATTTATAATGTGCATAAAAGCATTTGAAACATATTACAATCCAACTGACATCACCAACTATTTATGTATCATATAATTGGTTGGAACTGTTGTTTACTATTAAGCTCCCTCTCTCATGCTATCCTAATAATAGCATTCACTTTTACATCATTTTTTGTAAAGTTTGTCTGTCATGTCATCATATCGAACGTTTAGTCCAAATGTAAATGAAAAATTGTACTTAAATTATCTTGATTGATTAACCTTATAGACACATCCTTGATTTTTGTTTCTTGAATGCTTTGAAAATTGGTATGGCACAAGGGTTCATATTCTCTGAGCAAACTGTCTCATCTTTTTAATTAGGCATGTTGAAAGAAAAATTCTATCATCTTCTTGTGGTGTAATTATAGTAACCACAAATCATCCCATTCTTCAGAAGGAGGCTTATCCATAGGTTTAGATAATCATAAGTTGGCGACAAGCGATGTCAACAGCATCAACTTATTTGGTTGATGATGAACAATAGCAATGGTGGACGGCTTCCATGAGAGTTGGTAGAAGACAATGTCTGCATCAGCAGTTGATGGTTATGTTGAGAACGATGGTGATCTACTTCTAAGGCTGATGGTGGCGCAAATGACTAGAGTTGAAGTATGTGGTTGATGATGGTAATAGTCACACTAGATGTTATTAGGTCTTCTAAGTGCTACTTGTATGGTCATTTGACCCGAATCTTGGAATACTATTAGAAAGAGAAAATTGTTCCCTTTTAATCACACTGTTTGTGTGCCCAAATGAACTCACTAGTGGCTCAAAATATGGTTTGTATATTTAAGAAAATTTGGACATGCATGCCCCCAACTTATAAGACACTTGTCGCAACATAGTGTTTAAATATAGATTTTTTTTCCTTTAATAATAATTGTAAGAGATTAAGTGTGTGATTTATTATAATAATAAATATTTTTTTGATAATTATTTTGTTAAAAATGCGAAATCTCTCCACATTGCATATATTTGTTTTTCATATCTGCAGATTGTGCAAGCTAGAGCGGCACTGTTACAGGATCTTGAGAGCCGTAGAAAACCGAACGCCGATGAGTCTTCATGGAAGAATAAGAAAGAGGAAGAGCAGCCTCCTCCTGAAATCCCTTCATCAGCACCTCCCCAAGCCGAAGATGCCTCCGCCCCCATTCCCGTTCTGGCTGTCGAAACGGAAAAGCATCCGGTGGAAAGCGACGAGGTGAAAATCATAGACAAATCAGTCATCGAAGAAGGCAGATCTCAGAAGGGCGCGAATCGTCAGGCGTATGCTTCGAGCGCGCCAAAGCCGAAGGACGATGAGAGCTTCGAGGACGATTGGCTCGAGGATGAGGCTGGGGAAGCAAAGGCTCCCGCTCCTCTGGGAAACGACGAGGATGTATCTTTCAGCGATCTCGAGGAAGACGACGATGAGCGCGGCGGAACCAAGTGGATCCCGAAGCCCAATCCTGCAGAAGGGAAGGAATCGAGGGGATGGGTTCAGCTGAGCAAGAATCGCGCAAGTCCCGCGCAGAAGAGTAGGGACGGTTGGTCAGATGTGGATGAGCTTGACATAGAATGATCCATGGCGCCATTGCCGGCTTTTTACCCACTGGTATGTAGTAAGCTCCTGTTAGTAATTTGCTCGTCTTCGTCTTCGTCTACCCCTCTATGTTTATGCTCTCTCTGTACATAGCTCCTGTTTGCTGGCTTGTTCATCTCCTTCTTGTTGGATCTGAATCTTGTCTTCAGTCCACCGCAGCAACTAAAAAAAGTTGTTCTAAAAAATTGGGATTTTAGGGCTTCTTTCCTGAATCTCTTTAAAGGCATGCTTCTGAAACGAAAGCCATCCTTCTATTTTGTTGCGTTGTGGAAATTTGATTCATTCTTGCTGGATTTGGTTTCTGTTGCATAGCTCTTGCAATCTGCACTAACAATTAGGTCCAAACAATCTATAATCAAAGAGAAAAAATAAGAAGGAAGCCTTTAATTGGCACTAACTCATGGCACATTTTTGGAATGTTCTTCTGTCTTACAAAAGAGAGATTTTGGAAGATAATGCCCATTATCTTCATTGTAAAGATTCGACATATGAAGCTCCTTGAATTCATCATAGTTTTTATTACTTGATTATTAAAAGAGGGATTAAGCAGTATTTTTTCTTAAAAGAAGTACAATTTCTTCTTCTTCTGAAAGATGGGAGCTCAGAGACACTTTACTTGCATCTTAAAATATTAAAACCTTTAATATGCCACCAATTATAAAAACTAAGTAATTCCCTAGAAAACAAGGAATGACTTGATTTCTTTCAACTTATAGAAAAATAAATGAAACCATTCATGACAATAGTAAAATGTTAAAAGGTTATTTTATTTTGCCATGAGTCCAGGCGCTCGATGAGCCCATATGTGGCTCAGACAAGTCCAGGCGTGTGATGAGCCTAGACATGTAGAAATGACTCCATTCGCCACCGCGCTCGCTCGGTCGTGACCAAATTGTACCCAAACATGATTTGAATCATGATGAATATTTTTGCATTAAAAAATGAACCGTGCTAGTCTCTATAGTAGGGCGTTCGGATGCATTTAGATGTGCCTAGTTGTGCCTAAAAAGTTTAGCTTCAAACAAGAGGAATCTTAATATTCTTAAAATAATATCGTTGGCCTGCTGGAGTACTGAGGCACTGTAACGCTGTACGATGCCATTGTGTTGTTTGCTTTTGCTAGTAAAAATTACTGTTGTGCTGTATGGTTGTTGTAAGTCTTTGTTTCATGTCATTTTCTGCTTGATTAACATGCCAATTTGTTGCTTGCATATTGAAATGTCATCTTGCATTTTATTATCGGGTGTGTGTGATCCTGATTGTGCGGCTTAGTTGGCGAGGGGTCGTATGTGAGTGATTATGCTCCACATTGTTGATATTGGCTTGGTGAAATTGTTGAAAATTCTATTTTTTATTTCATTTCAAATTGTGATTTTTAGTTGTTGGGTAATATCGATCAAAGTAGGTGGATAATTATAATTCTATTTAGTTGTAATTGATCTGTTAGTTGTAATTTTATCAAATTTCAAGCTTCATCATTTTCTAAATTCAATGTTCTTATTATTATACTTATAAGTTTTATTTGCACACCACTTATAAGTATAATAAAGCAAATAGATTGCAAATAGATTTTCCAAAGAGTTAAGTCGTAGCATAGAGTAAAACTCGAGCCAACTCTTAGGGCTCTACACTTTTGATATAGTCGCTAGAAGAGCACGAGAAAAGACGAATAAAGCAGTTCCCACATCATAGACGAGAAGTTATTTTCTATCTATCGTCAATAAGGAAGTGAAGGATTTCCAAAATCAAGGTGGCGGCAAGGGAGAATATGCCAATTGATCCTCGCCGGCGGGGAGGGATCCCTCTGAAACCTAAATCCCGCCGGGAGTTTCTTTTCTTTTTGGTTGAATAAGTTGAGCTATAATAAGATTAATATATAGTTTGTGGGGCTTGTCATACGTTCAAACTCAAAGACTTAATAATTGAACAGTTGAGCGGCACAATCGTTTTTTTTAAATAAAAATGATAATATGATTCTGATTAAATATTTCATAATCCATGTAATAAGACATGTAATAATATCTTAATAAACTTTAAAATGATATTTATTATTGACAGCTCAATATTTAGAGACTTTTGGGATATTTTGAGAATTTATATTTAAATGTAAGGTAGCATATAAAATACCAAGGCTAAATACATTTATGTGCCATGGGACAATAGTGTTGTTACACTGGCAGAGGCGATTGGACGGCGTGTATCGGGGTTTATGGTGATAGTTACCAAGCAATATATGAAATCAACCAAACACAACGAAATAAAAATCACAGCACATATACAGCATCCACCACAAAGATGAGAAAAATTATGAAATCATATCACAAAAATTTTCACTACGAATCAAAAAGATTAGCAAGAACAAGAAAGATCTACAACCACTTAATCAGCCTCTCGATCGATTTCTTTTCCTGCAGAGAACACCAGCTCTCACTCTAGGTTGAAGGAAAGGAGTAGCAACCACCACCTGATTAGGGTTAGTCTCCTCTTCACAAGCTTTTTGGAAACATCTCCATAATGTTCCCTTATATACTTAGGTAATATTTGGACCCAATGGTTCAAAATACCCCCCAAAATACTTAGGGCAATGCCTAAACTGGAGCTGAAACCCGTCTGGCGCTACGGTGCGCCGTAGCGCTCAGGTCTCGGGCAGACTGGCGCCAATGTGTGCTATAGCGCCCCAGTCTCTAGCTAACTGGGCGTTATAGCACGCCACGACGCGCCACAGCACCAGAACTTTCCAAACTTATCCCGTTTCACCTCGGAACCTCCCGAAAGTCCACTATAGCTCCATTAGCACCTCCACGATGATCTGAATGATCTCCACATCCCAACAAATAGATATTGAGCTCATGGCAAGCTTTTTGACTAAGACTAGGGAAAATGTGAGCTTACCATTCCATAAAGGAATATTAGTGTTATAGAAATTATGGTTGTCTTTAAGTAAGCAATATTTCTTTATTTTGTTCTAGAAGGTGATGGGGTTTTCACCTCTCGAATCCCAAAAGGCTTAGAACTAACTCAAAAATTCCCATCTTAATACTCTTCTTCAAATAATTCTTCTTGATTTTTATCCAAATTTACTTATACTATCCATTTTAAGAGAAAAATATCAATTATGCTTTAATATCTAAGTATTCAAATGGAGTTTATCATCCTTTCAAAATTCCTTAAGATAATGATAGAACTTAAGTAGATCTTTTAAACATAAACTCTAAATGTGTTTGAGTAAGAGCACTCTATGGATAGGTGCTCTCTTAATCATTTATTTTTAAGAACAAATTACCATTTTATTAAAGCCAAAATGGATAATCCTTTAGTATTTAAAAAATTGGGATGTTAAAAAGGAGAGAGAAGAGACATGAGAGAATTTTAAAAAATTTAATGCAATTTTACATATTCTATAAACATTTTTTTGGCTGCAATGCATTTATCAATCTAAATTCATGGAGTTGATGTTGGGGGCAGCTTTCTAATGATGCATCATGATGAGGATTGGAGAATATGAACACCATAATAATACCAGTAAACACCTCATAATCAGAATTTGAACCTTCTTTCATGAACAAGAAAGGCATTTAAAGGAAAAGGACATAGAGCAGGCTGTTGGGACTTAATCTTCTTTTGGCCTTCAGAGCCATTAATATGAAATAGGATGTACAATCAACTGGAAAAGTGCACTAGCAAGCAATGAATGTTGGGATATGGAAAGATCTATCATTAGCAGTTCTGAATATGACTTTGAACCCGATGTTGACTGCAGGAAGAAGCCTTCCAGGTAATAATGCCGTTGATTCGAGGACTTGTTTCTTCATATTAATGACAAAGAGGGTCATAATAATAACTTTAATTAAAAAAACATCTAAGCAGTAATTTTCTCTGATTAAGACTCCATTAAAGCAACAAAACAAAAGAAACATTTTTTTTCCTCTCCATCATTCTCCGCTTTACACTTCCGTCCCAATCTTTTCCTCGCCTTCTTTCCCATCTAAAAGTCCCCAATCCAGCTACCTAAAACAGCCCCTTCCCCTAACAAACCCTAACTCCCAAACCTTAAAAAACCGCCGCACTGATACACAGCTTCGCTTGAGAAGCATTTCCTAAAGAATAAGAAAGCAAAAGATCCTGAATCTGAATCCACAAACAAACACACAGGCACGTACATACATACATATATCTATAATGATTTTATTCAGCAGCTCATATAATAACATCAACAGCACATACAACACCCGATTTCCAGAGCAAAACGATTTTCAGATCAGAATCATACGTATAGAAAGAGAGCCTCGATTCGGATTCAGCAGTAGGCGACGCACTTCTTGCAATCGATGGTGCAGCCTCCGCCGCCACCGCCGCCGCCGTAGCCCTTTCCGGCGTGGCTGTAGGAGGTGTAGCACTTGGCAGGGCAGGCGAGGTGCTTGCCGTGGCACGGCCCTTTCTCGGAGCACACGGCGCTTCCGGGAACGATGCCGTGGTGAGAGTTTCCACCGGAGGGGCCGCCATATCCGCCGCCGTAGCCGCCGCCGTAATTGCCGCCGCCGCCGTAATTGCCGCTGCCGCCGCCGTAATTGCCGCCGCCGCCTCCGTAATTGCCGTAGTTTCCCCAGCCGTTGCTGAAGCCGGGGATGTTGTAGCCGAAGTCGGGGTTGCGGGAAGAGGCGGAGGAAGAGAGGGCGAGGAGGGCGGCCATGGCGAGGAAGGCCGCGATAAAGGTTGCTGGAGGAGCCATGCCTTAAGGTTTGAAGGGGAAACTTGGTCTTCAAAGTGGGGAATAAGTAGCGGAAGGGCGAAAGAGAAATTAAAGGTGAGGGGGACGGTTGGGAGACTGTGCTGCGATTAAAGATCTCTACGGGCTTCTGTAATTACGCAGAAAATTGCGGCACACATTGCCCTCTTTATGTTTACACCCAAAAGGTTGAGTTTTTGAATTTGGGCTCTCTCATCTTTACTTAGTTTTTGCATGTTTTTAGTAAACCTTTTAATCAACCTATTTAACAACTTAGTATTATCACAAAAACAAAAAACACTTTCATGTCAATTGCCATTTGATAGCACCGTTATAATTATGCTTTCTAAATGATGCTCTGTTAGTGCTAAATGCATTAATGCTCATCAGAATTTGGGCATGAGCTCTCATCTTTACTCAGTGTGTTTTATATCATTTCAGCTATGAAGTGATAATATTACACAAAAAATGGAATTAGCTGAAAATGAACAATTCTGCACGCCACAAATCCCAAGAGTCAGGCGTTACAGCACGTCATAGCGCCTAACTCCCTGAGAGCCGACGACACATCGTGCTTCAGAACGCCACAGCGTGCCACAGGCGCTACGGCTTACCATAGCGCCCAACTCCACGAGAGCCGAGAACCATTTTTAGAGCTCCACAGCTCATTCTTAACTTGTTCGAGAAATTTGAGGGCGTTAAGCTATAAGTGATGTGATATAAACTCATATAGTTACACAGCTTATCTCATTAGCTAAATTAAGAATAGATGCGTGTAAGTCATTGGTGGAATCAATATCATATGATACTTAACTAAAATAGAGTATTTTATCATCACTTAGACGTGAGAGATAATTTCATCTATTAAAAGATCACATGATTGTTTACGTACCGAGATTGAACATCATAGTATTCATCTAAGAGCATTAGACAATATTTAGTATATTTAATATATTATTTAAAGAATATTAAATCTCTTGATCATGATATTAAAATTAATCTAACTGACTTGATATATAATTGAGAAGAAGGGTAATTTACATGAACATTGAGAACTGCATGTTTGATCTTAACTTTCCTTATTTTTTCATAATTGTTTTCAAACCAAATTAAATCTAGGATTTATAAAATTAGAAACTCAAAAACTACCAATCAATTCCTTAAACATCATTGAAATTAGATACACTCTAGTAACAATCTAAACGTCATTGCAAGTGCGAATACATACATAATTTAAGTCTGTCATAATTAAAACTATAGTTTGAGACAATTGCATGTAAATCCAGTTTCAACTGCTAAAATTACTTGATGTAATGGCTTGCTATGAAATAAGCTTGGCACTTGATGGATCAAATTCTTGCTTTTTTTTTTCTTCTTCTCTATATATATCTGTGTGCAAATGTTGTCTTTATTCATATAAGAAAGAATTTAATATATATTTATTTATTTATGCAAGGGGATCATTAATAAATTTATTCTTAAACTATTTATTGAAGAAGTTAATATCTTTTAGCTCTATTTTAATTGCTCGCATATAGTCTATCATCCAATAATAACTTCTAGACATCAACTATTGAGAAGTGTGGTTTAGTTGTGGTGCAAAGTTCTGATTTTATATTGTAATCATATTATTTTATTGTTATTTATGATTTTACAGTAAATTTAATATTTTTCAATTTGAAAGATGTTTTGAGAAGAAAATTTGAGAGATAAAATTACTCGATTCTTTGTTATTTACTGCAAATCATGCGTTCAAATGAAGGAATCAATTGATTTGTTTGAGCTATTTCGAACAAATGATTTCGTTCATCAAATCGTCCGCTCGAACGAATCTCGCTCCAAACAAAATTACAGTAGTGTTCAAACGAGAGAAAGAATCCTTGAACTTTGCTCTAACAAGATTCATTTGTTCAAACAAACGAAATCATTCGTTTGAATGATTGGATGAGAACGAAACCCTAAGGGCAAGGTTATTCCACTTATTCTTTAAATTCATCCAATTTTAAAATAAATTATTTCCTGTGCTTCTATATATATAATAACACAAAATTAAAATATAATATAAAATTTATTCACCCGTTTTATTACATGACAAAAACTAGTTATCTTAATTTATCTCAACAATTTTAAACTAAGTATGAATAAAAAAACAAGACACCAATTTTCAAACAAGCAATTTTCTAACAAGAAGATGATACGATAATTAATTGAATATTGCTAAACTTTATACATAAAAATATATAAATGATATGTAAAATTAATGTATAAGTAAATTATTAATTAAAAAAATTATATTAATCATAGATATTTTTTGATATATATTCTTATAGAAGTTATTATAATATATTAAAATTAATAATTAAATTATAATAAATAAAATTTATTAGTTAAAATCATAATTAAAAATTAATAATAAACTAGAAAAATTATTAGAACATTTATTGAAATATAGAATTTTCCTACTCTTATATAAACCATGTGATTTTTCTAATTAATTATAAATGGATTGGAGAGCGCTCTCTCTCTCCGAACTTAGTTGGTCATTATTGATGACAGACGATCTGAGTGTCGAAGGACAGCGAAAGTCTGCTGCGTGGGCCCAAAATGACTTTTTTCCTTCTTTCCAACTGGCCCACGTTTTCGTACATTAAATCTGCCGATTAGCCCTGATTTCCCATCAAATTAATTCACATTTAGATAAGATATTAAGAAGGAAAAATGTACGTAACTCCAATTGTCTCCTAAAAAATATAAATAATTAAGATTTAAGATTTAAAAAATATATTTTAATAAACCCCACAATTAAAAATGAATTTACTAAAATCTTAAAAATTAATTAATAGAAATATTATACTTACATAATAATTTACATCAAAAATTATTTAAAACTAATAATTTTTTTTTTCATTTTTATATATAAATTCTATAAAAAAATATAATAACTCATTAGTTAAATCAAACTGTCGCATTATTTAGACTGGAGATTTTTATGCACGAATTTAAACAAAACTACTATATATATACAGCCGTTTATGACAGCAATTATAAAATTGTTTTTGAACTAAACCTATTCCCTATATCTATCTATCTATATATATAGATAGATAGATATAAGCAAATATTTTTACTATATAATTATGGAGTATGACGTTTTACTTTATCATATTTAATTGATCAAATTAGGCTCCATGTGTTATTTATCGCTTGAAATATGTAAATATTTATTGATAATGTTCTTTTCTTGCTGTTTATGGCTAAATTATTTTATTTTGTGATATCCTTTTTGATGATTTGAAAACCTTGATTTATGATGACGTTCATGTTACGTAAACTCGCTAAAATGGCTGAATAGCTTGTCTCGTTCATGCTGCATGGGACTTTGTAGTTAGTCTCCTATCTAAGATCAAAGCCCTCATTGCCTCAATTTACTTTATAAATGGTGCACTCTAATCTCATTAGCTCAACAATTAGATATCTTGATGTTGATGTGATGGCGATGCTCTTTATACATTTACAGCTCGCATTATACCTTCCTGTGATGTGCCATCCAAAACAGCCTAATTCTATTTTCATGCAAATTTTTTAACTGTTCTGAGCCTATGAACTAAATTAACAATATCGGCATCATTAAGAGTATAAAAGGAGAATCCCAAAATCAGCAGGGGACAAAATCATCTATCCGTTTCCGTTCTTTTTTGGGTTTAAAGCTAATCGATGTATTCATTTAGATGAGGTTCAGAAGAAAGCAACAATAGGAGCTAATCACTTCCTGCATCATCGAACCCCTTCGCTGCTGCTGCCGCCGCTTCTTCTTCTTCTTCCCTAAGCTTTTTAGTCCAGTATTCATCTAGAGGTGGTCCAAAAATAGCTTTGCCTGAAACCACTCCTATCCTGCAGTATGGGTAACATAAAGAAGTGAGTTTATACAATCATCTAACAAACACAAAGAGAAGCGTTATGCTGCCCGACAGGCACAAATCAATATTTTTAATAAAATTGCAAGAAGATGAATGAGAGAAACTAAACATTAGCACCTTTCAAAATATTATAATTAGTTGCAAATGGTTATTTTCTATCAATATTGCAGAATGAAAAGATCATTTATAACAGTTTGTTCTAATGTTTTTTTTCAGTTTTCCTCTGCCATTTTTAACACAGAAATGTTCATATAGTCAAATTTTTTAATAGGGGCATTGATCGGTCAATGCTTAATATGTTCAAACTATATATTCTCTAGTCTCTTTATCTGTTATTGGAGCCACTCCAAACTTTTTAGAAATCAACTTAATTCTCATTCTATCCTTACAAGCATACCCATTCATCTACCTTAGCACCTTCATCCCTGTAACATTTATTTTATCGATAAAAATTCTATAGTAGCCCTCCATAACTCAAATTTTGCTTTAACTCCATCTCTAATCTTATCAATTGATATAAATATCATTTGCATATAACATGCACCATAAATCCTTCTCTTGAATGTATTCAATAAGAGCAATCATAATTAAACTAAAAAGATATGGATTACAAGCAAAACATTAAGCAATCCAATTGTAATAAGAAAATCATTAAAAAAGCCATCATATGATCAAACATATGTTATAGCCCATTATACATATTTCTTTAAGAACATTGGTATATTTCACAAATTGTTTTGCTCCAAAATTTTTCAAAGTTCATACTCTATCATAATCCTTTTCAAAATCAATAAAAATTAAATAAGTCTTTATCATCAAATTTATTCTTCTAAATAAATACAATAAAACTCTTTCTCTACTCAAAATATTAGTAGTATTAGTACAATATTTATAAGAATATAGCAAAATAATACATCCAACTTTCTTAAATATTTTCATCTCTAATAAAATTTTAAGATTATAATCTTTGATATGTATTACATTAGAAAAGTTATTTCATTTCTCTAATTTGAATAACTTGAGTGTCTTCAAAAAAACTTATAAATGTGTTTTAATTCATCATATAAATTCTCAAATATTGCAATCTTAATATCATGAATTATTAAATATTAAGTAAAATTCTTAAACATCAAGACACCTCAGAAAATAATAGTTTTTGATAAGAACTTCAAAGTTAAACTTGCTCATGTGAGAGCAATCCCAAGATAGGTGGCCTGTAGAAAAATTATCTTCTGAGAACAAAATCGTGAGGCTTTTCATACCAAAGCAGATAATATTTTGATGCTTAAGAGTTTGAACTATTACAAATAGTACCAGAGTAAGACATAGAGTGTCAAATAGGACCTAAGTACCATACAAGATAAAGTATCACTTCATGTGAACAGCCTCTTGAGCTCATAATAATTAAGATGTTTACATAATTATGGGTGCCTTTTGAACCTATAAGGGCCACCTCTAGTCTTATCTACCCAATAAATAATTTTTGGATCTACGTGTGAATACTGACGAGGACGTCAATTACTTAAGTTGGGGAGATTGTAACAGCCCACTCAAGTATTAATAAGCGAAATTCTTAAATATTAAAATGCTTTTTAAATAATAATAAGCGTGTTCATGTGGGAGCACTCCTAGGATGGGTGACCTGCAGGAAAGCTATCTTCTGAGAACAAAACCGCGAAGCCTTTCATGCCAAAGTGGACAAAATCTTAGTACTTAAGAGTTCGAACTGTTATATTTTAGATTAATGAAAAATTTATTTATATTTCTTCCAAAAGCCATCATTTTTATAATTAAATTATTATTAATAACATGTCACTTTATTTTAATCTTTAATCAAACAACTTATTTTCATCACCAATTTTTTTTACAATTAGGCATTTTCCATTATGATCCACATAGTAAATTTTTAGCTATATTGCAAATATACCTAGAAATCTAAATTCACCCTCAAAATTTCATTGTTAAAATTTTAAAATCACTCATAAAAATATCTATAATATACTTTTTAAAATTCAACCATCTAATTTTAGAACATAATTTAAATTTACTATTAATTTTCTTTTTTTTTCAAATATAAAATCAATAATCAATAGTAGATTATCAAATAATCACTTACAATAATCTTGCAATTTTTACAATAAAAATGATAGCTTTTGTTTACAAGCAAATAATCAATTTAAATCCTTATTTTTACAAGTGAATAATATATCACCTCTTGTTTTAAAGTATTAACAATCATACAATATTAAACTAAAACAAACTCAAAATTTTCACTGCATTATTCTTAAAGTTCTTATATAGATTGATAACCGCATCATTTTAAGCTTAAGCTATTAATATCTTTTATTTTCTCACTCACTTTATTTTTTAAAGGCACAATATGTTGATCCTCTTATTAATCGTGATCTAAACTCAAAAGGTTTGTCAGTAAGAGTGCTAATATTCCAACTATATAATCTTAATACATAATTATAAACTAGGTTATTAACTGACATTTATCCACAATATGTGAACCCTCGTTTCTTTTACAACACCCGGTTACCAACATAACGGCCTTTGCACATATTTCACTGCATTCAAGCAATGGTGTCGCTTCAAAGGGACACCCTAGCTCTAGGATAATTAGTTAATGAATTCATGCCGAAAGGATTTGACAAGCTTTACCTTGGCTGCTGACATCCCTTTTTTAAATCATTTTTACATTTATTTGACATCTCTTTTTCACCTTTTAAAATTCTCAGGAACCAAATTAGGGTATTAAATCATTTCCTTTTTAATAATAAATACAAGACAATTTCATTTTAGTAAAAAGAACCAAAATTCTCAAGAACAAAATTAGGGTATAAAAATATTTCCTTTTATTAATAAATACAAGACATTTCCATTCAAGTAAAATACACCAGCGCTAATTTTTGTCAACATAAATTTGAAATGGTTGGTATACTAAATGTATACTTAATTTATATTCTAGAATAAAATGATTGAATTTATGTGTAAGGCAATCTATTTTATCTAAAAATACATATGAAATCCTGTCTCTTAAAGTTTTGCTAGTCTCCCACCAAAAATAAAGTCGGCTATTGATAATATGACATCTTGTGCGACAAGGGAAGTGATGCAATATGCTTTTGCATGGGCTCACCTATAAGAAACAAAAAAGGAAAAAATACTATATCGGTCATGGATAGTCAAAACGTTGGCTATATTTAGGCACTTTATGTTTTTTCCTTGTCTATATTACGAACAATCTTTCCAAAAATCCAAAATATAAAATCTGTTCTATCTGTTTCTTACCATGTCATTTTTTATGTTTTCGATGGATAGTGAAAATATGGAAGTAAAAAGCCATTTGCCATTCTATATACATATGATATTATTACAAACAAGGTAAGTCATCCTAAGTTCGAGCTCATTTATGATTTGAGCTTGAACTGCAGCTCAAGCTACCGAGAACAACCCTTAATTTCCAAAGCTTTGTTTGGCGAACCTATCATAATCTCTCTAACAACCCGGAAGAGAATAAGTTGAAAGGAATAAAGAAGATTGAAGCATTTAAGGTGAAATTGAAGCATTTAAGGTGAAATCCTCAAGGGAGGAATATCCTAAAGTTGATTTTGAGAGCAAAAACAAAAAATGCATGAGCTAAGAGCATTTTCAGGGTGTCAGAAAAAGATTAAATCTCCAATGCTTGACTAAGTTTATGGAAGATTTGTTGAACGAACCAGTTGTGGTTCAGCGAGCAAATATGATTCTGTTCAAACCCAATAAGTAAACGACTATTTAACTGATTCAATGAATTGCCTACGTTTTGATGAATGATAATAAATATAAAACAGTAACCATAACATGGAAAGACTAATCATTATAATGCACCATTTTCCATTTAACAAATCAACTAATGATCATTGAACAACTAACAACGATAATTAAAAGCTCATACAAGTTTGCAAAGGGTTACTGCTAATATAAATACAATATAAAAATAAAAAAAATGTCTTCAAAGGGTTCTCAAATTTCGCCCTAAGCAAAAGAATTCAAATACCCATTCCAACAAACCCTTAAATTTCTTCAAACTTTCACTTTCTCACTTAACACAGTATACATTTAATAAAGACATTAGTGACCGGATGCAAAAATATAATTATGATTCATATTCATTAAAACAAGTATAATATTTAGTCACAAGGATCACATAGGATCACCTATCTATCCCTATTGATGATTACATCAAATACTTTTACTTTTGCCATAAAATGTAAATATTTTAATAATTTACTTTTTTGTTTTACTGAATGTAATTTTCCACAAAGACTCCCCCTGAATTATTTAAGAGTCTTCCAAATTTTATTTCTTAATCCTTAGTAGAGTTGATCGTCACAATCTATAACAACTGTAGAAACAATAGTGAATGTAAACATTAAATGGTGCAAAGATTAAGAAAAGTGTAGACATAACCAAACTTTGATCAAAGAGTACAAAAAAATACAAAAAAATCAAAACAAACGTCCAATATACTATTTCTATGGAAAACAAAAATACTGAAGGAAAACAAAACAGTAAAAATTAAAAACAAAAGAAACCATTCATTGTCAGAATCGGGAATGTCGGGAATGACTTCAACAGAGTCACCATGAGTGCACAATTCTCGACAAATTTCCAAATTGTTCAAGGACAAAAGACGAAAGTTAATAGCGTCAACCTTCCTGCTCATCGCAGTGGCTTACTTCCAAATGAGAGAATCGACCCTCAAAAACATCAAGGTGAAGTTTGCGGTGAAAGGGTCCAGGGTCCAGCGTATCTCAATAGCAGTATCGGGAGGTGAGGAAACAGAAGCGTCTCATGGAGCTGACTTATCGGCCAAAGGGGTGATTGAATAAACATCAACACCTTGATGTCAACAACAGCAGCTTCCAGAGCTGCACGGAGCTCATTAAAAGAAAGAACGAAAAGCAATTCTAGCGAAGTCAGCTGCGCAAATGAATGTGGAGTTTATATCCGCGCAAATGAATGTGGAGTTTATATCCGCGCAACATGTTGCAACTAAAAGCTGCAAGGCAGAAGAGGGCACATGCAATCTCTTAAGGGTTTCCCAAGTCAAGAAGCAAATGAAACATGAAGTAGATTGCACCAAATAGAGTTCATTGGTTGTTGGGAAAGAATGAGATACATTGCATATGGAATTTTGGGTGTGATGTTGATGGCAAGAGGATAAGCTGGACAACACATGCCTCATAGGAAAGGTTTTTGACAAGAGCATTGTAATAGTAGAGTTCAATGCAACCAGTGAGAACTACATTTGTTTGTCCAGTTGCGAACGACAAGACCATGAAATTGGCCTTAGAAGGAGTGGTTGTACTGGAAAGGTAGGTGGGGGTAATCTGCGTATCACAACCATTTACGTAGTAATTGACGTTTCGGCAGTGCTAGCGAGGTACAGGTTAGCCACATGGAAAAGAAGTGATAAGATAATAAAAAAAAAGTAACGTCTGCATAAGGCTTAAAAGCAGTAAGGGTTTATGGCGAGTGTGAGCACTAGAGATTACTTAAGGCTTGGCCTTGTCTTCTAAATCTTTAAAATGGTCAACAAGGCAATGTAACAGTTGCAAGAGAAAATGTTTAAAACTGATTGAAACTAAACCGGAAGAATGCCTCTTATTTATAAAATTGAGTTTGTTTGTTGCACGAATTTATTGATAAAAAAACTATCATTTCGAATTCTGATGGCTCCGTGTGAAAAGTGTGATTGTCTAATCATGTCAAAATTGCAATGATTTTGGTCTGAATCAAATTAGAGGATTTAACTTATCAACCCACTGGTATTCATTGAAAGAAAAGGTTAGTTCATATTACAAAAATCGATTAAGTTTAAAAGATGATTTAACCAATTCGCTTAAACAAAATTATTGGTTAACAATTTACCACAAACGATGATCATCTAACGAGTGAAACAAAATTTTGAAACTTCACGGTTATTTTAATCATCCAGAATTTGTTTAATGATTGTTGAATGATATTTTTTATGAAATCAATCATTTGCATTTCTTAATTCATTTATAATTTTTTTAATGGTTTATTTAATGAAACTATCTTCGTTTAACAAGTTAAAAAAAAATATATATATAAAAATATAACAAAATAGATTGATTACTCATAATTTTCTGCTTATGTAATGAAATCTTTCATTAGCTAATGACTTATGAAGATGCATGCAAGCTGATAAAATGTGTTGATGATATAATTTCACATCACCATAGCATACATGATAGATAATGACAATGTAACAAAGATCTACTTTCTACTAATAAGGATATAATATGTCGCTAAGAAAAATAGAAAGTGCTTAGAGTGATCTTCCTGTCAACTCTAGATTCTGTAAGAGATGAATTCGAAAATCCTATCGTTCAAAGAATGCATTGTTACAGGCACCACAATCTTAATGTACTAGAGGAATTAATACATAAGCACATACTCTTAACAACAGCTAAGTGTAATTACCAAGGATTGAACAGAATTTAGATATAAGTGCAAAGGCTGAATATAATGTCCGTTGAGATTCAAGAATGCAAGTTCAAGAAATAAAACTATAAAACACAAGCACAAACAATAAATTTATGTAATTCGATGTAAACACCCAAGTCCACAGGAAGAGTGGAAGAGAAGTTTTACTATACAAGGATAAACAATTGCAAGAAAATTTGTAAAACCCAAGAGCTCAAGCACCCCTTTAGGGATAAACCCAACATTCGATTTATAATGGCTTTATCCAAATAAAACAAGTTAATTAGACATAAATGATCCATAATTATGATCAGCTACAAATTTACCCATAATTAGGTATCATAACTTTTCTTGGTTACAAAAAAAGCTATTATGTCATATTAATTTGCAATCAGTTTCAAAACACAGCCTTTAATTTTTTGTCAGTTTTGAAATCCCGCAATAATTTATTGTCGGATATGACAAATATTAAACAATTATCCACCTCAGGTCTCATGTGCGTCACGCGAGAACTGATCTCAACAAGCTCCCAAGTCAAGCAAAATGACTGCACCTGCACTGGTTGCCTACGTATCCTGCTCCCAAGGAAATCAAGCAGCGTGTAGTTTATCTGAAGGAGAAGCTTATAGTTGCTTCTCCATATTCACTAAGTCTTTGCAGTGGGCAAATTTATGAATGGTGAGCACTTTGTAAGAATATCTGTCGAGTTGTCTTTCGTATTGATCTTCATCAATAAGATTTCACCTTTAATTATATCTCGTACAAAGTGGGCACATCTATGTGTTTTGTATGAGCATGACAAACTGGATTGGTAGCAAAAAAAATAGCACTTTGGCTATCACAAAATATTACCATCTTTTCTTGCTGCACTTCCAAATCTTCAATAATCCTCTCATCCACATGGTCTTTTTAAATGCTTCTGTAACTGCCATGTATTCAGCTTCCGTAGTAGATAGGGAAACTGTAGGTTGTAGTGTAAATCTCGACCCAACTAGATATCCTGCTAAAGTAAACACAACCAGTAGTTGATCGCCTTTGATTCAAATTATCAGCATCGTCAAAATCCACATAATCAACACAAATCTACTATGGATGATTTTTTTTGGAAAAACAAACCAACACCAACTAAGCTTTTGAGATATTTGAAGATACTCATCACCGCTTACTAGTGACTCTTCCCCGGACGGTGCATGTACCTACCACAACCCCAAATACCAGTGCCAAGTTTGGTCTTGCACTGTAACAACCCAATATCATTACTTTGCAAAATAAGTCAAAATCCTGACTCTAATATCAGGATCTCAGAAAACTTCAAATTAGGGCAAACAAAAAATACCTTTAGATGAGAATAAATTTTAGATCAAAGTGCCCTGATTTGGGAGAAATTCGGATAACGGAAACTCCCGATTTAATTTTTTTGATTTTTTTAAATTCATTAAATCAAGGACATAAAATACGCGTCTAAATTCATCAATTTTCATGTCATTCTGTTAAGAATATTATTTAAAGGTTGCTCAAGAAGTTTCATAAATTACGGAACGCTGATTTGATCTCAATTAATTTTCAAAGTTTAAAACTTCAGAAATTGATTAAAATTAAAATATTGCTCTGAATCGAAATTTTTGGATTAAGGGTATTCGTTACATCATAACACACTTCGGTGTCAAGTTTCATTAATTTTAGACGCCAAACGATGGAAAAAATGCGAAAATTTTAACTTTAAGTAAATTTTATTTAAATTTCCTTAAGAAATTCTTTTCTCCCACACCAGGCCAACTGTCCCTCTTCCCCCCGCCCCCCTTCCTCTACTTAACCCCCCCCCCCCCACTCCCTCACCTTTCCCACAAGAGTAACAACCCCTCTCCCTTCCCTGCCAGCCCCCTCTCCCAGCCAGCCGGCAGTCACCCCGGCCACCCCATTTCCGGCCCTCCAAACTAGCCAGCCAGTACCCTCTTCGGCCTCCCCACTTAGGCAACCCCCTCCGACTTCCCTCAACAACGTTTGACATCCCTCCTTTTTGCGGCAACTCTAACCGAGGTAAGAGGAGAAGGAAAAATAGTGATTTGGAGGAGAGATTTCGCTAATATTATTATTTATATACTTTTTATTATATATACTTAATAATTTTTTTATGTCATCACATTAACATTGTTGTCATTAATCAATAATGATAAATAGTGCATATAAAATGACTATTATTTTCATTCAAACACTTTTCATTCTAATATTTTATTATTGTTATTACTTTCTGCAATTTAATTTCAGTCATTTCTATTATGTCTTTTACTTTCATATATTATTATTATTATTATCATTAAATGAAAATAATAATAACGCTAACCTAATGTAAAAGTGAAAGAAAAACAGAATGAAAAAGAAGATAATAATTATTCTTAAAAATATTGGCTAAAAACTAATTTAAAATATCCAAATCTAAATACAGATCCAAAATCGAACTGTCAAACTTTGGATCTTAAAAAATAAAGGTACCCACTTAGCCAAATTCATATTGAAGCATGGCTGGTTGTTCGGAATCAACATAATATTCGTGGTTAACTACTTAAAAAATGACATTAGTAGCATTCGTGGGTTACTGGAAAATGACATCAGTAACATTCGTAAGTTGCTAAAAAAATAACATCAGCAACATTTATGAATTATTTAAAAAATGACATCATCAACAATTGTGGGTTACTGAAAAATGACATCAATAACATTTGTGGGTTGCTGAAAAAATGCCATCAGCAACATACGTGAATTATTGGAATATGACATTTATTGTTGGGTTAGCTTCGCTTTGAGCCAAATTCGTATTAAAACTTGGTTGGTTGTTCGAAACCAACATAATATTCGTGGTTAACTACTGAAAAAATAACATCAATATCATTCGTGGATTACTGAAAAATGATATCAGTAACATTCGTGGGTTGCTAGAAAAATGATATCAGCAACATTCGTGGATTATTGGAAAAATAACATCAGCAACATTCATGGGTTATTGAAAAATGATATCAATAATATTCGTGGGTTGCTGAAAAAATGCCATCAATAACATTCGTGGTGAGTTACTGAAAAAATAACATCAGTAACCTACATTTTGTGATAATACTTGCTGCAGGATACTTTTATTCATTTTGCGCAATTGCCTTACTTTTCCTGCATGTTAATTACACCCCTCATTTTCGTTAATCGCATCTTTGCTTTTATAAAAAAAATATAATACTGCTTTGTTTACTGCGGTACTTGAAGTATTCTTTAATTACTGGGAATTTCAATCTCAGTATTATTTTCTGTACAATACCAGCTCAAGTACTTCTGGGGAAACTTGATCAAGAACTTTAAAACTAAAATTATCAAATTGCCGATAGATCTACCGCACTGCTCTGCTTTTACTTTTATTTTTCCTTTTGTTTCAGTTTATCTTTTATGAACTTTGTAAAGAGGAACGTTAGAAATTTTTGTAATATGAAATATTAAATGAATGAGAAATTCTCTTGGTTTTTGTACGTGTATTTCATTTTTTCTTAAATTGCTCAATATGATCCTGCGGTATGTGAACACCTGAATGCCGAGACAGTTTTCGCTGAGTCAGTGTCGGGTCATCACTGTTGGTATCAGAGTAGAATTGAGCACATTTGAGAGAGAAGAATATATATACAAAAATGAAGATATGTTCATTCTAAAGAGATTAAATTAACTTAGAATAATATTACCATGATAAGTCAGGAAGTGATAACTCTCTTTCTTCATTGCAATTAAAGCATGAAAATACTAAGATAACATTTTGTATTAATCTCACCCATATTTAAGTTTTGTTTGTGTGATATCGAGAACGACATCGTTTTTAAGTAGGAGAGTTTGTAATGATCCAATGTCTTAAGTTTACAAATTAGGTAAAATTCTCGACTTTAACATTAGGATTCTGAGGAACTTCAAATTAGGGCAAATAAAAAATATCTTTAGAAGAGAATAAATTTTAGATCAAAGTGCCCAAATTTGGGAGAAATTTGAATAACGAAAACTCCCGATTTATTTTTTCTGACTTTTTTAAATTCATTAAATCAAGAACATTAAATCCGTGTCTGAATTCATAAATTTTTAGTTCATTATGTTAAAAATATTATTTAAAGACTGCTCAAGAAGTTTCATAAATTATGGAATGCCAGTTTGATCTCAATTAATTTTTGAAATTTAAAACTTCTGAAATTAATTAAAAATAAAAGATTGCTCTGAATCAAAAAATTTTGGCGCGAGAGTGTTTGTTACATCATAACACACCTCGGTGTCAAAATTCATTATTTTTAGACACCAAACGGCGGAAAAATGCGAAAAATTTAACTTTAAGTAAATTTTATTTAAATTTCTTAAGAAATTCTTCTCCCCCTTAATTTTTAAAGTTTAAAACTTCTGAAATTAATTAAAAATAAAATATTGCTCCGAATTGAAAAATTTGGCACGAGAGTGTTTGTTACATTATAACACACCTCGTTGTCAAAATTCATTATTTTTAGACGCCAAACGGCAGAAAAATACAAAAAATTTAACTTTAAGTAAATTTTATTTAAATTTCCTTAAGAAATTCTTTTCTCCCCTCCCGCCAGATTTCCAATTGCGAAGAGGCGAAGGCTCCACCTGTTTAGAGCCAAGAGGCCCCCACCCCTGGCCAACTATCCCTCTACCCCCCCCCCCCACTCCTCTACTTAAGCCCCCCCACTCCCTCACCTTTCCCACAAGAGCAGCAGTCCCTCCCCATTCCCAGCCAGTCCCCTCTCCAACCAGCCGCCAACCCCGCCAGCCACCCCATTTTCGACCCTACAAACTAGCTAGCCAGCCCCCTCTCCAGCTGTGATGACCCGAACGCCGGTTCAACGAAAACCGCTCCGACATCGAGTATTCACTTACCGTAGGATCATATTGAGCAATTTGAGAAAGAAAAGGAACACATAAAAAACATAAGACATTTCTCATTTAAAAATATTTCAATTTTTAGAAAGTAGCCAACAAACTTCTGACAAATTTCATCTGCTAGAACACGAGATCAACTTTGAAAAAATAAAAAAAATAAAAGTTGCGCCGTAGATTTTTCCGCCAGTATAAATTTTCAAGGTTCTTGGTTAAGCTCTCTCAGGAGTACCTGACCTGGTATTGTATAGAAAATAATACTGGGATTTGAATTCCCAGTAATTAGAGAATACTCTAAGTACCATAGTAAACAAAATATATTATATTTTTATAAAAGCAAATATGCGATTAGCAGATATAAGGATAAAAATGCAAAAAAAATAAGATAATAGTGTAAAATAAATAAAAATTTCCTGCAACAAGTATTATCACAAAATGTAGATTATTGATGTCTTTTTTTCCAATAACCCACCACGAATGTCACTAATGTCATTTTTCCAGTGACCCACGAATATTGCTGATGTTATTTTTCCAGCAACCCATGAATGAAAAGGATGTTGATTTCTAACAACCAACCAATTATTAATGTTACTGATATCATTTTTCAGTAACCGCCGAATATTATTGATGTCATTTTCCAATAACAACCCCGAATGTTGTTGATGTCATATTTCCAACAACAACTCCGAATGTTACTGATGTCATTTTCCAGTAACTCCTGAATGAAAAGGATGTTGGTTTCTAACAACCAATCAAGCATTAATGTTACTGATGTCATTTTTTCAGTAACCCCCAAATGAAAAGGATGTTGGTTTCTAACAACCAACCAAGCTTCAAATGAATTTGGCTAAAAGCAAATATGCGAAGCTAAGCAGCAGTAAAAGTGCAAAATATAATACATGTCATGTACTGGGTACCTTTGTTCTTTAAGTTCAGAAGTTCAACAGTTCGGATGAGTGACAGTTCGTTCAATCTGCATTTAGATTTGGATATCTTAAATTAGTTTTTTAATTCAATATTTTATGAGTAATTTGTTATCTTTACTTCGATTCTATTCTTCTTACGCTTTCTCATAATGATTGAGGTTCGATTTTTAAGATACTGCGATAGCAGTAATATTTATTATAGCGTTATTAAGTCACTGAGGATAGCAATTATATTGATATAATATTATTATGATCATTATTTCAATGATAATAATAATATAAGAATGAAAGAAGAACATAATATGAATGACGGTCAAAATGAAAGCGCTTGAATTAAAATAATAAGCATTTATAACATATGTATTGTTTATCATTATTGATTAATGACAATAATGCTAATGTGATAACATAATCTTATCTTCAAAAAAATTATTAAGTATATATAACAATAAAGATAATAGCAAAATAATTTATCATCTTTTCTTCCCCCTTTCTCTTTTTCTTAATCTTCTCTTCATATCTTTAGGATTAGGATTGCTGGAATAACGGAGAAAGGTCGAAATGGGTGGCCGAACGGCTGGCCGAGGTGGCTACAGCAAGTTGGCAGCGGCAGGAGAGGGCTGCTGGGTGGCTGGCTGCCGCTGGAGGGCTGGCAAGGGGCTGCTAGGTGGTCGGCTTGCTTGCTGGCTGTGGGAGAGGGCTAGGCTGCGGCTGGTAGTGGGAGAGGGCTAAAATGGTAGGATATTGGGCTATTGTTGGAAGTTGGAGAGGGCTGGAATGGGAGAAGACAGTGTGGCTGTGAGGGTGAAAGGGAGGGAAAGGGGTGGGTTTATACAGAGGAGGGAAGGGAGGGGTCAGGAGGGCTGGTCGGCCAGTTTGGCGGACCATTCCTGCGCCAAAATGACGCAGGAAGGGCATGCCGCGGAACCTTCCGCGCCTTAAGGCGGAAGGAATCAGAGGGGTGGCGCAGGTAAAGAAGGGAAACAGTAAAAAAAAATAGAGGAAATAAAAAAAAAATTAAACTTAAATTAATCGCATTTTTCCGCCGTTTGACATTCAAAAATAACGAAACTTGACACCGAGGCGTGTTATGACATAACGAACACCCTCGCCGCCAAAACATTTTCGAATCGAAGTAATATTTTATTTTATATTAATTTTTGAGGTTAAAACATCAAAAATTAACTACGATAAAACCAACGTTCAGAATTTGATGAAACTTCTTGAGCAGCCTTTAAATAATATACTTAATACAACGACACTGAAAACGATGAATTCGGACACGTATTTCGATGTTCTTGATTTTTAGAATTTGAATAATTCAGAAAATATAGCGGGAGCTTCCGTTATTCAGATTTCTCCCAAACTATGATACTTTGATCTTTAAAATTATACTTATCTATAGTATTTTTGTTTGCCCTAATTTAAAATTTCTCAGGGTCCTAATTTCTAAGGCGAGATTTGACCTAAATCGCAAAGTAACTTTGGGTCGTTACACCGGCCTCCCCACTTCGACAACCCCTTCGACTTCCCTCAACTATGTTCGACCTCCCTCCTTTTTGCTGCAACTCTAACCGCGGTAAGAGAAGGAAAAGGAGGAGGGATTTGGAGAAGAGATTTTGCTAATATTATTATTTATATATTTCCTATTATATATATTTAATAATCTTTTTATGTCATCACATTAATATTGTTGTCATTCATCAATAATGATAAACAGTGCATATGTTATAAATTGGCTATTATTTTCATTCGGACACTTTTCATTCTAACATTTTATTATTATTATTACTTTCTGCAATTTAATTTCAATTATTTCCATTGTCTTTTACTTTTATATAATATTATTATTATCATTAAATGAAGATAATAATAATGCTAACCTAATGTGAAAGCGAAAGAAAAATAGAAAGGAAAAGAAGATAATAATTCCTCCTAAGAATATTAACTAAAAACAAATTTAAAATATTCAAATCTAAATGCAGATCCAAAATCGAACTGTCAAACTTTGGATCTTAAAAAATAAAGATACCCAGTATATGACATGTATTACTTTTTTTTATTTGCACTTTATTACAGCTTAGCTTTGCATTGAGCCAAATTCGTATTGAAGCTTGGTTGGTTGTTCGGAACCAACGTAACATTCGTGGTTAGCTACTGAAAAAATGACATCAGTAACATTCGTGAGTTGCTGGAAAAATGTCATTAGCAACATCGCAGGTTATTGGAAAATGATATCAATAACATTCGTGATGGGTTACTGGAAAAACGACATCAGTAACATACAATTTGTGATACTACTTGCTGCATGAAACTTTTATTCATTTTGCGCTATTGCCTTACTTTTCCTGCATGTTTATTACACCCTTATTTTTGTAAATCACATCTCTACTTTTATATAAAAAAAATGTAATATTGTTTTGTTTATTGCAGTACTTAGAGTATTCTCTAATTACTAGAAATTTCAATCCCGATAGTATTTTCTATACAATACCAGGCCAGATACTTCTGGGGGAGCTTGATCAAGAACCTTAAAACTTAAATTAACAAATTGCCAATGGATCTACGGCATTGCTCTACTTTTACTTTTATTTTTATTTTTTCTTTTGTTTCAGTTTATCTTTTATGAACTTTGTAAAGAGAAATGCTAAAAATTTTTGTATGAATGAGAAATATCTCTTGGCTTTTGTATGTGTATTTCCTTTTCTCTTAAATTGCTCAATATGACTGCGGTATGTGAACACCTAAATGTCGGGACAGTTTCCGCTGAGCCGGTGTCGGGTCATTACATGTACACACCATGACATACATTGGGCTCCCAACTGCACTTGCATACGATACTTTGTGCATTTCTTCCTTTTCATCATCTGTCTTTAGGCACGGGTCTACAAATAAGTAAAAATGAGGTACCAAAGGTATATTTACTGACTTTCTGAAGTTGTCTACTCTAAACATTCTCAGCACCTTCTCCAAATAACCCTTTTAGGTAAACCAAAGCTTTCTTGCTGTCCTATCCCTACAAATTTCCATCCTAAGGATTTTCTTTGCTTCCCCAACTTCATCTCAAAATTCTGAGCCATCTGATGCTTCAAGTGGTCCATCTTAGATTGATCAGTTGTAGCAACCAACATGTCATTCACATATAGGAGGGTAAATGAAACCTTCCTGAGGTGATTTCTTGAAAAATACATAGTGATCGTATTGACTGCGAGATTACCCTTCCTTTGAGCATAAATTGATTAAATTTTTTGTACCATTATCGTGGTGACTGCTTTAAGCCATACAAAAAATTGTTCAATTTGCACATCAAGTATTCCTTGCCTACTTCCCTTGGGGGCTGGCATCATATAAATCTTCTCCTTAAGTTCTTCGTGTAAAAATGCCATTGTTACATCGAGCTATTCCAATAATAGACCAAATTGTGCTACAAATGATAGAACACTGATTGACAAGTGTTTGACAACTGGGAAAAATACCTCATCATAATCAATACCTTCTTTTATGCAAAGCCCTTTGCCACTAATCTAACCTTATACCACACATCAACTCCAAGAGATCCTTCTTTTTTAGCAATCACCCACTTACAACTAATAGTCTTTCTTCCTAGAGGAAGTTTCTCCAACTTCCATACTTCATTTTAAGAAGAAGAATTCATCTATTCATCCATGGCTTGATTCCACTAATCCCTTTCTCAACTCATCACAATCTCCTTGTAATGAGAGGGAACCTCCTCATCTCCTATTAACAATGCATATGTGATGTAATTTCCCAGCCAAACTGACCTTTCAATTTGCTGTCAAGTTCGATTTCTTGCAATTGACTCTTAGACAGGAGCCTCACCAACAATATTAATTATTTCTTCTTCCTTATCACCAAAGTGGTCCTCAACTGTAAGTATATTATCAATAACTAAGTCATAAAGGGAAAAATCCTATTAAAAAAATGGGGTTGCATCAAACCCCACTCTCAGCCTGCTTGTAGAAGTTGCCACAGTATCCTTCACCTGATGCGAACTTCTGTCTTAGGAAGAACTCATCAAATGTAATATCCTTGTTGATGATGACCTTCCTATCAACCGGGTCATATAGTTTGTAGCCTTTGACCCCATGTTGAAAACTAATGAAGATTACCTTTCGTGCTCTTGGCTTTAGTTTATCCCCTTTCACATGAAAATATGTCAGGCACACAAATGATTTTAACTGATCATAATCTCCAACAAGGTCATCCAAACAATAATTCCATAGGAGTATACTTAGTAAGTGCAGCAGAGGGAAACGATTCACCAAAGTAGCATGCATAGTCCAGGGCCTCCGCCTAGTAAACTCTTTCCAACCCAGCATTGGATAATATACACCAGACTTTTTTAACTAAAGTCTGGTCATCCGCTCTACTACCCCATTTTGCTATGATGTCTCTCTAACAGTGAAATGGTGTTCAATCCAAGAATTCTAGCACTCCTGCAAAAATAAATCAAAAGTATATACTCAACTACTGTCACAATAGATCTTGATTTATTTGTCAATTTGATTTTCAACCCATTTCTTCCAACTATTGAATATCTCCAGTACATTAGCTTTGCTTCTCATGGTGTACACCCATACAAACATAAAGTAATAATCAACAAAGGAGATAAAATATCTACGACCACCAAATGGTACCATCTTCGTTGGTCCCCAAACATCTGTATGTATATATTCTAGTATCCCCGTGTTGTGGAGGCCAACACCAAAGGATTTGCACGTCTTCTTGCCAAAAATATAATATTCACAATATTGTAATTTGCAAGAATAGATGCCTTTGATGACCCCATCTTTCTCCAACGCTCTCAGTGAAGGCTCTCCTGCATGTGCCAAGCTCATGTGCCATAGCATCATGGCATCATCTGAATTTCCGCCACCACTATTAATCCCGTCATTGTATTCCCCTGAAGATAGTAAAGGTTCTGTTGTCTAGCTCCTCTCAAGTCACTGCACCCTTGCTGATCATCAAGACCCCTGCCTCAATTACTACCTTAAAGCCCTTAGCTTTTAAAGCTCCAATAGATAGTAAGTTCTTCATGATCTCTAGTACATGCTTGACTTCTTTCAGCTCTTGTACTGTCCCGACATGTGTCTTAATCAACATACTGCCAACACCGACAATGTGGTGGCCCAGTGTCAGTTCAGTTCAAAGACTTACTCGACATTGGGCTCCCCTGAGCCGTAGGACCCTATTGAGCAGTTCAAAGTAAACGGGCATGAAGGTAACGAACAAGTATAATACATTTATCCATTCATCATAATTTAAGATTCAAAAAAAAGGATCATTCATCGTTTGTTTTGCTTAAAAAGAAGGTTCAAAAATATATTACAAGGATTTATAATAATGATAGTAACAATAGTAATTTAATCGACAACTTTGGGCCCTCAGTAATTTCTTAGAATCTATCGTTGAAATCCTCCAATTGTGCCTAACCTGGAATTGTAATGATAACGTCGGAATTGAAATTCCCAGTAATTAGAGAATACTCTAAGTACTTTGATACACATCAAAAAGTTACTCTTATTATAAATAACAAAGCGATAAGTGGAAACAAGGCAAAAATAAAATTGTGGAGAATATGATGGTTAGCACAAAGTGGGATATATTTTCTTGCGTAATAAAAATATTGTTTGTCTTGGTATAACAAACATGCATATGCCATTTGCTTTTCCGTAAAACATATTTGTTACAAACATGTCACATCTGTCAAAAGCTTATTGATTGCAACACATGTCTTTTATATTGTGGGAAAGCAAACAAAAGTGGTTATGATGGGCAATTTCCAGACCCATAAGGCGGGCCTCCCTCAAAGGCGACAGTTGACATTCTTATAACTCTCAAAAATTTAGCCCCATCCATACCCAACCCATCATCCCTTTCGAGAACCCTTGCTACAACTACTAGACATTAAAGCATTTTATTTTTGTGACAATTTTTTGACAGAAAAATAATTGCATACAAACACAAAAGTATAGGCTCGAGCGAAGCTAAAGTAGCAATAAAGAGAATTGAAGCATAAAAGTGCAAAAAGTAATATGCATAAGGTTATCTTTTTCCTAATAATATGACAACTGTATCAGAATTTGAACATGTCTGCAACACATATTATATTAATTCTTGTTAGCAATGTGAATTTGAAATAACTGTCATTGTTTTTATCTTAATTTTCCTAACTAAAGCCTTGGAGTTTTTCGCATGCATTATTTCTTAATCTTGACCTGTACGTTTTCGGTACTGATTGTGCTCCAATTTTTATCAATTTTGGTCCGATGCGAGTCTAGTCGAGACAGACGAATTCGCACCAAGATTATTAAGTTTGAATTAACATTTTATTTTTAATTAATTTTTAAAGCTAAATCTTTTGCAAATTAATCCATAAATAACCATTATTTCTAATGCGCCCAAAATTTCGCCAATTGATCACTTTCTTGCGCTCTATTAATAACATTTTTTTTTTAATTTATCTATAACAAAAAATGGCGGGTAATTTTATTGTTGAAAACTGAATTTGGTGGTTTGCAAAACTAAAAAATAAAATTTAGCGTGAAACATACGAACAACGAATTCGAGCAGGGAAATTTGATTTAACCGGATCTAACGAGTTTGCTACAGCTTGGTTGATAGCGACCTAGGGTCATTACAGGCAATCTAGCATGTGACATCATTCCAAGTCGTAACTGCACCGATGTCTGTCTGTCTATACAAACAAAACCAATCCTTCTTGGAGCATATGATATGTCGCACCCGTTGACGATGAAGAACCTTTTTCTCCTCTCTATCTCATGTCTTCAATCTTGCACTTCAACCCAACTTGAACCTCTTCTTTGATACTATTTGTTGAGATTCAAAAATGCAAGTACAAGAAAGAACCACATAACACAATCACAACAATAAAATTTATGTGGTTCAATGTAAACACTTACATCCATAGGAAGAGGGTAGAAATTTTACTATATGAGAAGAAACAATTATAAGAGAATATCTAAAACACAAGAACTCAAGCACCCTTTAGGAATGAATCCAACCATTCTATTTATAATGGCTTCACCCCTTCGTTGGTTACAAAAAGACAATTTATATATAAGCATAGATGACCCATAATTAAGGTCGGTTACAAATTTACCTATATCATTAGACAGCATAACTTTCATCGGTTACAAAAAAATCCATTGTCATATTAAATTGGCATCAGTTCAAAATGTCGCCTTTAATTTTTCGACAATTTCGAATCCTTGCCTTAATTTTTCGCCAGTTACAAAAAATATTCAACAATGTCTAGTCTACTTGTTATTAAATACAGCACTAAAACTATCACTATAGGAAAATTTTGAATCTACAAATTTATTAAATGGATATCCATCCAAACTAATATTAAGGCTCATAAGGGTATCAACATATTTGATATAATCAAATTTAAATCTCTTAAAAAGCCCTCAGGTGAACTTAGTTTGTGTAAGAAAATATATTGTATTTCACATTTAATTTGTAATCGTAAATAGAGAATTATTTTATCCACTATACTCGTTCCAAATGATTGCTCATGAGTAAAGCAAATTCCCCACATATAGTGTTATTTGGCAACCAAATAAAATACTATCTACATACATCTAAATAAGCAAAAAATCAAAATAGTTTTTTTTTCTACCTTGAATAATTGTCATATAAGAAAAGAACATTTTGTTATAATCTAAACTTAATATAACAACAACTGATGAAATAAGTTTAGCATATAAGTTTATCCAAGTAAGAAATACAGTACAAAAATTGTGAGTTGCTATATCATTAAGGCATTCCTAAATGAAAACATAGACCAGAAAAATATACTTAGTATTAATATTGACATAAACAAGATAAGCCAAAATCAAATTCTCTAGTCTGTCTCGATAAGGTAAAGCTATAATAAACTGATTCATCTCTCCTACAAAGTTCATAGTTTTTAAAAAGAAAATTAGTTGGAGCTGCGCAAGGGTTGACCACAAGAAAAGAAAAAACAAATAAAAGAAAAACAAAAGAAAATAAAATAAAAAATGGGAAATTAAAAAAAAAAAATCACAAACTTCTATCAATATTGGTGTCTAGATGTATTTTACTTCTCAAGCTTTAAGAAGGGGTCTCCATACTCTATAATGCAATTATCCTTTAAATTGATGGCAACAATCAGTTCTTCTATCAATGTTTAATTTGTTCTTCTATCACGAGCTTCTACCTCGAAAAGTAAAGCTATAATAAACCGATTCATCTCTTCTTCAAGGTGCTTACATACCCCCGACCAAAGGGGATCAAACCATGTATAATTTAAAAAAAAGCAGCTAGAGCTGTGAGAGGGTTGGCCACATGAAAAGAAAAAACAAATAAAAGAAAAACAAAAGAAAATAAAATATAAAATAGGAAATACAAAAAAAAAAGTCACGAACTTCTGTCAATATTGGTGTCTTGATGTGTCTTTTACTTCAAGCTTTAAGAAGGGGTCTCCATAATCTATAATGCATTTATCCTTTAAATTAATAGCAATGATTTGTTCTTCTATCAATGTTTAATTTCTCTGATAGATCATCAATCTTTTAAGAATCAATAAATTATGAAAATAAAAAATTTAAGCAGCATTTAATGATTAAAAAGATAAAAAAGATAAAGGAATTGTATAACTCAAAGCCTAATAGAGTTTTAATACAAGCAACTCAATATAGTGAGCTACAGAAACAAGCCTCTATAGAAGCTAAAAGAAGCTACAACTGAATTAATCTCGATTAAAAAAAGAATTCTAACGAGCACGAAATTCTCTCTTTTTCACTGTTTGCTAATTTTTTTGGTCACCAGGAAATTAACAAAAACTGTCAAAGCAGCATATTCATGAACAAACCAACACTTGCAATCAAAGAAGCTAATCAACAAATTCATATTCAAAACCAAACAACAATATTAGAAAACATTGTCAAAATTGACTCTTAACTTTTGCAAACTAATCATTTTAGTACTTAACTCTTGTAAATAATCTTTTTTGTCCCTAACTTTTATTTGAGTGTTTTTTTTTATCTTCATGTTATTTTTCCATATCATCCTACAATTTATATTCCAAAATTAAGGCCAAATTGGTAATTGAGCTGAGCGATTTTTAGGTCCCAAATGCAGCTTGCGATTTCTTTGCGTCTACAACGCTTCCATGGAGCAATCGACGAAGGCTCAGACGGTCACTCTACGTCGACAATTCTTCCAACATCCACCCTTCCGACACCACGCCCCTTCCAACCTCTACAATGTTGACGACCCTTCTGACCTCTACAACGTCGACACTGCTTCCAACATCTACGTTGTCGACTCTACCGACATCTGCACCACTCCCGACATCTATGACGTCATCAACGCTTCCGATGATGTTTTTGACATCGACAAAGCTTCTAACTTCGAGGATAGTTCAAAAGTCTACGATCCTTTTGCCCTCGACTACCCTTCAGCCTTTTACTATGTGAAGGCCCGACATTCGAGTGTTCACATACTACAGGATCATATTCAGCAATTTGAGAGAAAAAGAAATACACATAGAGATATTTCTCATTCATTTAATATTTCATATTACAAAAAATTTTCCAACGTTCCTCTTTACAAAGTTCATCTAAAATAAACTGAAACAAAAGAAAATAAAATAAAAATAAAAGCAAAAGTAGAATAGTGTCATAGATCCATCGGTAGTTTGATAATTTAAAATTTAAAATTCTTCTTCTCATAAGTACCTGACCTGGTATTGTTCGAAAAATAATACCGGGATTAGAATTCCCAGTAATTAGAGAATACTCTAAGTACCACAGCAACAAAATATATTACGTTTTTATAAAAGCAGAAATGCGATTAGCAGATATAAGGATGTAATAAAATGCAGGAAAAAAATAAGGAAATAGCGCAAAAGAAATAAAAATTTCCTGCAACAACTGATATTAGAAAATGTAGGTTACTGATGTCTCTTTTCTAGTAACCCACCATGAATGTTACTGATGTCATTTATTAAAAGATGTAGGTTACTGGTGTCGCTTTTCTAGTGAATGTTACTGATGTCATTTTTCAGTAACCCACGAATGTTGCTGATATTATTTTTACAGCAACCTACGAATGAAAATGATGTTGGTTTCTAACAACCAATCAAGCTTCAATACGAATTTGGCTCAAAGCATAGTTAAGCAGCAATAAAGTGCAAAAAGTAAGAAAAAAATAAGACATGTCATATACTGGGTACTTTTATTATTTAAGATCCAAAGTTTGACAGTTCAATTTTGAATCTGCATTTAAATTTGAATATTTTAAATTAGTTTTTTAATCCAATATTTTATAAGTAATTTTTATCTTCACTTCGATCCTGTTATTCTTTCGTTTTCTTGTTATGATTGAAGTCCAATTTTTAAGTTTCGGCGATAGCAGTAATATTTATTATAGCGTTATTATTATCATTATTTAATAATAATGATAGTAATAATGCACGAAAGAAAAGACAGAATGAACATGACTGAATTGAATTTAACAAAAAAATAGAGATAGTAATCATTTCATAACACTCGTATTGTTATCATTATTGATTAACGATAACAATAATAATGTGAATGACTAACTTTATCACATTTATTTTTATAATTAAGTATATGAAAAGAAATATGTAATAGTAAAATTTCCTCATATCTACCTCCTTTTACCTTGGTTAGAGTCGCCACCACAAAAAGGAGGGAGGTCAAACGTGGTTGAGGGAAACCGGAGGGGCTGCCGAAGTGGAGAGGCTGGAGAGAGGGCTGGCTAGCTGGTTTGGAGGGAGGTGAGAGGGGTGAGGGCTATTGTGGAAGAGGGGAGGGGGCTGCTGCTGGTTTGGAGGGTCTGAATGGGGTGGTCGAGGTGGCAGCCGGGTGGGCTAGCTACCACCCCGCCAGGCTGGCTGGGGGGGGGGGGCTACAGCTATTGGGAGAGGTGAGGGGGAAGAAGGAAGGGTTATATAGAGAAAGGGGGTGGGAGAGGAAGGGTCGAATAGGAGGGTGGGGCCCTCCCAGGCGCTGAACAAGCGGAACTTTTCGCTTGGGATCGGGAAATTGGGGGGGGGGCAAGGATTTCTTAAGGAAACTTAAAAATTTACTTAAATTTAAAATTTTCGCATTTTTCCACCGTTTGACGTCCGAAAATAACAAAACTTGACACTGAGGTGGCTACGATGTAACGAACGCACTCGTGCCGAAAATTTTCTATTCGGAGAAAAAATTTTATTTTTAATTAATTTCTGAAGTTTTAAACTTCAAAAATTAATTTAAGTCGAATCGAGGGTATTTTTGATGAAACTTCATAAGCAGCTTTTAAATAATGTTCTTAACATAATATGACCCGAAAATCACTGAATTCGAACACGTATTTTGATGTTCTTGATTTATTGAAATTAAAAAGCTAAGAAAAATAAAGCAAAAGTTTTTATTATCCGGATTTATCCCAAACTAGGGCACGTTGATCTAAAATTTATTCTTATTCAAAGATATTTTTATTTGCCCTAATTTGAAATTCCCCGGAGCCCTGATGTTAGAGCCAGGATTTTGACATAATTTACAAAGTAACAACATCGGGTCGTTACAAACTCCCCTACTTAAAAACGATGTCATCCTCGACATCCTTTAGACAAAACTTAAATATGGGTGAGATTAATACCTGACTTATCATGGTAATATCATTCTAAGTTAATTTAATCTTTTAGAATGAACATATCTTCATTTTTGTATATATATTCTTCCCTCTCAAATGTGCTCAATCCTGCTCAGGTACCAACTGTGATGGCCCGACATTCAGGTGTTCACATACCGCAAAATCATATTGAGCAATTTGAGATAAAATAAAATACACATACAAAAAACCAAAGATATTTCTCATTCATTTAATATTCCATATTACAAAAAAAATTCCAACAATCCTCTTTACGAAGATCATCTAAGAGGAACTGAAACAAAAGGGAAAATAGAATAAAAATAAAAGCAAAAGTAGAATAGTGTCGTAGATTCATCGGCAATATGATAATTTAAATTTTAAAGTCCTTCAAGCTCTCCATAAGTACCTGACCTGGTACTGTTCAGAAAATAATATCAGGATTAGAATTTTCAGTAATTAAAGAATACTCTAAATACCACAACAATAAAATATATTACATTTTTACAAAAGCAGAAATGCGATTAGCAGCTATAAGGATGTAATAAAATGCAGAAAAAATAAGAAAATAGCGCAAAATAAATAAAAATTTCCTGCAACAAGTGTTATTATAAAATATAAGTTACTTATGTCATTTTTCCAGTAACCCATCACGAATGTTACTGATATCATTTTTCAGTAAACCATGAATGTTGCTTGTCATTTTTTCAACAACCCACGAATGAAAAGATTGTTGGTTTCTAATAACCAACCAAATATTAATGTTGATGATGTCATTTTTCCAGCAACCCACGAATGAAAATGATGTTGGTTTCTAACAACCAACCAAGTATTAATATTGCTGATGTCATTTTTCCAACAACCCACGAATGAAAAGGATGCTGGTTTCTAACAACCAACCAAGCATTAATATTACTGATGTCATTTTTCAATAACCCACAAATGTTATCACGTTGGTTCCGAACAACCAAACTTCAATACGAATTTAGCTCAAAGCGCAGCTAAGAAGCAATAAAGTGCAAAAAGTAAAAAAAAAAGTAATACATGTCATATACTGAGTATCTTTGTTCTTTAAGATTCAAAATTTAACAGTTCGATTTTGGATCTGCATTTAAATTTGAATATTTTAAATTAGCTTTTTAATCTTATATTTTAGGAGTAATTATTATCTTCACTTCGATTTGTTCTTCTTTCATTTTTTGTTTTGATTGAAGTCCGATTTTTAAGTTTTGGTAATAGCAATAATATTTATTATAGCGTTATTATTATCATTATTTAACAATAATGGTAGTAATAATGTACGAAAGAAAAGACAGAATGAACATAACTGAATTGAATTTGACAAAAAATAGAGATAGTAGTCATTTTATAACACTCGTATTGTTACCATTATTGATTAACGATAATAATAATAATGTGAATGACTAACTTTATCATATTTATTTTTATAATTAAGCATATGAAAAGAAATACGTAATAGTAAAATTTCATCATTTCTACCTCCTTTTACCTTGGTTAAAGTCATCGTCGCAAAAAGGAGGGAGGCCGAACGTGGTTGAAGGAAACCTGAGGGACTGCCGAAGTGGGAGGTCGGAGAGAGAGCTGGCTAGCTGGTTTGGAGGGGACTGAGAGGGGTGAGGGCTGTTGTGGAAGAAGGGAGAGGGCTGCTGCTAGTTTGGAGGGTCTGAATGGGGTGGCTGGGGTGACCGTCGGGTGGGCTGGCTGCCGGGCTGGCTGGGAGGGGGCTGGCAGGGAGAGGGGGGCTGCAGCTGTTGGGAGGGGTGAGAGGGAAAAAGGAAGGGTTAAATAGAGAAAGGGGGGAAACGAAGGGTCGGACAGGGGGGTGGGGCCCTCCCAAGTGCTGAATTTTTCGCATTTTCTGCCGTTCTGCGTCCGAAAATAACAAATCTTGACACCGAGGTGTTACGATAATAATGTGAATAACTAACTTTATCATATTTATTTTTATAATTAAGTATATGAAAATAAATATGTAATAGTAAAATTTCCTTATTTCTACCTCCTTTTACCTTAGTTAGAGTCGTCGCCGCAAAAAGGAGGGAGGCCGAACGTGGTTGAGGGAAACCGGAGGGGTTGCCGAAGTGGGGAGGCCGGAGAGAGGGTTGGCTAGCAGGTTTGGAGGTGGTTGAGAGGGCTGAAGGCTGTTATGGAAGAGGAGAGGGGGCTGCTGCTGGTTTGGAGGGTCCGAATGTGGTGGCTGCGCGGCAAGCTGGCTGTCGGGTTGCCTGGGAGGGGGTTGGCAAGAGTGGGGGGGCTGCAGCTGTTGGGAGAGGTGAGGGGGAAGAAGGAAGGGTTAAATAGAGAAAGGGGGGGAAGAGGAAGGGTGGAACAGGGGGTGGGGCCCTCCCAGGCACTGAACAGGCGAAACTTTCCGCTTGGGATCGAGAAATTGGGGGGAAGGAATTTCTTAAGGAAACTTAAAAATGTACTTGCAGTTAAATTTTTATCATTTTTTCGCCATTTGGCTTTTGAAAATAACAAAACTTGTCACCGATGTGTAACTATGTAACGAAAATTTTCGATTTGGAGCAATATTTTATTTTTAATTAATTTCTGAAGTTTTAAACTTCAAAAATTAATTTAGGTCAAATCGACAATCCAAAATTGATGAAACTTCATGAGCAACTTTTAAATAATGTTCTTAACAAATGACCCAAAAGTAGATGAATTCACACATATTTTGATGTTCTTGATTTATAGAATTTAAAAAGCTCAATAAAATAAAGCGGGTGTTTCCGTTATCCGAATTTTTCACAAACTAGAGCACGTTGATCTAAAATTTATTCTTATCTAATGGTATTTTCGTTTGCCCAATTCGAAATTTCTCGGGAACCTGATATTAGAGTCAAGATTTTGACCTAATTTGCAAATTAACAATAACGACCCAATATCGTTTCTTTGTAAGTTAGGTCAAATCCCGCCTCAGAAATTAAGATCCCGGGGAATTTCAAATTAGGGCAAACAAAAATACCCATATATGAGAATAAATTTTAGATCAAAGTGCCATAGTTTGAGAGAAATCCGGACAACGAAAACTCCCGCTTTATTTTTTTGAGCTTTTTAAATTCAATAAATCAAGAACATCAAAATACGTGCTCGAATTCATCAATTTTCGTGTCACTATGTTAAGTATATTATTTAAAAGTTGCTCATGAAGTTTCATTAATTTTGGATCGTCGATTCGATCTTAATTAATTTTTAAAGTTTAAAATTTCAGAAATTAATATAAAATAAAATTTTGCTCCGAATTGAAAATTTTTGGCGCGAGGGTGTTTGCTACATCATAACACACATCGGTGTCAAGTTTCATTATTTTTTACCAAACGACAGAAAAATACGAAAAATTTAACTAAGCAATTTATTAAATTTTCTTAGGAGACTCTTCCTCTCCCCTCTTGCTTAAGTTGGGGAAGACTCTTCCTCTTCCCACCCCCCTTCTCCCTCTATTTAAACCCCCTCCCCTCCTTCTTTTCCTTCACTTTCCCCTCATTAACAGCTGCCCTCTCCTAGTTGTTAGCCTCCTCTCCCAACCAGCCGCCAGCCCCGGTAGCCACCCGGCCACCCCATTCGAACCCTTCAAACCGGCCAACCCCCTTTCCAACCCTCCAAAGCAGCCAGCCAGCCAACCCCATCTCCCTGTTGCCAGCCTTCCCTTCCGGCCCTCCTCCCTCCTCCTACCGGCCACCAGCCAGCCACCATTTCGACCACCTCCTTCAGCCGTCCAGCCTCCCAGCAATATTATCCTTGGTAAGAAGAGAGGGAAATAAGATAGAAATGAGGAGATTTTGCTAATATTATTATATACTTAATATATCATTATTATGAAAATAAATATGATAAGATTATGTCATCATATTAGCATGTTGTCATTAATCAATAATGATAAATAGTGCATATATTATAAGATGACTATTATTTCCATTCAAGCATTTTTTTATTCTAATATTTTATTATTATTATTATTTTCTGAAATTTAATTTCTGTCATTTCCATTGTCTTTTACTTTCATATATTATTATTATTATCACAATAATAATGCCAACCTAATGTAAAAGCGAAAGAAAAATAAAATGAAAAAGAAGATAATAATTACTCCTAAGGACATTGGCTAAAAAAATAAAAAAGCTAATCTAAAAATATCCAAATCTAAATGCAGATCCAAAAGTCGATCTGTCAAACTTTGGATCTTAAAGAATAAAGGTACCCATTATATATATCATGTATTACATTTTATAATTTATTGCTGCTTAGCTTCGCTTATTTGCTTTGAATCAAATTCATTTAAAGCTTGGTTGGTTGTTCAGAAACAACGTGATGACATTCGTGAGTTACTGAAAAATGACACTAGTAACATTAATGCTTGATTAATTGTTAGAAATCAACATCCTTTTTATTCGTGGGTTACTGGAAAAATGACATCAGCAACATTCGTGATGTAACGACCCAAGTCGTTACTTTGCAAATTAGGTCAAAACCCGCTTCAAACATCAAGACCCCGGAAACTTTCAAATTATGGCAAACAAAATTTCCTTTAGATAAAAAAAATTTTAGATCAAAGTGCATAGTTTGGGAGACTTCGAATAATAGAAACTCCTACTTTATTTTTCTGAATTATTTAAATCCAATAGATTGAGAAAATTAAATACGTGTCTGAATTCATCATTTTTCGTGTCATTATGTTAAGTATATTATTTAAAGACTGCTCGAGAAATTTCATCGATTTTTGAGTGCTGGTTCAGCCTCAATTAGTTTTTGAAGTTTCAAATTCAGAAATTAATTAAAAATAAAATATTTGTCCGAATCGAAAATTTTTGACGCAAGAGTTTTCGTTACATCATAACATACCTCGGTGTCAAGTTTCGTTATTTTTGAATGCCAAACGGTGGAAAAATGCGAAAATTTTGAATTTAAATAATTTTTCATAAATTTCCTACTTTTTTATTTCTCCCCTGTTTCCTGCGATCCCTCCCCTGTTTCCAGCGACAAAGCCTGCTGCGCGCAGAGACCTGCGCCGTTTGGCGCAGGATGGTTGGCCAAATTGGCCTACCAACTCTCCTTGTCCCCCTCCTGATCTCTCCCTCTACTTACACCCCTCCCCTCCCCTCCTCCCTCACAGCATCCCTCTCTCCCTCACAGCAGCCAGCAACACCTCCTGCTACAGCCCCCCCTTCTGGCAATACTATCTTAGGCAAGAGGAGAAGGAAAAGAAGAGAAAATTAAGGAGAGATTTTGCTATTTTTAATTATTTTTCTTATTGTACTGAGTAATATTAGTCATTCACATTATTATTGTTCTCATTACATAATAATGAGAACAATACAAATATTATTAAATGATTATTACTTTCATTCGGTTATTTTCAATTCAGGCATTTTAATTCTGATATTTTACTATTATTATTATTATTACTTTCTGCAATTTATACAATCGTTTTCATTTTGTCTTTTCTTTCGTACATCATTATTATCATTATTATTATTATTAAAATGATAATAATAATGCTATTATAACTATTATTGCCACATCAATAACTTAAAAATTCGGACTTCTATCAAATTGAGAAAACAAAAGAGAAACAGAATAGAAGCGAAGATAATAACATTGACTAAAAAAATTAATTTAAAATATCAAAAACCTAATTGCAGATTGAGCGAACTGTCACTCATCCGAACTTAAAAAGGGAATAAAGATCGTCTAGACTGATAGGATTGAGTTTTGTGTGAATTACTGTTTTAAATGCTTGGTAAAAGGATGGGAGGCCGTTGAGGGTATAGAGAATGACATCTTCATTGTCAACTTTAGAGGCATTCGTGGATCAAGATATGTGATGACCCATGTAGGTTGGTAACAACCAATCTAACATCGGATGCATCTTTCCGCAGGATCATATTGGCGATTAGGTAAAATAGCAGTTAAACACATCCAGAGCCATTCAAGAATAAGAAATAACATTCATTCAATTTAAAGTAACAATATCCATAACTTATTACATATATCTCATTATACAAACATAATTATCCCTTAAATGGGCAGTTAGAATCTGTTAATTTGCCACGGCATGACTTTAAACTATATCAGCTTCTTTCAGCTGTATCTGATGTGGCATTATAAAAATAATGCCTTAGTTCACATTATAAATACAAAAAATATTAAAAATATATTTTAAGCAAAAGCGGAAGGCAAAAATGATATTAATTGCAGAGAAATATAATTTATAGCAAAAAAATAATCATAACTCCTGCAAAATAAATATTCTCTTGTCACTTGTCAAATTTTTAAACAGAAAAGCAATAATCGCATAAAAGTTCATGTTTATGTTTATATTTATGTCTATGATATTATAAAGCAATGATAGCAGTTATGATGGACAAAGTCAGAATCATGAGGCTGTATTCATATGCATTTAAGCATAAACCTTCACCTGGGCCCCTTTAAAAGCTTCAAATGGCAATAAACATGCATTTAAGTATAACCTTCACTTGGGCCCCCTCAAAGGCTCCAGATGGTTTATAGCTCCTAAGGACTAGCCCCATCCCTAACCTATTCATGCCCCATTTCAAAACCCTTATTGCAATATTCACAAAATACATAAACATCTTTTGTTTCTTTTACATCTTTAGTAGCAAGAATAACGCTTTAAGTAGCAATACAAAATAGGCTCAAAGCAATGCTTAAGCAGCAAATAATAGTAAAAAATATAAAAAAAATATCCAGTGTACCTTTTGTGTTTTGACTAACAAGATAATTCACTCACAACCTTGATGTATCTGCAGAAATTATAATTGAAATTCTATTAAACTTTGAAAGTGAAGTTTTCAACGAATCATATTTGCTCGACATACTACCTATATTTTTGTTTTCATATCTATAGCCATTCAAATATGAGAAATAACATTCATTAAATTTAAAATAAACAATATCTAAAATTTATTACATGGCTTTCATTGTACATAAAAATGTTATCCCTTGAAAGGGCAATTATTTATCTGTTAATTTGCCGCGTCATGTCTTTAAACTATCTCAGCTTCCTCCAGCTGTAATTGATCTGGCATTATAAAAATAATGCCTTAGTGCACATTCTAAATACAAAGGATATTAAAAATATACTTAAAGCAAGCAGAAGGCAAAAAGAAATGAGATAACAATTACAAGGGAAATATAGTGTGTATCAAATAAAAGATAATCATGGCACCTGCAAAATAAATGTTCTGTTCACATGCCAAGTGTCAAAAGGAATAGCAATAATAGCGTAAAATTCATATTTATGTTTTATGACTTGATATTATGAAGCAATATAGCAGTTCTGTTAGGCAAAGCCAGAACCATGAGGCTGAATTCATATGTATTTAAGCATAAACCTTCACCTGGACCCCCTTAAGGGCCTCAGATGGCAACGTGCATTTAAGCAACCTTCACCTGTGCCTCCCTCAAAGGCTCCAGATGGCACCCTTATAGCTCCCGAAGACTAGCCCCGTCCCTAACCTATTAATGCTCCGTTTCGGAACCCTTCTTGCAACATTCACAAGATACATAAACATCATTCAATTTTTTCTTCATTAGTAGTAAGAATAATGTATTAAATACAAAATAGATTCAAAACGATGCATAAGCAGCAAATGATAGTAAAAATATAAAAGTAATATCCAGTGTACCTTTGTGTAGACTTAACAAAACGATTTACTCACAAACTTGATGTATCTGCAAAAATTATAATTGGAATTCTATTAAATCTTGAAAGTGATGTTGTGTTTCAACGAATCTTATTTATAAGATTTAAAACTTACATTCTTGTTCCTAAGCTTGATTTTAATTTATATACTTAGAATCTCAAAGTCAATGCTTTCTCAAAAGCTCATAATTTCGTTCCAAATTTCATGCGTAATTTAAATGCAAAGATTTATAGGTTAGAATCAAATGTATCAAATTACATTATATAGAAGTTAGTATGTTGCATAGATTTTCCTAATCTAACACGCACTCATATAGTAATTTGGCTGTAGGTGATATCTAAAATAGCTAAGCATTCACTTAATTTATACTTTCAATTTAAGTATATACGAGTTTAACCCCATCAAATTATATTTCTTAAATCTTTTAATAGAATGATTTGATAATTAAACTAAAGCTGGGATTAGACATTTATGGTTTACTACTAATGCACGAAAATAGATGCTTTGCTTTTGATATAATAGATTAACTGAATTATACTACTCATAAAAATCGTAACATAGAACTTAAAATCCAATTAATTTATTTTAATTTTATTATTATTATTATTATTATTATATATATACATATACATATATATATACATACATATATATATATATGTATATTTACATTTATATATATATATATATATTTATATATATATACATATATATTTACCCTCTTAAGTGATTTGGCAAAGGAGCTCTTACCTTAGCCGAGCGCAAAGAAGTCGACGCAAAGAAGTCAACGCAGAGAAGGATCAACGGCAAGAATCGGGCGTAGGTAAGAAGGAAGGGATTGAGCTCTTGGGGTCGACGCACAGAGTTGAGCGATCGATCGGGCGCAGGAAGGGTTCGGCGTTGGTCGTCCGTCTCCCGGCGCACGAGCGGGAGGATCAAGCGCAGGTGGAGACGTTCGACTCAGGTACGCTCCTACAAAGGATAGGGAGAGGCAAGAAGAGGAATCGAGCATGGTGAAGGGTCGAGTGCCATAAGCTCGGTTATATAGGGTGTGCGTGCATAACGCACCCCCGTTTGAACCGATTGGCTTCTCCTCCAAAAATGCCCGTAGATTAAGGATAATGGCGTACCAGCCGTAATTTGTTTTTAATGGGAAAATTTTATTTAATTTTGTAACTACTCGTTTTGAAAAACTTTTTAATTTAGGTATTGAAACCGAAAAATCAAATTTTTAGCGGGAGTTTTAACGGGAAACTGAAATTTGCGGGAGTTTTAACAAATCGGGAATTCAATGTTTACCTTATAATGACCTAGGGTCATTACAAAATTCTTGCTCTTTGGGTAGCGATTCTTGAGTGTTCTTGTGAGCCGAGAACAAGTGATTGGGGAATGCTTGTGGCTGATCTTTGTTCTTTAGTTGGAGAGTTGAGTTCTTGATGGCTGAAAGCTTCTTGAAGATGTCTGGAGAGGACTCTTGGGAGAGAGGGAAAGGAGATAGTGGATAAGAGGGATCAGAGCTGGGATGAATTCTTGGGAACAGAGGGCTGATTGCTGGAGATGTTAGTCTTCACCGGAGGGGTTCTGGCTAGAGGAGAGGGACGTTTGGACGCTCTGATACCATGTAGGTAGAGAGAGATTGAGTGCAAAAACAGCAACTTCACATATGAAATTATTATAAAATTATTACATATAATTATAAGTACATATGTCCATATATACAGATGTTTAGAGACATGACTAAATAATCCAAATTAAATTATGTTTGGACGGAAGGCTGATATGAAATATGTTGATAATTATTAATTTGAAAAAGCCTTTGATGCATAATACAATCTACGATTCCACAACCAAAAATCATCACATGATATTTTTAACCATTTAAAAGTAACATTATTAATAATGAGGAAGTCATTATCAAGAATACCTATACATCTTTCTTGTCAAAACAATTTAATTAAACTTTTTCATTCAACTTAATTACAACTTGAAAGAAAAAAACTTAGGAATCTTTATCACATAGTTGGTTAACCCTTAGCAAACCATATATCAAGCCTTCTACAAATAATATATGCATAATATAAAAGTTTGATTCCCTTTATCATTTTAAAATTGCCCTTGAGTATTACTTTGCTACACTTTGTTCCAGCTCCATAAAAATCTTCCTATCACCACACTTACGCTTGAAACAATCACTATCCAAATACCACATATTTTCATAGCTCCTAACTTGAAAGAACGTAACCTACAAAAGAAACCTAGACTTATTATGAAATCACAGTTAGTCGGACCCAAACATATTTAAACTATTATTTAAAGGAACTTTAATACCTTTAAAGCCCCATACTAGCCTAATCTTAATTTTCCAACATTGTGGTGCGATATGTCCTATGTCACCATAAGCATAACATTCCTTAGAGGCTAGCAAATTCTCAATATAAGATGTTCATTTTCTTTAAGTTTAACTAAGTATGAGATAATAATTCATTAATATTCAATAAACTGATTTAACAATAGTTTATAATGGTTCAATTAAAATTTTCAACTGACGTCCTCTTACGGGTTGGGGCCCTAAGAAGCTTCTATGGAAATTTGATTATTTTAAAACAAATTTTCTAACTTTTAAAGAAAATTAAAATTTTGGCCACACATCAAAGATGTGGTCACCGGAAACTACACTCTCCACAAGTGATAAGAACTCTCCTTTGCACATTATCCAAGAGTAAAAAGAACTCTCCTTAGCACACCAGCAAGCAAAGAAGCCCAAATAAACCATCCTTTGCAAACTTTAGCAGTAAAGTTGCCAAGAATAAACCTCATTTCCAAAGCTTTATTAAGCAAAACCTACATAATCAATCTTTCTTGCACGACACGATGAAGCTTTAAGCTTTAAGATAAGACCCTCAATAGCACAATACCCTAGTTTCCATTGACTGCTTGATTAATATGTCATAAACTATGGATTTACTTCATCGCGTCATTTTTCTTGGCATGGACAAGAAAGGTGCCACTGTGAATAAGTGAGCCCCAAAGCACTACAACTGTGAAAACAAAGAAAAGAGTAAGCGATTATCAAGGCTTTCATTTGTGACACTCCCAAATAATAACATATTTATAACATATTTGCAGATGAGTCTCTCATGTAAGGAGGTTTTAGTTTTGTGATCTTTGTAATAAGTGCAATCCAAAATGTAATACGTGATCCAGTCATGCATATAAGAGTCTTTTTGAAATAATAATAATAGTAATAGAAAATAATAGTGTACAAACTTTCCTTCGACACAATTGTACGTGCATAATCTTCTAATGCTTCACACAACTATCCCTGCTTTTCAACTTAATCAACGTACTAGTTTATTTTTAATCACAAATGTTTTCATTCTCCTCTGGTTTACACTATTCAAATGCTCATCTACAAACAATCCAACCGCACTGATTTATTATCTAAACATCATCTTTACTCTACCTTCCTCCATGATGATTCATGGAGCCAAGCAGAATGAAAACAAATATCCCCTCCTGCCTCATTAGCCATAGTTCGAATTTGACAAATGCATGTACAATGAAAGTAGAGTGTCATCATTGGGGCACAATGCCTGTACAAGAAGCAGTTCCTGACAAACTTAAGGAATAATGGAAGTGGGAATGAACTTCTCATAACAAAAAAGGGGAACAAATGGTGAGCAATAAAACTAAAGTTTGACCAACAGAATACAAGGTGACTTTAAAGAAAACAAATGAATTTCTCACAAGAACTAAGTGATTAGTGTGTTCGTAATGAAGACCTTCTCTGTTGTTATTGAATAAGAACAAAACAAGGCAAGGCTAGGTATGAGATTGACTAAAACAAAAAAAAAATTACATTGGCATTGAGACTCAACTTTCTATTACAGGTGTGGTTCAAGAAAAAACCAAATGAAAATTAGTGGGATTGTGATGACCAAAGTTTGATAAAAGAGATATAATGAGGATAAGTAGCAATTTCGGGTCACACAACACATACAAGATGCAACTCCAAATAAGCCTCTTCAACAGCAATCATAGTAGAAAAAAGAGTGGTCCTTAAAAATTGGAGCTTACATTGAAAGGAGAGGAAAGTATATAAGGTTACATAGATAAGTATTTGGTCAAAATATGCCAAACCCAATAGTTTTAAATTTCTAATAAGAACTTCATAGTTAATAAGTGTAATCTCAGTAGAGCACTTATAGAATGGGTTATATCTATGAAGTTATCATACAAGAACAAAAAAGTGAGATTCACCTTGGTGCGAGGCAAGTTAGGTACATAAACAAAAAAAATTAACATAGTCAGTCCAGGTCAGTGCAACCAAGCTCTTTTCAAGAGATTAAGCCATCCTCTCAACGTTCACTATTCAGAGGGAGATAGCTTGAGGGGTGGTGGCATTCTGATGTGTTGCAAAAATTTATGTGTTGTGTATGTAAATAGTCAAGTTTGACGTTGTAATGACCCTAGGTCATTTGTAAAAGGAATGTTGCTTACCCGTAATATTCAGATTCGTTAAATCCTCCAGCAAATTTTAATTTCCCGTTAAAACTCTTGCTAAAATCGATTTTTTTTCAGTTTCAATCCCTAATTTAGAAAGTTTTCAAATTCGACAATTACGGCATTTAAGAAAATTACTCCATTAAAAGCACATTACGACAGTTACGCTATTATCCTTAATCTTCGGGCGTTTGGAGAAGAAGCCAGCCGGTCCAAACGGGTGTGTTACGCATGCACACCCTATATAACCGGGCGTATGGCATTCGACCCATCACCACACTCGACCCCTCTTTCCTCTCCCTCTCAGTCGCTCGATTCTCTCCCGTAAGACGGGGCAGTAAGCGTACCTGGAGACCAATCGAGCAGGAAAGATCGACCCCTCCTTCCGTCATAACCCCTACGCCGAGAGACGGGTAGCGTGCGGCTTCCCCTCTCGACTTCTTCTTCCGCGCAAGTCCTGATTTTTCTCCGCTCAATCTCTCGCAGCGCCGATTCTTCTCTGCTAGGGTGCTCAACTCTGCGCCGACCTCTTCCGCTGCGATTCCACTCCCAATCCTTCTCCGCTCGACTTTGTGCGCTCGACTAAGCTTAAGGTACGATCTTCCTTACCTTTTTCTCAGCCGATAGGAAAGTTGTAAGTAGGGTATAAATAAACAACTGACATCAATAAGACTGCAATTATTCGAATTATTTCATTTAGTCAAGTAGTCATTTTAAACAGATTAAGTGACTTATTTTGATATCAAAACAAGTTGTTTACTAAATTCTCATAAATTAAAATAGGGATAGCCTATAATATTATTTGGATATTATTTAAGCACTCCAATACTTAATTTGCATAACAAAATGAGAAAATCATAAATGGGAATTTGTATTAAGGACATTCTAGTTCATTGCTTATAATTTTAGGACTTGAATGGCAATATTTATAAACTGTTAAATATTGGTAAGTATTTCCCTAGTTCGTAGTTGTCTGCTTGTTTATAAAATTTGATTTTAAAACAATGCAACTAATACTTTAGTGATGCTGAAAACTTTGTTTTAACGTTTAATGATTTAGGATAATGAACTTTCATCTTAGTCAACATCTTAAAAGCTGCAGCTATTTGTCTTACTTGATTTCATACCTTACATTGCTTAGACCAAAGATCTTCCAAAATCATAGTAAATCTTATGATTATTAATAAAGAAATAGTTTTTAAATGTCTTATGAGGCTATTGAGAGTTTAGCATGGAATCACTTGAAAAATGAATCTTAATAATAATCAAGTTAGTCTATTCAAAACTACTTACTGTTAGGGAAAATTGCTTCATCATTGGAAATTATTTAATTATAGCTATTAGGGTCACTTCTTGAACCCAACAAAAAGGGTATTTATTTCTTTGTACGACTATTAATAGCTAAAGCCACCAACAATTAGTTGTGACTAGTATCCATGGATGTTTCTAAAAATCTTGACATATTATTATGATTCTCACATGACTTGGAATTTAACCCATGCAAGCTCACTTAGGGTTCAAGAATACATGAATTTTAATATTGATTTTTCTATATTAACTCAGATAATCTTTTAACCAAAGTTAGTTTATATGCGTCATAAACAAGAGGAATAAAGAATTACAAGGTTCATATTTACCAAAAGCTTATGAATAAAAATATTAGTTTTCCTACTTTCAAAGTTTAATAGAATTTCAATTATAACTTTTGCAGACACATGTGAATTGTTTTGTCAAGTCAAACACAAAAAGTACACTGGATATTATTTTTATGCTTTTTTTCTATCATTTGCTGCTTAAGTATCGCTTTGAGCCTATGTTGTATTGCTACTTAGGTACATTATTCTTACTACTAATGATGCAAGAGAAATTGAATGATGTTTACGTATCTAGTGAATGTTGCAAAAAGGGTTCCGAAACGGAGCATGAATAGGTTAGGGACGGGGCTAGTCCTCGGGTTATAGGTGCCATCTGGAGCTTTTGAGGGAGGCCTAGGTGAAAGTTATGCTTAAATGCATATTTATTACCATATGGAGCCCTTAAGGGGGCCAGGTGAAGGTTTATGCTTAAATGCATATGAACCCAGCCTCATGATTCTGGCTTTGCCCATCAGAACTGCTATCATTGCTTCATAATATCATAAACATAAACATAAACATGACCTTTTATGTGATTATTTCCTTTTTTTTCATTTGAAATTTGGCATGTGATAAGAGAATATTTATTTTACAGGAGTTATGATTATCTTTTTGCTATAAACTATATTTCCCTGCAATTATTATCATTTTTTACCTTCCGCTTTTGCTTAAAGTATAATTTTAATATCCTTTGTATTTAGTATATGCACTAAGGCATTATTTTTATAATGCCAGATCAGATACAGTTGGAGGAGGCCGATATAATTTAAAATCATGGCGCGAAAAATTAACAAATTCTAACTGCCCCTTCAAGGGATAATTATTTGTTGTATAATGAAAGTTATATAATAACTTCTGGATATTGTTTACTTTAAATTGAATGAATGTTATTTCTTATATTGCTCTGGATGTGTTTAACTGTTATTTTACCTAACCGCCAATATGATCCTACAGAAAGATGCATCCAATGTTAAATTGGTTGTTACCAACCTAACATGGGTCATCACAAATTCACCTTGGTGTGAGGCAAGTTAGGTACATAAGCAAAAAAATTTAACATAGTTAGTCCTGGTCAGTGCAACCAAGCTCTTTGCAAGAGATTAAGCCATCCTCTCAATGTTCACTATTCAGAGGGAGACAGCTTGAGGGGTGGTGGCATTCTGATGTGTTGCAAAAATTTATGTGTTGTGTATGTAAATAGTCAAGTTTGACATTGAATATATAAAATATGTTTTTGAGTGATGGAAGGATAAAAACCCATTTCTAAAAAGCATGATGAAATTTCTAAAGAATATACAACATTAAAAAGCATTATTTCAAAGTTTTGGCATTCATTTGCGAAAATAAAGTAGTTTTTGATGTTGAATGTTCATAGCATGTCTACTTACGAATCGGAAGCGAAACATGAACGCTACGCTTTCAAATTGCACCGCAAAAGTTTTCTCGATAAAGAATTCAGACGAAACTAACATAAAAGTCGACTGCATCAAAAGATTAAGAATATGAATTTTGGTCACACGCCAAAGATGTAGTCACCAGAAACCACACTCACCACAAGTAATAAAAACTCTCCTTTGCACACTCACCACAAGTAATAAGAACTCTCCTTCGCACACTAGCAAGCAAAGAAGCCCAAATAATTCCACCTTTGCAAATATTGGCAGTAAAGTTGCCAAGAATAAACCTCATTTCCACAACTTTATTAAGCAAAACTAACATAATCAATCTCTCTTGCACGACACGACGATGTTGTGAGCTTTAAGATAAGACCCTCAAAAGCATAATACCCTAGTTTCCATTGACCGCATGATTAATATCATAAACTATGGGTTTATTTCATCACATAAACTTTCTTGGCATGGAGATGAAAGGTGCCACTCTGAATAAGTGAGCCCCAAAGCACTACAACTGTGAAAACAAAGAAAAGAGCAAGCGATTATCAAGGCTTTCAATTGTGGCACTACCAAATAAACATATTTAAAATAAATTTGAAGATGAGTCTCTCTGTAAGGTGGTTTTAGCTTTGTGATCATTGTAGTAAGTGCAATCCAAAAGGTAATAGGTGATCAGGTCATGCCTATAAGAGTCTTTTTTAAATAATAATAAAAGTAATAGAAAATATGAGTAGTGCACAAACTTTTCTTTGACACAATGTACATGCATAATCTTCTAATGCTCACACAATTATCCCTGCTTTTCAACTTAATCAATGTACTAGTTTATTTTTTACCACAAATGTTTTCATTCTCTTCTGGTTAACACTATACAAATACTCATCTACAAACAATCCAACCGCACTGATTTATTTGCTAAACATCATCTTTACACTAGCTTCCTCGATGATGATTCATGGAGATAAGCAGAATGAAAACAAATATCCCCTCCTACCTCATTAGCCATAGTTTGAATTTGACAAATGCATGCACAATGAAAGTAGAGTGTCATCATCGGGGCACAATAACTGTACAAGAAGCAGTTACTAACAAACCTAAAGAATAATGGAAGTGGTAAAGAACTTCTCATAACAAAAAAGGGGAACAAATGGTGAGCTATAAGAAAAAGTCTGACCAACAGCATACAAAGTGCTTCAAAGAAAGCAAATGAATCTCTCATAAGAGCTAAGTGATTAGTGTGTTCATAATGGAAAACTTTTGTAGTGGATGACCTTCTATGTTGTTATTTGAATAAGGACAAAACAAGGCAAGACTAGGTATGGGATTGACTAAAACAAAAACAAAAATTACATTGGCATTGAGACTCAGCTTTCTAATACAAGGTGTGGTTCAAGAAAATAACAAATGAAAATTAGTGGGACTGTGATGACCCAAGTTTGATAAAAGAGATGTAATGAGGATAAGTAGCAATTTCAGGGCACACACCATATACAAGATGCAACTCCAAATAAGCCTCTTCAACAGCAATCATAAAAGAAAAAGAGTGGTTCTAAGAGATTTGATCTTACATTGAAAGGAGAAGAAAGCATATAAGGTTACATAGATTAAAGTACTTGGTGAAAATATGTCATACCCAATAGTTAAATTTCTAATAAAAACTTCATAGCAAAGTGTAATCTCGGTAGAGCATTTATAGAATAGATGATACCATAAAGTTATCATACAAGAACAAAATAGTGAGATTCACCATGGTACGAGGCAGGTTGGGTACATCAACAAAAAAAATTACGTAGTCAGTCCCAGTCATTGCAAGCAAGCTCTTTGCAACAGATCAAGCCATCTTCTCAACGCTCACTATTCAGGGGGGGCACAGCTTGAGGGGTGGTGGCATTCTGATGCGTTGCAAAAATTTATGCGCTATGTATATAGTCAACTTTGATGTTGAATATATAAAAAATGTTTTTGAGTGATGGGAGGGTATTAACCCATTTCAAAAAAGCACGATGGAATTTCTAAAGAATATACAACATTTAAAAGCGTTATTTCAAAGTTTTGGCATGCAATTGCGAAAATAAAGCAATTTCTGTATTTCTGTAAGTTGAATGTTTATAGTATGTCTACTAACGAATCGGAAGCGAAACATGAACGCTACGGTTTCAGGTTACACCGCTGCACACCGCAGCAGTTTTTCGATAAAGAATTCAGACGAAACTAGCCAAGAAGTCGACTGCTTCAGAAGATTAAAACAATGAATAAATAAATTTAACAAAATGTGCTCCTTTGTGCAAGGTAGATCAACCCAAAATTAAGCAAGTGCGCCTTAAGCATCAATTGAAATGCAAACATATCTCGATAGAAGCTATTGTTCTAGAAACGACGCCATTATTGAAAACAAAAACTCGTCAAATGCTCTATTAAATCAATAAATGCGCAGAAAAAACAAATGAGCGAGAGATGGATTAATGCATACAGAGAGAGAGAGAGAGAGAGAGAGAGAGAGAGAGAGAGAGAGAGAGAGAGAGAGAGGGAGGGAGGGAGAAAGAGAAGAAGTTGAAACCTAAACTTAAACTTACACAACAGCTCCCGCCACCATAGGAAACGAAAGAAATCTTCCCCTTCGAAACATCATCTACCGCCAATAACAAGTGTTAGAGCATCATCCGGGGCTCTTCAGAGTCGCCTCAACGACAAAAGCACTTAGGGAATTTATAATTATCAGTCAATTAAAAAAGAGCAACCATCAATTTTTAAAAGGGACGGCGGAAACAGCTTCCTGAAGAAATCCTGAAAAATTCAAGGCCAGGATTAAAACTTAAACGAATCTGAAGACAGCTTGCTCACCTGAGCCCGGCTTCCTTTTGACTTTCCCTTTTCCTCCGCCATCCTTGCCCACGAACCCTCCGCCCATCTCGCAAATTCGATCCCATATTTGCTCCGGCACAGAAACCACCGAAAGCCGCGGCTGCCTTATGAGCGCAAAGTCCTTCATCCCGTATTCCCCAGCCTTAATTTCCCTCAAATCCACAGGTCGCCGCATCTCAGCCACGGTCTGTACGTCCACCGCCCCCTCCCGGTTATCGTCGAGGCCACCGGCAGTGCAGTACCAAGTCTTAGCAACTTTGACGACGCCGACGATTCGGCGCTCTCGGCCGGAATGGTAGAAGAAGCAGAGATCGCCGATGTTCATAGATCTGAGGTTCTTCTGAGCTTGGCGATTCCGTACGCCGTCCCACCGGGAAATGCCGCCGTCGGAAAGGAGCTGGTCTTCCCATGACCACTCCCCCGGCTCTGTCTTCAGAAGCCAATAGCTGCATTTCCTCGCCATGGTTCTATCAGTGTTCGCGTAACTCAACTCTTCGAGATTTATATGGGCTGGTTTTGGGAAGGCGCCGATCCGGAGAAGCTTGATAGGATTGGTGTATTATGGCGGGAAACGGGAATCGCTTGCCAGACTACGGAAAGAAGAAAAACTGGGGGTGTGATCATGACTTAAGATTTAAGATAAATAAATATTTAATAAAATAAATATTTAATAAAATAAATATTTAATAAAAATATAATATAATATTACTTATATTTTATTAGACAGATTTTTTTTTTTTTTTTTTTGGATGCTGCAACATTACTCTTGGAAAAAAATAGATATTTTGGTCATTTATGATAATATTAATTTTTTTTATTAGGTGAAGCCAAAATATTTATTTATCTTTTAAATAATGTGTGTAGTTATAGTATAATCATATTATTTTATTCTTGTAATAATTTAAATATATTATGGGTAAAATAATCTCAAAAATATTTTGTTTTTTTTTTAATTTTGATTTCTCAAATTAAACGAAAACAAATTAAATATGGTTCAAACGATCGAATCGAACGGATGAGGGATTTGCAGTCATAATCGTTCGATTTCTCCTGCAGATGTCTTCTTGCGTCTCATTTGCTTCTCCTCCCAATTCGACGTAATTGCAAATTACGCTCGATTTGGGCGTAACTGGATTACATTGTTTCCTTATATACAAGCACAAATTTGAATTACATTATAAAAGCTTCTCACTCATTTTAGTTTAAACCAAATATGTGTAATTTCACTTTATTCAAAAAAAATTACTCTACCCCAATTTTAATTCTAATCTTATTTTTATGATAATTAAGCTAAATTAAGAAATTTAGTCACAGAAACTTAAATATTTTAACAGTTTAATATTTTACATATTTTTTTAATTAAAATGATATATTGGATTGCTAAAATTGAATTTAAAATGATCATTTTATTTCAATAATTTAAATAGAATTGTTTCATTAAATTAATTATAAATTTGTTATTTTCTAAAGAAATTTACTAAAGAAAAAATCATTCCATTAATCAGATTATTTGATAACCCGATTCCAAAATCGCGTGGGATGAAGTCCAGCCCTGCCCGCTACTGCTCATCTCCCCACAGAAAGCTCTTGACATACGCGATTTAGGGTTATGTTAGATCGCAAAATCTAGGACATCCTGGCTACCACGCGCATATATTTTGATTGCAAATTGATCCTTATGCTACGGCATGCTGATCGTACTTCAAAGCTTCAAAGCAGGAGTGTAACAACCCTAATATTGTTATCCATTATTGGAAAATCCAATTAACTCAAATTCACTTCCAGTGCTCTTATAATAGCATTATGAGCCTACACCTGAAGTTTGATGTAATTTGGAGATCATTTGCAATTGATGAATATTTTTGAATATTTTAATCAACCTGAAAATACCTAATTTATATTGACCCAGAATAAAAATCAGAGTTCCCCATTGGACTCCTCACCCCCAAATTAATTGACGAGATATTTTGGGAATATTTGGAAGTTGTCGAATTTTCCTTGAATATTTTAATATATTTAAATACTAAAAAATTTAAGATAATTAAATTGATTTCCAATTTAAAATTTAACTTTATTTTTGAGTTCATCACCCCTCTTTTAACTAAAGATAAATTTTTTGGATTTTTTAGAGCTTATTTAATTATTTAATTTTGATTAAATAAAAAGGTTTTAATTTAATTAATTAATTAAAGTATTTAATTAATAATATATATGTAACAACTCAAGGTTGTTAACATAGTCAATTAAGACTAAATCAAATCCTAAATTTGATTCTATTTCTTTTATTAAGTCATTAAGATCGTACCTTGAAGTTTTTGGTCCAAATTAGGTGTAAATTGGATCAAACCCTAATTCTGGCAATTTCAGCAATCCTAAAAATTGACATATTTAAATTGATCTCAAATCAAAAATCAAGCTTTATCATTACATTCATCACTCTCAAATTAGCTAGGAGTAATACTTTTGAGGCAATTGGAAGTCGTTAAATTTTGGGCAAATATTTTAATATATTTAAAATATCCTGAAAAATAGAAAAATTAAATACTCGTTAAAATCAAAATTCGACTTCACCGTTACATTCCTCACCCTCGAATTAGCTATGGGTGAAATTCTTGAATTTTTCTAAATTTATTTAAATAGTCTAAATTATTTATGTATTTTGTTTTAATTTAAATATATTTGGAATTAATATTTAATATAACCATCATGGGACCCACTAGTCTAATCGGGTCGGGTCCGCCTCCTATTTGCAAATTCCACCGCTAAGCCATTTGTTTCGGACCCGTTAGTCAAGCAGTTGATCCGGACTGTTCGATCGTTTGATCGTGATCAGACGGTCCGGGAGTTGTCTCCCTCACACATCGGCGCGCGACGCACGCGCGACAGAGGTCAGTCGCGTGTGATCTCTCTCTGTCGCTTCTATCTCTCGATTAAAGTCTCTGATTGAAGCAGTTTACCCTCATTTTCTTACTTTGGCGCTTGTAAAGGTCAAAGGAACCCCGAACTCCGATCTTATTATCTCGAACATCCCTCGGTCGTAGATTAGGGGCCTCTTAATCTATATTTATATTCATGTAATCATTGCAATTCTTAATTCAATCACTTATTCTCTGCATTGTTTAATCATTCTATCGAGTCCGATCAAGCTCGATCAAACGGATTAAGCAAGTCATGAATAGTCCTCTACAGTTTCGCTCTACCCATCCATCCCCGATCACCTAGGGTTTAAGATCGCATGCGATCCAGGCCCTCTCCGTTGCTAATTTAGTCGCTGTTGGGAAGATCGCATCAAGATCTATGTGACGACCGCCATTTAATCAACTAAGTTTAAGAGGTAGTAGTCACTAATACCATAGATATTAAAATAGAAATATATCCATAATACTAATCATAAGCTGAGCAAGATCTATCAGAAACATGTACAGTATAACGATGCAAAATAAGTAAAATGAGGCATCCAAACACAATCCACATTTGTTCATTCATATACAATACATTAAATGCAGAAGAATAAGAAAGCTTATTTATTACATTTTTAATAAATATAGGCAAAGAAGACTGAAGCATATCTCCTTGAGCGACCCACACCTTACTTTAACTTTCTATCAAGTTAACTCCTCAAGCGCTGAATATGACATATACTCCTGATCTATCATATGTGCATATATGACAAGGCACAGCCAACAAAGAAAAAAAAAGAAAAAAAAATCCAGTTAGACTTTAAAAAATTGAAGTACAATTTAAAAATGTTCATGAGTTTTTATGATACCAAAATTTTCTTAAACTATACAAAGTAACTAGTATGGGAGCAATAAGCATACAACAAAATAGTAAGTTATAAATACTGCATTTCTAACTAAGCAAGAATTAGGTAAAAAGTATACCTCAAATAATCTAATACAAGGTCAGGCTTATTTGTATAAATATAATAAGTAAAAATACTGAAATAAAAGGACTAAACTTAAACATGCTGATGATCAAGTGATATATGCTGATAAAAGCAAAGAATCTAATTGTGATACATATATAATAAACAGCAATAAACTCTAGCATCCTATAATATACAAGTAAGTAGGTAAAAAAATGCTAACTGAAATAATATATATCATTAAAATAGTAAGCAGTAAACTGAAATATAAAACAGGTATGTACAACTGTCATATTAAAAAGTTGGCCAATCGGGCTCAGCGTAATTCCAAAAGCTTTTCTGGGCTAGGGCAGACAAAAATTCTCAAAGCCTTTCTGGGCCAGGGCAGACAGAACAGTACAGCAGACCGAAGAGGCAGTAAATACAGATGCAATAAATTTTAGTTATTTTACTTTTGCTTTGTGGACATGTCAAGAAATGGCTGAGGAGTCAAGTACGTCTACAAAATTATACGGGTTTCAAGCTTAACACACACTCCTCAATGAGTAAAATTAAGCATCCTTAATATATGCTGATTTGCTTTTGATTTTGGTGTTGTAGCACTTGTAGAGTTCACTAAAGCTCTCTCTATGTTCATATTTTTATCTAATGATAACACTTCGCAACATGATCTAATCATGATTGAGACAAAATAAGGTTGGAAGCCTTTAATAAAGAAATAAATAAATAAAAAGCATTGAAGATAATCAATAAATAAAATTTTATAAAACTCATACTTATAATTATTCATAATTGTAGGTATTGCGGAGTGTAAATATTGTATTTCCGTATATCAAGAGAATCTTATTATAACTATTTTTATAAAAGCAAAGTTGCAAATCATGGCTTAAATTTTTATTATCAAATAATTATTATATTGGTTTAAATAAATATTACAAATCTAATACTATTAAGAATACTTGTAATTCAGCAAAACCTTATTTTTCCTTGGCATTATGTTTAGGTTGCTAAGGTTGAAGTTGTTAAATTGCTGGTTGCATAAGCCCGGGTGCCGTGTCAGGTACGTTACGTACTTAAAACTTATATTGAGTTCTAACAATTTAAATTGTTTATTTAGTTTTATGCTAAGCACGTACATCACTGTCATATTTCTTATTGCTGCTTTTATGCTTTTATTTTCATGAATTATATGCTAGCTTACATTTATTTTGTAACTTGTTTTAAAAGAAATATTATAAATTGTATGTTATGTTTACCATCTTGTTAAAATGTGAAGAGTTTATGATAAATTACCTTGATTATTGTTCCACAATTTGCATTTATTAAAAATGAGCAACTTAATAATATGTGATTTATTTATTGTATTAATTTCTGCATATTAGATCATTTAGTCTTATAAAAGATTAAGGTGTTTTGATTATATTTTGAACTTAAGCTTATATTTTATTGATTTTTCTCCTATATAAGAGAACCATTATGTAATGATTTTCAGTTAACTAATAAGAGATATTGATTTATCAAACAACCAAATCCTAAGATTATAATGACTTGTCTCATAATTGGAATAGTTAGAATGGTTAAGTAGAAAATAAATAATATCACCATGTGTAGAAGAGTCTATTGCTTACAACTTAATTTTTGTGCTACGCATTCCTTATATTTTCAGCTTATTTTCTTGAACATGTCATGTAAGAGAACTTTGTGCATGAAATAAAAACTTAAAATAATTATGATAACAGTTGCCTTAGGTTTAGTCATATTTTGATAGGTTTTGGTGTATATTTATTATAATGGACAGGGGTAAAAAAGGTCTTCAAGATTTTGATTAACTCGTTCAGTTTGACCATCTGTTTGAGGATGAAAAGCAGTACTCATTGCTAGGGTAGTTCCCAAGTCTTGATGTACAGCTTGCTAGAACTTAGAGGTGAATCAACTATCACGATCAGATACAATAAACCTCAGAATCCCATGAAGTCTAACAGTTTCCTTGATATACAGCTTTGCCAATTTCTCTACTGAATCGGTTTGACGCATTGGAATGAAATGTGCCGATTTGGTCAGTCTATCGACAATGACCCAAATTGAATCAGCACCAGATCTTGATTTGGGTAAACCCATCACGAAGTCCAAAGAAATATCAAACCACTTCCATTCAGGAATTGCTAGAGGATGGAGGAGTCCTCCAGGCCTCTGATGTTCAACCTTGACTAAATTACAGGCATGTCACTTCGATACAAACTTAGCCACACTTTTCTTCATCCCAGACCACCAGAATGATTTCCTCAGATCTTGATACATCTTAGTACTACCAGGGTGTACTTGGTAACTAGAATTATGGCCTTCCACTAGAATCTCTTGCTGCATGGATTTGGGAATCCATAAGCGATCTTCTTGATAGATGGCACCTTTATGAAATCAAATGTCGGTACGACTGGCCACTCTCGATGGCTTGTTTAAAATTTAAATACTCATCATCTTTTGTTTGAGTAATAGATACATCTCTATGGAATGTGGGCTCTACATTAATCATTGAGAGCATTATACTCACTTGGTCATTACGCGCTAATCAGATATCCAACTTATGAAATTCTTCCTCTAGAGGACTCTTAGAGATAAGAGCATTAAGAGTAGCATGACGGCTTAGAGCGTTAGCTATCACATTTGCTTTTCCAGGGTGGTACTGGATATCAAAGTCGTAGTCACTAATTAATTCTAACCGCCTTCTCTGCCAGCAGTTCAACTCCCTTTGAGTGAATATGTACTTCAGACTCTGCTGATCTGTGAAAATTGAGCACTGGATCCCATATAGATAATGACGCCAAATCTTTAAGGCGAACACCACAGTAGCTAATTCGAGGTCATGAACGGCATAATTTCTTTCGTGGGTCTTCAGTTGGCGGGAAGAATATGCTATAACCTTCCCTTCTTGCATTAGTACAGCACATAAGCCTATACCAAAGGTGCCAGTATAGACTTGATAGTTCACTCCTTCCTTAGGAAGAACTAGAACGGGGGCAGAGGTAAGTGCATCTTTTAGAACCTGGAATGCTGCTTCACAAGCTGGTGACCATTCAAAGGGTACAGCCTTCTGGGTGAGTTTGGTTAATGGAGAGGCTATCTGAGAAAAGCCTTTCACAAACCTTCTGTAATAACCAGCCAACCCAAGAAGCTTCTGATTTCTATCACTTACTTGGGTTGTAGCCATTCTTGGATTGCGCTGATCTTGATTTGATCTACCTTGATCCCTTGAGCATCTATCACGTGTCCTAAGAAGGCGATAGATTCAAGCCAAAATTTGCATTTTGAATATTTGGCATACAGCTGGTGACTTTTCAGTTCTTCTAACATGGTCCTGAGGTGACTTTCGTGTTCCTTCTTCATCTTGGAGTATATTAAAATATCATATATGAACACGATGACAAATTTGTCAATGTATGTCTTCAAGACACGCTGCATTAGGTCCATGAAGATAGATGGCACATTTGTCAATCCAAATGATATCACTAGAAATTCATAGTGGTCATATATAGTCCTGAAAGCAGTCTTCGCTATATCGGAATCTTTCACTTACAGTTGGTGGTACCCTGATTGCAGGTCGATCTTTGAAAACACTTTTGCTCCTGCCAACTGATCAAATAGGTCATCGATGTGGGGCAAAGGGTACTTGTTCTTTATGGTTACCTTATTCAACTCTCTGTAATTGATACACATCCGCATTGACCCATCCTTCTTCTTGACGAATAAAACTGGCGCTCCCCATGGGGAAGAACTAGGCATGATAAGACCTTTCTCCAATAATTCATGCAGTTGCTTGTTCAGTTCCTGCAACTCTTTGGGTGTCATTTTATAGGGTGCCTTGGAGATTGGTTGGGTTTCTGGGATAACATCGATTGCGAATTCTACTTCTCGTATAGGTGAAAGACCAGGTAGGTCTTCGGGAAAAATATCAGCGAATTCACAAATGACGGGGTTCTTGGATAGGGGTATGTCTTTCTTCTTCTCTCTTAGTATTGTCACTAGGAAGGCGCTGCAACCTTTACTTATTATCTTCTTAACTTTAATAGCATTGACTAAGGAAGCTCTTATACTAAAGTTCCCAACAAACGACTTGGCTTGTTTACCATTACCCAGGGTTATCTTCTTCTTTTGGCAATTGATGGTGGCATCATGCTGACTTAGCCAGTTCATGCCCAAAATGACATCGAAGTTGTCTATTGGTAAGACTACGAGCTTGAATTCGAATTTTGTTTCTCCAATGGGAACTTGTATATTGCAGAATTGACTAGCTTGTAGTTGAGCTCTAGATGGTAGCCCTACATTTAAGGGTTTTTATAAACGGTATAATGACAAGTTGAGAAACATTATCCAGCTTTCAGAAATTATAACAACCCTAGTTGTTACCTTAGTTAAATCTGGATTAATTAAGCCAAATTAAGCTTTAATTTTGATTCCATTGGACTCATTAGGTCCTTTAAACTTAATCCTATAAGTTTGAAATCAATCGGAGCTAAAATGAAAAATTTGGTATTTATGGCTATTTTTAAGCCCTGAAAAATACTTAAATTAATTTGATCTTCAAATTAAAATCTAATTTTAATTTTAAATTCCCCATACCCTAATTAGCTAAGGGTGAAATTTTGGGAATTTTTGGAGCTTATTTAAGCCTAAATTGAATTATGGAAATTAGTAGAATTTAAATTAATTATTATATAAATTAAATTTAATTAAATAAAATTAATTATATTAATTTAATCCCGGGATTCGCTATCGGGACCGCGGTTGATCCGCTATGGGGTCTCGACAGCGGGGCATCAGACCACGCCAATAGATGCCCTAGCACGAATCTTAGTGCGTTTAATCCTACGGCGCGATCTACCCCGCTCTATGATTAAATTATAGGCATCGGATCCATCGTACGCATCTAACGGCTATCATCCATCTCGCTTAAGTAATACATCAGAGCCGTCCAACAACAAGCACAAGTCCGAGCACTGTGGATCGTCTCCCTCGTCTCAACCCGTCTGCATCTGGTCCCCTCAATAGCCAGTATCCTCCCAGCCCTCGTGGCAGTATGGGAAACCCACAAATTTCCTCTTCTGCCATCAGCACGACCGTCTTGCTGGCCGCCTTCTCCCCGAATTGCCCTCGGCCGTTGCACCGAAGCCTTTCCTTCAGCCAGAGCCGGGTATCCGACCCCAGACCTCCCCCAGACCTATAAATACCCCCAGGGATTCACAGTGAGTCCTTTGCTCACTGTGAATCCTTAATTCCCCAGCTGAAGCCCTCTGGAGCTCTCGTCTCTCTCGGCTTTTCCTGGCGTTCCCGAAGCTTATAACCACTGATAGAGGGCCCGTCTGGTGTTCAGACCCCCTGTGAACCTTCGTCTGCTGGTTAGGAAGCTCCAGCACACTTTAATTCTCCTCAGCCAAACCTGCAACCCCGTCCTCAGGTACAACCTTATCCCATTGAAATTTCTTGAGCTCAGTCTTCATTCTGTTTGCTGGATGAGCCTCTGGATGTCGTCTATATCACCTTAGCCACATAGAAAAACCATATTGATTGTCGCCAGGGTTCGAGCTAGCTCGGATCGATCGTATTGATCGATCGAGCTAGCAGTTGAGCCGAGGCTGAGTCCTAGTAAGGACCCAGCATTTGGCTGCATCCCAAGCTGTGAATTATTGGGGGTTTGACTCACCTCACCTCACTGATGGTGTAGGGATCGAACCCCATCAGTTTGGTGGCTCCTGTGAGGAGAATTGCTCACTCACAGGGAACCCTAAGTCCCTAACCCTTAGCACATCTCAGTCGAGTAGCACCCTGACGATTGGGCGTCCCAGACAGGGCTTCTTGGTCTAATCGACGCGTTTTGACTCCGGGAACGTGTGGGGATCGAGTTGGGCAGCCACCGTCGTCGGGGTGTTGAGAATTTCAGCGTTGAAATTCTTCTGAGGTGAACCCGTCGAGAGGAAGAAGATGAAGTCCGGGTCGGGCTGACCCCGACCCGCGCCTTTTCGATTTTGGGCCGACAGAAATATTAGAATTTCTGGATTTAATTTCCTTAAGAAAATTAAATTAGAAATTAAAACCTATGATTTTCATTTAAATAAACATACAGAATAAATTATTTGAATAACTTTAATTATACTAATTCAAATGGTATGATCTAATATACTATTTGAATAAGAAAAATACAAGGAATCTGAATATAAAATAAAATCACAGATCCAATAGTTGAATTTAAAATAATCAATTAAACCTTTTCTATTTTTAATTAAATCATAATAAATTCAATTAATCACCTTAATTAGGGATTAGTGAATTAAACCCTAATTAAGCCTCTAATTTTGGCAAATGTTGTTCCTAATACTATATTAAGTCTATTAGAACCTAAGTGTAAGGTTGGATTGCCCTAGAATGCCCTAGATTCCCTAATCACTCCAATTGGCCTAATGATGTGATTAGTGTTAATTAGCTTAATTAGGTTGTCAAGCCTAAGATAAGGGTGTTTCCCACTTCATTAATCAATATAAAACACATTAAAATAGATTAGATTTAATTTAGATAACTAAACCCTAAAATCCCAATTTTAGCCTTATGAGGGGTATTTTGGTCATTTTGGCCAAGATGTGTTTAAGTACCCTTAAACCTTAGGAAATTCAATAAATTAACCCTAATTTAGATTATTAATGTTCTTTGAACTCTTAAGCTAATAATGTTAATAATATTCATATTAAACTAAAGAATCTTCATTTAGTCTTAATTAAAACACTTAGATCTTAAGTGATCCTGAAGAGGTCATTTGGCCTTAATAATTGAATCTAATAATCCCAATTGCTAAATCTCAATTTAATAAGTTCAACTAAGTTAATTTACGAGCTTAAATTCTCAAGGAAACATATGTAGAAAATCATAAGTCTAAAACTTAGCTTAAGTCTAAAAATGATCAAACAATTAGATCTTAGATCTTAAATCTTAGACTTTAAATCTTCTATTTGAATTAAACTATCTCCAATTGAGATTCTCTACATGATTGATTGTCTAACTCTTTTGAAGCCTTCCATGTGGGTTTAGGATTGATTCAATCTATAGGATAATAAAATTATCCTAAAGATTGAATATAGATCTTAGATTATCCATTTCTTAATTGATTATTTTTGTCTTTTAATCAGTAGAGTAACCATTCCCTAAGTTCTTAGCTCTGGAATCTTTCAGCGTATGAACCCTAGATCCTTATTAGGACATCACCTTGGATTTAGGTTTTGAATACCAAAGTGGAGTTCAAATTCAAGATCCTTAAATCTTGATTTACTTAATCAAGATTTGGGTAAGAGAGTAAAATATTAATAAATTAGGTCATTGATTTAGTTATTTAAACATTATAGTCGTCACATGACTTTGGATTAGAACTTGTTAAGTTATAATATTAACTTTAAGGACGTAAAATCTGAGATTTTACTCGATAGATGGATATTGGAGATCATAAGCTTATACCTTCTCAGAGTAGCTAGATTGTGTAATTAGATAACAATAGATATCACATAAGTTTAGATTGAGTCCCTTGCTTACTTTGATTTGATTTGCATGGCATACCTTGGTTATTGAGCCTTATTCCTTGAGCATAATAGGAGAACTTAGGATATGGATGATACATCCTAAGTTAGTACTTGAATTGCATATCATTCAATTCTTATCTTGCTTGCAGTTGGTAGAATATGTCCAAGCATAGTCTGCCTCTTTAATAATAGTATTGTGTAGAATTGACATAGGCCTAGAGGATTGGGATGGCCTATTGGCTGGGTATTGATTGATATTTCAGTATTGGGGGCCCTAGATGGCCTATTGGCTGGTATGACAGTACTATGTCTTAGGCTTATTGCTACTTTAGCTGGATTGTTTAGTATTATTTCTGTTTTGCTTTGCCACATGCTTTAGTGGCCTTACTTTCAATACTTGCCTTACTTTTGTCACATGTCTCAGTGACTTCATGTAACATTGAATTCCTTGACCCCAAATTAGCTAGGAAAATATGTTTGAAAAATTTTCTGCACAATCTAATTACTTTAGGTAAATAAAGAATTAATTAAATTAAATTAAATAATAATATTTTAATTTAAAGTAAACTAACGGCACCGTCAGTCCAAGTGACGCCGTTTCCCCAATCCTTCTTGCGCTGTCCGGGGCACCGTCTATCGCAAACGGCTTGCGAGGAATGGCCGCCGCTGCGGTGGCCTATCCGCGGCCCGGAGAGCCTCGGCGGGACCGCCTTCGCCCTCCTTAACTCCCCCAAAGGACCTCGGGTACGCGTCGCAGGATCCTAAATCGACGGAAGGCCACTTCTGCGAACCCTAGGCATCCATCTTCTTCCCCTTTCGTCGCAGCCGTCAGACCAGGTACCTCCTGACCACCCCCAACTCGTCAATTAATCGCACTTTTTCTATTTCGTAATGCTATCCCGCTCTCTTGATCGACCTTTGGTCGAGTCTGATCGTTCGTAGCCGGCCCCGATCGGCCGGATTTAGGTGCGCGTATACAGTTCAAACTGTTAGCCGTCGAACCCCCGAACCCTAGGACCTAGGGATTGACCTAGCACCCCCTATGGTGCACCTCCGCCGGCAGTTCAACCCTAGTTAGGTTGGCCACGTCGTGCTCCGTCCAACGGTAGGCGAGTCGAGGTCCTCCGGTACCGGGACGGCCGCCTGAAGCGAAGCCCTAGCGCCCCCGTTGCGGCTGCGAGCTCGGGAAGACGAAGCGACCCGGGCCACGCCTGGTCGAGCGCGACCCGGCCCGCTCCCACGCGAACCGGTCCACGTGGCGAGCGCGGCGTCAGTGGGCCCCACTCCGCGTCACACGAGCAGCCGCTCCGCCAGGCGCGGCCCCCCCCCCCCCCGCTGAGCCGCGCCCTCTCGCGCCCTGCCACGTGTCCTGGCGTTCCCCACGCTCTCTGCCTCGGCCAATCGCGAGCCGCCACGTGGCCGAGGAGTCCCGTCGCATTTATAATAATAAAAATAAATATAATTAATATATATATATATATGTATATAGTTATATATATATATATATATATATATATAAATCTTAGCTTAATTAAGCAAAAGCTAATTATGGTTAGTCCTTGATTAAGGTATACTTAATAGGTAATTAAGTATTGTTAAGATAGAAAACATAATTAATTAAGTAACTAATGAATCATTAGGTTAACAGACTTCTTAATTAATAAATTAGGTTAATAGTTAGTTAATAAAAAAAAACTAATTAATAAATATTTATGATTTTTGTAATAATTATTAATTATTAAACAATAATTAGAATAATTTATTAATATTAAATAGTAAATCTATAATTAATTAGCCTGTAATTAAGAATAATTAATCTATAATTATGCTTAATTACTTTTCAACAGTAACAATATTATATTAATATATATATATATATAATATACAACTTTAGGATAAAAGTTAAAAATATTTAAAATAATTAATTAATATTTAATAATTACAGATGATTAATTAACTAATTAATATAGGAAAATATTTAATTTGAACTTTAGGAATAAATAGTAAAATTAATATAATTTGAACAAATGAATAGTAAATTAATTCAAATTGTATTTTTGAATAGTAAAACTTAAAAGTTTAATAACTTTTTGTAGGATGATCCAAACATAGTAAATATAGGTCTTAAAATACTCAGAAAAATAATTAGAATCAAATGGCGTAATGCAGAACTTCGTTTCGGGGTACGCATAACGAAGTAGCATTTTAGGACCCCTTTAGGACCCCATAACTTTTGACCCAGTTATCAGAACATAGCCAATATGGGTCTTAAAATGCTCAAGAGAGCGACCCCATCACCGCAGTAGTATTAGTTTTCCCATTTGGACATCAGGATAAAAAGTCAACCATAGAATTTAGAGTTGACTTTAGTGAAAAATGACCGAATTACCCCTAGAATTCAAATGACCATAATTTGGTCAATTCAACTCCAAATTCAAATATTCAAGATGCTAACTAGTTTAGAATTTTGATGCCATCAATAACTGAAATAATATTTAGGATTTAAACTCTAGAAATTTAGAAAATGACCAAAATACTCCCAACCTTAGTTAGGTCATAACTTGACCATTTAAGGTCCAAATTGGGTCTACACCCTACCAGCATACTCAGTACATTATAGGGAAGCTATAGAAACTGAGTTTGTTGAAATTGGACTTCAAACAAAAAAATTCAGTTTTTGTCACCCGTTGACCGACTCGAAATTACCAAATTGCCCTTCAAATTTAAAATATTCATAACTTAGTCAATTGACCTCATAATGCAGTGTTCTCAGACTCTATGGAATCTTTGAATAGTAACCTACAATAAACTATATAAAAACTTAGTTTTTAGTAGAGAGAAAATCACTTAAACGCCCTTAAGCCATAAACCTTAGTTTGAACCTGTAGGATCTGTTCTCGTCCGAATTGGACAAATTTATTGTCTATCCTCAAGTTAGACAGTAAAAAATCATATGGAAAAGAGAAAACTCTAATTTGGACACTTAAATCAAAAGTTGACTTTTCGGACCCTTAAGTAGGGGCAAAATGGTCATTTTGCCAAAAGTTTAGGATAAGCGTCCTTAGTCTCTGAATTATGATTTATATCACTAAAATTTACTTTATGACCATATTAGTGACATGTAAGTAAGTAAAATTATTAGTTAGATCAAATTTCAGAATTTTCTTAAGTCTTTAACACTACACCTTAAGGACCCTTCCTGAGACTAGGACTAGATCATAGGGTTGATTTCATTCATTAAAAAATAGAGTTTTTTAATAAATGAATCCTTGGTTTTAGTAGTTTATAAAATTTTCAATTTATTTTTGATTATTTTATCTTTTAACCTTAGTTTTAAGATGGAGATGCGTCCTATTAAATTTGATTACTTAATAGGATTGGCCTAGATTATTAGATCACTTGTAGAATGAAACTTAGATTCTAGGTCTTATCCTTTTTGGATTATGTGATTAAGCCCAATCTCGTAGTATTTAATCCATAATCTATAGCTTTATAGTTTTGGTTAGAACGTCTAAAATTATTAATTAGGTCATAATGATTTATTATTTAACTTTTATAGTCGACTATGATTTGGTATATTAGGACCTAGCTAGTCCTAATAGTTTGTAACTTGTAAGGACGAATTTCTAAGTTACACTTGATATGTGGGAAAATGGTGATCTTGAACTTGTGTAATTTGGAATAGTTAGAGTGAATAATAGAAAACAGATGGTATCACCATATTAGTAGAGTCCCTTGCTTATTTTGATACTTTGTGCTACGCATTCCTTGTGTATTTGAGCTTACTTCCTTGGACATTTCATATAAGATAATTTTGTGCATGAAAATGAAAACTTAGAATAATAGGATAATAGTTGCCTTTGGGTCCGGTTTGTGGAGATTATGGTGCACATTTGCCCCGATGGACAGGGGTAAGGTGAGATCAGGATGCCTAACATTCTCATTGAGAAGAGTGTGTTAGGCTTGGGACCCGTATAGTCTTGCAGATGTGCTTGACTCCTCAGTTGTTTCTAACAGTTGTCCATAGAAACAAAAGTAAAATAACTAAAATATGTTGCATAAGTATTGTCTGCCTCTTTAGTCATGCAGTATGTTCAGTATGTTTGCAGATTGAGATGTATATATATATATATATATATATATATATATATATATGTGGGCCAGGTTGGCCAAGTTTTTTGATATGGCAGTCAGTATATAGAGTTTGGATTTGCAGTTGTATTATTTGGCTATGTTTTGGCATTGTTCATTTAGTCAGCTATTTCTTTGTACAGATTATATACAGTAAGATGTTAGATTTTGTTACTATTTATATGTATCATTGCTGAGTTGTTTATTTTAATTGGTATATTTCATTTGATCACCAGCATGTATTAGGATGTAACATTTTCTTTCAGCATATGTTTAGTTACTTATATTATATGCCCTATTTTGTTTACTTCGCTTTTGAGGCATGTCTTAGCCTCATTTGTTTAAGTTATAAATATTATTTATAGCTGTTCCTCTTTCTTATTGTATTGCTAGTCGCTCCCTGATATATCGTTGCTTAGGAAAAATTGTGTAAAGTGGTGATATTAAAAACATATGAAAATGTATTAGCCTAAAATATATTTAGACAAATTGTCTAACCAGATTTTCTCTTTTTTTGGCTGGGGCCCTACATTGTGAAACTGACAATGGCAGGCATAGAGCAGATAGAGGATCCAGCACCTAAGGAGGAGCTATTTATAGAGGAGGAGCAGCAGCTCGGACTAGAGCATATCTAGTCTTTAGAGTTATTGTAAGGATGAGTTCCTTTGCATTTACTTTTATTTAAACTTTAAATATTGTAATAATTCAGGTACTCTTGACTGTGTATTTGGATTTATATGCTTATATTCTGAGTTATATTTTGCACTTATGTTATATTGTGATGCTTGGACGTCATTTATTGCTTTCGCACTCTGTACTTTATAGTGACTGTTAGATTGATTCTATGTTAATCCTTCCCTAATCAGGTGGATTGTGGAGTCTATCCTAATCTAATGGTAAGTGAGGGGTTAGCCAGAGTGACACTCCACCCTTAACCTAATCCTTGCTGGATTAAGGGTGCGGGGTGCCACACTTCATATTTTATAGATTGCTCAGCTTTTGTCATATGTCTCAGTGGCCCTTTTTCTTTTCTTTTATATTAATTAGCATGTTATATGTATACTTTTGTGGCTTACTTATGTATATTGGCATGTTTAGGATGCTAGAATTGTATGTTTATTTCAGTATTTGTGTCCTTTATATATTCAGCATGTGTTAAATACGATCATAAGCATGTAAAGTTTAGCATTTGTATTGTAGTCGCTGTTGCTTTTATCTTTAACCTCACATTTTTATTTGGTATTGTATGTTACTTTCCATACTAGTTGTTGGCTATAAATAGATAGTTTATAGTTACCCATTTTTTTCATAGCTTGTTGCACCCATTGTTGCTCGCATGTGTAGATAATTTAAATGTGATATCTTTGAAATAATCAGTTCATTAAAATAGCCTAAAATATACTTAGACAACTGTCTAACTGTAACCTTTTTGTTTTGTTGGCTGGGGCCCTGACATTTGTGATACTGACAAATGTCAGATTCAGACTTGTTCATGGGCAGTGCTGCTGGAGATGAGCCCGTTTAGGAGGAGGACCTTGCTATTACAGTTTAGATAGATTCCATATTTCTTTTCAGTGAGATTGAGAGACCTTTGTATTTTTATTTAAAAAATTCAGTTTATAATAATTAATTCTGGATGTATTTTATTTCTGCATTGTGATAAATTACTATATTATCTTCTTTTCTTTTCTACTATGTTGTGCTTGTTGATATTACTACTCGCCTATTGCTTCCGTCACTTTGATATTTGTATGTATATTGATGAATGTTATAGTGCTTGATGACAAGTCCTTAGCTTAAGGCAGGTTGGGTTTACCTAACTTTACTTAAGTTGAGGATTTGCCACAGTTGGAACACCGTACTTCCTTGTTGTCAGTACGGGGGCCCCACAAAAATAAAGGAGTGACTCGCTCCAGTGTCGAATAAGATTTTGCAGGGCTTATTATTTATATAGATTATACTTAATTATGGATGCAGTAATATACAAATTACTTTTAAACAAGTAATAATGAAATGATAGATTGGCTCATAAGTGTGTACCTAATACAATGTTATTGTCTTCTACGGCTTCGGTAGGAGTGAGAGCATAGACTCATGCCGGACCAGTCTGCTGCATGTTGTAAGGCTGCCGGATGGGCGACCTCGGAGCATTTGGGTGGGGAACAATAGCTGCCTCATGCCGTTATGCAGGAGGAGGAGGTGATAACGCTGGACGAGTTGCGGCAGGCTTCTGGAATAAATTGAAAGTTCGTTGGAGCTTAGAGTGATCGATCTGGTCGCCATCAATAGTGTCAGTGTGGTTGCACCTATAGTAGGAGTGGCCTAGCCTCCCGCAGTTGAAGCAGTTCCCAATCTTTTGGTAACATCGCCCATAAGGATGAGGGCGAGTGCAACCATTAAAAATATCTGTTGGCAAAGTTCCTGCCTCAAGTTGATATACCCTAGCTCTTCTAGGGTTCTCGTGCTGAACAGTTGCCATGCCATAATTGCGCTTGGGCTCAGATGCCTCATCCAATTCAATTATTTTGGCGGATTCTAGTAGTTCCACGAAGTTGGTTGAGCAATGAGATGCGACTAGCCTTCGGATGGAAGGCCAGAGTCCGCTCTGAAAGCGATGGCATCTATCGAATTCGGTGGGAATAAGGTTGGAGGCAAATCTCGCCAGCCACTTGAATTCAGATTCATAAGCCGAAACTGATCGACTTCCCTGCTGCAGCTTAAGGAACTGATCTGCCATGGTGTGCCTGATAGAGGTAGGGATGTATCGAGTCTGAAATACTGCTATGAACTCATCCCATTATATTTCTTTAAGTTCCCAATCTGTGAATAACATATGGCGGATGTTGTCCCACCATTATCTGCCTCACCTTGGAGTAGATGTGTCGTTAGACGGATCACCTCGACATCCTGGCACTTGATGCTGGTTAGGCTCTTCTCCACCACCTTTATCCAGTTTGCTGTATCGATAGCAGAGAGACTCCCATCAAATGTCGGGGACACGAGTGGTGGGGTGCTATGGCGGTCTCAAGAAATGTGCGATTCTGGCTCATTTGTGCTGTAAGCAGTCGCTCCATGCATTCTGCCTAGCGGGCTTGAATTCTGGCTGCTCTCCTGGCCTGCTTGGCTTGAGCCTCTGTAGCTTGCTTTGCTTGCTCTTGGTGGAACTTAGGCCTGCTTTTAGTGGGATTCCACCATCATCTTTACTGCTTCCAGTAAGGAGGTCACTTCACTGGATGAGGTGCTGGAGAGAGCAGGAGATGGGCTCTGTTCTGGGTTTATAATTTTGATTGCTAGAATCTGAATTAAGAGAAATACACCTTTTAAATTTTCAGAAAGCGAAAGGTCATAACATTCCATCCCCTTTTTAATCAAAAGTAGAAATGAAAGTACATCATCGGAAGTAGTCAATAGAATAAAAGACAACAACTGGAGAAAACATGGAGTCTATCCAATATATATAGCATTCGGACATCAGGGTCTAACACTCCTTCTACATACTTTTTGTGCTATCGATGGAGTAGGACGATGTATTTCCACCTATCCTTAAATCATTGGTGATGCCACCTAAGCATCATCCTTGTACGTCTAGTATTTTTCTAAGTCACATTAGCTTACTAATATGTTTCTTGTGCATGAATTTACATTTCTATACTCTTATTATCCTAAGCTTATAATCATGGTGCTTGGATGTAACTCTGGTTATAACTAAGTAACAAATAAAGTAAAAGCACACCTCAATAACTAAGTAAGAAATTGGCATATACATGTATAGTATAGTAAGTAAAAGTATTGAAAGTAAAGTTTAATCCTAAACATACTAATGATCATATGATATATGCAAATTAAATGACAGAAATCTGAATATGGTATGTACAGTAAGCAGTAAAGTCTAACATCTTATAAATACGTACAACTGAGCAGTAAGTAAAAAAAAAACAGCTGACTGAAATATATATTAGAATATAGTACATGATAAGCTGAAAACTAAAACAGGTATGTAAAGACTGTCATATCAGAAAGTTGGCCATCAGGCCGGTAAAATCCCCAAAGCCTTTCTGGGCTTGGACAGACAGAAACTCCTATAACCTTTCTAAGGTAGGGCAGACAGAATCCAGAAGCAGAACTGAGGAGGCAATAAATACAAATGTAGAATCTTTTAGTTATTTTACTTTATTTCTATGGACACATCCAGAAATAGCTGAGGAGTCAAGCACGTCTGCAAGACTATATGGGTTTCAAGCTTAACACACACTCCTCAATAAGTAATGTCAAGCATCCTTATTACTCCTTACCCCTATCTATTAGGGTAAATGTGCACCCGAATCTACTAAATATACTGAACCCAAAGACAACTGTTATCTTAATTATTCTAAGTTTTCATTTCATGCACAAAGTTCTCTTATATGATATGAACAAAGAGTTTAAGCATAAAATATAAGGAATGCATAGCAACAAAATTAATCAAGTAAGCGAGGGACTCTTCTATACATGGTGACACTGTTGTTGTCTAATTTAACCATTCTAACTATTCTAAGTTACACAAGTTCAGAATCTCCAATTCCTACTATCAAGTGTAACTTAGAAGCATGGCCTTATATGTTTAAAGGATTAAAATTGATCAGGTTCTAATATAATTCAATCAAACATGGCTATAAGTTTAATTAATAAATCACAACGTCCAAATTTGATGAATTCAGACGTTCTACCTAAGATTTTATCAAAATCTACTAAATTATAAATTATGGATTAAATATCACGAGATTGGGCTTAATCACATAATCCAAAAAAGTTAAGATATAAGATCTATGTTTTAGTTTAAAAGTGATCTATTGATTAAGGTAGACTATATTAAGTAAATCAAACATAATAGGATGAATCTCCTTATCCTAAATCTAGGGTTAAAAGATAAAGTAATCAAAATAAGTTGTAAATGTTTAGAAACTAATAAAATTAAGGATTCATTCATTGGATAACCCACTTATCCCATAAATGAAATCTAACCTATGAGCTAATCCTAGTCTCAATAATGGTCCTAATATGAGGTGAAAAGATCCTAAGAAAAGACTTAGAAAATTTTTGGAAATTTTGATGAGTTGACATAATAGTTGATTTTTCTTACTTAGACAACTCTAATATAGTTATAATATTGATTTTAGTAATTTAAAACATAATTTAGAGGTTAATGACGCTTAACATAAATTTTTGGGCAAAATAACTATTTTGCCCCTAATTAAGGGTCCAAAAAGCTACTTTTTATTTAAGGGCTCCAAATGGGGAATTTTTTATTGCCAAATAATTCCTTACTGTCTAACATGAAGATAGATAATAAGTACACTAAATTTGAATAAGAAATGGGTCATATAGGTACAAACTAAGGTTTTTGACTTAAGAGGTATTTTAGTAAATTACACTTAATAAAATCTAAATTTTTATACAGTTCATTATTGGTACTATTCAAGGATTCCATAGAGTCCAAGAACACTAAATTCTGAGGTCTAATGAATTAATTATAGTCATTTGAATTTTTAAGGGTAAATTGGTAATTTTATAAGTTAAGAGGGGTCAAAAAGCTAACTATTCTGTTTGGTGTCCAAATTTAGCAAACTTAGTGGCTATAGCTTCCCTATAGCACACTAAGTACTTTAACTAGGAGTAGACCCAAATTTGACTTCAAATAGTCAAGTTATGACCTAACTAAGGTTAGGGGTATTTTGGTCATTTCTTCTAATTTTCTAGGGTTCAAAACCTAAATATTATTTTGGATTATTGTTGGCACTGAAATTCTAAGTTATCTAGCAATTTACATAATACATTAAGGTACAAGGTAGGTTTTGAGCACTTATTAAAAATGACAAGGTTTTCAAACTTAATTTCCATATAGAAATTTATGCAATATTCAATTTTAACTAAAATAGGTTGAAATTTAATATTATTTAGTCCCACTAGGGTCATACGGACCTTAAAATACCAAAATAGAAAAGTTTTGGCAATTTCAGCCAAAACTGGGCAGTTTTAAAAAATTCTGGGCGGTTTTTGCAAATTTGGGCGCTGGAGCGAGCTGGGAGCGCGCTACAGCGCTTTTGGCGTGGCAGCGCTGCGGCGCGCTACGGCGCACTATGGCCTGCGGCCCACTGTGGCGTGTTGCAGCGGTTCAATTTGCAAAAATTATTGTTCAATTAATTTATTTTGACATTTCCTAAAATTTTTTTCGAAAATTCTGCTATATCCCGCTGCAGCTTGCTGTGGCGCGCTGGAGCGATCCATTTTGCGAAATATTGTTCAATTAGTCTAATGGCCGTTTTCCTAAAGTTTTTTATGGAATACCGCTGTAGCGCGCTACTGCGCACTGTAGCGGTCCATTTTGCAAATTTACTGTTTAAATAGTTTTATTAATATTTTTATTTGTTCTGCCGAAATACCGCCGTAGCTCGCTGCAGAGCGCTACAACGCACTGCAGCGGCCTATTTCGCAAATTCGGGCGCTGCAGCGCCAGACGGCGATTTCGCCAGGATGAAAACTGTAAGGTCTATTTTCGAGCTCAATTACTCTCAATCCAAAGCGTTCTATGAGCGGTGCCATATATCAAAGGAAATGTCTTTCCGATACCTTTCCATCGACACCAAAATCGGCACAAATAGAGCATCCTAACTACACAAAAAATGGTAATGAATGCAAAAGTATACATAATAGATGAAAATAGAGCAGTTTTCTGTGATACTCTTAAGAGCCTTAATGGCTTCCATACATGCTTATGGACTTCTAAATATTAATTCAAGCTTTGTAACAACATAAGGAAGAGAAGGAGAGGAGCAAATGAGTACCTTAGCCTTGCAAGGGGGGTGGAGGAAGAAAAAACATTTGTTTTTCTCCAAGCCTTAGGGATGAGCTTCTCCTTCTTCTTCTTCAGCCCAAGGTATAACAATGGATGGGAGGGGAGAGATAGCTTTAGAGCTTAGCTTGACAGCAAAATGAGGAGGGAGGGCTGAGCTCACTTAATATAGGAGGAGAGGAGGAGGGGATAGGCCATCATGAGCCTAGGGAGAGAGGCTATCTGTAACAGCCCAGGTTGTTACTTGGCTCAATTAAGACTAATTTAAGTCTTAATTAAAGTTCTAAGTTAATAATTAAGTAATTTAGAACTCATCCCAGAAATCTAGGTCAAACCAGAAGTCAACTGAGTCAAATCAGAAATGCTGGAAAATCCCAAACCCTAGAAATTGACTTTTTATTTAGACCTCAGATTGAAAATCTGACTTCGCCATTGCATTCAGAACACCCAAATTAGTTAGGGGTGAAATTTTGGAGGCATTTGGAAGTTGTTGGATTTTCGTCAAATATTTTAATAATAATTAAATACCCCAAATAATCAAATAAATAAATACTCGTTGAAACGAAAATCCGAGTGCGCCGTTGCGTTCCTCACCCCTCAATTAGCTAGGGGTGATTTATTAAAATTTTTTCGGAATTCATTTGGTCAGCTAATTTAATAAAAGAAGAATCATTTTAAGAATTATTTAAACAATATATATATATATATATGTTTATATAAATAAATATATGTTATTAAGGTGGGGCCCACTCGATAATTGCGATCTGCCTCACTCCTCTGGACCGGATTGCCGGTCCAGCTTGAACCGGTCGGGCCGGTTCAATCGAGCCACGAGTCGTCCCCTCGCTCGCGATTAGGGCACGCGTCCGTCACTTAGGATGCGCGGCGAGCGCATCTCTGCGCGTGGCTTCCTTCGGCATTCGACCTTCCTTAAACATCTAAGTAGGGATCTTAATCGAAAGCTTGCCATCATCAATCGATCGACGTCTTCAAGTCTTCAGCAAGCCAGCCAGAGATCGATCTCTAGGTACCCTCTTTTCCACCAAAGTTAATACTTATGCATTCTTTTTTTTTTTTGTTTTATCGTTTAAATCTGGCATCTGAGCACGATCGATCGATTGATCGATGGATCGTGCCCGTAACCCTAGCGAGCGTAGGAGGTTTCGGGGAAGAGACGAATCGACTCCTCCGTATCTGCCGTTGATTTGAGATTCAAATCCAGCCGTTGAAATTGATCCAAATCACTGTCGACCGTTAAACCATTTATTCAATCTGAGCCGTAAACGTAATCAAATCAGATCAGATCCTTTTGAATCAATATCATCTGTCCATTTTATCAGATGCAATTGATTAGAGTCGTTGGATCCTCCACGTAGTGTTGTGTTATTTCCTTGCTTGCGTGGCGTTATATCATTGGCAGGTAAGGATAGCAGCAGATCGCTGACTTGGCTGCGGGGCCCACCCGGCAGTGCTGATGGTTCGTTTGCTCAGCGCTGTGGGGCCCGCCTGTCATACCTCAGCCAGTCATATTATGCCACGTGTCCTGCAGTAATAATAATAAAATTTATATATATATATATATATATTATATAAATAATAGTTAAAATTAAAAAAGTAATTATAAGTATATATATATATATATATATAAATAACAAATTATTAACTAAATTAAAACTGTATTAGATAATTAATTAAATTCAAATCTTCAAACACTAATATTTTACAAAATACACATCCAAATTATACAAATAAATATATCAAATTAATCAAAAAAATATAAGGAATTTATTGATGCCATTCAATTTTCTGTAGGATCAATATTTAATAAAGTGATCATTTAGGGTTTAATTAAGTTCAAATTTATGTCTCAAATATTCATTTAACCATAACTTTGTACCCAATGATCCAAACATACCCAATATGGGTCTTAAAGTAATCAAAAAAACCTAAGGATTATTTTGATAGTGTTTATTTTGCTGTTTGGATTAGTTTGAGCCTAATCACATTTAGGACCAAACCCTAATTAGGTCAATTAACCCTAGAACTTCAATTGACCATAACTTGGTCAATTGAGCTCCAAATTTGATGATCCAAAGGTTCATTTAGATCAGAAGAACCTAATTAACATTAATCTATAAAAATATTTAGAATCCAACGGTTAGATTTGCTAATCATCCTTAATTTCCCCAAAACTTGATTAGTGAATATTTGCAAATTTAGTAATCCAAATTGAGTTATTTAAGTTTCAGAGGACTCCTAGATCAATTTAGAATCAATCTATAAGATTGGAATAGTATTTGAGTGATTAATTTTGTTAATCACTCACTAATCACCCTAAATCCTAATTAGGTCTTAACTTAGTCAAATTAAGTCCAAATTGAGCCTACCACATGTCATTATGATCAGTGAGCTATTTGTAAACCATAGCCACTAATTTTGCTTAATTTGGACATTAATTGGCAAAATTAGAATTTTTAACCTATAGTTAGCAATTCCTTAATTAACCTTAAAACCCTAAATCTTGTATTGGCCATAACTTGGCCAATACTTATCAGATTTCAGCAAATTTAGGTTCTATGGAGAGCTTAGGCAGTAAAGAACAATAATCTGAAAGAAAATTTAACTTTCATTTAATTAAATTACTAAATTGCCCTTATGAGTCAAATTCACTAATTTGATCTCATATGGCTTATTAATCACCCAAAATTGACTTAGTTGCTGTCTAATCTTATATTAGACAATAAGAATCACTTTCCAAAAGAAAATTTCAGAATTTAAGCCCTAGATTAAAAGTTGATCTTTTGAACCCTTAAGAAGGGGCAAAATGGTCATTTTGCCCAAATTTAGGGATTAGCCTTTTAAAGCCCTAAATTCAGTTTCTAATCACTAAAATCAGTAAATAAAATGATTTAGAACTGAAATTATTCAAATTTAAGTCTAAATTAGGTTTTGATTAAAATCTCAGAATTTGCTCTTTAAGAAAATTCCTAAGTCTTAAGAAGAGTTCTCTTTCCTTAATTATTTCTTAGATCCATCCTTAGGTCTTATAACATTAGTTAGGATGTATGTCTTGAGAGATACTCTTAGTAATTAAGAACCTTAGATCTTAAGATTAGGAATAGATCTTAAGTTAGTATTCATCTATTGAGTAAATTGGGTTACTCAATTAGGTGAATCCTTGAGTTTTCTAGTTTATAGATTTTCTTAGTTTATTAAATGATTATTTGATCTTTAAACTTTAGAACTAAGAATAGAAATCTATCCTAATGAATTTGATTTATCATTAGGATTTGCCTTAACCTAATCTGTGAGATTTGGGTTCTAAACCTTAGACCTTTAGATTATACCTTTAGATTAAGTAATTAGACCCCATCATCTGGAGTCTAATTCTTAATCTATTCATCTTGATTTGGCTAATCAAGATGAGGTTGGGATGAATTAAAATACAAAACTAGGTCGATGATTTATTTATTTTTAACCAAATAGTCATCTTTTGATTAAGTTATAATTAGGACTTGGCCAGTCCTAATTATCTTCAACAAGTAGGATTCGAGATTCTAAGTTACAGAATGTGTAAGAATTAATAAATTCTGAAACTTATGTAACTTAGAGTAGATAGAACGAATAAAGTAGATAACAAAGGATATCACCTGTGTTTTAGATAGAGTTTCTTGCACTTTGATTTTGATGCTTCGCATTCCTTGATTTTGAGCCTTATACCTTGAACATATATTATGTACATAAGATATTTGGTAAATATCTTATGTCAATTTTGAACATTCATAAATAGCATTGTGTTTTGTTTCACAAGTGGTTTGTAAGGTGTAACTTGATTAGTATACCTCTTCGATCAACCCGTTCGGGGTCGGCAACCTTTCGAGGGTTTAATGTCCGATAGTCTATACCAGGCCTAGTCCATGGATAGGATGGATAGACTCTTGCCCTACTGGCTATATAGTCAGGATTTTGATATGGTTATACTAATTCAAGTACACTTACATTCAGTTCTGTCTTAGCTCATCAGGCTAAGAGTTTCAGTAATGTTCAGTTCAGAGTTTCTTAGCTCATCAGGCTAAGAATTATTGAGTTCATGTTCAGTTCAGAGGACTTATATAGTTACTATAGTTTCAGTTTGCAGTTACTGTTTTACTTGCATATTCTGCGTTATAGCACTATTTTACTTACAGCTTTCTTGCACGTGTTTATATATAGGATGCTAGTTTTACTTACTGTTTTCATATGCTTACTTAGGATGTTAGTGTACTCAGTTTTATACTATTTGAACTTTGTATGTCACCTGGCATAATCAGTTTGATCATATGCATATTTAGGTTGTATTTTCTTACAGCTTTACACTTCTTTTACTTACCTGTTTTGTGTTGCAGTTGCTTGGAGGAGGTATGTTTTACTTCCTTTTTGTTTAGTTATAAACTATGGTTTATAACTTATTACAGCTCTTTTGTACGCTTTCCTGCACCTATTATGCTTAGTTCTGTTTATATGGTGATATCTTCTTAATTTAATTTAATAAAATTACTGCCCTAAAATGTACTTAGACTCATTGTCTAACCAGTTTTTCGTTTGTTGGCTGGGGCCCTACCATTATGAAACTGATAATGGTAGGTTCTGAGTTTGTTGGTTTAGCAGTTCCAGTGGAGAGTTTGCCATTGGAGGAGGAGTCCGTTCCTGAAGATTTGTAGCTTAGTTTTCTATTTTCAGTGAGGTTGAGAGTTTTCTTTCAGTTCTTTTAAGCTCATTAAATGTTGTAATAATACAGGATTTTATTTTCTTTTTCAGTACTTTACTTATTCTGTATTGTTGTATTTATACTGTATTGGATGGATGTTATGTTATATGCTTTCGCACTCTGAGTTCATGTATGATCATTTAGTGATAATATTTCTGGATTGAATGGCAAAGTCCTTATTTAAATTGGATTAGGATGTGTGACTAATCCAATCTTAAGTGGGGACCTTGTCATTTGGTGACCTCTCCACCGTACTCATGTTAACCTAAGGGTTAACAGGACCACGGCGGGGCAGGGCCGCCACAGTTGGTATCAGAAAATTCCATAAGGTGTCAGATTGGAATTTGTATTCCTCTCTACCTAATGGATTGTTCTTCTGCCACTTGATCACTAAATGAATACTTGAAACAACATCCATCTCATTATAAGTATAACTCAGAATAAGTAATAGAAAATGAAGATAACACTTTCATAATAAAACCTTAGAGATATAAAAAGCTTAAGTAACAAACACTAGTAGATCTCTATAATCATAGAAATTGAAATATTAAACCTTGAGTTTTAGACTAAGGGATTAAGTTATAATTAAGAAATTCAAAACTTGTACGTTAAATGAACCTTTTTAGTGCAACAGCTTGCCTATAGAAGATTGGATCCTCTTTATTGATTTAATAAGAACCAAAATCATAATAGAATCTAACTCAAATAAATATAGGTATTCCAATCATATCTTAGTTATACTGGTAATTTCTCTTATCCAATATGAAGTAAGAACTTGATAAAAAGTTAATCCTTTGAATGGTAAATAAAATATTTTGGTATTATAAACATTAACTTTAATCTTGGCTAAACACCTGTGATAGAATCTTTATCAATTCAAAAGGTTGGGACACACTTAGTATCTTTTCTATTATATTAAATTATTCTTTGGATATTAATAACCCAAGAAGTATAGTAACTCTTCTATTAAAGACTAATATTAATCATAATTATTTCAGCATGAATCCTGAAACTTCTTCCCTCAACATGGATGATTCATCAAACAGTAATACCAACGAAGTCACTTCACTCAGAAACATGATAACTATCATGCTAGAAAATCAATTACAACAAGCTGTGACTATCCAGAAACTAGCATCTACTCTTAATACTGCAATTTCTGGTATCCTTTTTTATATTCTTTATACTGCACAAAATGTTATTAATAAGTCATTTAGTGGCTTCTTAAGACTTAAGGTCTAGACTTCTAATCTTTAATGGAAACTTATTTCCCCCAGATTCTAAAACTCAACATAGGATCACCAAAAAGAATCAAAAACGCAAAGCTCACCAAGATGGATCTAGCATATCAATGGAGTCAATCCAAGAGTGCACTAAACCACACTTTTATGGAAGGTGTTATCATTTTGGTAGAGGCTGTTTTACATGTGGTCGTCAAGGCCACGGATATCGGAAATGCCGTGCTTCCAAAACAATCAATGGAGATATAATTCATCATTTTCATCAGAGCAAAACAGGCCATGACAACTCACCTAAAGATATGGAAGCAATATCAATTATAACATCACCACTGCCTAAGATAAAATGTTCAGCTAGCAGGGAGAAAATAGCTGCTCCTAAACTTCAAGAACACAATTATCTAGGAAAAGAGGAATCTAATGATAATATTGTCCCAGGTACATACATTCAATTTCATTATTCTTTTCATTCATAGAATTTATATTACTACATATAAGTTCAAATTGTAATCACTTAATTATTATCATCATTTAATTTGAATTTTGCATATAAGCCTAATCTTGTGTTCAATAGATTTTATCCTTGACTTGATAATTGTCTCTTTCTTAGCTTAATTCAATCAAGCCTTAGATTCTTTTAACAAAATTATGGGTGTGTGACTTATAGAAATAAATATTTCTAAAAAGTAATTTGCTCAATTTGGGTAAATAACTTCTCATTCCTTAGATTAAATTAATTCAGAATTTTGAATTTATTATTGAATAAGTCACTAGTGTGACTTCAAACACTAAACTAAGCCATTCCTTAAGTTCTAAATATCTCATTCTATTAGGATGAGTATATTCACATTAATTAAATATACACTTATGACCATAGGATAGGTTATTTAAATCAAAATTTTGACTCATAATAGTGACTTTATGATTGTATCTCATCAATGTTGATAAGCAATCCATTACCTTGATTAATTCTTATGATTTCAATGTATCAAACCACCCTGTATGATTCGAAGCAATAAATTTCTCTCTCCCATTAAGTTAAGTAATCAGGTTGGGTAATCATCCTCTGCATCTAAAAATCATTCCTTAATCAAGGATGATTGATTGATTAATAACAGAAACCTTAGAGTGGACAAATTACAGATTACATAATGGTTAGCTTATTTTAACTTATATGCGTATACTCATAAGTTTAGCTATAATAAACCTGTTATTTTCTTAGTCCTAGCATAGTAAGGATATTCTATATAATTTTAAATATAAAACCCGTTCTAAGTCAAAGGACCTTTGCTCTTGTAAGAATGGATTTCCTTAAAGTTGCAAAACACTTTGAATTCTAAATTTTGAATTAGAATCTATAAATATTCTATTGGAAATTCTTTTTAATTTACTTATGGTAACTTAATAAGTTTGAACTTGTGCTTTCTCTTATCCATCTTGGTTAGATGGAAAATTCTATTTTCCTTGCTAAAATCTTTAATTAAGTGATGAATGCCACTTAAAGTGAATATATTGATTGAGAAAAATAGTATTCTTATCAAATAAGAAAATCTCCTTTCTCAAATAATTTGATTTCAAACTTTTTGCCTAAGTCATGATATGACTTGAGCACTTATTGACCATTCTCTTAAAATGAGCTCTCATTCAACATAAATTAAATGTAACCATTAAATTTCTAAGTGATCTAAGCCACCTCATGTAGCTTAAATATGAATAATTGATTCCAAAATTTTTGGCATAAGTCATAGATTATGGCCTATGATTATAGCTTTAATTTCTATTGAATTTCCTAGCACTTATCCATATGAATAAGTGAATTCCTTGCCATTTTATTAGAATTCATGACTTGTGTTAAAAACATTTTGTAATCATTAAAACTTGGATATTAAGTCATAAGGAGAAACTTAAATTCTTAAACTTGAGGCCATGTATCCTAATTGGATATTAATCCTATTTTGCCATAACAGAATAAAAGTTCTCATTCGTCATAAGATAAATTAAATTATTAGATTGATAATGATCTAAGCCATCTCTTGTGACTTAGATATTAGCAGCTAGTTCTAGAAATTTTGTCTTATGATCATAGAATTAGTCTTTATTAAGTTTCCTGATACTTATCCATATGGATGAGTGAGTTCCTTGACATGACCAAGTCAGAACTTATAATTTGTGTTATTAAACTTTTATAATCACCAAAACTTGATGTTAAGTCATCATGTGTAACTTAATATTTTAAATTTGAAGCTAAGTATCGAGAAATTGCATGCTGAACCTATTTGCCATATTAGAATATTTTAACAAGAGTTGAATGTCACTTTAATAGTTCAAATCTAATTTGGACTAATTCATATATGTAGTCCATCCTCAACTTATCTTTATAAGCCAAACCATTTGGATTCATTATTAGACTGTTATTCTAAAGATGAATCTCTTCTTACAATTCTCATAGGGTAAGAAATCAAAGAATACTAGTTCTTTGATGCCAAATCCTTTAATTCCCCATTTATTAAAGAAAAAAAAAAAAAAAAAAACCATTCTTATTCTTTAATCCCTATTGAATCTTGTAAAGGCTTAGCTAGTTGCCAAAGCCTTCTTAGATAGTAAATATAAAATTTGGAATAGAAATTTTTCTATAAAATGAATTATGATAATCTTTAAACCTTCAAAGTTCCTTTAAGCCTTGCTTATTTGTACAATGATATATTCTTAAACTCATGTCAATTTTGGTGTGCAAACACAAATCAAATATTTAATTCTTAGAGACACTTTATCTTCTACGGCATACATTACTGTATTAATAGTGATGTGCTGTATTTACAATTTATTTATCATAAGACCGTATATATCTATAAATATCTCATATCTCAAATGAAAGTAACATAATACTTTCATGAATCTCATCTTTCTATCTTTTAGTGATAATTTCAAACTAAAACCATCACCCATTAAAAGACTTGTCAAAACTCTAGACAAAGATCAAATTAGTTATTTGATCTAAGTATAAGATTAATTAAGAACCCTCATACTCTTCTACTTCCATCAAGCAATTCTATATTTATTTAAACTCATGTAATCAGAGATATTCGACTTCAGTAATATCAATTTTAAATATTCTGCTCTGTCTATTTTTCTACTTGAGTGATGTCGAGGACGACATCATTCTTAAGTGGGGGAGTTTGTAACAGCCCAGGTTGTTACTTGTCTCAATTAAGACTAATTTAAGTCTTAATTAAAGTTCTAAGTTAATAATTAAGTAATTTAGAACTCATCCCAGAAATCTAGGTCAAACCAGAAGTCAACTGAGTCAAATCAGAAATGCTGGAAAATCCCAAACCCTAGAAATTGACTTTTTATTTAGACCTCAGATTGAAAATCTGACTCGCCATTGCATTCAGAACACCCAAATTAGTTATGGGTGAAATTTTGGAGGCATTTGGAAGTTGTTGGATTTTCGTCAAATATTTTAATAATAATTAAATACCCCAAATAATCAAATAAATAAATACTCGTCGAAACAAAAATCTGAGTGCGCCGTTGCATTCCTCACCCCTCAATTAGCTAGGGGTGATTTATTAAAAATTTTTCGGAATTCATTTGGTCAGCTAATTTAATAAAAGAAGAATCATTTTAAGAATTATTTAAACAATATATATATATATGTTTATATAAATAAATATATGTTATTAAGGTGGGGCCCACTCGATAATTGCGATCTGCCTCACTCCTCTGGACCGGATTGCCGGTCCAGCTTGAACCGGTCGGGCCAGTTCAATCGAGCCACGAGTTGTCCCCTCGCTCGCGATTAGGGCACGCGTCCGTCACTTAGGATGCGCGGCGAGCGCATCTCTGCGCGTGGCTTCCTTCGGCATTCGACCTTCCTTAAACCTCTAAGTAGGGATCTTAATCGAAAGCTTGCCATCATCAATCGATCGACGTCTTGAAGTCTTCAGCAAGCCAGCCAGAGATCGATCTCTAGGTACCCTCTTTTCCACCAAAGTTAATACTTATGCATTCTTTTTTTTTTTTTGTTTTATCGTTTAAATCTGGCATCTGAGCACGATCGATCGATTGATCGATGGATCGTGCCCGTAACCCTAGCGAGCGTAGGAGGTTTCGGGGAAGAGACGAATCGACTCCTCCGTATCTGCCGTTGATTTGAGATTCAAATCCAGCCGTTGAAATTGATCCAAATCACTGTCGACCGTTAAACCATTTATTCAATCTGAGCCGTAAACGTAATCAAATCAGATCAGATCCTTTTGAATCAATATCATCTGTCCATTTTATCAGATGCAATTGATTAGAGTCGTTGGATCCTCCACGTAGTGTTGTGTTATTTCCTTGCTTGCGTGGCGTTATATCATTGGCAGGTAAGGATAGCAGCGGATCGCTGACTTGGCTGCGGGGCCCACCCGGCAGTGCTGATGGTTCGTTTGCTCAGCGCTGTGGGGCCCGCCTGTCATACCTCAGCCAGTCATATTATGCCACGTGTCCTGCAGTAATAATAATAAAATTTTTATATATATATATATATATATATATATTATATAAATAACAGTTAAAATTAAAAACGTAATTATAAGTATATATATATATATATATATATATATATATATATAAATAACAGAATTATTAACTAAATTAAAACTGTATTAGATAATTAATTAAATTCAAATCTTCAAACACTAATATTTTACAAAATACACATCCAAATTATACAAATAAATATATCAAATTAATCAAAAAAATATAAGGAATTTATTGATGCCATTCAATTTTCTGTAGGATCAATATTTAATAAGTGATCATTTAGGGTTTAATTAAGTTCAAATTTATGTCTCAAATATTCATTTAACCATAACTTTGTACATAATGATCCAAATATACCCAATATGGGTCTTAAAGTAATCAGAAAAACCTAAGGATTATTTTGATAGTGTTTATTTTGCTGTTTGGATTAGTTTGAGCCTAATCACATTTAGGACCAAACCCTAATTAGGTCAATTAACCCTAGAACTTCAATTGACCATAACTTGGTCAATTGAGCTCCAAATTTGATGATCCAAAGGTTCATTTAGATCAGAAGAACCTAATTAACATTAATCTATAAAAATATTTAGAATCCAACGGTTAGATTTGCTAATCATCCTTAATTTCCCCAAAACTTGATTAGTGAATATTTGCAAATTTAGTAATCCAAATTGAGTTATTTAAGTTTCAGAGGACTCCTAGATCAATTTAGAATCAATCTATAAGATTGGAATAGTATTTGAGTGATTAATTTTGTTAATCACTCACTAATCACCCTAAACCCTAATTAGGTCTTAACTTAGTCAAATTAAGTCCAAATTGAGCCTACCACATGTCATTATGATCAGTGAGCTATTTGTAAACCATAGCCACTAATTTTGCTTAATTTGGACATTAATTGGCAAAATTAGAATTTTTAACCTATAGTTAGCAATTCCTTAATTAACCTTAAAACCCTAAATCTTGTATTGGCCATAACTTGGCCAATACTTATCAGATTTCAGCAAATTTAGGTTCTATGGAGAGCTTAGGCAGTAAAGAACAATAATCTGAAAGAAAATTTAACTTTCATTTAATTAAATTACTAAATTGCCCTTATGAGTCAAATTCACTAATTTGATCTCATATGGCTTATTAATCACCCAAAATTGACTTAGTTGCTGTCTAATCTTATATTAGACAATAAGAATCACTTTCCAAAAGAAAATTTCAGAATTTAAGCCCTAGATTAAAAGTTGATCTTTTGAACCCTTAAGAAGGGGCAAAATGGTCATTTTGCCCAAATTTAGGGATTAGCCTTTTAAAGCCCTAAATTCAGTTTCTAATCACTAAAATCAGTAAATAAAATGATTTAGAACTGAAATTATTCAAATTTAAGTCTAAATTAGGTTTTGATTAAAATCTCAGAATTTGCTCTTTAAGAAAATTCCTAAGTCTTAAGAAGAGTTCTCTTTCCTTAATTATTTCTTAGATCCATCCTTAGGTCTTATAACATTAGTTAGGATGTGTGTCTTGAGAGATACTCTTAGTAATTAAGAACCTTAGATCTTAAGATTAGGAATAGATCTTAAGTTAGTATTCATCTATTGAGTAAATTGGGTTGCTCAATTAGGTGAATCCTTGAGTTTTCTAGTTTATAGATTTTCTTAGTTTATTAAATGATTATTTGATCTTTAAACTTTAGAACTAAGAATAAAAATCTATCCTAATGAATTTGATTTATCATTAGGATTTGCCTTAACCTAATCTGTGAGATTTGGGTTCTAAACCTTAGACCTTTAGATTATACCTTTAGATTAAGTAATTAGACCCCATCATCTGGAGTCTAATTCTTAATCTATTCATCTTGATTTGGCTAATCAAGATGAGGTTGGGATGAATTAAAATACAAAACTAGGTCGATGATTTATTCATTTTTAACCAAATAGTCATCTTTTGATTAAGTTATAATTAGGACTTGGCCAGTCCTAATTATCTTCAACAAGTAGGATTCGAGATTCTAAGTTACAGAATGTGTAAGAATTAATAAATTCTGAAACTTATGTAACTTAGAGTAGATAGAACGAATAAAGTAGATAACAAAGGATATCACCTGTGTTTTAGATAGAGTTTCTTGCACTTTGATTTTGATGCTTCGCATTCCTTGATTTTGAGCCTTATACCTTGAACATATATTATGTACATAAGATATTTGGTAAATATCTTATGTCAATTTTGAACATTCATAAATAGCATTGTGTTTTGTTTCACAAGTGGTTTGTAAGGTGTAACTTGATTAGTATACCTCTTCGATCAACCCGTTCGGGGTCGGCAACCTTTCGAGGGTTTAATGTCCGATAGTCTATACCAGGCCTAGTCCATGGATAGGATGGATAGACTCTTGCCCTACTGGCTATATAGTCAGGATTTTGATATGGTTATACTAATTCAAGTACACTTACATTCAGTTCTGTCTTAGCTCATCAGGCTAAGAGTTTCAGTAATGTTCAGTTCAGAGTTTCTTAGCTCATCAGGCTAAGAATTATTGATTTCATGTTCAGTTCAGAGGACTTATATAGTTACTATAGTTTCAATTTGCAGTTACTGTTTTACTTGCATATTCTGCGTTATAGCACTATTTTACTTACAGCTTTCTTGCACGTGTTTATATATAGGATGCTAGTTTTACTTACTGTTTTCATATGCTTACTTAGGATGTTAGTGTACTCAGTTTTATACTATTTGAACTTTGTATGTCACCTGGCATAATCAGTTTGATCATATGCATATTTAGGTTGTATTTTCTTACAGCTTTACACTTCTTTTACTTACCTGTTTTGTGTTGCAGTTGCTTGGAGGAGGTATATTTTACTTCCTTTTTGTTTAGTTATAAACTATGGTTTATAACTTATTACAGCTCTTTTGTACGCTTTCCTGCACCTATTATGCTTAGTTCTGTTTATATGGTGATATCTTCTTAATTTAATTTAATAAAATTACTGCCCTAAAATGTACTTAGACTCATTGTCTAACCAGTTTTTCATTTGTTGGCTGGGGCCCTACCATTATGAAACTGATAATGGTAGGTTCTGAGTTTGTTGGTTTAGCAGTTCCAGTGGAGAGTTTGCCATTGGAGGAGGAGTCCGTTCCTGAAGATTTGTAGCTTAGTTTTCTATTTTCAGTGAGGTTGAGAGTTTTCTTTCAGTTTTTTTAAGCTCATTAAATGTTGTAATAATACAGGATTTTATTTTCTTTTTCAGTACTTTACTTATTCTGTATTATTGTATTTATACTGTATTGGATGGATGTTATGTTATATGCTTTCGCACTCTGAGTTCATGTATGATCATTTAGTGATAATATTTCTGGATTGAATGGCAAAGTCCTTATTTAAATTGGATTACGATGTGTGACTAATCCAATCTTAAGTGGAGACCTTGTCATTTGGTGACCTCTCCACCGTAATCATGTTAACCTAAGGGTTAACAGGACCACGGCGGGGCAGGGCCGCCACACTATCAATGGGCAGCTAAGGGGCATGGGGGCGCTAGCTAGAGAGGGGAGCTGACAGGATGCATTAGAAAATTAGGGGGGAATTGCAATTTAGGGCTGAGTAATTACCTATTTATTTTTCTTGATTATTTAAAAATTCAAATTTTAGAAACGTGCTCCGAAAATTTCCAAAAATTCACTCCTAGCTAATTTGGGGGTGAGGAATCTAACGGCGAAGTCAGAATTCAATTTCGACGACTATTTAATTATTCTATTTTTTGGTGCATTTAATTATATTAAAATATTCGTGAAAATCCGATAACTTCCAAACACGTCCAAGACATCACCCTAGCTAATTTGGGGGTGACGATTGCAACGATCAAGTCGGATTTCGATTTCGAGGTCAAATTAAATACCTCAAATTTATACTTATTCAAATATTAAAATATTCTAAAATAATCGATTGAGCTCCGAATTACTCCAAACCTTCAGGGTTTGGTTCTAATGACTAGATGAACTTAGTGGAATGATAATTAAGACATGATTAGGCTTAAATTAAGCTAGGTAACAACCTTGAATTCTTACAAGACATTTAGGAGATCCAGGAAGAGCCAGTGGAGCACTAGTGGACTCTTCTTCAATCTTATTTTCTGCTTAATTTTATATTTGTTCAGTACTTAGCCTTTATTATGTATTTTAGTAAACCAATTGTAATAATTCTGGATGTGTTTTCTTTTCTTTTCTGAGATGAATATATTATTCAGCTTCTGTGATAAATATTTCTGGATATTTGCTTTTGCTTCCGCATTCTATTTATACACTACTTATACTTAGTATTGTAATATTATCAGTATACTGAAAATGTTGATATCTTATACATATATTGGATTTCTCATGTGTTTTACATCTAATATATGTATTGGTCTAATATTTAGGATAATAATACTACTCTTATCTTAAGTATTAGCTCTCAATCCTCATCGAGGTTGAGTAAGTAGCCCTTTATAGACAGGCTTAGTTTTCAGCTATTTCGGGGAGACTGGATATTCCTCCCCGAGTGGCGTGCTGCTCTATCGCCGATCTGATATACTTATTTACTGTGCGCGGCGACAGAGCGGGGCGCTACATACCCGAACCCAGCTCCTCGCGGGTCGAGCTCGACCCGGCCCAAGACCCACGTTGGTTTAGCTTCTAGGGTTCAACGGAGACCAAACCCAGTCGAGGGAGAAGTGTAACGCCCCGCCCCATCGCCGCTCGTAAAGAGTAATTTGGCGGCGGAATGGCGCACTACTCGAGGAGGAAATAATATCCCGTCTCCCCAAAATGGCTGAAAACTAAGCCCACCTGAAGGGCTGCTGACTCTATGTAACAACCCAGGTTGTTACTTTGCTCAATTAAGACTAAGCTAAGTCTTAATTAAGGTTCTAAGTCACTAATTAAGTAATTTAGAACTCGCCTCTGAAACCTAGGTCAAACCAGAAGTCAACAAAGTCAAATCTGGAATTTTTGGAAAATCTCAAACCCTAGAAAATTGACTTTTTATCTAGCCCTCAAATTGAAAATCTGACTCCGCCATTGCGTTCAGAACACCCAAATTAGCTATGGGTGAAATTTTGGAGGCATTTGGAAGTCGTTGATTTTTCGTCGAATATTTTAATATTATTTAAATACCCCAAATAATCAAATAAATAAATACTCGTCGAAATAAAAATCTGAGTGCGCCGTTGCATTCCTCACCCTTCAATTAGCTAAGGGTGATTTATTGGAAATTTTTGGGATGCATTTAATAGGGTAAATTTGATTAATGAAATTTGTATAATTTAAGTTAAATAATTATTTAATTATTTAAATTTAACAGCGCCGTCTGAGTTAAGGTAACGCCGTTACCCGTTTTCTTTTCATGCAGTTGGATTGGATGGATCTTCTGATCCATCCGATCGAACGATCGGACGGTCCAAAGATCGTCGTCCCCGATCGAGCTCCGCGTGGCTGCAGGCGAGCGACGCGGCGCGCGTCTCGCTCCAGGTGGCTCTCCACCGCTTCCAGCCACCGCCTTAGCGCTTCTATAAGACCCCTAAGACCTCAACTTTTCTCGGTTTCAAATCAGAGATCCAAATCCTAAGATCGAGCCTCGTCCATTCGCAGCCGTCCAAACCTAAGGTACCCGATCTTCTAACCCTTGCAATCAATTCAAGTTTTTACATTTCGAAATCTTATTTCATTCGATAGATAGTGTATTGTCCGGCTCGATCACATTGGATCAGCCCGGACCATGTGAATTTGATTTTTGGTCTACAGTGAAAATCGTTATCCCCGTCACGCCTTCTTAGGGTTAGGGTTTCCTTGTTCGGTGGATCACGCCAGTCATTGAACCGTATGCCATTAGATAGGTCTCGTCTCCCTCTTCACGTCGCCGTGTTGGTTGAGCCCTACCGTCGCTGGAGACTGCCGAAAAATCAAACCCTAACTCCCTGCTCCTGGAAGATCGCGCGAAGACGAAGAACTTTTCGGGCCGGTCGGGTCGGCCCGGGCTCGGCCTGTGGCCCGTGCCCGCGGCGCTTCAGCTGCCGCAGCGGGACCCACCGCGTGACGCAAGACCAGTCGCGGCGCGACACGTGGATCTGCGATGTCAGCGAACTGGCAGTGGGACCTGCCGTCGTCTGCCGCGCCAGTAAGGAGCTGCCACGTGTACCTGCAGAATGATTATAAAAAACATTTATATAATTATAACGTTAAATTAATAAACGATATTTATATTAATAATAACATCAGAATTATTAAAATAATTAAACAAAAATTTATTTAATTAATTTAAATCAAAACTTTAAACACTAATGTCTTACAAATACACATCCAAATGTAGCAAAATTATATACCATTGGAATCAACAAAAATAGAAGAATAATTTGGCACTATTAATTTTGCTGTAGGACTTGTATTTAGCAAAATGATATTTAGGGTATTAAATTAAGTCCAAATAATATCACAAATCTTATTTAGCTCATAACTTTGTGTTGATTGATCCAAATATACCCAATATGGGTCTTAAAGTGATCAGAAAACCCTAAGGATTAATTTGATAGTATTCATCTTGCTGTTTGAATTAGTTTTTGCCTAATCACATTTAGGACCTAACCCTAAATTACCCTAATTAGGCCATTAAACCCTAGAAATTCAATTGACCATAACTTGGTCAATTGAGCTCCAAATTGGATGATCCAAATATCAATTTAGATCAAAAAAACCTAATTAACAGAAATCTATAAAAATATTTAGGATCCAACTATTAGATTTGCTAATCACTCTTAATTACTCTAAATCTTGATTAGTGAAGATTAGCAAATCTAATAACCCAAATTGAGTGATTTAAGTTTCAGAGGACTCATAGAACCATTTAAAATCAATCTATAAGATTGGATTAGTGTTTGAGTGATTAATTTTGCTAATCACTCACTAATCACCCTAAACCTTAATTAGGTCTTAACTTAGCCAAATTAGGTCCAAATTGAACCTACCACATGTCATTTTAATCAGTGGGCTATTTGTAAACCATAACCACTGATTTTGCTTAATTTAGACACTAATTGGCAAAGTTAGGATTTTTGACCTATAATTAAGAATCCCTTAATTAACCTTAAACCCTAAATCTTGTATTGGCCATAACTTGGCCAATACTTATCAGAATTTAGCAAATTTAGATTATATGGAAAGCTTAGACAATAAAGAACAATAATCTGAAAGAAAATTTAACTTTTACTAAGCCAAATTATTAGTTTGCCCTTATGAGTCAAATTCACTAATTTGATCTCATATGGCTTAATAATCACCCAAAATTAATTAAGTTACTGTCTAATCTTACATTAGACAGTAAGAAATACTTTCCAAAAGAAAAATTTTAGAATTAAAGCCTTAGATCAAAATTTGATCTTTTGAACCTTTAAGTAGGGGCAAAATGGTAATTTTTCCCAAATTTAGGGTTTAGCCTTCAAAAGTCCTAAAAACAATTTATAATCATATTAATCAGTAAATATAATAATTTATAACTAAAATTAATCAAATTCAAGTCTAAATTAGATTTTGTCTAGAATCTCAAAATTTATTCCTTAAAAAAATTCCTAAATAAATCGTGAGTGTTCTTCTTTCCTTAATCACTCTTAGATCATTCCTTAGGTCTTATAATATTAGTTAGGATGTGTGTCTTGAGAGATACTCTTAGTAATTAGGAGCCTTGATTCTTAAGATTAGAGATAGATCTTAAGTTAGAATTCATCTATTGAGTAACCCAATTTACTCAATAGATGAAACCTTGAGTTTTCTAGTTTATAGATTTTCTTAGTTTATTAAATGATTATTTGATCTTTAAACCCTAGAATTAAGAATAGAGATCTATCCTAATGAATTGATTTATCATTAGGATTTGCCTTAACCTAATCCGTGAGTTTTGAGTTCTAAACCTTAGATCTTTAGATTATACCTTTAGATTAAGTGATTAGACCCCATCATCTGGAGTCTTATTCTTAATCTTTTCATCTTGATTTAGCTAATCAAGGTGAAGTTGGGATGAAATTAAAATATAAAATTAGGTCGATGATTTATTTATTTTAACCAAATAAGTCATCTTTTGATTAAGTTATAATTAGGACTTGGCCAGTCCTAATTATCTTCAACTAGTATGATTCGTGATTCTAAGTTACAGAATGTGTAAGAATTGATGATTCTGAAACTTATGTAACTTAGAGTAGATAGAACGAATAAAGTAGATAACAATGGATATCACCTGTGTTTTAGATAGAGTTTCTTGCACTTTGATTTTGATGCTTCGCATTCCTTGTGTTTGATCCTTATACCTTGAACATGTGTTATATACTTAAGATATTTGATAAATATCTTATATTATTTTGGAACATTCATAGCAGCATTATGTTTTCATTTCACAAGTGGTTTGTAAGGTGTAGCTTGATTAGTATACCTCTTCGATCAACTCGTTCGGGGTCGGCAACCTTTCGAGGGTTTAATGTCCGACAGTCTATTGGCCATGCCTCATCTGAGTGATAGGATGGATAGACTCTCGCCCTACTGACTATAGATTCAGGATTCTGATATGGATATACTAATTCAAGTACACTTACATTCAATTCTGTCTTAGCTCATCAGGCTAAGAGTTTTCAGTGATGTTCAGTTCAGAGTTTCTTAGCTCATCAGGCTAAGATTTGCTGAGTTCGTGTTCAGTTCAAGTGAATTATATAATCTCTGTAGTTTCAGTTTGCAGTTACTGTTTTACTTGCATATTCTGCATCTCAGCATTATTTTACTTACAGTTTTTCCTGCACTATATAGGATGCTAGTTTTACTTACTGTTTTCATATGCTCATATAGGATGTTAGTGTTATCAGTTTTTCACTGTTTAAATTTTGTATGTTACTTAGTATGTTCTGTTTGATCATAAGCATATTTAGGTTGTACTTTTCTTACAGTTTTGTTTAGTATTTTGCTTACCTATCTTTGTTGCAGTTGCTTGGAGGAGGTATGTATTATTTCCTATTTGTTTAGTTATAAACTGTAGTTTATAACTTATTACTGTTCTTTTTGATACACTTTTCTGCACCTATTTTGCTCAGTTCTGTTCTTAAGGTGATATCTATTTAACTTAATAAAATTATTTGCCCTAAAGTGTACTTAGACATATTGTCTAACCAGTTTTTCTTTTGTTGGATGGGACCCTACCATTATGAAACTGATAATGGTAGGTTCTGAGTTTGTTGGAGCAGTAGATCCAGTGGAGAGCTTACCATTAGAGGAGGAGCCCGTTCCTGAAGATCTGTAGCTTTAGTTTTCTTTTGCTTGTGAGATCGAGAGTTTTCTTTTCCAGTTCTCTTAAACTTATTAAATGTTATAATAATACAGGTTTATATTTCTCTTTCAGTACTTTACTTATTCTGTATTGATGTATTTATACTGTATTGGATGGATGTTATGTTTTATGCTTCCGCACTCTGAGTTCTTGTATGATCATTTAATGATAGTATTTTTGGATGAATGGTAAAGTCCTTAGTTAAATTGGATTAGAATGTGTGTCTAATCCAATCTTAAGTGGGGACCTTGTCATTTGGTGACCCCTCCACCGTAATCATGTTAACTTAAGGGTTAACAGGACCACGGCGGGGAAGGGCCGCCACACTCAACCTCAAGTAGGGTTGAGAGCTAACACTTAAGATAAGAGTAGTATCATTATCCTAATTATTAGGCAAATACATATATTGGATTTAGAATATAATAAGAATTCAATATATATATATAAGATATTAGCATTTCCAGTATACTGATCACATCACAATACTAAGTATAAGTAGTATAAAAATAGAGTGAGGAAGCTTAAAGCAAATATCCAGAATCATTCATCACAGAAGATGTAGAAAACATTCGTCTCAGAAAAGGAAAGATAATACATCCAGAATTATTACAAATAATTTACTGAAATACTAAAGTAAAACTAGGTACTGAACTGAAAATACTAAGCAAAAAGTAAAGCTGGAGGAGAGTCCACTAGTACTCCATGGGCTCCTCTTAAATCTCTTGAATGTCCTCCTGACCTGTCTCAATATACTGCTCAGGATCTCACAAATTTCCAGATCTTAAAAGTACCTCGTATTGTCTAACACATCGAAACTAATATAACAGTTCTAATTATTCATTTAAATAATACGAGTAAATCTGCAGAAAAACTGTAAAGGTAACTGAAAGTATAAATCTGTCTAAAACTATATAAAATTGAAGTAGTGTAAAGTAAAACTGAACTGTAACTGAATACTGAAAATAAATCAAAACAGTACAGAATCTGAAACTGAGTAATCATATGTACAACTATGCTGTATGTCACTGAAACTGTGCATCTAAATATGCCACAATACAGTATACTACTGACATGCTACCAAAATATCACTGAATTATTATGAGCAGTACGGTCCAATGTATACATACACCTTGTTGGGAATATTATTTATTGATGACACTCATGCATCCAGAAATTCCCCCGTCAATGTATGCAATATTCCGTAACTCATAAATCATCACTGATACTTATACACCATTCTGATTCTCATACATCATTCTGATATTCACACATTATGCTTATGCTCATGCTCATGCTTCTAAACTACATGAGATAAATCCAGAAAATGCTTTAAAATCTGATAATGAATCCAAAGTCCCCATTGTGCAGAATCCTGCTAAAAAGATTCTGACTCATATATTCAAATCTCGATAATTGGTTAAAGTTGAGAGTTTACTTAAAAATTATTAGCTGGGATGATTGTATACACATATTTAGCATATTTGTAAGAATGGTAAATTTAACCATTAGCTTATTTAAACTGCACTTATCGAAGCACGCTACGATAGGAGGCAGAACCCGTTCACAGTTTACATCTCAAGCTAAGCTGTTAAATTCCCTAATTATAAGCATACTTAGTGGTCTACGCAAAGTGACATAAGATACTTAGTTTTCTTAAACTGCACTTATCGAAGCGCACTACAATAGGAGGCAGAACCCGGTTGCAGTTTACATCTCAAACTAAGGATCTTGTTCACTAATTGTAACACTCTTAGTCTTGGAAAATTTACTTTAATGGGACTGTATTTGGCTAATCTCGCATGATAGCACCTGGTCATAAATCCACATTGAGTGAATCAACCAATCATGAATATTACTGAATTAATCCAGTAATATGGGTATACTCTACTCTACCTAACTAATAATCTGGGTTCAAAAGATTTTATTTAACTAACAAGGATTTATCAAATCTATTAATCCTTACTCTAAGTAGGTGTATCCTACACAAGGCTCCAAAGATGTGATCAAAGGATCACTCAATATAGGTTGCTACCACAATGAATAAGCCATAATCTAAGTACTTTAGGTAATTTCTACCACAGGGTATCAAGTTTAACTTCTAAAGTTTTGAAGGATCATCTAAGGTTCTTACCTCAATAGATTAAAAAAGTTATTCCTACCTCAATGTATCAACAATTAAGGTCTTTAGATATTTTCAAAACGATCTTAAAGTAAGACCCTTAAGATTTCACTCTTCTACTTCTTAAGTTAATATTTAAGGCTTACTTATTAGCTTTGGACTAAAGTGATCAGATTATATGGCTAACCATTCATCTAATCCATTTCTATTCTATAATCATGGATTGGAATCAAGAATATTATTAATATTAGGTCATTTCTTCAATCATTAACATTTTATTATTCATCTTATGCTAGTAGTCTTATATAAGAGAAAATCAAGGATCTAAAGTTTAGGTTCAGATGGTTCAATCACACATATTCAATGTTATCCTTAGCACTTCTAATTTGATGATTTAAGATCAATATTCAATCAAATGCATTATTGGAATAATGTAAATCATATTCTCTTACAATCAAGTAGATTGATTAAATGATTAAGATTTAGATCTTAATCAAGATAAGTTAGGGTTTAATCCCTAACCCTTCTATCATTAAGACCAATGGTTAATTTAAAGGTCAATGGCAAATCAATGTATTATTAGCATATTATTGATGTCAACTTAAGGTTTGGATTAAGTATCATCTACTTAATCAAGCTATAAAGATTCTCATGTTCAAGTGATCACATTTAAGTGTCCAAATAAGTATTAAGGTTCTCTAATATACATCCTAAGTTCATGAACACATATAGATGAAAAGGTAACATAAAATAAAATGATGATTGTTGCTAATCAAAATCTAAATCAAATAAAAGAGATTAGCACTTAATCATAATTCTAAAAGATCTAAGTTTTATGCCATTTAGATTATTAAGGTATACCTAATTGATGCAAGCAATTAAAACTTCAGTACTTAGCATATGACGTAACATGTATTTAAGATACATAGGTTTTGAGCACTTAATGAAATTGACAAAGTTTCAAATTCAATTTTCAAGTAGAATTTTATGCAGTGTTCAGATTTAGTATAACTCAACCCCACTAGAGTCCTAGGGGTCTTAAAATATCAAAACAGTTGAGTTTTGACCATTCCAGCCAAAATTGGGCAGTTTTACAAAATCTGGGCAGTTTTCTGAAGAATTCTAGAAATTTTGCAAAATTTGGGCACTGTAGCGTGCTGCAGCGCGCTGGAGCGCGCTGTAGCGCTTTCCACGCGGTAGCTCGCGGTAGCTCACGGTAGCGCGCGGTAGTGCCTTTGCGATGCGGCTTGCTGCGATTCACCGCGATCCGCTGTAACCCGCTGTGACCCGCTACAGCGCGCTATGGCGCGCTCTAGCGGTTCATTTTACAAAAAAACACTGTTCAATTACTTTCATTAAAATGATTTTATGATTTCCGCAAAACTATTGCTACAGACCACTGCAGCTCGCGACGGCGCGCTGTAGCGGTCGATTTCGCAAATCTACTGTTCAATTAATTTATTGGCCATTTTCCTAAGTTTTCATGAAATACCGCTGTGGACCGCTGCAGCGCGCTGTAGCAGTTCATTTCGCAATTTTACTGTTCAATTTGCTAATGTGCATTTTTTCTAAGTTTTCCTATCCGCTGTAGCCCGCGGCAAGCCGCTGCAGCGCGCTACAACGCGCTGTAGCGGCAGACGGTGATTTCGCTAGGTGCGAAACCCGTGAGGTCCATTTTTCGAGCTAAGTTATTTTCAATCCATAGAGTTCCATGAGTGGTGCCATATATCAATGGAAAGGTATTTCCGATACCTTTCCATCGACACCAAAATTAGCACGAACGGAGCATCCTAGCTATACTAAAAATGATGATGAATATAAAGGTATGCAGAATGAACGAAAACAGAGCATCTTTCTATGCAATTTTTAAGAGTCTCAATAACTTTCATACATGCTTATTGGCTTTCCAATGTGCATTCAAGCATAATAACAACATGTAGAAGGCAAGAAGGAGGGGAGCAAACGGGTACCTTTAGCCTTACAAAAGAAGGAGGAAGAGGAACCTTTGCCTTTTCTTCAAGGCTTGGAGAGGAGCTTCCTTCAAAGTATAGCAATGGAGAAATTGAAGAAATGGAGAAAATTTCAACAAGTGGAGAAGATGGCTGAGCTCTCCATTTAAAGGAGAAGGGAAAGGGGTAGGGCTTCATTATTAGCTAGGGGCTAGGGAGCTAGGATGAGGTCAAGGCATGGGAGGGAGGAAATGGGAGGTGTGGCCAGCCGAAATGCAGGAATGGCTAGCCGAAAAAGAGATTTGGAAAGAAAAGGGGAAATTGCAAATAAGAGTCTCAATGATTGCCTATTTGCTTATTTATTTTCCCGAATTATTTAAAAATTCTGATTTTTGAAATGTGCTCCGAAAATTCTTAAAAATTCACCCCTAGCTAATTTGGGGGTGAGGAATTCAACGGCAAAGTCGGAATTCGATTACGATGACTATTTAATTATCCTATTTTTCGACGCATTTACTTTTATTAAAATATTCGCGAAAATTCGACGAGTTCCAAATGCGTCCAAAACATCACCCATAGCTAATTTAGGGGTGACGATTGTAACGGCGAAGTCAGATTTCGATTTCGAGGTCAAAATAAATACCTCAATTTTATAATTAATTAAATATTTAAAATATCCCAAATTAATTGATTGGTCTCCGAATTGATCCAAACCTTCAGGGTTTGGTCCTAATAACTAGATGAACTTGATGGAATTGTGATAATGCTATGATTATACTAAAATTAAGCTGGGTAACAACATCGGGTTGTTACAAGAAGCCCCGACGCGGTTGATTTGGTGGTTATAAGCCCAATCGGAACCGTTGGATGTATCAAGGACGAGGCGATCTACACACCATTACAATAATTGCAGAAGTCAAATGGAAATCGGGGGAGATCAGGGTACTTGAAGAGTCGGTCAAGGGTTTTAGGTTCGGGCAGACGATCACTAGAGGTGCCCGAGCTCGAGTTCGTGTAAACCGGTGGTCTGGGACGTCGGGGGGTCCTTATGGGAGTGGAGGCAGAGCGAGTGAGGCGCGCCGAAGTGCCGATGGCCCACATCCGCGACGGGACGCCATGTGGTAAACGGCTGCGGAGTCTTTGAGGATGAAGACCCACAGTCGTCGGATCATTCTAATCCGACGGTTGGATGAGGCACCATCTGATTAGACTGCGCCATTGGAAATGCTAATGGTAGGGTTAAATAGTTAACGACGCCGTTAGGGTTTAATTAAATAATAATTTTTTTTTTAACTTCCAAAATTTTCAAATATCCCTTCCTAGCTAATTAAGAGGTGAGGAACGCAACGGCGATATCAGATTTTTGATCCGATGAGTATTTTATTTTCCCCTATTTTTAGGGTATTTAAATATTCATCAAAATTTTGACGACTTTCGATTGTCACGAAAACATCACCCATAGCTAATTTGAGGGCAATAAGCGTAATGGCGATGTTCATTTTTTGATCTGAGATCTATTTAGATAGGTCAAATTTTAGAATTTTTGGATTTTCTAGAAATCAGGATTCGATCCATTTGACTCCTGATTTGGATTAGGTCTTAGTGGATGACTCATGATGACTTGATTAACACTTAAGATAAAGATTAAGACTGAGATTAGTTATAATTGTAAGATAATAATTTGGGTTATTACAGGATCAGCCCGCTATGCATTGTACATCTCCCCATTGAAAAATCGCAACTTGGGGGTTAAGAAATTCCAATACTCCCAGTTCAGTGCTCCTCAGCTCGCACGTCGTATACCAAAATGAAGCTCATGCAGAGATCTTCCAAATGCCTCTAAGAACCCTACACGAACTTAACCTAATCATCTAATGCAATTCATGTTTCTCCAGACCCTTAGGGTTTACTACCTCCACATGCCACCCATCGCACTCACGATGTTGAGGCCAACCCAATAGACCCTAGAAGAGGGTCTGGGTGCGAATGGTTGGTCGGGATGCCTCTCGATTGGGCACTGTACAACACCATATATGCCCAATGCGAAGGAGTAATAGTCGACTATGCTACACCCTATAGACCTTAGCAATCGGTGAAATTAACACATAAATAACAAACCAAAATGTTAATTGAAGAAATTGAGTGGTAACTGATAGGAAGAAGAGGGGTACATGTCGTCCATCGATCACCATTTTTTCGAGCTTCAGGACACTTATTAGGTCTTCATCCAATCCTACCAATGCAAGCAATGTGTCCACATTCGAATGGAGCATTCCACATGGGCTTTGAGGGGGTGGAACGGCGAGTCCTGGCGGCGAGTCCCACTCACCATGACATTTTCACAGAGCGGCTCGGAGATGGTGATCCAGGGTCGATTCTGACCCTCGATCCGTCGAATGGCTCCAACCGTTCAATCGATCGTTAGGATCAGCAAATGGTGGATCTTTAGCTGTTAGAATCCAAAGACTATTTTAATTTAAATAATTATTAATTAATTAATTATAACTAACATAAATAAATGCAGTACACTAATCAAACAATCTCGAAAAATTCTCAAAATTTCACTATTAACTAATTTAGGTGTGAATAACTCAAAAATGAAGTCGAATTTTCAAGGGATGTCTAAATAATTATTGCATTCTTCTAGTCAATTAAATTGATCAAAATATTCATTTCATTCAAACAACTTCTAAATTTCCACAAATCTTCAAGGTTTGTTTTTAATATTATTTTAAGAAAAATGGAGAGATTTCTAAACTAATCTGATGATTAAAAACTCAAGTAATGATCATGTGTTGTTACAACTGTGGAGAGGGATTTCCCCTCCACAGTCGATCCCATGACTCGAATGAAATCCTTACACATTTCTTGGATTAAGGCCAACCCAAGGAATGCCTATATAAGCTAGGATACAGCATGAGTTGCTAGAACCTTAATATGGCTTGGGCACTGTACCCCACTATATAAGCCCGAGCTGATTTCCCTTCGATCAGGTTCGATCGAACTCGATCAAGATCAATAATCAATTTAGGATGGCTAGAGATATCTATTAGTACAATCAGAAGCAAGAATGAGCATAGCAGTACTTGTTAGAGGAGTACCTGGAGGTTGGGGATTCGCCGATTTATCGAGTAGCTGCTGAGCTCCAAATACGGACGCCCGGACTCCAATTGAAGACCCAAAGGATCCTGATAACTCCCCGATGCTCCAGCCAATGCTAGGAGGTTGCCAACAAGTTGCTGAGGGACATTGTCACTATTTTTAGCCGCTACAGATCACCGAGCTTCTGGGAATTAGAAGAAGAAGTTGAGAGCAATGGAGAGGAGAATCAAATTCCAAATGCCAATCTGCTCGTCTGGCAGAGATGAAGGGAATAAGAAGGGATCTGAATGGAGAAGGGCGACATTAGGGGAATTGTGGGCGCCGTAAGAGGGACTGTTGCGCGCAAGAGTGAGCACGTGTTTAGTTGAGCTGGCTGAAAACGATAGGGGCATAGTGCCCTGTCGATCTCGGTTGTCGGATCAGATTAGGGGGCCATATCTGATTTAAGACGGGGAAGATACCGAGCGTTAAATCTCGCCTCCGATCTAACTACTGGATTTAGATTGGGCGGCGGGTGATACAGGAGCAGTCCGATTCGATTGGGAAACCCCAAAAGGGCCAGGATCGGCTTAATTTGCGCGTTAGCGAGGCGGAAACAATAGTTAGCCATTGAAACAGTTAAATAAATTATATTTTAATTAATTAATTAATTATAATAAATTCCAAATAATCACTTTGATCAAATGGACTAAAAAAAATACTAAAAATTCATCCATATCTAATTTGGGTGCTATGAATTCAAAAATGTAATCGAACTTTCGATGGGAGGTCAATTTAATTTTCTTAATTTTCTAATTAAATTGAATAAAATGCTCGATTGATCCAAACGAACTCCAAATTAAATCAAAATTCTGAGATTTATTTCTAATGACATTTATAGACTGACGGAACATGTTTTGAACTAGGTTGTTACATTAGTATTCCTTGATACTCACTAACAATAATCCTAAATGAATACTCATTGTTATCAAACATAGGGTGTGTACTGTGTGACAGCTATCGACGAAAAAGAGTGCTTAGGTGTCAATGAGCTCTTTAGAGATTTCATTGGCGTTAATGAGCAAATTGCTTTGAGTTTTTAGCTGATTAATCTGGTCACTGAAGTTCTAATTGCACAATTAGATCCTTGCAAAAACAAAAAGTTGTGGTGACAAAATTGATTTGGGATAATTTGGGAGTTTTCGGATATTGTAACTTTTCTGATTTTAAATATAATAATATCTCAAAATTTTAAATATTTTGTATTAAATTAATTACAAATAAAATATATGAAAAGCCTTAAATGGATAAGCTTTATTTAAATAACTCTTCCTTTTGACAACTGTATAACGCATAGTCAAATAGAACTTTCCGCCGAAAAAATAACTTTCCGCCGATTATCCACTTCTCTATATTTTAATATAAATTAAAACTGCCTATGTTATCCATATTTTAATAGTTTTTGACTTATAAGTATTATTTAATTATTATTCTAAATAGTATCACATTTTTATAATTTTATCACTTGTCTAAATAATAATTTTCTATTTATATACCAAAATTTAAAATATTAATATAATTATATTGTTAATTCCAAAAACACCTCTATATTACTTAAAGGATCTTAGGATACCTCATAATCTTTAAATTTTGAGTTAGTTTATATGGTTATTTTAAATTTTTTATTGATTTATGTTTAAATTCCTTGATTATGAGCTATATTATTTATTTTCCAAAACATTTACATAAAAATTGAGGCATTTATGCCCGTCTCATTAAATAGAGAAATACTATTTAGACTCGCTGATGTGATAATCAAGAAAATCTATCCAATAAAATTTGAGATCATTTCATTAATATTTTATTTTATTTACATTAAAATTAAAATAATGTAAATATTATTTTTAAAATTTATATTGAAACATGTTCAAATTTCATTGAATAAGTTTTTATGATGTTACTTGTCTAAATAATATTTCTAATAAATTTTTTATTTTATAAGAAACCAAATTATTAGTCATTTAATTAAATACAAAGCTCCCAAAAAATATAAATTTAAATCTAAATTTTAATGAATAATAATAATTTTATGAGTAAATAATTTTAAAAATTATTATAATAATTCAATAATATTCTCTTCAGACATTTTAAGAAAAAAAATATTTGAATATCCTAATAAATATTGCAAGTGTAATTAATTTATTTTAATTGATTTATAATGAATTTTAATTATGATGAGTTAAATAACAAAATTAAATATTTTAATGTTGTTGGAAGATGCTGACGGGTATTGTTTTAAGAATATTAAATTTGAAAGGAAATATAACGGGACCCATAAAACGCGCCCCTTCCAACAGATCGGCGATACACACGAGAGGCGACTCTGACCTGACCCTTGTTGTCAAAATCCCTAATTTCGCCGCGCGGCCTATTTTCTTTCCCTTATATATTTCCATCCCCTCTCCAAAAGCAGACCCTAAAATCTCTCTTTCTCTCTCTCTCCATTTTCAAAGCGAAAGCTGCAAAGGCGATGGCGAAGGCTTGCGCTCTCTTCGTTGTAATCGCCCTCATTTTCTCTGCATCTCCTTCTCATGCTGCCAGAACTCACCCAACCAGTGTTATCAAATCTTTTGAGGTTAGTGAGAATGAAAATATATTTTAATATATCAAAAGAAATATATTATATTCATAATATATTTGATAGGTTGCTGGCGGTGGACAGATGGAGGCGAACTGCGAAGGCGTTGGGGAAGAAGAGTGCCTGATGAGGAGGACTCTGATAGCTCATACAGATTACATTTATACGCAGGAGAAGCCTCATGTCTGAATATGCTTATTTATTTGTTGAATATTGATTAAATACGAGCCTCCTATTTCTGATTATTGCTCAAAATGATTGTTACCTATATATATATATATATATATATATATATATATATAATTTATTATGCTTTTACATATATTTAAGTTTCTATTTGGAAATTTATATTAAAAAGTTTTTTTTTTCTTACATGTCATCTTTTTGCATAAAAGAAATATAAAGGAAAGAAAATTAATTAAATTATTTGTTATATATATATATATATATATATATATATAATGATATAGTAATATATATCAAAAAAAAAAAAAAAAGTATTCAGGACCAATTAGAAATTTTTTTTTTTTGTAATTTTTGAATATGGGTCTTATCAAAAGTGCATTCAACTAATAATCTATTTACACATTGGATTAACACATCATCTATATATTTTGGTGTATACTAGTGTGTAAGTGTAGCAATACTCATATATATATATATATAAATTTTTTGTTTGTTTGTTTGTTCTTTGTTAAGTACTTCTCATGATTTTATTCAATAAAAAAAAGATAAATATAGTATTGGGAGATTACAAAAGGCTAAATAAAATAAAAATTATGAGCCAACCACTTAAAAAATCCTCAATAATAAAAAAGAAAATAAAAAATAAGCAAAAAAGAGAATTCAAACATTAAGAATAAGACACAAACATGGCCAAAATTAAAACAAACAGTCAAACCTAATTATTAGGATGAAGGAATTGCAAAATTAGAAAGGCACACGACAAGGGAAGAGCAGTCCACGGTTATGGTGGAGAGGTCACCTAAACGTCAAGGTCTATACTTATAATTAGATAAGGCACATATACTAATCTATCATAATTAAAGACTTTGCCATTCCCAAAATAAGATTTTACTAAATGAAATATACATGAAAGCAGAGTGCGGAAACAAAGTAATATACATCCATTCATTACAATATAAAAAGAACTAAACATTCAACTCAGAATAAGTAAAACAGTAAAAGTAAAGTTTAACCTGTATAATTACAATATTTAAACAATTTATAAGAACTGAAAATAACACTTAGCCTCACAATGCAGAAAAAAAACTAAGGATCTTTAGTAGTACGCTCCTCTTGCAAATGCAGATCTCCTGAAGGCTCTACAACCTCAAATAGCTCAGAGTATACTATTATCGGTTTCACAATGATAATGCTTCAACCAACAAAAGAAAATTCTTAATTTGACAAAATGTCTTAAGTACATTTTAGGGTAATTAATTTATTATGTTCATTAGATATCACCATAAACAATTAAACAGAAAAGCATAAAATAGGAGCAGAATGCGTAAGAAGGAAATATGATAAAGCTATAAATAACCAGTTTATAACTTAAACAACTAAAAAGTAAGCACATACCTCCTACATAGTGACTGCAACAAGGTTATTTATAAAAATAAAGACTAAGTACTAATATAACTGAAAGGAAACTCAACATGAACATGCTTATGATCAACTTAATTTTATGCTAATTATCATAAAGTAAAAACACATATGAAATGATTAAGTAACTGAAAGTGAGACTAACATCCGATGAATGTAATAATAAGTAAAACTAGCATCCTATAAGTAGAAGTATAACTAGTAAATATAGAAGAATAATAAATAAGAAAGTGCTGAAATGTAGACTGAACAGAAAGTATGAAACTGAAATTATTATAACTTAAACAAGATAATCAATTTAAAGTAGAAATGCACCTAAATTAGTATGGCCAACAAAGGGAGAAAAAGGATATGAAGTTTAATGAATACCATCATAGCCGGTCTTAGGTCTAAGCTTGGTTAGACTTGCTTTAGATAAACGAATACCATCATAGCCGGTCATAGGTCTAGGCTTGACCTGTACTAAAGTACAGGTACGGAAAAAGGCATACTAATTAGGCTACATTCTAATAACCATATATTCAACTCAATAATGATAATGACATATGCAAATGCTATTATGCAAAATAAGTTTGACATGAAACACTTTTTAAATGTCTTATGCCTAATACATGTGAACAAGGTATAAGGCTCAAAACAAAGTAGGCAAAGCATCAAATGTCAAAGTAAGCAAAAGACTCTACTAGGACAAAAGTGATATCCATTATTGTCTAATTTGTTCGTTCTATTTACTCTAAGTTACATAAGTTCAAGATCACCAAGTCTTACTATCGAGTGTAACTCAGATTCACGACATTATAAGTTGAAAATAATTAGGACTGGCCAAGTCCTAATTGATTAAATTACTGACGACTATAAGTTAAATAAGTAAGTTAATCGACCTACTTTAATAATTTTAAGAATCTCAAATCATCTTGATTAACCAAATTAGGATGAAAGGATTAAGAATTAAACTCCAAATAATGGGATTTAATCACTCAATCCAAAGGTATATCTAAGGGTCTAAGGTTAAGGCAAATCCTAATGAGTAATCAACTTATTAGGATAGATCTCTATCCTTAGTTCTAAGATTTAAAGATCAAATAATTATTAATAAATTAAGAAAAATCTATAAACTAATAAATTTAAGGTTTCACCTATTGAGTAACCTAATTTACTAAATAGATGAACTCTAACCTAAGATCTATTCATAATCCTAGGAATTAAGGCTCTTAATTACTAAGAGTATCTCTCAAACACACCACCTAACTAATGTTATTAAAACTTATGAAAAGATCTAAGAAGTTAAGGAAGAAGAAGGACTTACAAATTTTACTTAAGTTTTTCTTAAGGATATAAGATAATATATTGATCAATGGTCTAATTAAGGCTTGAACTCATGTAATTTATGTTTTAAATTACTATTCTTACTATGTATAACATCTAGAATATGGTTCTAGGGCTTTAAAATATAAAGTGTTTCTTACTGTCTAATATAAGATTAGACATAAATTACATTAATTTTGGGTATTCATTAAGCCTCATAAAATCAAATTTATGAATTTGACTCGTAAGTGTATTTTGGTAATTTGACCTAATGAAATCTAAATTTTTTATCAATTTATTGTTTCTTACTGTCTAAGGTTTCTATAGAACCTAAAATCATTGAATTTTGATAAGTATTGGCTAAGTTATAGTCAATACAAGCTAAGGGTAAAAGAGTAATTTTAAGGTTTTTTAATTAAGGTCAAAATTCTCAACTTTTCCAATTGGTGTTTAAATTGAGCAAAATCAGTGGCTATGATTCACAAATGACTCACTGATCATATTGACTAGTGGTAGGCTCAATTTGGACTCTAATTAATTAAGTTATGGACTAATTAAGGTTTAAGGTGATTAATGAGTGATTAGTAAAGTTAATCACTAAATTAACTACACACTAGGTTCTAATCTACTCTAAGAGCTCTCTGAAAATTTAAATCACTCAAATTGGATCATTAATTTTAATAATCTTCACTAATCAAGTTTTAGGGAAATTAGGGTTGAATAAGAAATCTAACTATTGGATCCTAAATATTTTTGTAGTTTACTGTTAATTAGGATTTTTTGATCAAAATGGATATATGGATGAGCTAATTTGGAGTTCAATTGACCAACTTATGGTCAATTGAATTTCTAGGGTTAATTGACCTAATTAGGGTTAGTTCCTAAATGTGATTAGGCTCAAACTAATCCAAACAGCAAAATGAATACTATTAGATTAATCCTTAGAGTTTACTGATTATTTTAAGATCTATATTGAGTATGTTTGGATTTGGGTGAAATGTCAATTTGGTAATTAATTAAATACCTAAAATGTCACTAAATGAAATATTAGTCAAAATGGATAATCAATAGCACCGATAATTTCCTTGAATTTTTTTTGATTAATTTGGTATATTTATTTGCATAATTTGGATATGTATTTTTCAAGTTATGGATTTCTAAAGTTTTAGATTTAGTTGATTTAATTAAAGGTATAATTATTACATATATTTTGCTGCTTATTTAATTAATCCATTTAACCTCAATTAGTATATTTTGTTATCACTAAACAACAGTTTTTAATTTTCTGTTTAACTATATATATACACATATATGTAAACATATATATATTTATATATATAAGTATATATATATATTATAAGTAATACCTATACATTTATATATATATATATATATATATATCTAAATTATCTTTAAAATCTAATAAATCACCCCTAGCTGAATCAGACGAGCGAGCCCCAGCAGATGAGACGACACTGTGCAGTGGGCCCCACTCCTACGTCCTCAAGCCGACACGACACAGCGAGGGTCCCACATCCCCTCGTCAGCAACTGATGCGTATGCGGATTCACCAATAATAGCAAGACGCGTGGCCACGCGGTTCGAACCACGCGCCGACCAGTCGAACCAACACCGCTTCCGATCCGGGCGAGCCAAAGGCGTGACGAACGAACGCTTCATCTCTTTCCCCGACGCGCTGGATTCGGCTAGGGTTTGCGAGATTAGCTCCGATCGGCAACCATATCGTAACTTAACAATTGCAGAGAGTAATATATGCTAAGGAATATTGAATTGAGAAAGCAGATGATCAGGAGACGAGGTACCTAATGATTGAACCAAAAAGGGAGGATTAGGGTTCAGCCTTCGAGCAATTTTATTCCAGCTGAGAGAACTCCAAAGCGAAAATGAACAATATAGCTTATATTAGGATCCTAACATTGTCTTATTTTCTGTTTGGAGCGGCGAGATCGACACCTGTCGATCGAGAACTCCACACGTTGACTCTGCTTCGACACGCGTTCGCCAGTCGAAGGAGACGACTTTCCAGTCATCCGATCAGATTCAGATCGGACGATCTAGATGGCCTCGTGTCAATCCGGACGACGTTAGAGGAAAGAAACGACACAGATTAATTGTTGACGGTGCCGTTAGTAATAAATAATAATAATATTATTTAAATCCTTTTACACAAATTTTATTAATTTAATTTAACAATTATATGCATTCCTAAAATTCCCAATAAATCACTCCTAGCTAATTGAGGGGTGAGGAACGTAATGGTGCAATAGAATTTTTAATTTGATGAGTATTTATTTATTTGATTTTTCAGGGTATTTAAATAATATTAAAATATTTGACGAAAATCCAACGACTTCCAAATGCATCCAAAACTTCACCCATAGCTAATTTGGGGGTGGTGAACGTAATGGCAGAGTCAGATTTTTGATTTGAGGTAGAAATAAAAAGTCAACTTCTAGGATTTTGGGATTTTCTAGAAATCAAAATTTGATTCAGTTGATTTCTGATTTGACCTAGATCTTAGAGATAATTTCTAATTGACTTATTTAGTGTACAAGAACTATAATTAAGACTTAAATTAGTCTTAATTGACCTAGGTAACAACATGTACTGTTACACAGGAGGAACTAGATCTTTAGTGTCAGGCCAAAAGGGAGCAAGTGAACAGGAGAGAAACTGAGAAGGCCATGCAACTAGAAGGGCTTCCTGATGCAGCAGGAGTAAGATCCCAACCCACTAGAAACACCTCCAAAGTCAACACTTCAAATTCCAAAACCAATAATAGAAGCACCAGCCAAAGCAAAGTTCGAAAACAGGATGCACAAAGACCGCAAGAGTTCAGACAAACTTCAGAAATCAAAAGAAAAATCGGATAGGCAGTAGGGTAGAATAAAATCTTCAGTCAGGTTGAAATAAAGATAGTAGCAGGACTACACATTAAATCAACAACATGACAAAAAAGGAGACATGCCATAAAAGGACCACAAATCCTCACCTTGAACCTTAAACAATTAAAACATATGATTATAATCATCCAAGATTAATCATAAAATATCAGATTAAAGCCATAGAACTAGGATTGCAATCTAACCCCAAACAAGTAAAATTAAAATCCACATTAAAAACTTTGAGGGAGCAGCAGTTAACATAATTGCTGAAAAACAACCTAGAACCAAGGACAAAGATAGCAAACAATCGGGCTCGCAGCAACAATAAACTAAATTATAAAGATCTCCCAACAATATGCAGGACCACCACCTTCGGGTAATCCCCAACAGTGGAGAGCCCAAAATGCAACATCACAAAACATCACCCAAATAGCAGGCACTTACCTAGAAACCAGCAAAGCAACTAGAAATTAAAACATCAAAATAGAAGCTACGAAAATCATAGGAGGGAGTAATTAGTGAAACAATCATTATTCTTATATTTAAGATTGTCCCAAGCAAAAGTATCATTAGGGTAAGATTTAATAGTTATATGTATGTTAGCAATCGTAGAATAAGTGATCATATAAGCATTCATGGGGGTGTTAGAGTATTTAGATTTGTTCCAAGCATTCCAAATATTCCAATGAGCGAAAGCATTAAGAAGGTGACCAATATGCAACTTTTTCAAGGAGTGCGACTTCCATTTGTCCAAGAAATAGTGCATATTATCATTAATATAGGGGGAAGGAAGCAAGGATTTTCAGACAACCTAGGAAAGACTACAATTCAGAAAAATATGGGGAATGGATTCTTGAGACTGGCAGCATTGACATTTGGAGGTTAAGTGAGAACCCAAAGATTGCATTTTATCATCTATACTAATAAAATTCTCGAGAACCCTCCAGATAAAGAGACTAATAAGAGTGGGGATAGATTTGTGCCACATCCAAATGGGGAAAGAGCTAACTTTAGTGGGCCTACAGATATTCCAAACTTTTGAAAGTTTAAGAGAGTTTAATTCACACAAGGAGAAACTAGCAAGCTTGGCAGGGTGCAAGGAAGGATGAAGGCTTACAATGGAGTTAGCAACCTCGTTAGGAAGGATAGAGTGAATGAGATCAATGTTCAACCACAATAGTTCGAGAAAAGATCACCTAAAGTAAGTTTGGGGAGAGATACATTGCATATTCCAATAATAATATTGGAAACTTTCCATCTATCAAACTAGAACGACACAGAAGGATCCAGAAAGTCCCAAGAGAGAGAGTCTTCAATAGATTATCTAGATTCAAGCATTCGCTTTTAGGTTTGAGAATTCATTTTTTTTTTTTTTTTGACCATAGAAGGGTGAGTAGAGGAGCACCAAGCAAGTTTGGAGCCTTTGCTATGAACTAAGACAAATTTATTGAATATTTTATTTATTTTAATCATAACCTGAGAGGTCAGGGAAGTTTATATATATATATATATATATATATATATATATATATTATAAAACGGTAGATTATATTGAATATCACTAATTTATAATATTATTCTATCCTATAATAAAATTCTAATATTTTATTTTCTTTTGATTTTATAAGAAATGAATGGATGTTAAATTCTCTTGTCTATTTTGATAGCTCATTTATTTATCTTTTAATTTAAATGTTCATAGAATTATGCGGCTTCAAGAGTCAATACTGGACTAGTTCACACTAACCCTGCATCTGTAAAAATTGACATTAATTCAGCATTACAATAACTAAATCTCTTGATAAGATTTAGTCCAACTACTTCTTATGATGTATTCAAATAGCTGTTGGGATTTGGATTTGGATTTTAGATGATGCTACTCAATTTGGGCTGAATGTGGGTGAACTTCAAGTCATTATTTTGGATTGGGTTGGCAAAGCCCTGATAGATGTGATATGTGACCTAAATCATTTGGGTAGGAATTTGGGACTTTCTAGAAAGCCAATGAGCCTAATGCAAGCGATAATGAAAGTGTGTTGCATCAAGTTTTTTTTTATGCTTATTACTTATGGAAAAATAGGGAGAGTTAGGATTTAACATACTAGTTCTTATGATTTCATGCAAGCACTCTTCTTCTCAATATCATGTTAAATTAATTGGATTAATTTCATAAGACTTATTCAAGATACTTAGTCTTCTCTAATTAAATGACTAAATGTACTAAGTCTTATTTAGTGCTCTAAAATGAACATTAGAAGGTTCAATTTTGGCACATAGAAATTTATGTGATATTTATTTCACAAGTTCATTTCTTATGTCTAAGTTATGAAATTTGCATTTTAAGTTAAGTGTCCCATGAACTTGAATCCACTAATGACTCACATGCATCCCCTCTTCATTTAGTCAAGGTCACAAGCTATTCAGCTAAATGAGATTATGTCACATCACCCATAGCTCTAAGCGCATTAGTAACCTCGCATAAATCTAGAGTGATCTATGGGGCTCAATCATTGGCTCTTGGCTCACATGCATCCCCTCCTAATTTAGCCAAGGTGATGCTCTACTTTAGCCTGTCACATGATTCATGCTTAATATGCAACAATCACATCGTATAAATTAGGAGTGAGCTATGGATGTAACAACCCAAGTTATTACCCAGGCTACTTAAGACTAATCCAGGTCCTATTCTCAATCTTAGTGCTCTAATTAGGTTATTAGGAGTCATCCACCAAGACCTAATCTAAATCAGGGATCAAATAAATAAAATCATGATTTTGGAAAATCCAGAAACCTTAGAAATTGACATACTAAATTGACCTTAGATTGAAAATTAGACTTCACCATTGCACTCATTGCCCCTCAAATTAGCTAGAGGGATGTTTTGGTGTTAATTGGAAATCGTCAAAAGTTTGTTGAATATTTTAATAATATTTAAATACCCCGAGAATTGAAAAATAAATAGTCGTCAAAACCAAAGTCAAACTTCGTCATTGCGTTCCTCACCCCTCAATTAGTTAGGGGCGAATGTTTGGAAATTTTTGGAGGTCAATTAATTAATTAGAATTAATTAATAGAATTAGAAATTAAATTATTAAATTATATTATTTATTTATTTCTTGACGGGTCGGATCCACCCTGTTATCGGGCTATATCCGTTACTGCGTAATGGGTCAAATGCGGGATCGGGATCCGCATCCATTAATTGATCGGCTCAGATCGAGCCGATTGGACGGTCTCGGACTGTCATCTCCTTCGCGGAGATCGCCCCCCTCCATGCGGCAGGCCATCGTTGCCGCTGCCTAATGATGTGCACTTGAGCCTTGGCTACTCCGTCCTAAGGCCACTAATGACCTCAGAAGCTTCCATATAGAACCATTTTTGCCGATCAAGCAGTTCTGCAGTCCAAGCGAGCCCTAACCTCTCCTGAGCCGTCAAACCAGGTACTCACCTAAACTCCTCCGATTCACTTCCAATTGCAAGTATTATTATGCGTATGTCTATTCCATAAGCCCGATTGCAAGATTGATAAGCTTGATTGCGAATCAATTGGGTCGATCGATTGAATTTGGGGAGGTGGCCACATTACAAACCGTTATGCCCTCCCTCTCACCGAACCCCTAGACCTAGGGTTTGCTTCTGCCGGTGCCTCCTTCCACCTTTGGTCTTGATTCAGCCGGCAAAGGCTAGCCCTGGTCAAGGCCGACCCAATGGCATGCGGGTTGGCACCTAGCACCGCCGGTGAGCCCTTTTTTTCGTGCCCTAGCCGCAGGGTGCGGGTGAGGACGGCATGCTGTAGATTGGGTCGGGTCAACACGATGCCCGACCCACATCCCTTCGGGTCTTGGGCGCAGTCAGTGGGTCCCGCAATTGCGTCACTTGAGTGTTGTTATGCGATGCGTGGCCCGTGGGGCCCACACCTTCGGCTGCCGTGCCGAGCCAGGCCAACTGACGTGCTATCATACGTTGCGCATTGCTCTGTGGGGCGGCGGGTGTCCCCTCTGTCAGAAGCCGTGGGGCCCACCCGGGTCAACCCGCGCCTCTTAGGGAGCACTGCGTGTCTCTATGGGGCCCGCCATCTCTTCTTCTATAACAGTGGGTCCCACCTGCATGGAAATTAATTAACTAGATAGGTTAGTTAATTTAAATCAGTTAGTGTTGATAATACAATTCGGTTAATTTAATTATTAAATTCATTAACTTTAATCCTCAATAATTAATTAATCATAAGTTCAAACATATTAAAGTTTCTTCTCATTTTATCAAAAAAATGAGAGAAATATTCTGGTAGTTTAAGATTTCTCATAGGATAACATAGTGATATTTTAGAATATCCCCTCACTTGTACCAAAACTTTAAACCCTCATAACTTTGTACTTAGTGACAAAACCTATCTAATACGGGTCTTAAAGTAATCAGGAGAATCTCAGGAACACTCTGATAGTATTAGTTTACCATTTGATCATTAAGATGCCTAATCACTTTTAAGACATATCCTAATAACCCATAAAACTCTAGATTTTGATTTAGCCATATCTTAGTTAATTAAGCTCCAAAATAGAAAATTTAAAGTGCTATCTAGCTTAGAATTTCAGTGCCAACAGTAAACTAAAATAATATTTAGATTTTGAACCATAGAAATCTTAAGTTAACAAAAATACCCCTAACCTTAGTTAGGTTATAACTTGACCAATTGAGGTCCAATTTAGATCTACTCCCACTTAAAATACTCAGTGTGATATAGGGAAGCTATAGCTACTGAGTTTACTGAATTTGAATACCAAATGGAAAAGTTAGGTTTTTGATCCCTCTTAGCCTTAAAAAATTTCATAATTGCCTTTAGAATTAAAAAGCTCATAACTTAGCCATTTGACCTTAGAATTTAGTATTATTGGATCCTATGGAATTTTTGAATAGCAACCAACAATACACTATACAAATATTATGATTTAATTAGGTGGAAATCACTAAAATGCCCCTTAGGTTAAAAACCCTAGTTTGGACCTATATGACATACTTCTTATCCAAATTTGGTGTCCTTACTATCTATCTTCATATTAGATAGTAAGAAATTATTTGGTAATAAGAAATTCTAATTTAGAGCCTTAAATCAAAAAATAACTCTTTGGACCCATAAGTAGGGGCAAAATGATCATTTTGCCCAAAATTTAGGTTAAGTACCCTTAACCCCTAAATTATCAATTAGATCAATAAAATTAATAATAAAATTGATTTAAAATTAATTTGGGTCATAAATTCTCATAATTTAAATAATTGTCTAAAAATCCTAAATTAGGCTTGAAAATCTCTAAGTAAGAGAAATGATCCTTACTTAACTAAAATGCACCATTAACCTTTCCTAATTAAATAAGAACAACAAGTGTAAATAAATTCAATCAACTCTTAGAACATTCCTAAGTCTTTTCATTAGGGGCTCATTAGAAATTCTCACTTTACCTTAGGATCTGTTCCTTAGGATTAAGGATAGATATTAGGTTTGATTTTATTCATTAAATAACGGGGTTATTCAATGAATGAATCCTTAATTTTTATTAGTTTTTAAATTTTCATATTTTGATTTTTGATTATTTTATCTTTCAATCCTATATTAAGAATAAGAGAATCATCCTACTAAGCTTGATTTTATTTAATAGGATTTACCTCAATCATTAATTCACTTTAAAATTTAAAAATTTAGATCCTTGGACTTTACCTTTGGATTATATTATATTAATTCATAATCCTTAGTTTAGTCGATCTTGGTCATCTCTTAGTCTAGAACTTCTAAATTCATAAGCTAAGTCATGATGATTTCTTATTTAACTTATATAGTCGACATTGATTTAATCATATTAGGACCTAGCTAGTCCTAATATTTTGTAATATATAAGGTCAAGTTTTTAAATTACACTCGATAGTAGGAGTTGGAGATCCTGAACTTATGTAACTTAGAATAATTAGAATGGTTAATTAGATAACAATAGTGTCATCATGTGTAGAAGAGTCCCGATCCTACTTATGCTACTTATTCCTTGTATTTTGAGCTCATTTCCTTGAACATATCATGTAACAGAACTTTGTGTATAAAATGAAAACTTAGAATAATTAGGACAACAATTGCCTTAGGTTCAGTTATTTCTGATAGGTTTTAGTGCACATTTATTCTAACGGACAGGAGTAAAAAGTAATAAGGATGCTTAATATTACTCATTGAGGAGTGTGTGTTAAGCTTGGAACCCGTATAGTCTTGCAGATGTGCTTTACTCCTCAGTTGTTTTTTGAACGTGTCCACTAGAAATAAAAGTAAAATAACTAAAATTATTTACATTGTATTTACTGCCTCTTTAGTTTTGCTGTTCTATTTTTCCTAGCCTAGAAAGGCTTTAGAAATTTTTGTCTAGGCCCGATTGGCCAATTTTCTAATATGGCAGTTGTACGTACCTATTTCTATTTCAGTTTATTGCTTACTATTTTAATGATGCATGTTATTTCAGTCAACTGTACTTACCTACTTGCTTGTATATACTTATAGTATGCTAGATTTTTGCTGCTTACTATATGTATCACGTTTAAATTTACTATTTTTAATCAGCATACGTCATATGATCATCAACATGTTTAGGATTAAAATTTTCTTTCAGTACTTTTACTTAATGTATTATACATGTATGCCTATCCTTGCTTAGTTTTCCTTGATGTGTGCCTTTGCCTCAAACCTTATTCAGTTATACATATTGTATTTATAACTTATCATATACCTTGTATGCTTACTGCTCCTATGCTAGTTAGGTCACTTTTGTTTGTTTAAGTATAAACGATGACATTAATAATATGTGTAAAATATTCAGCCTAAAATGTACTTAGACAATTATTTAATAAGATTTTTCTTTTATTAGCTGAGGCTCTAGAATTGTTAAATCGATAATGTCAGATTCATATAGGTTTGAGGAGCTGGGTGCTGAAGAGGAGGAGCCTTATATTGAAGATGAGCATCAGCCGGGAGAACCAGAAGCCGTTTAGTCTCTTTCAGCTTTCTGTGAGGGTGAGAGTTTTACTTTTATTCTATTTTAAACTATTTATTTAATGTTGTAATAATACACGTACTTTTGATTGTGTTTTTCCTTTCTGTATTTTATACTCTGAGCTGTATATTACACTTTTCTTGTTTATTGTGGTGAATTGGATGTATATTTGTCTCACTTTACTTTTGTACTCTAATTTTGTATTCACTTAGTGACTGAGTATATGACATTTATGTAGTGGCTCATCTCTCCCTTATTAGTGGATTATGGTCTATACCTAATCCAATCTTAAGTTGGGGATTTTCCAAAGTGACTCTTCACCCCTCAGTCTAATGACTGTGGATTAAGGGGTGGGGCGCCACAATGGAGCTCAGAAAGGGTTAACAATTTTTCATGGCTTGATTGATCAAGCCTTGCTCAAGGTTGTGCATGGGCTATTTCCGTACGACGAATGTTGTCACATACATTCGTGGTGTTAATGCTCAGGCATGCGTATTCCTTGAACAAGGTGATTAATGAGCTTCTTGAGGTTTATATGATAAAATATAATTATTCATAAATTTATCTAAGAAAATTTTAAGTTCTAATTATTTCATTCACACAACATGCAAACATTTCAGTTTTTGAACAATCATTGATTGATAAGAAGAGCACAATGCTTTACATTCATATGACCCTACATGCATATACCCAACCCTCCCCAAGGAGGGTTTAGGCTTTTATTAAACTAAAAATACATGGAAAGAAGCATGAGAAACTAAGGCTTTGCATGGCTTTTACAAAGAAAGAAAAAGAGTAGGGAATAGCTATCACATTCTTCTGGATCGCTCCTCCTTGGCTCTCATTAGCTCCTTGCTCTTTGTTCTTCTCCTTTCCTTGAACTGCAGCTCCTGCCTTCCTTGGGTAGGGAACTATCCTCTGACAGATCTCAGCAACACTCTTAGGCTAGGAACTGTTCCATTGAAAATTTGGAACCTCTCTTCCTATTAAATACTTGTTTTTAAAACCCTCAAAATAGCTACACAACTAATAAAATGTCCATCTTGAGAGTTGAAATTGTATTTACTTTTATTCCTTTATTCCATTAGTAATGAGGATTTTCAATACCAATAATTAAATTATGCTATGGGAATATGAAGAAATTAAGTTCATTTGCCTTTTCAATGCAGATTGGGAAGAGATAAAAATGTAGAAAATGCGTTGAGCGCTACGACGCGTTGTAGCACCAAGCCTTCTATCAGTTGGGTGCTACTGCGCGATGTAGCGCCAAGCCTTCTGTTTGAATTGTCGTTGTGGCGTGCTGTAGCATCATGCTTTCTATTCGTCGGGCGCTACGGTGCGCTGTAGGGCAAAGCTTTCTATTTGATGGGTGCTGCAGCGCATTGGAGCGCGAGGTCTTATGTCTAGTGGGAGCTGCGGTGCGCTGCCTCACCAGGTCTTCTGTTTAACTGGAGCTGTGGTGCGCTGCCTCGCCAGGTCTTCTGTTTAACTGGAGCTGTGGTGCGCTATAGCTTCTAGCTTTCGAGAATGATTCACTACGGTGCGTTTGTAGCACGCTGTAGCGCACTGTAGCGCTTAGCTTTCGGATTTTCTAGCGCTAAGATGCGCTATAGCGCCTTGCTCTCGGGAGCAAGAGCACTGTGGTGGGTCATAGCGCGCTGTAGCGCTCCTTTTTGCACAAATCCCTTATTTCTGTACTATGTTCACTTTAAAGCTATAATGACATCAAAACACACTAAAATAACTAATGATTTTAGAAAAAACATGCATTCTAAATATGAAAATGACTATAAATATGGGGCTCATCATCCACTTTAGTAGTAACAAATGAATCTCTTAAACATCGAGGTGCCTTTTCAGATAACAATGAAGTTTTTGATAAGAAATCTTAAGTTAAGCATGCTCATGTGGGAGCACTACCAGAATAGATGACGTGCTGAGAAGTTATTTTCTAAGGGCAAAATTATGAGATCTTTCAGGCCAAAATGGATAATATCTTGGTGTTTAAGAGTTTGAGTTATTAAGAGTAAGTACTTTATGTAATAGGCATTGGTGGTGATTTCTTATCATGTGCTTATATTTTGATGAATTGGAATTTATAGAGAGTAACAATCAATTGATGAAGAACTTCAAACAATTAATGATTAAAGGGCTAGACATGATTGACCTTACAGAAATACTACATCTCTTTGGAATAGAAACATAAAAGAAATTTTTTTCAATTATGAGAGATATGCTAATGAAATTCTAGAGAAGTTCAAATATCAAATTGCAACTCTATCAATACCCTTATTGAATTTAGTATTCAATCATCCAAAGATGATGATGGAGAGGTGGAAGACCCCATTGACTACAAGATAGTTATAGAGAGTCTCAAATATTTAGCATGTTTAAAAGGTTGTCATTCATTGTGTTGTTGAGTTTGTTAGCCACTATATGGAGAAGTTTATTGTTACACTTTTGAAGGATGATAATTATAGTTTGAGATATTAAAAAAGTAATTTATCATATGGCCTGTTGTAGTCAAAAACAATAATTTTAAGCTCAAACAATGATAGGAGTGGAGATCAAGATGATAAAGAAAATTTTTATAAGGTTTAGATTCTTTCTAAAAAGCGCAAAATTTACATGATATCTTAAGAAGTAGAAGGTAGTAGCACTTTGTTGAGAAACTTGCCAAGAGATCTCTGACCAAAAATCCTTAGGAATGGGATTTAACCATTGAGAATCATTGAAACAAACATGAAAAGTATATTAACACAAAAACTTAAAAAAAATCATAGCACAAATATTCATAAGCACACAAACATACGAACAAAAAGATATGCTTGGAATACATAAGAATAGGAAAAACTGCGAAGCTACACCACCACAAGAAAATTCACTATAGAAGAAATAATTACAAAGTTGCTGAGAACTTCTTAATCCCCTCGAGGAAGAAGAGATTCATTGCCTTAGGTTTTTTCTTATTCTTCTTCTCTTCCAAATTTCTCATTATTCTCACTCTAATATTTGAAGCCTCCAAACTTTTAAGAATTCCCATAGAAAAATAACACACATATTACCCTAAATAATATGGTTGAAGAGATTATTGAGTTTCTTTAAGATTGATGAGCAAAATTAAATAACTATATATGTTAATAACGAGTTGACAAAGAAGATTGAAGAGGAGGTGAAATTGGCGTACGCTAAGTTGAACGATCAAATAGCTGATATACTCACAAAGCCCTAGAAGGCAGATAGCTTCAAAAGGTAAAGAGAAGTTCTTGGGATGAAAAATATCAAAGATTTGAGTATAAGGGAGAGCATATTGAGTTTATGGCGAGACGCAATTTTTGAATAAATATGATAAAGATGTGACTTTGGTGGCTCATATTTCAAACTTTTCAGAACTCTAATGCTGCATGTCGCTACAGAACAGATTTATAACTTTAATTTATTTAAATTAATAAGTCAACTGGTTTCACATATTTCAATACAAAAGTATATATGATCTCAGGCGGCTTTCTAGAGGAGTTGACTGACGTGGTTCATGCAAGGTTACGTCATGTTTAGGAGTCAAAATAGAAGCAGTCGATTTTGCATGCGAAGACTACGATTGTATGTGAATAATTGTTGAAAATAATTTTAATTAGGGGTTTATATATATATATATATATATGCATGAAATCGTGCAATATAAGGGAAATAATTTCAAAGACTCTTTTGCTCAAATATGCAATGTCAACACAGAGATGAAAACATTGAGAAAATCATTAATCCTATCAGATACTCAATGATCAATGAACTTTTTTTTGCTTGCAAGATGCTCAATAAAATAACAATCAAATAACGCACACTTTGACATCTATAGCATGATTAAATCATCCATAGCACCTCATTTGGGTGTTATGTTTGTAAAGTGGAATTAAGTTATGTAAGAAAATATACTTTAAAATTTGAATATACATTTTTGGGGTGTTATTTAAGAAAGAACATAAAAAAAATGAAAAGCATATAATATTCAAGGCAAAAATGAAAGATACGAGTGATCTAACCTAAGAATGATAAAATGTCAATAGAACTCATCATTCAAAATCTTAAAACTTTAGTGTTTGCACGTTTATAATTATGAGCATTGAGCAAAAAATATTAGGGATAATTAATTTCAAGACACACAAACTAGTAAGAATGTAACAAATATAAACGAGCTTTAAACTTTATTTAAAAAAATTAATAAAGAATAAAACTTTGCACACATAAGAAGAGAATGATGATGAGAGCATTGGTGGTATATTTAGTGTCACAGAAAGGGCTAAGGGCGCACACTTAGAGAGAGCTGAGGCGGATTTAGTGTCAAATTGGATGAAGAGACTAAGCCTTTGAACTAAGTTGTCGCCGAACATAGTTTAAAGGAATATACAATTGATGGAAGAAAAAGGAGAACCTGGAGAAGAGTGTTACACAATCTTTTTTTCTTCTTTTTTTCTTAGGGTGGTAAGACTACAATATATCTTGAAGATGATGACATGGGAAGGTTAGTTAAGAAAAGAAAATAAAAATAAAACATCTAGAATTAATTAAGTTATACAAACTTGATTGAATGTAAAATCATTCATCATCACAAGTAATTTGGGTTAAGGTAAAATATATGATTTAGAGTTTTAATTTATATGTAAATGTGCATATTAAGATAAATTAGGCTAAATAGTTAGATAATCAGAATGGCTATTTACTTTTTTTTTTTCTTAGTTTTCAATGATTTGGAAATATTGTGGCAGTAAAAGTATTTTGCATAAACTGCATAAGCATAAATCATCAAGAATCATTTAAGAATTACAGGATGCAACATGCATAAAGGTTGAGTAGGAACTACAGGTTACAGCAGGCATCAGAATATTAGGAATCCTTTTGGATGAAAGGTGGCATCAACTACATAATTATGCACATTTCAGTGGCACATTCAGATGTACATTTAGCCCAATTCTATTTTCAGTACTTTGTTTAATTTATAATTATTTTACAATTGATTTACATTCAATTCTCTTACTCAGTTACAATTTTGTCTTACTTTCAATTTTCAGTACTTAATTTTAGCTCAGTTTACTTCAATTTTCTACAATAGATTTTTATTAAGTAAAATTCCTTAAACAATAAAAAAGAAATATTGCAGCCTAAAATATACTTATACTTATTATCTAACACAAGATTCTTTTTGTTTGGCTGGGGTCCTGATATTGTGAAACCAAGAATGTCAAATCTTGAACAGTTTGAGGAGGCCATCCAGGATACCCAAGAGAACTCAAAGGAGCAGTAGACTACATAGCTCTTACTTACTTGCTTAGCTTACCATTTAGTTGTGATATGAGAGATTTTCGTTTATTGCTCATTTATTTATATTATGATTTGTAATAATTAATTTTGGATTATTTTCTCTTTTTTTCTGAGATGAATACTTTCTTATTCAGTTTTGTAATGAATGCATGGATTTTAGCTTCTGTACTCTGAATATTTCTTATACTTATACTTATTATGGTGATGTAATCAAGATGAAACTCATATAAAGTACTCATATATATTCAATATATATACTCTTATCCTTTTACTAAATCCAATGTGTATAAGTATCTTAACTAATACTTAAGATAAGGGTGTTACTTGCCTTAAGGGTTAGTTGTAACGACCTCAATATTAGATCAGAAACCCAATCCAAAAGTGGAGCGCTACAACAACACTTAACACCGAGTTGGAAGGAAACTAACCCAACTATTGAGTGTTGTGTGGCCAAGTAATCTTTATGAGAGTGTTAAGTTAAGAAAAATACAACAACAAAGAAGGAAGAACATTAAATATATGCAAGTAGAACTATAAACTATCCACTATCCAAATAAAGCAATTTAATATGAAAGTAAACTCATCACAAAAAGAAGTATAAATATTACAAAAATTAAATTATTATAAATTCTTGAAATTAAAAATTTAAAGTACATAAAAGTCTCTCTCTCACATAAGTAAAGGAAAATAAAGAACTGCGGAAGCAGTAAAATTCTTCAAGTACTATAAAGTCCAGCTCCACTAGCCTGAAAATGCTCCTGATATATCATATTTTTGGTATTTAAAATATGGTATGGCTCAGCCAAGAAAAAAAAAAGTGGTTAGACTAAAGAGTCTAAGTACATTTTAAGATTGACTAATTATTAATTAAAGTTTAGTTGGATATCACATATGATAATTTACAATTAGAAATCACAGCAAAGCATATAAAGTATCAAAGTAAAGGGAAGAAAGTATAACTATAAAGTAGAACAGTAGGAAAAAAAAAAGTAAAAACTCACAAGTATGTTTGCTCTAGCCTGCTACCAAAAAGTAAGAGAAAAAACATTCTAATAAGGATAGAAACTACTAATGTGCAAATGAAAATATGAAATAGAAACATGTATATATCCAATGAATATTATGCTAAGTAAAAGAAATTAAAAGTAGTGAAGAATAAAATGGATTAAAGCAACATACACTGCATAAGTGGGAACTGTAAGTAAGTAAAGCACTGTAAAATAATATAGGAAGAACCTTAGCCTCTTGGGCTAAGAAGATATAGTCAAAGACTATGTAAAGTAAACATAGCTTGAAAGTTATGATGATATCTCACAATCAATAAGATTGTAAAGATTCATAATTTATTTGTTGAAGTTATTTATAATTTTCTGTTATACGGTCAAATTTACAGAATAAGCAAGGAGTTAAACACGCCAGCTTAATTAGTAAGAAAAGCAGGGTCTCATAAAAAGTAAACACTCACACCCCTCTTCTAAGATAGGTGAGGTCCTTATATCCCCATAAGCCTGCCAAGAAACCTCTATAGTGTTTTATGAATATTTTATTTATACACAATATCTTGTATATATGTTCAAAAGTATAGGCTCAAAGAAAAGCAAGTATTTAAGGATTTTAAGTAATTATAAACTATGTGATATTTAAAATTATCTAATTTTAATGATCTATCTTAATGATTGGAGCTAATTGAGCTCTCAATTGACTTATAGATATTGATCTCTAAGTCAATTATAAATAATAGTGTAAGTGAAGAGGTTTTGGAAAGTAGTAGTTTAATTTAATTTATAAAATGACAAAGTAATTTATAAGTATAATTATACAAATTAGGACTTATCTTACACTAATCATAAACTAATCAAATTAAATAGATTATAAGATTTAAGGCTTAGGGAACTAATAGGGAAAATATAAGACTAAAGAATTATTAAACTTAAGGAGATTGAAGTTAAGGGTATAACTACTAAACTCATCTTACTAAGTTACAAATGAAAGATTCTATCCAAATCAATCACTAATTTAGCTAAGATCAAGCAATATGAGAAGTAAGTATATGGATAAGGAAAGGTTATAAGCTATAAGCTTTATGTTCAATATAGGTTGTAGGTTAATGGAGTCTATAGGATATCTAGACTATACTAGTGAGCTAAGGACTACTAATAATCAAATAAAAGAGAGCTTATAGTGAAGGTTGTAATATAAAGGAAATGTTTACTAAGCTCAAATCTAATTGTTGGAAACTAGTCCTAATCAGTTCCCATAACAAAATATAGGAATACTAATAGCTTACTACATCTATGAAATAAGTTAAATATAATCATGAAGGGAAAAGAAAATAAGCTAGGGCTTCTAAATCCCATAAGATCTATTCTAATTATTGAAGGTTCGAATCAAGAAAAGTTCTAAGTAAATAAGCATATAAATTATGAAAATCAAACTCCAAACATATAATTGAATTGCCATGGGAAGTAAATAAAATGAGATATGTTTGTTGTTCTATGGTTTAAAAATATAAAACAAGCATGTTAAGAAATTATTAAATTATAAAAATACCCAATTTGAGGAGCCAAATAACTAAAATCTCCAATTGTTGTTCAAATGCAATGATATAAGTAAATATATTATTCTTATAGCATAAGGAGAAGAATGATATTAAGTAGTTCAAAATCGGACAATGTTGGATTTTTAGAATTTGGAGGATTTTTAATAATGGTAAAAAAGTCATTAAGAAAATTAGAGTTCAAAACCTAAATTGAATTATGTCATTATGTTCATCTCATTTTTCTGATCAAAATGATATCATATATTTTGGATAATTATTTTGAGAATTATTAACAAATGAAATTTACACAATTATAATTTATTAAATAATTAATTATTAAGTTCTTTCATTAACTTGTTTCCCTCAGACCAGCCGTTCGACACTGAATCCAAGACAGGCGCAAAAAGTGTGGACCAGCTCGGCACTGAGAGTGAGGCGGTTCTCGGGAAGGCACGACCATGTGTCAAACGCAGCGAAGACGAACCACACGCGGGTCTGCCAGCATGCTCAGCCCGTGATGCCTTAGCACTAAAGTGCTTCCACCCAAAAAAGGGTCCAGGTCAACCTCGAGCCAACCCACACCTATCCTTGTCGGGGAGTGTGGAGAGCCAGACCAAGACGCTTCATGAAAAGACCCACTTAAATAGTAATAAGTGAAACTCTTAAACATCGAGACACCTTTTTAGATAATGGTGGAGTTCTTGATAAGAACTCCAAATTTAAGCGTGCTTAGGTAGGAGCACTCCCAGAATGGGTGACCTGTTGGGAAGTTATATTCTAAAAGCAAAACTATGAGGCTTTTTAGGCCAAAGTGGGCAATACCTTAGTGCTTAAGAGTTTGGATTGATACAAATGATATTAGAGCAATCCATAAAGTGTCAGATAGGAGCTAAGTGTCATATAGGGCAAAGTACCACTTCATGTGAGCAGCCTCTTAAACCCATAATGGTTAAGGTGCAACATAGTTGCAGGTACCTCTTGATCATGTAGGGATCACCTCTAAGATATATGAGGTCTCCTTATATCCCTGCTAAGCCTGTCTTTGGCCACCACCAAGAAACCCCTATAATATTTTATAAATATTTTATTTATGTACAATATCTTGTATGTATGTTCAAAAGTATAGGCTCAAAGAAAATCAAGCACTCAAGGATTTTAAGTAATTATAAACTATGTAATATCCAAAATTATCTAATTTTAATGATTGGAGTTAATTGAGCTCCCATTTGACTTATAGATATTGATCTCTAAGTCAATTGTAAATAATAGTATAAGTAAAGAGTTTTTGAAAAGTAGTAGTTTGATTTAATTAGTGAAATAATAAAATAATTTATAAGTATAATTATGCAAATTAGGACTTATCCTACACAAAATCCTAAACTAACAAAATCAGATAGACTATAAGATTTAAGGCTTAGGGAACTAGTAGGGAAAATATAAGACTAAAAAATTATTAAACTTAAGATGATGGAAGTTAAGGGTTCAATTACTAAACTTATATAACTAGGTTACAAATGAAAAATTCTATTCAAATCCATCACTAATCTAGCTAAGATCAAGTAATAGGAAAAGTTTAAGTGTATGGTTAAGGAAATGTTATAAGCTACAAGCTCTATATTCACTGTAGGTTGTAGGTTAATGGAGCCTAAATGATATCTAGACTATACTAGTGAGCTAAGGACTACTAATAATCAAATAAAAGAGAGCTTAAAGTGAAGGCTGTAAGCCAAAGGAAAGGCTTACAAAGCTCAAATCTAATTGTTGGAAACTAGTCCTAATAGGTTTCCATAACAAAATATAGGCATACTAATAGCTTACTACATCTATGAAATATGTTAACTATAATCATGATGGCAAATTAAATAAGTTAGGGTTCCTAAATCCTTTAAGATATATTATAATTATTGATAGTTCAAATCAAGAAAATGCTAACTAAATAAGCATATAAACTATGAAAATCAAGCTCCAAACATATAATTAAATTGCCATGGGAAGTAAATAAATGAGACATATTTGCTATCCTAAGATTTAAAAACCTAAAACAATCATGTTAAGAAATTATGAAATCATAAAATTACCCAATTTGAGGAGCCAAATACATAAAATCTCTAATTGTTGTCTTAATACAATGATATAATTAAATAAGGAATCTTTATAGTATAAGGAGAAAAATAATATTAAGTAAGTCAAAATTGAATAATGTTGGATTTTTAAGATTTGGAGGACTCCTAATTAGGGTTAAAAAGTCATTAAGAAAATTAGAGTTCAAAACCAAAATTGAATATGTCATTATGTTTATCTCATTTCTTTGATCAAAATGATATAATATATTTTAGATAATGATTTTGAGAATTATTAACAAATGAAATTTACACAATTTATAATTTATTAACGGGAATGCAGTGTTTGTATCACTATTAAGCTTTGACCCACTTTGATATATTTATATGAGATTTTGTGCTCGAAACTTGAAATAAATGATCAAAAATCAGTATCATGGGTTCATTCAGGTTGATCTCAGGTCTATACAGATAATACGTTAGGCCGGGATATGCTGATATCTAGAGAAATAAGGAGACTGCATATAGCCTTTGAGGGGGAATATATAGTTAGTCAGGAACCCGTATCTCAGATAGTTAGATAGACATATCTAACTCATCGATTATTTTGTAACTTTGTACAATGGAATAAATATCATATATTACTGTATTTTCTTTTAGAATGAGCACATATCTTAAATATGTATATTACATTAATAATCATAAACATATCATATTTAAATATCATATTTTATTTTCTCATGCAGAATCATACTGCTTAAATACAAATTTTGATATCCTACAAACTTTACATAAACTTTTATGTCTAATTAAATCTTTTTTTTTTTTTTTTTTTTTTTTTGGTTTGCCCTGTCATATATATATATATATATATATATATATATATATATATGACAGTTCAGGATCAATCTCTAGATCAAGCCTTTGAAGAGGAGTTGATACATGATGGAGCAACTTAGATGTTGATTTTCTTAAAGTTTAAAATTTTTGCTTAAAGTGTAAAATTTTTTGTAAGATAATTATTATCTTTGTAATAAATATATTTTCTTTATTATTCTGGTATTTTTGAATGTTACAATGAATGTGGAAGTGTGTGTATTTTATATGCCTCTAAATATATTGTTATGCTAAATCCCGATATGATCCTGGGAAGTGAGCACCTTATGCTGGATTAGCTATGCTGACTCAGTGAAGGGTCACCATAGTTGGTATCAGAGCAGGATTGAGAGAAAATTAGTATAAAAGTGTATAAGCTATTATTCATGCAATTGGAATTCTAGAATAAAAAAAAGAAAATATAGAAAGTATGAATTTTTAAAAGTTATCAAAAAGAGAATAAAAGAAAAGATATAGAACTTATGTAAAATAATATATATTTAATTATTTTATTTTATTTTCTAGCTAATAAGAATACTTTTGTTTTCTTCTAATATTTGATAATAATAATTATATAAATCTACTCTAATAAAATAATAATAATAAAAATCTTATTTTTCAAATAGATCCTGAAAATTCTCCTTTGATTGTCGGAACACACTTAAAAGGTTCGATATCTGCCAATACTTCCGTGGATCGTGTCGACAAATTGTTTGACATTATGAATGCTCTATTAGAGCGTGTTGATACACAAAATCAAATATTTTTAAAACTTCAAACACAATAAACACCACATATAAATAGTCATACTTATATACTATCAGCTACCAATTTCCCAAATATTAAGATAGATGGATTATTTCAAGCCTTCCTAAGACTCCAACCACCAGTATTGAATGGAAGTGCTAACCCAATGGATACTAAAGATTGGGTAAAGAAGATAGGAAAATAATTAACTAGCATGAAATGCCCACATATAGATGTAATTAGATTAACCATCTTTAAGTTAGAAGGAGAAGCAGAATGCTGGTGGGAAACCACTACAAGCTTACAATTCATAAGCATAGATACTAAGAATATCCAATGGGAAGAATTTGTCAAAGCCTTCAGAGCCAAATACATCCCTTCTTCTGCTCAAGCCATCATGGAGGATATGTTCATGAAGTTATGTTAAAACAATTGTAATGTCGCTTAATATAAAATTGAATTTCAAAGACTATCCCGTTATGCACCGCTACTAGTATGCACTGAGTCTGCTGGATGCAGTCGATTTTAAAAAGATTAAAACATTCTATCAAGAAAATGCTTATGGCTCTCTGAATCTCTAAATTCTCAGACATGCTTGAAAGTATAAAAATATTAGAACATGGGGAACAAAAAAAAGTTGAAGAGCAAAGACAAAGACCTCCATCTACACATGTATAACAAATTGAATACAAAAGGCTGAAACCACCTCAAGCTAGGGTTTATCAAATAGCTCAACAAACACTTACTAGAAAATGCAATCGACCATATCCTTACGGTAATTCTTATCACAGGAGTGGAATATATTATACGTGTGGATGACAGGGTCATAACTTTTGGCAATGTCAAGCAACCCGTACAGTGGACAATCAGTGGATCACTCATCCTTCTTAGATGCAACAATAAGTATCCATACCACATGGAAGACAAGAACTCACACCAGCAACCAAACCAGCTCATGCACCTACAACTACTCCAATATAAAGGAGAGTCCATCCGTTGCTCCTAAAGCACCGGCTGCTAATCAAAGGGAAAGAACAATTGCTCCCCAGCATACTGCTCATGCGAGGATCTATACCTTCACCCTAGTTTTAGCCTCAGGAGATAATAAAGTGGTATTAGGTACCACATTCTTTCCTTTTATAAATATACTTCATATTATATTTAAATATAGCATGAATTATCTTTCAATTTAAACTCTAGGCACATTATATTTCAATGACAAATCTTGTGATACATTATTTGACACTGGTGCAAGCCGCTCGTTCATTTCAGAAAGATTTTTCAAAACTTTTGAACTACCATATTACAACTTAGCTAAAGCCTTAAATATCGGGTTACCATCTGGTGCCCTCATGAGTGCACAAAAATGTTACAATTGTAACATACCAATTAATGGCAAGACATATGAAGCAAACATGATAGTACTGTCTATAGTAAATTTTGACATTATTCTAGGAATGAATTAGCTCAGCAAGCATAAAGTTATAATTGATTATCAAAGAAAGAAGCTCATTATCAAGGGTAAGAGCAAGCCTGAAGTATTTATGGGAAAATTAGCTATTTCAACATCCTTAATCAATGCTTCATAAGCAAAGAAATTAATTCGAAAGTGGTGTAATGCATACTTAGTAACGATGAAGGGAGAAAAGATGGAAGAAATTTCTTTAGCAAACACTCAAATTATAAAAAAGTTTGAAGATATATTCCCTGATGAATTGCCTAGATTACCACCAATAGGAGAAATCAAATTTTCAATTGAGTTAATTTCTGGCACTCAACCGATAGCAAAAGCACCTTACCGCAAGGCACCCAAAGAACTACAAGAGCTAAGCGAATAATTACAAGAGTTGATGAACAAAGGTTTTATTTGACAAAGCAGGTCACCATGGGGAGCCATAGTGATCTTTGTAAAGAAGAAAGATGGTTCGATGAGAATGTGTATCAATTATCGTGAACTCAACAAGGTAACCATTAAAAATAAGTACCCTCTACCACGTATTGATGATCTATTTGACTAATTAGCTGGAGCTAAGATATTTTTCAAGATAGATCCAAGATCAGACTATCATCAATTAAGAGTCAAAGAAGAAAATATTTCAAAAACTGCATTTAGAACTCGCTACGGGCATTATGAGTTTATGATCATATCTATTGGTCTAACCAATGCTTCGTCCATCTTTATGGGCTTAATGCAAAGAATCCTTAGACCGTATTTGGATAAATTTATGATAGTATTTATTGATAATATTCTAATTTATTTTGAGAGTAAGAAAGACATGAAAATCATCTAAGAACCGTTCTAAAAACTCTAAGGCATCACTGGCTTTACGCCAAATATTATAAATGTGAATTTTGGCTATATTCTGTAGCTATCTTAGGTCATGTAGTGGATGCCGAAGGAATCAAGGTCGATCAAAAAAAGATAAGTGCCATTCAGAAATGGCCCCAACCAAAGATCGTGACAAATATTCGTAGTTTTCTCAGTTTAGCAGGATATTATCAAAAATTTGTTAAGGGATTATTATCTTTGTTATAAATATATTTTCTTTATTATTCTGGTATTTTTGAATGTTACAATGAATGTGGAAGTGTGTGTATTTTATACGCCTTTAAATACACTATTATACTAAATCCCGATATGATCCTAGGAAGTGAGCACCTGATGCTGGATTAGCTATGCTGACTCAGCGAATGGTTGCCACAGCCCTTCTCTCCATTTTTGTTGGCAGCTGAAGCTCCATTCCTCAAGCCTTGAAGAAAGCATCAATAACTCCCTTTGCAAGCCAAGGTACCCTTTTGTATCCTTTCCTTGTACTTTCTTTCCCCGATTGGATGGATCCAATGGATACTTCTTGTTACTCACACGCTTATTTCACATTCTTAAGAACATACATTTGAATGATAGAGCTTAATAGAGCTTGATCAGAATCTATTTTAAAGAGGAAATGGTTAGTATTGAACATAAAAAAATTACATAGGTAGCTAGGGCTTCATCATTTGCATTATTAGTATAGTTCATTGATGTTGATTTTGGTATCAATGGAAAGGTCTTGGAAAGATATTTCCATCGGTATATGGCACCGCACTTGCGGTGCCCTAAATCAAGAGTATTTGAGTGAAAATGGGGACACATTTTGTTTTCTCCAAAGCAAAATCAATGCCGTAACGCTTGGCGTTTGGCCAGAGAGCACTGCAGCGCGCCGCAGCACTTGCGTCTCAAGAAATCTAATGCTGTATCGCACCGTAGCATTTGGCTCTAGGCCAGGAGGCACTACAGCACGCCGCAGCACTCGTGTTTCGAAAAATTAGGTGCCGTAGCGCCTGTGTTTCAAAAAATTAGGCGTCATAGTGCGCTGCAGCACCCGCGTTTCAAAAAGTTTTGCGTTGTAGCTTGTTAAAGCGCTTCAGCGTGCCGCAACACCTGCGCCTCAAAATTTTTGGCGTTGTAGCACATCGCAGCACCTGCACCTCAAGAAATATGGCGCCATAGTGCACCGTAGCGCCTGGCTCTTGGCTAGGTAAGCGCTACAGCTCGCCATAGCGCGTAGAACTGCTTAGTTCTGACCAAACTTCATTTTTTTATATTTTCGTGACTCTAGAACCTTAATAATGCATTGGATAAATATAGAGGTGATTTTTAAATATGAACACCATACTTAGGATGCTTTAAAATTTATTTGCTCAACTAGATATAAATTCTGAATTTTTAAATCCCTAATTAAGTATCAATTACTTTAGTGAATGTTAGCATTTATTGATCTGTGATTTTCCTTGTATGTGTTTCATAAACGGTAGGTGTGCATGCTAGAACATATAACTTCTGATTTGGATACTTAAATATTTTATTTGACATTAATCAACAATTAAACCTTATTTGACCTAAGGAAATACATAATAAAGTCAATAATTGATTTTTCAATAATTTGAACATCAATAATGGATAACAAGCTTACTAATTTTTAAATTAATCAATGTTTATGTAATCAAACTTAATTTAGTTAAGTTTGTGATTGAACCTTAACTTGACTTGATTAAGTCTCACACTTAATTAATTTGAACAAGATACTTGATCTGAAAATTAAAGAACTTGCATAACTCTAATCAACCCTTATTAATTTGCCATTGATCTTAAATTAGTAAATTAGAAGTATTAAGATTTATAACAAAAACCCATATGATTAATCATATAAACCTAACCTTTAAGTCCTTGATTTTCTCATAAGAAAGATTATTAACATAAACTGATTTATAAAATCAAACTGATTTATAAAACAATCAATTCTCAATAATTCATATGATTAAATCCCATAACTATAGTTTAGGTTATGATCAAATGAGTTTACTTCTCTGATTTGTATAGCCCAAGTGAATACTTTAAAGATTGTAAGTTCAAGTAAATCCTTATATATAAGATTATAGCTTAAGTAATTATACTTTTTAGTACTTAGATTTTTAAAATATAGAGATAATATTATTTAATAGTTAAATTATTGAGGTAGGAAGAGATTATTATCTAATTTTGAGATAGAAGCTTAGATGAATCCTTATTATCTTTAGACTCAAATTTTAGATCCTTGTGATAGAATAACCTAAAGATTATAGAATGAGATCATTCCTTATAGTAGTATCCTAAGTTGGGTGTCTTTCATGTCACATCCATGGAACCTTTGTGTATAACACATTACAATGGAGTGTAGATTCATTAGCTTATATTTCTTGATTTATATATAGAATTACTAGAATGATAATTTATAGAATTATCAGTTAGAGATGATAGTGTATATTCATAGAATTGATTTATTTCAGTAGAAAATGAAATTTGTTGATTTACCCTGAATAGAACTGTAGATTCTCGATCTTATCTTAGATAATTAGATAAATACAGTTCAGTACATGCTAAATATCCCAAATCCAAGAGTGTTATAAGTAGGTTACTTAACAACTTAGTTTAAGAGAATAAACTGTAAAAGATTATGTCCCTTATCGTTATACATTTTGATAAGTGCAGTTAAACAAATTAAGTGTTTCAAATCATCTTTCTTAGGACACTATAAGCTATGTTTGCAATTATGGTATTTAACAACATAGTTTGAGAGAATAAACTATAAAAGGATTTTGTCTCTTATTATTATGCATTTTGATAAGTGCAATTAAACAAACTAAGTGTTAAATCCACCCTTCTTAGAAATATACCAATCATATATATGCAATTCTCCCCATTTAGTGATTTAGGATGTAACTATACTAAGAAATTATAATGATTCAGTAAACTTAAATCAGGAGTCAGAATTCATTTAGGTGAATTTTGCACAATAGAGATAAATGGAATCATTACTAGATTTTAGTCAATTTTGGATTTGATGATTTAAAGCATATAGTTATTAAAGCCTTGACATATCGTGAATGCATAAGTTATGTCAGCATTAGCGGAGCGCTTGGCTCACCTAAGGACTCTATTGGCGGAGTGATTGTCTCATCTAAGGACTCTGTTAGCGGAGCGTTCGCTCACCCAAGATTTGTGGGATGTCTTATGACATCGAGTTAATATACATGTGGCATATTTAGATGCATGTGTATAAATTCAGTAGCATACATCACAGTTTTAATTCATTATTTACTCAGTTTCAGTTTCTTTACTGTTTTCTTAATTTTTAGTACTCAGTTTTATTTTACTTTCAGATTTGCACTATTTTAGATTTTTCAACTGTTTTAATACTTTTTGCAGTTTTATTTGATTATTTAGATGTTAAACATTTTAATTATAACTGTTTAAAATAGCTTTTGATGTGTTAGACTCATGTCTAACATGTAGTACTTTTGGGATCTAGCAATTTGCCAAATCTAGAGTAGCTTGTGGAGCAAGATCAGGAAGTGTCACAGGAGATCCATGAGAAGTTTGTGTAGCACTAAAGAACTCTACATCAGTATATATCTTTTCTGTTCTAGTTTATTTTTAGTTTAGATAGACTATTTACTGTTATTTTATTTAAGTAAATTATTTGTAATAATTCTGGGTGTATTTTTTTTTTATTTTCTAAAATAAATGATCTACTTAGCTTCTATGATGAATGATTTGGATGTATGCATTAGCTTATACACTATGTGTTTACTACTACTTGGTTAGCATAAGTGAAATGCCAATAATCATATATATTGGATCTTTATTTCGCTCATAATCCAATATACATAAGTACCCTGCCTAATACTTAAGATAAGAATTTTACACTTATCTTAAGAATTATAATTCAGCTCTCTTTCCTATGGGGTTGAGTCATAACAGCACTTCAGCTCATTTTACTCGGTAGATATTTAGGGGAGGTTCTGTATTTCTTCCCGAGTAATGCACCGTTTTGCTGCCAATTGTTTCATAAATTAACTCTTTTGCGTGCGGCGACGGGATGGGGTGCTACAAGATAATTCCATGTGTATGTGTATAAACTATCGTGAGCTTAATAATCTATCAATTAGGAACAAGTATCCATCACCTCTAATCGATGATTTATTCGATCAATTATCCGACGTTATAGTTTTCTCGAAGATTAACTTGTGGTTAGGCTACCACCAGCTGTGAGTCAAGGATGAAGATGTTGAAAAGATGACGTTCAAGGCTTGCTATAGACATTATGAATTCTTGGTGATATCTTTTAGTTTAACGAATGCACCGTCCATCTTCATGGACTTAATGCAGCGCGTGCTTAAGCCTTTCCTCGATAAATTTGTCATCATCTTCATCAACTATATTTTGATCTATTCGAAAAGTGAAGTGGAGCATGAAGACCACATGCGAACGATACTAGAAGAATTGTGCAAGCATCAACTCTATGCCAAGTATTCCAAGTGTGATTTCTGTCTCGATTATGTGACATTTCTCGGTCATGTTGTCGACGCTCAAAGAATCAGAATTGATCAGAAGAAAGTCAGCGCTGTCCAAGATTGGTCGCAACTAAATTTAGTGACTGACATCTCAAGCTTTCTAGGTTTAGCTGGATATTACGATAAATTCGTCAAAAGGTTCTCTCAGATAGCATCTCCATTGACTCGGCTAACTCAAAAGGCAGTTCCCTTTGAATGGTCCCTTGAATGTGGAGAAGCTTTCTCGAAGCTAAAGCAGACTCTCACTTTTGCTCCCGTGTTAGGCCTTCCTAAAGAGGGATTGGATTTTTGAATCTTCACTGATGCTTCAGGAACGAAGTTAGGATGCATGTTGATGCAAGAGAAGAAGGCTATTGCTTATGCGTCTCGTCAATTGAAGCCGAATGAAAAAAACTATCCAGTCCATAATCTCAAACTTGCCACTGTAGTGTTTGCTTTGAAAATTTGGCGGCACTACTTGTATGGAGTTAAATGCAAAATTTTTACCGATCATCAGAGTTTGAAGAACATCTTCACTCAGTGAGAGTTGAATTGTCGTCAGCGAAGATAGCTAGAGCTAATCAATGATTATGACTTGACTATTCAATATAATTCTTGTGAAGCCAACGTCGTGGCTGATGCTCTCAGTGGCCATGCCTTTCTTTGTTGTATGATCGCCGAAAGTCCGTTATCAGCTAAACAGATAATCATCTCTTCTTTGTCCAATAATATTTGAATTCATTGGAAAGGTCTTACCCACTGCTAATTTCTTGTTATTTCCCCATATTCTTTTCCATATCATTCTTGGATGTCAGAGCATCTCAAATGTTAATTTCAGAAAGGCATTTCTTCTGGCTACTAGTGCGCTAGTTCATTCTATTTGGAAGGAAAGAAATAAAAAAAGATTTGAACATAAATTATGGTATCCCACCACCGACGTTATTTACTTAAAAATAATGATATTAGGCATATCACTAGTTTTTAGAATGGTGCCAGCTCTGAGTCATTCTCTACTGAAAGGCTCCTCGTGTGAGTGCAGTCCTGGTCGATCATGCTGACACTGGACATAATAAAAAGGTCTTGCCCACTTCTTATTCCTCGCTGCATCGAGAGCCTATGATATTTCGAACATCTCTAAAGGCATTCTTGCTTATTATAAAAAAAGTTATTATTAGGGGCTTCTACTGTTTTTACTCGGGTGGCTTTGGTATATTGCAGGGCTTCTTTGAATTTTTATTTGAGAAGTTAATATTGGATGGTGGTGTCGGTTTTGCAAAGTCGAGAAATGGCTTTGATGCAGCAGTATATGGGGTTTGACTGGCTCTATATTTCCTTTTTTTTCTCTCCATTAAGTAAGTGAATACGAACTATGACGAATTTCAACAATTTCATGGCTAGCCTGTTCGATCGGCAGCTTGGGAGCAGCAGACACTAGCGATAGATACTGTAATACAAATATTCTCTTGGATGGCAGCCACTGCTTAACCAGCTGTTTTATTGAAAAAAAGATATGAGTTAAGAATTTCTATAGTTTCCGTAATCCTTTTGCTTTTGCAGTAATATTGTTCTTGCTTAGTTTGTTGTTGGGTGATCTCTCACCGAGTCTTCTTTTCAAGCTCTGCCACAGTGCTTAAATTTGAGTCCAAAACTTGGGATGACAGAAAATTCTCTAAAAAAATGGATACTTCCTCACCGACTGCACAAATGTTTCCAAGTGCTCTCAAAATGGTGACTGCAAGTTTATATCTACGAAATCCTTACAAATTGCTTCTTTATTGCCTTTGCATGACTGCTCTCTGGCTCATTCTAAGAAGCAGGTTATGGGTGTTTTTGATGAAGTTGAATGACACAGTTGGGTTTGATACAAAAAGTTCAAACCATCAGATAATGTGAGCGCATCAAAACTATATACTATAAACAAGAATCAATTATTAAATGAATATAATAATGATTCCTTAATTGCTCAAGTTGTGCTGACATTATTTTATGTGAAAAGACAAAGAATTATTAAATGTAAAATGTGAAAACACATCATATAAATCATTATTGTAGCAAATGTATTCATATAATAATGAAAAATATCACACTTATATCATCATATACACAATCAAAGAAAAAAATTTCTATTTTTTTCTATTTTTTTTGCACGTTTATCCAAATGTATTGTTTAATATTGAAAAATATATATTGAATGCACACAAAAATTTATATTGGATGAACTTTTTTAAATACCACATCAGTAGATCTAAACATCATTTCTCTTTCACATTAGCTAACTTAGATAAGGCAATAAAGAACTCCATATAAAAGCTTTATGCAAACAAAGAAATACCATGGGAAGATCCCGTTATAATTTTTCCATCATATCAACTATTTAATTAAGAAAATCGCTGCTTTTGCCATTTTTGCTCATACAATTTATTCCAAGCAAATTGAATTAGCATCGTGCATGTACCGTATACAAAACTAATTAAAGCATCAAGAATGCTTCGCGGGAAAACAATCATAATTACAGACAACATCCACTCACAAATTAAAAGTTCAGACCCTTAAAAAAACTATTATAGCATGGCATCATTTCCCTTCACTTTTGCTTAGCCTGTTAAGGCCCCATCATGCCCAACTACTCAAGAAAATGCCGCCACTTTAAACCCTGGGAACCGCATATGTCTTCTTCAACAGACTAAAGCAACCTCTCCTACAACTCCCCCTCCATTCATCATCACTCTGAGAGCATGCCCAGTCCCCCTCCTTGGAGATGCATGGGCTTCTTCAGCTCGAAAAGCCGCCCGACTCATCGTTCAACAATTGATCGGGCGGCATCTTGGGTCGGAAATGGCGTCGCCGCCGCCTTCTTCGTGTCTATGGAGAGGTGCTCCTGCATCAAAATCACCACTGATGATGACCGCGAAGACCCTAAGGATCTTCCATTGATCGGAGATGGAGTTAATGGGCATGGGATTTTCGGCGGCTGTTGGGGGAAGAAGGAGAAGAGGAGAGGCGTCTCGTACCAAGAGGAATTGTAAGGGTGTTAAAAGGGTAAAACCAGCATGACTACATAGAAAGTGTGTTTTGTTTCCCGCAACTATGTATCTTTGGTCTATGCTTGCATTTTACTATGTTCCCCTAATGTTAAAAAGGAAGGGATTTTGGTGCAATTGAAACCCAAGAGGGGGCTCTGTATTGTTGTGTAATTAAGATATAAATGTTATGATGTTCTCTTCTGTCATTGAGGATGCTTGGAGATGCAATTTCATGAATAACTGAAGATATTTGAATTGCTATATTTGTTTTTATTTTAGTGACAATATATAACCAATCACTTAAAATATAAGAAACTTTTGTGTATCATTTTAAAAATGTCATCAATTCATCAGAATTAGCTAATGCAAAACTAAAATTAGATGGCCACGGATTTCATTGCACTAAAATCTGTGCAAAAGCTATTAGGAGCAACGAGAAGAATATCATATTTTGAAAGAACACATAAGGCCAAGTGGGGATTTGAGTTCAATAAATACAAATTTAAATTCAAGTCCACAACACTCAATTTTATATGTCAGAGTCAACAAATTTAATCAATTAATAGATACAACAAGAGCATCACCACGCTTTAATCCTGCTAGGTGAGATTGATTACATGAATCTTTTATTTCTTATGTTTGATATCCATATAAGATCTAAGATCTAATACTTGATCACTTTAGACTTAAAAAATATTGACTAAACCACTTCAGAAGTTTATTAGACACAATTTCAAATTTAAAGTTTAAAATTTATTGAGATTCATGAGCTTATTCAAAAATAAAAGAACTCAATTTTAACTTAACTTTAAGATGAATAAGAAAAATTTACTTGTTATATTAAATAATTTGTGAATCAAAATGATTTTTGTCTACATAAATGCATTCAAAATGTATTTATAATTTTTATAAGACAATTCTGAAACTATTTTCGTTATAGATTGAACAAAACTCTCTCTCTCCCTCTCTTGAATATTGATCATAGCTTATGATTATATAAATCATCCTTCATATAAAAATCAGTGATGATCAAAATACTCAAACATTACCCTTAGTATTTCATAGAATCAAACCATGAGCTCATCTCTCCCAAATCAGACAAAATATCTGTGGCGACCAAAAAAATACACAAAAATCTACAGCACCATTATGCTCGCGTGTGCGGTGGACAAACAAAATGCTATGAAAACTCAACAGAAAAGCAAGATGGTCCATGTGGCAAGCCAACACATAAGCCCTGTACTTCTGCTCCCAAACTTATCTGATCGGACATGATGCTAAAACAAAACACTCTAATGGTGTCATCCATCTCAAACATCATGTCCTGAGCTGCTAGTTGAAGGAGGATTACTACTCAAATCTTATATGAGTGTGTGTGTGTGTGCGTGTGTTATATATAACACACCCACACGTACGCACACACACTCATACATATTATTCTCTTAGTCTTTGTTAAGGTTCATGTCTGTATCTAGACCCTACAAACAACAACCAATCCACCGCGCTCATCTCATTATACATAGCCCCCAAAGGAGTCTTAATATCTATATATTAATTGTCCTTGAGACAATGACTCGCAAGGGGCAGCATCTGTGAGAGATAAAGGGGTCCAAGGGAGCCAGGGTGCCCAAGGAGTCCGTTATGTCGCAATCTTCTATCGCAATGTGTTGCACGACTATCACACAGAGGATCGAATTGGCATAAGAAGGTCGGCACTGGGTACCTCTCAAGCCTACTCCAACACTATTGGTGCAAGATATGACCTACATTTTTCTGTGAACATGGGACATCTGCATGAGGCGACACTATTGTATAAGGAAGCCGACTAATCCCAATCTAGGATGATCAGGCCCAATAAGCCCCAATTGATGAAAGTTCCCTCGATATCTTCTTTACATCTATATAGCCATTATTTGGCTTTGTGCACGGGCCACTAATTAGAAATTATTTTCTATATTAGCGTATGATAGTTTTGACGGAGTTAACGATATGGCTTAGAGAATGAACAAAAGTAAGAGTTAACATTACCTCCACTTTGTTTAGTAGTGGATGCCCCCTTTGTCTGTCTGATTGATGGAGCTTTTTATTCTTCAAGGAATTCGTTTTTGATAAGAACGGGGCCACCGAATAGCTTTCATTTGCATTTCCGTTCTCATATTTGATTGATGTGAATTTTGTGTCGTTCGAGATGAGGGCAGAACCTAAAGTTAGCTTTCAAATTTATTAGTTGTGTAATTGCACATCAAAGTTTCAATTGCCTAAACAACACTTGTGCTAAAAATACGCATTGGTAAAAGTTTCCTCCAATTTGTTTTCTTTTAACTTCAAATAAAAAGTAAATATGTGATCGGCAAAAATTGAATCTATTATGTCATAATAAATATCGAGTCTTAACCACTAATTTATGACATGAATGTACAGACATATACATATATAACTTCTTGCAAGATGTCGACCATACCAATTTAGGTTTTAAATATTAAGTCAAATTCTTTAATATTTGTATGAATTCCATGGGTTTCTAAAAGAGAAATACAACTTGGATTTTAAACCTAACTTCACTTAATGCAATCTTGCATTTCTGCACTCTTGCATTTCTTTGGTAGCCTGCCTATTTTGCAGATTTAAGTGCACTTTTTTGGAAATGAGGAGGTTTGACAAATGCGGAACAAGCGGGTATTTGTTGAGCAAATCACACAATGAATCACAGAAAAATCACAAACAAAAGTAATTCACAGACAAGACAAAATTTGCGTGATTCGATGCGAACGAACACATATGTCCACAGGAAGATGAGATGAGAATCTTTCACTATAGGAGCAGAGATTATAATTTCTGGGGTTTTGAAAACCCTTACCCAAGCCTCAATGGAGCTCTAGCCACCTCCAAGATCAGCTTCCACACACACAATTGCAAAAAAATCGGAGTTAACCCTAAAACGGGCTAAGAACGAATTTATAGGTCCCTCAAAGCAGACCTAAAAATACGCGGGTGCCTGGGCGTCCAGGCCTAGGGTCTACTTCTGCTTCACGGACGCCTGAGCACGCTTGAGCGCCAAAGTTTCTGTCTAGCAAGCGCCTGGGTGTGCCTGAGCTAAGCGCCCATGTTTTTGTCTGGAGGGCGTCTAGGCACGCCTGAGCGCCCAAGCCCCTAATAAGCTCCTTTCAAAACAACACACTTGCTCCTCAATTTACTCATCATTCTTTTACATGAGTGACTACTGAAAAGATTGGTTGCATCGAGTTAAGAATCTAGTCTGCATTTTAAGTATTTGTATTCTTGTTATGTGTTTGGTTTGGATTATTTGAGCTTAGCTGTGACCAATTCTGTCTTCTTCTTTAATTCATGAATCAAACAATGACATTAAGCCAATTACAAGTATCTGTTGCGATCCATTCAATATTTTGTCCTTGTACTATGATTTTTCGCTTGAAGGTTTTTTGTCGCTTGATATTATGAGGTATGGAGGATATGTTTTCTCATTAATTTGATATTTTTGGTTTTATTTTTTTCTTGGAAAATTTAAGAGCTCAAGGCTCAATTGTATTCCAAAATAAGAAGCAATAAATTTGTACAATATTCATGAGCAGGGACAAAAGGAAGAATAAAATACTACAAAATAATTAGATCTTAAATGCAAGCAATCCCTAGAAATTGAACCATAAAGCAGTAGAGAACAATTCATAGAGAACAACAGCAGCATACAAAAAAAAAGATGGTCCAATGCAAACTGATGGATTATCAACATTTTAACAGCTACCACTTATCCTGTAAAATCTCAAGATTGTTACCCAGCTTAATTTTAGCTTAACCATATCTTAGTTAAGTTCATCTCGCCATTAGAATCAGACCCTAAAGATTTGGAGCAATTTGGAGCTCAATTAAATATTTTGGATCATTTTAACATTTAATTAATTAGAAAAATTGAGATTTTTAATTTGACCTCGAAATCAAAATATGACTTCGCCGTTGCGATCGTCACCCCCAAATTAGCTATGGGTGATGTTTTGGACGCGTTTGGAAGTCGTCGAATTTTCATGAATATTTTAATATAACTAATTACCCCGAAAATTAGCGTAATTAAATAATCATCGGAATCGAATTTCGACTTTGCCATTGAATTCTTCACCCCCAAATTAACTATGGATGAATTTTTGAAATTTTTCAGAGCGCGTTTATCAAACCTGAATTTTTGATAAATCAAAAATTAGAAAAGATATAAATATTTATTTCCTAATTTCCTTTTTCCTTCTTTTCTATTATTTTTCTGGGCTGCCCATCCCACATTTGTCGCCCCCTCTCCATATCACGTAAGCAACAAGGCATGGTCTCCCATGCCTTCCCTTCTTCCCTAGCTCATGATGGCTTCCCCCCTTCATTCTCCTCCTATAAATGAAGCTCAGCCCCCTTCCTCTCTATTTTACTGTCAAGTTAAAGCTGAAGCTCCCTCTCTTCCCCTCTATTGCTAAGTCTTGGGCTGAAAAAGAATAAGAATAAGTCATTCTTCTAAGCTTTCCAAGTCTTCTTCCTTCATTTCTTGTAAGGCTAAGGTACCAATTTGCTCCTCTTTCTTATCTTCTTCATGTTATTATTATGCTTGTTTATATCTTTAGAAATCCATGGTTGTGTATGGAAGCCATTGAGGTTCATAAAGGCATCATATTACTTGAAAATATCATGCTCTATTTTTCATCTATTTTGTATACCTAAACATTTAACTCCATCGCTTGTATAGCTAGGATAATCCATTTGTGCCGATTTTGATATCGATGAAAAGGTATTGGAAAGACCTTTCCATCGATATATGGTGCCGCTTATGGAATGCTCTGAATGGAGAGTATTTGAGCTTGAAATATGGCCCTTCACAGTTTTCGCACAGGCGAAATTACCGTCGGGCGCTACAGCACGCCGTAGCGCCCGAAGCTCAAATAGTTTCTGCTGCAGCGCGCCGCAGTGGGCTGCAGCGTCATTTCAGAAAAAAAAACATATAAAATCAATAAATAAACTAATTGAACAGTAACCCGCAAGTTAAACCGCTGCAGCGCGCCGCAGAGTGCCACAACGTCATTTCTGGAAAAATTATAGAAAATCAAGAGAAAAGTTAATTGAAGTCACACGAAAGTTTGACCGTTGCAGTGCACCACAGTTGGCTGCAGCGTCGTTTCTAGAAAACTATATGAAATCAAAAAATAAATTAATTGAACAATGTTTCCGCGAGTTAATCCGCCAGAGCGCGCCGCAGCGCTGCGCTGAAAGCGCTGCAGCGCGCCGTAGCATCCAGCTCTCGGATTGGTCCCGCCGTAGCGCGCTGCAGCGCACCACGGTATTGTTTTCCGTTGTAGCGCACCGCAGCGCCTGAAAGCGCTGCTGCGCGCCACAACGCTGTTTTCCGCCACAGCGCGCCGCAGCGCCCAAAATCATCCAGAACTGTCCAGAATTGGCTGAAATGACCAAAACTTCACTTTTTTTGCATTTGAAGGTCCCTATGACCATAGCGGGATTGAATTATTTCAAATTTTATGTGAAAATTAAATTTGAAAGATTATCCTTTATAATATGAGCTTAAAATCTCTTATAAAATTTTGTGCCAAATATTAAAGAATAGGATCCTTGAATGCTTGTATTGGTTAAGTAGGTCTTAATAACTAAATTGTATGAACCTAAGTCTTTTAAAATTGTAATCAAGTGCTAACCCCTTTAGTTTGATTTAGAATTTGGTTAGCCTTAATTACCTTCTAATTTATGTCATTTTACATTCCTATTACTTTCATGATATTATGATGTATATTAGAGGACTTTAATAATTATTTGGACACCTAAATGTGCTTAAATTGACATTAAACTATAAGTGAATATAAGAACCTTGAGAACTTGATTAAGTAGATGATACTTAATCTAAATCTAAAATTTGACATCAATAATATACCAATAATATATTGATTTGTCATTGACCTTTAAATTAACCATTGGTCTTAATTTTGGTAAGGCTAGGGATTAAATCATAACTTATCTTAATTAAGATCTAAACTTTAATCAAGTAACCTTAATTGAAAGATAAATTCAATTGACATGATTCCAATAATGTATATAATTTAACATTAATCTTAAATCATTGAATTAGAAGTGCTAAGGTTAATAATAAATTCGTGTGATTGAATCATCTGAATCTAAACTTTGGATCTTTAATTTTCTCTTATATAAGACTATTAACATAGAATAGATAATAAAATTATAATGATTTATGAACCGATCTAACTCTAAAATTAATGTCTTTGATTTCATCCCATAATTATATAGTAGAGTATGATCAGATGGATTTATTTATCTGATCTGATCACTTTAATCCAAGTCTATTAAGTAAATCTTAAATGTTAACTTAAGAAATAGAAGAGTGAGATCTCAAGGGTCTTGCTCTAGGATTTTTTTTGAAATACTTAAAGACCTTAAATATTGATATATTGAGGTAGGAAAAACTTTGTAACTTATTGAGGTAGGAATCTTAGATGATCTTTCATAATCTTATATATTGATCTTGACACCTTGTGGTAGGAACCACCTAAAGCACCTAGAATGGAACTTCCCATTTATGGTAAAAATTCTTATTGAGTGATCTTTTTTATCACACCCTTGGAGCCTTGTGTGAGACTCACCAATTTATAGTAAGGATTAATAGCTTTAATGAATAATTGTTGATTAAATAGAATTTTCTGAACCCAGATTATTGGTGGGGTATAGTATGGTATACCCATAATACTGGATTATTTTAGTAGTATTCATGATTGGTTGATTTACTCCAATATAAACTTATAATCAGGTGTTATCCTGAGGGATTAGACGAATACAGTCTTGTTAGAGTAAATCTTCCAAGACTAAGAGTGTTATAATTAGTAAACAAGAACCTTAGTTTGAGATGTAAACTACGACCAGATTCTGCCTCCTATCGTAGTGCGCTTCGATAAGTGCAGTTTAAGTAAACTAAGTATCTCAAATGACTTTGCGTAGAACACTAAGTATGCTTGTAATTAGGTTATTCAACGGCTTAGCTTGAGATATAAACTGTGACAGGGTTTTACCTCCTATCAAAGTGCCTTCGATAAGTGTAGTTTAAAATAAGCTAAGGGTTGAATCCACCTTTCTTAGAAATATACTAAATATGTGTATACAACATTTCCAACTAATAATTTTTAAGTAAACTCTCAACTTTAACTAATTATCAAACTAGAATATAGGAGTCAGAATCCTTTATTTTGATAGGATTCTGCACAATAGAGACCTTGAATACATTATTGGATTTTAATTTGGATTTATCTCATAAAGCTTAGAAGCATGAGCATGAGCATAAGCATGATGTTTAAGTATCAGTGATGATGTATGAGTATCAGTGATGATTTATAGGGTTACGGAATATTACATACATTGACTAGGGAAATTTCAGGATGCATCGGCATCGCAGTTCCCAACTGGATGTATGTATACATTGGACCGTACGACTCATAGCAGTTCATTGATATTTTGATTGCATATCAGTAGCATACAGTATTGTGGTATATTTAGATGCACAATTTCAATGGCATACAGCATAGTTTTACATGCTATCACTCAATTTCAGATCTTTTACTATTTTTGTTTACTTTCAGTATTCAGTTTCTAGTATAGTTTTACTTTACTTTACTTCAGTTTTGTACAGTTTTATGCCATTTTATACCTTCAGTTACTTTACAGTTTTTCTCATACATTGTGTTTGGAATACTGATAATCCCTACGATTGGGGTACTTTTGGGATCTGACAATTGCTAGATTTTGAGCAGTATACTGGGCCAGGTCAAGAGGATACTCAGGAGGTTTAGGAGGAGCCCATGGAGCACTAGTGGATTCTTTCCCAGCTTTACTTTTCTGCTTAGTTTATTTCAGTTCAGTACTTAGCTTTTATGTTTTTATTTCATTAAACTGTTTGTAATAATTCTGAATGTATTTTCTTTTTTTTTCTGAGACGAATATTTTATACAGCTTTTGTGATGAATATTTCTGGATATTTTCTTTAAACTTTCGCACTCTGTTATATACTACCTATCTTTAGTATTGTGATGTTATCAGTATATTGGAAATGCTGATATCTTATATATATATATATTGGATTTCTCATATATTTTACATCCAATATATGTATTAGTTTAATACTTAAGATAAAGATACTACTCTTATCTTAAGTATTAGCTCTCAATCCTCCTTGAGGTTGAGTCAGCAGCCCTTCAGATGAGTTTGGTTTCAGCCGTTCTGGGAGACGGGATATTCCTCCCCGAGTGGCGCGCCGCTTCGCCGCCAATCTGTTTTACCTTTTTGCGCGCGGCAACGGGGTGGGGCTCTACATATCCAATAAAGAAACGTTCTGCAGTCAAAATCAACCAAAGAGGGAGAGCCATAAGGAATATAGGTTCCCAAACATCAACCAAATGATTCTAATTGCAATTGAAGACAGAAGCATCCTCGCAATAGAGAGGCAACAGTAAAACTAGAGAGAGATGAGTAAGAAATTATTATGAACTTAGAGCTCAAGTGTCTCGTAGAAAACAATAGGTCGTTGAACGCCAGGTGGTTGAAAAACCTTATATCCGATATCATAGTATCCTGTTCATGTCTAAGAAATAAGTGTCTTGCCATCCAAACTTAGCAACATATTCTTTAAGGTGGTGGGGCATTCGTAAGGCTTTTTTGAAATTCTCCAATTCCTTTTCTGCCAAATGAAATAAGAATCCATTCCAATCTTGAGAGGTTTGGCATTCTTGTTCCTTTCTTGCCAATTTGATGATCACATTGTTATGCATGCGCTTGTGCTTAACTTGACCTTACATGAGTGCACCACGTATGTTTGATCATGCATCTTTGCCGTTGAAACAGAGCACTCGACGCTTATGTGTGCTTAAACACCGAAGCCTAGAGAAATGCTGAAGTCTCCTTGCATAATTCTCGTGCCAATTGAAAAAGCACCTACACCGAAGTGACATGGATAGAAGCTCCATAGCCCACTACCCAGTTAGCTTCTTAGCAACAATAGTGAGAGCTGTATAATCATATTAAGAAATTAAATAAAATAAAGATAAAGTATTTTTATTTATCATAAAATATCTTCCATCACAAATCAAAGTCATTCAATTTAATATTCATTATTAGAGAAATAAAATATAAAGTAAAAATAAACATAAAAAATTGGTGATCCTCAACTCCAAATCAAAGGCACTATCCAAAAGCATATAATCTTTCTTATTGACTCATGAATCAAGAAAACTAAAATGAATTAGAATTATTTAATTATGGGATAATTAAAGATAGTGCATTAATTAAAATTGGCAACCGCGAAATATAAATTGGAGAAAATCTTGCAAGAGCAATAAGGGGACCATCAAATTGTCAATAAAAACAAGCTTCACGTGTAGGTCACAAAAAATGCATTTTAATTAAAAGCTTACAAAAGTATATTTTGCTTAGCATGCCAAAGTTACTTCTTCTTTTTTAACTGAACTTTTCATTTGGGCATTCGAAATAGACAAAAAAGGGGCGTTTCTCAAATTTTATAAAATACAACCATACACAACCCTCTTGACACATATTTATACAAATTCAATTTTTCATACAAAAGTAAACCAATGAAAAACACAGCTATTTTAAGACATTAATTTTCTTTTGAGGAGCATAACAAAAATGCATGTCAAGGGATATTCAATAAGGGCATTAATAATGAAACTCTAACACATTGTGTCTGGAATACTTCTGGTAATCCCTACGATCGAGATTTGACTACTGAGAGTTATTGAAGCAAACACGAAAATATACCAGCACAAACAAAAGTAATCATATCACAAACAATCGCAAGCACACAAACGTACGAACACAAAGATGTACATGAAAAACTTAAGAATGTGATAGATCATAAAGCCACACAACTATAATGAAATCCACTATCAAAGATGGTGAATACAGAGTTACATAGAACTTATCGAGTAATGGAGGAAGAGTGAAACGTGCCTTGAGATTCTCTTCTCCTTCTCCCAGATTTCTCCTTCTTGTCCTCATTATAGAGTTAATGATTTTCAGCCACCAAAGAGCTCCCACATAAATTAGCGCTCACTCAATCCTAACATAACATGTTAGCTTTTATATGGGACAAAAAGCAAACTCCTAAGTACCCTAAACAGCCTTAAGGCAAGTTATTGTCAGAGCTGGAATTTCCATAGGAACCTAGGCGTCTTTGCCTTGCTGTTTGTTGGACGCTTGACTTGTTATCTCTAGGGCACCCGAGGAGCCCCGGGCTTCCTTTATGCTCTCCTTTTGGGCGCCCAAGGGCGCGCCTATACGCCTGTCTTGATGCTGGTTGTTGAAGACTTACCTCGGAACCCACCAGGACACCATTTGTTTTCCGATGATAATTTAATTAGTCTCTACACCATAACACATTGATGTATCTGTAAATCTTCAAGTGAAGAAGCATAAGGTAAATAAGAAATGCATATATATATATATATATACACATTAAAGTCTATGGATAAGTTGTTCTCATTAAGAACATTATTTTCACAACCTGCATGTATAGCATAAAAGAGTTATGAGGAACCTCAAATAAAAGATATTGCATGCATATGTGGAGAACCAAATTTAATTAAGAAAGTATTTAAAATCTAAAAAACTTATATTACTGGCTACAAGAAAAATGTAGTACTATATGATATTATTTATTAAAATGTTATATAGGAATGTTTGATTTCATTGGAAAAAATAATATTCACATGAAAAACTTAGTGACAGTAAATTATAACGCCTCGGTGCTAGATTAGGTATTCCAATTCAACACTTAGTGTTACCGTAGTACTTAAGAGTGGATTAATATGAACTAATCTACTATTAAGTGCTATGTATACTAAAAATCTATGAGATGAGAAAAATAAATGCATAAGCGTGTAATAAACATATACATATTTATCATTCTAACGATACTTATAAAGAAAAAAAATATTCATCATAGAAAAAAAAAAAGAATATCCAGACTTATATAAGTTATACAAATTATTTATAGACGAAATTGCACTTGTCCTCATAGTTGCATAAAATAATATAAAACAGTCTTCAAAGTTGCTCTTGCTCCTCTAATCCAATTCCTAGCTCGCACATTAAATCACTTTCAATTTTCTGATCTACCATGCCAATAAAAAAAAAATATGATTATACTTATTAAGTATAAGTACATTTTAGGGTTGAATGTCTTATTTTTCTTATGGATATTATATTTATTAATTTACAATTAATTTGAGCAGTGGACAAATGCAAAATATGTTACTTAAAAAAAGCAGGTATATAAGTATAAGTATGCATATGAAAATAAATATAAAAAAATGAATATGTTAAATTTAATATTTGTTGAGTAACTGTAAAAATAATATAAATAATGTAAGTATAAAATTGTATAAAAAATGTATTGCAGTAAATTAAAAAAAAAAAACTGAACTATAAAGTATGAAAATAAAAGTATATAAAGTGATTTCAGTCTCTAGGACTGAAAAAATTATAAAGCACAGTTTGTAGATTGTATACAGTAAAATTCATATACAATCAATGAAATCATGTTATAATGCAAGTTACATTTTATTTATATTTTTTTAATATGTTTTGTAAGCACATATAAAACAAATAAAGAGTTAGGTACGTCTCACTAACTGTATGTAGCCGGGTCTCATGGAAAATATTCATACTCTTTCTCTAAGATATGTATAGTATCTTGATCTCTCAATTGTTTACCCTAGAATAAACAATGTATGTATATATTGATTCACCTAGAGTTAAATTGTAACAACTCATAGTTGTTACTTGAATTTCTAATCATCATATTAGCTTAAGAATCTTTCCATTAGTGTTAAAATAATCTTAAGACCAAACCCTGAAGTTTTGATAAAATTTGGAAGTCATCTGAGTGAGATGAATATTTTGATCAATTTAATTAATTGGAAAAATAAAATAAATATTTAGACATCCAATAAAAATCTAACTTCATTTTTGAGTTCCTGATACCCAAATTAGCTAAGAGTAAAATTTTAAAAAAATTTGGAGATCATTTGATTATTGTTTGGAAGTTATTAAAATAGCAAATTTAATTAATTAATTAATTTATAAATAATTAAATTTTAGTCGCTAGGATCACTGTTTGGACGACGTGTGATTCGCTGTCCCAGACAAAACACGGGACAGTCGGATCGAGCGATCAGGGTCGTCCCGTGGTTCTGCTACGTTGATCAGACGCCATCCATTGATCGGCTGCCAAATTTAATCAAAACTGTGGATGAGGATTGGACGGTCCAGATCTAATCCTAACCGTCATCCACAAAGCTAAGGCCGAAGCAGAGTTCCACTTTCTTGCTAGACTCGCCCTAATATCTTGTTTGGCAAAACAAAGAGCGAGCGCAGGTGTTGCCTAGGATTGCGATAGGTACTTCTTTTTCCAACTATCGTGAGCCGATTGATCGGATGAAGCCTTCAGACGGTTAACGAGAGGTACTCATTTTTTTTGAAATTCTTATCTTTGATTTGAAATGTTTGGTTTCGTTTGTCAATTGCAATTACCTTAGAACCGTGTGTATCAATCAATTGGGCTCGGATGAGCACAATTGATCTACTATCATCCCAAGACTGTACTGTGTTGTACAGTACTCGAGGCGAGTATCCATGGGGCGGGCCATTGGCACCCAGTCCATGACTAGGGGTTCACCATTTTGCTAATAAAAAATATAGAGAGAGTGAGAGATAAAAGATAATAAAAGCCTATATTTTTATGAAAAATCCTTCATCACTTTGCTAATAAAAATTTTACACACTAATTTACAAGATATTAATTTAGCAAAGAAAATAGATATCCCCAATATTTAAAGTATATTTATATATGTTGATTTAATTACATGTTCTTTGCTCAACTTTGAAATTTGCAAATGTCATTGATTTGATTATATACTTATTAACCTTTCAAATTTCATAATTTAAGTATATTCTTTTCATTTGAGATACTGTAAAAAATAGATAATAGATCTTGAATGAGTAAAAATGAGATTTCGATAAAGTTATTCACAATCTGTACATAATATATATTTATGTTTAGAATGTGGCTAGTTTGCTATTATCCTACTTTGGAAGATATATGGATACTATGACTATGCCTATGATAGGGCTAGCATTAGTGAAAATACATATGTTATGTTATAACACAAATTATGATAATCAAGCAGATGTGCTTGATTCCTCAAGGTTCGATAATTGCCCACTCAAATGATGTTATTATTATTTATATATTTTAGAGATAGAGATACAAATTTTTGATGAAGTATAACTTACTTATGACAATTTACTTTTATTATTATCTCCATTATTGTTCATTGTTAATTTATAGAAAAAACTACAATAATCCTCAAAAAAGAAAAGCTTGTCTCGTCAATCCTTATTACTTTGTATACCTATATTTTGCAAATTTAATTCCAAATTTTTCGCTTATATATATATATATATATATATATAAAGTAATTAATGATATCCAAAAGTACTTAGAATTTTCTCTAACAGGTGTTCAACCAGGGCATTTTTGTTGTAAATGTCAGGTTATGACAATGTTGATGAACTGGAACAGTACTGAATAATCAACCACTGCACTTTGATTTTTTTGTTTCTTCCTATTTTTAAATAAAAAAGAAAAGCATATTCTTACAATTATTGCTATATATAAATAAAAGATATTTTTCTTATTTTTAAATTAATTAATTAATTATCTATAATGCTTATGTTATTATTCTAAAATTATGATTGTAATCATCAGTAAGTCAATCAAAGTCACCCCAATCTCTGTACCTCTACTAAGAACTAGGATTGGGGATGTCACTATACATACCATGATACTCGATAAATCTTAAGCCTAAATATTTTCAAAATAAACATATTTTAGCGAGTATGAAAATGCAGATTATGATACTAAATAAATCCTAAATCTATATATTTTTCATAATAACCATATTTTAATAAGTCTGAAAATGTAGATCATGATATTAGATACTCTTAATATTTAGATATTTTTAGAATAAACATAATTCAGTCAACCTGAGAATATGAATTTGGATACTATATAAATTTAGAGTTCGAATATTTTCATAATTTCTAAATAAGAATTAGAAAAGTCATAAAAAGTTAATAAGGAAGACATAGCATAACTAAAACAAATATCACTTTTATAATTAATTATTTTGTAAGCTTTTGATATTACATTACATTGAGCCTGAATTTCATTAAGAAAGCTTTAAGATTTTTGAACATGAACTATTAAATAGAAATAAAAAGAGGGTTTATTATGGGTGTATTAGTATGTACAGACACTTTAATCCAAAGTATGCTATGGAGTGATAAAGAGACTACACATATCTTAGAGGGGGAGTGTATGGTTATATGGGAACCTCACAAATTTAAATGGTCAGCAGACATGTCTAGCTCCTCACTTTGTTCTAATTGTGCCCATAGATCAAATCAATAAAATAATATAAATAAATATATTAAATTGCATTTAGTGTTTGTGTATAATTTTTAAGAACTATATAATTCAGATTTCAAGTAAAATCCTCAGGAATTGTATAATTCAATTTAGATTCAGGTAAAGCCCTTAGAGACTGTACAAATCAATTCAATTTAGTTACATCCTTTAGTCATTTTCTTACTTTCAATTTTAGTACAATTACTTTCAGTTAGTCTTACGTTTAGTTTCAACTCAGTTTATAGTATAGTTTTTCAGTTACTTTCCAATCTTCTTAAGCATATATATACCTTATTTAGTGATATTTTATGCTTAATTATTCAAAATTTTGATTTAAAAATAATTAAAAATTATTTATATTTCAAAAAAATATATGAAATTTGTAGTATAATTATATAAAATTTACCTTCTAAATTTGGACCTTTATTTTGATAAATTTCAAACCCATTTAAGAATAAAATCCAAAATTTTAATTAAGATTTTATTAATAACTACTAAGTCAAATTAGGTCTCATGATAACCTAGGGTTCTACAAATTATTAAGCATGAAAGCTCGAAAAAAAAGGTGCAAATTGGAGAATGAGTAGCGTTTAGTAGACTTCTAAGAGAGAAGGGTGGCATGAATAAACCAAACCCATATTAAAAGGAGATGAAGTAATCTATTAATATTTATGTAAAGTTATATACGTATTTTAAAGCTAAGCTATTAATAAAGTAATAAAGTAATATGATCAGAGTAAGAGTACTCCTAAGATGAGTGACTTTTTGCTAAGTTATATTCTTAAAATAAAATTATAATAACATTAAAGATAATGAAGAAGATACATTGGTTCTTAAGAATTTGGAATGTTGCACATGATCATTAATACATAAAGAGTAGTAAGCTACGACATCTTATTACTGCCCATTATTCCACGTATCACATGTATTTTAAAAGAATCTAAATTCTTTTGGTTTTGATTAACTTCAATTCCTTCAACTATTTAAGTATATCCATTAAAATTTTGATTGTCCAAAACTGTATCTAAGTTTAGCACAATAATATTGAGCATGCACCGGCACCTATTGTAGCTTGTCCCTCTCCATCTGTCAATAATTCATCTCACCTTAATGATTTTTTTTGCTATCGATGTTCAGTAACAAATGGTTTAATCACTTTATGAAAATATACTTTAATGTCAATCAATATATGTAAGAATGTTTGAAGATGAATCCAATATTGGGTTATTAGTATTACACAAGTAAATCAAAATTTCCAAGCCCACCAAAATCACACATACTATCGAGCATGAAAGGCAAGAGCCTGCATCCACCCTCAAGAAAGGCAGAATTTTAATTTTAAGAGGTCCCCAAAAATATTACAGTATAAAAATGTAAATATAACAACTACCTTCAATGATGAAAATAGCTTAACCATTCATACATGGAGTCAATGTATATACTTCATTACTCAGGTCTACCCGTAGTTAACCAAAAATTGCCAAAGCCTCTTCTGTTTTCACAACCCAAAAAATACAATTTATAGATACAAAATAATGCAAATATTTTGAAACTAAACTTTCATTGCAGTTCTGATATAAAGTGAGGGCTTTCACTCACTCGTGCATCTCAGCAGATTTTAGTTTCACTGCTATAATTTGATCATTCTTTCATTCTTAGTTTTCTAACAACTCGAGGCATTTATCCTTCCGTTTTCTCCCCATTCCTGCCTTCCTCCTTTCTTCATTTCCTAACAGTTAATGCTTATAAGCCTGTTCACATCTTATGGAATGTGTATTTGCACATTGTTTCTTTCATCTCTCTGTGCTTGAGTAAGAAAAACTCCCATTTTCCCCTCTCAGAATCTCCATGATCTGAGAAGGCTCAATGGCTTCCCACACACAAGCGCCCTTGCCTCGTGGAATGCGCCTCTTCGAACTTCTTGACCAACAGCAAGAGCCATTGCTTCTCGAAGTCTACCTCTTGGATAAAGGCCATTCATTGAGAACACGCAAATCAGATCATACAGTGCTTAAATGCTGCTGGCCAATTGATTCCTGTAGGAATTTGATAAATTTCAGCAGCTATGGATTCAATTGGAGGAGAAGGAAATGCAAGGCATTGCTATGCCGTAACCTATTCAGACGAGCTCTGAATTTTCATATCATAACTCCAGAAAAAGGAACAAAAAAGGCTTTGGCTTGTTTTCCTGGAAAGAGTGAAGAGCCCAAGCTGCAGCTAAGTCCAGTTTCAATCCTTGAGTTTCTCTCTGATGAAGGCTGCCCTTTACAAAATCCTTGTGCGTTTCTTCAATCCTTGTAGTGTTTCTTTGTTTCCTATTTCTGTTTATTTCTACAAGTGCAGAATTTCTTCATTCCTGCAATATAGCTTCAGGCTCAAGCTTAAACTCAGAGAAGTATGAAAGCAACAGTAATGCCTTGTTTCAATCAGAACGGCTTCTATTGCAATGTGTAGAAGAGCTCGAGGAAAGCATTTTGGAATCGCATGAAGCTTTTGGCCAAAGACAGGTCTTTTCCCTGGAAAAGCAGAGGGGTAATGTGTCCAGACTTGAACAGTTGATTGAAGTGCCTTTTCATTCCAGGACTGAGCGGAGCTATTTTCAATATGAAAAGAAAGAGATTGGAAAACAGATTGAAGAATTCATCTTTGAGAGTATTAAAGAGGACTGTGTTTCTGAGATGCTTTGTCCTGATTAACTACTGTGATATTTTCTCACAATTTTTATTGTACATTCTTAGCCTATTTTGCCTGTGACTATTAACAAATGACTAGTACCTTTGAGACTGTCACTCTAGGAATAAAATGAGCAAAAGAAAGAGACTGTGGACTCAGCTCCCTCTAGGAGGCTGAGACGGGCCCATACTGTTTCGTCTGCTTTTTCTGTGTAGTATCAGTATAACTTACCAAAAACTAATGGACAGTGAGCAGGTAAGGAGGAAACTGAAGGGAGCTTTTTATTCCCCTTAAGTATACTTCATATGCTCGCAAAAGCATCTTAATGATGAGTTTTGCGTGATGACAGATTATTGTCAAGAAAAAATATTTGTAGTTGTTTCTTATTAGCATGTGAACCTTAGTCCAAAAAAGCACTCTTATCCTTAAATCACTGCCACAATGAATTGTATCATCGTTTGAACAGCATTGAGAAAGCGTTTCACGGCAGAGGGCTCACGCTCTATTTTACTGCCATTCAGCAGGAAAATAGAAACAAATGATCAAATAACTATGCTGTCAAAAATAGGACCTCAAGAGTTATACTGATGAACAGAAATTATCTTTTAGATGTGCAGTGTAGGAGCTGCTGCAGAGCATCCAAAATTAGCTATTGAGCCTTTTGGCACCTGATGTTAAGCTGCTTTTCGGTAGTAATTGCCGCAGGGGTTAAAGCTGTTTATGTAAGAGCATATCAATTGTACTAATTCAAGGATTTTAGTATATGCTATATCCAGAGATTTTTTAAATCTAACAGTTAAAAATGAAGCTTTCTAAAAATTGTGAATTTTATTTTCTTGAAATATATAATTTAATTCTATGATAGAAAAAATATTCTTCAATCCATTTAAAATTAAAATTTTCGCAGAGCTTGTTGGATTATTATCTTTCTAAAAGGAATCGGTGTTTGAGAAGTCACCAAAATACTTTTTTTTTCAAGAGTTTGTATATTATTAAATTATAAAATCCGAAGAAGTGAAGAAATAATACCCAATCCTTCATAGTTTATATGTATAAACAAGTCTTTCATATTATTCTTAATTTTGTCTCGCTCATATTAAATTTTTCAGCAATTTTTTAACATAGTTCTTATAAGACAACTTCAGATTTCATGCACTTATTTCCTTATTTATTCTCATCCCAAGAATTTGCTTGGCCGGCCCAAAGTCTTTTATGTCAAACTCTCTTGACATCTACTATTTCAGTATCTTTATCTCTTCTATATCCGATTCTACGATCAACATATCATCCACATATAGCAAAAAAATGATATAAGAGAACTTACACTGCTTTATATAGCAACAGTGATCTGTCTGGCACCTCTTGTACCCGAATTTGTCGATTCTCCTATACCATTGCCAATATGCTTGTTTCAAACTATAGATGCTCCTCTTGAGCTTGCACACAAGCTCTGACTTACCTTTTTTTTGAACCTTGTACCCCTCTGGTTGTTGCATGTACAACTCCTCTTCCAGATCTCCGTGAAGAAATACGGTCTTTACATTCATTTGCTACAAGTGCAAATCTTCAACTGTAACAATATTCAACACTAGTCTGATAGCAGTCATCTTTCCAATTAGGACGAAGATCTCATTGTAGTCAACTCCATGTCACTGTTGAATACCCTTTACTACAAGTCTCGCCTTGTAGCGCTTGCTTCCATATGGTTCTTCCTTCAGCCGGTAAACCCGATTGTTCTGAAGAGCCTTCTTTCCAACTGGTAAAACTGCCAACTCTCATGTCCCATTTGATATGAGTGATGCCATTTCATCATTCATGGAAGTCTCTCAAATGATTAAATCATCCACCTTAAGCTCCTCTTCAAAGCTTTATGGCTCACCATCATCCGTTAACAACGGATAAAATAAGGAAGGAGAGTACCTCTGTGATGGACTAGTGACTCTTGTGGATCTCCATAATATGGGTGTTTGTAGTTCAATTTATTTAACACCCTCATGGGAGTCTTCCCGTACACGCTCCTCTGGCTCAACGTTGTCATCAACTTCCATGTGTCGGGGCTCACCATCTGAAGCAACATTTGAATCAGTTCTGACTTCAAAATAGTCCTTATATATCTCACTTTCATTAAAAGTGACATCTTTACTTCTAAAAACCTTTTGATTCTGATTATCCCAGAATTATAGTCGAAGCTCGCTTACATCGTATCTAGTAAATGTGCACTTGATCGTATTTGCATCATACTTGCACCTAGATCGTGCATCAATATGCGCATAGGATGAACAGCCAAATTCTTTGAGGTGGTTCAGTTTCACATCCTTTCCATTCCAAGCCTCCTCGGAAATCCCTTCATTAAGGGGTACGGAAGGTCCTCAATTTATTAAGTGCACTGCTGTGCTAACAGCCTCGACCCATAACTATTTTGGGAGACCTGCATGCTGTGGTGATTTGTCGCTGGGTCAGCTTAGCTAATCCAGCATTAAGTACTCACTCCCAAGATCATATTGGGGTCTAGTATAATAGTTTATTTATAGGCATATAAAATACACACTTTTACATTCATTGCAACATTCAAAAATATCAGAATAATAAAGAAAATATATTCATTACAAAGATAATAACTATTTTACAAAATTTATTACATACTAAGCAAAGATTTAAAAACTTTAAGAAAATTAGATACTTGATCCAGTGATTGTTCATGAACTGTCATATATATATATATATATATGACAGGGGGAACCAAGATAAAAAAAAAGAAAAGAAAATATTTAATTAGACATAAAAGTCTAAGTAAAGTTTGTAAGATATCAAAATTTGAATATAATATTAAGCTCATAATTCTTCATGAGAAGCATATACAAATAAAATGTGATATTTAAGTATGATATGCTTGCAAAATTATCAGGATATAAATGCAATATGCATATTTAAGATATGTGCTCATTCTGAAAAAAATACAATAATACATAATATTTATTCTGTTGGATAAAATTATAAAATAATCGAGTAGTTAGATACATCTATATAATTATTTGAGATGTGAGTTCCTGACTAACTATACATTCCCCCTCAAAGGCTATGTGCAGTCTCCTTATTTCTTTAGATATCAACATGTCCTGACCTCGTATTGTCTGTACAAACTTGAGATCATCCTGAATGTACCCATGATAATAATTTCTAATTATTTATTTTAAGTTCTAAGTACAATATCTCATATAAATATAGCTATGACGACTCCAACATTGGATCGGGAACTCGACCCAATACCAGAGTGCCACCACACCACCTAAAGCTGAGTTAGAAGGAAACTAATCCAAAGTCAAGTGGTATGCGGCCAAGAATTTTATGAGGGTGTTAAGTTAAAAGATGAAGTGGAAGAAGAATGACAATGAAATTAGATAAGTAGGAAAATAATTATAATTGTAAGTAGGAAATATACAAGCAAGTAGAAGTATAGAAAAATGAAATTACATGCTAATAGAAGATTACATGTAAAAAGAAGATATTGACATTCATTTACTTTTCCAATCCAAGCAGTTTATATATGAAAGTAAAATTCATTGCATAATAAGTAAGAAGATTGCATAAACTAAATTATTACAAACTTGAAATTAAAGAGCAAATAATTAAGGTTCACTCTCTCACATAAAAGTAGTAAATGGAAAGAAATATGAAAGCAGCATTAAGTCTTCAAAGTACTAATGACCAGCACTAGGTTCAACTCCACTGCTCTGAAAATGCTCCTAGTCTACCGTATGTTTGGTATTTAAAATACGGTATAGCACAGCCAAGAAAATAAAAATGTAGTTAGACTAAAAAGTATAAGTATATTTTAAGATTGGCTAAATTTTATTAAAGTTTATTTGGATATCACATATGCTATTTACAATTAAAAAATCTACAGCACATCATAAAATCATGAAAGTAAGGAGGAAAAATAACTGTAAGGAAGAATAGTAAATAGAAAAATAATAAAAACTCACGAGTATATTTGCTCTAGCGTACAATAATAAGTAAGGGAAAAAACATCCTAATAAGGCCGGAAACTACTAATGTGTATATAAGAATATAAAATTGAAACATGTATATATCCAATGAATATTATGTTAAGTAAAGCAAAGAAGAGCAGTGATGCATAAAATATAATTAAACAATATACACTGTGTGAAAGTAATCAAAAGCAAAAGACACTATCTGGTCTTCTGTAAGTAGTAAAGCACAGTACATAAAATGAAAGTGCAAAGTAAAGAAATTAAGAGAAAACCTTAGCCTATTGGGCTAAGAATACATAGCCTAAGATTATGAAAAGTAAGTATAGCTCAAAGGCTATGACGAGTACACACAATCAATAAGATTGTGATGACCCAAATATGTAAATTGTTGAAGTTGTTTTAATTTTTCGTTCTGCAGGCAAAATTACAGAATGAGCGAGGAGTTAAGCATATCTGCCTAACTAGTAATAAAAATGGGGTCTCAAATAGAAAATAAACACTCACATTCATCCTCTAAGAATGTGAGGTCTCTATATAACCCCCTAAGCTTACCATTGGCCATCACCAAAAAGAACCCTTATTTTTATTAAGAATGTTTTATTTATGCACAATGTCATGCATAAATATTCAAGGATATAATCTTAATGCGAAGCTTTACATTCAAGGAAAAATAAGTAATTGTGAACTATGTGATATCCATTGTTATCTAATTTTAATGATCTAACTTAATAATTAAAACTAATTAAGCTCTAAATTGAGTTAGAGATATTGATCTCAAGTCAATTGTAAGTAATAATATAGGTGATTGGAGTTTTGGAAAGTAGTAGTTTAATTTAGTTGATGGAATGACAAAATAATTTATAAATATATTAATGCAAAATGAAACTAATCCTTCACTTATCCTAAATTATAAAAATTATTATTGAGTACTAGATTTAAGGCTTAGGGAACTAGTAGGGAAAAGTAAGACTAATGGATTACTATACTTAAGGAAATGGGAGTTAAAGATTTAATTAGCCTTCAAGCGGCATAGTCCTAACTCTGCAAAGGCCTATCAACTTGAAGCTACACTAATTGTCAAACAAATTCAAAGATGTAATAGGCTTCACCCATATGGCAAGTGTTATCACTTCGGCCATAAGTGCTACAATTGTGGGCGATCAGGCCACATGTTCTATCACTGTACACACAAGGAGATAGTGGATGGAGTTTTGATAAAGCCATCCTAAAAGAACCAAGTGTTTAGAGCAACTCCGCTGAACAGGAGAGAACCAAATTTGGCAATAATGCTAGCACCTGCACCTGAAGTTGCTCCATAACAGCCCTCAGCTCCTAAACCCCAGAACTATCCCAGGAAGCAGGTAAATAATCATCTTGCTGGTCCTATGCGAGTGTATGCTTTAACGCCTTTAGAAGCCGCAGAAGACAATAATGTGGTTTTAGGTACACATTTCTGAACTTCTCCTTTGTTAATTGCATTCCTGTACCTTAATTATTGCAATTTATTAATACGATTTGTATGTATAAATTAAGCACACTTTATTTTAATGACTAGCCCTACAATGTGTTATTTGACATTGGTGCTAGTCATTTGTTTATTTCTGAACATTTTGCCAATATCCTTAAACCACACTCGTACAACTTAGCAAAATCTTTGAGTGTTGGACTTCCATCTGGAGCCCAACTATGTGCCCATAAGTTTTGTAACATCAAAATTTCATTAAATGGTCAAGAGTTTAACTCTGAATTAATCATCCTGCCATTAGCAAACTTTGATATTATCCTTGGGATGAACTGGCTTAGTGACAATAATGACGTGATAAACTGCATGAAAAAGAAGGTCACTCTCCATTCCTAGGGCAAGTCTGAAACTTTTATAGAAAAAACTAGTATACAGTTGTCATTGATCAATGCTATTAAAGCTGAATAATTGATCAGTAAGGGTTGTGATGCTTTTCTGGTCACTATGATGGATGAAGCAAAAGAAATTATCCCTCTCTCTGATTGTAAAGTAGTTAAGGAATTCGCCGACGTATTCTTAAAAGATCTGCCTAGTGTACCTCATTCTAGAGAAGTAGAGTTCTATATTGAATTAGCTCCTGGTACCCAGCCTATATCTAAAGCACCATACAGAATGGCGCCTAAGGAACTTCAAGAACTCAATGAACAGTTACAAGAGCTCTTGAATAAAGGTTTTATTAGGCCAAATATGTCTCCTTGGGGAGCACCCGTTCTATTTGTAAAGAAAAAGGATGGGTCTATGCAAATGTGCATAGATTATTGCGAACTAAAAAGTCACCATAAAGAATAAATACCCATTTCCTAGAATTGATGATTTATTCAACCAGTTATCCGGAGCTGTCATATTCTCTAAGATTGACTTAAGGTCTGGATATCATCAATTGCGAGTAAAAGAAGACTGCTTTTCGTACTCGTTATGGTCATTTTGAATTCTTAGTGATGTCTTTCGGACTCACCAATGCGCCATCAATCTTTATGGATTTGATACAGCAAGTTCTGAAGCCATATTTAGATAAATATGTAATCATCTTTATAGACAATATCCTCATTTATTCTTGAACCTTAAAAGATTATGAAAAACATCTAAGGTTAGTATTAGAAGCTCTGCATGAACATCAAATGTATGCCAAGTTCTCCAAATGTGAGTTTTGTCTCAAGTCTATTGCATTCTTGGGGCATGTCATCGATGCCCAGGGTATTCGTGTTGATCAAAATAAAGTAAGTGCTATTCGGGACTGGATTCAACCTAAGACAGTCACAGATATTAGATGTTTCTTGGGACTAGCCAGCTAATATTGGAAGTTTGTTAAGGGCTTTTCCCAGATCGCTTCACCTTTGATTAAATTAACTCAAAAAGCCATTTCGTTCATTTGGAGCCCAGAATGCGAGGAAGCATTTCAAACCTTGAAGGACACACTTTCTACTGCTCCAATACTTGTTCTGCCCAAGGAAGGCTTGAACTACCAGGTATACATCGATGCCTCTGGAATTGGACTAGGTTGTGTGTTAATGCAAGAGGGTGAGGTAATCGCTTACGCCTCAAGATAGTTAAAGCCCCACAAAAAACTACCCAGTTCATGATCTTGAACTTACAGCTGTAATATTTGCTCTAAAAATTTGGCGACACTATTTATATGGAGTTCAGTGTTCAATTTTCACTGACAATCAAAGCTTGAAGTATATCTTCATTCAAAGAGAACTAAATTATCATCAGAGGAGATGGTTAGAACTCATCAGTGATTATGATCTTAGTATCCAGTATCATCTATTAAAGGCAAATGTAGTGGCTGATGCTCTTAGTCATCGTGCTACTTTATCTTCCATGATCACTTCTAGTTCTTTAGAATAAGAATTTCGTAAGCTAAAGATTTCTCCAGTCAGTGGCAATATGCTAAGTTCACTCTTAGCAAATATTAATATAGAACCTACCTTTTTGAGAGATGTCTCTATCTAGCAGACCAAGGACAATGATTATTTGAAATTCAAAGCAGAAATTGAAGGTGGTTGTCATCATGAATTGCAAATGTGCAACGGTGTAATTTATCAAAATAATTGTTTGTGGATTCTTAAATTCATGCACCGTGAAGTGTTGATTGAAGGTCATAATTTGGGGTATCACATTCACTCGGGCTGTACCAAGATGTACCATGATTTAAAGTAATCATTTTGGTGGCCTGGTATGAGGAAGGATGTAGCCGATTTTGTAGCTAAGTGTCATGCCTGCAATTTGGTAAAGATCGAGCACCAAAGACTTGGTGGTCTTCTACATCCATTAGAAATTCCTAAATGGAAATAGTTCGATATATCTATGGATTTCATCATGGGATTGCCTCGTGCTAATTCTGGTGCCGATGCAATCTGGATTATAGTAGACCGCTTAACTAAATCAGAGCACTTTCTTCCTATCCGTCAGACTGATTCTGTTGAGAAGCTAGCAAAGCTCTATATCAAAGAAATTGTCAGACTGTATAGGATTTCGAAATCAATTGTATCAGACAGAGATAGCAGATTCACTTCTAAGTTTTGGCAAGCTGTGCATCAAGATCTGGGTACTACTCTAGCTATAAGTACGGCTTTTCATGTGACGACCCCAATATTGAGAATCACTTAACTCAATATTGATGCGTCACCACAATACCTAATACTAGATTAGAAGAAAATTAATCCAAATTATTAGATATTGTGTTTGGCTAAGGATTTAGAAGAGGGTCTTAAGTTAAGATGAAAAGGAAGTTATGAATGATATTAAGTAATTTATAATTGAAAATACAGCACATGGATTTATAAGTGAGAATGAAATATAATTAAGCATGTGATATGTGTAAGGATACATGAGAATGTAATTTAAAACAATTGAAATGAATACATTCAATCTTAGATATGAAATTCTAAATATTTATTGAGTATTTGACATGTGAGTTATAAGTCTATAATTTTCAACAAAATTTCTAAGTCCTAAAATTCTTAAAAATTTCGGCAGAGTCTCTTTTGTAAATGGCTAAGGAAACACCTGCAAAGTAGACATGCAAGACTTCCATTCCAATGGAAGTTATAATTTGAAAGGAAAACAACCTAAACTAACATGTTATCAATCCATTTTAGCTCCAATTCTAGTATAGAGTTCAATCCATTATATAAGATTGCTCATTTTTAATTCTAAAATAGAGTTCAATCCATTACATAGGATTGCTCATTTCTAATTCTAAAATAGAGTTCAATCCATTATATATGATTGCTCATTTTCAATTCTACAAGTTTAAAAGGGAGAAAATTGTATGTGTAGTAATTATCTATCCTATGGTATACTCAATTTATAAGCATTCATTTCATATATGAAGATAAAGAAAAGCTTCTCAATTTAAATAAGAAACTAATTTCCAATTAACAGCCTAGGTAGATATACAGTTAATGACTTAATTAATATTCATTTTTATATATTTATAACCATTCATCCATTCAATACATCTATCAATTCATTCATTACAAGCATTTAAATATAAACTAAGCTCCAACAATGTATAGAAAAAGTAAAGTAAACAACATTTATTATAAACCAATAGTAAACTGAAATAAAAGAAAGAAATTAATAGCTCACTTGCAATTTATATTAAGCTATATAGTTTAGTATATGATAGGCGGAAGCAATTAATTTTTAGTGCTTAGTCCAGCTCCACTAGCCTCCAAATGCACCTGATTTATCATATTTTGGCATTTAAATGTGATAGGGCAAAGCCAAAAAATAGAAAATCTAGTTAGACTATACAGTCTAAGTATAATTTAAGATTGGCTAAACATATTATTGTTATAATTGGATATCACTTTCTAGTTATAAAGTAAGCACAAGCATGGGTGCAATATAATAAGCATATAAGTGAGGAAAATTAAGTAAGAAAAACAAAGTGAGTTAGAATAGTCACTTATATATACATCATAGCCTGCAAATAGAATAAGGGTAAAAGCATCCTAAGTATGTTAGAAATAAACTAATGTGCATATAAAAATAAATAAAGTAAAGCATGTATATGTTCAAATAAACTTATGCTAAGTAAGGAAAATAAATAGTGAAGTATTTAAATGTAATTTTACAACATTCACAGTAATCTAAGTAAACTGTAAGCAAGTAAAGTACAGGTCTAAATCATAGAAAATGCATAGTAAGGGAATTGAAGGAATATCTTAGACTATTAGTCTAAGATTCACATAGTCTAGAACTATGGAAAGTAGCATAGTTAAAAGCTATGGTCAGTCTTAACAATCTATAATATTGAAGATCTCACATGTTAATTAATTAAAGTTATTTTAATCTGTGCTCATTATATGGGCATATTCAGAATGAAATTAGGAGTTAAACACGTCTATTTAACAACTAAAGAAAAGTGAGGTCAAGTCCTAAAACACTCACATTCACCCTCTGAGAATGAGATGTCTCCTTATTACTTCATTTTTAGCCTGCCCTAGACTGATCCACCATATAAACTCCTAGTAATTTTAATGTGAAAGTTTTATTCATGCACAATATATTATATGAATAATTCAAATGAATTAGGCTCAAGGCTAAGTAAGCATTTAAGGAAAATTCAATAATTGTAACTAAATGATATCCAAAGTTATCTAATTTTAATGATCTACTTAATGATTGGAGCTAATTGAGCTTCCAATTAACTTTGAGATATTGATCTCAAGTTAATTATAAGTATAGTAGTAATTGGGGTTTTAAAAGTAATAGATTCAATTTAATTAGTATGATATAACAAAATAATTTATAAGTATAATTGGTATTATTAGAAATTAGCTCTTAATCACATCCTAAACTATCAAATTCAATTACATAATTAAATTAAGATTTAGGTGTCTAATAGGAAGAGATTAAGATAAAGAAAATATCTAACTTAAGAAATAAGAAGTTAAGGTAGATTCACTAAAGTTTACTAGCTATATTATAGTTTGAAGGATCTAACCAATCAAGTGTTTATCTAGCTAAGTTATAATAAAGTGAAAGGTTTAAGGTAATTAATTGATAGGACTTAAGAACTATAAGTTCTAAATATTCTAATAGTTAATGTTTAAGAAATTCAATATGATTCTTAAACTAATCTAAGTGATTTAGGACTTCTTATACTAGCTCTTAAAATATTCAAGAGGAGGCTTTCAGGGTTATGGTAAATGAACTAAGTTCTAATCTAGTCACTAAACTAGATCTAGTTGATTCACTAATCTACCATTACAAGGTATTGAACCTATCTACACTCAATGGGTATAACTAAATAGATTTAGGGATCAACTATAATTCAATTTGCAAATCCATCATAGGGTTTTTACCTTATGGTTGAAAGGTAAATTAAACACTTGGCAATTAATTCACATATCTAGAAAATTGAGAACTAAGCTCAAATAAATGTAATCTAATTTTATAAGGAAGATAATAAATATGTCATGTTAGCTATTGTAACAACCCAAGTTGTTACCTTAGTTGATTAGGACTAACCCTAAGTCTTAAACTCAATTATAAGTGCTAATTAGGTCAATTGGAGTCAACCTCTGAGACCTAGTCCAAATCAGGAGTCAAATGGATCGAACCCTGATTTCTGGAAATTCAGAAACCCTAGAAATTGACCTATTTAAATTGACCTCCGATCGAAAAATGGACACCGCCATAGCTTGGGGTGAAGTTTTCATGCCAATCGAAAGTCGTCGAAATTTCGATGAATATTTTAATAATAAAAATACCCCAGAAATCGAGGTATCAAAATACTCGTCGGATCGAAAATCCGACTCCACCATTGAATTCCTTGACCCCAAATTAGCTAGGAAAAATATGTTCAAAAATTTTTGGAAATTTAAAAAATAATAATAATAATAATTTATTTTTGACGGCGCCGTCAACTTAAGTGGACGGCGCTAACGGCGCCGTCCGATCGGACGGATACATCCGGACCGTCCGATCGCGCGGATCCAACGGGTCTCGGCCGTGATCCGCGTCGCACGGTCTGGGCTGATCCGGACCGTCCGCGATCGCGTGGATCCGACTGTCCAGGGCCGTCGTTCTCGGCCCCGTCTCCCGCACGCCACGCGGCGCGCCCGCCGCCCGCCTGGCCAACCGGAGGCCTTCCCCGACCTCGGCGAGGTCGCCTGAGGTCCTATAAGACCTCAGGCGAGCTCGGGGCTCCGGGTTTTGCGAAACCCGAGCCCCGACGAGACGAACCCGAGCCGACCGTCCACCAGCCGTCGATTAGGTACTTCCTGATCCCCCTCCTCCCCCTCCTCCGTCCACCTCTCGTCGTCGCGTTACAATAGAATTGTAGGTTAAGACTTAGATCGACGATCAACCGGACCTGATCGGCCTCGATCAGGTCCGGCTAGCCCAGATCAAGGCTTGAAGCCTTGGGCCAACTCTCCGCAGCCGCCGAAACCCTAGAAATTAGGGTTTCAATTTGCCGGCGATCCCGGCCACCTCCGGCAAAGGTCCGCCCACCGGCGTGTAGCCCTCGTCGAGGGCTACCGTCGGCCGTGCGGGCTGAGGTGGTCCGGTGCCGGGAAGGCCGGCAAAAGTCATGCCCTAGCCCGGCGCCCTCGGCCCGTATCCGCGAGGGAGACGAAGTCCGGGTCGGGCCGGGTCGACCCGAGCCCGACCCGCTCGAGCCGGGTCCGCGTCAGCCGGGTGGGGCCCACCAGTGCCACGTGGCACCTTCTAGGCCGGGTCGACCCGAAGCCGCGACCCTTCGGCTTCGGCCGTGGGGCCCACAGTGCCACGTGGCAGCCAACCGGCACGCCGTCACGTGGGGCCCACAGCCCGAGCCTGCGCGGCGGTTCGGCTCCCCAGTGGGGTCCATAGTGCCACGTGGCAGTCTCTGGGCCCGCCATGTGGCAAGTGGGACCCACTGCCTGGTCAATCGTGGCGGTTCGGCTTCCCGTGGGGCCCACAGTGCCACGTGGCAGCTTCTGGCAGTGTCATGTGTCAGGTGGGGCCCACTGCCCAGTCACCCGAGCTGACTCAGCCCTTGTGGGGCCCACAGTGCCATATGGCAGCCTCTGGCAATGCCACGTGTCTAGTGGGGGCCCACTGTCTGTTAATTAAATTATTAATTTACTGTTAGTATTAATTACTATTAATGATTAAATAATTATAGTTAGTGGTTAATTAAATTATGATTAATGTTAATTACTTTTGAATAGTAACCTTAATTAATTAAGTATAATTAGAGATTAATTAGGGTTAATTAAAGGTTAATTAAACCTTAAATAGTAATTAGGATAATTAATTATTATTAAATAGTAAAATATAATTAATTATTCATAATTAGATTTTAATAAATAATTAAGATCTAATTAAATAGTGATTAACACTAATTACTCTGCTATAGTAAAATATTAATTAAATAATAGATTAATTAATGTTAATTAATAATTAAGCCTAATTAATCACAGATTAATTAAGGATTAATAATTTTAGAAATTCTATATAAAAACTTTATGAATGAATAGTAAAATAATTTAAATTGAATAAATGAATAGTAAATTAATACAAATTGTATTTTTGAATAGTAAATCTTAAAAGTTTAATAACTTTTTATAGGATATCCAAATATAGCCAATATAGGTCTTAAAATACTCAGAAAAATGTAAGGAATCAAATAACGTAATATAAAAATTTATTTCGGGGTACGTGTAACGAGGTAATATTTTAGGACCTCTTTAGGATCCCATAACTTTTTACCCGGATATTGAAACATGGTCAATATGGGTCTTAAAATGCTCAGGAGAGCGGCCCCATTACCGTAGTAGTATTAGTTTTCCTATTTGGGCATCAGGATAAAAAGTCAACCCTATAACTTAGAGTTGACTTTAGTGAAAATGACCAAATTGCTCTTGGAATTCAAATGGCCATAATTTGGTCAAATCAACTCCAAATTTAAAAATTCAAGAAGCTATCTAACCTAGAATTCTAATGTCATTAACAGACTAAAATAATATTTAGGATTTTAACCCTAGAAATTTAGGTAAATTACCAAATTACCCCTAACCTTATTTTAGTTATAACTTGACCATTTCTCACCCAATTTAGGTGTACTTACTGTCAATCTTCAAGTTAGACAGTAAGGAATTAGTTGGAATTAAGAGAATTCAAATCTAACTCCTAAATCAAAAGTTGACTTTTTGACCCTTAAAGTAGGGGCAAAATAGTTATTTTGCTCTAAGATTGGGTTAAGTGCCCCTACCCTTTAGATAATATTCCAGAACACTAAGACTAATGTTATAATCTTCTTAGTATCAATCAAGTGAGTGAAATCAACCCTTAAGTTAGATTCCAATAATTTCTGTTAAGTCTTAAGCACTATACCTTAAGGACCTTTCCTGAGACTATGACTAGATCATATGTTAGAGTTCACTCATTGGGTAAATGAGTTACTCAATGGATGAAATCTTGGTTTTATTAGTTTCTAGACTTTCTTTTATTTTACAACTCGTTCTGATTATTTTGTCTTTTAAACTTTAGATTTAAGATAGGAGATTCATCCTATTAAGTTTGATTACTTAATAGGATTTGCCTTAATTAGTAGATCACTTATAGAATAAAATCTAGAACTTATGTCTTAACCACTTTGGATTATGTGATTAAACCTAAATCTCGTAGTGTTTAATCCATAATCTATAGGCTTAGAAGATCTTGATCAGATCTTAGTTAGAACATCTAAATTCACAAAATTAGGACGTATGATTTATTGATTTAACTCGTAGTCGTCTATCTGATTGAACTAGATTAGAACCTGATCAGTTCTAATCCTTTTTTTAACTTATAAGGACGAATTTCTGAGTTACACTTGATAGTAGGAAAACGGTGATCCTGAACTTGTGTAACTAAGAATAGTTAGAATGGTTAAGTAGAAAACAAATGATATCACCATGTTAGTAGAGTCCCTTGCTTCTATTTGATACTTTATTGTTTACACATTCCTTGATTTTTGTGCCATATTTCCTTGAGTATATCATATAAGACATTTGATGCATGAATAAAATGTTAAGAAAATATGAAGACTCCCTAGATTCCTTATGAAAATATTAAAGTAATTAATGAGAAGATAATGATTTGATGTGTTTGAGCTACCTCTCAGTGTTCTTTTGCTCATACTGATTGTTGCCCTAGTCGTATCGTGCTAGGAACTGCCCTAGCCGTACTGGTACTAGGATCTTTCAGGTATGACTATTGGTGACATAACCGTATCGTGCTAAGAACCGCCCTAGCCCTACTGTGTTAGGGCCTTTTACGTTGACTGTTGTTGCCTTAGTTGTATCGTGCTATGAATCGCCCTAGCCGTACAGGTGCTAAGATCTTCAGCCCTTTTTGGTGAGCTAATGTAGTTCTTTTCTGTATGGCAGATTGTACACGTATGGTTTTATATGCAGTTGTTGTTGTTTACTTTTCATTATTCTTATTCAGTCAGTTATTTCCTTGTACTGCTTTTATATATATTTAGGATATTATAACCTTGCTGCTATTTATACGTACCACTGCTGAGTTGTTTATTTTAATTAGTATATTTTCTATTGATCATCAACATGTTTAGTGTGTAGGATTTTTCTTACAGCACTTGTTTAGTTATGTATATTTATATGCCCTTCCTTATTTAGTTTGTATGTGAGGCATGTCTTAGCCTCTTTTCTTTTCTTTACTTAAGTTATAAATGATGATTTATAGCTTTTCCTCTTCTTTTGTATTGCTTACTGCTCCTTTATACATATTATTGCTTAGAGGTAGTAAAATGGTGATATTACATAATATCTATAAAAATTTATCAGCTTAAAATATACTTAGACAATTGTCTAACCAGATTTTTCTTTTCTTTGGTTGGGGCCCTACATTGTGAAACCTGATAATAGCAGATCCTCTTCAGTTAGATGAGCAGGAGTTAGGAGTGGAGCCATACCCAGAGGAGGAGTCCGTAGAGAAAGCCACTGTTTAGCATTTATTTTATATGTGAGGATGAGAGTATTTGCACATCCTATTCTATTTGAACTTTTTAAATAATGTATAATATAGGTACATTGACTGTGTATTTGGATTGTATGCTTATATTCTGAGTTCTACTTTTGTTATTTATATTGTGATGCTTGGATGATTTATATTTCCTTAAATCGCTTCCGCACTCTGTACGTTTACTTATATAATGACTGTTAGATTGATTCTGTGTTAATCCTTCCTTAATCAGGTGGATTGTGGAGTCTACCCTAATCCAATGGTAAGTGAGGGGTTAGCCAGAGTGACACCCCACCCTTAACCTAAACCTTTGGCGGATTAAGGGTGCGGGACACCACAGTTATCTTAGGGTTTTATAAAACCTAAAACGTGATATCTATGAATTTAGAACAATCATAATAACACTAAGTAAGAGTCAAAAATCTAAAATGATAATTTGTTGTCTAATGGAAATTATTTATATATAATTAAAATCCTTATATCATAAGGAGAAAATTGACACTAAGTATGTCAATTTTGGATAACTTTGGAAAATTAGGGTTTTAATGACTCCTAATTAAGGTTAAAAAGTGATTAAAAAATTTGAGGTTCAAATGATAAATTTGATCTCATATTATTGTTCATAACATTTTTGTGAGTGAAATGAACTATTTGACCATTTAATTTGGATCTTAAATGATCAAATTATGTCACATGAAATGATGAAATTAATTTGTAATTCATTAATTAATTCTAAATATTGACTAATTAAAATATTAATAAAAAAAATTAAATTATATATTATTAGTCTACTCATTTTTATGATCAAAATGGTATATAATTTTGTATTAATTGGGTGAGTAAAATTAAAGTTATTTATGAAAAGAAAATTTACATTTATTTAATATTAATTAATTTTGTTTATCAATCATTACTCCATTTTGCATTTAATCATTAACAGAAAAGACAGCATTTAAAATGACATAGAAATTAGGAATTGGTACAGACTGTTATGACACATAAATCAATGTATTCATGATTAAAGAGGCGGCACAATGATGGAGATTTATACGATTGGACACGAGGCAACCTCCCATAAGACCACGTGTTCAGGTGGGTTCCTCTTTGCTGACTAAGCGGGCCACGCAGTTCTAGCCAAGTGAACTGCCCGGTCTAGAGAGTAAGAGCGAACCGCAAGCGTCTGGTTGGATCATTGCCTTCCCCAATTTATCCCGATGGGATTGATATTAGGGTTATGTTTAATGGTCGAACCAAGTGATTCCACGAGTATGCCCGTACACCATTGTAAAGTCCTCGTCGAGGCCAACCTATCGAACTATAATATGAGCCTTGACGATGACTACCTGGGATGTAAGATCAAACCCTAAGTCCCTCCTTTCGGACCTGACGAAATGTCGAATCCATTAAAGGCGAATCGAGAGACTTAGATTTTATCAAACTTAATAGGGTTCAATTTAAGCTTAAATGCAATTAGTATAGTTCAATACTCCCAATTAAAATCAATTAAAAGGAAGGGAAGTTGCAGGATATACCTTATGCAGCAGGGCAAAATGAAGAAAATTCCTTAAGTTCCTCAGGAGTGCCTTTCAACTCACTGGCTCCAGCCTCACGCTTCCGCTGGAGCTTCCAAGAGATGAAGATGAAAAGAGAAGAATATGGACTTATTTCGGAGGAAGGAAGCTAGCTGAACAAGTCGGTTGCCCTTTGCCTACGAGTTGCAGAGGTCATGCGAGAGGGAAGGACAGAGATCATCCTAGTAATTAGATCCAAACGTTGATCCAACGGCTGGATCAGCTCCAACCTATATGCACCATTAGATTAGGATTAATACTCTCCAACGGCTCAGATCTAGTCGTGTGGCTATCCCGTGCATTGGACTCACGTACAGGATCCACGCGGTCCAAATTTTAAAAGTCGTTAGATAAATAATTAGTATATATAATTATTAATTTATTTCCTTATTTAAATAATTAATTAAACATATTTTATTAATCATAATTAATCAACCAAACGCACTCCGAAAATTCCTAAAAATTCACTCTTACCTAATTGAGGTGTGGGGAACTCAAAAATAAAATCAGATTTTTGATCAGAGGTCAATTTAATTATCTTAATTTTCTAGGTATTTAAATATTAATAAAATATTCAGGGAAAATTTGATAATTTCCAAACACTTCCAAAATACCACTCCTAGCTAATTTGGGTGTGGTGAGTTCAATGGTGGACTCTATTTTTGATTTCGAGGCCTAAATAAATTAGGCATTCTCAGAATTATCAGAAAACCAGGAAATATTGGAAATTGCATAACGATCTCCAAATCATACAAAATTTGAAATGGAGACTCCTAATACTATTATAAGACTAATGGAAAAGGATTATAGTCAATTAGGTCACTAATTGATGTGTAACAACACTAGGATTGTTACATTTTATCTCCAAACGGATGGTCAGACTGAAAGAATGAATCAAGTTTTAGAGGATTTGCTTAGGCTGCATGTTCTTGATTTTGCCGATTCTTGGGAAGATCATATTCCGTTGGTGGAGTTTGCATACAATAATAGTTTCCAAGCTAGTATTAAAATGGCTCCTTATGAGGCATTATACAGTAGAAAATGCAATACTTCGCTAGCTTGGACAGAAACAGGAAGAGTTCAACTTTTTGGTTCAAAGTTAGTTGAAGAAACTAACAAGAAGATTCAATTAATTTAGCAGAGAATTTGTTCAGCTCAAGATCATCAGAGCAAGTATCAAGATGCTCATCAACATCTCTTAGAATTAAATATTAGTGAGTCCAATGAAATGTATCTACAGATTTGGCGTGGCATGGAAACTCAGTCCCCGTTATGTTAGACCTTTTGAGGTTTTGACCAAAGTAGAATCATCTGCCTACAAGCTGAATCTTTCTGATGACTTTGCAGTTGTCCACAATGTACTCCATGTATCATCATTAAGAAGATGTCTGAGAGACCCTTCTCATCTTGTTCAGCTTCTAGCCGTAGAAATTCAACCTGATCTTTTTTATGCCGAAGAACCTATCAAAGTCTTAACTCATGATCAGAATCAGTTAAGAAATTGATCAATTCCTATAGTCAAGGTCCAGTGGAAGAATTGATCTTTGGAAGAATCTACTTGGGAGAAAGAAGTGGATATGCACAATAAATATCTACAGCTTTTTGTAAGACTAGGTATTGTTCTTTTCTTTCCTACTATTTCATTTAAACTTTCAGTTCTAGTGGTACTTTCTTCACTTAAGTGATGTCGAGGACGACATCGTTCTTAAGTGGGAGAATCTGTAATAACCCTAGTTGTTACCATAGCTAAATTCAGATTAATTAAGCTAAACTAAGTTCTAATTTTGATTCCATTAGACTCAATAGGTCATTTAAACATAATTCTAGAAGTTTGGGATCAATCGAAACTAAATTGATAATTTTGGTATTTTTGGTTATTTAAACCCTAAAAATACCTAAATTAATTTGATCTCCAAATTAAAATCTGATTTCATTTTTGAATTTCTCACACCTCAATTAGCTAAGGGTAAATTTTTGGAAATTATTGAAGCTCATTTAATCCTAAATTGGATTTATATAATTAATTAGAATTTAAATTAATTATTAAATGAATTAATATAAATTAAATTTAATATATATATATATATATTCCGCTGCAGGGTCCTGACAGCGGCGCATGGAATCTAGCCAATGGATGCGCTAGCACGCATCCTAGCGCATTTAATCCAACGACGAGATCGCATCCAGGTTAAGATCTAATCTTAGGCATCGGATCCACCACGCGCATCTGACGGCTACCATCTATCCCGCTTAAGTAGTCCATCTGAGCCGTTCGAGACCAACGGTCGATCCATCAGATGGCGAGCACGAGTCCGAGCACTATGGATCGTCTCCCTCACCTCTCCCCATCCGCGTCTAGTCCCCTCCGACAACCAGGATCCTTCCAACCCCCATGGCAGTACAGAAAAAACCCATTCTTCCTCTTCTACCCTCGGCGCGATCATCTGCCGGTAGTAGTCTCCCCAAATTGCCCCCTGGCCATTGCACCCAAACCTCCCCTTCGACCCGAGCCTCTTTCCATGCCTGAGCCCTGGTAACCATCCCCAGGCTTCCCTTAGACCTATAAATACCCTCAGGATATCACAGTGAGTCCCTTTGCTCACTAGAATTCCTCAATTTCTCAGTTGAAATCCTCTGTAGCTCCTCATCTTCTTGATGAATTCTGGAACCTCTAGAGCTGCGAACTACTGATAGAGGGTGCGTGTCTGGTGTTCAAACTCCCTAATGGCTCATGGAAATCCTCAGGAAACTCTAGCTGCACCTAAGTCCCCTCGGTCGTGCCAGCATTCCCCACCCAGGTACCGCCTCTTCCCATTGAGCTGTGTAAGCTCAATCCTTCCATTTAAGTTTGCAATTATTGCCTCTGGATGCCGTCTAGCTCCCTTAGCTCATTAGGAACCTAACTGGATTGTTCCCAGGGTCTGAGCCAGCTCCGATCGATCGTATCGATCGATCGAGCTAACGTCTGAGCCAAGGCTAAGTCCGAGTAAGGACCCAGCGATTTGTTGCACCCCACGTTGTAAAACCTTGGGGGTTTGACTTGCCTCACCTCACTGATGGTGTAGGGATTGAGCCCCATCTGTTTAGTGGCTTTTGTGAGGAGAATTGCTCGCTCACAGTGAACCCTAATTCTCCTGCCTTAGCACCTCTCGGTCGAGTAGCACCCCGACGATCCAGCGCAACCCAGATGGTGGTTCTTACCTCAATCAATGTGTCTTAGTTCCCTGAAGGTGTAGCCGTTGAGTTCAGAGCATGGCGTGGAGTGTGCATGGAAAATTGCTCGTCTGAAGCTAACCCTAATTGAGCGAGTACCGAGTAGTGGGCGCGGGGAAGACGATGACTGGCACTTTGGGCCGGGTCGGTCTCGACCCACGCGGTTTGATTTTGGGCCGCGACTAAATTAAATCACATTGGATTTAATTTTCTTAAGATAAATAAGTGAATAATATTAAACCTATAGTTTTGATTTAAATAAAAATACATAATAAATTATTTAAATAACTTTAGTAATACTTATCCAAATGGTATGATCCAATATACCATTTTAATCAGAAAAATGCAAGAAATAATAATATAAAATAAAATTAAAGATCCATTAGTTAGATTTTAAATAATTATCTAATCCTTTTCTATTTTCATTTAAATCATAATAAATTCATTTTATATCCAAAAATACTGATTAAGATCTCTGATTACTCTTGAGACTATAAATAACCTACATAAACCCTTAAAAGTAATTTAAGATCTTTAATTTTGTTAATCATTCCTTAATTACCTTAAAATGAGATTATGGAATTATGCCTTAGATTAGTCTCTGATTTTGATGAATCTAGTTCCTAATGTCTTCTTAAGTATCTTAGTACTTATAATTAAGTTTGGATCATCTTAATATGCCCTAATTTTCTTAATCACCTTAATTGGCCTTAAATTGAGATTATTGCTAATTAAGCTAAATTAAATACTCAAAACCTAAGTTAAGTATTTTATTCACTTCATTAATCAATATGAAGCTTATTAAAATAGACTTGAATTAATTTAGATGATTTAATCTTAAAATCCCATTTTTAGCTTTAAGAGGGGTATTTTGGTCATTTGGACCAAAATTTGTTTAAGCACCCCTTAAACCTTGAAAATTTAATAAAATATCTCTAGTTAGATTATTAGCACATTTCTGAAATCTTATGTAAGAATATTGATGCTAAGTGAAGAAATCTTAAGTTAGTCTTATTAAGATCTTAAGACCTTAAGTGTCCTTAAAACTACCCTTTTCTTAAGAGTTAAGCCTAATTACCCTCAGGTGTTAGACCCTTAGTCTAATAGCTCAACTAAGCTGATCAATAAGCCTGAATCCTAAGAAAAATATTCTTGTAAAACTCCTAAGTCTAGTTTTAGCTTAAGATCTAAAGTGATCAAGTTTTAGATCTTAGATCTTAGACTTTAGATCATTCAATTGAATTGAACTACCTTCATTTGGAATTCCTTACTTGATTAACTATTTAATCCTTTTGAAATATTCCTTGTGGGTATAGGATTGATTTAATCTATAAGATAATGTAATTATTTTAAAGACTGAATATAGATCTTAAGTTCATAGTTCTTAATGATTATCTTATCTTATAATATTAGAACAACCTTTCATTAAGATCATAGCTCCTAAATCCTTCATCTTATAGAGTATTGCTCATTTAGATTATATTTGAGTGTAAACCCTAGATCATTATTAGGATACTACTTTGGATTCAGGATTTGAACTCCAAAATGGAGTTTAAATCTAGAACCCTTAATCTTGAGTTACTTAATCAAGATTTAGGTTAAGGGAGGAAAATAATAATAATTAAGTCATTGATTTATTTACTTTAATTCTTATAGTCATCATATGATTATGAATTAGAACTTGTTAAGTTCTAATGTTAACATTAAGGTCATGAATTTGGGATTATACTCGATAGCTGGATATTGGAAATCATAAACTTGTATCTTCTTAGAATAGCTAGTTGAATAAATTAGACAATAACAGATATTACATAAGTTTAGATTGAGTCTCTTGCTTACTTGATTTAATTACTTTCCACATCTTGAATATTGAGCCTTATTCCTTGAGCATAATAGGTAAACTTGGGATATGGAAGATACATCCTTAGTTAGTAGTTGAAAAGCCTATCATTCATTCAATTCTTTTAGTGTTTTAATTAGTATAGTATGTTCTAGCTTAGTCTGCCTCTTCAGTTCTAGTTTTGTTATAGAATAAACTCAGACCTAGCTCTGCGGATGTCTAGGATAGATACATGTCTTATTCTATAAGTTCAACTCGAACCTAGCTCTGCGGATTCCTAGGATGGATACATGTTGAACTTTTAGTTCAGAGATTTTGTATGGCCTGTTTCTATTATGGTAGTACTATGTCTTAGGCTTACTTCTACTTCAGTTCAGTTTTCAGTATTTGTTTTTCTTTGCCACATGCTTCAGTGGCCTTTTTTTTAGTGCTTGACTTACTTTGCCACATGTCTTAGTGGCTTTACCTTTGCTCATTCATGTACTTAGTTTATCTTTGCCACATGCCTCACTGGCCTTTTTCATATTAATCTGCATGTTTGTATAATTACTCTTATTATTTAGTATTAAATATTGGCATATTTAGGATGCTAGAATTATATATTATTTCAGCACTTGATTTCTTTATATACTCAGCATGTATCCATGTGATCATAAGCACATTAGGATCAAATTTATTTCAATAGTTGCAGTTATTTTGTTTTTAGCATCACCTTGTTTAATTGTTACTTTGTATGTTATTTTTACATACTTATTGATTAGCTATAAATGATTAGTTTATAACTATCCCGTTCTTTGTAGCTTGTAGCACCTTATAATACTTACATGTTTAAAACCTTTAAATGTGATATCTTAAATATTTAGTTCACTTAAATAGCTTAAAATATACTTAGATAATTATCTAACTGTAATATTTTTCTTTTGTTGGCTAGGGCATTAGCATTTGTGATACCGACAAATGTCAGATTCAAAGTTGTTCATTGGCAGTGCTGCAAGAGGGGAGTTGGTGTAGGAGGAGGATCTTCCTACTTTTGCTAAGATAGATTTTCATTTTTTTGCAGTGAGTTTGAGAGATCTTTTCTTTTATTTAATTTAGTTTGTAATAATTAAATTATGGATGTATTTACTTTTCTGCATTTGATCTGAGTTACTATTTCTTTTACTCTCTTATACTATATTGTGATGTGGATGTTATATTATATTATTTCTTGCTTCCGCTACTTTAATTTGTATTGATGTATGTTCACAGTTCTAGGTGACATGTCCTTGGCTTAAGGCAAGCTTGGTCATACCTAACTTTACTTAAGTTGGAGATTTACCATAGTTGGAGCACAGTACTCCCCGCGATTATGCTAATATCAGTATTAGTGTCACCACAGAAAGTACGAGGCCTCATAGATAGACTCACTAAGTCAGCCCATTTATTAGCAATTCGTCAGACTGATCCTATTGAGAAGTTAGCTAAGCTTTATCTTAAGGAGATCGTTTGTTTACATGGTACACCGAACTATATAGTTTCTGACAGAGAAAGTAGATTCACTTTCAAATTTTGGTCAGCTATTCAGCAAGACTTAGGGACGAGTTTAGCATTGAGTACTACTTTCTACCACCAGACAGATGGTCAAATTGAGCATGTTAATTAGATCTTGGAAGATCTCTTGCATCTTTGTGTTCTAGACTTTGGTGGATCATGGGAAGATCATTTAGCATTAGTTGAGTTCACCTATAATAACAGTTATCAGTCCAGTATTGGTATGGCTCCTTATGAAACTTTTTATGAAAGGAGATATACAACTCCAGTTGGTTGGATTGAAGTAGGAGACTCTCAACTTTTTATGGTTCTAAATTAGTAGAAGAAACCACTAAGAAAGTTCAACTGATCAAGCGAAATATGACTACAGCTCATGATAGATAGAAGAAATATCATGATGCTTATCATCATCAGTTGGAATTCCAAGTTGACAATAGGGCTTATATTAAAGTTAGTCTGATGCATAGTGTGCAGAGATTCAGTGTTTTTGGAAAAATGAGTCCAAGATATTTAGGACCCTTTGAAGTGATTGAGAGGATTGGAACATCTACTTACATATTAGAGTTACCAGAAGACTTCTCGGCTATACATAATGTGTTTCACATTTCGTCATTAAGAAGATGTTTGCTAGATTTGAGTCAGCAAGTTCAGATACCTGTAATGGAGCTGCAACCCAATCTAACTTTCGTCATTAAACTTGTTGCGATTCTGGGGTGAGATCTTAAGCAGTTAAGAAACTTCAACATTCCTATAATCAAAGTCCACTGGCAGAATCATCCAGCTAGTGAAGTCATGTGGGAGAAAGAAGAAGATATGCTAAAGAAGTTCCCAGAATTTCTTAATCAGGTAGATTTAATTATTTTAATTTCGTTATCGTTTCTTTAGAATTCCTTTGTATATTCAATTTTCTTGTTTTTAATTGTTGTGTGTGTTATGGGTGACACTCTTTTTAAGGAGGGAGTCTGTAATAATCCTAGTGTTATTACCTGTCAATTAGTGACCTAATCGACTCTAATCCTTTTCCATTGGCTATATAATAGTATTAGAATTCTCCATTTCAATTTTTATGCGATTTGAAGATCGTTTGGCAATCTCCAGCATTTTCTAGTTTTTTGTTAATTCTAAGAATGTCTAATTTATTTAGACCTCGAATCAGAAATGGAGTCCACCATTGGACTCACCACACCCAAATTAGTAAGGGGTGGTATTTTGGAAGTGTTTGGAAGTCGTCAAAATTTTCTTAAATATTTTAATAATATTTAAATATCTAGAAAATTAAGATAATTAAATTGACATCTGATTAAAAATTCGATAGCATTTTTGAGTTCCCCACACCTCAATTAAGTATGGGTGATTTTTTGGAATTTTTTGGAGTGCGTTTGGTTATTAACTTTGATTAATAAAATGGATTTAATTAATTAATTAAATAATGCAATTAATTTTAATAATATAAATATAATATAAATATTCTTTAAATGGCTAATTTTATTTTGGCACTAATTCCGTGCATGAGGCCAGCGCACGGGACAGCAGTTCAGCCAAATCGTGGTCGTTGCATCTTTTTTGATCTGATCAGACAGTCTGATTTTAATCAGTCGTGAGTATCAGATCTGGCCGTTCGATCGACCGATCGAACTGTAACAACCCAGGTTGTTACTTTGCTCAATTAAGACTAATCTAAGTCTTAATTAAGGTTCTAAGTCACTAATTAAGTGATTTGAAATGCATCTCTGAAACCTAGGTCAAACTAAGAAGTCAACAAAGTCAAAACAAGAATTCTGGAAAATCCCAAAAACCTAGAAATTTGACTTTTTATCTAGACCTCAGATTGAAAATCCTGACTTCACCATTGCATTCAGAACACCCAAATTAGCTAGGAGTGAAATTTTGAAGGCATTTGGAAGTCGTTGATTTTTCATCGAATATTTTAATATTATTTAAATACCCTAAATAATCAAATAATTAAATACCCGTCGAAACAAAAATCTGAGTGCGCCGTTGTGTTCCTCACCCTTCATTTAGCTAAGGGTGATTTATTGGAAATTTTTGGGATTCATTTAATAGGTTAAAATTAATTAATTAAAACTGAATAATGTAATTTAAATATTATTATTTAATTATATCATTTAACGGTGCTGTCATCATCCAAGTAACACCGTCGCTCCCTAATCTAAGTGGCCGTTTGATCTAACGTGCCATCCGCGCCGTCTGATCAATTGATCAGACGGCTGTGGCTCGTCGTCTACACGGGACAGGCGCGTGGAGACGAACGCGACACGCGGAAGAGGCGTCGATCGATAGGGGTATCCAGCGCATAGGTCACCGTCTCCAAAGCCCTTTAAGTCTCCATTCCTTCATATCGATCATTTTTCTCATCTAAGAATCAAGTGGGAGCACCGATTTAGGTCGAAAGCATTTCAACCCTAATTCTTCTTCGGCAACTCTAAGGTACTTCCTAATCTTCTTGTATCTTCATTTCAGCATTATTGCGAACTTCTTATTTCCTAATTTAGCGCTTTGATTCGATCGAATCGATCGAATCATGTAACCCTAATTCACGATCGACGGGCGAAAGGCGAAGGGTCCCGATCTCTTGAACCGGGTTCAGCGCTGCCGGTCTGGTTCGAGGCAGAAGACGAAGCGTTGGATAAGAATCAACCGTCGAGTTTCGAGCGATTAATCGTTGGCCGTCTGTTTAGGATTAGTATAATCCTATGTAATTAAATTATAGTTAACACTAATCTTAATAATAAAATTTGAAATAGACCCGTTAAATCGTTAAAGTTAAATCTGGACCATCCATCGCTTGAGATCTGAAGATCGCAGCCGTTGATTTTTAGACCGGGTTCCCCGGTTTAAGTCGCCGACCCAGTCGGGTCTGGACCGGTCCGTGGGCACGGGCGTCAAATAGGTGGGGCCCGCGTCGCATCAACGCTTCAGACAAATTATGAGCGTGGGGCCCACCGGTTCTCCCTCGGTGTATCCCAGCACGCCACGTGGCCCGGTTCATCCGACCGTCTGAACCGGTGGGGCCCGCTGTCTGCTGCCCCGCCAACCGTGGCCTGACACGTGCACCTGCAGAAGATAGAAATGATTATAATAATTTTATATATATATTTATAATCAGTTAATATTTTTATTTAATCTATAAGTATGTATATATATATCTATAGTATTATAGTATATAATTATATTTATAAATACAGAAAATTTAAATTAATATTCATAAATTAAATTATTGATTACTGTTAAAAAGATTAATTAATAAAATTATAATAATTACAATTCAGTAAATTTAATATTTATATATATATTTTTAATTAAATTAAAATATCCAAAACTTTAAATATTCATAACTCCTAAAATACACCTCCAAATTATATAAATAAATATATTAAATTAATTAAAATAATATGAGGAATTTATTGATGCCAACAATTTTGCTGTAGGATCAATATTTTGCAAAATGATTATTTAGGATTTAATTATATTCAAATTAAAAGTCACAAACCTTATTTAGCTCATAACTTTGTATCCAATAATCCAAACATACCCAATATGGGTCTTAAAGTGATCAAAAAACCCTAAAGATCATTTTAGTATGGTTATCTTGGCTGTTTGGATTAGTGTTTGCCTAATCACATTTAAGTCCAAACCCTAAATAGGTTAATAAACCCTAAGACTTCAATTGACCATAACTTGGTCAATTCAGCTCCAAATTTGATGATCCAAATATCAATTTAGATCAGAAGAACCTAATTAACAGTAATCTGTAAAAATATTTTAGATCCAACGGTTAGATTTGCTAATCTTTCTTAATTACTCTAAATCTTGATTAGTGAATATTAGCAAATCTAGTAATTCAAATTGAATGATTTAAGTTTCGGAGGACTCATAGAACCATTTAGAATCAATCTATAAGGTTGGATTAGTGTTTGAGGGATTAATTTTGTTAATCACTCACTAATCACCCTAAACCCTAATTAGGTCTTAATTTAGTCAAAAATTAAGCCTACCACATATCATTATGATCAGTGAGCTATTTGTAATTCATAGTCACTGATTTTGCTTAATTTGGACACAAATTGACAAAGTTAGGATTTTTGACCCTTAATTAAGCATTCCTTAATCACCCTTAAACCCTAGATCTTGTATTGGCTATAACTTAGCCAATACTTATCAGATTTCAGCAAATTTAGGTTCTATGGAGAGCTTAGGCAGTAAAAAACAATAATTTAAAAGAAAATTTAGCTTTCACTTAGCCAAATTACTAAATTGCCCTTATGAGTCAAATTTACTAATTTGATCTCATATGGCTTAATAATCATCCAAAATTAATTTAGTTGCTGTCTAATCTTATATTAGATAGTAAGAATCTCTTTCCAAAAGAAAATTTCAGAATTTAAGTCCTAGATCAAAATTTGATCTTTTAAACCCTTAAGGAGGGGCAAAATGGTCATCTTGCCCAAATTTAGGGTTTAGCCTTTAAAAGCCCTAAATTCAGTTTCTAATCACTAAAATCAGTAAATAGAATGATTTGGAATTGAAATTAATCAAATTCAAGTCTAAATAAGATTTTGATTAAAATTTCAAAAATATACTCTTTAAATTCCTAAGAAAATTATGAGTGTTTATCTTTCCTTAATCATTCTTAGACCCATCCTTAGGTCTTATAACATTAGTTAGGATATGTGTCTTGAGAGATACTCTTAGTAATTAAGAGCCTTAATTCTTAAGATTAGGAATAGATCTTAAGTTAGAATTCGTCTATTGAGTAAATTGGGTTACTCAATAGGTGAAGCCTTGAGTTTACTAGTTTATAGATTTTTCCTAGTTTATTAAATGATTATTTGATCTTTAAACTTTAGGACTAAGAATAGAGATATATTCTAATGAATTTGATTTATCATTAGGATTTGCCTTAACCTAATCTGTGAGATTTGGGTTCTAAACCTTAGACCCTTAGATTATACCTTTAGATTAAGTGATTAGACCCCATCATCTGGAGTCTAATTCTTAATCTATTCATCTTGATTTGGCTAATCAAGATGAGGTTGGGATGAATTAAATTACAAAACTAGGTCGATGATTTATTCATTTTAACCAAATAGTCATCTTTTGATTAAGTTATAATTAGGACTTGGCCAGTCCTAATTATCTTCAACAAGTAGGATTCGTGATTCTAAGTTACAGAATGTGTAAGAATTGATAATTCTGAAACTTATGTAACTTAGAGTAGATAGAACGAATAAAGTAGATAACAACAGATATCACCTGTGTTTTAGATAGAGTTTCTTGCACTTTGATTTTGATGCTTCGCATTCCTTGATTTTGAGCCTTATACCTTGAACATATATTATGTACTTAAGATATTTGGTAAATCTCTTATGTCAATTTTGAACATTCATAAATAGCATTGTGTTTTTATTTCACAAGTGGTTTGTAAGGTGTAGCTTGATTAGTATACCTCTTCGATCAACTCGTTCGGGGTCGGCTTCTTGTAGGGGGTTTCAGTCCGATAGTCTATGCCATGCCTAGTCCATGGGATAGGATGGATAGACTCTTGCCCTACTGACTATAGAGTCAGGATTTTGATATGGTTATACTAATTCAAGTACACTTACATTTAGTTTCTATCTTAGCTCATCAAGCTAAGAGTTTCAGTGATAATCAGTTCAGAGTTTCTTAGCTCATCAGGCTAAGAATTTCTGAGTTCGTGTTCAGTTCAGATGACTTATATAGTTACTGTAGTTTCAGTTTGCAGCTACTGTTTTACTAGCATATTCTGCATTTCAGCACTGTTTTACTTTCAGTTTTTCTGCACATGTTATATATAGGATGCTAGTTTTACTTACTGTTTTCATATGCTCACATAGGATGTTAGTGTTTTCAGTTTTATACTGTTTAAATTTTGTATGCCACTTAGCATAATCCGTTTGATCATATGCATATTTAGGTTATATTTTCTTACAGTTTTACTTTTCTTTTACTTACCTGTCCTTGTTGCAGTTGCTTGGAGAAGGTATATTTTACTTCCTATTTGTTTAGTTATAAACTATGGTTTATAACTTATTACTATTCTTTTGTACACTTTTCTGCACCTATTATGCTTAGTTCTGTTTCTATGGTGATATCTTCTTAATTTAATAAAATTGTTTGCCCTAAAATGTACTTAGACTTATTGTCTAACCAGTTTTTCTTTTATTGGCTGGGGCCCTACCATTATGAAACTGATAATGATAGGTTCTGAGTTTGTTGGTTTAGCAGATCCAGTGAAGAGTTTGCCATTGGAGGAGGAGTCTGTTCCTGAAGATCTGTAGCCTAGTTTTCTGTTTTCTGTGAGATTGAGAGTTTTCTTTCAGTTCTTTTAAACTCATTAAATGTTGTAATAATACAGGGTTATAATTCTCCTTCAGTACTTTACTTATTCTGTATTGTTGTATTTATACTGTATTTGGATGGATATTATGTTTTATGCTTCCGCACTCTGAGTTCATGTATGATCATTTAGTGATAGTATTTCTGGATTGAATGGCAAAGTCCTTATTTAAATTGGATTAGAATGTGTGTCTAATCCAACCTTAAGTAGGGACCTTGTCATTTGGTGACCCCTCCACCGTAATCATGTTAACTTAAGGGTTAACAGGACCACGGCGGGGCAGGGCCGCCACACGAATGAACAGCTATATCTCACTCCATGTACGCCCTCCTCAGGCACGATCACCTGGCGCCAGAGGAGGATGCTTCCAACTGCCCCTTCTTTGGCAATTAGGCATTCGGCAGGCCTCCTAAACCCCATTTTCTTCTTCTGGGAATTGCGGAGATCCTGCTAAACACCGGCTAAGGCGTGTCGAGCTGCTGCTGCTAAAACCCTAATTCTTCATTTGATTTGGTGAAAGAGGAGATTGAAGCACCGTCATGTACTCATCCACTCACTCTTTTTTCCAAATTGGACTTGCCTAACCTTATTCCGAACTCGGCATTGTTGTTTCGAACCTCGATCGGGCTTGATCGAGGCAGATCAGGTTCTGGCTTTGCGAGCCATCCACAGTGGTCTATAGGGAATTGCTTGGTTCCAACCCTCAAGATCTAGGGTTCGACCCTGTGGCCTACTGCGATGTCTTCGTGGTTCAATCCATGGCTCTTTAGATCGGTCTTGACGAGGGCTTTCCACCTGTATGCGGGCTGTGCTGAAGGACCGTCAGGATCGACTAAGGTCTTAAACCCTAGATTTATTTCTTTGGTTTGCACGTGCGGACGAAACGGATTGACGAGTCTAGGTTGCGGTTCAGGTTTATTTTGCCGACCGGGTCGACCCAGCTCCGCCAAATCGCAGGTCCGTGCAGTCATCAGAAGGCCTCATCTTGACACGCGCCTCCTTTCTTTGCGAGACGCATGTCTGGCGGCGCGCATCTTTCGGTGCACCGTCATTTATTGTAATTCAAGCCGTCATTTTGAATTCAGTAATAACACAAGTTTCAGTGTCACTCTAATTTCTGTGCCATTCTTATTTCCTGTGCAGCCATCTGTAATGATTAATGAATTTACAGTATTAATTACTCTGCATTTAATTAATGTTAATTAATTCAAATTTCATTTTTTTCCTAACTTTAACTATACATATTCAAATAATATAATATTATATACTATTCTGATCATAAAAATATGTAGATTAATAATATGCAATTTAATTTCTATTTTGATGAATATTTTAACTAGTCAATATTTAAGATTAATTAATTAATTATAAATTAAGTTCATCATTTCATGTGACCTAATTTGATTATTTAATGTTCAAATTAAATGATCAAATAGTTCATTTCACTCACAAAAATCTGAGGAATAATAATATGAAATTAAAGTTAACATTTGAACCCTAATTTTCTTAACACTTTTAAATCCTAATTAGGAGTCACAAACCTAATTTTTCAATGTTATCCAAATTTGATCTACTTAATATCATTTTTCTCCTAATAATTAGTGATTTTAGATTATTGACTCTTAATTAGGTGTTATTATGAAAATTCTAAATTTTTAGATGGCATATTTTAGGTATTATAAAATCCTATGATAGCTAACATGTCACATTTACTATTTCCCATATCAATTTATATTACTTATGTGTGAGCTTAGTTCTCACTTTTGATATATGTGAATCAATTACAATTTTGTTTGATTCACCTTTCAACCCTAAGGTAAAAACCCTATGACTGATTTACAATTTAAATTGTAGTTGATCTCTATAATCTAATAGTTACACCGATTAAGAGTAATTAGCCTTAATGTCTCTGTAATTATAGATTATTGAACCAGCTAGGATAGCCTTTAGTAACTAAATTATAGCCTAGTTTATTCATCCTAATCCCTAAAGCCTTCTCTTGAATCTTTTAAGATATAGTAATAAAAATTCTTATTTTTACATAGAGTAGTTCAAGAGTCCTATTGAATTCCTTAAACTTTAGTTATTATGATACTTAGAACTGGTAGTTCTTAAGTCCTATCAATTACTTACTTTAAACCTTTCACTTTATTATAACTTAGCTAGATTAGTATTTGATTGGTTGGATCCTTTAAACTATAACCTAACTAGTGAACCTTAGAGAATTTACCTTAACTTCCAATTTATTAAGTTAGATATTTTCTTTATCTTAATCTCTTCTTACTAGACACCTAAACCTTAATTTAATTATATAATTAAATCTTATAATTTAGGATATGAATAAGAACTAGTTTTTAATTGTATCAATTATATTTATAAATTATTTGGTCATGTCATATTAATTGAATTGAAACTACTATTTTCAAAATCCCAACTACTATTATATTTACAATTAAGTTGAGATTAATATCGCAAAGTTAATTGAGAGCTCAAATTGCTCCAATCATTAAGTAGATCATTAAAAATTATATAACTTTAGATATCACTTAGTTGCAATTATTAAATTTCCCTTGAATGCTTGCATAGCTTTGAGCCTTATTCATTTGAATCATTCATATAAGATATATTATGCACGAATAAAACTTTCACATTAAAATTAATAAGGGTTTATATTGATGGATCAGCCTAGGGCAGGCTAAAAAGAAGTGATAAAGAGACCTCACATTCTCAGAGGGTGAATGTGAGTGCTATAGGTTTTGACCCCGCTTTTCTTTAGATGTTAAATATGCGTGTTTAACTCCTCTTTTCATTCTATATGTGCCTGCAGAATAAGTGCAAATTAAAATAACTTTAATTAAATAACATATGAGATCTTCTTCAATTTTATAGATTGTTAAGACTCATAATAGTTTTTGGCTATATTACTTTCCATAATTTTAGACTATGTGAATCTTAGACTAATAGTCTAAAATCTTCCTTCAATTTCTACACTATATATTTTTTATGATTTAGTACTATACTTTACTTATTTAAAATTTACTTAGTTTATAGTGAATGCTGTTAAAATAATATTAAAATACTTCATTATCTCTTTTCCTTACTTAGCATAAGTTCTTTTGAACATATGCATGCTTTACTTCATTTACTTTCATATTGTAATAACCCAAGGTTATTACCCAGCATGAATTTAGTTTAATCATATCGTAATTATCATTTCATCAAGCTCATCTAGTCATTAGAACCAAATCCTGAAGGTTTGGAGCAATTCGGAGCTAAATCCAATATTTTGGATTATTTTTAGTATTTAATTAATTAGGAAATTGAGGTATTTATTTTGACCTCGAAATCGAAATCCGACTTCGCCGTTGTAATCGTCACCCCCAAATTAGTTATGGGTGATGTTTTGGACGTATTTGGAAGTCGTCGAATTTTCGCGAATATTTTAATGTAATTAAATGCGTCGAAAAATAGGAAAATTAAATAATCATTGGAATCAAATTCCGACTTCGCCATTGAATTTCTCACCACCAAATTAGCTATGGGTGAATTTTTGAGAATTTTCGGAGCACATTTCAAAAATCAGAATATTTAAATAATTATGGAATATAAATGCGTAATTAAGCAATCTTGAGTCCCCTATTTGCAATTTCCCTATTTTCTAATTCCCATTTTTGCTGAATATCACCTCAGTCGGCGCCCCATACCCCCCTTGGCTGCCTCATGATTGTATCTCCCCCTAGGCCAATGATGGCCTAGTCCCGTACTCCCCTCCTCCTCTCCTCCTTTAAGAAGGAGCCCAAACCCTTCATCCTCTCCATTTGCAAAATCTGAGAGCTCATCTCATCCCTTCCCTTCCCCGTTGATGATCTAGCATTGAAGAAGAAGGAGTTCAGCTCACCCTTGAAGGCTTGGAGAAAGACAAAGGATCCTTCTTCCTCCTCTTACAAAGGACTAAGGTACCCCTTTACCATCTCTTTTGCCTTCTTCATATGACTTTAATACTGGAATACATCTATAGATATCCATGTTTAAGTATGGAATCATTAAGGCTCTTGAAAGCATCATAGAAAAATGTTATATTTTTCTTGTATTCTGTACACCCTGTCATTTATCTATATTTTTAGTATAGTTAGGATGCTTCGTTCATGCCGATTTTGGTGTCGATGGAAAGGTATCAAAAATACCACTCATGGAATTCTCTGGATTGAGAGTAGTTAAGCTCGAAAAATGGCCTATCGGGGTTTCGCACCTGGCGAAATCACCGTCTGCCGCTACAGCGCGCTGCAGCGGGTCGCAGCGGTTGGTCGCGGGCGTAAAACTTAGGGAAAATGCATATTGAACTAATTGAACAGTAAAAAAATTGCAAAATGGACCGCTCCAACGCGCTGTAGCGCGATGCAGCGGCCCGTAGCGGAAATTTCGCGGATGAATAAAAACATTAATGAAAGTAATTGTACAGTAATTAGCAAAATGGGTCACTACATTGCGCGGTAGCGTGCTACAGCAGACCTTAGCGAGAATATTTCAGAACTTAGGAAATGTCAAAAATAATTTAATTGAACAGTAGTTTTTGCAAAATGAACCGCTACAGCGCGCCATAGCGCGCTGCAGCGGGTCACAGCGGATTTCAGCGGACCACAGCGGGCCGCAGTACAACCCCGAGCAAAGAGTGCTACCGCGTGAATTGCGCTACAGCGCGCTACCGCGCTGAAAGCGCTCCAGTGCGCTTGTAATAACCATAATTATTATCTCAGCTAAATCTGAATTAATTAAGCTAAACCAAGGCTTGATTTTGATTCTATTGGATTCAACGGGTCATTTAAACATAACCCTAGAAGTTTGGAATCATTTGGAGGTAAAATAGAAAATTTGGTATTTTTGGCTATTTTTAAGCTCTGAAAAATACCTAAATTATTTTGATCTCTAAATTAAAATCTGATTTCATTTTTGAATTCCTCATACCCAAATTAGCTAAGGGTAATTTTTTGGAAATTTTTTGAGCTCATTTAATACTAAATTAGATTTGAATTATGTAAGAATAATTATATATTATTTAATTGTATTTAATTTTAATTAAATTAAATTAATTAATAATTTTATTAATCCGGGATTTGCTGTCAGGGATCGCGGTAGATCCGCTGCGGGGTCCCGACAGCGGTGCACGGTTTGAGCCAGTGGGATCACTAGCACGCATCTCAGCGCGTTTGATCCAACGGCTCGCGCCTTCTATCGGATCTGCTTAATCTCAACCGTTCCGCGGTTCTGAGATTCGATCTGACGGCGCTTAAACCATCCGCCTTAAGTAACCTCGATCGCCCGTTCGATCGACAGATCTGATCCGACGGCTGTTCCAACTCCTCACGCGACCGTTAGATGTCGGGTGATCAGAGCCGTCCCGCGCCAACTGTCGATCCATCAGACGGTCCCGGAGTCCCCCGACACTATGGATCTTCGTCTCCAGAGGATCCCGTCCCAACAGAAAAAAATCCGCCGAATCAAGCCTCATCGGTCTTGTCTGCCACCTTCCCGCCAGGTCAGCTAGACCGTTAGGGTCCTTCCCGTTGTGGCCGAGCCGCAGGGATGGGTAGGGATGGCTGAGCCATTCCATAATGGGAAATGGCGAGTGAACCCCTAGGCTGAGCCAAGCTCCAAACCAGAGCTCTGGCATCCACTCCCTAGGTCTCCTCCGGCCTATAAATACCTCCCAAGACTCACAGTGAGCTCCTTTGCTCACTGTGATCCCCTCAACTCCCGGCTGAAGCAATTGGAGCTCTCGGCGAACGTGACGACTGGTCCTGCCGCATCTGTTGATAGAGGGCATGGTCTGGTGTTCAGACCCCATTGCCGAGCTCCTGCAACCCTCTGGTGCGACCCAGCCTAGCTGCATTATTGTCTGTCTTTGAGCTTCTTCGAACCAAGGTACAGCCTATGTGTAGGGCCCCCGTACTGGTAATAAGGAAGTACAGTGCTCCAACTATGGCAAATCCCTAACTTAAGTAAAGTTAGGCGGACCCAACCTGCCTTAAGTCAAGGGCTTGTCACCAAGTATTATAACGTTCATCAATATAAATATCAAAGTGGTGGAAGCAGTACAACATAGAGTAATATCCACAATCATACATAGTAGGGAAGAGAAAATATAATAAAGTAACTCATCACAATATAGAAAGTAGAGTACATCCAGAAAGTTAATTATTACAAACTGAAATGAATAACTAAAAAATAATGAAAGACTCTCGTCCTCACTGAAATAAACAATGCAAAACTATCTAAACAGCTACTGGAAGGTCCTCCTCCTGAACTGGCTCCTCCTCTGCGACACTGCCCACGAACACGTCTGAAACTGACATTTATCGGTATCACAAATGCCAGGGCCCCAGCCAACAAAACAAAAAGGTTACTGTTAGACAATTGTCTAAGTACATTTTAGGCTATTTTAAATGAACTGAACTTTTAAAGATATCACATTTTAATTTATCTACACATGCAAGCAGTAAAGGTGCAACAAGCTATGAAAGAAATGGAATACTATAAATCATCCATTTATAGCAAGCAACAGGTATGTGATGTAACATACAAAATACTAAATAAGCAAGATGAGGTTAAAAACAAAAAAAGAACTGCAACTACTGAATAAATGTACTCCTAACATGATTATGATCGAAATAAAACATACTGAGTATAAAAGAACACAAGTACTGAACATGATAAAATTCTAGCATCCTAAACATGCTTTTTATACATATATCTAAGCCATAAAATATACATACATAATGCAGATTAATATGAAAAGAAAGGCCACTAAGACATGTGGCAAAAGTAAAGCAATATATGAAATGTAAGGCCACTGAGGCATGTGGCAAAGCGAGCAAATACTGAAAAATAAGGCCACTGAAGTATGTGGCAAAGCAAAAATAAAATAATACTGAACAATACAGCTAATGTAGCAATAAGCCTAGGACTTAGTACTGCCATACCAGTCATTAGGCCATACAGGGCCTCCAATATCCATCAATCAATCCTCAGCCCAGCCATCCAAATATGCTAGGTCTGAGTCCAGTTTATACAATACTACTACTGAAGAGACAGATTAAACTAGGACATATTCTACTAACTGCAACAAAACAAAATTGAATGATATGTAATTTTGATACTAGCTTAGGATACATCATCCATATCCTAAGTTTTTCCTATTATGCTTAAGGGCTAAAGCTCAAAATCCAAGGTATGCAAAGCAATCTAGTCAAAGTAAGCAAGAGACTCGATCTAGACTTATGTGATATCTGTTGTTGTCTAATTACTAAATCTAACTATTCTGAGAAGGTACATGCTTAGGATCTCCAATATCCAACTATTGAGTAGAATCTCAGATTTACGTCCTTAAAGTTAAATATTAGAACTTAACAAGTTCTAATCCAAAATCATGCGATGATTATATAGTTTAAGCAAGCAAATCAATGACCTAATTTTGTGAATATTTAACTCTCTTACCCAAATCTTGAGTAAATAAATCAAGATTTATGAATTTAGAACTTAAACCCTATGTTGAGTTCAAATCCCAAATCCTAGGTGATATTCTAAATAGGATCTAGGTTTCTCACTTATTACCCAATTTGAAGGTAAAAAATCCTTTAAGTTGAAAGATTCAGGAACTAAGATCTTAGTGAAATGATATTCTACTGATTATAAGATATAATAATCAATTAAGAACTTGAGAATCTAAGATCTATATTTAATTTTTAAGATAATTTCATTATCTTATTGATTGAATCATCCTATACCCACATGGAAGGTTTCAAAAGATTAAATAATCAATCATTAAGGAATTTCAATTAGAGGTGGTTTAATTCAAATTGAAGATTTAAGTCTAAGATCTAAGATCTAAAGATCTGAAGTTTGATCACTTTAGACTTCTAATTAGAGTTTTGACTTAAGAGTTTTCATTTGTGATTCTCTTTAGAATCTAAGTTCATAATTAACTATAAGGAGCTTATTAAGGTTAAAATTGACAATTCCAAGTATTAGATTAACACTAAACCCATATTGACCTTCTTAAGTTACTTAAGATCTAAGGGTCTGAGTTTTGATCACTTTAGATCTTAAGCTAAGAATTTTACTTAGACATTTCCAATTTCTTTTCTTGTAACACTTAATTCTTAAGTTATCTTAACTGAACTCATTAATGAGATAACTGACCATTTCAATTATTAATTTAATAAGTTTAAGGTCAAATGATCTTTATAAGGAATGCTTTAAGATTTAAGTATCTTTATTAAGGACTAAATGAAGATTTCTTGGATTAAGGATCACATTATCACTATCCTTGTTCTAGGACTTCAGAGAACATTTCCAATCTATTTTATAGTGGTTTACTAGAATTTTCAATCTCTTAAAGAACACTAAATCACATTTTGGTCAAAATGACCAAAATATCCCTCTTAAGGCTAAAATTGGGATTTTAGGGTTTACTTACTCAAATTTGTTCTAATCTATTTTAATATGTTTTATATGACTTAATGAAGGGTGAAACACCCTTAACTTAGGTTTTGATGACCTAAATGATCTTAATTAGCACTAATCACTTAATTAAATCACTTAGGGTGATTAGTGAAATTAAGGCACTTTAGGGCAATCCAACCTTACACTTAGGTTATACTAGGTCTAATATGATATTAGGAACCATCCCCACCCAAATCAGAGGCTTAATTAGGGTTTAATTCACTAATTCTTGATTATGGTGATTAAGGAATGATTAAGAAAATTAATTCTCCAAAATTACTTTTAAGGATATGGAATTGTTCCTTAGGGTACAAGGAGCAATTAGAGCCCTTAATTTTATAAATTGGATAATTAGATGATTTTATATGATTTATTTAAGAACATAGAAGGTTTGGCAAATAATTTTTAATCCAACCATTAGATCTGAGATTTTATTTTATATTCAGATTCCTTGAATTTTTCTGATTCAAATGGTATATTGGATCATATCATTTGAATCTGAATAACTAAAGTTATTCAATTAATTTATTCTGAATGTTTATTTAAATTAGAATCATAGGATTTGATTTATTAAATTCAAAACCATTAAAAATGTTATTCATTAATTCGATAATAACCGCGGCCCAAAATCCAAAAGGCGTGGGTCGGGGGGGTTGACCCGGCCCAAAATCACTGCCGTCTTCCTCTCGACTGCGCCCGCGGACCAAACCCTAGGGCCGACCTCCAGCGCCGAATTCTCCGCACTCCGGTCACGGCACGCCGCGATTTCGACGGCTATATGCTCCCTAACCTCAGACGCGTCGATGGAACTAAGAAGCCCTAACTGGGAAGCTTTGGATCGCTGGATGCCTACTCGGCCGAGATCCTCCAGCTGGCGCACTTATGAGGAGATAATTCTCCTCACTGAGTCCACGAGTCGCCACGATCTCGAACCTTGCACGTTTAGGGATCGACGAGGAAGCAATAGTGCGAAACGAGGAGCTCTGGGGTGGTCTGAATCGTCGTGGTGCTACTAGGCATTTTTCAGTCGTTTCAACCTGCGACTGGTTCAGTCGATTCTAGTCAAATCGATCAAACTGGTCGGGCTCAACCCTCGATACCAGCTCATAATTATTGTCCAAACGTGCTTAGGGCCAAATGGACAATCAATTTCAACTGGAACACCGATTTAGGCGAACCAGGAATCTCGTCTGGCGGTGCGCACAGACGACAAAGGTTTGGGTCACTGCCACCAGGCCACGTCTTTCGACTCGATTGCTTACGGAGGAGCTAAGGTAAGATCCTACTCAGCACCTAAGGCTTGCGAAGAAGCGAATCGAGCTGAATCTAGCTCGACAGAGAAGAGGGAAGAAAGGTTGTACCTCAGTTCGAAGACTCGCAGTGAAGGAGGCAATGCAGGCCGTCTCGAAGGCACTTAGAGGTTCCAGGAGCTCTGCAAGGGGGTCTGAACTCCATACCTCACCCTCAATCAGCAGCTGCAGCAGGTCCCGCCGTCTAGTTTGCCAAGAGCTCCAGAAAACTTCAGTCGGCTAGCACAAGGATCACAGTGAGCAAAGGAGCTCACTATGATTCTTGGGGGGGTACTTATAAACCGAGAAGATCCTAGGAGTGGAAACCGAAGCTGGGCCAAAGCCTCGGGCTTGGACCAGAGGCTCCTCCAGCCAGCCCAGAATGGGGGTGATCCCACCCTCTGGGTTGCCTTGGCAGGCTCAGCCATAAACGGGAAGGCGCTAACGGCTTTGGGTGGCCTGGAGGGATAGTGGCTGACAAAGTCGACGTGGCGAATTTTTTGCTGTCGGCCGAATCTCTGCAAAGACGAAGGTGAACAGTGACCGGGGGATCGGGAGTCGTCTGATGCGCGAAGTCGTTGGAGATGGACGGCCTGATGGAGATCTCAGGTAAAGGCCGCGCGGATTAAATTCTAGACGTTGGATCCCAGATGCCGATTGTGCGTCTGAGATTCGATCACGGGGCGGAATGAGGCGAGCCCTCGGATCCGGCGCTGAGATGCGTGCTAGCGCATCGGGTGACTCGTTGCTATGCGCCGCTGTCGGGACCCCACAGCGGATTTGTCGCGGTCCCGACAGCAAATCCCACCGAAATATTTTTATTAAATAATTTAATTTAATTAATTAAAAATCATTTAAATAATATTTAAATTATTCAAAAATTATTCAATTTCAATTTAGGGCCAAATGAGCTTCAAAAATTCCCAAAAATTCACCCTTAGCTAATTAGGGTATGAGAAATTCAAAAATGAAATCAGATTTCAATTTGGAAATCAAAATAATTTAAGTATTTTTCAAGGCTTAAAAATAGCCAAAAATACCAAATTTTCCAATTTAGCTCCAATTGATTTCAAACTTCAATGTTTAGATTTAAATGACCCATTGAATCCAATGGAATCAAAATCAAACCTTGGTTTAGCTAAATTAATCTAGTTTTAACTAGGGTAACAACCTAGGGTTGTTACACTCTGTCCCTTCTCTCTATCGAGCTGGTTTCAGCTCAACTCGCCTCCTCTCGGGCCTAGATGCTGCGTTAGGACCCCTCCTTAGTTCCCAGCAGACGCTCAGATCTTTTGGTGAGGCCTGGCAGTGGGCCAAACGGCATAATTGTCATCTGAGTGTGCACTGCCAGTTGAGCCATTTTCGCCCAAATGCTGCATTCCCTCGAGGCGTTTGGCCATCCAATATGTAGTAGAAGCTATCAGTGATAATTGTCAAACCATATCGAAGGCTAGATTCGACCAGATCGATTGATTTGACTGGAATCGATCGATCCAGTCACGGGTCTAGACGGCAAAATACGCCGAGTAGCACTCCAGCGATCCAGACCACCTCAGAATCTCTCGAGTCGACCTATCGCTCCCTGAACGTGAAGGGATCAAGATAGCGGCAACCCGTGGACTCTGTGAGGAGAATTCACTCATCACAGGTACCCCTTCTGGAAGGTCTCGGCCGAGTAGTCATCCGGCGATCCAGCACCTCCCAGTTAGGGCTTTTTGGCTTAATCGGTGCGTCTAGGGTCAGGGATCGTGTAGCCGTTGAAATCGGGGCGGGGCGTGACCGGAGCGCGGAAAATTTGGCGCGGGAAGCCGGCCCTAGGGTTCGGGCTGCGGGCGCGTGCGAGAGGAAGAAGACGATGATTTTGGGCTGGGCCGACCCCGACCCGCGCGTTTTGGGAACGGGCCGACAGGAAATAAAAGGATTTTTGGAATTAAATTCCTTAAGGAAATTAAATTATAATTAGATTCATATAGTTTTGATTTAAATAAACATTCAGAATAAATTAATTTAATAACTTTGGCTATGCTGATCCAAATAGTATGATCCAATATACCATTTGAATCAGAAAAATTCAAGGAATCCAAATATAAAATAAAATCACAGATCTAATGGTTAGATTTAAAAATATTTGCCAATCTTCTTGCTGTCCTTAATTAAATCATATAAAATAATTCAAACATCCAATTAATGAGATTAAGGGCTTTGATTGCTCCTTATACCCTAAGGAACAAGATCAGACCCTTAAATTTAGTTTTGGATAATAATTTTTCTTAATCACCCCTTAATCACCTTAATTAAGGATTAGTGAGTTTAACCTTAATTAAGCATTTGATTTGGGTGGGGATTGTTCCTGATGTCATATTAGGTCTATTAGAACCTAAGTGTAAAGTTGGATTGCCCTGGAGTGCCCTAATTGCACTAATCACCCTATTGGGCTTAATTAAGTAATTAGTAATAATTAGTTTAATTAAGTGGTCAAAAATCTGAGATAAGTGAAACTCCTACCCTGTTAATCAATAGGAAGCACATTAAGATAGATTGGGATCAATTTGGATAAGAAAATCCTAACATCCCAATTCTTACCTTAAGAGGGGCACTTTGGTCATTTTGACCAAAATGTGTTTAAATGCTCCTTAAAGCTTGAAAATCTCAGTAAATTATCCTAAGGTAGATTAGAAATGTTCTCTGAATCCTTAGACTAATAGCAATGTTAATATGATCATTAATTCAAGAAATCTCCACTTAATCCCTAAGTAAGACACTTAGATCTTAAGTGATCTTATAAGAGTCATTTGGCATTAATCCTTGAATCTAATAATTGAGATGATAAATATCACCCTAATAAGTTCAGTAATGTTAACCTAAGAGCTAAAACTTAAAAAAATGTAATTGGTAAAGTCTAAGTTAAAATTTAGCTTAAAGTCTAAAGTGATCAAACCTCAGATCCTTAGATCTTAAGTAGTCTTAAAAAGGTCAATATGAGTTTAATGTTAATCTAATGCTTAGAATTGTCAATTTCAACCTTAATAAGCTCCATTTAGTTTAACTATGAACTTAAATTCTAAAAGAAACACAAATGGGAACTCTTAAGTTAAAACTCTAATTGAAGTCTAAAGTGATCAAACCTCAGATCTTTAGATCTTAAGATCTTAGACTTGGATCTTCAATTTGAAATTGAACCATCTCTAATTGAAATTATTTAATGATTGATTATTTAATCTTTTGAAATCTTCCATGTGGGTAAAGGATGATTCAATTTAAGATAAGAAAATTATCTTAAAGATTGAATATAAATCTTAGATTCTCAAGTTCTTAATCGATTGTTTTATCTTATAATCAGTATAATAGCCTTTCACTAAGTTCTTATTTCCTGAATCTTTCAGCTTATAGGATTCCTTACCATCAAATTGGGTAATAAGTGTGAACCCTAGATCCTAGATAGAATATTACCTTGGATTTAGGATTTGAACTCGATATAGGGTTTAAGTTCTAAATCCTTAAATCTTGATCTACTTAATCAAGATTTAGGTAAGAGAGTAAAATATTAATACATTAGGTCATTGATTTACTTACTTAAACTATGTAGTCGTCACATGATTTTGGATTTGAACTTATTAAGTTCTAAATATTAACTTTAAGGATGTAAATCTGAGATTCTACTCGATAGTTGGATATTCGAGATCCTAAACTTGTACCTTCTCAGAGTAGCTAGAATTGGTAATTATATAACATCAGATATCACATGAGTCTAGATTGAGTCTCTTGCTTACTTTGACTAGATTGCTTGGCGTACCTTGGATATTGAGCCTTATTCCTTGAGCATAACAGGAAAACTTATAATATGGATGATACATCCTAAGTTAGTATTTGAATTGTATGTCATTCAGTTTTATCTTGTTTGCAGTTGGTAGAATATATCCTAGCTTAGTCTGCCTCTTTAGTACTAGTATTGTATAGACTGGACTCAGACCTAGCATATTTGGATTGCTAGATTGGGGATTAATTGATTGATATTGGGGGCCCTGTATGGCCTATTGGCTGGTATGGCAGTACTATGTCTTATGCGTATTGCTACTTTAGCTGGATTGCATTATTTTCCTGATTTGATTTGCCACATGCTTCAATGGCCTTATTTTCAGTATTTGCTCGCTTTGCCACATGTCTCAGTGACTTCATATTTCATAGATTGCTTTGCTTTTACCACATGTCTCAGTGGATTTTATGTTCTTTTCTATTCTTAACGAGCATGTTGTATGTATACTCATATAGCTTACTTATGCATATTGGCATATTTAGGATGCTAGAATTGCACGTTTTCAGCACTTGTGTTTCTTTTATATACTCAGCATATGTTAACATGATCATAAGCATGTTAGGTGTAGAATTGTATTACAATTGCTGTTTCTTTTAGCTTTTAGCCTCACCTTGTTTATTTTGCATTGTATATTGGCTATAAATGGATAGTTTATAGTTACCCATTTTTTTTATAGCTTGTTGCACCTTTACTACTTGCATGTGTTGTTAAGTTAAAATGTGATATCTTTAAAAGTTCAATTCATTAAAATAGCCTAAAATATACTTAGACAATTATCTAATTGTAACCTTTTTATTTTATTGGCTGGGACCTTGGCATTTGTGATACCGACAAATGTCAGATTCAGACGCGTTCGAGGGCAGTATCGCAGAAGAGGAGCAGGTTCAGGAGGAGGACTGTGCTGCTGCTATTTAGTTAGATATTGTCTTTTTATTTTAGTGAGATTGAGAGACATTCTTCTTTCTCTTTAAACTTCAGTTTGTAATAATTATTTCTGGATGTATTTCATTTATGCATTGTGATGAGTTACTACATTGCATTCTCTTTTCCTACTATGTGTGCCTGTGGATGTTACTCTATTATTTATTGCTTCTGCCACTTTGATATCTATATATTGATGAATGTTATAGCACTTGGTGACAAGTCTTTGGCTTAAGGCAGGTTATGTTTACCTAACTTTACTTAAATTGGGGATTTGCCATAGTTGGAGCACCGTACTTCTTTGTTGTCAGTACGGGGCCCCACAGTTGGAGGTCTTAACCTCAGAAAATTATGAAGGAGGTTATCTGCCGAGTGATATGCCACAGTTGGATCAAATTTGCGTATAAAAATAGCCATCAAGCAAGTATTGGAATGGCCTCTTATGAAGCTTTATATGGAAGAAAGTGCAGTACTCCATTGGCCTGGACAAAAGTTGGAGATGTTCAAATTTACGGCTCGGAGTTGATTGAAAAAACAAACGAAAGGATAAGGTAAATCAAGAGCCAAATTGCGGCAGCCCAGGACCGATAAAAGAAGTATCACGACGCCAAACATCGAATGCTAGAATTTCATGTTGGTGATTGTGCCTATTTAAAGGTTAGCCCGATGAAAGGTATTCATTGCTTTGGAGTTACTTGGAAACTGAGCTCCAGATATGTTGGACCATTTGAAGTAACTGCAAAAATTGGAAGCTCGGCTTATAGACTTAAACTTCCTAAAAGATTTCCTGTCGTACACAGTATTTTTCACGTTTCAGCACTTTGTAAATGCCTCTAGGAATCCTCTCAACAAATTTTTGATTCGACAGTCGAAATATGATTTGACTTATGTCGAAAAGCCTCTTTAAATTATTGAGAAAGATAGCCGCAAATTAAGAAGTAGAACGATCCCGATGGTTAAAGTGCAATGGCACAATCATACTGCAAAAGAAGCCACATAGGAAAAAAAAGATGTTATGCAAAGAAAGTATCTAGAGTTATTTCTTAATTAAGGTAACCCAGAACTTCCCTTAAGCCTTATTTTTGTTCTTTTGATGTCGAGAACGACATCATTTTTAAGTAAGGGAGTTTGTAACAACCTAAAATCATTACTTTGTGAATTAGGTCAAATTTCAGCGCTAACATTAGAACCCCGGGGAATTTCAATTTATGGCAAACAAAATTAGCAGATCAAAGTGCCTTAATTTAGGAAAAATCTGAAAAACGGAAGCTCCTGCCTTATTCTCAGAATTATTTAAATAATAAAAATCAAAAATATTAAAATACGTGTCCAAATTTATCGTTTTCAGTATCGTTGTGTTAAGTATATTATTTAATTTTGAGAAGTTTTATCTAATTTTGAGCACCAATTTGATCGTGATAAATTTTTGAAGTTTTAAATCTCAAAAAATTAAAATAAAATAAAATTTTGCTCTGAATCGAATATTTTCGGTGTGAGGGTGTTCATAATTAAAGTTTAAATTTTTTTCCATTTTTCTCCTATTTCCAACTATTTTTCCCGATCGGCCCCCCCTCTTGCTCGTCATCGCATCCGGCGATGCGATTGCACTGACAGAGCCTGTAGCGGAGCCTTCTGCGCTTGTCTGCGCCATTTTTGGCGCAGGCTGTCGACCAAATGGGCCGACCCCCCTTCCCTCCTTCCGCCTCCAGGCGGAAGAAGCTTCCGCGCTATGAGGTTCTGGCGCATGCCAGGCGCCATTATGGCACTAAAATGGCGCACTCCTGTGCCTATTTAAAGCTCCCCCTTCCCTCTCCTTTTTCACCCACAGTAGCCTCCATCTCCTTCCAGTAGTCGACCAGCTCCTCCTCAGCTGTACGAGCCTCCGGCAGCCAGCGGCAGCCCCTTCCAGCCAGCTCCCAGCAAGTGACCAGCTCCTCCTCAGCCTTACCAGCCTTCGAAATCCAATGACAGTCTCCTCCAGCCAGCCTCCCTCCTTCCAGCAGCCAACGACAGTCCATTCCCGCCAGCCATCAAGCCGCCGACCACTCAATAGCCGCTGCTAGCCAAGCCTCTCGCTGCTGTCACCTTGGCCAACCTTCGGCCACCCCGTTCCAGCTCCCTTCTGTTTTTCGACGGTCCTAATCTTAAGGTAAAAAGAGTTGGAAAGGAAAAAAATGGGTGGAGCATTTCTTTAAATCTTGTTACTCTCTTTTTATAACTATCAAATTTATAATTAGTCATTCACATTAAAATTATTCTCATTAATTAATAATGAGAATAATTCAAATATTATAAATGACTATTATTTCTAATTTGTTAATTCAGTCATTTTGATTATGACTTTTTCTTTCGTACTTTATTATTATCATAATTATAATGCCTTAATGAATATAACAACTTAAATAAATCAAACTTTAATCTTAAAAATAGAAGAAAAACAGAATGACAGTAAATATAAAATTGACTCCTAAAATATTGGATTAAAAAGTTAACTTAAGATATTCAAAATACAAATTAAGTGAACTGTCACTCATCCGAACTAATGAATTTCTGAACTTAGAGAACAAAGGTACTCAGTACATGATAAATATTATATGCACTTTTACTGTTGTTTAGCTTAGTTGCTTAGAGCCAATTTCAATTTGAAGCTTAGTTAGTTGTTTATAACCAACATGATAACATTCGGGATTGTTACTGGAAAATGACATCAGTAACATTCGGGATTGTTGCTGGAAAAATGACATTAGTAACATTTGGAGTTGTTATTAAAAAATGACATCAATAACATTCGGGATTGTTATTGGAAAATGACATCAATAATATTCCGGGTTGTTATTGGAAAATGACATCAATAACATTCGGGGTTGTTACTGGAAAATGACATCGGCAACATTCGGGGTAGATTACTGAAAAATAATATCAATAATCTTTATTTGATAAATAATATTTATTGCAGGAAATTATTTATTTCGCGCTATTGCCTTATTTTTCTCCTGCATTTTTATTTTCGCCTTAATTCCGCTAATCGCATCATTTAAAATATAAATATTATTATGTACTATAGTACTTAGAGTATTCTCTAATTACTGAAAATTCAATCCAGTATTATTTTCTGTATAATATCAGGTCAGGTGCTCTTAGGGGAATACACGCAATAACCATAATACTTAAAATAATTCAGCTGCCGATAGATCCACGACGCTATTTTTGCTTGTTTATTTTTTATCTTTTTTATTTATTTATTTACTTTTGTATGAGAAATACTGAAAAGATCTTGTAATTTTTGAAATTATAAATAAAATGTATCTTTTGCTTTTATATGTGTTCTTTTTCTCTCAAATTACTCAATATGATTCTGCGGTAAGTGGACCCCCGATGCCCGAATGGTTTCCGCTAAACTGGCATCTGGCCTTCACACTAGCAGATTCTCCACTTATCATTGAATTAAGTGTAATCCACAATTCACTAATAAGAGATGGATATGCCCAGAATGCATACATAGGAACCAATCATTAAGTAAACACAAACTCAAAGTGCGAAAGCAAAGAAAAGTAAATCATACATCCAATCCACCATAATATAAGTAAGAAACAGTAACATACAGCTCATAATAAATAGTGTAGTAAGAAATACAGTCATGGGTACCTCCTGTATTATTACAATATTTAAATAAGTTTTAAAGAGAAATTAAGCTCTCATCTTCATAAGAATAAAAGAGAAATAATCTACTATTCCTCAGCTCCGACTTGCCCTTCTTCCAATAATGGCTCCTCAACAAGCACAAGCTCCTCAAAATGATCAGATCCTGATATTATCAATTTTACAATATTAGGGCCCCAACCAAGAAAAGAAAATTCTAATTATACATATTGCCTAAGTACATTTTAGATTGTTAATATTTTATGAGTTTAATAATGTTATCATTTACTTAAACTGAGCAAAATAAACTAGCATAGGAGCATCAAGCATATAAAAGGAGGTGATAAGTTATAAATACCATCATTTATAACTAAATAACAATGAGGTAAAAGAATATACCTCAAAAGTAAGCTAAGACAATGTTAGGCATACATACATAAATAAAGTAAGAAATATACAGAAAAAAAAGATTGATCCTAAATATGTTGATGATCATATGAAACATGCAAGTCTAAAAGCAAGTAATTAATCTATGATAAGTATAAGTAAATAGTAACAAATCTAGCATCCTATAGGTAAGTAAGCATGTAAAGTAAAGTTGACTGAGGTAAAATGTAATAGTAAATGATAAACAGTAAACAGTAAACAGTAAACGGTATAGAATGACTGTCATATTAGAAGAGAGCTAATCTAGCCTACTACAATAAGTATATGTATATTCCTAGCGTCATCTGAGGCTAGGCCAAAATAATATAATAGAAACTGAATTGAAGAGGTATTAATCACACAAAAAGTAAATTTTAGTTATTTACTTTACTTTTGTGGACAACAACCAGAAGTATCTGATGAGTCAAGCACGTCTGCAAAACTAGGCGGGTTCCAACTTAACACAACACTCTTTAATGAGCAATGTTAAATAATCCTTATTTCTTATTACTCTTATCCAGTAAGGTAAAATACACATGATCAACAAGTAACTAAATTATATGCAAATATTATCATAATTATTCTAAGTTTTCATTTCATGCATCAATATTCTTATATGACATATTCAAGATAAGGCACAAAGTACAAGAAATGCAAAAGCACAAGTAAAATAATAGTGAGCAAGGGCCTCTACTACATACGGGGCCGGCCCATCAGCTAATATCTATTAAACTATTCTAACTATTCTAAGTTACACAAATTCAAGATTTTTAATTTTTACTATCGAGTATAACTTAGAAGCACAACCTTATAAGTTAAAAATAATTAGAATTGATCAAATTCTAATATAATTCAATCAACAATGACTATAAATTTAAATAAGAAATCATCATATCTTTATTAAAGAATTTAGGTGTTCTAAGCTAAGATCTGATCAAGATCTACTAAAACTATGAATTATACATTAAACATCACAAATTAGAGTTATGTGATTAAGGGCTAAAGTTTAAGTTTAACTGTGAACTAATGATTAAGGCAAAACCTATTAAGCAAAATCAAAGCTTAATAGAATGAATCTGCTAGTTTTAATCTAAAATTGAAAGATAAAATAATTATAATTAAAGTATAAAAATTTAGAAACTAATAAAACTAAGATTTCATCTATTGAATAGCCAATTTATTTAATGAGTGAAATCTAACATAGGGTCTACTCCTAATCTTAAGGGGAAAAGGGTCCTATGGTGCAAGTGAAGATTCTGATGAGCTCCTAATGGAATGACTTAAGAAATTTTAGGATTTTATAGAATTTATTATAATTTACCTTCATTTGCTGATTTTATTCATTTAAAAAAGTTAAGGATGAATTTTAACTAAGCTAAGGTATAATGGATTTTACTTAGGAATTTATAAATCTTAAATTGAATTTTTAATAATTCACTTAATTTATGAGTTTAATTATCTAATTTGAATCTAAATCTAAATCAATTTTATTATTGATTTTAATAATCTAAATGATATTTTAGAGGTTAAGGGTACTTAACCTAAATTTTGGGCAAAATGACCATTTTGCCCCTTCTTAAGAATCTAAAATGCTACTTTTTAATTAAGGGCTCTAAATTAGATTTTATTGATGTTAAACGATTCCTTACTATCTAACATGAAGATAGATGATATGTACATTAAATTTGGACAAGTGTTAAGTTTTATGGGTTGAATTTAAGGATTTTAACCTATAAGGGCATTTTAGTAATTTCATAGAGTGAAATCTAAACATTCAGTTAGTTTATTATTGTCTACTGTTCAAGAATTTTATAGAGTCCAAAAATACTGAATTTTGATATCTAATGATTAAGTTATGGTCATTTCAATATTAAGGTTTTATTTTTATGAAAGGGGTTAAAACTTAATTTTTCCATATTCAAAAATCACATACAATTTTATACAATGCTGAATTTTACTAAAATCAAGTTCAATTTTAATATATTTTAGCCTAATTAGGGTCATAGGGTCATTAGAATGCAAAAAATCATAAATATGGGCAATTTCTGACAGTTTTAAGCATTTTGTACATTTCTGGGCGCTCCGGCGTACTGCAGCGCTAACACTGCGATGGATTTTAGCGTCGTGGCGCGCTACCGTGCCTTTAGGTGCCACAGCGCTGTGGCGGATTTCAGCGCTGTGGCGCGCTACGATGCCAGAACTTCCCAAGGTTTGAGGCGCTGCGACAGAAATTAGCGTTGTGGTACGCTACGGCGCGCTACGATGAATTCAACCCGATACTCGGGTGCTACGGCGCGCCATGGCGCCCGACGGTGATTTTCATGTGCGAAAATTATAATGGGTCTCTTTTCGCACTTAAGTTCTCCCAATTTTGGGCACCTCATATGCGATGCCATATAACGATGGAAAGGTATTTCTGATACATTTCCATTGATACTAAAATCGGTTAGAAATGATTATTCTAACTATGCAACAACGAAGCTAAAGGTTAGTGTATGCAGAAAGAATGAAAAATAGAGATAATTTTCTTATTTAAATTTTTTTATCTCAGTGAACTCTAATGGATTCCATATCCCAATCACAGATTTTTAAGGATACAAAATAAGCATAAGAGCAAAATTAAGTAGCCATTGAATCCATCCAATAGAGAAAAGGAATCTACCTTGGCCTTGGAAAATGACATATTCCTTCAAAAGATCCTTGGGAACTTGAGAGTTTGAGAGCTTGTGGGCTTTTCTTCAACAACTTGAGCACATCAATGGAGGGAAGAGGAGAGAGAGCTTCAGCTTGAGATCAAATGGAGGGGAATGAGGGGATGAAGCTTCATTTTAATGAGTTGAAGGCATAGGCTATGGGAGCTAAGAAGTGAAGGGAGAAAATAAAGATGAGATATAATAACCCAAGTTATTATCTTAGTCAATTAGAATTAATCTTAGTTTAAATATAATCCTAAGTACTAATCAAGTCATTAGGAGTCAACTTCTAAAACCCAATTCAAATCAGGAGTCAAACGGATCGAATCCTGATTTCTAGAAAATCTAAAAACCTTAAAAATTTGACATATTTAAATTGAACTCAAATCGAAAAACAGACTTCTTCATTGCACTCATTGCCGCTAAATTAGCTATGGGTGAAATTTTTGTGTCAATCGGTAGTCGTCAAAATTTCGATGAATATTTTAATAATATTTAAATACCCCGAACATTAGGAAATTAAAATACTCGTCGAATCAAAAATTGACCTCACCATTGCGTTCCTCACCCCTCAATTAGCTTGGGGTGAATGTTTGGAATATTTCTGAAATCAGATTAATTATTTAAATTAATTAAGGAATTAGCTAAATTAAATAATAAATTAAAAAAAAATTTAAAATCCTAAACGGGTCGGATCCCCGCTTCCTTCTGGATCCGACCCGATAGCGCTAACAGATCCGAATCCGATTCGCGGGAGCTGTCCTATCCGGGTCAGATCCAACGGCACGGAATCACTCGACCTCGTCTTCTCCGCCTCGCACGCACACGGCACTCCACCGCCCCTCCGGGCCATTATGGCGCGTCCCCGGCCTTGTCAAGATCGCCTGAGGTCTTATAAGGCACGAGCCGTGCTTAGGGCTCCAGGTTTGTGAAGTCGGAGTCCGGATCGAGCCTACCCAAGCCCTAGCCGTCTTCACCGTCGAAGCTAAAAGTACTGGAGCTCCCCTGTCTCGTGACTGTTTCCTTCAATTATTGTCTCTATGCCTATTGTGTGTGCTTGATTAACGATCAAGCGGGTTTGATCAGGGCTAGCATGACCGGATTAAGCGGCTTCGATCGGGGCTAGCCCGACCGGATCGACGGGATTTGGGTTCGAATCCACAGTACAAACCGTTATACCCAAATCCCGCCGAACCTTAAGACCTAGGGTTCACCTTTACGCGCGACTCCGGCCACCTTCGGTGCTGGTCCACCCGCCGACATGTAGGCCTCGTCGGGGGCTGTCGTCGGCCGGGCGGGCCAAGGTGGTCCGCGCCGGGAAGGCCGGCAAAAGCCGTGCCCTAGCCCGGCACCCTCGGGACCCTCCACGAAGGAGAAGGAGTCCGGGTCGGGCCGGGTCGACCTGAGCCCGACTCGAATGCATTCGGTTCCGCGTACGCAAGGTGGGGCCGCAGCGCCACGAGGCACCATCTGGGCACGACGCGTGTCACGTGGGGCTCACCGCAGAGACCGCATCTCTTCGGCTTCGGCTGTGGAACCCACGCACAGTGCAGCACCAAACCGGGTGCTGACACGTGGCAGTCGTGGGGCCCAAACGCAGATCAGCGCCCAATTGGGCGCTGCCATGTGTCGTGGTGGGCCCACTGCCCGAACGTGCGTCAGTTATGGGACCCGCCATGACTTTTGTGGCCAATCGCAGAGCGCCACGTGGCAGCCGTGGGCTCACTGTCATTTTCGACAATTAGTTAATTAATTAATTAATGTTAATGATAATTAATTAGTTGTTAATTATAGTTAACAGTTAGATTATTAGGTTAATTAATAGTAATTAGTGGTTAATTATTTGTAAATAGTAAATAGATATTTAATTAAATAATTATTAATATTAAAATGTTAATTAATTAATTAGATAATTATTAATTAATTACTCTATATGATTAAGAATTAATTAACTAAAATAATAATATTAATTAATTAAATATGATTAGGATTAACTTAATTACTTTAAACAGTAATTAATTAACTTAATTACTTTAAACATTAATCAATTAACTTAATTACTTTAAACAGTAATTAATTAACTTAATCCTAAATAGTAATAATAATAATATTATATTTAAAATAATTAAATAATAGAATAATTATTAATTAATTGATAATTAATATTAATTAATTACAGATTAATAATAATTAATTAATTAATTAATACAGAAAAATACATTTTTTACGTTAAGAATGAACAGTAAATTATATACAAATTGAATAAATGAATAATAAAAGTATTTAAATTAAAATATTTAATTCAAATTTCTTAAAAGCTTGATAATTTTTTGTACAATAATCCAAACATAGTCAATATAGGTCTCATTTTACTGAGAAAAATAAAAAAAATCAAATGACATAATGCAAAAATTAATTTTGGGGTACGTATAATGTAGTGACATTTTAGGACCCATTTAAACCCTCGTAACTTTTAACATAGTTGTCCAAACATAGGTAATATGGGTCTTAAAATACTCAGGAGAATAACTCCATTACTGTGGTAGTATTAATTTTTTTATTTTGATATCAGGATGAAAAGTTAACCCTTGACCCTATAGTTGACTTTATGAGAAATGACTAAAATGCCCATAGAATTCAACTGATCATAACTTAGTCAATTCAACTCCAAATTTGAAAATCCAAGGTCTTAACTAGCTTAGAATTTTAATATCATCAATAAACTGAAATAATATTTCAGATCTGAACCCTAAAAAATTAGAGAATGACCAAAATATATCTAACCTTAGTTAGATCATAACTTGACCATTCAAGATTCAAATTGGGTTTACTCCCTATCAATATACTCAGTATATTATAGGAAAGCTATAAAAATTGAGTTTGCTGAAATTGGACTTCAAACGGAAAAGTTCAATTTTTCATCTGTTGACCGACAAAATTACCGAATTGCCCTTAGAAATTAGAATAATCATAACTTAGTCATCCGACCTTATAATGCAGTGTTCTTGGACTTTATAGAATCCTTGAACAATAACTAACAGTAAAATGCATAAAAATTTAGGTCCTATTGGGTGTAAATTACAAGTTTACCCTTTAAGTCAAGAACCTTAGTTTGGACCTATAAAACCTGTTTCTTATCCAAATTGAGCGTACTTATTGTCTATCTTCAAGTTAGATAGTAATAAATCATTTGACATTAAAAAACTTCAATTTGAACCCTTAAATCAAAAGTTGATTTTTCGAACCCTTAAGTAGGGGCAAAATGGTCATTTTGCCCAAAATTTAGGTTAAGTGTTCTTAACCTCTAAATTGTCTTTTAAAACACAAAAACTAATATTATAATTATATTAAAGTCAATTGAGTGGGTAAAATTAGCTAATAAGTCAACATGATAAAATTCCTAAAAATTTTCTTTAAGTCTTTTCTTAGGACATTACACCTCATATTATGATAATTCCTGAGATTGGGAATAGATTGTATGTTAGATTTTATTCATGGAAAAATGGGGTTTTTCAATGAATGAATCCTTAATTTTATTAGTTTTTAGACTTTTACAACTTATTCTGATTATTTTGTTTTTCAATCTTAGATTTAGGATAGGAAATTCATTATATTAAGTTTGATTTGCTTAATAGGATTTGCCTTAATTAATAGATCACTTTTAGAATGAAACTTAGATCTTATATCTTATCCTTTTTGAATTATGTGACTAAGCTCAATCTCGTGGTGTTTAATCTATAATTTATAATTTAGTAGATCTTGATCAGATCTTAGATAGAATGTTTAAATTCATAAAATTAGGACGTATGATTCATTAATTGAATTAGTAGTCGTATTTAATTAAATTATATTAGAACCTGATCAGTTCTAATCCTTTTAAATTATAAGGACGAGCTTCTAAGTTGCACTCCATAATAGGAATTGAAGATCCTGAACTTGTGTAACTTAGAATAGTTAGAATTGTTAAATTAGAAAATAAATGATATCACCATGCTAGTAGAGTCCATTGCTTACTATTTGATCTTTGTGCTATGCATTCATTATATTTTGTGCCATATTTCCTTAGACATATTATATAAGACTTTGATGCATGAATAAAATTGTAGGAAAATATGAAAACTTTTTAGATTCCTTATGAAAACATTAATATATGGGATTAAAGTTAATAATTGCATGTGTTAGAGCTGCCTCTCAGTTATATCATCTGCCTATGCCTTCTTGTTGATGCTAGGAGAAGACTTTGCTTATATTTTCTGCCTATGCCTCTTTGTTGACACTAGGAGAAAATTTATTATGTGTTCTTTGCCTATGCCTCCTTGATGGCGCTAGGAGAAAATCCTATATTCTGCATATGCCTCCTTGATGACGCTATGAGAATATAATTTTGTGCATTAATCTCCTTGTTGACGCTAAGATCATTTTGATATTCAGTTGGCTATATTAATTTTTTTTCTGTATGACAATTAGTACACGAATATTCATATGTAGTATTGATGTTTTATATACGCTTCAGTATTTTCATTTCAGTTAGCTATTTCCTTGTTTCGTTTATATATATTTTAGGATGTTAAATTTATTGCTGCTATTTATATATATTGTTGTTGAGTTTGTTTATTTAACTTGCATAATTCTTATGATCACCAGCATATTTAAGATATAGTATTTTTCTTTCAGTACTTATTAAGTTACTTATACTTATATGCCCTGCCTTATCTAGCTTATATTTAAGGCACATCTTAGCCTCATTTTTGCTTAAGTTATAAATATTATTTATAGCTTTTTCTTTATTCTATTGTGCTAGTTGCTCCCTTGCTTGGTTTGATTATTGTTTAGAATATGTTAAATGATGATATTATAAAATACATAAAATTCATCAACTTAAAATATACTTAGACAATTTGTCTTTTTTTGTTTGCTGGGGCCCTACATTGTGAAACTGATAATGGCAGAGTCCCATCAGTTAGAAGATCAGGTGCTTGAGGCGGAGCCTTATATAGAGGAGGAGTCTTTAGAAGGAGCTGCTATTTAGTATTCTTACAAGTGAGGATGAGAGTATTTTGCCTTTAATTATTTAAATTTTAATATGGTGTAATAATATAGGTACTCATTACTGCGTGTTTTGGATTACTATGCTGTTTATTCTGAGTTATATTTAATGTTATTCATATTGTGATGCTTGGATGCTTTTTATTTAAATTGCTTCCGCACTCTGTATGAATCTCTTATATAGTGACTGAATATTTGATTCTGTGCTTACTCCTTCACTTATTAGGCAGATTGTGGATTTTATCCTAATCCAATAATAAGTAAAGGGTTAGTCAGAGTGACACACCACCCTTTAGCTTAATCTTATGGATTAAGGAGTGGGGCGCCACAGGAGAGGGGTCTCCCTTGCGTGCGGCCATGAAAAGAGGTAAGGGGGGCGCCGAATGAAGAGGGGGCAGTGGGGTCCATGCGTAGGAAAAGAAGAAGAGATAAATTAAAAATTGGAATAAAGATTTAAGAAATAAATGTTTATTTTTTATAATTTTTAATTTATTAAAAATTTAGATTTAATAAACATGCCCAGAAAAATCCCAAAAATTCAACTTTAGCTAATTCGAGGGTGAGGAACGTAACGGCGAAACCGAATTTCGATTCCGATGAGTATTTAATTTTCTATTTATCCAGGGTATTTAATTATATTAAAATATTTGATAAAGTTCGATGACTTCTAAATGCATCCAAAACATCACTCATAGCTAATTTGGGGGTGATGAGCATAATGACAAAGTCGGATTTTGATTTTAATATCAAATTAAATATCTCGATTTTCTAATTAATTAAATATTTGATGATTTTCGACAACTTTCGATTGTCACTAAAATATCACTTAAGCTAATTTGGGGGCAATGAGTGCAATGATGATGTCTAATTTTTTGATATGAGGTCAAAATAATTAAGTCAATTTCTAGGATTCCTAAAATTTCTAAAATTATGGTTTAATCCATTTGACCTCTATTTTGAACTAGGTCCCGGTGGTGAATTCCTAATGACTTAATTAGTACACTAAGATCAAAATCAGGACTTGAATTAGTCATAATTAGCTAGGATAACAACTTGAGTTATTACACCCTGTCCCATCGCTGCATGCAACCGGGAGAGTTGGCGGTAGAACAGTGCATTACTTAGAAAAGGAAGGTTAAACTTCCCATAACGGATTTGTTGCTGCTGAATGTTAATCCTTAAGATAAGTAACATCCTTCTCTTAAGTATTAGCTAAGACACTTATATACATTAGATTTAGTAAAGATGATAAAAATATGTATTAAATGTATATGAGTACTTCATATGAGTTTCATATCAATCACATCACAATATTAAGTATGAGTAGAAGAAATATTTACAGTGCGAAAGCCATAAGCATTGATCCCATACATTCATCACATAATTAAATAAAAAGATATTTATCTCATAAAAGAAAGAGAAAATACATCCAAATTAATTATTATATACCAAAATTTAATTAAAAGAATGGTAAATAAAAATCTCTCATCTCACAGCTAATAAATAACTAAGCAAATAAGTAAAAGCTGCATCGACTACTACTCTTTCGTGTACTCCTGGATCTCTTGGATAGCCTCCAATGCTGGCTCCTCAAACTGCTCCAGATCTGACAAATTGTTGAATCTAAAATGCAGGTACTCTCGGCAAAACAAAAGAAAGAAAATAAAAGACATCATGTTAGACAATAAGTCAAACACGTAAAAGTTTATAACGTTACTTTATTATAGTTTAAGGAAAATTAACATTAAATAAAATAGAAATCTACTGCATAAAATACTAGGATAAACTGAAAATTAGAAAACAATATTGAAATTAAAAGTAAAGTAAGATTGTAACAAAAATGAGATGCTGCTACACATTTATTACAATCTTATTAATTGTGAATGTTTAATATAGTCTTATTACTGTACATTACAGTTTGTTCAACCCAAGAGGTTGAATTTGTTTTACTTACTTCTTTACTTCAACATTTTATCTTACATTTTTACTTATAATATGTACAGTATAGACTTTCATAATTTTTATTTACATTATTTCTTATACTGTCTTTATTCTTACTGTTACTTAAGCATTGTTGAGTTTCAATTTTAAAGCATTATGAGGTTTGCAATATTTAACCAAAGAACAATGAACTACTTTAAAGTTATTGAGTTTTATTAACCAGTGGTCATTAAAAATATTCAGATATTATTTAAATAACAAATAATCACTAAATGATATATCACAAAATTAAGCATGACATGTCAAATTTATTAAGAATGCAAACAAGAATAATTTTATGATCACTGTACATAGAGATATCAAAATTTAAAATATATATTATGATTATTATTATTAAAAATTTATTTTTTAATTCTTATAAATTTTGATTTATTAATATTTAGACAACATTCAAGCATATTATGAATGTAAAGAACACCCAATTAAAAAATCAAGAAAATTATTATTATTCTCGATGTAGTTTAAATCAAAAAAATAATCATTATTTAGATTAAACGTTTTAAACTGAAAATTTTTAAAACAAAATTTAACTAGATAATATTATACCATATTTAAATTTAAAGATAAAACTTTTTTCTCAACCTTTGTATGACTGTATTATAAAATAATCTATATTAATTTTTATAATAAAGATTTTCAAATGAATTTCTTTATTTTTTCTCTTATTGAGATATATATATCTCTTACAATTCCCTACACGGCCCATCGGTTCCCGCGCTTGAGCATTCGTCTACAAAGTTGAAACAGGTTCTGTGGTGTGTCATAGGTGATTGGTTTCCCATCTCTTATATCGGGTTCACGCGACAGCTCTCACGATCCATCTATTCCTGCAGCCGGATCTAGGGTTTGCTTGCAATTCCTGAAATCGCAAGCTTCTATATAAGATCCGAGGCCCTCTTTTCTTGGTCCAAGTTCTGGTTTTGTTATCCTGTTCTAGGGTTAGCTATTCGCTTCCGCCAGATGCAGAGCCCTCGCCTCTGCCTTCGCTTCGCCATACGCGCTCGCACTACTCGCACTACTCGCACCACGCGCTCGCACCACGCGCTCGCCCCACGCTTCCTCCGATCAAATTACAATCTATCGCTCGGCTGAGCTCTGCGTCGGCTTGGCTTCCCAGACGAAGATCTCTCGCCCGACCGACGCAGAGCTCAGCCGACGCATGTGGGTTTTGTAAATGGATGTTTTATTTTTTTGAAGATTTGCTTGATATTGTCATTTGAGTATGAACAATTTTAGGGTAATTTGTTCTGTGATTTGTAATTTTAAATTTTATTAGGGTTGATATAATAGAAATTTATAGTTGGAGTGAGTATTTGTGGTCGTTAATGTCAGCAAATAATGATTCTTTCTTAGCTGTTTGTATAGAAGTTTTATGATCGTTTTGGTGCTGTTTAAGTTATTATTATTTTAGTAATTTGTTGTGCTTTTTTAGTGAGTATACTTATAATATGGTTGCTTGAAGCCATTGATGATGCATTTTGATAGTATAATAACAGTACCAGATATGTTGTCTGTTGAATTTAGTTATTCAATATAGTACGTTTTTTGTCTGTGGTATTGAGGTGCCAATGATGACAATAACAAAGGCTTGTTTCTCAAACATTCGCAGTGGCCGACTAAGAACTTTCGCCTTGCATGGCTTGAGAGTTAGTGCTGCACCAATTTCCTTCCTTGGATGTCTGAGGCAACCCTAAATTGGTGTTACTGACTAAATCAATGTTCATTTTCTTGTCCAATTATCTTTTATTACGTTAAATTCTTTGAAGTTGTTGGTTGTTATTAATTGATTTTTTTTTTTAAAGCTGTGGATAGTGTTAGTGTTTTTAATTTCTGTGATTAATATGGCTGTGTACATTTATAATTTTTAATAACATAATATCATAAGTTGCAAAAATTCCTTTTTTGAATGCTTTAAATCATTTAGATATTGTTATTTTAATGAGGTGCCAATGATGACAATAGCAAGGCTTGTTTCTCAAACATTCGCAGTGGCCGACTAAGAACTTTCGCCTTGCATGGCTTGAGAGTTAGTGCTGTACCAATTACCTTCCTTGGATGTCTGAGGCAACCCTAAATTGGTGTTACTGACTAAATCAATGTTCATTTTCTTGTCCATTTATCTTTTCTTACGTTAAATTCTTTGAAGTTGTTGGTTGTTATTAATTGATTTTTTTTTTTAAAGCTGTGGATAGTGTTAGTGTTTTTAATTTCTGTGATTAATATGGCTGTGTACATTTATAATTTTTAATAACATAATATCATAAGTTGCAAAAATTCCTTTTTTGAATGCTTTAAATCTTTTAGACATTGTTATTTTAATGAGGTGCCAATGATGACAATAACAAGGCTTGTTTCTCAAACATTCGCAGTGGCCGACTAAGAACTTTCGCCTTGCTTGGCTTGAGAGTTAGTGCTGTACCAATTACCTTCCTTGGATGTCTGAGGCAACCCTAAATTGGTGTTACTGACTAAATCAATGTTAATTTTCTTGTCCATTTATCTTTTCTTACTTTGAATTCTTAGAATTTGTTGCTTGTTGTTAATTGATTTTTTTTTTTAAGTTGTTGATACTGTTAGTGTTTTTAATTTTTGTAATCAATATGGTTATTTAAAATTATAATGAATTTTTAATAACATATTCATAGGTTGCAAAAATTCCCTTTTTGAATGCTTTGAATCATTTAGGTATCGTTATTTTAATGAGGTGCCAACGATGACAATAACAAGGCTTGTTTCTCATACATTCGCAGTGGCCGACTAAGAACTTTCGCCTTGCATGGCTTGAGAGTTAGTGCTGCACCAATTACCTTCCTTGGATGTCTGAGGCAACCCTAGGTTAGTGTTACTTACTAAATCAATGTTAATTTTCTTGTCCATTTATTTTTTCTTACGTTGAATTCTTAGAAGTTGTGGGTTATTAGTTGGTTTTTTTTAATTTTTGTGGATAGTGTTGGTGTTTCAATTTCTGTGTTTAAAATGGTTTTATTCAGTTAATGAATTTTTAATAACATATTATCATAAGTTGCAAAAATTCCTATTTTGAATGCTTTAAATCATTTAGGTATTGTTATTTTAACGAGTATTCTTGATAATATTGTTGCTTGCAGCCATTGATGATGCATTATAATAACAAATGATCATTACTAGATATGTTACCTGTTGGATTTAGTTGTAAAACATACTATGTTTTTTGTCTGTCAATGTGTATTGAGGTGTCAACTATGACAACAACAAGGCTCGTTTCTCAAATATTTGCACTGGCTGACTAAGAACTTTTGCCTTGCAAGGCTTGAGAGTTAATGCTCCCCTAATTTCCTTCCTTGAATGGCTGAGGCAATCATGAATTGGTGTTACTGACTAAATCAATACTATTTTTCTTACCTATTTATGGTTTTATTAATTAGAATTCTTATATGTTGGTGGCTGTTATGCATTGTTTTCTGAGGTAACTACCATGAATTGGTGTTACTGACTAAATCAATGCTATTTTTCTTACCCATTTATGTTTTTATTATTTATAATTCTTATATGTTGGTGGCTGTTATGCATTGAATTTTTATTAATTCCATGATATTTTAAGCTGCAAAATTTTTTCCTGTTGAATATTGCAGTTCAATATAGTATGTTTTTTGTCTATTTTCTTTAGATTCCATCGACAACAATAACAAGGCTTGTTTCTCAAAATTCGCAGTGGCCAACTTAGAGCTTTCGCCTTGGCTGGCTTGAGAGTTCTTGCTGCCCAAATTGTCTTCCTTGAATGCCTGAGGCAACCCTAAATAGGTATTGCTGTTTAATAAGTTCTGCTTCTATCTGCGTTATTGAGGTGCCAATGATGACAATAACAAGGCTTGTTTCTCAAACATTCGCAGTGGCCGACTAAGAACTTTCGCCTTGCATGGCTTGAGAGTTAATGCTGCACCAATTACCTTCCTTGGATGTCTGAGGCAACCCTAAATTGGTGTTACTGACTAAATCAATGTTAATTTTCTTGTCCATTTATTTTTTCTTACATCGAATTCTTAGAAGTTGTGGGTTATTAATTGTATTTTTTTTAATTTGTGTATAGTGTTAGTGTTTTAATTTCTGTGATTAAAATGATTGTATTTATTTTTAGTGAATTTTTAATAACATATTATCATAAGTTGCAAAAATTCCTTTTTTGAATTCTTTGAATCATTTAGGTATTGTTATTTTAACGAGTATTCTTGATAATATTGCTGCTTGCAGCCATTGATGATGTGTTCTAATAACAAATAATCATTACTAGATATGTTACCTGTTGGATTTAGTTGTTCAACATACTATGTTTTTTGTCTGTCAATGTGTATTGAGCTGTCAATGAAGACAACAGCAAGACTTGTTTCTCAAATATTCGCAGTGGCTGACTAAGAACTTTTGCCTTGCAAGGCTTGAGAGTTAATGCTGCCCAAATTTCCTTCCTTGGATGTCCGAGGCAACCCTAAATTGGTGTTACTGACTAAATCAATGCAATTTTTCTTGCCCATTTATGTTTTTATTATTTAGAATTCTTATACGTTGATAATTGTTATGCATTGTTTTCTTTATTAAATCCATGTTAATTTAAGTTGCAAAATTTTTTCCAGTTGAATATTGCAGTTCAATATAGTATGTTAATCTGTTTTATTTAGATTCCATTGACGACAATAACAAGGCTTGTTTCTCAAAGTTCGCAGTGACCGACCTAGAACTTTCTCCTTGACTCGCTTGAGAGTTGGTGCTGCCCAAATTGTCTTCCTTGAATGTCTGAGGCAACCCTAAATAGGTATTGCAGATTAAATCTTTGCTAATTTTCTTAAAAGTTATTGGTTTTGCATTGTGCTTTGCCAAAATTCCTTTTTTTGTATGATTGAGATCATCTAGATATTGTTATTTTTTATTTAGTATATTTATTATATTGTTGCTTGCAACCATTGATATTGCATTTTATTAACAACTTGTCATTACTAGATATGCTGTCTGTTCAATATGGTATGCTGTTTAGTCTGTGGTATTGAGGTACCAATGATGATGATAACTAGGCTTGTTTCTCAAGCATTCACAGTGGCTGAGTGAGAACTTTTGCCTTTTACAGTTTGAGAGTTAGTGCTGCCCAAATTTTCTTCCTTGGATGCTTGAGAAAATTGGTTTTGCTGATTAAATCAATGTTAAATTTTTTCCACATTTAATTTTTTTATTATGTTATTTTTTAATAGTTGGTGGTTGTTGTAGTGCTTTTTTTTATTGAATCCTTGAAATTCTAAGGATGATGTTTGGTATTTAATTTCTGCATTTGATAGTATGGTTGTATTCATTTATAGTGCATTTTTAATAGGTATTTTTGGTTGCAAAATTTTTGTAGAATTTACTGTTCAATAAGTTCTACTCCTGTCTGCGTTATTGAGGTGCCAATGATGACAATTACAAGGCTTGTTTCTCAAACATTCGCAGTGGCCGACTAAAAACTTTCGCCTTGGCTTGAGAGTTAGTGGAATAGTGAGCTTACTATTATAAAGAGTGAGACAGTAGTCCTATGCACCCAGAGGGTAGGATCTAGCACGTGTAATAGGTTTTTGAATAAATCAATGCTAATATACTTATTCATTTATATTTTTTTATTTTGTTGAATTATTTGAAGGAGGTATTTATATATTGTTCTTTTTTTGTTGGCATTTTTACCTGCATAACACGTTTTCAATTTTTTCTCTTATAACATCTAAATTTTTAATATTACTCTCAAAATGCAAATCCTTAATATTCAAATTTCTTTGGATGTTAGAGGCGACGCTAAATTGGGGTTGCTGACTAAATCAGTGTTAATTTAAGTTGCTTTAGTTCTTGCTGTTGAATTTAGCTTGCTCAATATAGTATGCCTTTAGTTCTTGCGGTTGAATTTAGCTTGCTCAATATAGTATGCTTCTATCTGTTGTGTTATTGAGATGTCATTGATGACAACTAAGTTGGTGTGTTTCTGACTAAATCAATACTAATATTTTAGTCCATTCATGATATTTATAATTGAACTCTTTGAAATTGTTGGTGGTTTTGCATTGTATTCATTGCACTATTTTTTAATATTTTTTTCTTAAACACTTGGTTTTATAAATAATCAAACCCAACTCCTCTAATTAACACCGACATCCACCTTCTCTCATCTGGCAGCCTGGAAAGGAAACACAATCGGGTTTGACTGCAGTAAAGAATGATTTTGCTGTTGCAGTTGAATCAGTCTCTGATGCTTCTTCTGTCCGAACTGTTGTTGACAACATGCTTGACTTTTGAGTTGGCAGGGAAGTAAGCTGGAACCCCGCTTTATTGAAGCACAGGGCTGTCTCCCTGAAGCTGGAAATAGGATTGATGTGGTGGCAACTAGGTCAAGATGAGGATCACAAGGATGACATATTTGATAGTTTTTAAAGATTTGATCGTTATGTGAGTAATATTTAAAAGCATAGATTTTTTTGTTAAGCAGGTAAAATTTCCTTTCAAGTTATTTCTTTATTGTACTGTATTTTTTTTTATTGGGACTATTGACGTCTGCCTCTATTGCTTACACTCTGAGTTGCATTAGAGATGAACTGGTCCCTCACATTTGTTTCCAACTATGAATCTGTTGGCCTTTTGTTATTATATCTATTGTAGTGGCTTGCAACACCTTGTTGGGAAATCAATACATTGCTATACCAGCTGATGGTTTGTGTCAGAGGCTTCATATTAATAGAGTCAAACAGCAGGTGCCTGTCAATGGCTTGTCCTGTCTGCCGCATGAAGCCTATATTGATAATAGCCAGTGGAAGATTGTTTTTGGATCCTTGTGCTGTCCAAATGCCACAATAACTGGCAACATGGCATGTGCTCTATTTTTGGTGTTAAACGTATAAAAAAATAAATGTGATTGGAATGAATTATGTACTGTAGAATAGCTCTAAATCAGACAACGGGTGCTTTGGTTATTGTCCACACCAAGCTACCTTTTGCATGGAGCGAATATTAAATTGATGGGCTAGCTGTGTATGTGTTGGTGGGACTTTTTTCTCTAGCATCAAAATTTCAGGCTGGCACATTACATTTATTTCATTTGAAATCAAATTAGAATTTACGTTTGCAAACATGTTATTAGATAGATTAAGGTCACATGGCAAATTTAGATATAAGTTCGTAGGTGTCGTCCTCAATTCTTTTGTTCACGTGGATCAACAGTTTTGCAACCTTTCAATTCAATCTGAATTTATTTTTAATTTATAAATCACAACTTAATTTATAAACATGCAATGGTAAATTATGATGTATAAATTATAAATGCTGCCAAAGAGCTAAAATGTGTTTTAAAACTGCCCTACTAATAAAACCTTGTGGGCTTGTACCACAATGGAAAAAGCTAAATTCACCTTTATAGTATATTTGTCATTGGACACTAGTACTCTGGCTATTTCATATAGACTCCCTTGCTTTTCTCTAACATACTTTTTTTCAGGCAAGATTCATTGTGGTAATTTTTGTGATAATATGACATTAAGATTGTTGTATAAAATGAGAATGAGGATAGTTAAGATGATGATTGTTGAGCCATCATTTGTTGGGCAACTTGAGGTGCACAACGATTAGAAGAGATGTAATAAATTGAGTGTTTTTTTATTTCAAGAATGCTATGTTATTAGTCGCATAATTGGCAAGTGTTAATTGTTGAAGGTTTTTCTTGGCAAGCATCCATGAAGATAAACTTTGAGAGTATGTGGTTTGTAGACCTTCTATATTTTGATTGTAGTGGCATACAATCTTCTAATGATTTGTATTCTTGTTCACCTGAGAATGAATACAACCAATACATGGTTGCACCATGTTGATAAGTTTGTTATTCTACATAATAAACCTAATTATTTTGAAATATATAGTGTAACAAACCTTTAAAATTATGTACAATAACAACCATGGTGAGGAGTTTGTTATTCTGCCCAAGCGTCTTAGATGATCTAAAATATTGAGAGAACTATAAATTAATCAAGAACAACTTAGAAAGGATTATATATGCTTTAATAATAAAGCAGACATTGTCAGAGACTAATAAAATTACAAAACAACTTTTGTAGAAACATCGAGTCTCGTAGTATCGCAGAATTGCGTGTGATTCACTTTATTGTCTACACAAAAGTACATTGGATGTTACTTTTATGCTTTTTATTATCATTTAAAGTTTAAGCATTGCTTTGAGCTTGTTTTGTATTATTATTTAATGTGTTGTTCTTACTACTAATGATGTAAGAGAAATAAAAGATGTTTATGTATCTTGTGAAGGTTTCGAAATAGAGAATGAATATATATATTTTTTAAAAATGTGCATTAAAGCATTATTTTATAATGCCAGATTAGATATAGCTGGAGGAGATTGATTTAGTTTAAAGTCATAGCGCGGTAAATTAATGAATTCTAATTGCTTCTTCAATGAATAATTATTTTTGGTATAATGATAGTTATGTAATAAATTGTAGATGTTATTTATTTTAAATTGAATCAATGTTATTTTTTATACTTTAAAGCATTTGATGTTAGTTTGGTTGCTACCAACTTAATATTGGTCAAGGAATAATTATTTTTGGTATAATGATAGTTATGTAATAAATTTTAGATGTTATTTATTTTAAATTGAATCAATGTTCTTTTTTATACTTTAAAGCATTTGATGTTAGTTTTGTTGCTACAAAGTTATCTATATCCTTCTTTATTCTTGACCACCAAAACATTTGTTTAATATCTTAATATATTTTGCTATTCTTAAGATGAATTGTATAGCTATATCATGAGTTATGCGCTTTAGCAAGATCTTTTATCTTATTCTTCCATTGTACCCATAATTTCTTTGAACTTGGAGTAATCAGCATCTTTTTTGAGCTGCCAAAATTCTTTCCCTTAGGGTAGGTTGAGAGCTTCATATGGTTATGGGAGCCTGAGTAGATTGATTACATTAATTGGCTCAAGGGTTGAGGATATTTTATTATTATGTATTTTTTAATATATACTTAATAATCTTTATTACAAAAATAAATATGATAAAATTTGTCATCATATTAATATTGTTGTCATTAATCAATAATGATAAGCTAGTGCATGTTATAAGATGATTATGTTTATATTTAGGCACGTTTTAGTTTAATATTTTATTATTATTAAACTGAAACGTGCTCTCTGACATAGTGTAGATCACTGTTCTCTGCTCTTTCCCTTGGGAATTTACGGAGGATAGCCTTGATGTTTAAAAGGTAAGAGTTTGGAATCGTGGTTACCGTCAAGTGACTCAGAATAGGGGTTATTGTCTTAAATATATGTTCGAGAAAATTTTTGCTCCACCTAATTGGTATAGGAACTCATCAATCCTTGGCAGAGGATACTTGTTCCTAGTAGTTAGTTACCTTATTCAGCTCGCGATAATCATACACATCCGTATTGAGTCGTCCTTTTTGATGAACAACATTGGAGCTCCCCATTGGGACTTACTAGGTTGTATGAAACTTTGGTCCAATAGCATTTGTAGTTGTTCTTTCAGCCCCTGTTGTTCTTTGAGAGCCATACGGTAATGCGCTTTTGACTTTGGTTGCGTACTAGGAATTAGTTCTAATTGAGGTTGTATGAAACTTTGATCCAATAGCATTTGTAGTTGTTCTTTCAGCCCCTGTTATTCTTTGAGAGCTATACGGTAATGCACTTTTGACTTTGGTTGTGTACTAGGAATTAGTTCTAATTGGAAGTAAACTTGATATTAGTTTATCTGCTTTTGCTGCATTAATTAACAAAGCACTTGAGCTTGATCATCCAAGAAAGATTTTAGATTTATTACCCGTTCTTGCAATAATCGTCTTGTGTTTTTGAGCAGCTTAAGTAGAGCATGCTGAGGTGCTTTAGGTTGGTTTTGAAGTGGTACAGTTGGAGGTGGTGGCATAAATGCTAAGGCTGGTGCTTGAGATCTAACAAATGCAGGATTATGAACAGTTTGAGGATGGCTGATCTTTATATTATCAACTAACTGTTCATCTTGATGACACTCTCAATATCGATGCTCTAATGTCCTGGTATTGTGAAATCGACAATATCAGATTCTGAGCAGTTTGAAGATCTAGTGCCTGAGGAGGAGCCTTGCTGAAGATCCTTAGTTGTTTTTATATTCTTGTAAGGATGAGTGAGATATGTTTTTATTTTTTTTTCAAACTTTATTAAATATTTTAATAATATAGGAACTTATGATTGTGCGTACTCTTCTGCACTATTATTTCTCAGCTGATGTAAGGTGAAATGGATGTAATATTTACTTTGTATGCTTCCGGACTCTGTAATTGTATAGATTTAGTGATTCATAATTTATAATAATTTTGTGCACATTATTTTTTTATTAGTGGCTTATTAGTGGATTGTGGATTTTACATAGTCCAATTATAGGTGAAAGATTTGCCAGAGTGGCACACTACCCCATAGGTTTGATCTTGCGGGTTAGTGGGTGGGGCGCTACAGTTGGTATCAGAGAATTTCATAAAATATCAAATTAGAACTTGCATTCCACTCTACTGATTTTGTTGTTAAAGGATAAGCCCGCCTGTAAATTACTTGTGCTTTTAATCCATCCCAATTATTTTATCAGTTTAGAGCATAATCCCAATTTGGCTAATTTTGTTGTAGAAGTGTGCTAAGATTTCTTGCCTCAATGCAGCCCTGTTTATCGCTGCTGCCTCTACATCTTCCTTGCAGGCTTTTGCTTTGATACAAATCCAAATTAAAAAAATTATACTACGTAAAGGACATGCGTAACTTTTTCTTGTAGTTCTGTAAACAAGTTTCCAGCATTTCATAAATTGTTTACATCAAACAACATTCTTAAGAACTTTTCCCCTGCATTTACTTCATAAATTGTTTACATCAAACAACATTCTTAAGAACTTTTCCACTGCCTTTACTTCATAACTGGTTTTTTATCAGCATTGATGTTGTATTTAAGAACCAATTATCGTAAAAATTATACATTCCTCTGCTTAAAAATTATACATTCCTCTTTATGTTGAAAAATGATGATGCCGTATTCAAAATTAGCTTTTGCTGTCTCACAAAAATTTCAATTTGCTTATCATTTTACTATTGTCATTATTTATTATATGTTGAATCATTCAAATATCTTTATATATTAGTGTGTATACTTGATAATATGGTTGCTTGCAGCCATTGATGAAGGATTATGATAATATAATAACAGTACTAGATATATTCTGTTCAATTTAGTTATTCAATATAGTATGTTCTTTATCTGTGGTATTGAGGTGCCAATGATGACAATAGCAAGGCTTGTTTCTCAAACATTCGCAGTGGCCGACTAAGAACTTTCGCCTTGCGTGGCTTGAGAGTTAGTGCTGCTCCTATTTTCTTCCTTGGATGTCTGAGGCAACTCTAAATTGGTGTCTGGCTAAATCAATGTTAATTTTCTTGTCCATTTATTTTTTCTTACGCTGAATTCTTAGAAGTTGATTGTTATTAATTTGTTTTTTTTTTTAATTTTTAATTTTTAATTTTTATGGATAGTGTTAGTGTTTTAGTTTCTGTGATTAAAATGGTTGTATTCATTTATAATGAATTTTTAATAACGTATTATCATAAGTTGCAAAAATTCCTTTTTTGAATGCTTTAAATCATTTAGATATTGTTATTTTAGTGAGTATTCTTGATAATATTGTTGCTTGCAGCCATTGATGATGCGTTATAATAACAAGTGATCATACTAGATATGTTACCTGTTGAATTTAGTTGTTCAACATACTATGTTTTTTATCTGTGTATTGAGGTGTCAATGAAGACAACAGCAAGGCTTGTTTCTCAAATATTTGCAGTGGCCGACTATGAATTTTTGCTGCCCAAATTTCCTTCTTTGGATGTATGAGGCAACCCTAAATTGGTGTTATTGACTAAATCAATGCTATTTTTCTTGCCCATTTATGTTTTTATTATTTTGAATTGTTATACGTTGATGATTGTTATGCATTGTTTTCTTTATTAAATTCATCTTAATATAAGTTGCAAGATTTTTTCCTGTTGAATATTGCAGTTCAATATAGTATGTTTTTTTATCTGTTTTATTTAGATTCCATTGAGGACAATCACAAGGCTTGTTAATTTGCAGTGGCCGACCTAGAACTTTCTCCTTGGCTCGCTTGAGAGTTGGTGCTGCCCAAATTGTCTTCCTTGATGTCTGAGGCAACCCTAAATAGGTATTGCTGATTAAAGCATTGCTAATTTTCTTAAAAGTTATTTGTTTGCCATTGTGCTTTGCCAAAATTCCTTTTTTTGGATGATTGAGATCATCTAGATATTGTTATTTTTTATTGAGTATATTTATTATATTGTTGCTTGCAACCATTGATATTGGCATTATATTAACAGCTTATCATTACTGGACATGCTGTCTGATTAAATTAGCTGTTCAATATAGTATGCTGTTTAGTATGAGGTATTGAGGTGCCAATGATGATGATAACTAGGCTTGTTTCTCAAGCATTCACAGTGGCTGAGTGAGAACTTTTGCATTTCACAGTTTGAGAGTTATTGCTGCCCAAATTTTCTTCCTTGTATGCTTGAGAAAATTGGTTTTGTTGATTAGATCAATGTTAGATTTTTCCCCATTTAATTTTTTTATTATGTTACTTTTTAGTAATTGGTGGTTGTAATCCGTTTTTTTCTTTTAATTTTTTTATTATGTTACTTTTTAGTAATTGGTGGTTGTAATCCGTTTTTTTCTTTTATTGAATCCTTGAAATTGTGTACAGTTTGAGAGTTATTGCTGCCCAAATTTTCTTCCTTGGATGCTTGAAAAAATTGGTTTTGTTGATTAAATCAATGTTAATTTTTTTCCCCATTTAATTTTTTTATTGTTACTTTTTAATAGTTGGTGGTTGTAATCCGTTTTTTACTTTTATTGAATCCTTGAAGTTGTATGGATGATGTTTGGTATTTAATTGCTGCATTTGATAGTATGGTTGTATTCGTTTACAATGCATTTTTAATAACTTAATTTTTTGGTTGCAAAACTTTTGTAGAATTTACTGTTCAATAAGTTCTTTGAAGTTTTGTATTTATGCGTTGTTTTTTTTTGTTGGCATTTTACCCTCATAACACAAATTTTCATTTCCCCCCCCCCTGTAACATTTTAATTTTATATATTGCTCTCAAAACGAAAATCCTTAAAAATATTCAAATTTCCTTGGATGCATGGCTGTATTAATTTAATGCATTTTTTAATTACATATTAATTTAAGTTGTAAAAGTTCTTTCTGTTGAATTTAGGTTGATATTATCACAGGTGAATATACTTTTATTGCTATGGTGACAAAATTCAAGCTTGTTTCTTAAACATTTGCAGTGTCTTGCTAAGAACTTGAATTTTGTCACTGGGGACTAGTACTTTAACTATTGTAGTGGCTGCGCACTTTGTTGATAAATCAATACATTGCTTTACCAGCTGATGGTGTGTTAGAGGCTTCTTATTAATAGAGTCAAACAGCAGGTGCCTATCAATGGCTTGTCCTGTCTGCCGCATGAAGCTTATATTGATAATAGCCAGTGGAAGATTGTTTTTGGATCCTTGTGCTGTCCAAATGCCACGATAACTGGTAACATGGCACATGTTCTATTTTAGGTGTTAAAACGTATAAAAAAATAAAGATGTGATTGGAATGAATTATGTATTGCAGAATAGCTCTAAATCAGACAACGGGTGCTTAGGTTTTTGTCTACATCAAGCTACCTTTTGCATGGAGCGAATATTAATTAGATGGGCTAGCTGTATGTGTTGATGCCACATGTTTTTCTCTGGCATCAAAATTCCATGCTGGCCCATGTTGTTCTCTGGCATCAAAATTCCATGCTGGCCCATTACATTTGTTTTCAGATGCAATCAAATTAGAATTTATGTCTGCAAACATGTTACTTTTCTGAGATGCCCATTTTTTTGTTCTCTCAATTTTGCTGTTTAGATTTTCTTTTTTAGTAATAAGGCAAACAGTATTTTGCTTCAAAGAAGGATAGCAAAAGTAGTTGGGTTTTTTGATAGATTAAGGTCACACCAATTTTAGATAGTTGCATTTGCTTGCAATGAAATATTTTAACAAGTCATTTGCGAGATTGATTATTTGTGTAATTGAGTGATTGCAATTATTCTTTTTTGCATTTTCATTGATGAAAATAACTGCTTTCTCTAGATCACGTGGATTAACAGTTTTTCAACCTTTCAACTCGATCTGAATTTATTTTAAATTTATAAACGCCAAGCAAATTTCAAAACATGCTATGGTAAAATATGATGTATAAATTAAGAACGCTGTGAAATTGCCAAAATGTGTTATGAAGCTGGTCTACTAATATAACCCAGTGGGCTTATACCACGATGAACAAAGATTAAAGTTATCATCTGCCTTTCCTAACTCTTACCTTAAGAGCATTATCGTTGTCACTGGGGACTAGTACTTGTATATTTTATATCGACTCCCCAGTTTTTCTCTAACATGCTTTTTTTCAGGCAAGATTCAGTGGCAATTTTTGTGATAATTCTACAGAAGATTGATGTATCAAAATGAGATAATGAGGATAGTGACGATAATTAGTGTCAAAGCCACATTAGTTGAACAAATTGAGGTGCACAATGATGATAAGGGGTAGAAAATTGAGTGTTTCTCTATTTCAAAAATCGTTAAAGTTGGAACATGAATTGCTAGTGTAAGAATTCTCCATTTGCTTATGACACCAATACATAATCTATCTGTCAAAATTACATTACTCGCATTATTTGTAAATGTTGACTGTTGAAGATTTTCTTTGGCAAACTTCCATGAAGATAAACTCAGAGTATTTAATTTGTAGACATTCTATATATTGATTGTAGTGTCATACAATCTTCACTATGGTAGTACTTATTAAACATTTGTTGCTTTCTTTTGTTATGGCGTTAAAGCAAATCTTATCACTTAACATATGAGGATCATAAACCTCTTAAGTAATGTACATATATACTATTGTCTAATTAAATGTATAGTTTAACTAAATTAATCATCAGCCATCTTTATGATTTTATATTTTAGACTTTCAGTTTATTTTTGATTTGGGATTATGAACTTGGATTAAATATTTATTGCATATTGTAACTTTATTTTTAGTTACCGGAGTGAACTTACTGGAGTGAAAGATCTAAATCTGACTATTCTGAAGATGAAACTGATTTTTTTTTAGGAGTTTGGTTTGAAGTAAATTTTTTTCGTGTAAATATGAAGCCTGGTAAAATGGATTGAAAAGGATTTTGCTGTATAAATAATATTGGCCAAATCGGTTGAATTTCACATTGGGCGGTGTATTGCCTTCTCTTGTTATCTTTCCTTATTTACCTTAGATCTACCATGTTATATTAATACTGATCAAATGAAACGAGTTAAATGCATTAATGAATAAATTTGCTAGAGGGCATGGTGGACTGGAGTTTTAGGAAATCGTCGTGTTGCACTGGGCTACTCCACAAGTGTTGAAAGAACTGATATTGCATAAACCATCTAAGTCGGATAAGAATGCTCGTGATACTGCTCTGTTATACTCCTCCGGGTGTAGTAGAGAGTGAAATTGATAATATGCAAGGAATCTATGGCGTCTCAAAGCTGCAGAAGCTGAAAACAAATTTGTACAGTGTTCTCATGAAGGCAAAATTGTCCGTAGTAAACTCCAACTAATCACAATGCACAACAATGTGTTCCTTGTATTCATTTGCCTTATAACCCTAGTGCATAGCAAGGTGTTCTTATTCATTGGAGTCGGATTAGATTGCTCATGAAACTGCACCGTCCTGCTCCTCCAGTCTTAGTAGACAGTGGTAGCAATAATTTGTACAAAGAATCTATGGCGTCTAGAAGCCGGAGAAGCATAAAACAATTCACTAAGGTTGGGGAATAGGAAAAGTTAGGAGAAAGGCATTCACAAGTGGATCTGATGTAGGTTGTGGTTTAAAAATAGCTGCCTTTGGAGTTTGGGGAGTTTGAAATGGAACTTATGATGATTGTTGGGAAATTGGAAAAGATGGTGAAAGAATTGGAGATGGGTGAGAGGGAATTAGGATTTAGGGGAACATCAAAGTTAGGTTAAACCAAATATACTATTGTACAGTATTTTTTTTTTATTATAATGCTTAAGTTTGTGAGTAATATGAGGAATAGATACTCTTAAATTTAATTTTAGAAAATATGAAAAATAAAAAATAAGTTCAATTAAAAAAATATTATTGCCCTTGAATTAAGAATAATAATAGAAGTTTAAATTTAAAGTAATTGCCAAGCTTTCAAATTTTAAACTTTAAAAATTAATATATAAAGTAAAATATGCTGAACTGTGTTTGTCTCTTGTCCGGATTATTTTTCATTCTATCATTCTTTTTATATATTATCATAATTTTGTTTTATTATTATTTTTATATTATTAATTTTGTAAATAAGGTTTTATCAACATAATGTTAATAAATGATCATTCACACTTACAATCTAATAATTAATTAGAAATATTATCCAAATGTGGCTAATATATCGTGAGTTATATAAGTGCAAAAGAAAAGAGAAAAATACTTCGTGTTAGATATTAAGTTTAGTACATTAAAGTTATTAAATGCCTTTACAGTTTAAAAAGATTTAACAATTAAGTAAGCAATACAGTACTACAGAAAAGTACTAAAATAATTGAAAAAGTATAAAATTGTGTATGACTGATAGTGAATAATAGTAATTGAAAAAGTAGGATGCTCGAAACAAAAATTTGTAAAGAAATTGAATTGAATAAAAATACTTCGTTAGCTTGTGGTGTATGTCATTGAATATATGTATATATTTGAATATGCCATTGAATTTTATGCCTCAAATATGCATAATTTTGATGTCACATGACATCTCACAGAATCTTAGGTTAGCAGAACCGCTCCGATAACATATCATAGGCGAGTACAGTGCTCGCTAATAGATTCTAAGTGAGCACAACGCTCCGCTAATACCGTGATATGTCTTATGCAATTCATGATATGCCAATCTTTAATAACTGAATGCTTATAAATCATCTAAAACTAGAAAATGATTAAAACGAAGTAAGTAATCCGTTGTCTCCATAATTCAGAACTTAACTAAATGAACTACATAATTATATTCTAATTCCACTGAAGTTGATATTTATTCCATGACAACATCCTAATTTATCACATGTAAAGAGTACATATCCACGATTAGTATGTCCTTGGAAAGGGTGATTTCAATACTTAGTTTGTTTAACAGCACTTATTGATGCACACAAGGATAATGGATATAATTTTTTTATAGTTTATTCTCTCAGATTAAGTTGTTAAATTACCAATCTATAATACACTTTGAACATCTAATGTTTATCCTGAACCGAATTGTATTTGTTTAATTACATAAGATAAGATCAAGACTTCAAGGTTCTATCCAGGATAAATCAACTAAATTCCCATATGATAATATTATAAATTTTTATTCTAACAATTTATTTAATGATCAAAGAGTAACAAGCTAATGAATTTTTACCTCATTATGGTGAGTCATACACAAAGATTCTAAGATTGCAGCATAAAAGCTTCTCAACTTATGATACTACCATAAGGGAAATCTCAAATATAGTCTCTTTAGGTTATACTATCACAAAGTTAGCCTAAGGATTGTGGGGTAAAATCACACAATTTATTTAGAATTGATCATTTGACAATATAGTGTATTTTATCGATTTAATAAGAGTCAATTCATGCTGGTCTCTTTCTTTAAGAGAAAATCAAAGGAAGTTGCGCTTAAATTAAGATAAGAAAATCACATTATCATTTATTAGCAATGTTAATTAGAAAATAAATGCTAATCTTCACTAATTATGATATAAAATAATTAGTACTTAATTAAAAAATCATAATTTAAATCTAATTGAACAAATTAATTTCTAAGCATCATAATAATTTATCATAATATTTCAAACATAACGTTTCACATTTCAAGCAACATAACAAATTTATTTAATATGGTTATCTTAGGTTCTAAGAAATAATAATACATTGATTCAATCAACAGAGAATAGCTACAAGTGCAAGTTTGCCATACAAGCGTATGTTCAAAAGGTCTAAACATCATAAGCATGGATTTTATATTTGAAATTATATTTACATTTATACATTGCATGATTTTACTATAACTAGTCATTGTTTTAGTGTATTTTTGCACTATTAGGGTCAGGGGGTCGATAAAATACGAAAAAATATGAAGTTTGAGCAAAACTGGGCATTTCTGTGCGTTATGGCGAGCTGCCGCACTTGCCTAGTCGAGAGCTAGGTGCTACGGCGCACTGCAGCGTGCAATAACGCTGGCGCGGCCGCTGCAGTGCGCTGGAACACTCCCTGGCTGAGAGTCAGGCGCGACAGCCTGCTGTGGCGCCAAAGTTTTCGAGACACGGATGCTGCAGCGTGCTGGTGCGCTTGTCTAGCCGAGAGCTAGGCGCTATGGTGCATTGTAACGCTTGACGGTTAATTTGTTTGGATTAAAAATGGGACATCTCCCATATTGTACCCAAATACTCTCGATTCAGGACACTTCAAATGTGGTGTTATATACCGATGGAAAGGTCTTTCCATGACCTTTTCATGGGTACCAAAATTGACACGAAAAGATCATTGTAACAACACAAATAATGATGCCCTAGCTACCTACGCAAGTTTCTCACTACACGGCACAATTCATCTTCTCTTTAAAATGGATTCTGATCAAGCTCTATTGAGCTCGATCGCTCAAATGCAGGTTCTTAAGGACAAGTATTAACCATACACATGAAATGAAATAGCCATTGGATTACTTAAATGGAGCCTACTTGTCGCCAATGGCTATTGGATCAACTAATGGGGGAAAGGGAAGGTATAAGGAAAAGATTTATTGTCGAGTTTGAAGGTGAGTTTTCAAGATTGTTAAGATACGACCAAGGTTTGGTAAACACTGAAAAAAGTAGGTGCAGTTGATTTATGACTAGACTAAATTGTTCACTTAAATGGAGCCTACTTCCATTAAAGCACACTTGCTAAGGAAGATGGGAAGAGGCATATGCATCCCAGCTAGACTCAGGGAGTGTCCAAGAGGTCTTAATCCCAATTCACATGCTAGAGAATTTACATAGCCACAGAGGCTTCCGAACATAATGAAGGAGGAAGGCGTCAACAGCCTCTCCCACATGGTAAATGTTATCATGGGGACAACCGATGCTATCATTGTTGCCTAATAGGCCACAACTTCTAATTTTGTTGTGCAAGCAGGACAATTGATGGGGATGTCATCCCTGGGGAAATTGCTCTCACCCATGTTCAAACCACAACACTAGCATTTGTATCTACTCATGCACAAAGAAGAGGGCTAACTTTATGACATCTTACTCCAACATGAGATTATCACATGTATCTTATATTTATTTAGCATACATTGTACAAAATGAATCATTATTACAGCATTGAAAGTCTAAATAGCGAATTATGCAGCATGCAAGTATACTCAAACTTGTTAATTGTCAACTCAAAGTACTAATGATGCATATATATGTGAGCAACAAGTATACCCAAACTTGTTAATTGTCAACTCAAAGTATTAATGATGTCGAGGATGACATTTGTTTTTAAGTATGAGAGTGTGTAATGACCCAAGTCTTTATTAAATAATCTAGGACTAAACATGACTCAGTTAAATCAAAATTAGAATCTCGTGCAATATTAAAATTAGGTCAAACCAAATATGACGTTGAATAATATATTTTCGTTATCATAATACATAGATTTGGGAGCAATCTAAGTATCAGTTACTCCTAAATTAATTTTTATATTTTTATATTTAGAAAATTTGAAAATTAAAATATAAGTCCATATGTAGAGATTTTTGTACCATTGGGTTAAGAATGATAAAAGAAGGATAATTTAAAATTTCATCCAAATTGTAGCAACCGATTGCTAGTAATTAATTTTTAAATTTTGATACTTTGAAAATTAATATAAGATAAAATATAGTTCTAAAGTAAGAAATTTTAGTGAGTGTGTTCATCTTATTGAGCTACACCTCGGCTCAAGTTTCCTTAAAATTGAAGATCACACGATGAAAATATGCACAAAATTTAAATAACATTATTATTTATAATATTAATTAATTAAATTAGCCTAATTGCTGCACTTCTTAATTCCCTCCCTCATGTACGCAATCCGATCCCTCTCTCGATGGGTGCCGTAGGGCACGCACGCCCGAACTATAACGACTCAAGTCGTTATTAGGACAATTATGATTAAACTCGGCTCAACAATCAGGATCCGAGTGACTTTAAAATTAAGACACACTAAAAATACTGTTAGATAGATTATAATTTTGTGACTGTAAGTTTGGGAGCAATTCGAATAGCAGCTACTCCTGAATTAATATTTGAATTATTTAAATTTAGAAAATTAAGAAAATTTAGTGATTTTAATGTCATTTGATTAAGAATATTATAAAAATGAAACATACAAAGTTCATAGAATTTGAAACTTCGGATTTATCATAATTAATTTTTGAAATTTTTATCTTTAGAAATTAATATAAAATAAAATATTGCTCAAAATCAATAAATTTTATCTTAAATGTGCTCGTTTCATCAAGATACACCTCAATATTATATTTTATTATTTTTTTGGAAATAATGGAGGAGAGAAAAAGAAGTGAGAGAAGAAGAGAGAGAAGGAGGAAGAGACCCAATTTGTACACTCAAAGCATTTAAGTGGAAGAGAAAGACGAAAGAGAAAATTAAGAAAATAAAATGGAGAGGAAGGCAAAATAAAAAATTAAAAAAATAAAGTTCTTATAAATACCCCTCACCCTCCCTCTTATTCTCCCATCCTCCCACACTCCCCTCCTGCTTCATCTTCTTCTCTCAACTTTCCCATCTTCTTTCATGGCCACTCCCAGTTTTCCCCACCGACCTCTAGTAAAGCATCATCAACATTAAGATAGAGTGAGAGATGATAAAGAGATGAAAAATCTTTTCAATTCTTATATATATATATATATATATATATATTCTAATTTTTGTAATTTTTGTTTTAGTCATTTTCTTTCTATATATATATATATTTTTTAATTTTTATAAATTTTATTTTAGTTATTTTCTTTCTATATATATGTATATATATGCTAATTTTTTGAAATTTTCATTTCAATCATTTTTTTCTTTTTGTATATATATATATATATTAATTTCTACAATTTTTATTTTAGTCTTTTTTTAAAGTTATTTTCTTTCTATATATATATATATATTACTTGTAATAATAAAAATTATTATTTTTAATATATACAAATAAATAAATAATATGATATTTTCACCAAAATAAAATGAAGAATATCAATTTTTTCATTTAATTATTTTATTTGTGGCTTTCGCATCACTGTTAAACTTTGACATACTTTGATATATTTATACGAGATTTTGTACTCGAAATAAATGATAAGAAATCAATATCATGAGTTAATTCAGATTAATCTCAGGTCTATATAGATAATACATTATGCCAAGAAAGGTTGATATCTGGAGAAATAAGGAGATTGTACCTAACCATTAAGGAAGAATGTGTAGTTAGTCAGGAACCGACATCTTAGATAATTAGATAGACGTATCTAACTCTTCAATTATTATGTAACTTTGTCTAATAGAATAAATCTTATATATTGTTACATATTTTTTTCAAAATAAGCACTTCTTAAATATGTATATTGCATTTATAATCCAGACAAACTTGCAAGCATATCATACTTAAATATTACATATTATCTTATTTGTATTTGTTTCTTTTGCAGAATCATGCCGCTTAATATTATGTGCAAATTTTGATATCCTACAAATCTTACTTAGACCTCTGTAATATTTACAACTAAGCAGGAATTGAGGTAAAAGTATACCTCAAGTAACTAAATAAGGAATAAGCATCTATATATATATATATATAGTACAATAAGTGAAAGTACTGAAAGAAAATGCTAATCCTAAATATGCTGATAATCACATAACATATATTAATTTAAAATAGTAATCTAAAAATGGCACATATAGTAAATAGTAAAGTCTAGCATCCTATATACATATACAAGTGAGCAGGTAAAACAGAAAAATGCAGCTAACTGAAATAACATGCATTCACAATATAGTAAACAGTAAGCTGAAACTGAAGCAAGAACGTATAACTGTCATATCAGAAAGAATTGGCCAATTTGGCCCAGTAACATTCCCAAAGCCTTTCTAGGCTAGGGCAGACAGAACAGAACATAATAGTAAAGATGAAGAGGCAGAAAATACTATGCAAATATCTTTTTTATTTTACTTTTATTTCTGTGGACACATCCAGAAACAGCTGAGAAGTTAAGCACATTTATAAGACTAAATGGGTTCCAAGCTTAACACACACTCCTCAATAAGTAATGTTAAACATCCTTATTTCTCATTACCCCTATCCATTGAGGTAAATGTGCACCATAGTTAACTATAAACTGAACCCAAATGCAAATATTTTCCAAATATTTTAAGTTTTCATTTTCATGCAATAATATTTTCTTATATGACATGTCCAAAGGAAAACAAGTACAAAGTTCAAAGAATGCGTAGCATAAAATCAAATAGTAAGTAAGGACTCTACTAAACATAGTGATATCATTTATTTTTTAATTAAACTATTCTAACTATTCTAAGTAACACAAGTTCAGGATCTCCAATTCCTACTATCGAGTGTAACTTAGAAATACGATCTTGTAAGTTAAAAAGGATTAGAACTGATCAGATTCTAATCAAATTTAATCAAGATCGATTATAAGAAAAAAGAAATCACAATGTCCTAATTTGATGAATTTAGACGTTCTAACCAACATCTGATCAAGATCTACTAAACGAGGGATTATGATTTTAACATCATGAGATTGGAGTAAAGCCCATAATCTACAGGGTAAAACTCAAGATCTAGGTTTCAATCTAATTGTGATATGTTGTTTAAGGTAAATCCTATTAAGCAAAATCAAACATAATAGGATGATTCTCCTATCCTGAATCTAAGGTTGGAAGACAAAATAATCAGAATTATATCTAAAAAATCTAGAAATTATTAAAACTAATGTTTCATTCATCGAGTAATCTATTTACCCAATGAATAAAATCTAATCTATGATCTAGTCTTGGTCTTAGGAATAGTTCTAATGTGAGGTGTTAAATTCATAAAGGAAAATACTTAGAGAAATTTTTAGGGATTTTTAATAAATTTGACATAATAGCTGATTTTATCACTTAGAATGATTCTAATATAGTTATACTACTGGTTTTACTGATTTAGAAAATAATTTAAGAGTTAAAGATGCTTAACCTAAATTTTAAACAACATGACCATTTTGCCCCTACTTTAGGATCCAAAGCTACTTTTTTGAATTAGGTTCTAAATTAAAATTTTTTACTGCCAAATGGTTCCTTACTGTCTAACATGAAGATAGACAGTAAGTATGCTTAATTTGGATAAGAAACGGGTCCTATTGGTCCAATTAAGATTTTGATTTAAGGGGCATTTTAGTAATTTAAACTTAATAGAATCTAAATTTTTATGCAGTTTACTATTGGTTGCTGTTCAATGATTCCATAGAATCCAAGACATTATATTCTGAGGTCAAATGACTAAATTATGGAGGTTCTAATTTTTAGGGGCAATTCGATAATTTCTAAGGATTGGACAAAAACCAAACTTTTTTGTTTGATGCCCAAATTCAGCAAATTCAGTTTCTATAGCTTTCATATAGTATACTGAGTGTTTTAACAGGAGTAGACCCAATTTAGACTTCAATTGGTTAAGTTATAACCTAACTAGGGTTAGGAGTATTTTGGTCATTTCTGATTTTTTAAGATTTAGATCCTAAATATTATTTTAGATTATTGATGGCACTAAAATTCTAAGCTAGTTAGCAGTTTGAATTTCTGAATTTGTAGCTGAATTGACAAAGTTATGGTCAATTGAAGACTAGGGGTATTTTGGTCATTTTTTGATAGGGGTTATAAATGTCACTTTTCAAACTAAGTTCCAAATGAGAAAACTAATACTACTACAATGAGTATTTTAAGACTCATATTACTTATGTTTGGATAATTAAGGTTAGAAGTTATGGGTGTGCTTTTAGGACCTAAAATATCACCAGGTTTAAATATACCCGAATCGAATTTTTGAGTTACGCTATTTGATTCATTTTATTTTTTTGAGTAAAATGAGACCTATATTTGTTATGTTTGGAGCAATAGTTTTAAAGTTATTAAACTTTAAAGTTTAATTAAATTAAATTATTTTATTTTACTGTTCATTTATACAATTTAAATGAATTTACTGTTTAATATTTAATTAATTTATTAACCACTTTATTTTACTATTTTAATAATTAATTAAAGTTAATTAAGTTAAACTTAATTTGATAATTATAATTAATTAATTAATTAATTTTACTGTTTAATTAAATTTATTAATGCAAATTAAATTTTCTAGCGATTGTAAATAATGCTAGTTAATTAATTAATTAATTTAATTACTAACTAATTAATTAATCCTACTATATTTATTAATTAGCTCAGTCTAATATTATATATAACAGTGAGGTATATATGTATATAATTAAAAAATATAGTTCTGTTATGAAATAACATTTATATATATATATATATATATATATATATATGGTTATTCTTATTTTTTTATCTGCAGGTATTAATGGTGGCGGGACCCGTCACTTGACACGTGGTGACCTGGGACTGGGCGTGGCAGAAGAAGCGAGCCCCACGGGACACGCGGCAGCGTCCCGTTGGATACTGGGGGCTGCGCGCGGGGCCCGCCTAACGCGTGCGACACGCGGCAGGCCTGCTCGATATCGCCTGGGCCAGGCCCGATCCGGCCCGCATACCCTTCGTCTTCCTCGCCAGACACCCGAGGGCTATGGTCTAGGACACTACCGTTGTCGGCCTTCCCAGTCGTTCATGGCACCGGCCCACACACCGTTGGGTTGGCCGTGACGAGGGCTAGCCACCAATTATCGGATCGGCCCACGGGATGGACGGAGTCGCCTGGGAAAGCTAACCCTAGGTCCTAGGTTACGGGATGGATGTGCCTAACGGTAAGAACTGCTCACCAAATGCCAAATTCGCCCTATCGAGCTCACCGGAGGTCGATCCGATCGGATGATCGACAATTGGCAACACTAAATTAAGATTCAAAAGGAGAATCATGCAATTTACGTAAGGAAAAGAAGAGGATTGAAGGTACCTTAGACGGACTGCTCGCTCGGCGAAGGTTCGATCAACGACTTCCGAACTCCCAGCTTGTGCAAAAAGACGAAACCTATGACGACTAGGGCTTTTAGGATCCCGGGGTGGAGCCTGTGAGGCGCGGGAGGCCGTCGATTTGGCGCGGCTGCGGCTGGATGCCATGTGGCTGGCGGCGGAGAGGACGAGGGGACGATGATGCGGGGTCGTTCGATCGATTGATCGAACGACATCAATCTTTCGATCGGATCAGACGGCAGATCCATACGGCATTGGCGCACGGTAATGACGCACGAGATAAGTGGACAACGCAGTTGGATTGAATTTAATTATTATTTATTTAATATTTAATTAATTAAATTCCTATTTAATTTAAATAATTAAATTGATTTCAGAAAAATTTCAAATATTCACCCCTAGCTAATTGAGGGGTGAGGAACTCAACGACGATGTCAGATTTTAGATTCGATGAGTATTTTAATTTTCCATTTTATGGGGTATTTAATTATTATTAAAATATTCGTCAAAATTTTGACGACTTCCGATTGTCATGAAAACATCACCCCTAGCTAATTTGGGGGCAATGAGCGCAATGATGAAGTCTGATTTTTGATTTAAGGTCAATTTAGACAGGTCAAATTTTAGGGTTTTTGGATTTTTCAAAAATCAGGATTTGATTCATTTGACTTCTCATTTGGACTAGGTCCTAGTGGATGACTCCTAATGATTTAATTAATACTTATGATCAAGATTAGGACTAATATTAATCTTAATTGATTAGGATAATAATTTGGGTTGTTACAGTATTAGAGCAGAATTGAGAGAAAATTAATAAAAAAAGTGTATAAGCTATTATTCGTGCAACTGGAATCTCAGAATAAATAAAAAAAATATAAAAAGTAAGAAATTACTAAACCTATATAAATCAAAGAGAAATGAAAGAATAGATATTAGACTTAGTCAAAATAATTTGTTTTTAATTTATTTTTCTTTTATTTTCTAATTAATAGTGGTACTTTTATTTTCTTCTAGTGTTTGATAATGATATTTATGAAATTCTACTCCTATAAAAGTAATAATAAATATCCTATTTTCAGATAGATCTTGAAGATTCTCCTTTGATCATTGGAACACCTTTAAGAGATCTGATATCCACTAATGCTTCTGTGGACCGTGTCGACAAGTTGTTTGATATTATGAATTTTTATTGGCGCGCATTGATACACAAAATTGAATATTTTTAAGTTTCAGACATAACAACATCCCATATAAATAGTCATACTTCTATACTATCAGCTATCCATCTCTAAATACGGAGATGGATGAACTACTTCAAGCCTTCCTAAGACTCTAACCACAAATATTCAATGAAAGTGCTAACCCAATTGATGTTGAAGATTGGGTAAAGAAGGTATGAAAAATATTGACTAGCATAAAATGCCTACATACAAATATAATTAGATTAACTTTTTTTAGGTTGGAAGGAGAAGTTGAATGATGGTGGGAAATCACTGCAAGCTTACAGTTCACAAGCATAGATACTGAGAATATATAATGGGCAGAATTCATCAAAGTCTTCAGAGCCAAATACATCCCTCATTCTGCACAAGCTATTATGGAAGATTTGTTTATGAATTTATGTCAGGGCAATCGAAGTGTCATTGAATATGAAACTGAATTTTAAAGGCTATCTCGTTATGCACCACTACCAGTGAGCGCTGAGTCTGCTCGATGCAGTTAATTTTTAAAAGGACTAAAACCTTCAATCAAAAGATGCTTATGGCTCTTCGAATCTTTAAATTTTCATACATGTTTGAAAGTGCAAAAATATTAGAACATGGAGAACTAGATGAAGTAGAAAAGGTAAGAAAAAGACCACCATCTGCACAAGTACGACAAATTAAATACAAGGGCCGATACCGCTTCAAGCCAAGGTTTTTCAAATAACTTAGCAAACACCTAATGGGAAATGCAGCTGATCGCACCCTTACAGTAATTATTATTACATGAGCGGGATATGTTATACGTGTGGGCGATCTGGTCATAACTTTTAGCAATGTCAAGCAACTCGTACAATGGACAATTAGTGGATCACCCATCCTTCTAAGATGCAATGACAAGCATCCATACCAGTTGAAAGGCAAGAACAAACACCATCAGCCAGACCAACTCATGTACCTACACCTACTCCAATATAAAGGAAAGGTCCACCCATTACTCATAAAGCACCAGCAGTTAATTAAAAGGGAAGACCATTAGTGTAATAACCTATGATTGTTACCTAATTGATTTGACCTAAATTTTATCAAATTAAGTTGAAAATTAAGATCCTGATTTAAGTTAAATAAAAATTAAATAAAAACTAAACAAAAATACCCTCAAATGAAGCATGTTGAGGGGATCCTCCTGCAAAATTCGAGCATAATTGGGATCCCAGATCGTCTTAAATTAATTCATTAAGTTTAAACTTTAGAGCTTGATAATAAATAAAATATAAATCAAAATTTAGAAATCTTTGTATATTTATGTTAAGCATCAGATAAGGATGCTATGTTTTAAGTTTCGCCAATTTTTGAGCGCTAGATTGATTGTGGTGAATTTTCAAAATTTTTCACTTAAAAATTAATATAAAATAAAATACTCGTCCAAATTTAATTATTTTTGAACGCGTGCATTTGTCTCGTTGAGACGCTCGTTTCGATACCAAGTTTGTAATTTTTAAAGTTTATTTAGCAACTCAATAGAAGCTTAGATTTTTTGATGATTTTTAGCCACTCGATCTTGATCGAGTATCTCTCAACAATTCATTTGGGCATATATTAACCCCCCTCTTATAACCTAAATCTCCTAGAGCCTAATTTATTCTCATTCCCTCAGCCAACCTATTCCCTATTCTCTCTATTGTGAGGCTGAATATCGGATCATCTCTATTTTCTCTAGGTCGAGAGCCAACCTGCTCTACCTGACCGAGCATCTCCTTCCTCTTGGCCGAAAGGCCGAGCACCTCATTTCTCACGTAACAAGCATAACTCCTCACTCCTTGACTATCATCCATTCGGCGCAGCTAAGGATCATCGAGCCATCCATCTTCATCATGTCGAGTTCCTTCTCCTACATCGCCGATCTGTGCCTTCTCTTTCTTCCTTTAAAGATTGCGTCGGTGACTTCCCTTACTGTTTCTGGCCACCTCATCGCTCCTCTTAATAGTACCTATCGCCGCTCAACCTAATTAAATCAAGGTATCTATTTCTCTAATGTCTTGGTTATTTGTTTGTTATAACAGAGAGAAAAATTCACTAGTAATAAATATGATGGCTACATGCTTTAACTAATGATGTTTTAACCTCATTGCTATGTAGCTGTTCATTATACTATACAAATATTTAGAAAGCTTTTGAATTAATGTATATTGTTTAATTGAATCTTTGAAGATATAGCAATTTAAATTGACTGTACTTATAACAACAACAGTGAACTATTTGTTTCTACTTTTTTATTTTGAAATACAGCTATTAAAATGGTATTTTATGAAAATTTGTAGCTGGAAAAAAATGATTAGTACTTACCTGGCCAAGCACTTTATTTATATTTTTTTTTAGCATTCAAATCCACTGAATCTATTAATTATCATTATTGGATTAGAATGTTAATCAAGAACACACTAACATTGGATTGTTATAATGGCTTATCCACATGTGTATTCTTAAAAGTAGTTTCTAGGCTGCACAAATGTTCTCAAATTTATCACAAGCGCCTTATTACTAAAGTTTTGTGTCGTCTCTAGGCTTTGCCGATGTAACCTTTGTTTTCATGCCTACAAGTATTATATTTTCTAAATTGTCATTTTAGAGAAACATGTTATAAAGATTTAAATTAAAAAGCATGATAAGTAAGGTCGAACTTTGCTCAAATGTTAATTTTTTTTTTTACCTTTAATTTTGCTAATTTTGGATTTCTTACACTCAAATTATTGCTTTTATTGCTTAAATATGTTTATGGCTTGTTTAGAATCTTAATGATACTCATTGTTGTTAATTCAATGATTCTCATGAGTTCATTCTTAGGAATTATGTTCTTATCAAATTGTGTCATTCCATCTCGTAGATTCCTCTCTAACATGGTGTACTCTAGTTTTCTATCTTGTGCATTGGAGAATGAATTAGCTTGGACCCATGTTCATTTAGGAGTAAGTTGAGTTTATCATGAAAATTATCATTTAGTTGTATTTTTGCCCCAAATGTGCAAGTGCGGTAATTGGGGTCTCATCCCAATCAATCGATGAGTTGCGAGTTCAAATTACTATGAAGGTATGTATAGTACATAGAATTTTATTGAGTTATGCATTTATTTAATTATGCAATTTCATTTATCTCTATGTATAGCGCGTACATCACTTGCATATTTCTTAGCATCATTAGTTATTGATTATTATTTGAAAACCATGGCATTAGGACATATGAACTCTTTGCTAGTGTAGGATAATAAGTAATACTTAGTGAATTTCCACTAAGTAGTATTATCACATTATTTGAAAATCTCAAAAATGCAAACTCGAATAAAAAATCTAGAGTTAGTGAGTAATTATATTAATTACTTTTGCATTTAGGCAAGCATTGTTTAGTTACTTTAAGATCGATAGATGTCCAATTAGGATGTTTGAGGAGTTGGCTTACTTATTAGACAATAGTCATATAACAACCCAAGGTATCCAGCTTGAATTTAGCCTAATCGTATCGTAATTATCATTCCATTAAGTTCATATAGTCATTAGAACCAAACCTTGAAGGTTTGGAGAAACTCAGAGTCCAATTAATTATTTTAGATTAATTTAATATTTAATTAATTAGAAAATTGAGGTATTTATTTTGGCCTCAAAATTGAAATTCAACTTCACCGTTGCGATCGTCACCCCCAAATTAGCTAGGGGTGATGTTTTGGACGCATTTGGAAGTCGTCGGATTTTTGCGAATATTTTAATATAATTAAATACACCGGAAAATGGAATAATTAAATAATAGTCAGAATCGAATTCTGACTTCACCATTGAATTCCTCACTCACAAATTAGCTATGGGTGAGTATTTGGAATTTTTCGGAACATGTTTAATTAATCCAAATTTTTAGTAAATTAAAAATTAGTAATAATAACTGATTGTTCCTTAATTTGCTTTTCGCTCTCTTTATTTCTTCAAAAGTTTCGGCTGGCCATTTTCCCCTCTTTTTCTAAGTCTCAAATTTGGTTGGCCATCCCTCCCCTCTCCTCTTAGCCATCCCCATTAATGCTCATTCATGATAGCCCCTACTCCCACTCACATCCTAGCCCCTAGCTCATGATGGAGCCTCCATCTCACTCTCCTCCTTTAAAGAGAAAACACAGACCTCTTCTCTTGCTTGCTGAAATTTTCTTCCCTCATCCTACATTGCTACACCTTGAAAAAGAAGCTCCTCTCCAAGGTCTTGAAGAAAACAAAGATTCCTTCCTCCTCTCCCCATTGTAAGGCTAAGGTACCCGTTTGCTCCTCTCCTTATCTTCCTTAAGTTGTTACAATGTTTGCATGTATCTTTAGAAGTCCATAAGTATGGATGGAAGACATTAAGGCTCTTAAGAGCATCTCATTCATGCCCACTTTTTGCATAGTTAGGATGCTCTATTTGTGCCGATTCTAGTGTCGATGGAAAGGTATCGGAAAGATATTTTCATTGATATATGACACCGCTCATGAAACACTCTGGATTGAGAGTAATTGAGCTTGAAAATAAACCTTATAGTTTTTATCCAGGCGAAAAATGTCGTCTAGCATTGCAGCGCCCAAAGTTGCAAATCGGACCGCTACAACGCACCGTAGCGCGCTGCAGCGGGCTGTAGTGGTATTTTAGCGAAAATATATATAAACACTTAATAAAACTAATTGCACAGTAATTCACAAAATGGGCCGCTGCAGCACGCTGGAGCGGGTTACAGCGACATGTCACGAAATTTTTTAGGAAAATCAGTAAAATGACTATTTGAACAGTATTTCGCAAAATGGACCACTGCAGCGCACCGTAGCGCGCTGTAGTGGGCAGCAGTGGAAATATTTTTCAGGAAACTTTAGGATATATCAAAATGAAGTAATGGGCCGCAGCATACTCCAGTGCTAAAAGAGTCATAGCGCGCTATCGCGCGAAAAGCGCCACAGCGCGCTACAGTGCGAAAACTGCCACAACGCGCTCCAGCGCATCACAGCGCGCTGTAGCGCCCGAATTTGCAAAATGCCCAGATTTTTGTAAAACAGCATAGTTTTGGCTGAAATGGCTAAAACTTCACTGTTTTTGTATTTTAAAGTCCCTAGGATCCTAGTGGGACTAAGTTATATATGAAAATTAAGTTTGAACTTTGTTATTTTATTAAGTGCTCAAAACCTACTATGTACTTGAAATGTATGTTATGCCAAATACTAAGTAATAGAATATTAAGTGCTTGTAACGAATAGGTATATCTTAACAACTTAATGACATGAAATTTAAGTCTTTTAGAATTGTAATCAAGTGCTAACCCCTTTGCTTTAATTTAGAATTTGGTTAGCTTTAATTACTTTTTTATTCTGTCATCTTTATATTTAGATGCTTTCATAATATTAGGATGTATATTAGAAAACTCAAATTATCTATTTAGACACCTAATCATGTGTAAATGACATTAAACTATAATTAAATATAAGAATCTTGCTAACTTGATTAAGTAGATGACACTTACTCTAAAACCAAAGTTTGACATCAATAATACACTAATAACACATTGATTTGTCATTGACCTATAAATTAACCTTGGTCTTAATGGTAGAAAAGTTAGGGGTTAAACCCTAACTTATCTTGATTAAGATCTAAACCTTAATCACTTAATCAATTAATTTGATTGAAAGATAATTTAATTGACATTGTCCTAATAATGTATATGATTTGATATTAATCTTAAATCATTGAATTAGAAGTGCTAAAGTTAATATTAAATATGTGTGATTAAATTATTTGAATCTAAACTTTAGATCTTTGATTTTCTCTTATATAAGACCATTAACATAAAATAGATAATAAAATTGTAATGATTTATGAAATAATATAACTCTAATAAGATCTTTGATTTCATCCCATGATTGTAGAATAGAAAATGATCAAATAAATTTTAATCATCTGATCTGATCACTTTAACCTAAGTCTAGCAAGTAAACCTTAAGAAGTAGAAAAGTAAGATCTTAAGGGTCTTGCTTTAGGATCATTCTTAAAATATTTAAGGACTTTAATTATTGATACCTTGAGGTAGGAAGAGCTCTTGTAACTTTTTGTGGTAGAAACTTAGATGATCTTTCATAACATTGGAAGTTAAACTTGATACCTTATTGTAGGAATCACATAAAGTACTTAGAATATGACTTATTCTTTGTGGTAGCAACCTATGTTAAGTGATCATTTGATCACATCCTTGGAGCCTTATGTAGGATACACCTACTTAGAGTAAAGATTAATAAATTTGATAAATCCTTGTTGATTAAATAGAATTTTCTGAACCCAGATTATTGGTAGGTGTAGTATAGTATACCCATAGTACTGGATTTTTTTAGTAGTATTCAGGATTAGTTGATTCACTCCAATATGGACTTATGATCAGGTGCTATCCCGAGGGATTAGATGAATACAGTCTCATTGGAGTAAATCTTTCAAGAATAAGAGTGTTATAAATAGGGACTCATCCCTTAGTTTGATTAAAATACAAATCACCATCGGGTGATGCCTCCTAGCAAAGATTGCTTCAATAGGTATGGCTTAAATAAACTATGTAATTTGGGTCACCTTATTTAGGACACTAAGTATGATTGTGAGTTTGACATCTTAATAGCTTAGCTTGAGATACAAATCGCCATCAGGTGACGCCTCTTATCGAAGATCGCTTCGTTAGGGTGGCTTAATCAAACAAAGTGTTAAGAATTACCTTTATTGCAAATGTGCTAAATATATGTATATAATCATCCCATCTAATGATTTTTAAGTAAATTCTTAACTTTAACCAATTATCGAATTAGACTTTAGGAGTCAGAATCATTTTAGCAAAATTCTGCATAATGGAGATCTTGAATTCATTATTGGATTTCTAAGTATGTTTCTGGATTTACCTCATGTAAATTAGAAGCATGAGCATGAGCATAAGCATAAGGTTGAGTATCGGTGATAACATATGAGTATCAGTGATGATTTATGAGTTACAGAATGTTGCATACATTGATTAGGGAATTTCATGATGCATCGGCATCTCAATTCCCAACTGGATGTATATATGCATTGGACCGTACTACTCATAGCACTTCAGTGATATTTTGGTTGCATATCAGTAATATACAGTATCGTGGCATATTCAAATGCACAGTTTCAGTGACATCCAGCATAGCTTCATATATAATTACTCAGTTTCAGATTCAGTACCGCTACAGTTTATTTTTAGTATTCAGTTTATAGTTCAATGTTACTTTACTTTATACAGTTTTATGCTTTCAGTTACCTTTACAGTATTTTTGCAGATTTAATTACATTATATAAATGTTAAATGAATAACTAGAATTGCTTAGACTAGTTTCAATGTGTTAGACTTATTGTCTAACACGGGGTTCTTTTAGGATCTGGCAATTTGCTAGATCTTGAGCATTACATTGAGCCAGGTCAGGAGGCTACCCAGGAGATGCAGGAGGAGCTAGTAGAGCACTAGTGGACTCTCCTCTAGTTTCACTACTTTTCTGCTTTGTTTATTTTCAGTTCAGTACTTAGCTCTATGTCTATTATTCAGTAAACATTTGTAATAATTCTGGATGTATTTTATTTACTTTTTGAGACAAATGTTTTCATAGAGCTTATGTGTGAATGTTTTTGGATATTTGCTTTAAGCTTCCGCACTCTGTTATATACTACTTATACTTGGTATTGTGATGTGATCAGCATACTGTAAATACTAATATCTTATACATATATTGGATTCCTACTATATTCTAAATCTAATGTATGTATTTATCTAGTACTTATGATAAGGATATTACTCTTACCTTAAGTATTAGCTCTCAACCCTCCTTGAGGTTGAGTCAGCAGCCTTTCAGATGGGGTTCAGTTTCCAGCTATTCGGGGAGACGGGTTATTCCTCTCCGAGTGGCGCGCCGCTCCGCCGTTGAAATTGATTATAACTGTCTCTTTTGCGCGCGGCGACGGGGCGAGGCTCTACAAGTCATGTTATAGAATAGAAGATTTCATTTTGACTCTTATTTCTTGAATTTACCTTTTGACCCTTCAAATGTTATTATTTTAAGGGAACAAAGTTAAGCATATAAAATATAGTGAACCCACTAATTTTTCCCATGATACAAAAATTAACAAAAGTTAGAACTTAGTTATTTTGTTGAGTCTAACTAGATTCAATGGAACCTCCTTTTAGTTTAAACTTAAATATCAATTGAGATTGAATAACTTAGACTTTAGATTCTTAGAATACTGAGTTGAGGAACTTAAACCCCGAGATGGAGTTTAATCTCTTAACTTATAATCTTGATAAATCATATCAAGATTGGTTGTAGAAATGTAAATGTGTAAATTAGGATGATCAATTTATTCATTAAGCATTTGCAGGCGACCTTTCCTGATTCTGAATTAGAACTTGTTAAGTTTTAATGTTTAACTTTATAAGGCCGATAAATTTGGGATTATACATGATAGATGGATATTGGAGATCCTAAACTTGTATCCTCTCAAAATAGATAAAACAAATTAAATTAGACAAAAATGGATATCATATGTATTTTGTAGAGTCTCTTGCTTATTATTGAACTTTAATGCTTTGCAGTCCTTGTGTTTTGAGCCTTTTTACCTTAAGCATATCATACAAGATAATATTGGTGCATGAAATGAAAATATAGAAAATTAGGATGACACTTGCATTTGGTTCATAATCTGGATGGGAGATTGTGTATACACATTACTGCCAATGGACAGAATGTAAGAAGAAATAAGGATTACTTAATACGTACTCACTAGGGAGAGTTATGTCTAGGTTTGGGAATCCACTTCAATCTTGTAGATGTGTTCGACTCCTCAGCTACTTCTAGATATATCCACAGAAGTAAAATAAAATAGCTAAAAATTTATTGCATATGTATTTTCTGTCTCTTTAGTTCAGTACAGTTTTTTGTCTTAGCTTTGAGAAGCTAAGTGATATGATATTATACAGTTCAGTTATAGTTCAGTGACTTGTTTAACCAATTCTGATATGATAGTTTTTGCATGTTTCTTACTTTTTCTGCTTCCTATTTACTTTTATAGCAATTCAACTTTAGTATAGTAATTGTTTACTTATGTATGTTAGTATGCTAATTATTGATTCAGTTTAGTTATATGTATCACAAGTTCAGTTTACTTTCTGTTAAATCTGTATGAATTCATAATGATCATAAGCATATTAAGATGAGTTTCCTTTATATTATATATAGTTTATTATCTATATATATTGCCTAACCTTGTTGTAGGTTTAGGGTTGAGGTATGTTATTTACATCACACTTTGCTTTAAGTTATAATTGAATGATTATAGCTTTTACCACATTCTTTGTTGCTTTATAGCTCCTATTTGCTTATGATGATTTGTAATATCTTAAAATTAATTAAAATTGTGCTCGTACTTAGACTTATTAGAATCTAACCAAATTTTCTTTTATTAGTTGTGCCCTGTCATATATATACATATGATAGATCAGGAGTATAGGTCAAATCCAGCACTTGAGAATTAAGCTTAATACAAGGTTAAAGTAATATGCAATTTGCAAAAGGAAATATGCCACATATTTCTTTTCCCGCATTTAATAAAAATGTAATAAATAAGTTTTTCTAATTCTTATTCTCTTGCATTTAACATATTGTATGTGAATGAACAAATATTTGGAGGCCTTCTTTTCATTTTCTACACCGCTATACTATATACATGTTTATGACAGATCTTGCTTAGCTCATGATTAGTACCATATATATATATATATATTGTTTAATATTTGTGGTACTAATGACGATCACCTCTTAATCTTAGTTGAGTTAGAAATAACTCAACGATGGTTTGCAGGCGGGTGTTACAATTTGCTCCCAAGCAAGCTGCACATGCGATGATCTATACCTTCACCCCAGTTATAGCCCCATAAGATAATGAAGTGGTATTAGGCACATCATTTTTTCTTTTTATAAATATCTTTCACATTATATTTAAATATAATATGAATTATCTTTCATTTTAAATCTTAGGCACCTTACATTTTAATGACAAATTTTGAAGTACATTATTTGACATTAGTGCAAGTTACTTATTCATTTTAGAAAAATTTGCCAAAACTCTTGAACTGCCATATTACAACTTAATTAAATCCTTGAATGTTATGTTACCATCTCGTGCCCTCATGAGTGCATAAAAATTTTATGACTGTAACATACCAATTAATGACAATACATATAAAGAAAAATTGATAGTACTACTTATAGTAAAATTTGAAATCATTTTAGGAATAAATTGGCTCAGCAAGCATAAAGTTATAATTGATTGTCAAAGAAAGAATGTTATTATCAAAAACGAGAGTAAGCCTGAACTATTTATGGGAAAGTTAGGCATTTCAGCATCTTTAATCAACGCTTCACAAGCTGTAATGCCTCGTCCCGTCGCCGCGCGCAACCGAGGTATTAAAAAAAAAATAATTTGCTACGGAACGAAATGTTACTCGGAAAGGACTGTTGAACCTCCCCGAATGCTACTAAGACTCTACCCAATGTAGAACTGAGGATTAATCCTTATGATAAGTATAATATTCTTATTTTAAGTATTAGATAAAATACTTACATTAGATTTATGAGAGGTGGTTTGAATGAGGATCCAATTTATATAAGTATTTGCATATCTTTCATGTCGATCACATCACAATATTAAGTAAAAGTAGTAATAATAATAGAGTGCGGAAGTTATAGCATTCATCCATAATATTCATCACAGAAGTTAAATAAAAATATTCATCTCAGAAAAGAAATAAAATATACATCTATAGTCAAAATTATTACAAATTATTGCTCAAAATGAAAAGGGTAGTAAATGTCTCTCAACTCACAACAGAAAGTAACTAAAACAGTAAGTAAGAACTAAACCAACTAATGCTCCACTAGTACCACCTAGGAAGCCTCCAAAGCCTGCTCCTCAAACTGCTCCAAATCTAATAGATTATCGGATGCCAAAATGCCGGTATCCCGGACAAAAGAAAAGAAGAAAAAGTATCTCGTGTTAGACAATAAGGCTAACAGATAATAAGTCTAACACATCAAAAACTACAATATACCTCATTATAATTTCTTAAAAAATTAAAATTTAAATAAAATAGAACACTAGTGCAGAATATAATTGAAAGATATAAAATTGAATAGAATTGAAAATAAAGTAAAATAATAACTAAAAGATAGGATGCTGAAAACAGGAATCTGTAAAGAATTTGTGCACAATGCTCTGCTAATGCATTGAAATGCTTATGCGATTTATGAGATGCGATCCCGAAGGTTTGGCATGATAAAATATATGAAATTTGAGTGTAAATTATTTGATTTTGGTGAAATTTGATTATGCGATTATATTATAATCATGTTACTTTGCTAATATTTGGTAGGTTTACAAAAAATATTTTCCTTATTTATGAGTGTGATATTTTAAGTAAATTAAGAAGGGTAAAATTATCCATAAACAATTTTTGTTTTGTTTTTTTTCTAATTTTTTAGGATTTTGCTTGAACGGAATACACGAACAAATGATTCGTTCAAATGAAAATCTTTTGATGACCAACATAAATAATATACATTTATTTGATGAGCAACGTAAATTCAAATTATTGGATGTCTAATCTAAATTAAGCATTTTCTTAAACGATAATCAAACAAAAGCTTAGTTTCAGTTAAATTAAACGGCTCAACCAAACAGCCAGTTATTTCTTAAGCCCATTATGAATTCATTTGCTTTAGAATTCTGTTACAAAAAAACAAAAAGATAATTTAAATTTAATGATGCAATATTTTTTTATGCATATAAATGAGATTGATTTAACACACTTTTAATATGACTATTAGTTTATCTTCTATTTTTTAATAAAATCAAAATTTTTATCAAATTTTTAATTAATTTATTGGGACATTTAGCATAGAAAACCTCGTGTACCGTTATCTTTCCAACGGCTAGTTTCCGATATCCCAAACAGAACGGCTAAAAACAAATTTAAAACCAACAAAATTTAAACCTTCTATCGATTTCTTCTCACTGGCCAACAAACGCCCGGCTTCGATACACCAACTTTCCTCTCTTCCCTCCCTTTTATTCGCCTCTCTAAAATTGGTTCCTCTTTAGAAATGGAAGTTTCCAGTTTGGCAGCAGTAGCAGAAGACGAACAGTTCTATGAGAAGATCGAAGCTCCAAAGTACGTCGATTTCAGCATTGTCGACCTCTCTTGCCCGGACCAAATGTCTTGGTTCTGTGCACGTATTGGTAATTCTCCACTGTATTCCCACTCTCTAATTTCCAAAAATAACTCTTTTCCCCTTTATTATGGCCACTGATCCAGGCTGCGACCAGAACCATGAAGTGGTCGATCCGGACGAGCTTAACCGAAGTTTCATGCTCCGGGTTTGTACGCCATCACTGAGCTTTTACTCGTTTTGTTGCTTCCTATTTTCTCTCCTCATGCTGACAGCATTATAACAACTTAGGTAATGGCGGCTAGGAGCCCAAATGTGAGGCTTCAGAGAGCCTTGAACAGGCAGTGTTCAAGGTAAGCTATACCATTTGAATCTGTATCCCTTCAGATAAACTAATTTTTGTGTTTTTTTATGAACTGACTTGAAATGCAGAGCAATTATAAAGTGTCCACAGACAGCTCCAGTTAAATCAATAAAAAATGGAATCTTCAAAACGGGGAATAATAATTCAATCACAGAAAAAATAACAATGGCAAAGCTAAGGCAGCATCCAATTAATAGATTTAGAGAGGTTTCTCTTCAGAAGAAATCAAAAGCTTCTACACTGGCAAGTGAGAAGAAGATAGCTGCTACTGGAAACAACATATCAAAGAGCAAAAACCTGAAATCACCTGGCACTGAATTGGCATACAAGGATAATAGTTTGGTCAAGAAACTCTTCGTACACACTCCAAAGAGACCAGCAGGGTCAAGTAGAGCTCTTGTTTCAGAGATTTGCTCTGAGAAGAAAAAGAAGACTAGTTCAGTCTGTGAGGCAAAGCGTATAAATCAAGGGTCATATGCGAGCAAAATCAAAGGATCTTCCATTTCATTCAAGAAAGCCGGTGCACTTAGCTCAAAAGCGACTGCACACAAAGATTTAAGAGGTGCTGATATTGGCTTTGGAAATAATGGCTCATTCAATGAAGAAGTAAAAGATTACAAGACAAATTCAGTCAAGTCAGTTTCTATAGCACATCAATCTGCAATATGTTCTAAAACTGAGAGCAATTCTGAGGAGTCAATCAAGCCTGGAAAATATGAAGCACTAAGTGTAGATCTGAAAGTTTCCAGTGAAGTACTAGATGAGGGCGATGATAAAGAAAATAGGTACCATCAACAGCTGCAATTTCAAACATTTCAAAGTTCCTCATTTTCAATTTTCTTATGAATGTTTTAATCCCTTGATTACTAATTCATGTCAGAAGTATGCCACAAAATGCAGCAACGTTTGAGGCTAACAACTTAGATTTTGAGAATCCAAAGCCTGAGGTAATTTCCATTTGATTGTTCCAAAATTTCAGCATTCTCCACTGTTGATTCTTCCATGCACTTGCTGGTTTTACATTTCACACATGCCAGGAAAATTGGAATCTGGATGCAAAAGTAAAGAACAAAGCTTTCCAGGGAGTTAAACACAAGAGAACAACAAGCCCCAAACCTTTCAGATTGAGAACTGAAGTACGTCCTACTCAGCGTTTTCTTGATGCTTGCATAATTCATCTACTGATGTTATGTCCCCCTTGTATGATTCATTCACTGCGTCAGGAAAGAGGAATCCTCAAAGAGGCAAATTTAGAGAGAAGGCCTCAAGTTCCGTCCAAGAAAAAACCTTCAACACTACGACAAAATCACATATATAAGATTCAGGTGAGTATCTTTATGTTAACTTTACAACTTCGATGTTAGAGAAAGGTACATCTGGTTTTGTAAACGTGCTTGTTAGTTTTAGCTAAACTTGCAAAGGCTGAATTCGCTTATATTGTTAATTTCCAGTTACCAGAAACAAAGTTGAAAAGATTCCCAGAAGACAAGCTTGACAAAGTAATCTTCAGGTTCACATGGTAAAATATATAACAGTAACGACGCTCATGCCTTGTTTTTGAATTAACTGAATAAAAAAGAGAGAAGATAACACAAAAATCATGGTCAATTTAAAATTACATCGCCAAGCTGCTAGTAAAAAGTCTACAAAGTTCTTTTATCTAATATATATATATATATATATATATATAATATATATATATATATATATAATAAATTCAAATGGACAAGAATTTAAATTCTCTCACCTTTCTCAATACAGTGCAACAAAAACAAGAAAAAAATCTATCTTTCGGTTTCGCAAAGAGGATAGTGGTTTGATTATATTGCCTGAAAGATGTGTGCAAAGAAGTACCGGTTCTCGGATAGAAAGAACGCCTTCAACAAGAATTCCAAAGGAGCCAAAGTTTAACAGAGTTCATGTTCCAAAGAGTTGCAGCAGGAGATCTGCGGTGAAATTATTATGAATTTAGCAGTGTAATTTTTCTGTGCATATCTTCTATTGATGTTATAACCAATTGCTGGGCGGGGGTGTGAAAAGAGAATTTGCAGTTATTTGTAGAAAAAAATAATTTATTGTTCTTATGATCATGTGATTTAATATACCCATATACTGATTATGTGATTATTTATAGGAAAAAGACCCTTTTTTTTATTTTTGAGTCGTATGCACAATAATGTGATTTACATTATGAGTTCATTCTTGAAAGTGTTGTTTGCTCGTAGAAAAAAAGTAACTAATTATTTTTATGATCATATGATATGTAGAAACAGTAAGATTCATCTTGTTTGTGCTTGTCTCTTAGGTTATATAATCATAATCTGATTATTTATAGGAAAAAATCCATTTTTTTATTCTTATGAATTGTATAATGTGATTTACTTTAGTTTATTTTGGAAATTGCTGTATGCTGCAATTGATCATGTGAAATATGTTGAATATTTTCAAATCTGAAAGAGAGAACCCGACAACGAGGCCTAGTGACGCTAATTCAGCATTTCGTAATTGATGATGATTTAAGGAGGGAACCCATGCCAATGCACCAAACAAATTAAATTATCATAATCACTATTAATAAATAAAAAAAGAGAGGAAGCTATTTGTGATCGACTCTTTAGGTTATAGAATCATAATACTATAATTGTTCTTCTCGAATATCTTCTAACAGTATAGCCTAATATTCGGTATGAGATTATTTATAATAAAAAGGTTATTTATTTTTCTTATGAGAATGTGAAGAAGCTGTGTACTCAACACAATAATCTGATTTAATTTTAGTTAGTTGCAAATTTTACTTTTGTCCCAATATTAATTATTAGTTTTAGATATATAAAAAAATAAGATGTGAAATTTTAAGAATCACAATATGAATTGATATACATATAATAAATTAAAAATTATTGAAAAATAAAATAAAATAAAATAAAATAATATATATATTTAGCACAATGACATCAAAATCACAATATGAATTAATGCATTAATTTGGGCTTACCAAAGTTAACTCATAATGAAACACTTTGGGTTCTTAGCATTTGGAAGAGCCTCCATAGATTTATGGGATTTTCTGATGGGTCTTAAGATCCGTTAGGGTCTTAGAGAATCTTATATTTGGTTGAAACTGATCTTAGGGTCAAGTAGGCTAGCTTAGGTCAACCCACATATCTCTTGGATTTTCTATGTTTTTTAAATGAAGAAACCAATATGGTGGAGACTTACTTGGAATTTTAAGCACTTAGCTTGCTTTCATGAGAATGATGAATCCTTTGATGTACCTACAAGTGTTTTGGGCTAGCTTAAGTTTGTCCATTTGACCTAGTTTAGTTCTATGGAACCATAGAAATCTTGGGATCTCTGGGGTTCAAACAATGCGGCACAAAGTGCGTATATGTTGAGTAAATCAAAGTAAAGCAAAGAGAAACTACATGCAAACACAATCAAAGCACAAGAAGAGATTTACGTGGTTTGATGCTAAAACCTGCATCCACAGAGAGGAAAGTAGATAAGATTTCACTATTGGAGAAGATTACAATTTTTTTAAGGTTTAGAGATCCTTACCCAAACCTTAAGAGCCCTTTTTCTCTTCTTTAGAATAGCCACCACACATAAACAAAAATGGAGGTTTCAAACTTTCGTTTATCACTGTTCTCACACTAAAAAGCGCATATAAAATATTTATATGCGCTCCAAAATAGGCCAACTGAACCAAAAGTGCATGGCTCACCGTGGTGCCTTCCTTTCGAGTGCCCAGGCACTGCGGTGCGCCGTGTCTCATTTTCATAGAACGCCCAGGAGGCACCAGGCGCTGCGACGCGTTCCGGCGCCTTGTAAGCGCAATTTGGTGTGCTTCCATGAAGAACCTTTTTTAATCAACAATCTCCATCTTAGATCTCATGTGCACCACATGAGAGCTAAAACAATATGTTTTCTCGCATTGTAGCTACACCAAATTGGTTGCATAGATATCCCTTCCCAAAAGAATCAAGCCGCTAGTAGTTCCAATAAACTAGAATGTTCAGAAAGTTTCTCCAAATTCATCAAGATTTTACAATGGGTGAACTTTTGAACCATGAGTACTTTTGTAACGACCAAATGTCGTTACTTTACAAATTAGGTCAAACTCAACTAAAAAATTAGGATCCCAGGTGGCTTTAAAATTAGGACAAACCAAAGATATCATTGGATAACTTTAAATCTTAGATCAAAATGCTCTTGAGAGAAATCTGGATAACGGAAACCCATACTTTAATTTCTGAATTGTTTAATTTCAATAAATTGAGAAAATTAAATACAAGTTTACATTTATTAATTTTGATGTCATTGTGCTAAGTATATTAAGAGTTTCATTGAATTTGGAGCTCTGGTTCGATCACAATTAATTTTTGAAGTTATATACTTCAGAAATTATTATAAAATAAAATATAGCTCTGAATTAAAAAATTTTGGCACAAGGGTGTTTGTCTCATCGTAATACACCTCTGTGTCACGCTTCGTTATTTTGGAAGTCAATTGATGAAAAAATGTAAGAAATTTAATTGAAATTGTTTATTAAAAATTTCCTGTTTTTCATTCATGTTCCCCCTCCCACTGCAGTGCACCGTGGCTCATTTTCATAGGACGCCCAGGAGGCACCAGGCGCTGCGACGCGTTCCAGCGCCTTGTAAGCGCGATTTGGTGTGCTTCCATGAAGAACCTTTTTTAATCAACAATCTCCATCTTAGATCTCATGTGCACCACATGAGAGCTAAAACAATATGTTTTCTCGCATTGTAGCAACACCAAATTGGTTGCATACATATCCCTTCCCAAAAGAATCAAGCCGCTCGTAGTTCCAATAAACTAGAATGTTCAGAAAGTTTCTCCAAATTCATCAAGATTTTACAATGGGTGAACTTTTGAACCATGAGTACTTTTGTAATGACCAAATGTCGTTACTTTACAAATTAGGTCAAACTCAACTAAAAAATTAGGATCCCAGGTGGCTTTAAAATTAGGACAAACCAAAAATACCATTGGATAACATTAATTCTTAGATCAAAATGCTCTTGAGAGAAATCTGGATAACGGAAACCCATACTTTAATTTCTGAATTGTTTAATTTCAATAAATTGAAAAAATTAAATACATGTTTACATTTATTAATTTTGATGTCATTGTGCTAAGTATATTAAGAGTTTCATTGAATTTGGAGCTCTGGGTCGATCACAATTAATTTTGAAGTTACATACTTCAGAAATTATTATAAAATAAAATATAGCTCCGAATTAAAAATTTTTGGCATAAGGGTGTTTGTCTCATCGTAACACACCTCTGTGTCACGCTTCATTATTTTGGAAGTCAAATGATGAAAAAATGTAAGAAATTTAATTGAAATTGTTTATTTAAAATTTCCTATTTTTCATTCATGTTCCCCCTCCCCCCCCCCCCCCCCCCCCCCCCGACGCAGGGCGCAGACTCTGTTGCATGCAGAGTCTTCCAGGTGGGACGTAAGGCTCTGTGCACCGCCTTCCACACACCGCCCTGATCGGCGCCTGGTTGGTGGCCGACCAACCGCCAGTAGGCCGACCATACCACCCTCTCCCCTCCCTCTCCTCTATATATATACCCCCTCTGTAACAACCCAAGATTGTTATAATTAAGACTAAATAAAGTCCTAATTTTGATTCTAACACTCTTAAATAGTCATTAGAACCCCACCCTACAGTTTTGGTCCAAATCAAGGGTCAAATGGATCAAATAATAATTTTGAGAATTTTAGGAACCCTGAAAATTAACCTCAAATCGAAAATTAGATTTCGCCATTCCGCTAATAATCTCAAAATTAGCAAGGGGTGATGTTATTGTAACAACCCAGGTTGTTACTTGGCTCAATTAAGACTAATCTAAGTCTTAATTAAGGTTCTAAGTCACTAATTAAGTAATTTAGAACTCATCTCTGAAACCTAGGTTAAACCAAAAGTCAACTGAGTCAAATCAGAAATTCTGGAAAATTCCAAATCCTAGAAATTGACTTTTTATTTAGACCTCAGATTTAAAATCTGACTTCGCCATTACATTCAGAACACCCAAATTAGCTAGGGGTGAAATTTTGGAGGCATTTGGAAGTCGTTGGATTTTCATCAAATATTTTAATAATATTTAATTACCTAAAAAATTCAAATAAATAAATACTCGGTGAAACGAAAATCCGAGTGCGCCGTTGCGTTCAGCACCCATCAATTAGCTAGGGGTGATTATTTGGAAATTTTTAGAATATTCCTAATAAATTATGTTAATTAATTAAATGTATAAAATTTTATTTAAATATTAATATTAATTAATTCAAATTAACGGCGCCGTTTGCATCTAAATTATGTTTCCTTTTTGCCGTTCAAACAGACGGCTATTCTCGACCGTTCCATCAGGGATCGAACGGTCGAGCCGTCGTCCCTTCCGCGAGACGTACGCATGTTAGGGTTTAGACGCGTGTCGTTCTCGCCGCTTCGCCAGAGGTCATCCGCCGCTTAGGAGTACCTTAAAGTAGGGTATTAGATCAGTGGGAATCATTTTTTTGAGACTCTGATTGAAAAGAAGCCGACAAGAGATCAAATCGAAACCCTAAGAATTTTCCCTGTTCATCCGAGGTACTTCCTAACCTCCCTACTCTTTTGCTTATTCATTCTTGTGATTTTTCTATGATTGATTTTGCTTTAAAGCTAAGTTGCAATCGATCGAAAGTCAAACGATCGATCGAAAACCGTAAACCCTAATTTTTTTTCCCTCTGCGCCTCGCCTCTTTCGGAAGACGAAGCGACACTGGGCCGCTCGCTCGAACCGGTCCCTCCAGACCGGGCCGAATCCCGGCTCGACCGCTCGCTCCGGACCGCTGACGAGGCATCCAGTGGGGGCCAGCTGCTCAGCTGTCTTAGCACGCAGCGCGCCACGTGGCTCCGGGGCAGTGCGTCTGCAGCGGTGGGACCCACTGGTCTAGTCGTCTGCACTGGGGGGCCCGCCGTCGTCTGCTGCACCAGTGTCGGCCCGCCACGTGTCCTGTAATTATAATTATATATACGTTATATATTTAAAATGTTTTAATAATAAATGAATTTATATATATATATATATATAAATCAAATCAGAATAATTAAGATAATTAAGAGAATTAATAAATCAATTAAATCAAATCTTTAAACCTTAATAACTTGCAAAATAGATATCCAAATTATACAAAATTATATATCATTGGATTCAGCAAAAATAAAAGAATAATTTGGCACTATCAATTTTGCATTTGGACCTGTATTTAGCAAAGTGATATTTAGGGTTTATTTAAGTTAAATTAAATGTCACAAATTTTATTTAGTTCATAACTTTGTGTAGATTGATCCAAATATACCCAATATAGGTCTTAAAGTGATAAGAAAACCCTAAGGATTAATTTGATAGTATTCATTTTGCTATTTAGATTAGCATTTGCCTAATCACTTTTAGGTCATAACCCTAATTACCCTAATTTACCCTAGAACGTTAATTGACCATAACTTGGTCAATTGAACTCCAAATTGGAAGATCCAAATATCAATCTAGATTAAAAAAACCTAATTAACAATAATTTGTAAGGATATTTTAGATCAAATAGTTAGATTTGCTAATCACCACTAATTACTCCAGATCTTGATTAGTGAATATTAGCAAATATAGTAATCCAAATTAAGTGATTTAAGTTTCAGAGGACTCATAGAGTCATTTAAAACCTATCTGTAAGGTTGGATTAGTGTTTAAGTGATTAATTTTACTAATCACTCACTAATTACTCTTAACCCTAATTAGGTCAGAACTTAGTCAAATTAGATCCAAATTGAGCCTAACACATGTCATTATGATCAGTGAACTATTTATAAACCATAGCCACTGATTTTACTCAATTTGGACACTAATTAACAAAGTTAAAATTTATGACCCATAATTAAGGACCCTTAATCACCCTTAAACCCTAAATCTTGTATTGGCGATAACTTGGCCAATACTTATCAGAATTTAGCAAATTTAGATTCTATGAAAAGTTTAGGCAATAAAGAACAATAATCTGAAAGAAAATTTAACTTTTATGTAGCCAAATTACTAATTTTCCCTTATGAGTCAAATTCACTAATTTGATCTCATATGGCTTAATAATCACCCAAATTTAATTTAGTTGTTGTCTAATCTTACATTAGACAGTAAGAAATACTTTCCAAAAGAAAATTTCAGAATTTAAGCCCTAGATCAAAATTTGATCTTTTGAACCCTTAAGTAGGGGCAAAATGGTCATTTTGCCCAAATTTAGGGTTTAGCCTTTAAAAGCCCTAAATTCAGTTTCTAATCACTAAAATCAGTAAATAGAATGATTTAGAACTGAAATTAATTAAATCTAAGTCTAAATTAGATTTTTGATTAAAATCTTAATCTTAGCTCCTTAAGGAAAATCCTAAGTCTTAAGTGAGTGATTTCTCTTCTTAAATCATTCTTAGATCTTTCCTTAGGTCCTTATAATATTAGCTAGGATGTGTGTCTTGAGAGATACTCTTAATAATTAAGAGCTTTAAATTCCTAAGATTAAGAATAGATCTTAAGTTAGAATTCATCTATTGAGTAAATTGGGTTACTCAATAGGTGAAACCTTGAGTTTTCTAGTTTATAGATTTTCTTAGTTTATTAAATGATTATTTGATCTTTAAACCTTAGAATTAAGAATAGAGATCTATCATAATGAATTGATTTATCATTAGGACTTGCCTTAACTTAATCTGTGAGATTTGGGTTCTAAACCTTAGATCTTTAGTTTATACCTTTGGATTAAGTGATTAGACCCTATCATCTGGAGTCTAATTCTTAATCTTTTCATCTTGATTTGGCTAATCAAGATGAGGTTTGGGGTAAATTAAATTACAAAATTAGGTTGATGATTTATTTATTTTAACCAAATAATCATCTTTCGATTAAGTTATAATTAGGACTTGGCCAGTCCTAATTATCTTCAACTAGTAGGATTCGTGATTCTAAGTTACAGAATGTGTAAGAATTGATGATTCTGAAACTTATGTAACTTAGAGTAGATAGAACGAATAAAGAAGATAACAACGGATATCACCTGTGTTTTAGATAGAGTTTCTTGCTCACTTTGATTTTGATGCTTCGCATTCCTTGATTCAGAGCCTTATACCTTGAACATATATTATGTACTTAAGATATTTGATAAATATCTTATGTTAATTTGGAACATTCATAAGCAGCATTATGTTTTCATTTCTCAAGTGTTTATAAGGTGTAGCTTGATTAGTATACCTCTTCAATCAACCCGTTCGGGTCAGGCAACCTTTCGAGGGTTTAATGTCCGACAGTCTATGGCCATGCCTAGTCCAAGTGATAGGATGGATAGACTCTTGCCATACTGACTATAGAGTCAGGATTCTAATATGGTTATACTAATTCAAGTACACTTACATTCAATTCTGTCTTAGCACATCAGGCTAAGAGTTTTCAGTGACGTTCAGTTCAAAGTTTCTTAGCTCATTAGGCTAAGATTTGCTGAGTATGTTTTCAGTTTGAGTGACTTAGATGGTCACTGTATGTTCCATTTTCAGTTACTATTTTACTTGCATATTCTGCATTGTAGCACTATTTTACTTACAGCTTTCCTGCACATGTTATATATAGGATGCTAGTTTTACTTACTATTTTCATATGCTCACCTAAGATGTTAGTTGTTTTCAGTTTTATACTGTTCAAATTATGTATATCACCTAGCATATTCTATTTGATCATAAGCATGTTTAGGTTGTACTTTTCTTATAGTTTTGTTTAGTCTTTGCTTACCTGTCTTTGTTGTAGTTGCTTGGAGGAGGTATGTATTACTTCCTATTTGCTAAGTTATAAACAGTTTGTTTATAACTTATTACTGTTCTTTTTGTACGCTTTCTGCACCTTTTTGCTTCAGTACTAGTTTTTGGTGATATTCAAGTAACTTATTAAAACTGTTTGCCCTAAAATGTGCTTAAACAATAGTCTAACCAATTTTTCTTTTGTTGGCTGGGGCCCTACCATTATGAAACCGATAATGATAGGTTCTGAGTTTGTTGGAGCAGCAGATCCAGTGGAAAGCTTGCCATTGGAGGAGGAGCCCGTTCCTGAAGATCTTTAGCTTTAGTTTCTGTTGCTTGTGAGATCGAGAGTTTCCTTTTTCAATTCTCTTAAATTTATTAAATGTTGTAATAATACAGGTTAACATTCTTTTTTCAGCACTTTACTTATTCTGTATTGTTATATTTATACTGTATGGATGGATGTTATATTTTTATTGCTTTCGCACTCTGAGTTCTTGTATGATCATTTAGTGATGGTATTTTGGGTTGAATGGCAAAGTCCTTATTTAAGTTGGATTAGAACACGTGTCTATTTTAATTCTAAGTTGAGACTTTATCATTTGGTGACCCCTCCACCATAATCATGTTAACTTAAGGGTTAACAGAACCACAGTGGGGCAGGGCCGCCACAGTTATGGAGGCAATTGGAAGTCGTTGGATTTTTGTTGAATATTTCAATATATTTAAAATACACCGAAATATAGGAAAATTAAATACTCGTTGAAATTGAAATCCGACTTCGCCGTTGCGTTCATCACCCCTTCAATTAGCTAGAAGTGAATATTTGGAAATTTTTGAAAGTCGTTTAATTATTTAATTTAAATAAGAAAATGCAAAATTAATAATTAAATAATTATTTATTTTTTAAAAATTCCCTAACAGCACGTCGCCCGCGCAGTCCATTTCCTCGCTTGCCGTCAGCCCTGTCATTTGATCAAACACAAGATCTGACCGTTCGATCGGATGAATAGAACGGTCCCTGTCCCTTCGTCCTTGTTACCTCTAACCACACTCTGCATGTCTCACCGCAGCGGCACGCGGCCTACCGCTGCTTGCGGACGTCTTGAGACCTCCGCCGAGCTCTATTAAGTCCCCTAGCTCAGGCTTGTGTTGGGGTTCATACTCTGTGAAGCTCCCGAAAGCTCCAAAGCTCGACTGTATCCCGTTCGAACTCTAACCGCCACGAGCCGTTGAAGCCAAGTACTCCTCAATCGCCCTCGATTTCCATTCGATTGTTGTTAAGTCTTTTCGAAACTGTATTGCATGCCCTAGATTGATTGTTGACCAGGTTTGATCGGACTCGATCGAACCCGATCGAGCAAATTTGGTCCGTCATCCATAGTGACCTACAATGATGGCCTCTTTGCACCTTCATTCCGAACTCGAGCAGCTAGGGTTCGCTGCTGCCGCTGGCACATACCACCCCAGTTGTTGGCCCAACCGCCATTGGGAAGCTCTGGTTGGGCCTCGTCCATCACCGTGCGGGCCAGGATACCCCGTTGCCAGGAAGCTGCCGCATTCGTTTACCTTAGCTCGGTCACTACAGGTTAGTGTTGGAGGAAGGAAGCAAGCCCTGGGTCAGGGCGGGTCAGCCCGGGCCCAACCCATGCATTGTGGGCCTTGCGTGTCGCCATCTACCGAACCACAGTGGCTTGGGGTTCGCTTCATCTTGTCGAGCCATCCTCTAACAGGGCCTGCCAGTGTGTGCCACGTCAAGAGGCGGGTATTGCAGTCTCTTCGATCTGCATAATTAATTTATATTAGAAAATAATAATAACAATTAAATCAGTTGTTTAATTAATTGTAATTAATAGAATATTTAATCTCTCATAATTTGCAAACCATAAGTTCAAATGTATTAAATATATATCTCATTTTAATCAGAAAAATGAGAAGAATATTAGGGTAGTATCATTTTTGCTATTTGATGAGTATTTAACATAGTGATATTTTATGACCTCATCATTAGTTAAAAAACCTATAAAACTTTCATTGCTCATAACTTTGTAACCACTGATCTAAACATAGCCAATATGAATTTCATTTTAATCAAGAGAATGTCAGGAACAACTTGAAGGTATTAATTTTACTATTAGACTTATAGTTTGGCTAATGACTTTTGGACCCTACTCTAATTATCCTATTTAACCTAAAAATTTCATTAGGCTTTAACTTAATTAATTTAGCTCAAAATTAGGTCAACTAATATACCTTTCTGATTAGGAAGACCAAATAAGCAGTAAACTATAAGAAAATTTAGGTTTTAATAATTAAATTCTTAATTTTCTTTAATCACTCTAGAACTTGATTAACTCATAACTTAATCAAATGAAGTTCAATTTTGGTCTACTCCTAGTCATAGTACTCAGTGTATTGCAGGGAATCTATAGCCACTGAGTTTGTTGAATTTAGACATTATTTGAGAATGTTAAGTTTTGAACCTTTCATAAAACCTATTAATTACCCTTTTATATCTGAAACTTGTTTTGGCTATAACTTGACCAAATAATATCAAAATTTAGTAATTTTAGACTATATAAAGTCCTTATATAGTAAACAACAAAAGTATAATTAAATTTTCAGACTTCACTAAGTAAAATTACCAAATTGCCCTTATGAGCTAAGAACCTTAAATTATGCTCATAAGGCTTAATCCTTGTCCAATTTGGTGTAATTACTATCTATCTTCATATTATATTGTAAGTAACCATTTGACAATAATAAACTTCAATTGGGAACTCTAAGAAAAAAAAATAGCATTTTAGACCCTTAGGTAGAGGCAAAATGGTCATTTTGCCAAAATTTAGAGTTAAGTATCCTTAAACTTTAAAATCTTAATTTAAACACTAAAATTAGTAATATAATTGATTTGGAATCAATTTAGGACCTTTTAAACCCACAAATTTGATATTTTAAGAAAAACCTTAAAATCATTTGATGTATTCCTAAGTCTTAAGATAAGCTTTATAAAATGAATTTAGCTCACCTTATGCCTTATATAAGTTAACTAGATCATAATATGAATATAATTAAGATAAATTTACATTAATGCTTAAAATTATTCATTCTAATCCTAAGTCATTCTTTACCAATTTCTTTAGGATTTCCCTTTAACTCTAGGGTCTCCTCCTTAAGGATTATAGATATAAAGATCTATGTTAGAGTACATTCAATGAGTAAATGAATCACTCAATGGATAAAACCTTAGTTTTAATAGATTCTATATTTCATTATTTATTATAATTATTTTGTATTCAAACTTTAGTCTAAGTTTAGATATTTAACTTATTAAGCTTGACTTTGCTTAATAAGATAGCCTAACTTGTAGTATTAGGAGAATTGAAGATTTAAGCCTTAGCCTTTAGGATCACTTTTAGATTAAGTGATTAAACCCCAATACTAGAGTTTAATAATCTCTTAATCTTAGTTTATCTTAATCAAGATTAGTTTGGATCGTCTAAATTCATTAATTAGGACGCGTTGATTAATTGTTTAACTTATAAGCACTATTGATTGAATTATATAGAGCCTGATCAGTTCTAATTTCTTTTAACCTTATAAAGTCGCGAATCTTAGTTTATACTTGTCAGTAGGGTGTTGGATATCCTGAGCTTGTACAAACTTAGAATAGCTAGAATAGATAAATTAGATAATAATAGATATCACATGTGTTTAGCAGAGTCTCTTGCTTATTATTAAACTCTGTGCTTTGTATTCATTGTAATTTGAGACTTTTTACATTAAACATGTCATATAAGATAATTTGATGCATGAAATAAAAATATAGAAAATTAGGATAACACTTGCATTGGGTTCATGTTCTGGATGGGAGATTGTGTATACACATTACTGCCAATGGATAGGCGATAAGGATAAATAAGGATTACTTGACACATACTTAGTGGGGAGAGTTGTGTCTAGATTTGGGAACCCACCTCAATCTTATAGACATTGTTGACTCCTCAGCTACTTCTTGACGTGTCTACAAGAGTAAAGTAAAATAACTAAAAATTTCTGCATATATATTTTTTACCTTTTTCGTTCAGTATAATTTTCTGCCTTAGCTTTGAGAAGTTAAGTGATATGATATTATACAATTCAGTTCAGTTACAGTTTAACGACTTGTTTGGCCAATTTTTTTGATATCATAGTTTTTATGTATTACTTACTTTTTTTGCTTTCTATTTACTTTTACTGTAGTTTAGGTTTAGTATAATACTTGCTTGCTTACATATATGCTAGGATGATAGTTATTGATTCAGCTAACCTATATGTATCATATTTCAGTTTACTTTCTGTTAATCTACATAATTTTATATGATCATTAGCATGTTAGGATGAGTCATCTTTTTTAGTATATATATTTTATTATACATATATATTGCCTAACCTTATTGAAGCTTTGAGGGTTGAGGTATATCCTTGTACCTCCTTTTTTGTTTAAGTTATAAATATATTATTTATAGCTTTCCCTGTTCCTTCTTAGCTGGTTGCACATATTTGTTTGCTTTAGTTATTTAAGTAAATGATAATATCTTAAAAGAGCATACAATTTATAGCCTAAAATGTACTTAGATAATTTGTCTAATTAGTTTTTCTTCTTTTTGGTTGGGGCCCTGCCATTATGAGTTTAACTTTATTAAGTTTAACTTTATTAAGCTTAATTATTAAGCTTAATTATATTTAATAAGATAGCTTTAATTATAGCTCGTGAGAATTGAGTTCAACTTTATACCATTAGTGTTAGAATTTATTGGATAAGAAGTTAAACTCCAATACTTTGAGTTTAACATCTTAATCTCCCAATTTTGATTTATAAAAATTAAAATTGGCTTTGGATTTATTTAAAATCATCAATTAGGATGTTCGATTTATTTATTGATTTAAGTATGCGTCATTGATTGAAATAAGTTAGAACTTAATTAGTTCTGATTGCTTTTATTTTAATATGACCGATATTCTGGATTTATACTCGAAAGCTGGATATTAGAGATCCTAAACTTACATAAATTCAGATTAGATAGATGATTTAATTAGAAAATAAGTGATATCACAGAGTTTATTTAGTGCTACTTTTTTTTTTACTTTGAAATTGTGTGCTTTGCTTCCTTGTTTTGGACATTTATATATTTTTGATACATTATTTGGAACATAGTATATTAGATGAATATTCTATGATTAAATTTGATACATTCATAAAGCATATTCATAATTAATAGAGACAATTTAAATTAAAGAATTTTATTAAAACTATGTGGAATATGTCTTACTTAGTTTGCCTTGACAATGTGTCAGCATATTTAATTTGTGACATTTCTCCTAAATAATCAAAAAGATTAAAGTGGTATTTATTTTTTGGCATGACTAAGTAAGAATAGGCCCACATGAGATAGTATTTTCATTCTGTACTTTTAGCAAATTTCTTTATACATCAATTTTTATTTATTTGCAGTATTTTAGTATTTACAGTATTTCTTATAAGTTATGTTTATTTAGTAGTTTTGTTCACATATGAAAATATGTTAGAATGTTAGAATTTTATTTCAATTCAGTATTTTTATTTTGTATTGCAAACCAGCATATGTAGAATTGATCATATCACTTAGGATATTTCTTATATTTAGTAGATTTTCATTATTTTGTTATTTAACATTTTCTGCAGCTTAAGTTAAGGTATGTGCTTACCTCACACTTTATTTAAGTTATAAATACATTAATTGTAACTTCTACCACTTTTTGTATTGCTTTACTGCTCTTAAATTGCTTAGAAATATGTGATATCATTTAATTTATAAAAATGCTTAACTTAAAATATACTTAGACATTTTTTATAATCATATTTTCTTATCTTTTGGTTGGGGCCCTGTCATTGTGATACCGACAATGGTAGACTCCGAGTTATTTGAGATTAGACCTTCTGAAGAACTTGTTCAGGAGGAGGAGCGTGCCGATGCAGATCCATAATTTTTTTTATTCTGTTGTGAGGATCGAGTGTTTTTCCTTTCTATTATTAAGACTTTTAAATGTTTTATAATAATACATGTTCTAAACTGCTTTTCTTTTTCTTCTTGTATATTATGAGTTGTATAGTTCTTTACTTTATCATGGATGTATGTATGTTATTATTTGGTACTTTCTTCCGCATTCTCATACTTTCAATATGCTCATTTAGTGATTGCTCCATTTGTTCTCTATTTAGGGCATATTCTTCCCTTAACATTGGATTAGGAATGTTTATTCATAATCTAATGTTAAGTGAAGGTTTGTCCAATGACGACCACCACTTAATCTTAGATGATTAAGGGGAGGCCTCTACAACACTTCCTTTCCTTATTAGTAGATTGAGGAATTCACCTTAATCTACTGATAAGTGAGGGATTTTCCAAAGTGGCACACCTCTCCTTAGCCTTGATTGTTGGTGATTAAGGGGTGAGGCTCCACATTAGTAAACAAAGAATTTCAAACTATTGAATCGATTCTTTATTGTAGTAGGCGCTAATCAAAATAGTTTAAACTATGTGACATAGAAGTCACTTAATTTAGGTGATCTACCATAATTGAATAACTCAATTTAAGTTTCTTAGGTCATCTCACCACAAGTTATAAGATCAATCATCTAAGATTTATGAGGTTCATCTAAGGACTTGCCTCAATATATATTAAATAAGCATTTCCTACATCTGAGTTATCTTATCAGAAGTGGTATTATTCATTTAAATATAATACTATCCTTACCCTTCATGTAATCTAAAGCGCTTAGTATTTACATCTAAAATCTATGATTTTTAAGGATTGGTTCTACAATTAAGATAAATATAATTGCATGCAAAATTATAAGTCTAATCATTGATTAAAGAAAATAAATCAAGTTTGTAAATCCCTTTATTCCTAATTTTACAATTAAACATTTAAGTCATGAGATAAATTATTAAATATTTAAGAGTTGATTATTTGATAAATCAAGCATCTTATATTGATTAATTAAAGATTAATACATGATGGTTCTCTTATTTAAGAGAAAATTAAGAAGACATAAATTCAAAATTAAGATAAGAATCACGTTAATCAACTTATAATCTCTATCATTTAAGGATCTTCTAAACATTTAAATTATTCCATCTATAATATACAAGTTACTAAGATTAAAGTAAGAATCTAAAATATCCTAACTTTTGTGTAAGGTTACATGCTTAATCAAGGTTACTTAAGAAAATTAAATATTACAATCAAGAGTGCGAATATTTTCTTATCTTATTTCTAAGGAATAATAATCAAATCATAAGATAAATCAATAAACACCTTTTATTAACTTACCAAGTTACATTAAGCATGCTGACTCTCTAATTTAAAAAAAAATCATTGAAATGCAAGGCTTTGCTATTAGGTCTTAAATACAATGATTCTCTTAAAGATCTAATATTATAATACACATAATTTACTTTAAGAATAAATCAAATATTGTTAATTCATTTCTTACTGATAAACATAAGTTTGAAATAATAATCAAAGTGAATTCACATAAACTCTCAAATTTTAGCAGGGTGAAATAATTAACATGCAAGCTTATAATATTTTCACCAAATCTCTTACAAAAAAGAGCTTGCATTCCAACACAGGATTAAAAGAAATAAAAATATATTAGCAGCAATAATCACTATACAGGTGATGTATGTACATTACATAAAACTCAAGTAAAATAATTGAATCTATCTGAACTTGATACAGGTTCTAAATACTTAACGTACTTAATTCATTTATTTAATCTGCAAAACTTTTCTTATATAAATTTTGAAGTAAATAAATTTTAATGAAGCCTAGATCTTTTTCTTGCCGTAGAAAGAATGAGATAGTGCTGCCTAGATCTCCTTATTTAGGTGGTTTAGAGCTTCCAAGATCTTCTCCTTGCCGTGAGATTTTGCTTAGGAATGAAGTCCTTGGGGTTTGGAAAGGAGCAAAAGAGGAAGAGAAATGGAGTTTGACAAATGATTTTAAATAGAGGTAATAAATATATAAACATAGAATTTTATGTTTCTAATTAGGGTTAGATGGTTTATGAGTACCTTTAAAGCTCGATCAAAGATCCAATAGTGTATGTTTGATCAAAGTTAAATTTAAATAGTTCAAAGTAATTTGTCTTAAATTATCCTTAATTAAAAATAATTTCTGTGGAATAACGATTGGTGCCTAATTCTGACATAGCATTGCTTAATTTGGCTAAAAATGAAATTTTATTATTTCTCAAAATTAATAAAAAATATACTTTTAAAATTCAAATTTAAGATTCCAAAATATACATCTCATTAAGAGGAATCTATAGACATTAAAATTATCTAATTTGGTCAAGTGATTGTCCTGAAATCTGAGTTTGAAATTAGTCAAAATCATAATGCTGAAACCCAACGGCCGATTTTTTTTTTTATTTCAAATGTATTTTTAGCATAACTCATATATTTTCTTTTTAAGAATTATCAAATTTTTGTTACTAGCTAATTTGATGATGGATTATTCACAAATTCAAAATTATTTTAATTTTGACACCCAAAAATTTTTCATAATTATTTTTTATTTAAGATCATCATAAAATAATCGGGAAAAAATTTCTCATGAAAAAATCTCAAAAATTCACTCATAACTAATTTGGGGGTGAGGAGTTCAAAGGCAAAGTCAAATTTTTGATCCAAAGTCAATTTATTTTAGCTAATTTTCTATATCCTAAAATTGGTAAAATAGACAATTTAGTCTAATGGGGTCCAATTAACCTCAAAACTTTAATGTTAAGTTCTATTGACTGAATAAAAATAATAAAATAAAAATTAAGAGATGATTATACTAAGATTAACTATAGTAACAATCCTAAGTTCGTTAGAACTCACTACCATAAAATTGCATGTTTTTCTATTTTCATGCATTGTAGTTTCTATCACGATGTTGTTATTTTAAATACTCATGTCTCTCTTTTTTTATTAACTTAAGGGCTATTTGGTACTAAGGCATATGATAATTTGAGGATAAAGTAATCTATTATCATGTAATCAGATTAATTCATTGTTGTATAGTAGTCTTTTAAGAAACATAAGTTTTTCTATTTGGAATAAATTAATCTAAGTGTGGTGTTCCGAGCAATATTGGTGGTCAAAATTACCCCCAAAATTTTTTCAGTATTTTTAGGTTTAACGAAATAAACGAAATCGATTTCATTCAAATCGATTTCGAGGCGAGGAGATGGCTTTCTCCGTTTAACGAAATGTACGAAATCGATTTCATTCAAATCAATTTTGAGGCGACGGAGAAGATGGGCCTCCTCTGCTCCTCCGCCGTGGACATAATCGAGTTCGAACGAACGATTAGTTCGAACGAATCCTTCGACTCATTCGTTCGAACAAACAAAGGATTTGCAGGAAGATGGACGAAGAAGGACTCGCTCATTTAGCTTGGTTGTTCGTTCGCCGGAGAAGATGGACGAACGATTCCTTACGTCGCTCTCTCGGCTCCGCCCGCTCGCTACTCCGCTCCTCGCTTGCTCGGCTGCTCCGCTGCTCTGCGTATTTTTCATTTACGCCAGATTTAGACATAATTCATTTTACACCAATCCTATGTACACTAACCCGAATCGAATTATAGTCCACCCATTTTACTTTACTTAAAACGCCGGTAGTTTCAGTTTACATGAAATAATTTACTTTAAGCTAATTTTATTTCAATCCAAATAACCCCATAAGAAATTAAAATTTTTTATCTTTCATTGCCAAGAGAGCTTATTCTCTATGATGAGGCACATGCATGTTCTCCAATAATTGATATTATAGAGGGACCATTAGATTCTGATCGCGTGATCATTCAGGCTTTCAATGCTTAATATGATTATTAATCCCTAAGTTCTGAAACAGATCAGACAGCAGAAGCCACTAATATATGATTAGTCTGTGATCACTCACAATATTTTATAGATAATCTGAATTATAAAATAATTAAGCAGCATACGGCAAGACAATGAATGAAATTAATTAGCATTAAAAGATGTGGAGACCATTTTATTGGTGATTAGTTGCTTTAACATACTGTTTCAGAAATAATAATTATTTAGAAATAGTATTAATTTAGGAGTATTGCTATATTTACACACTAGTACACAATAAAATATATAAATGATATGTCAATTCAATGTATAAATAGATTATTAGTTAAATATTAACGATGATGTATCAATCCAATATGTATTATGAGAAATAATATTTAGACCTGCTGATGTGGCACCAAAAAATACTCATCAAATAGAATTTGAACATTATTTCAGTACAATCTTTAAAAATAATATATATATTAAAGGGTTTGGTATATGCTTACACATAGCATATTTTATTAATGATATGCTTACAAAATTATAATGTGAAATTTTATTTTTACTATATTTCTTAGAGTTTATTAAACCAAGAAAATTATTTGTCTCAAAAATAATTTTCAAAGGAAAAATAAATAATTTAAATTTAAATTTAAATTTAAAATATATAATTTTTAATGTGTCTCACATATAAATATATATTTAATTATTTAGAAGATATTTTAAGATTATGTATCTGAAATCTTTATTAAAAAATAGTGTTAGAAATGTCAACTAAGTTAAGAAAACTCTAACTCAAAAATTTCAAGTTGAGTTCGACTCAAAATCGATCGGGCTCGAGTCGAGCCAATCTTGAGAAAAAAAAATTCGATCTCAAGCTGACTCAAACTTTACTGGAGTCAGACTTAATATATAAAAAATGAAAAACTATGTATTGAACCTAAGATCTCGTGAAAAATAAAGAACCTTAACCACAGTCGAGCTCAGCTTTGGGTTCGAGTCCAACCACTCAGCTCGATCTAGAAACAAAAATTTCGAGTGCGAATTGACAGCCCTAACCTTGATGATAATCTTAAAAATTTAAATTTTAGCGTTGAAATCTGTTTTAAAATATTGTTTAAGGAGTAAGGTAAGAATTCCGGAAATGTGACAAACAACACGAAATTTTATTAGTAATTCATTTAAATCATTTGATAATGTATTCGATCTAATTAAATTAGTTAATTATTGTTAGGAAGTAGTTTTCAGCATGCCGAATTATATAAATACAAATTTGTTGCGTTCAAAGAATTTCTGCCCCATGCTTAACGTTGTAACAATAAAGTTAATTGATGTATTAATTTTTAATCATGATTTTGACTAATAAATTTTATTTATTTTAAATTAATTACTAATTTTAAGTATTTTAATAATTACTAGACATTGAAGCCGATACAGTAGAAGCTCCATATTAAAATACTGTTTGGAGGGGGTGTAATGGTATTTTAGCCAAGGTCAACGGTCAATAATCTAGCTCCTCTAATCACTATAATCATAATTAATTTTGGATTATTGTTATAATTACACACTAGTATACACTAAAATATATAGATAATATGTCAATCTAATACGTAAGTATATTATTAATTGAATACATTTTTTTTGTAGGACTTATATACAAAAAAAAAAAATTTATATTGGTCATAAATACTTTTTGATATATATTCTTGTATAAGCATAGCTTGAGCAGATACTGGGATGAAGACTTCTTTGAACTCTTCCAGAAATGATTCTCATGAAATATCCTCAATCTCATAGTCAACAATCTTCGTGTTCATTTCATTCTCCCACCAGTATTCTGCTTCATCCTGAAAAAGTGGGTGACCAAGTGGATGGATTCAGGATTTTGGCACTTGATGCCGGTGAGATTCTTCTCATCAAGATTCAGCAAGCATTGTGACTAAGTAGGCATCACACCCATTCTTGACTAACTTCTCAGTCTTTATAGTATTGATAAACGAGGCTTTAGTACTGAACTTGTCTACGAATATTTTGGCCTGGCCTCCACTGCCTAAGGTGATTTTCTTCTTTTGGCAGTTGATTGTGGCATCATGCTTAGCCAATTCATCTCAAGAATTACATCAAAATTTGCAATTGGGAGAATGATCAGCTTGGCTTCAAAGTTTTGCTCGCCAATGGGGGTAGCTACAATGCAGAATTGTTGGGCTTGTATACGGGCTCCAGAAGGCAACCTTATGCTTAAAGAATTGGCTAAACGATAGGAAGATAACTTGAGAATTTTAACTCAACTTTTGGATATGGAGTGACTTGTTCCGTTATCAAAAAAATATTGCATGATATGCCATTAATTTTTAGAGTGCCTATGCCTAAAGCAATAATAGAATTTTATTTTCACATTCAGTGAAAAAAGTAGCAAACAGAAACAAAAATTAAGAATGAATTTAAAACGTACCCAATAGAACATCATTGCCCTCATGGGCAGATGCGTGAGTAAGCATATAGACTCCAGCGGAAGTAGACGGTTGACGATTTTGCAGTGCTCGACCCTGATGATTGTAGGCCTGAGTAGAAGCAGGTGCATTTCTGGGTGCTGCAGCAAGAGCAGGAGGTGGCATGACAGCCAAGGCAGGAGTACAATTGTTCAGGGGTTGTAGATGAAATACTCGATCTCGCTTTTAATGGGTGATGGGCACTTCATTGATGATTTTTTCAACAACACATTGGTAGAAGCGATGGCCATGTATGCCACAAGTGAAGCAGACGTTGCCATAGTGATAGCATTTTCCATAGGAGTGGGGATGCTTACATTCCGAGGCATCAGCTTGAGATTAATCGACTTCGATATGAAATACTTTGGCTACCTTCCGATGTCCAAAGGTCTCTCTTCTTATCAGTGTGAAGTGAGCTTTTCTCTTCCAGTCCATTTGACTTTGGAAATGCTTTTGAAGTCGAGCTGCTTCAACCAACTTTGAGAAATGTTTAAATTGATGAGAGACTAGATGCACTCGAATGGAATCACGCAGTCCTTTTAAAAATCCGCTACACCTCGATGCTTTTGATATTACGAGGTCCAGAGTGAAACGGGACAAATGCCAAAATTCAAGTTCTTAATCGAGAATAGATCTCCCACCTTGAGAGAGATTGAATAGTTCATCTTCCAAGATAGTTTGAGCAAACACTGGGATAAAGGCTACTTTGAACTATTTCAGAAATGATTCCCATGGAATATTCCCGGTCTCATAGTCGGCAAACTTTGTGTTCCTTTCATTCTCCCACTAGTATTCTACTTCACATGAAAAAAGTAAGTGACAAAGCAGATGGCTTTAGAATTTAGGATCTGCTATGCGGACCGTAGGCGATCCTCTGCGGAACCCGGGTCCCGCGACAGCTGATCCACCTCGCATCTGATTGACGCTCCAAAAAGTGTGCAGCCTAGATTTAATCTAGCATGAGAGCCGATTGAGTGTTGGATCCGTCCCACGAATCTCACAGCCCAGATCATGTAATAACTCAAGTTGTTACCCTAATCAATTAGGATTAATTTCAGTCATAATTTTAATTCTAAGTGTTAATCAAGTCATTAGGAGTCATCCCCTAAGATATAGTCTAAATTAGGAGTCAAATGGATCAAATCATAATTTTGAAAAATCCAAAAACCCTAAAATTTGACCTATCTAAATTAACCTCAAATCAAAAAATAGACTTCGCCATTATGCTCATTGCCCCCAAATTAGCTTGGGGTGATGTTTTCATGTCAATCGGAAGTCATCAAAATTTTGACGAATATTTTAATAATATTTAAAATATCCCAAAAAATGAGGATATTAAAATACTCGTCGAATCGAAAATCTAACCTCGTCGTTGCATTTCTCATCTCTCAATTAGTTAGGGTGAATATTTGAGAATTTTTGGGAGTTGATTAGTTAAATAGAATTAATTATTAATATTAGAATTTAAATAAATAAATAAATTAAATTATTTATTTAAATTATTTTAATATTTTAAAAACACGGCCGTTAATAAATTGACGCCGTCTACCATAAACACCGCGCGCTGTTTGGTTTCCCGTCAGGATCAGATGGTCGATCCTGATCGTCTGATCGAAGATCAGACGACCCTCCGTTTCGTCCTCCTCGCTGAGGTCGCCCGAGACGCGCATCGCCCCGCCGCAGTCGCCGCCCAACCCGCGCGCCCCGAGCCTCGCCCAATGCAACACAAGTTGAAGATAAGTCCAGTTGTGGTACAATAGTTTGTCACGTGAGCAAGAAGGGAGTGTAGAAGCTAGCCATGGAAGGACTACTACCAGAAGGGAGAAAGGATAGTAGTTATCTTCACCATCACCTCCGGCCCTTAACCATTTTCGAATTAATACACTTACTAATTCAACTACGATTAGGTGTTTGATTACTAAGTATTATCTCCAACTAGATACTAAGTATAAAAGTAAAGATAACAGAGTGCGGTAGCAAAAGAAAATCATCCATACCTACATTTGTCCATAATTGAAAGGAGGACAAACACCTTAGAAAAAAAATAGAAAATGCATCTAGAATAGTTAAGTTATTACAAACCAAGTAATAAGGTCCTCCTCAAGAATGTGCTCCTCATCAACAACTAGCTCATTGAAAAGCTCCAAGTGTGACATGTCAGTTTTACATGCCATGTCCCCAATAAAAAAAAACTTACGTTAAGCAATATTTTATACATTTTAAGCTGATCAACGAATTCTTTGTATTTAAGGATATCACATATATTAACTATTATTAAATAGGCGCACAATGTTGAGCAAAAGAAAAGGGGAAGCTATAACTCACTCATGTTATAATTTAAACAATTATGCTAAGCTAAGCATATACCTTAGGTCTAGAAGATGCAAGTTAGGCATAAATACATAATTTAAACAACTGAGCTAAAATGTTCTAACAAATAGATCTAAGATCTGGTTATTATTAGATGAGGGTTAAAGATGAAGATGTTCCAAGAATTATATTCATAATTAAATATGGGCATTATGAAGGGAGAGTTCCAGCTAAAGGTTCTTCAAGAGCTTGGGAGGAAGAAGCTTCCTTAGCTGCCAGGAAATTGAGACAGTGGAGACCAAGGGAGCTAGATTGCCTGCGTGTGCGGTGGAGCCATGCCGCACACGCCTGCTTGCTTGAGGGAGAGGATCCCGATGCGGGAAAGCGAGAGAAAGCAGGTGGGTCCCAACGCAAGGAAAAAGGAAATTAAAATTTAATTAATATTTTCTAATTTTGAACTAACATATATTAGTAAATATAATTATATTAAACGAGCTCTAAAAAATCCTAAAAATTCACCCATATCTAATTTGGGGGTGAAGAACTCAACGATAAAGTAGGAATTTAATTTCGAGATCAATTTAATTATTTTAATTTTTTGGGTAATTTAACTATATTAAAATATTTTGGGAATTTTGACGGCTTCCAAAAATTCATAAAATTTTACTCCTAGTTAATTTGGAAGCGATATGAGTTCCATGTTGAACTCGTATTTTGATTTGGAGATCGAGTTAATTATCTCAATTTTTCAATTAATTAAATATAAATAAATAATTATAATATTCGATTAACTCTAAATCGCTCTAAATTTTTATGGTTTGGTTCCAATGACTAGATGAATATAATGGAATGAAAATTAAAGAGTGATTAAGTTCAGATTAACAAGTATAACAACAGAGAGTTGTTACATGGGGAGCCCCAAATCTGATAGAAATGTAGGTTGATAAAGAAGGCACTTAAATGTGGACTGTTGTCACAATGGCACAGAGAACCATACTAAGAATTATTAATGGAAGCTAAAGGATAATAAGAAATAAAATAATTTTGAAAAAATTAAGGATTAACAAAACATAGTAGCAACCATAGACGATTTCTTGGCCCTGTATGAAAATAGAACAATCAACCTTGCCATTCAAGTGACCAGTTGGGTGATTGATAGTGAAACATCGATCCATGCCACATCAAGAAGATAATTATTTTCTTCCTACACCTTCAGTGATTTTGGGTGTGTTTTATTGGAAACGAGGGCATTACAAAAGCTGCTAGAGCTAGAAGTATCTACCACAAAAAACTAAGAACATATTCTTAAAGAAGGTAATGCACATTTCAGATGAAAGCTACTATCACACTCTTAGTGATGGGCAATAGAAATTATCAATTATAATCATGGTGATGTCGCACTGAAAGAAGGTCACTTCGCTATATGTGCTACAAACAAAGTCATGGAGTCCTCGTCCAATGCAACACAAGTTGAAGATAAGTCCAGCTGTTGTACAATAGTTTGTCACGTGAGCAAGAAGGGAGTGTAGAAGCTAGCTATGGAAGGACTACTACTAGAAGGGAGAAAGAATCCCTATAGGACTACCAATTTTATCTCTCAAGGAAGACGAATAAAGCCACTTTCATTGTCGTTTAATGAGGATTAAAGCATTTTGAGAGTAATTGTACGTTTCAACATTCATTGATGACTACTCTAGAAAAAATTTGGTTTGGATGTAGAGGACTAATGATTAAATATGTGTTTAAAATATTTCTTATAATAGTGAAGAGAGAGAGCTGATTGAAGCTGAAATGTACAACCACATGTAATTGTGGAGAGTATTATTTGATATTTGTTACAAATAAAATGGCATCCTTCATCAAGATTCTTGTGAGACCCCTTACTATTACAGGTGCTTAGGTGCATCTAAGCGTCGCTAACCCATGAAAAACCTTACTTTAGCTCAATGGCTATGCACACTCTGCGCTAGTAAAACAAACGCTTAAGCACAATCAAAATCTAACAAAAATGTGCACAAATTGACAACCCGATGCTTGGGCACACCCAATGTAAGAAAAACTCAAGCTTTAATGCTTAATGAAACCCTAACGCTTAACTGCACCATGGCATCAAAAAAACATTGATTCCAAGAGCTCAGCGCTCGACGACTCCAGCTTCTTCCTAAGATAGGCTTAGGCTCATCTAACATGGGGTAATTTTTCAAATTTTTTCTAGTATATATATATATATATATATATATATATATATTTTTGTTTTTTTTTTTTTTTTTTTTTTTCTTATGTGCGGCCGATGGAATTTGAACCCATGACCTGGGATAATAAATTATGAGCCTCAACTACTGAGCTACAACACCATTCACATAGTATATATATATATATATATATATATATAAATATATAGGTAGATATATACATAAATACATACACATATAGATCCATGTGAATGCTTATAATAATGTGAGTATATATGTAAACTATTTCTTAAATAATGACGTATTCATTTTAATAAAATTTAAAATCTTTTTAGAAATATTTAAACTTTATATTTCCTAACAGCTATTATAAATTTAATAACTATATTTTCTATTCTTAATTTCTAACATTCTAAGGATATTGCTAAATTTAAGATTCTGAATTTTTATTCTATATCATAAATTCAATTTCCAATTACTACATATTTGCCTTATTATTTGAACTCATTTTCTTTAAGAAAAAAAAAGTAGTTTAAATTTAATAATAATAATTATTATTATTAATCATATTTTGTTAATATGTTATTAATTAATAATGGTTAATATTTTTTTATGTTAATTATTATGATAATAAAATTATTAAATAATCATTTTATTATATTAATTATGCTATATGTATTAACTAAATTAGAAACTATTCAAATTATTCTAATTAATAATATTAACTAATTGATTATTGTTATATTCAAGAAATCAATGGATTTAAATTTGAATCAAATAATTCTTAGCTTAATTTGCTTAAAGTCAATTTAAGGAACTTAACAATTAAGCTGTTTAAAATAGCAATTATGTTAAAATAATTTAAGCTATGTTTGAATAAAACGTGCCTTAATCAATAAAATTTCTAATAAAAAACTCGTCTTTTAAAAGCTTAATTTATTGTGTATTATAATAGCAGCTCCTATTAAAACCTCTTTAATGGCACTAACTGCTGTTGAGCATATTCGTACAGAGATATCGCATCTATGCAATAAAAAAAACATTTCTATTTATGCTACTATTGATATTTATATAACAAGCCCTCTAAATCGACCTTTTTTATACAATAATAAAAATATTGGATTATAATTTAGTAATATTAAAAATTTAGATGTTAAATTGATGAATTAAGTAGAAATATATTCTAAGACAATTGTACTTATTTAAGGATCTGGTGATTGAATATATTATTTTGAAAGTATGAATATTCATGAAATGAGAGTCGTCGTACAAATTTTTTGTTCTGCATTGTTGAAATCCTATCTTCATAGATCCCAACACTTGGAAGATGCTGACTTTATATTCGATTCCACGTCTGTTGATTTGTTTAGAGATGAGTTTTGTTTTGAGACTGAGGATACTTGGAGCCCTATCTGTTGGTTTGGAAGCTTTCCATTGATCTTAGCTCCGTTATACAGATACTATATGTGAAAACTATCGGAAAGTGCTCCAATAGATTATAGGCTCCACGTCAGTCTCATCCTAGTCTCTTTCTCTTACTCTTTAGTTGTGATTTGTTTTGTAATTTATTTTGATTTCTTTTGGCTTTGAATGATTTGAAGTTAATTGTGTTTATTGAAATATATAGAACTAAGATCTCGACAGTTCCACACACACAAAAAAAAAAAAAACAAAGAAATTTATGAGATGATGAAATTCTTCTATGCGGACAGCAATGGCTATCAAGCTGCTAGAATCATTGGACCTAATATCTGATGAGCACACCATGTGAAGCCGAACATCAACATAATTCGCTAAATCAATCATCCCAAGACTTATTAAGCATCGCCCATGTGTTCCGGTCCGGTCTGGTCCACTTGCGGACTCGTGATGGCTCGGACCGGCCATTGGCCGCCAACAGTGACATTACAGTTATTTCTGGCCGGCTGCCGCCCAGTTTCGGTTCATGCGTGCACGCAGAATCGGAGGAGGGCGGATTCAAGCGGCGGAGTGGATGATGACCAAATTTAGGAGGTGGTTGTGCGGGCTCTGTGGGGCCCATACTGCACATTTAAATGACACAATTAAAATTAAAAAATAATTAAAAGGGAAATAATGGTTGGAGTGGTGAGGCGTAGTGGGCTCCAGAATATTTCGCAGGAGTCCAGGGCACTTCAGGCATCCCACCGACATTGGGTTCAAGCCTCGTTGAATGCACACGAGACTCACGTGCCGCGTCATAGGTGTAAATTTTCTTTCGGGCGGATGCCCCGCTCCCATCCTTTTCCCCCAAATAGAAAGAAAACTGATGTTTTTAAGGATTTTGTGTTGTATTAGTTTCCTCTTGATCTTAGTCTCTAAACAAATAAATACACATACTGATGCTATTGGATTGATGCCCAACAATCATAGGCTTAAGTCAACCTCAATTCCTGCCTCCTTTTATATTTTGCCTATTTTTGCTTTTATTTTATTTTATTTTCATGAACTATTATACATATTTTTGCAATATATTGGCTATGCCCCTCAAAAAATTTCAAAATAAAATAAGACAAAATTTATAACAAATATAAGTTAAAACAGTACCATGTGGTTAATTAGAATTAAACAAACAAAAACAAATGCAAAAATAAGATAAGCTCACTGTTATGCATCTCACTGTTATGACCAAGGGAAATCTCTCTCCGACAAAATTCTTAGGATCGGGATTTGACTGATGAGAATTATTGAAGAAAAAATGAAAATATACCAATACAAATATGAAAAAATCACATCACAAATAATCACAAGCACACATATATACAAACACAAAGATTTACGTGAAAAATCTAAGAATAAGAAAAATCACGGAGTCACACCATAACAATCTCAATCTATTGGGATCAATTTGTCTTCAACTAGACTTCTATTATTGCAAAATTACGTGGTGTGGCTCACACAACCTCTTTATCCTCTGAGGTTAACTGAAGCTGAGCATAGCTTTAATTTTTCTGTTGTCACTGATTTCGTGAGCATGTCGTTTATATTCTTTGATTTGTGAATCTTCTCCAATATTAGCTGACTATCTTCTAACAAAGATTGAATGAAATAGTACCACAGATGAATGTACTTTGTTATGCATGAAATGTTGCAATCTTGACTAGATGAATCACACTCATACTGTCACTATGTAGTCTTCCATCCCCTTACTCCTTGTGCAACTCGGTCATAAAGTTCTTCAACCAAATCATTTTTTCCTCGCCTCAGTAATGGCGACATACTCTGTCCCTATTGTTAATAAGGAGACTATATTCTAAAACTTGGAGATCCAGCTCGCCGCAACACTACCCAATATAACATGTATCCGGTTGTGCTTCTCATGATGTCAATGTCTCCAGCTAAATTAGAGTCTACATATCCATATAGTTTTATCTAGGACTTTCCAAAGAGCAAGTCTTTATTTGTAGTGCCTCTCAGATATATGAGTATCCACTTTACTGCTTCCCAATGGGGCTTCCTGGGATTGCTCTTGAATTTGCTGACTACTCCCACTAAATGGGCTATGTTCGATCTCGTGCATATCATGGCATTCATCAAGCTCTCAACTTCTTAAGCGTAAGGAACTTTCTCCATATGCTCTTAATAAACTTCAGTCTTTGGCTCCTTGGATAGACTGATGTGACTTGCTAAGGGGGTGCAAACTAGCTTTGTCTAATTCATGTTAAATATATTGAGCAAATTTTTAATATATTCAGCTTGAGATAACTTTAGTATCAATACTCTCATCTCCTTGCTAATTCTCATTCAGAGTATCTATTTTTGAATCCTCAAGTTCTTCATGTTAAACTCTTTTGGCAATTGTTTCTTTAGTCTCTTTATCTCCTCCATGTTTCATCATTCTATTAGCATATCATCTATATACATAAGTCAAGTGATATAGAATGTGCTAAATTGCTTTATATAGAAACAGTGATCCGCCTAACATCTTTTGTAACCCATGTCTAACATAAACCTGTCTTTGTACCACCACATCGACACTTGTTTCAAGCCATACAAGATTTTCTTGAAGTTACAAACTAGCCCACTCTTTCCTTGGGTTTCATAATATTGTGACTACACCATGTACAACTCCCCCTCTAGATCATCGTGAAGAAATGTAATATTCACATCCATATACTCCATATGCAAATTCTCAACTATTATAATATTTAGTACTACTCTGATAATAGTTATCTTCACCATCACCTCTGGCCCTTAACCATTATCGAATTAATAGACTTACTAATTCAATTATGATTAGGTGCTTGATTACCAAGTATTATCTCCAATTATATACTAAGTATAAAAGTAAGGATAACAGAGTGCAGTAGCAAAAGAAAATCATCCATACATACATTTGTCCATAATTTAAAGGAGGACAAACACCTTAGAAAAAAAATAGAAAATGCATCTAGAATAGTTAAGTTATTACAAACTAAGTAATAAGGCCCCCCTCAAGATTGTGCTCCTCATCAACGACTGGCTCCTTGAAAAGCTCTAAGTATGATATGTCAGTTTCACATGCCAGGTCCCCAATAAAAAAAAATCTTCTGTTAGACGATGTTTTATACATTTTAAGCTGATTAATAAATTTTTTGTATTTAAGGACATCACATATATTAACAATTATTAAATAGGTGCACAATGCTGCACAAAAGAAAAGGGGAAGCTATGACTCAATCACGTTATAATTTAAACAACTTTGCTAAGTTAAGCACATGCCTTAGATCTAGAAGATGCAAGTAAAGTTAGGCATAAATATATAATTTAAACAGCTGAGCTAAAATGTTCTAAAAAATAGATTTAAGATCTGGTTATTATTAGATAAGGGTTAAAGATGAAGATGTTCCAAAAACTATAGTCATAATTAAATATGGGCATTATGAGTTCTTAGTCATGTCCTTTGGCTTGACTAATGCATCATCTATATTTATGGATTTGATGCAGAGAATCTTAAAGTTTTATTTAGATAAGTTTTTCATTATTTTTATTAATGATATTTTGATTTATTCCAAGAATTAGGAAGAGCATGAAAAGCATATCCGTGTAGTTTTAGAGCTGTTAAAAGTTTATAAGCTTTTTACAAAATTCTCCAAGTAAGAGTTCTGGTTAAATTCAATTGCCTTCTTAGGGCAAGTGGCTGATGCTGAAAGGATAAGGGTAGATCAAAGGAAGATCCGTGCTATTCAAGATTAAGTTTAATCCAAACTAGTTACTGATTAGCAGGCTATTTCCTAAAGTTTATGCAAGGTTTTTCCCATATACCAGTTCCCTCAATGAGGCTAACTCATAGAGATATTTTGTTTATTTGAAGTTAAGAATGCAAAGAAGCCTTTCATAAATTAAAGCAAGTTCTAACATTCACATCTATTTTAATGTTGCCATAAGAAGAGAAGGATATTTAGGTATACACAGATGCGTCTAAGCTATGTTTTGGTTATGCCTTAATGTAAGAAGATAAAGTCATAGCCTTTGTCTCAAGAGTACCCTGTCCGTGACATAAAGATGATAGCTATAGCTTCCACATTAAAAATTTGGAGACACTGCTTATATAGGATAAAATGTGGGATATTCACTGATCACCAAAGCCTTAAATATATTTTCACTCAAATTGAGTTGAATTATAGGCAAAGAAGGTAGTTAGAGTTTTTCTTGGATTATAATTTAGAAATTCAACATCACCTCGGAAAGGCTAATGTAGTGGCAGATGCATTAAGTAAAAAAGTAGTTTTGTCTTTTATTTTAATCAATGAGTCCTTAATAAATGATTTTGATAGGCTAAAGATTGAACAATTAGATCAGTTAATTTGAAAGATTTATTGGACAAAAGCAACACTGAGCTAATCTTGAAAAGCAGAATTTTGGCAGCACAAAATAAAGATGGAGATTATGATAAATTGAAAGTTGATATTGAAAGTAGCAAAAGATCTAAGTTACAGTTGATAAATGAATCTATATATCAAGGAAAGTGATTATGGGTTCTTAAATGTCTTTGATTAGAATTTTGTCTGGAGTACATAATTCTGGTTATACTATTCATCTTAGAAACAACAAAATATATCAGGATCTCAAGAAGACCTTTCTGTGGCTTTGAATAAAAAATAACATAACAGTTTTTGTGTCTAAATGTCATTCATGCTGCCTAGTGAAAGCAGAGCATCGGAGGCTAAGTGGACTCTCAAAATCCTTAGAAATTCTTGAATATAAGTGGTAAGATATTTCCATGGATTTTTTTATGGGTCTATCCAAAAGTAGACCAAGATCTGATGCAATCTAAGTCTTTCTAGACAGGTAACGAAATCAGCTCACATCATACCTGTTATACAGACAAATGCCGTTGAAAATTTAGCTAGGCTATATATAAGAGAAATTATTCACCTTCATGGAACACTAAAATTAGTTATTTCGAATCGTGATAGTAGATTTACCTCTCACTTTTGGCAAGCAGTACAACAAGAGTTGTGAACTAACTTAGCTATGATCACAACATTCCATCCTCAAATAGATGGGTAGATTGAAAGAGTAAATCAAACATTTGAGGATCTGTTGCGCATATTTGTGTTGAATTTTGGTGAAAGTTGGGAAGATCACCTAGCTCTAATTAAATTCACCTACAATAATAGTATCCAAGCCAGCATCAGTATGGCAGCTTATGAAGCATTATATAGTAAAAGGTGTAATACTCATTCAGTTTGGATAGAAGCAGGAGATGATCAATTATTTGAATTTAAATTAATTGAAGAAGCTAATAAAAATATCCAATTAATAAAGAATGTTAGTGTGGCGGCCACCCCCTTTAATCATAAGGATTAGGGTGCGGTCGTCACTAAGCACATCCCTTACTTAACATTAGGTTGGAATTTAAGACTTCAATCCAATCTTAAGAGAAAGATGTGCTTTTCATAATAAAGCAAAGGATAACAATCACTTAATGAGTATACTATGAAATCAGAGTGCGGAAGAAAAGTATAAACTAAAGTAATCATCCATTCATCCATATTACAAAATAAAATATCCAGCTCTGAATATACAATGCAGGAAAAGTAAAGTACAATTTAATCATGTATTATTATAAACATTAAAGTTGACTGAAATATAAAGTGAAGTCTCTCATCCTTTCGAATGCAAAAGTAAGTAAGCTAAGAAGCATAATCTAGTGATCTTCATCAACCTGCACTTCCTCTTGGGCATGTTCTTCTAAAAGCTCAACCTTCTCAAATAGCTCAGAATCTACCATTATCAGTTTCTTAATAGAAGAGCCCCAGCCAACAAAATAAAAATCTAGTTAGACAAAATATCTAAGTACATTTAAGGTAATCATTTTTTATGTATTTTAAAGATCACAACTTAACTTAAACACAAAAATAGCGATAAAGCGACAAAGAAATGAAAGGCTTGTTATAATAATAAATTATAATTTAAATAAAATGTGAGGTAAACATATACCTCAACTCAAGCTGCATAAAAGGTAAGTAAAGTGCAAATATAAATCTACTAGGTATAAAGAAAAGTTCTAAATAATAAGATCAAACTAAACATGCCAATTTATAATAAAAGTAAAAGTACTATACTGAATATAAAGTCTAGCATCCTAACATGCTTTTAAATAAAGTGAAATAACTGAAATAAAAGAATATTATAGGAAATTCTGTAATACTAAAGAACTGCAGAAAATGAAAATATGACAGAAAGTGAACTAAATTGTAAAGTAAAGGTAGGTCAGAATTGTAAAGAAACTATAAAACAACTAAAAAGACAACTATAAAGTGACTAAAAAGTAAAAGTAATATAATTGTAAAGTGCCTGTAAAATGCCTGTAAATTACATACTTATTTTTCTATTTTATTATTATTTTTACTGAAGTTAGACTTTATCCTTACTTGCTTACTTATACATACCATAGTTAGATTATTTTCTTTAAAATCTACATAATTCATATGATCATAAGCATACTTAGGATGAGACTCTTCTTTCAGTATTTTCTTTACTTTACTTATACTATATGTCTAACCTTATCACAGCTTTAGTATTGAGGTATGTTCTCTTACCTCACATATTGCTTAATTATAATTATCTTTATTTATAGCTTATCCCTTCCTTTGTATGCTTGTTACACCCATATGCTTTGCTTATTTTAAAGTATAAGTAAAATGGTAATATTATAAAACTCATGAACTTAAGTAGCCTAAAATGTACTTACAATATGTTTAACCAGATTTTCTTTTCTTTGGCTAGGGCCCTATCATTGTCAAACTGACAATAGTATATTCAGAGTTATTCGAGGTAATCGAGCTTTTTGAAGATAAAATTCAGGAGGATGAGTGTACTGCCGCTAGAGAACCTAAGGCTTAGCTTCTCTTTTATTCTTGTGAGGATGAGAGCTTTATTTTTCATTTCAAACTTATTTAAATATATTGAGGTATGTTCTTTTACCTCATGTGTTGCTTGATTATAAATGCTGTATTTATAACTTTTCATATCCCTTTGTATGCTTATTGCACCCTTACACTTTGTTTGTTTTATAGTTTAAGTAAAATAGTGATATCATAAAATTTATGAAATATGACAACCTAAAATGTACTTAAATAATATGTCTAACCATATTTTTATTTTCTTTGGCTGGGGCCCTATCATTGTGAAATCAACAATGATAGATTTTGAGTTATTTGAAATAATCGAGCCTTCCGAAGGTTAGATTCAAGAGGAGTGTGCTGCCACTGGAGATTCTTATCTTAGCTTCTTTTTTATTTTTGTGAGGATGAGAGTTTTATCATTTTCATTAAAACTTATTTAATGGTTGTAATAATTCAAATATTTATGTATGTTACTGTACTTCTTACTTGTATTGTGGTGGATTAGATGTAGCATATTTTATTATCTTTGCTTTCGCATTCTGATAAATGTATATACTTAGCGAATGATTCTGCTGTATTATTCAGAGCACATTATCCCCTTATCAGTGGATTGAGGATTACACCTTAATCTAATAATAAGTGAAGGATTTACCAAAGTGGCACACCTCTCACTAGCCTTGATTATTGGCGGTTAAGGGGCAAGGCGCCACAATACCATTGTAAATCATTTATTAAATCGGAGCTCAATCGGGCTTGATCAAGCTCGATTAAGTTTCGATTCAATGATATGTCTTGCGGAATAGCATTAGGAACAATTAATTAATTGAATGAAGGAGGGAATGGAGTACCTAAAACCTGCGAAATTTTGAGTCTCGTCTGCTAAGATCCAAGCAAAATGCATGGAATTTTTGCTCGCCGCGTTAAGCTCTTAGCCAACAGCTTTAGGTAAGAGTAATGGGCAATAGAAAACGATAAAATGCTTAATGCGTACACAGAGGCCAGTTGGAGGAGCCGGATGGTCCTCTCCTGACCCCCTGCGAATGTGCCTGAGCATGACGTATAGGAGCCGATCGGGACCGTTCATTTGACCAATTGATCGGATGGTCCGATCAATCAGATAGGGATCAGGAGAATCCTAGCCACCTTATTTTACTTAGAAAATATGGAACGACCAGGTTCAGATCCCGTTGTTCCGTGTTTGACGCCCCGCAAAAGATTTGCGCATTTTCAAACTTTTGGCCGATGGATTAAATAATTAATAAATATATAATATTTATTTTATTAACTTTATTTAATTTAATCAATTTACTAATTTATTTACTCAAAATAAAATAATAAAACGGACTCCGAAAATCATAAAAATTCACCCTTATCTAATTAAGGGATGAGGAACTCAAAAATGCAAACGGATTTTTAATGAGAGGTCAATTTAAATATCTTAATTTTTTGAGTATTTAAATATTAATAAAATATTCTGAGAAAATTCGACGACTTCCAAATAATTCCAAAATATCATCAATTGCTAATTTGAGTGTGGTGAGTATAGTGATAGACTCCATTTTTTATTTTGAGATCTAAATAAATTAGGTATTCTTAGAATTATCAGAAAACTAGAAAATACTGGAAATTATCAAACGATCTCTAAATTGCATAAAAATTGAAATGGAGGCTCTTAATACTATTATAAGACTAATGAAAGAAGATTAGAGTCAGTTAGGTCACTAATTGATGGGTAACAATACTAGAGTTATTACAAGACGTCACATAGTAAGATCCTTAAGATGATAATAAGAGAGATTTAGTTTAGAATATAAACTATTAAGTGGAATTTAAATTAGAAAATACTAAGACATATGAATAGTGAACTTTAGGATAAAGTTTAAGGCCATCAAATTCTTAGAATTATTATGACCTTGATTGAGCATTAGTGATTCTATATTTAGTAATTGTGGGCAAATTATTATATAACTTAGACAAATAAAAGTATTCAATAAGATAGATTCTTAAATCATATCTCATATTTATATTTTCAAATTATTTTATCATATGAATAATACTTAATTAATCTATTATTTTCTAAAATCACATTATTATACCATTATGCTTCAATTAACTTAGAGATCTTTGATGTCTAAGTTAATTGGGGGCTTGATTAGCCCCACTCCTTAAGATAGATGATTAAAGTTGGAAACAATAGATATCATATGATTTATAATAATTTAAAATTTATGAAATACTGCAACACTTGAGACTAAATCTTTATAATAATTCATTAAAATATTATGCATAAAAATTAAACATTTAAACAGACTTTTAAGGGATTTTATATGGTGGATTATATTGTATAGTTGTTATTGAGTCAGGGTAGGCTATAGAGTATCCGGAGACCGCAGAATTCCTATGAAGGAGAATATGTGTGTTTACAGGAGACCTCGCTTACATTATTGTTGAGCAGTCGTACTTGACTCTTCACTTATTATGTGCCCACAGAATAAAATACAAGATAAATAAATATATATTGCATATCTCACAATCTTAATGGTTGTGAATGTTTACTGTAGTCTTATGACTATACTTTTCAACTTATTCAATCTATGAGATTGAAATTGCTTTACTTGTTGTACTACAGTAGTTTATCATTTTAGCTTTACTACAGTTTATGCAGTATAGCTTTTTATACTTATCACTTATAGTTTATGAAGTATAGCTTTACTTACCATTTTAGCTTTACTTATCACTTACAGTACTTAATCAAATATAAAGTGTATCAAAAGATTATAAAATATATGAAAACTTGTCTCACTTAGCTTTGAGATATTTATTGCAAAAGTATAAAACATAAATTTTAATATTTTATATTATTTAATACTTGTAATCTCACATGCAATCCATGTAAAGTTTGAAATAGATGCTGATGTGTGTTGATGCATGCACAATGTGAGGAGCGACAACACACAAAAAAAATTTATTATTTTGAGTTTCAATAGAATAAAATAACACTATCAGTTGACACTTCTGGATGAGGAAATGGTAAGGCCGAATGGTAAAAAATTATAAAATTTCTCTTTTGAAGTTAAGAAAGCGCATGTACTCTCAGTACAAAAAAAATATTTTACCATAAATGAGAACTTTATAAATATGCTTTTAATATAATAAAATAAAGTGTAGCAAAAGATCAAAGAATATATATGCAAATTTGTCTCACTTAGCTTTGAGATATTCATTGCAGAAGTATAAAACACAAATTAAAATATTTAATATTATTTAATATTTATAACATCACATGTAAATCCATGTGAAATTTGAAAATAATACTGATGTGTATAGATACATTGATTTCATGTAAAAGTTTTTTAATCAAATAAGAATAATAAAAATATAAATGAATGCTTTTAATAGAGAATAAATCTGAAAATTACATTAACGTTTATCTTGAAAACTTAAAGATGGAGAGCAAAGTAAACATGCAACCAAGTGATTATTTTGGACAATATAAGTGCATTGGTTGTTCGAAGACATTAAGACATCCATAATGCCTCGATAATACAAAAAATATAAGAACATCAACTGTGTTGAAGCAAATAATATTCAATCAATGAAGCAATTGATTCTCATTAAATTAGCAAGTGCAAAAAAAGGAAACTAATAGCAAGTAAATAAAATAATGAACCTCATTATAGATTTGCCTACAATATAATATAAACATAAACTATCACTTATTAAGTTACAATCTTATTTTCATCAATAATTTCACTCATCATAAGCTAATCTCTCTATGATGCACACTAAGCAAGAATCATAATTGTTTAAACCATCGTTCCTTACATGAGAGCATGTTTAATTGAGATTTCATATCTATATAGCATTGAGATTTCTATGAATAGAATAACTTAATTCATTTTCTGTGAGCATATAAAAGATAAATCATTCACAATAAATATTTATTTGCAACAAAAATTTGTGGGTCGGGCGAGACTCACAACGAAACGTAAGAAAATAAAATGTACCAAATTGTACTGTATAAATATATTTATACTTGTCGAAACAATTCTTCAAATTATCCAAATTTAATCTACTCCAAAACTTCATAAATACCAAAAATAGAAGAAAATTATAATCATCACCACCTCTTTTTCAAATGATTCCAAGCAATTTTATTTAGAGGCTAGGGAACATTTTCTAAAATATTTACCATAATAAATCAAAAGCTTGCCTGCAGTTTTATTTCTTAAATAGGCTAAAATATAAGAAAATTATCACCCAACTCAAAAGTCTCAGAAAAATGATTATCAAAATATCGACTTCATCGTGAATTTTATGTAAAAGGTCTTCCTCAATTACAAATGAGGAAAATATTTAGGGACCCGTTAAGTATAAGTTGTTAGAGTCTCTGCATTATACACCCATCTAAACACAATTATATAAATTCATGCAAATGACAATAAAAAAAAATTAAATGAATTGCATTATAATACAAAGCTGCAACCATTGATCTTAAATACACTCGAATAATAAAGTTTGATTAAATTTAAAAACTAATTACAGAGGAAGAATAATGAAATAGAGAAGGAAAAAGTAGAGTTACAAAGCAACTTTGACGATTAGGTCGGTGTCCCGAGAAATACAGGCGAGAGAAGTAATTATTCGAGTCCCTGCATAGCTCACTGCAGTTGAGAGTGCAAGAGATTCAACTGGCCTGCAAAAGATGAGGAGGGCGAGTTAGAGACCGAAAAATGCCGCAAAAATCATACTCGAAAAATAGATGAATATATGATAAGGAGAGGATCGCAGAGTACTTCCAAGCAAAAAAGTAAACTCGGCCAGAGGAGGAGAGTGATAGCAGAGTTGTGCTGGAGCTAGAGTCTAGTGAAGGTCATACTGTGCGTCGAGGTCGAAGAGCCGAGGGCAAGGTCAGCACAGTGAAGGTTCCCTCGGAGAGAGGGATATTCTGCCTGTGAGATGAATAAACGAAGGAACGAAAATTTTTAAGAAAAGAGGAAACGAAGTGATAGGCCATTTTTTTTTATTTAAAAAGTTTTTCATTTGTTTTTTCTCTGCCCTTACATAATCTTAGAAGAAAAAAAAAATTAGTTGTTAGTATGGCTTGTTAAAAAAAAATGAGTTGTTGGGCAAAGTTACATAGCATATAAGTAATGAGATACGTATATCCGACTATCTGAGATATTAGGTTCATATCCTCAAGCCTATGTATAGTTTTCTCATTGCTCCAGATATCAGCCTGTTATAGCCTAATATATTGTATGTATATATCTGATGAATTCTCTGTATGAATCCCCGATATTGATTTATGTTTAAGTTAGTTAATGTTTTGAGCACAAAACCTCAAATGATTATTAAAGTGGATTAAAACTCAACAACGATGTAGAAAAGCGATGAACAAAGCATTTAAATGTAAAAGTGGTATCCTTAATTTCTTTAAAAATATATTAAACCTACCTTAAATGTTACAAAATTTTTCAAATCCAATAATTTTAGTATTTTGGGTCAAATTTTGGTAATAAACTAAAAATTTTCTAAATGTTTTATATTAAATCATGCATTTAGCTTATTTTGATATGTCTTAAGGTCTTAAATCTTGGACATACTCAAATTCATATCCATTTCAAAAATAAGGTTTAAGTAATAAATTCTCATTTGTCATTAATTTAGTTTCATTATTCTATATTGGACTTAAGATAAATTTATTCCTTCATTTAGTTTGATTGTGGATCAACTTTGAATTATAATTAAAATATTACTATTTTGTTAATATTCTTTACTAAGAGAATGTTTTAGAAGAACTTAGTCATATTAGAAAGGTGTATGATCTCAATATCTTGATCAAAATGAATTTTTTTGACAAGTTCTTTTTACTTTAAGTCTTAATCTCGAAATCTACTAAACTCTAATACTTATTCAAAAGTACATCTTTTCTATAATATGTTAAAGGGCTATAATAATTTATTAGATTATCATTATATTATAAATTAATAAATAATTAGCTAAGAGATGGAGGTGGTTTGCTCAAGTCTTACATAAACTAGCTTGGGTTAAACCTTCAATACTTATATGATTCAAAATAATTCTTAGGCTTCTAAATGATTATTAAGGTAGTATGATTATTTAGTGAGCCTTAGCTCTATCCTAATCGAAGTAGACCTTTGATTAATTTAGCTTATACTAGGGCTCATTTGGGCTAGCTTAAGTTAGCATTAGCTAGCTCAAGTTAGTCATTCTTATTTAAGAAATATAGTATAATTTAGGGCATTGGAATCTTATCAATGTCTCTTTCGAGAGTTAGTAAAAATTGTCTAAAGATAGTTGAACTATGAATTATCAACATAAATCGATTAGTAATTTCTCAATAAAAATGAAGTTTGAGGAATTGAGCTTGTCTATGTATTTATATCTTTGTATCATTTAAAATATTCATATTTGCATTGTTAGTATAATATTGTTACATTATTATTATATGACTATATTATTATTATTATTATTATTATTATATTTATATTATTATATTATCTTAGTACATCTAATATTATTTGTGAAAGCATCTTTTTAATATTATTATTACTATTAATATTTAATTATCTATCTAGTTAATAATATATCTTTAATGTTTACTTTTATATTTAATTTAAGAGTTACTTCGCTACATTATAAATTATTGTGAAAAACTTATATTAAACTTTTAATATTAACTTTGATATTCTTTATATGTTGCTAAAGTTTGTAAATTTTATATTGAAATTATGTTGTCTAAACTTTTTGTTAAAGTATATTAAAGTTATGTTTTTATAGTTAAATTTGCTTTAGATTTACTTATTTAGTATGCTAGCATATTATATATTATGTTTTATATTAAAGATGTGAGTTGTATATCTATCATATTTCTATTATAATATTATAAATAACATATATTTTTTAAATAAACGTAATCATAATGGTAAAAAAAGAAAAATATTTGCATATGTTATATATCTATATTATATAATTTTATTGGAATAAGTTTATATATATATATATATATATATATATATATATATGTTATCAGTTATACATTCTTATTTAAGAAAATAGAATAAGTTACATATTTTTGTAATATAAAAAATACATATTTACATACTTTCTAAGTATTTATATTTCTAGTAGAATTAGTAGTTAAAATGTATTGTATTAAAAGTTATGCTATATGCTTTTATAAGAATGTAAGAAAAATAGTTGTACATTTCAAAATATTAACTTTTTTTTTCACTCTCCTTCATCTTCCATGTCGCGAGCGTTGGCGGGGGATGGCTGGTGGCTGGAGACGAGACGGGGACGTTCGGGAGGGTTGGAGACGGGAGGGGAAGGATAGGAGGAGGAATGGGAGGCGGGGAGTGGCCGGAGGAGGTTCGGAGGTAGCCAGAGGAGGCTCGGAGGTGATGATGAGATTTCAGGATTTGGGCTAAAGGAGGCGAGGAGTGACAGGAGGAGAAAAGATGCTGTTTCCGAGGGCCAGGAGAGGATTAAATAGGCCCATGGGTTGATGCCAGGAGTCGGGCAGGGGAGGATTAAATAGGTCCATGGGTTGATGCCAGGACTCGGGCCAGAAGTGTTGTGGATACCACTAATTTGCGAGGTAGTTTCAGAGTGCAGACTAAAAAAAGACAATAATTCTCTAATTGTAATTTCTCATCTGAACGATGCCCATATTTTTTTAGTCTGACAATACTTTTTTAAGCTCATAAGAAGTACTTTGATTGGTAATAAGCCAAAAAACAAATGTCCTCTGTTTCTCCATTAAAAAAAAAAAAAGAATCCTCGGTCAACTGATCGGAAATGGGAGAGAATAGCATCTCATCAAAGCTCAACTTTTCTCTGGAACTCATAATAGATTTGGGAGACAAAAAAATATACAGAAATTTGTTGCATTTCCCATAAATAGTTATCGCAGGCGGCTGTTGCACCGCAGTTCCGACCATTAGATGGTGCTCACGCGTTCCTCGCCTCAGAGGAAAACCGGAGTCGTATTTACCATTGAATCCTTTTCATTCAGCGCTTCCAGTGCGCTTTTATTAAGGGCATAAACGTCATTGTTTTATATATTGGGATCCAGCCTGCGCGGCTGCATGCAAAGACTATTATTATAGTCTACGCTCAGCATCTAAATAATTTCTATATTAAAAATTTATCTTTAATTTTAATTTCAAATTTTATCAATTACTCATTTACTTCATATCTAAGGGTTCGCTTGATTGCATAGATTTATGATTTTCATACTAAACTTCAACTTGGTAGATTCGCAAGTGCGTGTAGTATATTCGACCCATTAAGCTCTTTATGACTCGTTAATCTCTTCGACCCGTAAAGCACGAGCGAAGCAAATCCGGTTCACCGTATCGTCTCAACATCAACTGTGTCATCTTCTACCCTTTGCTAAGCATCACAACCCCTCGAAACTCTAATTATATATACAACAAACCACCACACTATTTCTCAAAGATATGGTGTCAATTGAATCGATGGCTTCAAGAATTAAATATCTATTTATGAAAACTGAGCGATAATCTTCACAAACAAGCTTAACCTAAATATTATTGATAAGCCTTATAATTACACTAAATTACTTCATTATTTTATGTTATTTTATATTATAATAGATTATTTCTAACTCTTTTTTGGCGTGTTTTGTTTCCTTTTTGGTGCCCCATTACAACACCTGAGCAACATTCAGAAGCCTGAGAGCTCCGGTACGCTCAAGCGCAACGGTTGCAAAAGCTTGTGCGCTCAAGCGTTAGGTTGGCAAAAGCCTATGCGCTTCTGCGCGCTCAGGCGCCAGACCGGCAAACATTTGTACGCTCAAGCGCCTAAACAACAGAGATACACGCGCTCAGATGCACTCAAGCACACCCTCGATCAAACCTCGCACACTCTAGCACCTAACGAGCACAGATTTTGAAAATGTCAAATTTAAAAAGAAAGAAGGCGTCCCTTGGCTCTCCATGGATGGCTTTGGGCAGTTTCAAGGCCAAATAAAAACCTAAATTCAAAGAATTATTAGATAATGAATTAGAGAAAGAAAATATGAGAAGTTTGGGTTCTAAAAGCAAGCAACTTTTCAAATATTCCAAGGAGGATCTTTATCTTTTCTTTTTTATAATCTTGTGTAAAAGTCATGATGCTTTTGAAAATTTTATTTATCTTTGTTTATGACTCAATTATAATGGTATCCTAAACCCCCCCTTTTTGGGAGGGTTAGGCTAGACCTTTGTAGTAAATTTTTTTAATGAACATTGAGTTTGCTTTGTGTAATTGTATGATGAATATTTGTGTTGTGCTTGTTGTAAGTCTTTGTTTGGAAATCATAAGATAATCACTATAGTTACCATAATGCATACATTACGCATTATAACTTAGATCGAACCAAGAGTTTGAATCAACATGTACATGCATAGTAAAGCATAAAAGTCAAAAAACACTAAATCATAGATTGGAGCAAAAGTCCAGATCAAGGATTTGTGTTAACTTGACACATAAATAGCACTAAATCCTAGATCGGAGCAAAAATCCACATTAATGATTTATGTGCACAAGACTTACAAGTAACCCCAAACCCTAGATCGGAGCAAAAGCCCATATAAAGGATTTCAGTGCACTTAACATTTCGTGTCTCTTGTATTCCATATTTCAAGCGGCCTCACACTTAGACGTAAGGTGAGATCGAGTAAAGGATTGTTATAGTAGAGAAGTCTACACACTTTCCTTTGAACACTGAGATGTATATGTGCAAATGAGAAGAAAGATAAAAATTTAGGTCCACTTATACTAGATAGGGAATGCCAACAAAACTTAAAGAAGCTATAATTTAGACATTACGGTTCAAAGACAAGAGGTCTTGTACGATATCAGTTAAAGATGATCGTAAGGCTTAGCAGTGAGTGACCCATGTGTAACAACCCAGGTTGTTACTTAGGTCATTTAGGACTAATACAAGTCCTAATTATGATTCCAGTACACTAATTAAATTATTAGGAACTCATCTCTAAGGCTCAGACCAAATCAGGAATCAAATTGTTCAAATCCTGATTTTGAGAATTTTCTGAAATCCTAGAAATTGACCTATTTAATTTGGTCTCAAATAAAAAATCTAAATCTGTCATTGTGTTCATCACCCCTAAATTAACTAGGGATGATATTTTGGAGGCACTTGGAAGTCGTTGAATTTTTGGCGAATATTTTAATATTATTTAAATACCCCAAAAATTTTAATAATTAAATTCTCGTCAAAATAAATATTTGACTTCGCCGTTGCATTCCTCACCCTTCAATTAACTAGGGGTGATTTATCGAAATTTTTTGGATTTCATTTAATTGATTAAATTTAATTAATAAAAATCAAATTTAAATATTTAAATAATAACTTGATTAAATAAGCAAACGACATCATTCGTGTCGTTTGCTATCCCTCTATCGCCGTTAACCTTCGCAGTTTGGGTTGGATGGTGAATCCTGACCGTTCGATCAAGGGTCGAACGGTCCTTAGCCATCGTCTTCGCGCAAACATACGCGTGGAGGATGCCGTATGCACACGGCGAGCGCCGCTCCTTTCACCGCTCAATGCCTCGTGAGCTTCTCCCTTTTTCTACTCTATGACCTGTTATCGTCCCATTGACCTCAGCTTAGAGAAACTTTTAGCATTTAGAATCTCGGTGGAAGCCAAGCCAACCGTGCATTTTGGAAAATTTTGCTTGATCAAGTACTACTCTATCTTCTCTTCTCCATTCATTTTTAATTTCGTTTGAATATCAGTTTCCTATGTTAATATTGATTAATTGAAGTCTGAAATTGCGATATTAATCACCAATTCGGTGATTTGTCTTTGATATCCCTAACCTGAACCCACCATTTTATGATCTAGGGCATCACCTTAAGGCTTGGAAGGAGACACATAGAGTTAGGTTCTTAGGCTCAAAGGGTCAACCCAGTCATGCCCTTCCTAGTGGTTAGCGGTCTGAGGGCCGAAGATGCCTTATTTGCCATTTATTAGGATGCCCTAATTCTCGAAGTCGCTGAACTGGCGAGAGGAGGAAGAAGGAGGTTCAGGTCGGGCGGGTCGAGGCGGGCCCGGCGCGCTGTCCTTAAACGTGTGGGACCCACACCCTAACGCTGCGCTGCGTAGTATCGCTTGAGCCCCGCTTCGAAGGGCTGGCGCCTTTTCCTTTTGTACGCGTGTCATGTGGAGGTTCATCCCATCGGCTGTTGCGCTGTCATTGGTGAGCCCTACTGTGTTTCACTCTGTAGATTTAGGATTAAAATAAATATATAATTAAATATAGATTAATTAAATTAATTAAATTAGTAAATGTTCAAATATGCATAACTTTTAATCTACTTGTCCAAAAATAATAAAATTATATATCATTTTGATCAATAAAATTAGAGGATCGATTTGGAATTGTCAAATTTCCATTTAGAGGTATATTTTATATAGTGACATTTATGACCTCATATTTGCCCTAAATGTTCAAAAATTTTATCTAATAATAATTTTGTAATTACTTACCCAAATATATCAAATATGGGTCTTAAATTAATCAGCAAACTCTCAAGATTATTCTAGTAGTATCAATTTTGTCATTTGAAGAATAATTTGACTAATCACTTTTGGGACCTAATCCCAATCTTCTAAGGATCATAACTTTTCACTCACTAGTCCAAATATAGGTAATATAGGTCTTAAAGTGATCAGAAAAGACTCTAGAACAACTTAGTAGTATTCATTTCTCTATTTGGATTAGTATTTGCTTAATCACTTACAGGACCTAACCCGAATTACCCTAATTAACCCTAGAACTTCAATTGATCATAACTTGGTCAATTGAGCTCCAAATAAGATCTTAAAATATACAATCTTGATCAAGAAGGCCTAATAAATAGTAAACTGCAAAAATATTTTAGATCTAATAGTTAGATCTCATAATCAACCCTAATCACCTTAAAACTTGATTAGTGAATATTAGCATAATTAATATTCCAAATTGTGTAATTTTTGTTTCTAATTACTCGTAGAGTAGAGTAAAAACTAGTGGTGTTATTGGTTTAGTGATTCTATAATTAATTTTACTAATCACTCATTAGTCACCTAAACCCTAATTAAGTCATAACATAATTAAATGAGGTCCAATTTGGGTCTACTACTAGTTGAAGTAATCAATGTGTTATAGAGAAGCAATAGCCACTGAGTTTATAGAATTTGGACATCAAATGGAAAAGTTAGATTTTTGACCCCATTTAGGAAGCCCTAATTTTCTTAACTTGCCCTAAATCTTATTTTGGTCATAACTTGGCCAATACTTATTAGAATTTAGAAATTTAAGGTTCTATAGAACCCTTAGATAGTAAACTATATTAAACTAAAAGAAAAATAAGTAAAATTATTAAATTACCCTTATAGGCTAAATTCCCTAATTTGATCTCATAAGGATTAATAATCACCCAATTTTGATGTACTTACTATTTATATTCATATTAGATAGTAAATAATCATTTTCCACTAAAATTTTTTAATTTAGAGCCCTAAATCAAAAGTGTATTATTAGACCCTAAAGGAGGGGCAAAATGGTCATTTTGCCAAAAATTTTGGGTTAATTACTTTTAGGCCCTAATTTCATGTTATAATAGTTAAAATTGGTAAGAAAAGTAATTTAGAATAAAGTTTTATTAATTTAAGCCATTAATTAAGTTTTTAATCAAAATCCTAAATTTCTATCTTAAAGAATTTTATAAGTAAAATTGCTAAGCTGTATGATGTGAGATAAATCTCACATCATACCTCTTATTTTAACCTCTTAATTTTCTTATAACATTAGTTAGGTTTGGAGCTTGAGTATTTATCTTAGTATTTAAGAACTTATTTCTTAGGAATTAGGATTAGCTCTTAAATTAGAATATATCTATTGAGTAAAATGGGTTACTCAATATGTGAAGCCTTAGTTTTGATAATTTATATATTTTCATAGTTTATTATTGATTATTCAATCTCTTAACTTTAAATTTAAGAATATAGATCCATCCTATTAAGCATAATTTCACTTAATAGGATTTGTCTTAAATCTTAATCTATGAGATTAGGTGGTAAAACCTTTATCCTGTAGGTTCACCATTTGGATTAAGTAATTAAACTCTAATATTTGAAATTTAATTCTTAATCCTTTCATCTTGATTTGGCTATTCAAGATGGTTTAGGTTGCTTAAATCATCAAAACAGATCAGTTGATTTATTATTCAACTTATAGTTAACATCGAATTATTTATAATTAGAACCTAGCTAGTCTTAATTATTTTTAACCTATAAGGTCGTGAATCTGAATTATACTCGATAGTATAAATTGGAGATCCTGAACTTATGTAATTTATAGTAGATAGAGCGAATAAATTAGATAATAATGGATATCACCTGTGTCTTAGTATAGTCTCTTGCTCACTTTGATATTTGATACTTTATTTCCCTTAAAATTAAGTGTTATACCTTGGTCACATGTATTGAGCATAAGATATTTGAAAAGTATCTCATGAAAAACTTGATTTGCATAAATAGCATTGGCATATGCCTTTATCAATATTGTCATTTGATGAAATTATGGTTATTTAGAATGTAGCCTAATTAGTATGCCTTTTTATTTTCATACCTATGCTTTAGTATAGGCCAAGTCTAGACCTATGACCGACTAGAATGGTATATGTCTGTATAAGGCAAGTCTAACCAAGCCTAGACCTAAGACCGGCTAGGATGGTATTTATTAGACTTCATATCCATTTTCCTTTGTTAGCAATACTAATTTAGGTGCATTTCTACTTAAGGTTTGAGCCACTGCCTTAGCTTATCAGGCTAAGTAAGATTGTTGTTTACTTTCAATTTGAATGGCTTGAGTAGCTACGGAGGACAATAAATATTATCTAGTAACCATCTATTAATCCCTGAGGACAATAAATCATCATTTTTATTCTGTCAGCTTGTTTTATGTGCTTGTCTACCAAGGTCCGCACTATTTTTAGAAGTGCGTTAATATCAAAGATGAGCTTCTAGATGCAGCAGTAGTAGAGAATGATTATTTGGGATCCATGGTTTATTTGACTTTAAAGAAATAATATTATTCTATAATTGAAGAAAAATAAAAACATAATAGTTTATTTCACTTCTCATTTCAACTAGAACATATAAATAGGGAAGATACAATAGGGAGCATAAGAGGAATCACTAACAGATCTATCTAAAACATCTATATGATGTACTCTACAGTAAATGCAAGATGAAAGTCTTCAAAAGTAACTTCACATGCTCTCTTCCTCGCATATGGGTGAGTTCCCAAAAAATGTTGACCCACTAGTCATCGGCATGGTCTTGGAGAAGAAGGGATACTAGTGTGACTCGGATGTCATCAAGGCACTCCATTGCTTTGAGAATGGAGCTCACTCGCTTTAGCCACTCCTTGGCTAAAGCAGAAAGGTCAAACCCTCTGAAGATGGTGTGCTGAAGCATTCGATCCAGCACTCGAACTCTTTGTTCACATACCCCATAGACTTGCCTTTCATAACGTTGTCCAATCTGGAAGTTAAACTCCCATATGGTTTCATATCTCTTGAAGTGGTCTTAGACTGACATTCTCAGGTGTCTAATGATTCTATAAGTTCGATCAAGTCTTATTAGTTCAGTTGAGTAGTTTTTAGTTCTTAAGGTTCTTAATATATAAGTTTCATATTTGAGCATTTTATCTTATTTATCTCAGTATTTTTATTTTATGGCTACCATTCTGAGCTCATGATTATGGAACTATGGATGTATTCCAAATATTAATTTAGTGATTATTTAGCAAAAGAATAATTCATAAGGTAGATAGGAATGCAAATTCTGATTCGACACCTTATGGTGTTCTCTGTACCAACTGTAGTGCCCCACCCCTATGAACTGTGGGGGAGGTCGTCACTTGGCAAACCCCTCAGTTATCACTAGATTAGGGTATGACCCCCAATACACTAATAAGGGAGGGATAAGCCCTTAAGTAAAGAGTAGCATAAACATTCATTAAATACATACATGTCATTCAGAGTGCAGAAATAAGTAAGGAAATGAGTTTACATCTATTAAGAAACTAAAGGTCTTCAGCAGCAGGGCACTCTTCCTCCTAATCTAGCTCCACTCCTAGCTCAACCTCAAGCAGTTCAGAATCTACTATTGTGGGTTTCACAATGATAGGGCCCCAACCAAAAGAAAAGAAAAATCTGATTAGTCATATTATGTACATACATTTTATACTAAAAAGTCTTATGTATTAACTGATATCACCATTTACTTAAAACCACTAAAGCAAAATAAATGGGTATAGCAAGCTAAGAAAGAATAAGGGAAAAGCTATAAATAGCATATTTATAGCTTAAGCAAAAGAAAGTAAAGCATATACCTCTACCCAAAGCTATAATAAGAATTAGGCATTTATACAAGTATAAAATAACTAAAAATACTGAAAAGAAGACTCATCATAACATGCTTATGATCAAATGAAATTATGCAAATTAACAGAAAGTAAACTGAAGTGTGATACATATAAATAAACTGAATCAATATGTAGCATCCTAGCATATATATAAGCAAGCAAGCACTAAGCTAAAAATAAATTGGATTAAAAGTAACAGAAAGTAGGAAAGAATCATGTACAAGCTACCATATCAAAAAAAAAAGAGCTAAACAAGCTACTTAATAGTAACTGAACTGAAGTGTATCAAATTATATCACTTAGCATCTCAAGCTAAAGCAGAAAATTATTCTGTACTGAAGAGGCATAAAATATATATGTAATAGTTCTTAGTTATTTTACTTTACTCCTGTGGACACATTCTGAAGTAGCTGAGGAGTCAAGCACATCTGCAAGATTGAGGGGAGTTCCCGAACTAGGCACAACTCTCCTCAATGAGTACATGTTAGGTATCCTTATTTCTCCTTACCATTTGTCTATTTGTAATAATGTGTATATACAGTCTCCCATCCAGACATGAACCTAATGCAAATATTATCCTAGTTTTTCTATATTTTTATTTCATGCATCAAATTATCTTATATAACATGTTCAATGTAAAAAGGCTCAAAATACAAGGAATGTAAAGCACAAAGCTCAATAGTAAGTAAGAGACTTTACTAAATACATGGCATATCTATTATTATTATCTAATTTATCTGTTCTAGCTATTCTAAATTTATATAAAATCAGGATCTCTAACAACCTACTATCAGGTATAAACTTAGATTCATGGCTTTATAGGTTTAAAAAATTAGAACTGATCAGGTCCTAATAGAATTCAATCAATGACACTTATAAGTTAAATAATTAATCAGCACGTCCTAATTAATGAATTTAGATGATCCAAACCAATCTTAATTAAGATAAAACAAGATTGAATGATTAATAATTAAACTTTAAAATTGGGGTTTAATCCCTTAATCCAAAGGTGATCCTAAAGGCTAAGATTTAAATCCCAAACCTTCCTAATATTATAAGTTAGGCTATCTTATTTAGCAAACTCAAGCTTAATAAGATGGATTTCTAAACTTAAACTAAAGTTTAAATACAAAATAATCATAAATAAAATATGAAATCTAAAAATTATTAAAAACTAAGATTTTATCTATTGAGTAACCTATTTACTTAATGAATGAATTTTAACCTAATTTTTATCTCTAATTCTTAAGGAAGAGATCCTAAAGGTTAAAGAATTTCCTAAATGATTAAGTTAGAATAAAAGTGAATACTTTATTATTATGATAGTTAATCTAAATTATGTATATTTTTTAGATGAGAATGATTTATGGAAGGAATAAGATGAGTTAAATTCACCTTATGGAACTTATTTTAAGACTTAGGAAATTTTAAGAGGATTTTAGAGTTTTTCTCAAAATATCAAATTAATGAGTCTAAACCTCTTAAATTGATCACAAATTAGTTATAGTACTATTTTTAGTGATTTCATTAAGATTCAATGGCTTAAAGACACTTAAACCTAAATTTGGGCAAAATTGCCATTTTGCCCCCACTTAAGGGTCTAGAATACTATTTTTTGATTTAGAGTTCTAAATTAAAATTTATTGATGCTAAATAATTACATACTATCTAATATGAAAATAGACAGTAAGTACATCAATTTTAGATAAAGATTAAGCCTTGTGAGCTCAATTTAAGGATTTTAGCTCATAAGTGTAATTTGGTAATTTTTCTTAATTAACTCTAAAAATTTAGTCAGTTTATTATTATATCTAAGGATTTTATAGAGTCTATGAAAACTAAATTTTGAAGTTTATTGGCTAAATTATAACCAAAATAATTCTATGGTTCAAAATTCAAATTTAAGGGTTTTTTAGAAAAGTCCAAAAGCCTAACTTTCTCAAATGATGTCCAAATTCAGCAAATTCAGTGGCTATTACTTTTCTAAAATATATTGAGTGTAATGACCGAGAGTAGACCCAATTTGAAATTCATTTGGTTAAGTTATGAGCTAATCAGGTTCTACAATAATTTAGGGAAATCAGGGGATCTTATAGTTAAAACTTAAATTTTCTTATAGTTTACTGTTAATTAAGATCTCCTGATCAAAATAGCATTATATGACCTAATTTGGATTTAAATTGACTAAGTTATGGCTATTTGACTTTTAATGTCAAATAGAGTAATTAGTGAGGGTACCCAAAAGTCATTGGTCACATTTCAAGTCCAATAGTAAAACTATTACTATCATTATACTTCTAATATTCTCCTGATTAAAATGAGACCCATATTACATATGTTATGATCAGTGGGTACAAAGTTAGGGAGGTTTGAAGTTTTCAAGGGTTTTGAGCTAAGTGGAAGATCCTAAATTATCACTATGATAAATACTCATCATACTAAAAATTTGACACTGTCATAATGTTCCTCTCATTTTTCTGATTAAAATGAGATATATATTTAATATATTTATATTAATAAAATAAAAATTATGAGTGTTTAAAGTTCTATAGTTAATTAAAGTTTAATAAGTAACTAATTTAAATTAATTATTTAATCTTAATAGATTCTATAAGCAGCGGGTCCAACTGATTGAGTCAGTGGCGCTATCGAGACAGTGAGTCCCACGGATGACAGCCAAGTGACCTCGGCGGGGCCCACCAGCGCTCCTGATGCGCTGACGGAGGCGGGGCCTGCAACACAATCGCGTGACACGTGGGTAGCCCGAGCAAGGGGTCACGGGTCGGGTCGGACCCGACCCTGACCCGGAGAGGATTCGAAGCCATTCGGCACAAAGCATCAGGAACGGTGACCTTCCTGCCGCTGCCGAGGGCCAACCCGCGTACCACTGGGAAGTCACAAAGGGACCTCCCGATTGACATGAGGATCGAGGCCTGAAGTGGACTATAGCCTTTATAAGGCTAAACCCTAGTACTTAAAATGATAGATCGTAGGTTTCGGGACAAAAATATTGTGGAGTACTATATCACCTTCGATGAAATTGTCCGATCCAGCTAGATTGAGCTCGATCGAACCATTCAGTCTACGATCCACAATGTGAAACAGGGAAACAAAAATTGTTTACATGAATTCAATGATTGAATGGTGGGATCGAAACGTACCTGATTGGAGGGCTGATGATCTTTGAGGCTTCGGGTCGACGGCACCAGACGCAATGTAACGCTCGAGAGGTTCCAATGATATGCCTGAAACTCAAGAGGGTGTCAATGTTGAACCACAAACACCCATGCTAAGAAGATCTATATATATCACAAGACCACCACAGGTATACTCTCCTTCCTTATTCTATTTGTAACTAACGAATGGTGGTGAACCAGAAAGCTTAGAAGAGGCACTTCAAGTTGAAGATTCAATCAAGCGGAAGGCTTCCATGAATGATGAAATGACATCACTCATGTCAAATAGGACATGAGAGTTGGCACCACTATCAGTTGGAAAGAAGGTGCTTCAAAATAAGTTGGTTTGAAGAAAGAATCGAATGGGAGCAAGCGTTACAAGGCGAGGCTTGTAGTTAAGGGCTTCCAACAGAGGCATGGGGTTGACTACAGTGAGATAGTTGCTGGAGGAAGAGCTGTACATGCAATAACCTGAAAGGTACAGGGCCCAAGAGAAAGGAAAAACTGAGCTAGTGTGCAAGCTCAATAAGAGCCTCTATGTCTTGAAGCAAGTGCCAAGGCAGTGGTACAAAAGATTTGACATATTCATGTCAAAATTAGGGTACAATAGATATTAGGCGAATCACTATTATTACATAAAATAGTGTAAGTCCTCCTATATCATTCTGTTGTTGTATGTGGATGATATGTTGATCGCATGATCAAACATGGAGGAGATAAAGATGCTGAAAGAGCATATGTTAAAGAAGTTTGAAATGAAGGACTTGGGGTCGGCCAAGCAGATTCTTGGAATGATAATCAATAGGGACAGAAGTGCATGAATTATGAAACTATCGCAGAAAGAATATATTGAAATGGTGATGAAAATATTCAACATGAGTAAAGTGAGCCAGTGAGCACTCCCCTAGTAAGTCACTTCAGCTTATCAAAGGAACAGATGTCGAAGACTGAAGAAAAGAAGGAGCATATGATGAAGGTTCCTTATTCTTCAGCAGTTGGGAGATTAATGTACACGATAATCAGCATGATACTGAATATTTCCCATGTAGTGGGAGTGGTCATTAGATTCATGGGAAATCCCAGGAAGCGCCATTCGGATGTAGTTAAGTGGATCCTAAGGTACTTGAAAGGTATAACAGGCAAAGCTGTATACTTTGGGAGATCTAACATTGTTTTATAGGGATATGTAGACTCAAATCTTACAGGAGATGTTGATAGCAGGAGAAGCACTATAAGTTATGTGTATACATTGGGAAATGAAGCGGTGAGCTGGATCTCCAGGCTACAAAACATCATGTCGTTATCCACAACGGAGGTGGAATACGTTGCCATCACCGAGGCAAGTAAGGAAATGATCTGGTTGAAGAGTTTCATGGCAGAATTGGGCAAGGAGCAAAAGAATGTGAAGCTCTATAGTGATAGTATGAACGTTATTCACCTAGCAAAGAATGCAATATTTCAAGACAGGACATAACACATACAACTTCGTTACTATTTCATCAGGATAATGTTGGAAGAATGACAGCTCAAATTGGAGAAGATCCACACTTCTAAGAATCCATATGATATGCTTACAAAATCAGTAATATCGAAGAAGCTGAAGTTATGTGCAGCTTCAGTTGGCCTCGATACGTGAAGAGAGAGAGGGGGTGAGCCACACCACTGTTCTTGATAAGAATAGAAGAAGACAATGAAGAACTAAATATGGAAGAGGGGTGATTTCCTAGAGGGCTCCAAGTAAGATATTATTCTGCTGTGGAGACCATTAAGTCCATCATGGAGATGTTAATGGTGCTCAGCGAACAATATATGGAGACCAAAAACAACATATGCGCTGCAACGCATCGTTGCGTGCTTTGGTGATCCCTCACCCGAGATGAAGGTGCTGTCGTGCGCCTCGACGGTCAGTAGACAGAGAAGCAAGCGCTGCAGTGCGCCACTGCGGAAGTCATCGCTGCAGCGAGCCACAGTGAGTGCCATCTCGAGATGCAGGCGCAATCACGCACCGCAGCGGGTGTCATCCCGAGATGCGAGGGCTACCGCGTATCGCAGCGGAGGCCTTTCCGAGATGTGGGCGCTACCACGCACCGCAGCAGGGTGCCATCCCCAAACACAGGCGCTACGACGCATGTCGTGGCACCTGGTGAATTTCTACTCTTGTTCTGTTTATTCTATAAGTAAATTAGAGGGCATTTTGAACCTTTCAGGGTTCAAAATTGAGCTAGGTACCTAAGCAAAGAAGTTGGGAGGAATTTACATGGTTGGCACCTCAGTTGAAGGCTGTGTGCTTGCTGTGAGGAAGAGATTCTAAAGTGAAGCCCTAAGGAAGCTACTATGCAAGAAACCTCTTGCATGCAGGAGAATAGACTCTTGGTGCTGGCTGCTTCCTCCCCTCTCCATATTAGAGTAAGAGCTTGTGTATTTCTAGTTAAGGGATAAACTATTTGTAACTCTGTAATCTTCAAGTTTTCTAATGGATTATTCTGTGGTGTGGCTCTGTAGTTTTTTCCGTTCTTGAATTTTTCACATAATCTTTGGTGTTTGGATATTTTGCATGTTTGTGTTTGATTGTCTTTGCATGCATGTGCTGTAATTTTTTATAAGTGGTTTTGTGATTTCGAATTTTCCTGGTAACCGTCAACGCAATTACGATCTTCAATCGAGCGCTCTTGTCAAACCGCTTCAGTTGCGGAGAGTGTGCTGGGTGGTGCTGAGTTTGATTTATAACCAACAGTTTGGAGTTCAAACCCCTAATTGGGGTGCAATCGACCTCAACAGCTCATGGAACATCTCGAAGATCCAGTCAACTCCTGTCAGCAAGCGTCTTATATCTAGGTACCCTCCCAACCTCCATTGAGGTGTGCAGGCTCATTGTTCACCATTTTTACCTATAGTCTAATTTTGTGCTGCGTCGTGAGCTTCTCAAAGCGTTATGCAGTCGGAGTGGATTGAATTGGACTGTCGAGCTTAGTCCAGACAACGAGTACTCGTTGTCAGACAACGAGTACTCGTTGTCTGGAAAGAGCCTACTGTCCAGTGGAAACGAAGTCTTTCCACTTGAATTGAGAACTCCAATCCAGCTCAATTTCATTCCTAATTGCATGCCTTATGCTATCAAATTGATTGTTGAACCTTCGCGCTTCAGGCTAGGTCGCGCGATTGATCAATCGAGCTATAGCGCTGAAACAAACTGGGCGACAACACTGCGCACAAAGTCTGGACAGTAGCCGGTACATATTTTTTGATTCGACACTTATCTCGTATAGAAGCTGAATATAAAGATATTGCCAACATAACAAGTGAATATGAGTGGATATTATCAGTATCAAAGGAATTGACACTCAACCTAACATATATTATGACAACCTCTGAACAGTGTTCCTGAGTTTAAACTGGTTAAATTTTCTTGTTATAATCTGATTATTTTGGCTGGCTATCATCACAATTTGGCACGATTATTTCATGTTGCAGCAGACTTTCTTCATTATCATAAGTGCAAAATCAACATTATACGAAATTATCTCTGCTCAAAGAAAGTATATTTTTTGCTTTAATTATACAAAGGCGTATCAACTAATTAAATTCCTGCAATGATGTTTACAATCAGTGCAATAAAATTATTGTTTAGCTAAAGTATTCTCATCCTTAGTATTTTAATTAAAAAGTTCTTTTTTTAGAAGAGAAATGCTATTTTAATCTTCTCATCAAACAAAAATTCAAAGTTTAAAATAATATTTATATTATTTTAATATAAATAAATAAATACTAAATCATGTATAAATTTTATTAAATAAATTTTTTTAGATATTACATCCACAAATCCAAATAATATTTCTCTTATAAAGACGTAGAACCAAAAAAAATCCGTCTAATATAATTTAAATATTATTTCGTTATAGTTTATTTATTTATATTAAAATAATATAAATATTATTCTTAAAATTATATTAAAATAATATCAAAATCTCATTATATAAATTTTTTGAATACTATGTTAGCAGATCTAAATAGTATTTCTCTATTTTATATATGAAAAATATTACATATGGATTATTTCTCACTAAATTATAATTATCCATTGTTATTATTATTTTTTTTTTGAAAGAAATATAAAAGCTATGGAAATACTGTTAATCATAATATATAATCTTAAAATTTTGTCGGCGTCCATTAATAAGCTTTATTAATCTTCACTATTCTGCTTCAGCTGTAGCGTCCAAAGCAGATAGTACTGTAGCATTTAATGGAATATCGTTTTTTGAAACTTTTATATAATAATTAAAATTTCTTAAACACGACACTATATTTAATAACTTAATTTTTAAACAGCTATATTTTATTTAATAACCAGTAATAAAGTCAATTTTTGTATTAGTGGTGTAGTTACATAAAAATATATATAAAAAAATATTTAGAATTAATACAAAAAAAAATTTTAATTTTAAATTTTACTTAAATATATTCAACTTAATATTCTACTTACGCATTAGATTCATCTATATGTTTTGATGTATATTAATTATAGAACCAATTTAGATATATTTTATAAAAATAAAAGTATTGAGAAATAAATTGAATTTAAAGAGAAATAGTTCTCAAATTTCGGGAGCAGAGTAATGTGTATTTAAAAAGCAATATAAAAATGTATGTCTTTTTCAAAGAATGTCATATCATAAGTTAAAATTATTAGAGTGAGAAAATATGTTTTCCATTGTTAATGCACTCCTAAAGAATAAATCCATTAAGCATTTTTAAGAGAATTTGAATCAATGGCTAATAAACTATATAACAAAGGGAGTAAGGCTATAGCTGAGAATAAGCCCACTAACCCACATATTATATAAAGAAACTATTGATTAAGTTTCATCCCGGGAACATATCAGCAAATTTTCATCCCTTCTTCATGGTAGTCACGATTGGTAAGGAGGTGATTGAGCGTGATTCTGGTCCGTATTATCTAGTTTTTAGGCGCATATCAATCGTACATAGGCGCACCATGATTGGTGTAAGCTAATCTTAAACATGTGATGGATTCACGCCACAACGCGCTCGCAAGGCGTCAGGGCTTGCCGCCGCGCAAAGCATTTGTTAGACGTTCGTCAGGAACGCGCCACGGCGCACCGCAGAGGCTGGGCGTTCAACAGAAACATACAATGGTGGCATGATGCCAACGGTTCAACTGGCCCATTTATAGGGTTAAAATAATGGAAAAAAATGTCTCATGTTTGTTTAGGGTGTGTGGTGGTTGTTCCAAGAGGAGACTAAAGCTCCTAAGGTTTGAGTAAGAGTTTCTAAACCATAAAACATTGTAATCTCATCTCTAATAGTGAAATATTATTTGCTTTCCTCCTCGTGAATGTAGATGTTAACGCATAACCATGCAAATCTCTTGTCCTATACTTTGATTGTGTTTGCATGTAGTTTATCTTTGTTTTATTTTGATTTTGCTTAAGATATGCACAATTTGTTCCGTATTGTTTGGACTTAAAGATGTCAACAAGTGGTATTAGAGAAAAGGTTGTTTGGTTGTGCTTGAGTGTTAAAGTTTTGTTACAAGGTGTGTATCTTTGTGGTTGAGTTTTGTAAATTAAGAAACATATGGGAGATAGAGTAGAATAAGTCGTTGGTACTTCAACATTATCGGTGGTGGAGAGATCTCTCCACCAAGTCGTGACACATCCAACGAAGATTGATGTGGTCATGTTCGATGGAAAGAATAACTTCAGTATGTGGCGGTGCAAGGCGACAGATGTACTATGTGCACTAAATCTGAAAGATGTTCTTAATGGTGAAGAAAAACCTGAAGAAAATTTAAAGAAGGATTTGATCAAAATTAATTGTAGTGCATGCGGTTTGATTCGAAACAATTTAACTCAAAATATTAAGTATGCAGTGATCATGGAGACTTCAGTGTTGAAGCTATGAAAATTTTTAGATAGCAAGTACCTGACAAAGAGTGTGGAGAATCGACCCCACATGAAAATTACTTTATTTATTGCTTTACAGCATTTTAATATTTCAAATTTACTTATTATTTCATGCAGTATAGTTTTTTAAATTGTAAACTATTTAATTATCTATAATATCCTTTATATTAACATATAAATCAATTGGACATATTCATGTTTCCTTAATTTAGTATAATTTTCGCAAATACTTAGCTAACATATTTGATGCAAGGATGAAATAATAATTTCAACTATGTGAGTCTTTCTTACCTCATAGTCTTTAGTACTTGTTTTATTTAATCCATGACAAATGCTTCGCTTATAATAAAAATTGTAAATGGCTAATATAACAGCCCTAGGTTGTTACCCTAGTTAATTTGAGCATAATCACATCTTAATTTTTATTCCATTATTTTCATATGGTCATTAGAACATAACCCTGAAGTTTTGAGACTAATTGAACCTCATTATGATGAATTGATTATTTTGCCAATTTTATGACTCAGAAAATTAGCTAAGATAAATTGACCTTGGATCAAAATTCCGATTTCATCATTGAACTCCTCACCTCCAAATTAGTTAATGATGAATTTTAGGATTTTTCAAAGAGAAACTTTTCTTGATTATTTTATGATGGTCTAAAATTAAAAAAAAATTTTGGAAAACTTTTGGGTATTAAAATTGAAATAATTTTTTGAATTTTTGAATTCTCCATCATCAAATTAGCTAGCAAAAAAATTTCATAAGTTTTGGAGCTAAAATAGATGAGTTATGATAAAAATATATTTGGAATTAAAAAAAAAAAATCAGTCATTATGATTTTGGTAAACATGATTTTGATCAACTTCAAACTCAGATCCCAGGACAACCACTTGGTCAAATTGGTCAATTTTGATATCTATGAATTCCTCTCAATGAGACCTACATTTTGAAAGTATATTTTTTAATAGTTTTCAGAAATATTAAATTTTATTTTTAACCAAATTAGGCAATATTATGTCATAAATATTAAGGGTTTTGCTTGTAAATCACCTAATTAAATGTATCCATCGTTATTCCACATAAATTATTTTTAATTAAGGATAAATTTAAGATAATTTACTTGAACTATTCAAATTTCACATTGATCAAATATACACCATTGGATCTTTGATCGAGCTTTAAAAGCACTCATGTACTTTTTAACCCTAATTAGAAATTTAAAAACACTGCCTTTATTTTTTTTCATCTTTATTTGGAAGCATTGGTCAAACTCCATTTCTCTTCCTCTTCTCCTTCTCTCCAAACCCTAAGGAGTTCATCACCAAGCAAATCCCACGACAATGAGACCATATAAGAAGGGGATCTAGGCTGCGCTATCTCATTCTTCCACAACAAGAAAAAGATATAGGCTTCATCAAAATTTTCTTGCTTCAAGGTACTATTTCTTTAATTCTCTCATTCTTTCCCTTCTTTGCCAAATATATTTCATGTTTAAAATATCTATATATTGATCAAATATATGATATTTTCAATATTGGTAGGTTATAGCACACCAACAATAATATTTTAAATTGTATAATTTATGTGTATATTCATAAAATTCCAAAAAAAAATTCTTAGATTTATTTAAATATTTAATAATTATTCATCCTCATTGTGTATTATCAAAATTCTTAGATTTATTCAAATAATTTATATGCTCAAAGCTTTCATATGAGATAGGTTAGCCTCTAGATTACCCTAATGATAAATTTTTATTTACATTAAAATGAGATTTATAAAATCACTTATTATGTTAGGATAAAAGCATATATTTTTTGAAAATTTTAAATTTGCTTACATAAATTTGAAATTTTTTATTTAAATTAATGTTTATATTTATTCACATATTAAAATGAGATTTTAAAAATCATATCTTATGTAAGGATAAAAGTATATATTCTTGGAAATTTTAAGTTTGCTTACATAAAGATTAATATCATATGTTTAAGTTTTTATTTAAATTAATATTTAAATTTATTCACATATAAAAGTGAGATTTTCAAAATCACATCTTATGTTAAGATAAAAGTATAGAATTTTGAAAACTTTAAGTTTACTTATATAAAGATGAATATCATATTTTCAAATTTTTATTTAAATTAATATTTATATTTATTCTCATATTAAAATGAGATTTGCAAAATCACATCATATGTTAGGATAAAAGTATAGATTTTTGGAAACCTTACATTTGCTTATACAAAGATGAATATCATATGTTCACATTTTTATTTATATTGATGTTTATATTTATTCACATATTAAAATAAGATTTGCAAAATCATATCTTATGTTAGAATAAAAGTATAGATTTTTGGAAACTCTAAGTTTGCTTACATAAAGATGAATATTAGATGTTTAAGTTTTTATTTAAATTAATGTTTAGATTTATTCATATATAAAAGTGAGATTTTCAAAATCACATCTTATGTTATGATAAGAGTATAGATTTTTAGAAACTTTAAGTTTGCTTATATAATGATGAATATCATATGTTCAAGTTTTTATTTAAATTAATATTTAGACTTATTCTCATATTAAAATGAAATTTGCATAATCACATCTTATGTTAGGATAAAAGTACAAATTCTTAGAAACTTTAAGTTTGCTTACATAAAGATGAATATCATATGCTTAAGTTTTTATTTAAATTAATATTTATATTTATTCTCATATTAAAATGAGATTTGCAAAATCACATCTTATGTTAGGATAAAAGTATAAATTTCTGGAAACTTTAAGTTTGCTTGCATAAAGATGAATATCATACATTCAAGTTTTTATTTAAATTAATATTTAGATTTATTCACATATAAAAATGAGATTATCAAAATCATATCTTATGTTAGGATAAAAGCATAGATTTTTTGAAACCTTAAGTTTCTTACATAAAGATAAATATCATATGTTCAAATTTTTATTTAAATTAATATTTAGATTTATTCTCATAATAAAATGATATTTGCAAAATTACATCTTATGTTAGGATAAAAGTATAGATTGTTGGAAACTTTAAGTTTACTTATATAAAGATGAATATGATATGTTCAAGTTTTTATTTAAAATAATGCTTAAATTTATTCACATATAATAATGAGAATTTCAAAATTACATCATATATTAAGATAAAAGTATAGATATTTGAAAATTTTAAGTTTGCTTACATAAAGATGAATATCATATGTTCAAGTTTTTATTTAAATTAATGTTTAGATTTCTTCTCATATTAAAATGAGATTTGCAAAACTACATCTTATGTTAGGATAAAAGTATATATTTTTGGAAATTTTAAATTTGCTTATATAAATATGAATATCATATGTTTAAGTTTTTATTTAAATTAACATTTAGATTTATTCCCATATTAAAATGAGATTTACAAAATCACATCTTATGTTAGGATAAAAGTAATGATTTTTGGAAACTTTAAGTTTGATTACATAAAAATGAATATCATATGTTTAAGTTTTTATTTAAATTAATGTTTATATTTATTCTCATATTAAAATGATATTTGCAAAATCATATCTTATGTTCGGATAAAAGTTTAGATTTTTGGAAACTTTGAAGTTTGCTTACATAATGATGATGAGAATCATATGTTCAAGTTTTTAATTAAATTAATATTTGTTCAAGTTTTTATTTATATTAATATTTAAATTTATTCACATATTAAAATGAGTTTTTTAAAATCACATCTTATGTTAAGATAAAAGAATAAATTTTTGAAAACTTTAAGTTTGTTTACATAAAGATGAATATCACATATTTAAGTTTTTCTTAAAATTAATGTTTAGATGTATTCTTATATTAAAATGAGATTTGTAAAATCACATCTTATTTTAGGATAAAAGTATAGTTTCTTTTTTTTTTATGAATATCACATGTTTAAGGTTTTATATAAACTACAAGTTTATTATATTCAAATTTCCTTATAATATAATAATTTATATCTTAAATTTTAGAAATTGGTGTGTTAATAATTGTTTCAATTACATATGATTAAAGAATAAAATTCATAACTAATAGATCATTATAATTAGTTTATAAACCCATTATATGAAAGCATAACTTAAGAATAAAATCTAAATGAAATTAAAGCAATAAATGACATTATTGAAATTATAAATTTATAAAACTAATAATCTAATATATTCATACAACAGAGATTCAAAATAATGAAAAGAATTTAAGTACGTAATAAAAATGTAACTTTTATTAAATAAGAAAAGTAATTAAGGTCACAAATTGCCTTATAAAGCATGATAAAGCCTAATATTTTCAAACAAGGGGTTCGCAAATTTTTGTGTTATAACTAAACCTAAAATATGATAATAATCATTATTTGATAAATAATTCAACATAATAACATGTAATATAAGAAAATGATAATTGTCAAATATAAAAAATAGTTTTTTAAGTTAAGATAATATTTGGTCTTAACATTAGGAATGAACTTGGCAGATAAGATAAAGTAATCAAAAAACAAAAGGATATCTTTATGTTATTTATTCAATTATATATTTATTTTATGTTGCTCTATCGACACTTCTTGTAACGACCCAAGTCATTACTAGGATAATTAGGACTAAACCCAACTCAAAAATTAGAATCCCAAGTGACTTCAAAATTAGAGAAAACTAAAAATACCTTTGGATAGAATATATTTTTGTAATCATAATACTTAAGTTTGGGAGTAATCTGGATAATAAATACTCCTGAATTAATTTTTGAATTATTTAAATTCAGTAAATTGGAAAAATTAAATACAAGTCCAAATTCAGCGATTTTAGTGTCGTTGGATTAAGAATATTATAAAAAGGCTACAAAAAAAGTTTCGTCAAATTTATAGCTTCGGATTGACTAAAATTAAATTTTAAAGTTTTTATTTTCAGAAATTAATAAAAAATAAAATATTGCTCCAAACTAAAAAATTTCTATGCGAGTGTGTTTTTCTCATCAAGATACACCTCCATGTTAAGTTTCATTATTTTTTGGAAAAGAAATGGAAGAAAGAGAAAGTAGAGAGAGAAAGAAGAAAGAGAAAGAGGAGAGAGAAAGAGGAGATAAGAAGGAGGAAGTAAAGATCAAATTGAACACTCCAAAATCATGACAAATTTTCTCTCATTCATCTCATCCAAATAATGGATGAGAGAGAAAATAATTATTTAATTAATTAAAAAAAAGTTTATAAATACACCCCCACCCCTTCTTCATTTCCCATTCCTCCTCTCCTCTCACATTCCCTTCCCCACTCCCTCTCTTCTCCCAACCTCTCTTCTCCTCCCATCTCCCCCTCTTCTTCCTCATCCATCACCGGTTTCCCCCGTAAATCTCTAGTAAAGCATCATTAACGTTAATATAGGGTAAGAACTATGTAAGAAATGAATTCTTTCTACTCTTTTTATTTCTTCTTCTTTTTTTATAATAATAATATTATTATTATTATTAATATTAATATTACTACTATTATACTTTTATTTCTGTTATTTTCTTTTTTCTATATATATATATATATTTATTAATTTCTGTAATTTTCATTTCTGTCATTTTCTTTTTTTCCATATATGCATATATTTCCTAATTTCTACAACTTTTATTTCTGTCATTTTTTTTTTCTATATATATATATATATTTTATAATTTCTACAACTTTCATTTCTGTCATTTTCTTTCTTTCTATATATGTATATATTTCCTAATTTCTGCAACTTTCATTTCTGTCATTTTCTTTCTTTTTATATATATATATATATATTTTCTAATTTTTGCAACTTTCATTCCTGTCATTTTCTTTCTTTCTATATATGTATATATTTTTTAATTTCTGCAACTTTTATTTTCGTCATTTTCTTTATATATATATATATATATTACTTATAATATAAAAACTTATTATTTTGATATATAAAGATAAATAATCAATATCAATATTAATATTAATATTTTAAGATAAAATAAAGAATATTATTCTTTTTCATTAATTATTTCATTTGCAGCATTTGCATCATTATTAAGATTTTACTCACTTTGATATATTTATATGAGATTTTGTGCTCAGAACTTGAAATAAATAATTAAAAATCAGTATTATGGATTCATTCAGGTTGATCTCAGGTCTGTACAGACAATACGTTAGGCCAGGACAAGCTGATATCTGGAGAAATAAGGAGATTGCACATAGCCTTTGAGGGGGAATGTGTAGTTAGTCAGGAACCCGCATCTCAGATAGTTAGATAGACGTATCTAACTCCTCGATTATTCTGTAACTTTGTCTAACAGAATAAATATTATATGTTGCTGTATTTTCTTTCAGAATGGGCACATATCTTAAATATGTATATTGTATTAATAATCGCAAGAATATCATACTTAAATATCACATTTTATTTTCTCATGCAGAATCATGCCGCTTAAATGCGAATTTTGATATCTTACAAACTTTACTTAGACGTTGTGTTTAATTAAATCTTTTTCTGTTTTTTTTTTTTTTTTTTTTTTTTTTTTTTTTGGTTCACCCTGTAATATATATATATATATATATATATATATATATATGGCAATTTAGGATTAATATCTAGATCAAGCCATTGATGAGGAGCTGATACAGGATGGAGCAACTTAGATGCTGATTTTCTTAAAGTTTTAAATTTTTGCTAGTGTGTAACAAATTTTGTAAAACAATTATTATCTTTGTAATGAATATATTTTCTTTATTATTCTGGTATTTCTGAATGTTACAATGAATGTGGAAGTGTGTATTTTATACGCCTCTAAATACACTATTATACTAGACCCCGATATGATCTTAGGAAGTGAGCACCTGATGTTGGATTAGCTATGCTGACCCAGCGGTGGGTCCCACACTTCTATCATAGCATGTCTGCATACATAATATTATTGTATTGTGGAGACTATTTAGTCCATCATGGAGATACTAATGGTGCTCCGGTGAGCTTCCGGGAGGTTTTAAGGCGATTCAGAACAATGAGTGAAGTCCAGTAGCAACACAAGCGCTACGGTGCGCTGCAGCGCCCCGCAACGGATCCATCCCAAGATGCAGGCTACTCAAAAGGCAGGCGGTACCGCGCTCCACAGCTGTGAAGATGACAACCACCAGAATTGTGCTGAATATTATTGCAGTTGAGGATTTGCAGCTGGAGAAAATGAATGCCAAAACTGTATTCCTTCACGAAGAGCTAGAGGAGGAGCTGTACATGCAACAACCTAAAGGGTATAAGGCTCAAGAGAAGTGAAAAATTGAGCTAGTGTGCAAGCTCAAGAAGAGCCTCTATGGCTTGAAGTAAGCACCAAGGCAGTGGTACAAAAGATTCGACAGATTCATATTTGAATTGAGGTACAAGAGATGCCAGACGGAACACTATTGCTACATAAAACAGTGTAATACCTCCTATATCATTCTATTGATGTATGTGGATGATATATTGCTCATGGGATCGAACATGGAGGAGATAAGGATGCTGAAAGAATTCATGTCAAAGGATTTTGACATGAATGACTTGGGGTCGGCCAAATAGATTCTTGGAATGAGAAACAATAAGAAAAGAAGTATATGAATTCTGAAGCCATCGCAGAACGAATATGTTGAAAAAGTGCTGAAAAGATTCAACATGAGTGAAGCAAAATTAGTGTGCACTCTCCTAGCAAGTCACTTTAGATTCTAAAATGAATAGATGCCAAAATATGAAGAAGAGATTGAACATATGATGAAGATTCTTTATGCTTCAACAGTTGGGAGCTTGATGTACGTGATGATCTGCACGAGACCGGATATTGCACATGTAGTGGGAGTGGTTAGCAGATTCATGGGAAACTTAGGGAAGCAGCATTGAGACATGATCAAGTGGATCCTAAGATATCTGAAAGGTACATCAGGCAAAGGTTTATGCATTAGAAGATTTGACATTATTTTACTGAATTATATAGATTCAGATATTACATGAGATATTAATAGCATGAGAAGCACTATAAGTTATGTGTATTCATTAAGAAGTGCAGCATTGAGCTGGATCTCAAGGCTATAAAATATCGTGTTGCTATCTACCATGAAGGCAGAATATGTTGACATAACAGAGGCAAGGAAGGAGTTGGTATGGTTGAAAAGTTTTATGGCAGAATTGAGCAAGGAGCAAGAGGATGTGAAGTTCTATAGTGATAGTATGAGCGTTATTCACCTAGCGAAGAATGCAGCATTTCATGTTAGGACAAAGCACATTCAATTTTGTTACCATTTCATCCAGATACTATTGGAAGAATGATAACTTGGATTGGAGAAAATATAAACTTCTAAGAATCCAGCTGATATGCTTATTAAAGCAGCAATATTAGAGAAGCTAAAGTTATGTGCATCTTTAGTTGGCCTCGGTACTTGAAGAGAGAGCGGGGGTGAGCCACACCATGTTCTTAACTGATGGAAGAAGATAATGAAGAATTAGAGATGGAAGAGGGGCGATTTCCTAAAAGTCTCCAAGTGGGAGATTATTGTGTTGTGGAGACTATTTAGTCTATCATGGAGATGCTAATGGTGCTCCAGTGATCTTACGGGAGGTTCTGAGGTGATTTAGAACAAGGAGTAAAATCCAGCAGCAACACAGGCGCTACAGCGTGTCATAATAAAAATTAGAGCTGCAGCGCACTGCAGCGGATCCATCCCAAGATGCAGGCTATTTGAAATGTGGGCGCTACCACGCGCGGAAGCGGATTTCATCCCCAAAAGTGGGTGCTGCCACGCGCCGCAGTAGCAAGCCATTCGAAACACAGGCGCTTATGGCGCGCCGTAGCGCCTGACGAATTTTTGCCCCAGTTCAAGTTACGCTCTGAGTAAATTGGAAAGCATTTTGGACCTTTCAGAGTCTGAAAATGAGCTGGGTACTTAATCAAATAAGTTGGAAGGAGTTTACTAGTTGGCATTTCAGATTGGAGACTGATTGCTGCTATGAGGAGGAGATCCCAAAGTGAAGCCTTAAGGAAGCTGTAGTGCAAGAAGCCTCTTGAATATTGGAGAAAATACTCTAAGTGGTGGCTGCTTTTTCTCCTCTTCATATTAGAGTAAGAGCTTGTGTATTTTCAGTCAATGATAAGCTCATTGTAACACTATGATATTCAAGTGCTCATAGTGATATTTTTTATGGTGTGGCTCCATGATTTTTCCCGTTCTTGGGTTTTTCATGTAATTTTCTATGTTGGAATGTTTGTGTGCCTGTGCTTATCTTGCACGCATGTGATGCGTGATTTTCTACTTGTGGTTTTGTAATTTCATGTTTGCTTGGTAAATGTCAACGCAACCATGATCCTCAATCGTGTGCGTAATCAAACTTCTTCCACCGTGGAGAGTGCGCTCGTTGATGTTCAAAATTATCCCCATCAAACATATCATTAGCGGAGTGATTTGTGCTCACATAAAATCTATTAGCAGAGCGATTTGTGCTAACCTAAGATTTGTTAGTGGAGCAATTTATGTTCACATAAGATCTGTTAACGGTGCAATTCATAACACACCTAGAATAGGTGGAATGTAGTCTGACATCTAAGTTATGCATACATATGACATATTCTGTAACATACACAGGTGCATATTTAGTTGGTGCACATTAAAGTTCAGTTTTATATTTTTATTTAGTTTACAATCTTACTTTCAATACCTTACATTCAGTATGCTTATTTTATTTCCAGTATTACTCATTTTTTGTTTTTGTAGTTGGATTTACAATTATAACTTTACTTTCAGTTTATATATTTTGATTTCTTTTTTATTGTTTACTTACTGTCATGATGAGTAATATCCCTAAAATGATAAAAAAATGCTAAAAACAACATATAATGTACTTAGACTCATTATATAACACAAAATTTTCCTTTTTTTTTATTGAGGCTCTGACATGTGAAACCAACATATCAAATTTGGAGCAATTTGAGGAGCCTACTTTCAAGGAAGTTCCAAAATTGGTGGATGACACTAAGGAGCAGTAGCTACTGGAGTGTTGATACCTTATTGCTTAGATCTTTTTCTTTATTTTGGTGAGATGAGAGGATTGCTCACTTGAACATTTAAATTCTAGTATGTAATAATTAACTCTATATGCACTTTTTCTTTTCTTTTCTGAGATGAATATTTTATTTAACTTTTGTGATGAATAATATGGATGAATATTTAAGTTTCCACACTTTGATGTTATATGCTATCTTATACTCAGTATTGTGATGTTATCATTCTTTTATTTCAATCTTACTTCATGTACACTGGCTCTTTCATAAATCATCATATCGCTAATGCATAGGGATAAGTTAACTAATACTTAAGGTAAAGATATTATACTTATCTAAGAATTAGTCCTAGATGTTGGAGCATCTCATAGAGTTATTATTCAATTAACCCTAATCAATTATACAAGAGTATTGGGTTGACAATGTGTTAGGTTGGGTTATCTTCTCTCTAATTGATGCACCGAGTTATCCATCGGTGGCTAATCTGGGGAATCACAGCACTATACCAGATTTGGCCCAATCAATTGCAGCTTTGCAAAGGAATGATTGAGATGAACATAGTTCTATAGTTTATATATATATATATATATATATATATATATATATAATTTGGGTTAAACTTAGGCTAAATAATGTCATCTAAGCCTGGGCTCAACATTGTTCGGACAGCCTAAAAGTTGGGTCTACGCCAAACGGGCAAAATCGTGATGGCCAAACCCGCCATTCAGACTGTCATGCTCCCATTATACAGCATTTTCAATGCAATCCGATTTTTTTTTTTTTTTTTTCCTTAAAGATTCGAAAAAAATAACGTAAACGACGAAGATAAATTTACAGCAATTGCAAGAATCTATTTTTTATTTGAAAGATTATTTTTTAAATAAAAGCATTGAAATAATAAAAATTGGACATTATTAAAAGCGCAATATTTAAAAAAAGAATTTAATTGTTAAGAAAATATATATTTAGATATAGCATTCAAAAAAAAAAAATTCAATACAAAATTTAAAAATATTATTTATAATACTTTAATATAAATAAATAAATATTAATAAAATAATATTGAAGTTTTATGAAAGTATTTTTTTTAGTTGCCACGTCATTTTTTTAAAATATTTATATTAGAAGGGTAATCTCCATTGAATAGGAGAGAAAATGATTTACTTTTGTCTTATAATTAAACGCGCATAATAAAAAGGAAAGGTTCTGTGAAAAGCGGGGGTGCGGCAGGGCCCTTCCATCCCCATCACCGTCAAAGCTCCAGCTGTCGGCTCGTCTCTTTCTCTATGATTATCTTTAATTACTCCTTAATTAAACTGCTGGATCGGTGGTAATTGCAGGAAATAAAGGAAGGAAGGAAGGAAGGCAGACGTGCGAAAAATAAAAAAGATTAGAAAGCTCCTTCCCCTTCCCATTCCCCCCTCCCTCCCTTTTAATCCCAAGGAAGACGTGTTAGGCTCTTCTTATCGTTAGGAAGAAATACGAGAGCTTGATGCCTGGCAAGGCTGCGAACTGCTTGCATTGTCTTCGTTGTTGCCATCTAGGGTTTTGATTTTCGTAGTGGGGATTCAACAGATTGCTTCCATCGTTCGTAAAATTGTCAGATTTCTTCTTTTTAGGCTGCAATGGCGCCGTCATTTGACTGGTGGTCCAAGGACAAGCTTCGAGGGACGTCGGTGATTGTAAAGATGGAGAACCCTAATTGGTCGATATCGGAGATCTCGCCGCCTGAAGACGGCGCTGTGGACGAGTTTGGGGGCATGAGGAAGGGCGGAAGGGAGAAGAACGCGAAGCAGATAACATGGGTTCTGCTGCTCAAAGCCCACCGCGCTGCAGGCTGCCTCACGCAGCTCGCATCCGCGGCTTTCCATCTGGCCTCGGCTGTGCGCCGCCGCGTGTCTTTGGGACGCACGGACGCGGACGAGAACCCGGCGCTTAGGCGCCGATTTTACTCCTGCATCAAAGCATTCCTCGGGCTCTCGATCTTCCTCCTGGCTTTTGAGATCGCGGCTTATTTCAAGGGATGGGACATCAGCGCTCCGGATCTGCGTGGCCTTCATCTTCCTTCCTCGATCGAGTTTCGTAGCCTCTTCGAAGCCATTTACTCCGGCTGGCTGCTTTTCCGGGCAGAGTACGTTGCTCCTCCTCTGCAGTTCCTCGCCAACGCCTGCGTCATTTTGTTCCTCATTCAGAGCGCCGATCGCTTTGTCCTCTGCCTCGGGTGCTTCTGGATCCGCTTCAAGGGGATCAAACCGGTTGCGAGTTTCAAAGAGGACTTGGAAATGTGCGATTATTTCCCGATGGTTCTCGTTCAGATGCCTATGTGTAACGAGAGAGAGGTAGGGTTTTGTGCCGGAATGAACATCGCAGATTCAAAAGTTCCATTGGGATTATTTACTTAGCTCTGAAGGCTGGCATTTTACAGGTTTACCAGCAATCGATTGCTGCTGTTTGTAGCTTGGATTGGCCGAGTACGAATTTGCTCATCCAGGTTTTGGATGATTCTAGCGATGTGGCGACGCAGAACCTGATCAGAGAAGAGGTGGAGAAGTGGGCGCAAACCGGTGTTCGAATCGTGTACCGTCATAGGGTTATTAGAGATGGTTACAAGGCTGGAAATTTGAAGTCTGCAATGAGTTGTAGCTATGTAAAGGACTATGAATTTGTGGCCATTTTTGATGCCGATTTCCAGCCACTGCCGGATTTTTTGAAGAGAACTGTTCCCCACTTTAAGGTCTCTACAAGTTGTTAAATTTTTATTGTAACTTTTTGTATTTTGGCTGAATTTTGATTGTGATGCCAATGCTGGTGATTAATTTTAGGGCAATGATGAACTGGCTTTAGTGCAAGCTAGGTGGTCTTTTGTGAACAAGGATGAGAACCTGCTTACAAGGCTTCAGAACATTAATCTGTGCTTTCATTTTGAGGTGGAGCAGCAAGTTAATGGGATCTTCATTAACTTTTTTGGATTCAACGGAACTGCCGGAGTTTGGCGAATTAAGGCTTTGGAGGATGCTGGTGGGTGGCTGGAGAGGACTACTGTAGAGGATATGGATATTGCTGTCCGGGCACATCTTATGGGCTGGAAGTTTGTTTTTTTGAATGATGTTGAGGTAGTAGGGAGGTCAATTATGTGTTTTATTTTAAAAATTCTTTGTTTTTTTTTTTTTTTGATTCATTTCAAGGGTTTCAAGAACTGATTTTGATCTTTTACTTTAATTTGTGGCATGTGCTGCAGTGCCTTTGTGAATTGCCAGAGTCTTATGAAGCTTACAGGAAGCAGCAGCACAGGTGGCATTCAGGCCCAATGCAATTGTTCAGGCTTTGTTTACCGGATATTATCAAATCAAAGGTATATATTGCTGCAAGATAAAATATTTTCTACTTCTTGTGATGTCCTATTTTTTTATTTTCTCTGATTTTATCAGTTTTGAAAACTTCCTGGATAGTTGAGGTGTCAACTGCTTGAATTGAGAACTGGTTACATGATAGTGCTGGTTTGATCAATTCGGTTGATAGAAATTCACCTATTCTAAAACCTGTTTTTGTTCTAACGTTGAAATTGTTACAATGATGAGAACGGATGGATCATGATTGATTCATTTAACAGATTTAATCGCTTAAATTTTCTTTAAAATAGAATGAGTTGTCTATCTATCATCGTTGTAAAATGTTTAAAATGTTGATTTATTTGATGAATCAATTAAATAGGAATTAAATTGAATTGTTTGATTGAACCAATCAATTTGCGATTTATCATAATCGTTTTAATTAAACGGTTTGATTTTTTCAGAACGTCAATTTTTGTCAAGATTGCTTTAGGCCTTTGATTTTGTTTTATTCTTGAAATTTGATTTTTTATTTTGAATGCTTCAAGGAATACTAATATCATGTAAACTTCTGCAACCATTTTGTATCATTTTTATCAATTCAGCGTCAAAAATAAGACACGTTATGTTTTCTGGGTTCTTTTTTTGGTCAGATGTTCATTCTTGATCTCTTAGGTAGACTACCTGGAATTCCAATAATGGGCTGTTTGCAACTGGTCTTTTTTCTGTTCTCAATTCAAGTAAATTCTTTATGAATTTTATATATAAATTTGGTAAACAAAAAACTTTTTTTTTTTCTCATTTTGTGTATATAAACTGAATTTAATTTTATTGAATGCGCTATGTTCCCTTCTCCCAAAAAAGACTTTGATGCTTTAACAATTCTGAGAGTTACAAAAATTACCATATATATCTTCCTTCTCATTCTCTCCTCCTTTTTCTTTTTTTTTTTATATTTTTTTCTTAATGTTTGGGGTGATTTTGAGGTCAGCATAATATGTTCTTATTTAATAAAATGCAGACAGTATTATGTTGCATCTATCGCCTAGTTTTTCTTCTGTCAGAATTATGAACTTGCATTAGGTAGTACAAGCCTTACTGCACATTTTATAAGGTGATATAAAAAATGTAAAGAGTTTGAACTGACACATCATATGAGTTCCAAAATGCCAGCATGCTAACATCACTGTATGCTTTTATATTTCATATTATATTTAGTCATGGGTCTGTTTCTGTTGTTTCTCAAAATAAAAAAAACTTTTTGTGCTTTTGCTTCAAGTTATTTGTTTTATCTCAGTACTCTTTATTTTGCCATTTTGTTCTTCTATTTCTCGCAGCAAAACACTGCTCAAACCATTGCTTGCACACAGCAAAACTGGCGGTTTGGCAGCTGAATTGTGTGCTTAAGCAGCTGAATTTTCTAGTTCTGGTAGTCAATTTCGTCGCATCAAGTGATGTTTTGGTGTTGTTTTATGTAAAATAATTTAATTGTCATCGGCAAGTCTTAGAAATTGTGCTATTCTCTTGTGTTGAAGATTTGAAGTGTTCTTTTTTATTATTTGATCTTGTTCAGTTGTTTAATACTTTAATTGAAGAATTTTTTAAATTTTTTTCTTATATTTCTTTCCGGGCTTGTTTTGTGTGCAAGACGTCAATTTTGTCATAAGTCTCTTTGTGCAAGATATTAGTTTTCTATCAGTGGTATGAATGCCTAAATTTTTCAGCAGATGGGAAATCTATCAACACATTTCTTTCTAAATGTTCAGTTTTCATTTGTTGCTAATAATTTCTGCACTAATTTTAAGTTTTTAACATCTATTGATCAAAATATTAAACAGCATGTAATTCTGCCTCTTTTTTATTTCTCATTCAATTATCCCTGTCTGTGGTTATTTTTTCTTTTACTTTCTCTTACCAGTTAGAATTTCACAGTTTATTTTTGCATTCATATTTATAACATCTGAAATTTTAGTTTATGTTTTCACTGTCAACTCAGGCATGCACACTGATGCTGAAATATCGACTTTTATCTGTGCAGATTGCATTAAGGAAGAAGGCAAACCTCATCTTTCTGTTCTTCCTCCTCCGAAAGCTCATACTTCCATTCTACTCATTCACCCTCTTCTGCATCATCCTCCCTATGACAATGTTTGTCCCCGAAGCTGAGCTCCCTGCTTGGGTCGTCTGCTACATCCCAGCAACAATGTCATTCCTCAACATCCTCCCCGCTCCAAGGTCATTTCCGTTCATCGTCCCATACCTCCTATTTGAGAACACAATGTCCGTTACCAAGTTCAATGCCATGATCTCCGGTCTCTTTCAACTCGGAAGCGCATATGAATGGGTCGTTACGAAGAAGTCTGGTCGCTCGTCCGAGGGCGATCTTCTATCTTTGGTTGAAAAAGAGCCCAAACACCAGCGCGGCAGCTCCGCCCCTGATTTGGCCTCCATCACAAAAGAGGTGTCTTTGAATTTGCCTCCGAGGAAAGAATTGAAGAGGAAGCACAACAGGATCTACCGGAAAGAGCTTGCCCTCGCCTTCCTCCTCTTAACCGCTGCTGCCCGAAGCCTGCTCTCAGCTCAAGGCATACACTTCTATTTCCTCCTCTTTCAAGGCATCTCGTTCTTGGTGGTCGGCCTCGACCTCATTGGGGAGCAGATTGAGTGAGGCGAAAGAAGAAATTGCAGTAAAGGTGTTTTCTTTGGATGGGCATATTCAAGGAGAGGACTGCAACGGTTGTATGTTTCCTTTCTTCTCAAGCAAAAGAAAGGAATTAGTTTTTTAAAAGTACTCGCTCCCCTTTGGAGCTTTGTAGATAGACGAGTTATTCCATTATCTCAGCCTCTTGCTAGATGCTTCAGATTCTTTCAGGTCTTCTTCATTCTTTTTGACCCGGAAAAAAAAAAAAAGAGAGCTTGTCGTGAAGTTGTGTATTTTAATTGAAAGAGTTCGACCATTTCTTTTCTTTTTATTAAGAAAATTTTATTGTACTAGAATAACATGATTATGTATGTTGCATGCGAAATAGATAAAAAATAACATAATTATGTGAAAATTGGGGGTTTTGTAGATCTTGGGATTGAGCTAAGATGAGAGAGAACATGGGCTGCTGAACTGCTAAGGAATCTGTCAGACACTTGAACACTTACTGCGTTGCTGCTGCAAACGCTGCTCTCATGTTGGTGAGGAGACCATTTAGCAGTTTGCAGCATATTCTTCTAGCTTATCATTCAATCAAATGTTTCTTTACTGTCTGCTTCTTGCCATCAACTAAACTTCAGATTCTCCAGCTTGTTATACTCTTTTAAGCCCTCGTGTTTAACACATTAACAAATGCTAATTATGATTATATCTCTAATTTGATAAGTTGTTTGGACAATCCAGGATTATTATGCTAGTTATCTTTGTTATCAAAAACCTTGAATATTTTTTTCTCTAGCTCAAAGTTTGTGCCGCCAAACTTCAGAACTAAACTCGTGCTTAGTATGTAGTCTTTTGTAATCCATCCTGTTTCAGATTAAGGATTCTTATTACACATAGTGAAGGCTAATCATAACTCTTTACTTTTAGATCCTGAATATAAATAAATATAAATTGACAATTTTATATATGCCAATGTCAAATAAATGTTTACATATAACATTAAATAAATCAGTCACAATCATATATATATATATTTTTAAGTATGGTAGGTAGGATTTGAATACATGATTTAGGATAATAAATTTTAAGTCTCAACTGGCCTACAACACTATTTACAGTTATATACATATATATATACATTACATAGTTTTTATAAAAAATATTACTAAATTCACTTTTGCATTTATAGGGCTTATAAAAATATATATTTTAAATCTTAAATTTTAATTACTTATATTTTTTTTTTTGGGAGATATTGAGAGTAATTAATATTTATATATATATATATATATATATATATATATATATTAAAAATGTTTTCAATAAATAAATGTTTCAGTATTTTTTTTTTAATTATTATTAATTTTTAATAAATTTTAATCAATGAATACTATATTATTAAAAGAGTATATTTAAGAATATATATATATATATATATCATATTAGAATGCTTTATTATTTGAAAGTACACGTGTTTTTACCCCATCAATAGTAACTGCGTAGTGTGAGCTGGCGTGAATGATTTCCAGGTTACGGCCGAAACAAAAAGACAAAGCAGAGGAAGACATTTTCAAGGGGCCGTTTGGTTAGTTGAATTTTAATTATTGTTTTTTTGATTATAGCAAAAAAAAATTATCATTTAATTTATTTTTGCATGTGAGGAATAATAAAAATTATTGTTTCAAATATATAAATCTAGTAATTCATCTTTTTTTTTAAATATTTAAGAGTAGAGAAATTTATTTTATTTTTTTGAAAATTTTAAGGATTTGACCTGTATATTAAATAATGAGAAAAGGATTACAAAGAAACAGCTAGTTGATGGCAAAAAGAAAAAATGCAGCAGAGTAAAGGAAAAACTAAGGAAGCAAAACTGAAGCTAAAGAGAAAAAATAAAATAAGAAATAAAGATAGGAGTCGAAATCGTTCCAGACAATCCAGACCTAGCAGTTCCAAAACCTATAGGCCCACTCCAATTTCAGCTCCCTCCCTCCCTGCTCCTCTTTCTCCCATAGCTGAAACTTCCGCAACTTCAGGCACTGACCCTGTTTCCTCCTCTTTTCCTCCCGATCTAAGGCCTTCTCAAGATCTTAATGTTCTCCCAGACTCTGCTCTTCCTTATGGCCCTATTTCTCCTAAAAATCCTCATGAATCTTCCTCTATATCTGCTGTTCCTTTTGATCAAAATCTCCCTTCCTGCTCTTCTAAAGGTAAGGATATTGACTTCAACGGAGATCTAAGTCACTTTCCAGATCTTAAGTCTGTGAATGATACTCAGAAATTTGAGGGGAGAAGCCGCTCCCTCAGAAATCGTCTAAAGTAATTTTTTTTTTATCTCTTTTTCTTTTAATTTTCATGATAGCTCCTAAAATCCTCTCCTGGAATGTTAGAGGTTTGCATTCTAACATTCGGATTGCTGATCTCAAATCTCTTTCGAAAGACATTTGTCTTGATATTATAGGTATTTTAGAACCTAAAGTCAATAATTCTGACATCTCCTCTGTTTTTAATCTCAACAAATTCAGAATTTTCAATTCTGAAAGTCATTGCAATAATTTTGATTCTATTTCTGTTGGGCGAGTTTGGGTTAAATGGAATTCTTGAAATTCTTCCTTCACTCCAAGTTACACTACTTCTCAACTCATTCATGGCAGATTTCAATAGACTAATCTCGATTGCTGGATTACTTTTATTTATGCTTCGAATATTGAGACAGAAAGGCTTTTGTTGTGGAATAACTTAATTCAAATTCAAGCTGGTTTGAGTGGTCCTTGGCTTGTTATTGGTGATTTCAACTGCATTCGGTTCCCTCATGAAAAAGCTGGTGGCTCTTTGCCCTTGATCCCCAAACTCTCCGCTTTCAACGATTGTCTTAATGCTGCTGGGTTGATTGATCTTCAATATTCCGGTAATATTTTTACTTGGGATAATCACAGGCTTGATTATCCTATTAAAGCAAAACTGGACAGGTGCTTAGTTAATAATGCTTAGCTTAATCTTTTTCTGGATGTTATTTGCAAAGTGCTTCCTCATGGCACCTTGGATCACACTCCTCTATTTATTACCAAACCTCAGCATTTTAAATTTCCGTCTAGATTTTGTTTCAAAAACTACTGGGTGAATAGTTCGGATTTTACCTCTTTGGTTGCTTCAACCTGGAATGAAAATTATGGTAGAGATCCCCTTTTTTCCTTGCATCATAAAATTGTCCAAATGAAGAAGCTTTTTAAGTTGAAGAATCAACTTCACAGTACTAGTCCGACTGAAACTAAAAAGCTGAGATCTGCCCAGCTTGAAGATTTCAATAGCTATAATTATCTCATTTTATCTGAGGTTCAGCATTCTTACTATATTCATTTACAGCAATCCCTTAAGGAAGCAATCCATAATGAAATTTCTTGGGCGAAGCAGCGGTCTAAGGCCCATTGGCTGGCTCTTGGTGAGGATAATTTGAAATTTTTTTACAATCAAATGGCTATTCATAGGAACTGTTCGAGCCCCTGCTCCTTTCTGTCTAGTGAAAGTGTTATATCTCATTTCAAAACTCTTCTCAATGGTAAGAAGAGTCATGGATACATTTTCTCATCTCCTTATGCCTTGATTGATGATGCTCTTAACAATGTTTTATGCAGGCCATTTCTTTTAGAAAATATTAAAACTGCTTTGTTTTCTATTAATGATAACGCGAGTCCTGGTCCAGATGGCTTCACCACCTTATTCTTTAAGAAATCTTGGAACATTACAAGTGATCATATCTACAAAGCAGTAAGTTATTTCTTTCTTAAGAGTGTCATGCCAAGGTGGTTAAATCATACTTTGATTTCTCTTATTCCTAAGGGAAAAGGGTCAGCTTCTATTGATCACTTCAGACCCATTGCCTTATGCAACACCATATACAAAGTTATATCAAAGCTGATAGCTGATCGTCTTTCTTCCCTTCTTCCGGATCTTATCCATCCGGCCCAGGCTGCCTTTGTTAAGCACCGGCAAATGTCTCATCACGTTATATTGGCTAATGAAATCATTAGAACTTTAATTGGCCGGTTGGAAAATATTTTGGCGCAAAAATTGATTTAAGAAAAGCTTTCGACAGTATTAATCGTAATTACATTATTAATGCTCTCAGAAGCATCAATCTTCATAGGCAAATCATTAATTGGATATCTGCTTGTATTTCCAACATATATTTTTCAGTTAATATTCAAGGCGCTTCTCACAGGTTCTTTGGCTCCTCTTCGGGTTTAAGGCAAGGCTGCTCTTTATCTCCTATTTTATTCATCATTGCTATGAATTTTCTCTCTACTTCAATTGAAAATGCTGTTCAAGGTAAGCTTATAACGCCTTTCATCTATGGAAACTTTAGTTGTTCTCATTTGCTCTTTGCCGATGACATTATTCTTTTCGGAAAAGCATCAAAAGAAAACATGATTGGCTTCAAGAACTGTATTAATGGGTTTTTGGAGGCCTCGGGTCTTTGCATTAATGAAGATAAGTCAAATATATATTTCTCAAAGAAGGTTCACAATGTTAACGAGTTGTCGGCTATATGGAATTTTCCTATTGCTCACTTCCCTATGAAATATTTGGGACTTTCTGTCCTCCCTTTGTGTCCGAATGTGGCTCTGTTTTCTCCTCTTATATCCAAACTTCACCTTTGGATTTCCGGTTGGGCTCAGAAATCTTTAATTATGGCTGGAAGACTTCAGCTTCTTAAATTTTCGGTCTGGCCACTTCTTCTTCACTGCTTTAAATCGATTGTTATTCCAATAAATATTATTAATATGATTAAGAAGCTTTGCTCAAAGTTCTTGGATCATGGCACTCTTGATCATAAACTTCACACCATTGCTTGGGTCAAGACGGCTTCTCCCACTCGTAAAGGGGGAATTGGTCTCATCTGCCCCTCAAAGCTGGTTATAAGTTGCAAATTATCTTTATGCTGGTATGTCTTATGTAACACCTCCCTTCTCACAATTTGGTGAAAAAGCAATCGTCTAAGACTTAATGATTTTTCGGGTCTGTCCAATAAGATGGCTTCCGGTCTTTGGAAGAGTCTTATTAAGGTCTTTGGTATTTTGAATCAGCACATTAGCCTTGATGTCAACAGAAATGTGTATTTTTTTCAAAATAAGACTAATTTCACTTTTACGGAGGCTAACAATCTCCTTTTCTTGTTTTGGCCGGATGTTCTGTGGGCTAATAATTTATGGATCAAGGGTCTCAAGCTAAAGTTTAAATGCATCATTTGGAAAGCTGTTAATGGGGGTCTCAAAACTGCTGACATTCTCATTAGTAGAGGCATCAATTGCAGTTTTTACTGTCATTTTTGTATGGTGCACGATGAATCTCACTCTCACCTATATTTTCAATGCGATATTGCTTTCTATATTCTTAACAAAATTTTTCTGAGAGATCATAGATATTTATTCCCTCCCTCAATTTCCCAAAATTTGTGCGAAACTGCTGCTCTCTCTAATTGTAAAAAAAGGGCACTTCTCACTGCTTTAGGCTTGATTCTGGACGCTATTTGGAAAGAAAGAAATGCGAGAGCTTTTAATAATACGAAATCTAGTCCTAATTATATCATAAGCACTATCACCTGCAACATCATTAGCATTTTTAGAAGCTGGAAGCATTATAATGTCTCGAATTTAATCCAGAATTGGGAGATGGATCTTAATTCTTAGCTCTAATCTTCTGGCTTGCTGCGGCACTTTCTTATTATTTCTATGGTGATGTTTTTGTTGCCTAACTGATATGGCCGCTGGGGCTTTCTTTCTTTTTCTGACTGCTGTTTTTTGGGCTTTGGGCGCTGGTTCTGGCTCCTTCGGTTCGGATGGAACTTCTCTGTTTTTTGGATGCTGGGTTATTCTACTTTGGTTTATTTGGACAATGCTGGACTTTGTGGGCTGCTTTTGGGGATTTTTTTTTATTTTATGGAGCTTTTTTTTGCATTAATTATGGGTTTATTGTCTGAGCTTTGTTTCGATTTGCCTTGCTGCCATGTCGCCCGATTATGTCTCTGCTGTCCTTGATTCTGCTTTGCCTTGGGATTTGCCGAATTTGGGACTAATAAGGATAATGACATTTTTCGAGACCCCATTCGACTGTTGGTGGCTTTCTGTTGCCTTTTCGGACATTATGATACTACACTGATCTTATTGACTGCTGCCCAGCGGATCTTTGGTCTCACGTCAGCCTCATCTGGGAGGATCTGAATCCTTTTGTCCATCTTTAATCTTAATTTAAGCTTTTGTTTTAGTCACTTTTCTTACTTTTGCCTTTTATTTGGCTTAATTTGTATTAAGATGAACTTTGTATTTTTATTTTATTTTATAAATTTCGGGCAAAGCCCTCAACGGTTCCAAAAATAAAGATAGGACATAGGACAACTCCTCCAGGATGAGGCCGATGTAAGACCAATAATTTGCCGGACAACTAACCATAGATCAACGTAGTATCCGATGCAGCGTAGTATCAATGGTAAGTGAAAAGTCGCTAGCGTGCAAATGTGGTCTTGAAAATCTTTATTATCCATCATAATCCAAAACCAAGCCAAACAGGCTATAGAAGATAATTTTATAAATTGCAGAAGGCTTTCACAGAAGACTTGGAATCGCCGCGAAAGAAGACAAAAAGAGCGTCCAGTTGTGGCTAAAAGAAACTCTAAACATTTTTCAATTACTCTTTAAAAGATCAAAAACTGGCAAGAGCACATCAAGAGAGGGATCCCGAACAAAATCAAGAGCAACTCGCAGAAAAATAAGACCGTTTAGAAAATTTCACAACTTCACTCATGCCACCACCCAAAGTCCACAATTAAGTAAAAAATATGCTGCGAAAAGTTACATCCTGCGTGAATCTCAAAAGACAGCATCAACAACCCATATCAGAAAAAGAAAGCATCTGTGAAGCTCAAGACAGAAGAAAAAAAAAAACATTTGTGAAAACTACAAACCAGCTATCGACTCATGACAGCAGCTAAAGCCCAAGTCAGATAAAAAACATCTGAGAAGACAAGTGCTAGCAAACCGAAAAGCCAAGTCTAGTGAAGGAGCTCGTTGTTCTAGTGTTGCAATAACCCCGAATTCTCAAAGTGATTCCAACTTCCTATTATGTTGATAAGATTTGCTTTAATATTAGAGATAATAAAATGTGTGCTAGATACCAAGCTATTAAAAAGGCGATCATTTCTTTCTTTCCATATTCCTTGAATAATCAGACCAAGAGCAGTAATTATACCCCTTTTAAGACAGCTATTAAGGGAATGGAAGTCCCATAAAATCTGAAATTTGGAGGGTGGGAAGAGATATGAGTGGCCACTAGGTAATATCTTGTTCAGCATAAAGAAAGCAAAATCGCATTGGAAGAAAAGATGGGAATGAGATTCGTCAAAAGTAAGACATAGCTTGCACACAGAGGAGCAGGGGATTCCCCTGGTATTGAGAATGTCCGCCGATTTTAGCCCAAGATTTAGAGCTTTCCAGATTACGCATTTAAAATGAAGCTTAATTCCTTTTATCCAGAAACATGGAGCCCACAGAACATCAATCCAGTTAAGAAATTGAATGAAGCGAGCATCTTTAAATGTAAAAACGTCTTTGTTTTGGAAGAGATAGAATTTTCTAACAATATCAAAACTAGTATGAGGCTTGATGATACCTGCCGCAGTTACCAATTCCTTCCAGAAGGGAGAAACCAATTTGTTTGGAGAAACATTTCATTAAAAAAATACATGCTTATTATGAAAAATCAATTCCCCTCCCAAAGAATACTAAAAAGTTGTCTCCAAGAAAATTAAAATCACGTAAAAACACAGCATGGTAGCAGCATTGTTCTTTCTCAGCTTTGGTCAAGCCTCTCTAATTCCAGTAATGGCAATGAGTGTGGCGGCCCTGCCCCACCGTGGTCCTGTTAACCCTTAAGTTAACATGATTACAGTGGAGGGGTCACCAAATGACAAGGTCCCCACTTAAGATTGGATTAGACACACATTCTAATCCAATTTAAATAAGGACTTTGCCATTCAATCCAAAAATACTATCACTAAATGATCATACATGAACTCAGAGTGCGGAAGCATAAAACATAACATCCATCCAAATACAGTATAAATACAACAATACAGAATAAGTAAAGTACTGAAGGAGAATTATAACCCTGTATTATTACAACATTTAATGAGTTTAAAAGAACTGAAAGAAAACTCTCAATCTCACTGAAAATAGAAAACTAGGCTACAGAACTTCAGGAACGGACTCCTCCTCCAATGGCAAACTCTTCACTGGATCTGCTAAACCAACAAACTCAGAACCTACCATTATCAGTTTCATAATGGTAGGGCCCCAGCCAATAAAAGAAAAACTGGTTAGACAATAAGTCTAAGTACATTTTAGGGCAAACAATTTTATTAAATTAAGAAGATATCACCATAGAAACAGAACTAAGCATAATAGGTGCAGAAAAGCATACAAAAGAACAGTAATAAGTTATAAACCATAGTTTATAACTAAACAAATAGGAAGTAAAACATACCTTCTCCAAGCAACTGCAATAAGGACAGGTAAGTAAAAGAAAAGTAAAACTGTAAGAAAATATAACCTAAATATACATATGATCAAATGGATTATGCTAAGTGGCATACAAAATTTAAACATTATAAAACTGAAAACACTAACATCCTATGTGAGCATATGAAAACAGTAAGTAAAACTAGCATCCTATATATAACATGTGCAGAAAAACTGAAAGTAAAATAGTGCTGAAATGCAAAATATGCTAGTAAAACAGTAACTGCAAACTGAAACTACAGTAACTATATAAATCATCTGAACTGAACACGAACTCAGAAATTCTTAGCCTGATGAGCTAAGAAACTCTGAACTGATTATCACTGAAACTCTTAGCCTGATGAGCTAAGATAGAAACTGAATATAAGTGTACTTGAATTAGTATAACCATATCAAAATCCTGACTCTATAGTCAGTAGGGCAAGAGTCTATCCATCCTATCCCATGGACTAGGCATGGCATAGACTATCGGACTGAAACCCCCTACAAGAAGCCAACCCCGAACGAGTTGATCGAAGAGGTATACTAATCAAGCTACACCTTACAAACCACTTGTGAAATACAAACACAATGCTATTTATGAATGTTCAAAATTTACATAAGAGATTTACCAAATATCTTAAGTACATAATATATGTTCAAGGTATAAGGCTCAAAATCAAGGAATGCGAAGCATCAAAATCAAAGTGCAAGAAACTCTATTTAAAATACAGGTGATATCTGTTGTTATCTACTTTATACGTTCTATCTACTCTAAGTTACATAAGTTTCAGAATTATCAATTCTTACACATTCTGTAACTTAGAATCACGAATCCTACTTGTTGAAGATAATTAGGACTGGCCAAGTCCTAATTATAACTTAATCAAAAGACGACTATTTGGTTAAAATGAATAAATCATCGACCTAGTTTTGTAATTTAATTCATCCCAACCTCATCTTGATTAGCCAAATCAAGATGAATAGATTAAGAATTAGACTCCAGATGATGGGGTCTAATCACTTAATCTAAAGGTATAATCTAAGGGTCTAAGGTTTAGAACCCAAATCTCACAGATTAGGTTAAGGCAAATCCTAATGATAAATCAAATTCATTAGAATAGATCTCTATTCTTAGTCCTAAAGTTTAAAGATCAAATAATCATTTAATAAATTAGGAAAAATCTATAAACTAGTAAACTCAAGGTTTCACCTATTGAGTAACCCAATTTATTCAATAGACGAATTCTAACTTAAGATCTATTCCTAATCTTAAGAATTAAGGCTCTTAATTACTAAGAGTATCTCTCAAGACACATATCCTAACTAATGTTATAAGACCTAAGGATGAGTCTAAGAATGATTAAGGAAAGATAAACACTCATAATTTACTTAGGAATTTAAAGAGTATATTTTTGAGATTTTAATCAAAATCTTATTTAGACTTGAATTTGATTAATTTCAGTTCCAAATCATTATATTTACTGATTTTAGTGATTAGAAACTGAATTTAGGGCTTTTAAAGGCTAAACCCTAAATTTGGGCAAAATGACCATTTTGCCCCTCCTTAAGGGTTTAAAAGATCAAATTTTGATCTAGGACTTAAATTCTGAAATTTTCTTTTGAAAAGAGATTCTTACTGTCTAATATAAGATTAGACAGCAACTAAATTAATTTTGGATGATTATTAAGCCATATGAGATCAAATTAGTGAATTTGACTCATAAGGGAAATTTAGTAATTTGACAAAGTAAAAGTTAAATTTTCTCTTAGATTATTGTTCTTTACTGTCTAAGCTTTCCAAAGAATCTTAATTTGCTAAATTCTAATAAGTATTGGCCAAGTTATGGCCAATACAAGATTTAGGTTTAAAAGATTAATTAAGAGATCCTTAATTATAGGTCAAAAATCTTAACTTTGTCAATTAGTGTACAAATTAAGCAAAATCAATGGCTATGAATTACAAATAGCTCACTGATCATAATGACATGTGGTAGGCTCAATTTGGACCTAATTTGACTAAGTTAAGACCTAATTAGGGTTTAGGGTGATTAGTGAGTGATTAACAAAATTAATCACTCAAATACTATTCCAACCTTATAGATTGATTCTAAATGGATCTAGTAGTTCTCTGAAATTTAAATCTCTCAACTTGGGTTACTAGATTTGCTAATATTCACTAATCAAAATTTAGAGCAATTAAGGAAGATTAGCAAATCTAATCATTGGATCTAAAATATTTTTGCATATTATTGTTAATTAAGTTCTTCTGATCTAAATGGATATTTGGATCATCAAATTTGGAGCTCAATTGACCAAGTTATGGTCAATTGAAGTTCTAGGGTTAATTTAACTTAATTAGGGTTAGGTCCTAAATGTCATTAAGCAATTACTAATCCAAACAACAAAATAAACACTATCAAATTAATCCTTAGGGTTCTCTGATCACTTTAAGACCCATATTGGGTATGTTTGGATCATTGGGTACAAAGTTATGAGCTAAATAAGGTTTGTGACATTTAATTTAAATTAAATTAATCATTGAAAAATCACTTTGCAAAATATTGATCCTACAGCAAAATTTTTGGTATCAATAAATTTCTCATATTTTTCTGATTAATTTAATATATTTAATTGTATAATTTGGATGTGTATTTTAGGAGTTATTTAGGTTTAAAGTTTAGATTTTAATTTGATTATTAATTACTGATTTAATTAAATTAATATAACTGTTATTATACCAATAATTCAATTATAATTAACTGTTATATAATATATATATATAATCAAATTATTGATTTTTGCAGGGCACGCGGCAAGCCACAATTGGCTGAAACAGGCACGTGGGGCCCACAGACGCTGCAGACCCCGACAGGCTCTGTCCCGCGAGACACATGTCCTCGCGGGAATGGCTTGTCGCCTGTACGCGGGTCCCACCATTTATTACTGAGCGCCGACCGCGGGCGGTTCGACCGGTCCAGATGAACCATTCTGGACCGAACCGGATCGCAATCGATCGGACCAGATCTGATCTAATCCTAGATCTAACGGCAGAAATGAGATGGCGCTTCATCTTCTTCGTTTACGGCTATCGACTTTTAGGGTTTCGAAAATCACGATCGGCAGAACCCACGCATAGATCTATAGCTTCAATCGATACATGAATATGATTGCAATACTTAAGGAATAAAGATGAGGTGAAGAGGGTACCTTGAAAACTCGCAGATGATTTTAAGGTTCTACTCGGTCCTGCTTCGCTGCGCCCAAACTTGGTCAAACTAAGAAATGGAGTTCTCGAATCGCTTAAATGAACACAGCTAAAGGGGTTTTAAGGCAGCGGGGAGACGGAGAGGGATCCATCTGGCGAAGGAAGCCTTCGGCGCAGCTCAGCGGATGCCACGCGCTACGCGCGTGGCGCGCATCTGCAGAGACGATGGATTGACCGTCCGATTCAGATCGGACGATCAGAATTAGCCATCCAAACTAACCTAAATCGAATGAACGGCGTTCCATTGTTGACGGCACCGTTTATTTTTAAAATAAAATATTATTTATTTAATTATTTTCAAACCTATTAAATTAATTAAAATTAACTAATTAAATGCATTCCAAAAATTTCCAATAAATCACCCTTAGCTAATTGAGGGGTGAGGAACGCAATGGCGCCCTCAGATTTTCGTTTCGACGAGTATTTAATTATTTGATTATTTAGGGTATTTAAATAATATTAAAATATTTGACGAAAAAACAACGACTTCCAAATGCCTCCTAAATATCACCCCTAGCTAATTTGGGTGTTCTGAACGCAATGGCGAAGTCAGATTTTCAATCTGAGGTCTAGATAAAAAGTTAAATTTCCAGGTTTTGGGATTTTCCAGAATTCTTGATTTGACTTTGTTGACTTCTTGGTTTGATCTAGGTTTTAGAGATGAGTTTCAAATCACTTGATTAGTGACTTAGAACCTTAATTAAGACTTAGATTAGTCTTAATTGAGCAAAGTAACAACCTGGGTTGTTACAAACTCCCCCACTTAAGAATGATGTCGTGCTCGACATTACTCAAGTGAGAAGAAGAAATTTAAGCAGGTAATAAGAAACAAATTGAAATAAGATAGAGTTGAAGAATCACCTTGATTAAAAAGGTTTGGGTACTTTTGGCGCATATCCACCTCTTTCTCCCAGGTGGCTTCATTATAAGACCGGTTCTTCCATTGAATCTTTATCATTGGAATGGATTTATTCCTTAATTTCTTCAGATCATGATCTAGGATTTTTATTGGTTCTTCAGTGAAAGAAAGATCAGGTTGAATTTCAATTGCAGGATGTTCAATAAGATGAGAAGGATCTCGAAGACATTTTCTTAGAGATGAAACATGGAATACATTATGAACAGCAGCAAAGTCTTCTGGAAGTTCTAATTTATAAGCTGCTGAACCAATCTTCTGTAAAATTTTGAAAGGTCCAATGTACCTTGGACTGAGCTTTCATGAAACTCCAAAACGATAGATTCCTTTCATCGGGCTCACTTTTAAGTACACAAAATCTCCTTCGCTGAATTCTAGAGGACGATGTCGATTATCATGATATCTACTTTGCCTGTCTTGAGCTGTTCTAATTCTTTGCTGAATGAGTTTAACCTTCTTATTTGTTTCTTCCGCTAACTCTGATCCATATAATTGAGTATCTCCTGACTCAGACCATGCTAGTGGGGATGAACATTTTCTTCCATATAGGGCTTCATATGGTGCCATTTTTATGCTGGATTGAAAACTGTTGGTGTATGCAAATTCCACTAAAGGAATATACACTTCCCAAGATCCTGAAAAATCCAACATACATAAACGCAGAAGATCTTCTAAGACTTGATTTACTCGCTCTGTTTGACCATCTGTTTGGGGATGAAATGCCATACTCATGGCCAAAGTTGTGCCTAAATCTTGATGGACGGCCTGCCAAAATTTAGAAGTGAAATGACTGTCTCTATCAGATACGATTGTTTTAAGAATTCCGTGCAATCTGACTATTTCCTTAATATATAATTTAGCCAATTTCTCCACTGAGTCAGTTTGACGGATTGGAATGAAATGAGCAGATTTTGTGAGACGATCCACTATAACCCATATTGAATTAGCTCCAGATTTTGATCGAGGCAAACCCATAACAAAATCCATGGATATATCAGTCCATTTCCATTCTGGGATTTCTAGTGGGTGCAATAAGCCACCAGGCTTTTGATGTTCTGCTTTTACTAAGCAACAAGCATGGCATTTTGCAACAAATTCTGCAATACTTTTCTTCATTCCTGGCCACCAGAATGATTGTTTTCGGTCTTGGTACATCTTAGAATTTCCTGGATGAATTTGATATCCTGAATTGTGACTTTCATTAGGATCTCTTTCTGCATGGATTTAGGAATCCAGAGATGATTATTCATGTAAATAACACCTTTCTTAAAATTCAATTCTGGACGACGACCACTTTCTATTGCCACTTTAAGGTTTAAATATTCGTCATCCTTACTTTGAGAAATTGAAACATCTTTATGAAAAGTAGGTTCTATATTATTCATGGATATTATGGTACTGATTAAATTTCCCTTAGCAAGAGAAATTTCCATTTTATGAAACTCATTCGCCAACGGACTTTCTGAAATTAAGCTGTTAAGAACAGTGTGACGGCTTAACGCATCAGCTACCACATTAGCTTTGCCTGGATGGTACTGGATATCTAAATCATAATCACTTATTAATTCCAGCCATCTTCTTTGCCTACAGTTCAATTCTCTCTGGGTAAAGATGTACTTCAGACTTTGGTGGTCTGTGAATATGGCACATTGAACTCCGTACAAATAATGGCGCCAGATTTTTAATGCAAAAACTAATGCTGCCAATTCTAAATCATGTACAGCATAGTTTCTTTCATGGGTTTTAAGCTGGCGAGATGCGTATGCTATAACTTTGCCTTCTTGCATAAATACACATCCTAACCCAATTCCAGATGCATCTGTATACACCTGATAGTTCACTCATTCTTTTAGAAGAACTAAAACTGGAGCAGAAGTTAATGCGTCCTTTAGAGACTGAAATGCAGTTTCACATTCTTCTGTCCAAACAAATGGAACTGCCTTCTGAGTTAGTTTTGTAAGAGGTGCGGCAAGCTGAGAGAAGCCTTTAACAAACCTTCTGTAGTATCCGGCTAAACCCAGAAAACTACGAATTTCAGTAACTGTCTTGGGCTGAACCCAATCCTGAATAGCACTGATCTTACTCTGATCTACTTGGATTCCTCGAGCATCAACTACATGTCCAAGAAATGATACAGAATCCAGCCAAAATTCACACTTAGAGAATTTAGCATATAACTCATGTTCTCTAAGCTTCTCCAGAACCAATCTCAAGTGTTCTTCATGATCCTTTACTGTCTTGGAATAAATTAAGATATCATCAATGAATACTATAACAAATTTATCTAGATAAGGTTTCAGAATTCTCTGCATTAAGTCCATGAACAGAGATGGGGCATTTGTGAGACCAAATGACATTACAAGAAACTCGAAATGCCCATATCGTGTTCTGAACGCTGTCTTTTCTACATCTGAGTCCTTTACCTTCACTTGATGATACCCTGACCTTAAATCAATATTAGAGAACACTACAACACCGGCAAGTTGATCGAACAGATCATCAATACGGGGAAGTGGGTATCTATTTTTAATTGTGACTTTATTCAGCTCTCTGTAGTCTATGCACATTCTCATAGACCCATCTTTCTTCTTAACAAATAGTACCGAGGCTCCCCATGGGGACATACTTGGTTTAATAAACCCCTTATTTAACAGTTCTTGTAATTGCTCATTTAACTCTTGCAGTTCTTTTGGGGCCATTCTATATGGTGCTTTTGATAGAGGTTGTGTCCCTGGAATTATATTTATTTCAAATTCTACTTCTCTGGTTGGAGGTAAACCAGGCAGATCTTCAGGAAAAATATCTTCAAAATCTCTAACAACTTTTATTTTAGAGATTGGGGTTACTTCTTTGCTATTGCCCATCATCACCATTAGAATACAACTATAACCTTTGCACACCATTTTCTCTGCTTGGACTGCGTTGATTAAGGAGCTACTAGTGCTGATCTTCCCAATAAATGTTGTTGAAGCTCCTGGAGTTTGCAAAAGAACCTTCTTCTTTTGACAGTTAATAGTAGCGTTATGCATGCTAAGCCAATTCATGCCTAGTATGATATCAAAATTTATTATAGGTAGCACAACTAACTTGGCTTGGAAGGTATGGTTATTGATTGGTATTTGAATGTCGCAGAATTTGTTCGCACTAAGTTGGGCTCCAGATGGAAGTCCAACACTCAAAATCTTTGCAAGTTTGAAATATGATAGTCCTAATTTCTTGGCAAAATTTTCAGAGATGAATGAATGACTAGCCCCAGTATCAAACAATATACTGCAGGGTTCATCTTTGAAGTATAAGGTGCCTAATATTAAAAGTATAGACTTTAGGAAACTCTAATTCAGTAAGAAAAGCAAAAGTTGCGATTTATACCTGAGACTACATTGTTATCTTCTGCTGCTTCTACTGGAGTGAGATTGTATACTCTTGCCTTTCTAGTAGGTCTGCTATCAGGTATTTGAGCTGTTAATTGATTTGGATTTGAAGGCTTTGCTACATATGGAATCTTTGTAATGGTTCGCTCTTGAGCAGGAGGTGGCATAAGAGTTTTCTGAGGTTCTCTGAAATTGATAAGAGTGGCACGGAATACTTTATTTGTACGATTCCGTTCAATAGTCTCTCCGTCAATTGTCTTATTTGCTTGGCATTCCCGATATGCATGACCCGGTCTTCCACAGGTAAAACACACTCTGCCAAAATGATAACATTTCCCATAAGGATGTGGCCTATTACATGCAGCATTTTGGCTTGATGTTTCAGTGGTTTCCATTTGATATACTCTTCCTTGATTTGTTCATTGTTGCTTGAAGTTCTGAGGGTATTTATTCATATTGAAAGCCTTTCTCTTTATGTCTTTAATATTTTGATGATGCTCTACTACCCGAGCTGTCTCAACTAGCTTCTCAAATTTGGTATGTTATAAAGGAATTACATGATCTTTGATAGACTCTCGGAGTCCATTCTCGTATCTGAAACATCTATCTTCTTCAGTAGGAACCAAATGAGGTGAAAATTGGATGAGCTTTCGAAATTCTGAAGTATATTCCGCCACTGATCGACTTCCTTGGGTTAACCTCAATAATGACTCACCAATGATATTCTTGGTGGAGGGTGGAATAAATGATTCTTTGAAGGCTTGGACAAACCAGCTCCATTCTATTTCATCTAATTCAAATTCTTCAAAACGTGTGTTCCTTTCTTGTTCCCACTAATGTTCTGCCTCTCCTTGCAGAAGATGAGTAGCTAGTCTTACAGATTGGTTGCTTGAACAACCAAGACTAGTGATATTTTTCTCTATAGTTTTCAGCCATGCTAAGGTATCCATCGGGGATTCAGATCCTTCAAAGGTTGGAGGTCTTAATCTTAGGAAACTGTGAAGTATCCCATCTGCAGACTGCCGATAGATATTGGGAACTTGAGGAGCGGGGGATGCTGAAGAGGTGCTGGCATTAGTAACAGGTATTATAGATACTAACTTTTGAATAGTTATAGCCTGCTAATTTTGATTCTTTAGCATTACAGTAACCATATTTCTCAAAGAAGTTATTTCATCAACAGTATTGGAAGCAGCCACGGTATTATTTGGAGCATTGCTTGCGGATGGTTGAGGATTGAGTGGAGTATTATTGGGAGAAGTAGCAGGATTCATTTTCCTGAAATCAAAATAACTATCTTGAGTTCTTTATTATAACAAGTCATAATATAACTACTGCTTTTCTCATTTATTTAAACTTTTATTGAAATAACAAAATACATCATCATAGACTTATAAAACTATTCCCATCTTATATATTTAATGAAAAATGCTCTACGAAAGTCTTCATAAATCACTTCACGATGCTCCTCTTGTGCTTTACGAAACAGTTCTTCGTATGACATAATCCACCATTCCTTTGCTTGCATACGCAGAAGACATAGCACCACTTCTAATCTGATGTGACTAGGCCATTCCATAACACCAAATATGTGGTCAACTCTCGCAAGCCATTCCCTTGCTAGTACTGGAAAATCAAGGCCTCTATAGACGCCTTCTTTTAATAACTTGTTTATTACTTGCGATCCTTGTTCTGATATTCCTTCAATTATTCTTCCTTGCTTCTTACCTAATTTATGTTCATATTTCCAAATAGTCTCAAACTCCTTTAGGTAAGTCATGAATGGCATTTCTAGATGATCTTCTATTCCTACAATTATAACATTCTACTTAAATTTGTTGAGCATATATATAATTTAATAATTATTCATCTTTTATAGTTATCTAATGACTTAACTTATTTTGAGTTATACTCATAATGTGATGGATGTCAATTCAAGTATTCATTTAGTGATCAAGTGGCAGAAGAACAATCCATTAGGTAGAGAGGAATACAAATTCTAATCTGACACCTTATGGAATTCTCTGATACCAACTGTGGCGGCCCTGCCCCGCCGTGGTCCTGTTAACCCTTAAGTTAACATGATTACGGTGGAGGGGTCACCAAATGACAAGGTCCCCACTTAAGATTGAATTAGACACACATTCTAATCCAATTTAAATAAGGACTTTGCCATTCAATCCAGAAATACTAAATGATCATACATGAACTCAGAGTGCGGAATCATAAAACATAACATCCATCTAAATACAGTATAAATACAACAATATAGAATAAGTAAAGTACTGAAGGAGAATTATAACCCTGTATTATTACAACATTTAATGAGTTTAAAAGAACTGAAAGAAAACTCTCAATCTCACTGAAAACAGAAAACTAGGCTACAGATCTTCAGGAACGGACTCCTCCTCCAATGGCAAACTCTTCACTGGATCTGCTAAACCAACAAACTCAAAACCTACCATTATCAGTTTCATAATGGTAGGGCCCCAGCCAATAAAAGAAAAACTGGTTAGACAATAAGTCTAAGTACATTTTAGGGCAAACAATTTTATTAAATTAAGAAGATATCACCATAGAAACAGAACTAAGCATAATAGGTGCAGAAAAGCGTACAAAAGAACAGTAATAAGTTATAAACCATAGTTTATAACTAAACAAATAGGAAGTAAAACATACCTTCTCCAAGCAACTGCAACAAGGACAGGTAAGTAAAAGAAAAGTAAAACTGTAAGAAAATATAACCTAAATATGCATATGATCAAACAGATTATGCTAAGTGGCATACAAAATTTAAATAGTATAAAACTGAAAACACTAACATCCTATGTGAGCATATGAAAATAGTAAGTAAAACTAGCATCCTATATATAACATGTGCAGAAAAACTGAAAGTAAAACAGTGCTGAAATGCAGAATATGCTAGTAAAACAGTAACTGCAAACTGAAACTACAGTAACTATATAAGTCATCTGAACTGAACACGAACTCAAAAATTCTTAGCCTGATGAGCTAAGAAACTCTGAACTGATTATCACTGAAACTCTTAGCCTGATGAGCTAAGATAGAAACTGAATGTAAGTGTACTTGATTTAGTATAATCATATCAAAATCCTGACTCTATAGTCAGTAGGGCAAGAGTCTATCCATCCTACCCCATGGACTAGGCATGGCATAGACTAACGGACTGAAACCCCCTACAAGAAGCCGACCCCGAACGAGTTGATCGAAGAGGTATACTAATCAAGCTACACCTTACAAACCACTTGTGAAATACAAACACAATGCTATTTATGAATGTTCAAAATTTACATAAGAGATTTACCAAATATCTTAAGTACATAATATATGTTCAAGGTATAAGGCTCAAAATCAAGGAATGCGAAGCATCAAAATCAAAGTGCAAGAAACTCTATTTAAAACACAGGTGATATCTGTTGTTATCTACTTTATACGTTCTATCTACTCTAAGTTACATAAGTTTCAGAATTATCAATTCTTACACATTCTGTAACTTAGAATCACGAATCATACTTGTTGAAGATAATTAGGACTGGCCAAGTCCTAATTATAACTTAATCAAAAGACGACTATTTGGTTAAAATGAATAAATCATTGACCTAGTTTTGTAATTTAATTCATCCCAACCTCATCTTGATTAGCCAAATCAAGATGAATAGATTAAGAATTAGACTCCAGATGATGGGGTCTAATCACTTAATCTAAAGGTATAATCTAAGGGTCTAAGGTTTAGAACCCAAATCTCACAGATTAGGTTAAGGCAAATCCTAATGATAAATAAAATTCATTAGAATAGATCTCTATTCTTAGTCTTAAAGTTTAAAGATCAAATAATCATTTAATAAACTAGGAAAAATCTATAAACTAGTAAACTCAAGGTTTCACCTATTGAGTAACCCAATTTACTCAATAGACGAATTTTAACTTAAGATCTATTCCTAATCTTAAGAATTAAGGCTCTTAATTACTAAGAGTATCTCTCAAGACACATATCCTAACTAATGTTATAAGACCTAAGGATGAGTCTAAGAATGATTAAGGAAAGATAAACACTCATAATTTACTTAGGAATTTAAAGAGTATATTTTTGAGATTTTAATCAAAATCTTATTTAGACTTGAATTTGATTAATTTCAGTTCCAAATCATTATATTTACTGATTTTAGTGATTAGAAACTGAATTTAGGGCTTTTAAAGGCTAAACCCTAAATTTGGGCAAAATGACTATTTTGCCCCTCCTTAAGGGTTTAAAAGATCAAATTTTGATCTAGGACTTAAATTCTGAAATTTTCTTTTGAAAAGAGATTCTTACTGTCTAATATAAGATTAGACAGTAACTAAATTAATTTTGGATGATTATTAAGCCATATGAGATCAAATTAGTGAATTTGACTCATAAGAGCAATTTAGTAATTTGACAAAGTAAAAGTTAAATTTTTTCTTAGATTATTATTCTTTACTGTCTAAGCTTTCCAAAGAATCTTAATTTGCTAAATTCTGATAAGTATTGGCCAAGTTATGGCCAATACAAGATTTAGGTTTAAAAGGTTAATTAAGAGATCCTTAATTATAGGTCAAAAATTTTAACTTTGTTAATTAGTGTACAAATTAAGCAAAATCAGTTACTATGAATTACAAATAGCTCACTGATCATAATGACATGTGGTAGGCTCAATTTGGACCTAATTTGACTAAGTTAAGACCTAATTAGGGTTTAGGGTGATTAGTGAGTGATTAACAAAATTAATCACTCAAATACTATTCCAACCTTATAGATTGATTCTAAATGGATCTAGTAGTTCTCTGAAATTTAAATCTCTCAACTTGGGTTACTAGATTTGCTAATATTCACTAATCAAGATTTAGAGCAATTAAGGAAGATTAGCAAATCTAACCGTTGGATCTAAAATATTTTTGCATATTATTGTTAATTAAGCTTTTCTAATCTAAATGGACCTTTGGATCATCAAATTTGGAGCTGAATTGACCAAGTTATGGTCAATTGAAGTTCTAGGGTTAATTTAACTTAATTAGGGTTATGTCCTAAATGTCATTAAGCAATTACTAATCCAAACAACAAAATAAATACTATCAAATTAATCCTTAGGGTTCTCTGATCACTTTAAGACCCATATTGGGTATGTTTGGATCATTGGGTACAAAGTTATGAGCTAAATAAGGTTTGTGACATTTAATTTAAATTAAATTAATCATTGAAAAATCACTTTGCAAAATATTGATCCTACAGAAAAATTTTTGGTATCAATAAATTTCTCATATTTTTCTGATTACTTTAATATATTTAATTGTATAATTTAGATGTGTATTTTAGGAGTTATTTAGGTTTAAAGTTTAGATTTTAATCTGATTATTAATTACTGATTTAATTAAATTAATATAACTGTTATTATACCAATAATTCAATTATAATTAACTATTATATAATATATATATATAATCAAATTATTGATTTTTGCAGGGCACGCGGCAAGCCACAATTGGCTGAAACAGGCACGTGGGGCCCACAGACGCTGCAGACCCCGACAGGCTCTGTCCCGCGAGACACATGTCCTCGTGGGAATGGCTTGTTGCCTGCACGCGGGTCCCACCATTTATTACTGAGCGCCGACCGCGGGTGGTTCGACCGGTCCAGATGAACCATTCTGGACCGAACCGGATCGCAATCGATCGGACCAGATCTGATCTAATCCTAGATCTAACGGCAGAAATGAGATGGCGCTTCATCTTCTTCGTTTACGGCTATCGACTTTTAGGGTTTCGAAAATCACGATCGGCAGAACCCACGCATAGATCTATAGCTTCAATCGATACATGAATATGATTGCAATACTTAAGAAATAAAGATGAGGTGAAGAGGGTACCTTGAAAACTCGCAGATGATTTTAAGGTTCTACTCGGTCCTGCTTCGCTGCGCCCAAACTTGGTCAAACTAAGAAATGGAGTTCTCGAATCGCTTAAATAAACACAGCTAAAGGGGTTTTAAGGCAGCGGGGAGACGGAGAGGGATCCATCTGGCGAAGGAAGCCTTCGGCGCAGCTCAGCGGATGCCACGCGCTACGCGCGTGGCGCGCATCGGCAGAGACGATGGATTGACCGTCCGATTCAGATCGGACGATCAAAATTAGCCGTCCAAACTAACCTAAATCGAACGAACGGCGTTCCATTGTTGACGGCGCCGTTTATTTTTAAAATAAAATATTATTTATTTAATTATTTTCAAACCTATTAAATTAATTAAAATTAACTAATTAAATGCATTCCAAAAGTTTCCAATAAATCACCCTTAGCTAATTGAGGGGTGAGGAACGCAACGGCGCCCTCGGATTTTTGTTTCGACGAGTAGTTAATTATTTGATTATTTAGGGTATTTAAATAATATTAAAATATTTGACGAAAAATCAACGACTTCCAAATGCCTCCTAAATTTCACCCCTCGCTAATTTGGGTGTTCTGAACGCAATGGCAAAGTCAGATTTTTAATCTGAGGTCTAGATAAAAAGTCAAATTTCCAGGTTTTGGGATTTTCCAGAATTCTTGATTTGACTTTGTTGACTTCTTGGTTTGACCTAGGTTTTAGAGATGAGTTTCAAATCACTTGATTAGTGACTTAGAACCTTAATTAAGACTTAGATTAGTCTTAATTGAGCAAAGTAACAACCTGGGTTGTTACAATGAGGCTGGCAGAACTCTCCCATTATTTGTAAGGTAATCCTTCTCAATTTGATCGCTTGGATCTTTACCTTAAGGAAAGTTTGGGGACTGGAGTATAGGGGCTATGAGGAGCCATCATGCCCCATCGAGACACACAAGTGATTAGGTTGTAGCAACTGCATGGATGGCACTATCGCAAATCATTGGAGTTCTGGAATGCTTGTCCATGTTCTTAGCCAAAAGGCTCCTCCAGGCCTGGTAGAAAGACGTGCGTATTGATCTGGCTCGTTGAATGCCTCCAAGAGCGCTCATTGCTCTCTAAAAAGAGCATTTAATTTGTGTATGTGCACCTCAAATGCAAAGTGAGATATATGAAATCATATACGACATCAAATGATGTTTTCGGGTGGTCATAGAAATATTACTATTGTAAGCAATCTCAAAAGTAGATAGAAGGTCCCAATTCCCTACACTCTCCCCAACTAAATATCTAAGTAAATTCTCCCCAAGAGTATGAGACAAACTTTACATCTCGATTAAATACTGTAGTACTGGGTACCCCATGCAACTCAACCACACATTATTCACAAACCTCCCAAAATACAAAATACATAGTACTTAATTTGAATTAAACTAAGTATATTTATTAATATAAAATCTCATTGTTAATTTAACAAAATGAGTTTCCAATGGGCTAAAGGTTCATCCAAAGGCCCACAAATGCAGTTAGTATGATTGGGCCTTTGAGAATTAGAAGGGGAGAAAGAGATACGAAAAGATTGGGTCCAGCGTGCTGACAGCAGCGGTCAAAAAAGGCAGAGAAAAGCGCCGCGATTGCTGCAGCTTTTCCTTCTTTGTTGCTCGGCGCAGCGCGGCGCTGTGCGTCCGCCTCTTCTGCTGAGTCCCGTAAAAGATACCGCCTTAGATTTCACATTCTGATGACGTTACCCTCTCCAAAAAGCAAATATCCAACCTATACAAATTTTATTTTATTTTTAAATGTGAGGGCTAGTCGTATATCTAATAAACGAAAAATATTATTTAGCACTCAAATATCTCCCAAAAATATAGATAATTAGAATTTAAGATTTAAAATAAGTATCTCATCTCCAAACTAAAGCACAACCAAAACCAAAACAAAGAGCACAACAAATATCCATAACTTATGATTCCTCCAACCCAAAAATTAAGTAAAAATTCTTTCTAACAGTTGGAGCTATACCTTATAGACTGAAAGTCTCTCCCCTGTAGCTACAAAGATCACCAAATACAAAACCAAAAAGATGAGAAAACATCCAGTGCATAGCTTGCTAAATACAAAATTGAGGAGAGGGAGAGAGTAGTCAGTTCATAGATTGCGCAATTCAAAATCAAAAATAAAGAGAAGCAAAATCAGAAAATAATCCAGAGAAATTAGAAACAAATAAGCTTCCCATAAACAACAAAGCATTATAGAACGAGATAATGTGCAGCCAGTCCAAGTAAAGTGCATAGGAGGGAGAGCGATCCTCCTTAGGCCCATTCCAATTTTCAATAATTCCCCAAATTAGATATTTGATATGCCTAATAATCAAGTGAGCATCTTTATAACACTTTTTAATGATATGTGCATTCATTTCCTTTTATATACAGCCTATAATAACACAAATACTAACCATGTAAGCTCGTTTAAGCCATTTACCGTCATGAACTATATCCCTGAAAATTTGAACTAAAGTTAGAGACAACATATACAAATTAGCATTTGGAAGCAACCGATTTATAAGATAAAAGGAGAGAGAGCATGTAAAGAACAAATGGTTGTGCAATTCTTCTTCTAGGTTGCAAGGAGAGCAGATTTGATTGCAATGAAAACACGCTTATTTAATGTATTAGAAATTTTAACTCCCATTTATTGTTTTCCAAATGATATACTTATATTTCAATTTTGTACCTTTGCCCAAAAAACCTAATCAGCTCACAAAAAATTAGAAATTTCGTGAATAATAAGTTATTAGCATTTTTAAAGGAAAACACTTGATTGCCCTTAAAGATGTAGATCTTTTTGATATCATCATAGATAATAAAAGGAACCAACAATTTGTAAGTCTAAACAAGGTTCCTCCAGATTGGAGAGACACATATATTGCTATTTGCCAGCATTTCAAAGAGTTTGAAACGATTGGCTTCCCACCATTCATCCAATAGAGAAGTGTCACAAAGGATGGATCAACATAAGGCTATTTTACAACTCTCAAGAAGCTTACCTGGGCAGATAATTCCAATTCCACATTTCATTTTCGGAGATGCAACCTTATCCCATGCTAAGATCTGCATTTTAGAAAGATTCGAGCCATAATCAAGGAATTTAGAACAAAGAATTTTTATGATACAGATGATACTCAGAGGAATTTGTGCTGCTCTGAACCATTGCAGAAAAAGAGGAGACAACAAAAAGTTGAGAAGTTATAATCTATCGGTGAGAGGGAGAGCTTTTTGGTTCCAACCCAAAAGCCATTGTCTAATTTTATCAATAAAGGGAGAACAAATATATAACTTCAGTTTTGCATGGGAAATGAGAATCTCAAGATATTTCATTGGCAAGTGAGAAACGACAAAATTCCAAATACTTGCAAGGTCCTCAATGTTGTCGACAACTTTAGAAAAGTAAAATCCAACCTATACAATCTTAAAGAGAGAAAAAATCAACGTCCTCCTCTGTAACTTCAGCAGCCAGCTAAGGAGCCCTTACGAGGATATGGGGCTAGAAGGGGAAGGGGGTTTAGCGGAAAAAGTCTTATGATTGTAACTTCCTTATATTTAGAACTAATGATATCCACTTAGTAACGTCTATTATAAGCAATTGCACATTTTTATATTTCAGGTTTCTATTTGGTGGCACTTAGAACAAAAGGCTAAACTCATTAGTTAGAGCAATGGTGGATTGGGTCCCATTAATATTATCACACTTTGCAGAGCTTGCGAGAATTTTATTTGTGGGCTTAAACCCCAACTTTCATTCTAATTAATAAAATATAAAAAAGAACCTAAACTCACTATTCAAGTAAATGTTCACAATGATTGGAGTGAGTATTAAGGCTAAGATCAACAGAAATTACTGATTCTAGCTTCATCAACTTTTATACCAAAATTTTGATGAAGGAAAAAGCATCCAAATCATGCAATTATTAGTTTGAACTCATGCACACCACAATAAAAAAGAAAATTACAATCAAAGATCAGATATATCCAAATAAATACCATTACTTAAAGAAAAAAATATTAAATTGGATAAGCTAACGATTGTTAGTGATATCAACTTAACCTAGCTCCAAAGTTCAAACCAAAGAGAAGACATTAAGCATGGAGTGATATTGATAAATTGAACCAATTTCCTCCGTGGTAGCAACTATAATGATCAATATACCCATTTATTAGTAGACCAATAAAGCGCAATAACAAAGCCCCTTTGTTTTGTATTCCAATATATTTACAAAGAATTCTCTCCCCTAACATGAAAATTTTGGAACTAATGAAAAAAAAAGTGGAGAGTGAGTTGAGATTATTCCCTATATCTAAGAAACCAAAGGAAAAGAATCCCTCTATGATGCATTTCATGAAAGCTAATAAAGCTTAGTAAAAATTAAAGAATTTTCCTAATGATTCCATAATATGTAAAGAAATGCAAGTAGAATATAAATCCTCTACTCTTTTATTTAATATAAATTCATTGAAAATTAGTGAGCCTTATTACTCTACAGGAACACTATCTATACTTTTTAGTGTTAAACTCGATACAATTAAAATCTTCGTATATCATCCAGGAAGAAAAATAATTTGTCACATGATATGTCATTCTACAAGTGTTTTTGCTGGCTTCAGAGTTAGGAGCATAGACAATGATAGTAAAAAATAAAGCATTATCAAGAATAGTCAATTTACTATGGATAAAAAGTTATATGAATAATAGTTTAAAGTCTTTCTCTGAGGAAGTTCTATTTTGTTCATATTCTTCTGAGGGAATGGACATTAAAGTTATTGCATAGTTTCTCATTAATAAAGATGTTTCATATTTTAGCATAAAATAATATGCTAGATGATGGTCGATAATTTAGCTTCTAAAAAAATAACAAAGAAAATGCTAGAGGAGGAAACTGATCTTTTAATCTTATAAAAGCGTAAGTTCTTGTAAACACTATGAATATTCCAACATAACATTTCTTAAGTATTCATAAATAAAATAAGAAGAAAGTAGCAAAGGAAACATTACTTTCCCATAGTGATGCATCCACATCGTCTATTCTAGATTACCACAACATTTTAGTTAAAGTACCAAAAATTCTTCATAGCTCTCTATATTTGGCTAGGAATCCTCCACTAACATTTTAGGATTGCCACCGCCTAGTGAAGGAAAATTATTCAAGCTAATATTTTGACTTCCTTGAAGTTGTACTTACACAGACCCTTAGTTTAAACATAGACAAATGTGGCAAATGTATTCATTGTACACACAAATGTGGCCTTATCCTAGTAAGATTATTTCTCTTAAAGAATTGTCTTATTGAAATAATAACATTGTGGAATTTTAGAATATAGTAAAATTATAAGAAATGTGATCTTATTTTATAGTAGAATCATTAGTTAACTTAGATGATGAAGAGATTATTAGAATGAGTTAATAACCTCCAACTAACAATTATATTTATAAATTATTTTTTCATCATGTAAGAGTTTGAGAAAATATTATTTACTAATGTTACAATATTATATTAGAGATTTTTGCTATCTAAGTTAATTAGGGGCTTAGTTAGCCCCAATCATTAGGATAGATAATTAAAATTAGAAAATAATAGATATCACATGATTTACAATAATTTGATAATTCTTGAAACACTGCAACACATTGAGAACAAAACCTTGGATTTATTTCATTGAACATTATGCTTAATAATAATAAACATTTAACATATACTTTAAAGAGGTTTCATTTTGGTGGAATTTAGTACAACTGTTATTAAGTCTGGGTAAGCTATTGGAGTATCCAGAAACCACACAATTCCATTGAAGGGGAATGTGTGTGTTTGCAATTAATCTCACTTTCAGATATGTTGAGTAGATATACTCAACTCCTTGCTTGTTCAACTCCCACAAAATAAAATACAAGATAAATAATAATATTTACAATTTACAATATTTTATGATTGTATTTTTCAATAAATTCAGTCCTTGATATTGAGATTGTTTATTTGCTTACTTTGTTGCAACACTTTACTTGACAACTTTGTATACTTACAGTGTAGCCTTACTATTTTCATATTTTTCTATACTATCTTTTACTATTACTTAGCATTTGCTTATTTGGACATATTCCTGCTCCCCTTACTTATTTAAGTACTTTATGCCTTATTGCATATTTGATGCAGGATTGAATAGTTTAAAATATTGAGCAAAATTACTTGCATTCTTTACAGTATTTGACACTATTTTTCACTTCTGTTCAGTTTTTTGCATTTTTGCTCTGCTTAAATAAATTGTAAATGGCTAATGTGATATTCGCTTAACAATGTATTTAGTTTACCCTTAAATTGTACTTAGACTTCTTAAATGTTTAACCACTTGTTTCTTTTTATTGGTTGTGTCATACCGTATTATAAACCAAATATGATAAGCTTAAGAGCTTGTTATGGACCTTAGACTCGAGGTGGATCATGTCCAGTTATTGTAGTTCGTGCACTATTCCTAGCTCCAGTCTTTTATAGCTTTCATTTTAGAGGATATACATCATTCATTAAAAGATTGTATAAATATTATTAAATATTGTATGTTACTTTACAAATCTGTGATACATTTATTCTTCAATTATATGAATGGCTAAAATTGTATGAATGTTTATTTTCATTGGTTATGCATCTGGTTTTTCCTCTTTAGAGATCATAACTCCCCGTAGTATTTAATAATGGGTTTAGTTTTACTAATACAGCATTAAGTATTATAGTAACACTCGTTATTGGGTTAGATTACTTAATCTAATAATGGGGCATTACATTATATTTGGTGGAACCTAAATATCAACATGAGGAGGTGAACCCAGACGGGGTGCACCCAAACATGCACATAACAGAGTGGGATTGAGGGGGAGCCTATAACAACCCATGATTGTTACTATAGCCAATTAGAACTCAACCAAATCCTGATTTTGATTCTATCACTTTTAGTAAGTCATTAGGATCTCACCCTGAAGTTTTGGTCCAAACCAAGCGTTGAATGAATCAAACCCTGATTCTTCTTCCCAACATGGACCGTGGGGTTGCTTATAGGGCTCGTCGTTTAGGGCTCTCCTGACGACGAGGTGGCTCGACCCACACACCGATGGAAAGAGCTCGACGAGCTCTTCATAATGGAGGAGGCATCTGAGCCTGAGATGTCCAGAGGCCGCGGCAAGTACAAACCCTAGGTGCCGACTGTCGGGTCAGGACAAGATGCGAAGACATTACTGTGGATCACTATGGATCCACAGTCAAATTCGTTCGATCGAGTTTGATCAAACTCGATCAGCAATTAATCTAAAGTGTGAAATAAGGAATTGAATCACTGCGATAATGAAAGCGTAAGGAAATGAGTAGGTTTAGGGGTACCTTAAACGGATAGTTGATAGTACAAGTAGAAGAAGGGGATTCTGAACGCCTGGATAACTCACGGCTTGCGAATAAGAGCCCTAGACAACTACTGGGAGAGTAACATGAGCTCCGCAGAGGCAACGAGGCCGCTGCACGCGGCAGTTGGCCGCGAGCCACGGTAGCGCGACACTTGTATATCACGATGGATATGATGGTCTCCGGGCCGTCCGATCGAATGGCCCGATTGATCGACTTAGGTTGAGCCGATCCTCGATATCGGGCGCAACCCGTTAAGAGGAGAAGGACATCCTACCCTCTAATGAACTGCGAATCCCACATGCTGGTTGAGTTATTTAAAAATTAATTAATAATTTAATTAATTTAATCGAATATTGTATTTATAATTAGACTTATTAAACGTGTTCAAAAAAATTTCAATAATTCAACCCTAGCTAATTGAGGGGTGAGAATGCAACAACTAAGTCAGATTTCAATTTTGACGAGTATTAAATTTCTTATTTTTCGGAGAATTTTAAATATATTAAAATATTTGACAAAAATCCAACAACTTCCAAATGCCTCCAAAATTTAACTCCAAGCTAATTTAGGGGCAATGAGCACAATGATGAAGTTCAATTTTTGTTTTAAGGTTAATTTAGTTAGATCCATCTCCAGGGTTCCTGAAATCCCAAAATCAGAGTTTGATCCATTTGACCCTTGATTTGAACTAAAACTTCAGGATGTGGTCCTAATGACTATTTAAGAGTGTCAGGATCAGAATTAAGACTTGGTTTAGTCCTAATTGGCCAGGGTAGCAACTTTGTTACGTTATATTAGTACTCAGGTCTTTTTTTTTTTGGGTTGTCTCAGTAGTAGTTCAGCTTATTTTACTCGGCAAATATTCGGGGAGGTTCAGCAGTCATTTCTGAGTAACGCACCGTTCTGCCACCAATTGTTAACTCTTTTGCGCGCGGCGACGAGACGGAGCGTTACATCTAACCCTGAAAAGAGGAAGATTGCACAGGTTTGGAGATCACACAAATCCTAACATCCTTCTCTCTATGCCCTTCCATTAGTTCTTTAACTAAATTTTTGAACATACGATAGCTCTCATTGCAGATCACTACCTCAGCCACCGAGCCAATGCTTCAGCCCTAGCACAGTCATAACACTCTATGGCCACCACTGCTTCAGCTTTAGCACAGCCATAACACTCTATGGCCACCACCGCAACACACAGTTGTGACCATCATCGCAGCACACCGTTGCGGCCATTAATGCAGCCCCATTGTAGTCATCTGTTGTAGCACGCTGTTACAGTCATTCTGTGCAAATCTACGATGAAAATCTCCATCAACAGCTTCTGGTGGAGCCCCCGCTGCAGCCTCCCACAGCTGCCCTTGGCTACGACCCCCGCTGTTTCCTTTTGTTGTAGCCTCAGCCTTAGGGTTGTCTCCTTCTTTTCTTTTGCACTCATAAAGCTTGCTTATGCATTCACACAGCCCCCCCCACATATTTATGCTTTTATATAGGGTCAAGCCGAATCCTATTTTGCATTAAATATGCCTTGGAGCCCAAGGGACAAGTTATTTGTTGTTTGAGTCCGCCACGGGTGCCCCAGGTTTGAACCAAGGGCACCACAGCGCGCTTGGGTGCTATGACGCGCCGTAACGCCTGACACTCTGGTTCTGGGGCTGCAGGGCACGCCAGAACGTCCGAATTGCCCCTGAATTATCTCGGAACACTGCGCCTTTTCCTGGAACCTTCCGGAATGCCACAGGAACTCCGTTTGCACCTTCCAGTTGGTGCCACTGCAGTGCGCTCTGAGTAGCTGCAAAGTTGAGAGGTAGTTTGCATAATGGTTACATAGATGTTGTGAAAGCTTTTGGAAACCGATCCAAGCAATGAAAAATGCGTACATCAAACCAAGCATCACAGACACGGTCATGGCTGTAGGGTGGCTGCAAAATGGCGACTGTGAGGCGATGGCGATGTGACTCTCAAGGTTGCTACAAGTGTAGCTACGTTATTTTTTATGAATGTAAGGTTATATGTAAAACCTTTTATCTTTTCTTCTTCCTTGATGTGGCACCCTAATTTTCTCCCAAATTTAAAGTTTTTCATGTGATCAAGTGGTTGTTTTTGCTATTGTATACTGCTCTCTTATTACCGTGAAATAACTATACTACGGTGCCCTGCCCGCATGCATGATTTCACAACGCACGCATGCGCTCTTATCCAGTGATGCTAAATGCTCGATACTCTTATTTACTTGCGCATCTATCAAGAGCTCAGTTCCTTTTTATCCCTGCAGGAAATTTTTGTTCATCTGATGCTTGGAGCTCTTAGAGCTCCTATTTTTGTCCTTGCTGCATTTACTTTTTATACATTCATAGTTGTTTTTCTCTTTGTTCTGTTTGGTGTCTAATATGCCAATGGCGATCTGTCCTTTTATGCATCTCTTTAACTGCTGGATTATTTCTCACAAATTATATCCCGAAAGCTATCAGTCAACGCAACCGAATTGAAGGCCTATTTTTCCCTCTTCATGAAAATAAGAAAAGAAAATGCAATTAGGGCACAGATTTTAGGATAGGGTTATGCTGAGCTTTCCAAATTTGGCAATAGCCTGAGTAAAAGTGGGACCCAACCCCTTCCATCAGCCATGAGCTAAGCCACAGTGCCTACGTATGTACTTTGATTTATTTTATTTTATTTGAGAGTTAGGGCCTAAAAATTAATTAAAAAAAGAAGCATGCACAGTGTACAAGGTGAACTTTATAGCTTAAAAGAAACAAATGACATTAAGATAAGGAGATAGCTCTAAACAAGCAGCAAGCATTCTGAAGCAGACAGCTGAAAAAACAGAAGAAAATTCCAGAGTCGGCCATTAAACAACGGAAGGGACCTCAAGTTCATAATGTAAGTTACGTGGAACTTGCCATCATGCATGCACTTCTTCTCTTAATCCATCTGATTTTGGATGAGTAGGGAAGAAAAAGAGAAAAAATGGCAGCTTTGCCATGCATTAGACAGCAGTAAGTTTCCTCTAGAGTATGTTTATGGCCAAGAATATTATGTTTAAGCAAAATAAAAATAAGGTTCCATTAATTAAATAAATGTCACATTACAATAATTCAAAATAAAGGAAACATATCGAGCTAACATTATTCTTTATTACAACTGTAAATAAAAATTATGAGATGAGATAAAAAAGTTCTGCAAGAGTGTCTAACTCAAAAGCAGCAAACCGCCTAACAACAAGGCAGGAATGGCTCACTGTGCAAGCAAATCCATATAATAGGCTTGAAGAACACACCATTAGCTAGAAAATGCTGCAAATTAAGCACAAAATCAACCATTCTTTGTTAGAAAAAAATCACAGAGAAGAATAGAGGGAGAAGAAGGCAAAGTGGGATAGATTTTATTCAAACTCAATTCTTGATTATTACAAATATTAGAAAATATCTCTATTTATAAGAGTCAATATAGAATTCTAGATACATGAAATATTAATAAATTCTTAGAATCCCTAAATACTCTCTTCTTAAAAACTCTAGATACAATTCTTTTGATTTTTTTTTCTAACACCTATTGAGAGAAAAAAACAAATATTCTATATACAAAATATTTTTAGGTGATTCCAAAACTAAATTTAATTTGATTTTCAACACCCTTTATTAAATTTGGTTTAGTAATTCTAAATGCTCATCCAGTAGCTTGGTAAGAGGATATATGCAAGTTGGTCTGAGACTTTACATACTCCACTTGTACCCTCTTTCTTCACTGATGTCAATATGCTTGCTTTTATTATTAAACATTGGATTTTTAGCTAGCGATATTACAAAGTTAACATAAACTTTGGTTGCTTCTTATTGTGGCAAGTTTAGCTCTTCAACAAATTTCAAAGCCATATTTTATGGCAAATGCATGAAGAAATAGTAACAATTAGTTGTTTATTTGACATCCAAGCCAAAACAGTATTTCCCATGAAATACAGAAACTGGGTAACATTCTTTCTACCATCTATGTCTCATGCACAATCATTTTCGCTAGATCCTACATGATTTAAGTTGTCCATTTGAATTTCTAAAGAATCTTTTTGTCATTCTCTTCTTATGAGATATATACGCCTTTGTTCTTAACTTTTATGGTAGTTCATATATAAGACACTCAATAATTTTTTGCTCACACAAACCATCACTTAATGTATTTAATTAGTAAACCATAGATAAATCAAGCTTGACACCTTATGATAAGCTTAGTGCAATGATATAGCCATTAATCACTTAAGCACACCCTTTAGTTGCATGGTAAGCATTAAACTTGACTAGTATTCAATATCATTCCATACACTTTCCATAATTTTAATATTATTTTTAAAACACATAGCTCATCAATTGTATAGCACTTAACTGTTTAGTTGTATTAATTAATAGCTTATTTAAGCATGTAATACCTTACTTAAACTCAATTCAAGCTCTTAATGCCTCAGCAGTCATATGTGCAAGTTAAGCCATACCTTACTGTTGGACCTCTTTATCCTCCTAACTATCACACTTGATGTTAAGAGCTTCACCACTAATCATGAATGTTAATTATATGTTTAATCATATTTTTATCCTATTAAAAATACACAAATAAACCTATGAAAACTAAAAAGAACACCTCACTTCATTAGTAGCTTGGCACATGCGTGATGAATTAAGGAACTCAGCATTTATTATTATATAAACTTGGTCATTAAACATCACTTCAATGTAAGCTAAGCACATGTGAACCCAATGAAAGCTCATGCATAAAAAACCACATAATCTAGAAGAATAAAGCTTGATTAAGGGAAAGGCAGTAATGAACCTAAATAGATTAAGCTAATGTGTAAAGAAACTATCTATGGAACACAAAGTGTTGCTAATCTAACTCGTGTTTAATGTACGTACTTGTAAGATATCTTGGTGCTGCTTTTACTTTACAAGAAAGTTGGTATGTGGATATTTAAAATTTATAATTAAACATATTGCTCCACTCGCTATTGCTACCATAAAATTTTTTTGTGTACTTGTACCTACCATAGTTATTATTTTAGTAGCATTTGTGCATTTCTTACTTGTGCATACTATTTTTTTTGGCATACAATACAACATCCTAGATACATGAAAATTGGTTAAAATTCCACTATCATGAGTTTTAATACACACATAATTGGCGACTTGGGACGTGAATTAACTTGAAGCATCACAAGCAAAAGTAGGTTGTGAAATCACATTCATTTCAATTTGATCATTTGGAAAAATTGGCATTTAAATATACAACTTTCCTTAAATTTGCATGCTAAAAAATGTTGCTTAATCTTCTCATCCACAATTAAATTAGTAGTATTATATTTTATCTCCTTAAAAACTTAATTTCTAATCACTATAATATCTAGGTACTTAGATTACTCTAATAGAATTCAATTCTCTAACATGTTTCATGTGAAACCAAAGAACTTAGGAGCTAATCGAACCCAGTAAAGTGCAAGGTTGGTGAATCTACAGTGCAAGAACTGTTGTTGCCTCTTTAATAATTATATAGTCTTACTTCTTTTTAATTCAAAGATTGTAATATTAAACTTGTGGATCCGATTATGAATGTCATAAAATATCTAATTTTATTGCATTGGAATGCAAATTTAGCAATTCCTTATTCTACTTTACTTAAACACCTTAATACGATCATGCGATTGTTACAGAAATTCATTCAAACGCTTTGACCAAATTATCTAGTTTAAATACCTTTGATTTGATTATAAATAGTATGTTAAATTGAGAACTTTATCTTAAATCAATAAATTTATGCATTTGATATGCATGTGATGGAATATATATATATATATATTTACATGGTCCAAAAAAGTTAATTGAATATAACATGCGCTTATATATCTTTTAACAAGTCATTGGATTTAAAAGCTATGTTCCGCATATGAAGATTCTTTTATGCATATGCACAACTACTATAGGCCATGGCATTGCCCTACAAGTTGGAGGGAAATAGATTTGTGTCGCTACTTGAGGGGTCAGTACATACAAAATTTATTGTTTTTGGAATCATGTATGCAAGCAACATGCTTGAATATCTTCATAACCCTAATTTTACGATGAGAAAGCTCATTTAATTAAGACATAAATTTTGACATAATATTCAATGGACATTCTTATTGTTACTTGTACATTTCTTCAACAAAATTTTTTATGAATATGACGTATTTATATACTGGCAGGCTTATAAAAGCTGCAATCTTTATTTAAACATATTGATATTTTCCTCTCATCTTCTTATAATATCTATATATATATATATATATATATATATATATATATATATATATATATATACTTAGTTCATTACGAACTGAATTCAAATCTTAACATATTTCATTGTGCTTGTTTCAAAATTTTAGGTTGGGAACTGTTGGAAGAGTGTAGTTATTGTGGCATAAAGAGGCATGATGATTGTAAAATTTTTTATTAAATGTATTAAAGATACATAGTTTTTGTATGATTTCGTAATATATGAGCAAAAGGGCATTGTTAAATGTCTTGTAAGTAATTGTTCTGGTTTTATTTTAATTTGGCAATAACAGATGTAATTTACATTGATATTTTAAGGCTTAGAATTGCTCGACATTTTGAGGGATGAGAAGACATGCGGAGAGGTCGAAGAACATGATTTAATTATTTATTGAGCCATTTAGAACTAGCAACATGATTATATCTCCTCACAATATTATATATATATATATATATATATATATATATATATATATATATATATATATATATATATATATATATAATGTCCAATAAAAAAATCAAGTTAAATAAGAACATTATCAAGTTAAATAAGAACATTTAACTAAGTTTGAATTTTCTCATGCATTTAGTGTTGCAATTATACCTTGCACAAGTTAATATTTAATGTTGCAATTCTTAAATTTAAACATGTGCTCTTTCATTTATTGTCATTCCAGTGCATTTATCACATCAAATTTTATTTTCAATGAAATTTTCATTAAATTATTCACATGTTATTATGTATTCATTGATCTCTTCAAATTTGTTCATAATCTTTTCATGTGCTTAGTTTATAATTAATGATATTTGAACTATGATACATTTAACATGCAATACTCAGAAGCTTTTGATCATACTTTATTTTACTGTAATTACTCTCTTTGGAACAAAATTAAGCATAAGCTCCCAATTTTTCCGAAAAGATGATTCTTGAAAATAAAAAATAAAATTGAATTTTAAATATCAACTGGGTCCCATTTTTAGTTCGTTTGTCTCTGCCTCTATTGTGTATGGAAATGATTGGATTGAAGCTGAAATTTGAAAGTGCTATAGATCAATAGGAGGCAAATCTGATGCAGAACTGCCCATCAAGAGGACAAGCTGTTCTTTGAGTCAGCACTTCATGGCTGCACTGGTTTACGTTGAGCATTTGGGCACCCTATACCTCAAGGGCCAAATACCTCAATTGCTGCTGCTTTGGTCTTTCCCACGAGTTTTGTAATGGCTGCTGATGCAAGGAAAAGGGCTCATAATCTTAATTCCTTTTCTCTATAAGTAGCCAAACTTCTACTTTCCTCCCCTTGTCTACGAGCGATTCTTACCGAACCACAAAAATAATGCACATTTACCCTTGTTTTCTTCTGCAACAATAATCTCAATCTTCTGTCCGGAGCTTTTGCCCTTACTTTGTGTTTGCCTGTTATTTTTTGTCATCTCAACAGCAAGGGGGTACGAGTTTCCTCCTATTTGGTTTACTTGAAAAATAATATGGAATATTAATGAGATTCTTCACAAGACTGATGACTGGTGCTGTGTTTCTTTATATTATAACTGAGGAATTCCCTTTGCCCGCATTATACAAAAAAAGACAACATTTTCTATAAATTTTAACCATTCATCATCTCGTGCTTTTCATCCTCTGCAAAACAAAGCAAAGATCCTCCTCCTCTCTAAATATCAACTAAACTTGGAAGCCTAATCTACTAAACCTTCTCTAACAACTACTGAATCTTAACCACTAAAGCTTGACAAGAAAACCATTTGACACAATAAATGGAAACATCTTTTCCCCACATAGTACAAAAGCAGAACTGCCAAAATTTGAACCATCTGGTAAAAAATAAAACACAGAACACAACCAATTGCCTACTTTCTCTTTTTCACCTTCTTTTCTTTCTTCATGGCAGCATCTTTGGCAAAAAGATAAAGCTTCAGGCATCATTCCATGCAGCATAAACTGTGGAATTCCTCGGCAGATTCGGTGCCTCCGGACCCCACGAGACCAGCTGAGTCGTGGGGCCGGCGAACCTCATGCCTTGCTCTTCTGAGCTCCAACTCTCCGCTCCGAACATGCCCTGAAAATTCGGCAGGTACGCGCCGCCCTGGTCGTGGTGATGCTTGCCGGCGGCCGACGCCGATTTGTGATTGAGCGGTTCCGCGCTTTCGAATGTCTGCGGCGGCGGCGGGGACTGGTAGAGCCCCATTCCCCACTCTGACGACGCGTTGTTGCTTTCTTCGTTCGGGTTCTGCCCCTCTGCCAACGCTCCGCAGTCGAAAATTTCAGCAGCTCCGTTCCTCCGAGCGTGCTCGCCAGACAGAAGCGTGCCACTCGACATTATCTTCCCGACGTCGTACCTCGACATGTTGAAGTTCGTGACGGCGTTCGTGCCTCGGAATTTGATCGCGGCAATGTCGTAGGCTTCGGCGGCCTCTTCCTGCGTGCCTGGGTTTGTGATTTGCTATGAGTTTTAGTAAGAGCTTAGGGGGTTAGTCAAAGTAAGGGCTTTTGGGGACAGTGGGGAATCAGCCTTGTGAAAAGGGATTGGCGGCATTGTTGAGAGAAAAAAATGAAGGAACTAGTGATTCAAATGTGCATTATTCTATTAGTACTCGAGTTTTTCTACGAATACTAAAATATAAAAAGAGGTCAGGTTTGATGATCTGAAAATTTCTATATGTAAAAATAAGATTGTTGTATTGACTTAGCTTATATATAAACATGCCTAATTTTATCAAGTGTTTTATTTATATGTTGGAATACTCAGCATTTCGATAATCTAAATGGTTTTTTGGATGAAAAATTTAAGAAACATGTAATCAAGAAATACGCCAAAGGTTCGAGGTAAAGGTCTTTGTTTCCGAACAATGAGATTGGTGGAGGAACTTTGTTTGCGTCTATGAGTATACATTCCTTGTGATTTTTATAAATGTTTAAATTTCATCAAACATTTTAGTTTATTTGTTGGAGCATTTAACATTTCTATATTCGAAATATTTTTTTATAAAAAATATAAACGGCTGAGAAAATTTAAGAAATAAGCCAAACTTAATGAGGTTGGTGGGATGCATTTTGTTTATAGGTTACGAGTATATATATTCCTTAAGAGCTTTTTTTAACAAATGTGTAAGCTTTTATCAATTTTTTAGTTTAATTGAAAGGATATTTAGCATAAATCTCTATTCTAAATGCTCTTTTTTCGGATGAAAGATATAAATGGAATGAACAATTTAAGAAATATGGATCCAAGGAACAAACCAAAGGTTCCGAGGTAAAGATCCTTGTTTCCAGAGACTCTTCCGATGCGAGCTTGCCATCTTCCATGCTGATGATGTCTGAAAGAGGGAATGAAGATTGCTTCAAACAAGTGATTTTATGTGAATAATATGCTTCAAACAAGTAGTGATTTTATGTGAATTATAAAGGGTGCCAGACAATATGAAAAACCTTGTTACTCCGCGATAAACAGAGGCCCCTCTTGAAAATCCACTGCTTTTTCTGCATGCATTGGAAATGGTTAGAGAAATTGAACGAGTATAATGATAATGAACATAGATAGATATATATGATTCTGTGACATATATAATATGTAAAGTTGGAACACCTTCTCAAGTGTGCAACATACTCCTGCCTTGTCATATTCTTCATTTGCACAAGTTCCACCTGGTAATCCTCCAGCTGCATGAATCAAATGATAAAATATAGATTGCAAAATATTAAAGGAACTAATCATCATACTTGAACAAGCAGAAAAATTATCTTACAGGAAAATTGATGTGAGTAGCAGGTCCCCAATACTTCAATGCAGCCAAGTCATAGGCTCTTGCTGCCTTCTCTTCCATATCATAACCACCTAATGTTTAAACAAGCAAAAACTGTTGAGCTCACTGAGAAGAGGGTTTCATGAACAAATTATGCCAATCTTAAATAGAAAAGCAAAAATCATATTTTTTTGGTAAAGGAAGAGAAACCTCACCCAAATAAACTATTGTTGAATTTTGTATTTTTTTTTTTTTTTGGTTTTGTTCCATGGCAGCATCCCAAGGGAGAGAACATGACAAAATACAAATGTTAGATAAAATGTTGCTGAACTTTACATTACACTTGGAAGGAAAAAATACACCATACATGAGTTTTCCTATACTAACCTTGCCTTCCTTTCCTTGTTTGCCCTTCCTTCTTGCAGCTGTTATCCCAAAGATGAGCTTCATATCTCCCTGTCCATCTATGCCTGTCTCAGCAGATAACAAATTAAATAATGTAATTGCAAGTAAGAAGAACAGAGAGAGAATGCATTCTTCAAAAAATACCTTGTAACTCCTCTGTACTGTGATGTTCTCTGGCCAAATGTATCAATGGACTTCCTGTGAAGCGGTTGCTTCTCACCTCCCTTTCCATTTGCCCTCTTCTTTGAATGTTCCAAAGCCAAAGGCGGTTCATTTTCTGAAGTAGAGGCACTGATGTGATTCTGTGGAGCAGTTACGCAGCTAGATTGAGATCCAGGGCTCATGGATAAGCTCAAGGACTTGAGATCTCCGTGCCTCAATAAGCCCAGAGAGCTGAAACCCGCCTCTCCCTCATTGCCCTGAAATCTGCAATCAGTCGAAATTTGCTCTCCGACCAATGGAGAGCCTTCGTACATATCATGGAAGTAGTTTTGGTGCCTGAAAGTTTGCTGAAAGAGCTCAAGAGAAGAGGAATGGCTTCCATTGCTCTCATTCTCAATATTTTGTCCATAACACATGTTGCTACTGTCCAAGCTTAAAGACATTGCTTCCTGATGGGTCCCCATGTTTGGACCACTGCCGAGAAAATCTTCGAGTTTTGGAGATGGAGATGGAACCATTCCTTCACCAAAATGAGTAAAAAGAGGAGGAAAAGAACAAGGCAAATTTAGAAATGAAGAAAAAGTAGAAGAAAACATAGGCAAAGATGATTTTCTTAAAACAAAAAAAAAAAAAAAACCTTCTTGCGATCTTCTGAATGCTTCCATGATGCAGAGAGAGCCGTCGGACTTGACTGGTATGACCGATGAGAGTTGAGGGTAAAACCCTCCGTTTTCCCCCTCAACTCCATAGCAAATGCCTGAGCTGCTGATATGAGGAAAAGCAAGAAACAGGTTTGCTGGAACAAAAGGGGAAGCGGAAGCAGAGGAAGATTGATGAAGGGATTGAGGGTGCGTGTTCTTAAGGGGATCTGAAGCAACTTCCATTCCTAATTGAGGGGAGAGAGAGAAGCCCAACCAGTTGCTATTGTTCATGGACTTCATCTTCCTCACACAGAAATCTTCTCCATATCTTTATTCATATGCTCTGTTTTATGGGGAATGAAGAGACCTCTCTCAAAAAAGGCTTTTCTTTCATCATCTATCTGGATATGGATTGATGCATTGATGCTACTGCTGCTGTGCTGTGTGCTGTGTCACTCCTGAAATCCTTAGGGATCTGTGTTTGGGAAAAGAAAGACCAAAACTTTGCCTTTTCCCCTTCTTTCCTTCCTTATCCCTCCTCCTGCCCTTTTATTAAGGATTTTGAAATCTATGATAAACCTCTAATGAGCAATGAGATCAAGACAAGCCTGCTGCCACGACGAGAGGCGCTGAGACAGCGAGACTTTACTTCCGCAGAATTCTTTCCTGATTTATTTAGTCCTCAAAATCAGTTGATTTTGTTTTGGATTTGGTTAGAGAGTGTTGACTGCTTAAGTAGGCATACTAAGCGCGATCACTGGCGCTGCTTAAATCCTCTTCTTGCTTTGCTACTAATTTCTTTAAAAATTTCAATTTATTAGGATATCTATCTATCAATTTATTTAATGAAGTGACAGCAGAGTCAAATCCTTTTTCTTGCAAAATTTTGCACAGCATTAAATGATTAAAAAAAAATCTGTATAAGTGATGAGGCTGGTTTGCTCCTTAGTTTGCTGGGGTTATCTCCTTTTTTTTTTTTTTTTCTGTTTTTATGGCTTCGTTGTGTTTTGTAAAGTTGAGTTGGTATGTTACGATGGGCTATGATTATGCTGTTTTAGTTCATTTATTAAGATTCAGTAATTATTATCTCATATATGCCATCACAGATTTACTTCATTTTTATAGCTCATATAATTTAAGATATTAATTTAGAAGAACCTCCTAAACTACTCCAAAAAAAGAAAAATTATATCAGCAACTCAATTTTTTTTAATATTTTTTTAATTCATTAGGGCTATCAGTTTATCTAAATAAGTTTAATCTGATCTTGCTCTTTCGACTAAGGATAAAAAGACTATATCTCAGCGAATATTATTACTATTAATATTAGTTAGTAGTTAGTTTCATTTCTATGTATTCGTCAGTATATTTAGAATATTTTAGCAGAGCTCCTCAATTTGAGTGGATTTTATATGAAGAGAGGCTCGGAAGAATGAATTATATTCAAAACTGCGAAATATGCAGAATTAAATATCAGTAAATTAATATGATAATGGTGAATCTTGATGGGTTTTAGAGGGACGGTGGAGATGAGTTTGCATAGGATGGATGGTTCGGATTGATTGAAGTTGTTTAGATGTAGTTGGTATCAGTGTGTTTATTAGTGCACCTATTATCCTCTAAGTTGATGAGAGCAAGTCTGGCCATGGGCTTATGTCATAGTAGGCGGAATTGTTAAGATGGCAAAGCTTTGGAGAGAAAGTCCATCGGCCATTCTTTACCTCTAATATGCGATACATGTGTCTCCTTGTGTTTCACTCACTCCCGAATGAAGTGCCACTTGACTTTGAGATGTTTCGTTTTTGCGATGGGGTTTTTTGACTAGAACATTGAAAAATAGGTTGTCGCAATTAATAGTTGTTGGAAACTTGAGCTAGATTTGAAGTCTGGAACTAATTGTTGAAGCAAATGATTTATGTGGTTGGTTTAATTAGTGCTCGACATTCTGCTTCGGTGGAGCAACAGAGGACTGTGGATTCTTTTCTCGCACTCCAAGGGCTAAGTGTGTTGCCAAGGAAAATGCAGTTGCTTATGGCGGATTTTTTGTCAAATGTATCCCCAACCAAGACGGATTTCGAGTATGCACACTGTACTACCGAGCCCTTTCACTCGCCTTGTTCTAAAGAGCTAACCAAGGAGGTGTTGTGAAATTGGTGTTTGTCAATAAACTCACCAAGCCATTTCTTTCCTTTCAATTTTCTAATTTGATTCAATAAAAAGGGTTAGTCAAGCTCCATTCTTTAATGATCCTTTATCTACCCGAGACACTGAATGATAACTATAAGGCAAAAAGATGGCATACTTACATCTTGACTTTGATCAAATTGTTCAGCAAAACCTGGGAACCATCTTAAATATGAGTACTGTGGTACATCCTCAGATTGATGATTACGTTGAATGAGTAAATCAAATTCTAAATATTTTCTTACATCTCTGTGTTATAGATTTCAATGAAGTAAGGGAAGATCATTAAGTGTTAGTGGAGAGTTCGCCTATATTATTAGTTATCAGTTTAGTTTTGGTATGACTCCTTCTGAGACTCTTTCGGAAGGAGATGTACAATTCCAATTGCTTAGACTGATGTAGAAGACTCTCAACTTTCTAATTCCAAGTTTATAAAAGAGATCCTTAAGAAAATTCTTCTGATCAAGAGTGGTTTAGTTGGCAACGTATGATGAATAAAGAAAAAAGTATGACGCTTGCCACAAACTCTTGAAGTTTCTAATCAGATAGATTCAATTCTTTCATTTTTATTATCAATTCTCCAAACTTCTTTTTTTTCATTTTCTGTTCCATATCCTTAATTATTGTGTGTCGTGGGCGACACTCTTTTTAAGGGGGGAGTCTGTAACAGCCCAGAGGTTGTTACCTGTCAATTAGTGATCTAATTGACTCAAAATCTATTTCATTACTGTCATATTAGAGTTAGAAGTCTCCACTTAAAATTTTGTGCGATTTGGAGACCGTTTGGTAATTTCCAACGTTTTCTGATTTTTAGATAATTCTGAAGATACCTAAATTATTTATATTTCAGAATAAAAAACGGAGTCTGCCATTGAACTCAGTAACTTCAAATTAGCTAAGAGTGTTATTTTAAGAATTTTTGGAAATCGCTGATTTTCCCGAATTTTCTGCTGAATTTCGATCGATCAAAAATTTTCGTTAAATTAGGATTCCAATTTAAGTCAAATAAAAATGTAATAAAAATATTTTCTTATAATGCCTTTTGAAAGGATCCTACTGCAAAAATTTGAGCGTGCTTGAGATCCCGGATGGTCCTGAATATATTCATAAAATTTAAACTTCAAAAACTAATAATATGAAAAATATAAATTGGAATTTGAAAATTTTTATATATCTAAGTTAAGTATCATATGAGGATGCTATATTTCAAGTTTCGTTAATTTTCAAGTTTCCAATTTATCATAATTAATTTTCTAAGTTTTTCACTTAAAAATTATTTTAAAATAAAGTACTTATCCAAATTTAATAATTTTTAGGCGCGTGCGTTCGTCTCATCGAGACAGTTATTTTGATACTAAGTTTGTAATTTTTAAAGCTCAAATGACTCCAAATCTTGGCTCAGAAATTCTAGCCGTTTATTTTAATCTAACGGCTGATATAAAATCCTAGATTTACTTATATAACCTTATTCATCCTTATTTTTTTTAACCTAAGTTATCTAAACAGCCGAAATTTCCTTCTCTAACCTAATCCTTCGGCCGACATCTATATCCTCCATTCGCACGCCTCCTCCTCATCCCGAGAACCTCTCTCATTCTTATCCTCCTCGAGACGCCTTCTCCCTAAGCATGCTCGGCTCCATCCTTGTCCTGCGAGCGATCGAGAGGTGAGTCGATGACACATGGCTCGAGCCTCTCTCGCCCTTATCTTCTCATGCGAGGGATGGGGAAATAAATTCCTGCGAGGATAAAAAGGTCAGAGGCGACTCGAAGCTAAGGGAGGAGACCTTCAAACCCTAGCCGAGCCCTTTCACTCGCCGAGAACCTTCAAAGCCAACGCCTCTCCATCTGGCCGAACCCTCCCCATCTCGTCAAACGCCTCTTCTAGTCACATCTCGAAGAGCAAATGTACCTCCTTCACTTTATCTCCTATCAAAATTGGTATCCCTAAATTTTTTTTATGTTTTCTTAGAACCAATTATATTAGTTGAATCAAACTTGCAAAGTTCGACTCGTATGTTATGAACATTCGATCTTCTGGTTCTTCCTCCATTTAACAAATATTGTTAAATGCATGAAATTAAAATATAATGTTAATATTTGTTGAATCAATCGACTTTCTATATTTTCAAAATGGGAAGAAGATTCATGTGTTTCCATTGTTCTACTCATCAAATCTACAGTAAGTTCTCCAACACCTTAATGTTTATGTCAATCAATACGATTGAATTTATTTGGGGAAAACTCTACAGGATGACTAGCAAAATGTTCATTATTTATTTTTCATTTAATAATCACTTAATGATAAACGTTGCATACTTGTAATATTGCATATTCTTTATGAAGTCGATTAAATGAAAAATCAATTCCAATGAAATTCAATTATTACATACCACTTTTAGTTAGGTTCGAATAAATTAAGATTTTATTAAAAATATGTTCTCATGCTCTTAAACTCTCTCTATCTTAAAAATCATAGAAATCCTTAATCATATTTTATTTCCAACTGCTGTAATAATTACTTATAACCATGTAATTCTTAGGCTTGAGAAATGTCTTGTAGAGTCATGTATAATTTATATCCCTCTTTTTGCAAAGCACGACTTACTTTATTTAATAAATCATGACTAAAGTGCAGCGTATAATCTAATGTATGCATTAATGAGATGATATGGTCTCAACTGTTTGGACTATTACCACATTCCGTAATTATAATAACTGGTGAGGCTTTGCTTCAAGAGCTGATAATGAAATTACTTTTTATTACTTAAGATGAATGGGGAAATCCCAAATTCAATTATATTAGGGTGTTAATTATATGAGATGATTTGAATAAAGTCGTATATAGTAAATATATTTTCGATTAAGTTTGTAATAACTGGTTTGCAAATTTCAATATAGTCGTTTCATCAGACACATATTAAATAACAAATACATAATTATGCAGGGACATATGCAATTTGTTTTGTTTATGAATGCACATGATTAGTGGGAAATAAAAGTGAACTATACATTGCATGTTTTGATCAATGGATTAAACTTTATGGAATCTTCTTTAAATGATTTTCTTTATGAAATTTAAATCCCATTATTTATTTCAAGGTGAATCTATATAGTGTTATATTAAGGTTGTATTTAGTAAATTGCAGAAATTAATTTGGTATTCATTAAATTCTGGATATAAATGATATGCTTCAATCTTAAAATGTTGAAATTGAATGATGCTATACCTTAAGTGTATAGCAGAATATCACTCCCATTTTTATGGTTGCTGCCATAAGAATGACGGCTATCGCTCCGGGGCGGGTATCGGTACTGGGGGCGATTACATGTTCCCCTTAGATGAAAGTGAGATTAAAGTTGCAAGAATCTATGCTGCAGTTTCATATGAAATGATGGAATTACTTAATACATGTTGCTGTATTAAGGCTGTATTTTTGTGATTTCAGCAATCTAAAATTTTTATTCTTTAAATGTTGGATATAAATGCTATGCTTTAAATTCTATTGAATACTGAGATAGATGATGTAAAACTTCAACTCATTAGATGGATATTAATGTTGAATGTTGAATTTCACATCATTAGATTTATCTTGCTGCTGATAGTTAGATTATAATGATCAAAGGTTAGTTAATCTAAGTGATTTAAACATTGCCATTTGTGTTAAGAAAATCATATACTGTCATTCTTTCATTTAAAATTATATGCGTTCATTTTCATGTGTAAAATGAATATTGATGCCAAGATCAAATGACGCCTTTCATTTATAAGATTAAATGCTGTCATTAATGCTGCATGTATTTAAGAGACCTAAATGTTGTTATTTAAAATGCTGACATAAAAACTGGAAGGTCAAAATGCCGCCATCTTTTGTTTTATGGGAGAATCAAATGCATTAGTTAAACTGTTTCATGTGTAATGAGCATAAAGTATTATATTTTATTATTGATGCCAAATAGTGAAAGTAAGGGTAAGGACTGCCGTTATTCATGTGCTTAAATGATACTACCTAGTTTATGAGTTAAATGCTGCCTTATTATATGAAAATCAAATGCTATAATCTCTTGTTCTTATGAGAAATCAAAAGTGATCCACATGCTGCTAGGTATCATATTAGAACAATTGCTGTTTAAGAATAAGTGCTGCTATATCAAGGGATTATATTAAATAATATGCTGCTTTCATTCATATTATAAGAATTAAATGTTGTCAATTGATCTAAATATTGTCATATCACTGCTACTTTATAGTTGCTGCCATGTAATGAAATTGAGGATAAATGAGTCAATTGCTGCCATTTATTTTGTACTCATATGCTACTATCTTTAACTTTATATGATCAAAGGTGACCAAATGTAATTAGTCTTATTCATATTACCAAATGCTATTATATGATTCAAAATTGCTATCTATGAAAAGGGGTCTCAATGCTGTCATGTAATTGCAATGAAATCTAAATAATGCTATTATCTTATGCTGTTATCATTTCATAAGAAATCGAATGTAAATATATGTTGCAGCTGCCATTTTATGAAGTCAAATAATCAATTGATGCCATTATTTATTTTACAAGGTTCAAAATTCTGCTATGTAATTTAGGAGATCTAAATGTTACCATTTATCTCAGTAAATACACATGTTGTAATATACTTTAAGGGATCTAAATGTTGTCATTATTTTTCATATAAATTTTAAAAGATTTTAAGTAATTTAAGGTTACTAGTAATTGTAATACTGTCATTTAACTTCAATGAATCAAATTGCTGTCAAAAGAAACAAATGTTGCCTTATTTCAATGAAATTAATGTTGCCAAGTATCTCTTAAAGGAAGATCAATGAGATCTCAAGTGTTTTAATATTGTGTTGTTATTTAAGTTCAACATGAATCAAATGCTTTCATAATTCAAATGCTGCCCTTCTTTTTATATGTAATCAAATGCTGCCTTTAAATTTAATTAATCCTTATTTTTTTTATATTTAACTGCTAACTTTAATGGTGATTCTTTGCAGGATAAGTTGAAAGAATAATACAACATTGCTAAAGTAAATGCTATGTGTGAAATACCACATAAAGCTGCTCTTATAAATGCTAAATTTTATTTCTGTATTTTCTTTTTATTAGATATTTTATATAGATGTATAAACTGTTTAATTTAATAGAATTGGAAATGAGCAATCCTGTAAAAAGGGTTGAACTCTATTTTAGAATTGGAAAAATGAAATCTATTTTAGAATTAGAAATGAGCAATCCTGTAAAAAGGGTTGAACTCTATTTTAGAATTGGAAAATGAACTCTATTTTAGAATTGGAAATGAGCAATCCTATAAAAAGGATTGAACTCTATTTTAGAACTGGAAATAGTCAATGGATTGACTTATATTTTGTTTGTAAAAAATTATTTATTTAAGCAAAAACAAAGGAGACTTTGTCGAAATTTCTAAGAATTTTAAGACTTAGAAATTTTTAGAAAAATTCAAAGTATTCAATTCAAAATATTCATTTCAATGATTCATTTTGATCCTTAATTCTCAATCAACCTATTTGAAAATAATAGTTCCTTTTCTTTTTAAGCTTTAGATCAGTTTCAAATTGAGTTTCATTTATTTTTTTCCTAATTTCAAATTTCATAAAAATAAGCTTATATTCATTTTAGAATTGACTTAAGATCAAATATCTATAAGTCAATTTAGAGTTTAACTAACTCCCAATTATGAGTAGAATATTAAAAGTTTAGATAAACAAGAAGGTATCACATACTTTACAATTTTTGAAATCCATTGAATGCTTGCCTAGCTTTGAGCCTCTTTTTTTGAACATTCATTCAAGAACATTGCGCATAAATAAAGATTTTCTTAAAATTCTAAAGGGGAATGCCTTATGGCAATTTGAGTACAAAAGAAAGCGCTTATATTAGAACTTCACATTTTAGAGAGGGTAAATGTGAATGTTCATCTTTCCCACTGTATCTGGTTAAGCAGACGTGCTTAACTCCTCGCCCATTCTGTTGTGTACTCCTACAGAATGAGGTAGTTTCTAAATGTAACTTTAACTAAGGATATAAGAGATTCTTTTACAAATTGTAAGATCTCTTCATAACTGTTTAGTTATGCTTTCATATCATAGTTTTAGATTATGATTATCTTAGATTGAGAATCTAAGATATTTTCTCATTTCCTTTAGCTTTACACTCTTTATTTTCAGTATTGTGTAGTGCTTATTTCAGTTTAATTTGAATACAGTATATGTTGCTTAACTTCAATTAATGCTTCATTGTATGTCAATTCCTTACTTAGCATAAATTCCATTTGATCATATATTGCTTTCATTTTATGCTCATAGCAGTTTCAAGCCTTTAAAATGCTTTCCTTACCAATTTTTAATAATATGCTAGAGTTTTATTAAGAGTGAGTATTTTTACTCAACTTATTTCATACTATTTTTTTTTACAGTTATGCTTACTTCACTTTCCCATACTTTACAGCTTTTATAGCACCGCTGCTTACTTTAAATTGTAAATCATAAATTGTAATATCTTGTTAATCTAAAAACATAGCCAATTTTAAAATGTGCTTAGACTGTTTAGTCAACTATACTTTTCTTTTTTTTGGCTTTGTCCTATCATATTTAAATACCAAAATATGATAGATCAAGAGCCCTTTTATTCAGGTGATGCAGGTCCAAGTACTTGAAGGACATATAAAGAAATCCGCTTCTATTTGATTTTAATAGATTACTTGTTTAGTGAGAGAGAGAGTGATTTACATATTGCATTTTTCTCTTACTTTAAAAAGGTTTGTAATAATTAGATTATAAACTGTTTAAGTTACTTTTGCTTATATTTATCTGTATTGTATCTTCTATAAATTGCTTGGGATGAATGAGTAGATTTATCTAATTTTTAGCATTGTAAATATTTGCAATATTGCATTTATATGTATCTTCATTTTCATTTATTTAACTTAACAAATGCTCAAAAAGTGACTTGGCCACTTAGCATCAACACTTGATTTGTTTTCTTCTAATCAAGTGTTGGGTGCTAAGGTAACACCCCAATATCTGGATTAATCTTCTATCCAATTATTGGGGCCGTTACACACGTCATATTTATATTTTAGAAAGTAAACCCATATTCTTCTTCGTATGATCATCAATGAAGGTGATGAAATATGTGGCTCCACCTATATAAGAAGTAGGAGTTGGCTCCTCATACGTCTGTATGCACTCAAGTTTCCTGCCTTTTTGCTCTCTTCCAATTTTGGAGAATGAAGCCTTCTTCTATTATCCCAGCATATAGTCTTCACAGAAATCCAAATTTACTGACTTCAGTCCTTAGAGCTTCCCCCTTTGACTCTAGGGATTTCAATCCCCTCTTGCTCATATGGCAAGCCTCCGGTGCCATAGATCTGCATCTACCTCTTTTGCAGTCCAATAGAATCAAACACTTTATTGATAAGGTAAAGTGTACCTTCCAAATTATCTTGTTCTAGAACAAGTACACTCTTGGTGACCTTCCATGAGACTTCAGTGAAACAAGTGTTGTAGCCCTCTCTGGCTAAATGGCTAATAGAAATTAGATTTCTCTTTAGACTTGGCACATGTCTAACATATTCAAGCTTCCAAACTACGCTTCTTGGTAGTTGAACATCCACATCACCTCTGCCAATAATGTTGCATGCCTTATCATCTCTAAGGTATACTTTCCCCAAGTCATCCTTAGTGTAGTTCTTAAAGTCACTTCACGATGGAGTTACATGAAAGGATGCACCCAAGTCCACTACCCAGGACTCAATGTTGAGAGGATCAACATATCCTGATCCTTCTAAGTTGAAATATTAACAGTGGGGTTCATCATATTACCTCCACCACTTGGCTTCTTTAGGATAGGGCAGTCCTTCTTGAAGTGACCTACCTTCCCACAGTTCTAGTAATCCGGCTTTACTTTTTTGATTCTTGATTTTTCTCATAAAAATGCCATTCTCCTTGCGGCGTATGCTTCGCATCCTCTTCTTTCAAATAAAAAAAAACCTCCACCTCCGGTGGCCTCTTCTTTGTGGGCCCCTCACTCATCTTTCAAGACATTAATCTATTATTGTTATGTCTCCTTTCAGTATGTCTTCTCCCATTTCTAGCATTTAAATTTGAGGTGGATGCCTCCCCATGGGATTTCTTCCACACATCCTCATTCAGCACAAACCCGACATCATCTTTGAATTGCAAAGATGCATTTCCTGATGAATTGCTGATGGCTGAACCAGCCCATCCTAAGAGGAACAACAAAGCACGAACCTAGTCATCAAAATTGATGCCTATCAAACTTAACTGGTTCATCACCGTACTGAGCCCATTCAGGCGTTCAGTCATTGAATAGCCGTCCATTATCTTCATGTTGAACAATCTATTCATCAAGAAAACTTTATTTGAAGCAGAGGGCTTCTCATACATTCTCATCAGGGCATTCACGAGATCTACAGTGGTTTTCTCATTAACGATGTTAAATGCAATATAAGAAGATAATGATAAACAAATCAAATTCAGTGCAGTTGTATATAGAACTTCCAATTCTTTGTTAGTCATAATTACAGGGTTTTTGTCGACTTTTTCAATGGAAGATAAAGCTTCTTCTGGTAAAGAAAATCCTCCATTTGCAATTTCCAGAACGCAAAGTTTGCACCATTGAATTTATCTATCTTATGTCTCATCTCGTCGACCATTGCTCCCACTCAAACAGCAAACACTAGAACCAATAATGTAACATCTCTCTGATATCGCTTGTTAGAATAAACTTCTTACATCAAGCACCGTTGTAGAAGAGGATTAGGTAGCACACTTGATTGAGAAATGGAGTTGCATTGACGATTACAAAGAAAACACAAAATCACAAATCCACAAGTAAGAGAGTACATCACATGCATGCAAAATACTCACAAAGATACAAACATCCAAACACTAAAAATTTACATAAAAAACTAAAGAATGGGAAAAACTACAGAGCTACACCACACAAAACATTTCACTAATAATCTTGGAATGTACAGAGTTATAAAGAGCTTTATCTTTGATAGGAAATATAAGCTCTTACTCTATGATTAAGCTATCTGATTGAGCTAGATTAGAACATAATCAGTTCTAATCCTTTTTAACTTATAAGGACGAATTTCTAAGTTACACTCGATAGTAGGAAAATGGTGATCCTGAACTTGTGTAACTTGGAATAGTTAGAATGGTTAAGTAAAAAACAAATGATATCACCATGTTTAGTAGAGTTCCTTGCTTATTTTGATCTTTTGTGCTACGCATTCCTTGTATTTTTGTGCCATATTTTCTTGAGCATATCATATGAGATTTTTGATGCATGAATAAAATGTTAGGAAAATATGGAGACTCCTTAGATTCCTTGTGAAATTATTAAAGTGATTGATTAAAGGTAATAGTTATATGAGCTGCCTCTCAGATATGTCCTTATTGCCTAGCCTCCTTACGTTACTAGGGGAAGGACCTACTTTGTTGTGTTCCTAGTTTACTAGCCTCCTTATGTCGCTAGGGGTACACCATTGGTGTCTTAGCCGTACTGGTGTTAAGGTTACTTTGTATGCTTAGATTACTAGCCTCCTTATGTCGCTAGGGGCATACAGTTGGTGCCTTAGCCGTACTGGTGCTAAAACCCTTCGATTACTTTTGTGTGCTTATATGCCTAGCCTCCTTATGTCGCTAGGGGTACACAATTTTGTGACTTAGCCGTGATGGTGCTAAGACCCTTTGATACTCGATGGGCTAGATTAGCTTTTTTCTGTATGGCAGTTGATGCACGGATATATATATATATATATATATATATATATATATATATGCAGTTATGATATTTTGTTTACTTTTCAGCACTTTTATTCAGCCAGCTATTTCTTTGTACTGCTTTTATATATATTATGATATTAGAATCTTGCTACTATTTATATGTACCACTGCTGAGTTATTGTACTTTAATTAGCATGCTTCTTTTGATCACAAGCATATTTAGGAGATAGTATTTTTCTTACAGCACTTGTTTGATTATGTATATTTATATGACTTACCTTGTTTAGCTTGTATTTGAGGCATGTCTTAGCCTCCCTTTTTGCTTAAGTTATAAATGATAGTTTATAGCTTTTTCTTTTTTTTTATATTGCTTGCTGCTCCCTTATACACATTGTTGCTTAGAAGTTGTAGAATAGTGATATTACATAACATATATAAAAGTTATCAGCCTAAAATATACTTAGACAATTGTCTAACCAGATTTTTCTTTTTTTGGCTGGGGCCATACATTGTGAAACTGACAATAGCAAATCCTCCTCAGTTAGACGATCAGGATCTTGGTGTGGAGCCATATCCAGAGGAGGAGCCTGTGGAGGAAGCAGCTATTTAGCCATTTCTATTTTTAAGTGAGGATGAGTGTATTTGCACTTTCTTTTATTTTGAACTTTTAAATGATGTAATAACACAGGTACTGATGACTGTGTATTTGGATTTTATACTTATGTTCTGAAATACTTTTCTTTATATTTATGTTGTGATGCTTGGATGTTTTATATTGAAAATCGCTTCCGCACTCAGTGTGTTTACTTAGATAGTGACTGAATGTTTGATCCTATGCTTACTCCTTCCCTTATTAAGTGGATTGTGGATTTCATCCTAATCCAATTATAAGTGAAGGGTTAGCTAGGGTGACATACCACCCCTTAACTTAATTCTTGTGGATTAAGGGGTGGGGCGCCATAATTTTGGACCATAAAAGGTCCAAAATGCCCTCCAAATTACTTAGGGCAAAACTTAAACTGGAGTAGAATTTCGCCAGGCACTATGACGCACCGTAGCGCCTGAGCTTCGGGTAGTCAGGCATCAGGATATGATGTTGTGCCCTGGTCTTTATTTTCATGCCGTTGCAGTGCGTGGTAGTGCCCGCCTCTCGGGATGATTGTTGCTGGGGTGCGTGCAGCGCTAGTTTCCGTTACGTCACACGACAACATTGATTTCTACTGCGGCATGTAGTAGCACCTGTTTCTCTGTCTATTGGTCGCTGAGGTGCATGACAGTGCCTTCCTTTTGAGAGTGGGAGCGCCAAGGCATGCGACAAAGTTTCACAGTGCGCAGCAGTGCCTGTGCTGTTGCTGGACTTCCCACATTTGTTCCGAATTGCCTCGGAACCACCCGGAAGCTCACCTGAGCACCATTAGCATCTCCATGATAGACTTAATGGTCTCCACAATACAACATCCCAAAATATAGATACTCTCCTTCTAGGATATGTGTTATTTTCAGATCACTTCATAGTCTAAACTAACTCAATAATCCACCACATAAAACTTCTATGTAAAGTGTTTTGATATTTTATTTATGCATAGTGCATTAGTGAATTTTCGAGGTTTTAATCTCAATATGATGCAACATTCAAGTATTTTCAAGATTAATTGTAAAGTATATGATATCCATTATTATTTAATTAAGTTATCTATTTTAATGATTGAAGCTAATCAAGCCTTTGATTGGCTTAGACATTAACTAATCTCTTTGTCAATTGAGTATATATGTATATAATATTGAAAATAATACTTTAAAGTGGATTTTTTAGAAGATAAATGTGTGGCGCCCCACCCCTTAATCCACATGAATTAAGTTAAGGGGTGGCGTGTCACTCTAGCTAACCATTTACTTATAATTGGATGAGGATGAAATCCATAATCCACATAATAAGGGAAGGAGTAAGCATAAAATCAAACATGCAGTCACTATCTAAGTAAACATACAGAGTGCGAAAGTGATTTTTAATACACATCATCCACGCATCACAACATAAATATAAAGAAAAGTATCTTAGAACATAAGTATAAAATCTAAATACGCAGTCACCAGTACCTGTATTATTACTTTATTTTAAAGTTTCAAAGAATGAAAATAAAAAATGCTCATCCTCACTCAGAAATAAAGGCTAAACAGCGGCTTCTTCCACGGGCTCCTCCTCCAGGTATGGCTCCACTTCTAACTCCTGCTCATCTAACTGAAGAGGGTCTGCCATTGTCAGTTTCACAATGTAGGGCCTCAGCAAAAAAAAAAGAAAAATCTGGTTAGACATTTATCTAAGTACATTTAAGCTGATGAATTATTATATGTGTTAAGTAATATCACCATTCTACAACATCTAAGCAATATATATATATATATATATATATATATATATATATATATATATATATATATATATATATATATATATATATATATATATATATAAAGGAGCAGTAAGCAATATGAGGGAAAGGAAAAGCTATAAATCATCATTTATAACTTAAGCAAAAAGGGAGGCTAAGACATGTCTCACATGCGAGCTAAACAAGGTAAGACATATAAATATACATAATCAAACAAGTATAGTAAAAAAATGCTACATCCTAAACATGCTGATGATCAAAAAAAATATGCTAATTAAATGAAACAACTCAGCAGTGGTACGTATAAGTAGCAGCAAGGTTCTAACATCCTAATATATATATATATATATATAAAAGCAGTACAAAGAAGAAGTTGAATGAATAAAAATGCTGAAAAATAAACAAAATGACATAACTGCATATAAATATTCGTGCATCAACTGCCATACATAAAAGAGCTAATCTAGCCCATCGAATATCAAAGAATCTTAGCACCATCACGGCTAAGTCATAAAACTGTGTACCCCTAGCGACATAAGGAGGCTAGGCAAATAAGCACACAAAGCAAGTGAAGGGTCTTAGCACCAGTACGGCTAAGGCACCAACTGTATGCCCCTAGCAACATAAGGAGGCTAGTAAATTAGGCATACAACAAAACAGGTCCTTCCCCCTGGCGACATAAGGAGGCTATGCAATAAGGACATATATGAGAGGCAGCTCATATAACTATCATCTTTTCATTAATCACTTTAATATTTTCACAAGAAATCTAAGGACTCTCCATATTTTCCTAACATTTTATCCATGCATCAAAAATCTTATGTGATATGCTCAAGAAATTAAGGCATAAGGAGGCTATGCAATAAGGATATATCTGAGAGGCAGCTCATATAACTATCATCTTTTTATTAATCACTTTAATATTTTCACAAGAAATCTAAGGACTCTCCATATTTTCCTAACATTTTATCCATGCATCAAAATCTTATGTGATATGCTCAAGAAATTAAGGCACAAAAATCAAGGAATGCGTAAGCAACAAAGTATCAAAGTAAGCAAGGGACTCTACTAAATATGGTGATATCATTTGTTTTCTACTTAACCATTCTAACTATTCCAAGTTACACAAGTTCAGGATCACCATTTTCTTACTATTGAGTGTAACTCAGAAATTTGTCCTTATAAGTTAAAAAAGATTATGACTGATCATGTTCTAATCTAGTTCAATCAGATAGACGACTACGAGTTAAATCAACAAATCATACGTCCTAATTTTGTGAATTTAGACGTTCTAACTAAGATATGATCAAGATCTTCTAAGCCTATGGATTATGGATTAAACACTATGAGATTTAGGTTTAATCACATAATCCAAAGAGGATAAGACCTAAGTTCTAGGTTTTATTTTATAAGTGACCTACTAGTTAAGGCATATCCTATTAAGTAATCAAACTTAATAGGATGAAACTCCTATCCTAAATCTAAAGTTAAAAGACAAAATAATCAGAACGAGTTGTAAAATAAAAGAAAGTCTAGAAACGAATAAAACCAAAGTTTCACCCATTGGGAACCCAATTTTCCCAATGAATGAACTCTAACATATGATCTAGTCCTAGTCTCAGGAAAGGTCCTTAAAGTGTAGTGTTTAAGACTTAAAAGAATCCTGGGATCTGACTTAAGGGTTGATTTCACTCACATAAATGTCACTAAGATGATTATAACATTAGTTTTAGTGGTTTGGAATGTTATCTAAAGGGTAGGTGTATTTGATCCAATCTTAGGGCAAAATAACCATTTTGCCCCTACGTTAAGGGTCAAAAATTCAACTTTTGACTTATGGGTCAGAATTGATTTTTCTTAGTTCCAACTGATTCCTTACTGTCTAACTTGAAGATAGACAGTAAATACGCCTAAATTGGGCGAGAAACGGTCAAGTTATGACCAATATAAGGTTAGGGGTAATTTGGTCATTTACCTAAATTTCTAAAATTTAGATCTTAAATATTATTTTAGTTTATCGATGACATTGAAATTCTAAGCTAGTTCGCATCTTAAATTTTCTAATTTGGAGTTGATTTGACTAAGTTATAGCTGTTTGAAGTCTAGGACATTTTAGTCATTTTTCGCTAAGAATTATAGGGTTGACTTTTTGTCCTGATGCACAAATGGGAAAACTAATACTACTACAGTGATGGAGCCGCTCTCCTGAGCATTTTAAGACCCATATTGACTATGTTATGATAACTGGATAAAAAGTTATGGGATCCTAAAGAGGTCATAAAATGTTACATCGTTATACGTACCCGAAATAAATTTTTAAATTATGTTATTTGATTCCTTATATTTTTCTGAGTATTTTGAGACCTATATTGGCTATATTTGGATTATCCTATAAAAGTTATTAAACTTTTAAAATTACTATTCAAAAATACAATTTGAATTAATTTACTATTCATTTATTCAAATTAAATAATTTTACTATTTATTCCTATAGTTTATTTATATGGCTTTTGAATTTATTAATTTTTCAATTAATCTATAATTAATTAATCTATTAATTAACTAATTAAATTATATTTAATATTATTTTACTGTAACAAAGTCATTAGTACTAATTACTATTTAATTAATCTTAATTACCTATTAATACTTAATTAAGAATAATTAATTATATCTTACTATTTAATAATAATTAATTATTCTAATTACTGGACACGTGGCATCGCCAGAGGCTGCCACGTGGCTTTGTGGGCCCCACAGGGAGGCTGAGTCAGCTCGGGTGATTGCTAAGTGGGCCCCACTTGACACGTGGCATTGCCAGAGGCTGCCAGGCATTGTGGGCCCCATAGGGAGGCGAAATGGCTCGGGTGACTGGGCAATGGCTCCCACTTGACACGTGGCACTGTGGGCCCCATCGGGAGGCGAAACGGCTCGGGTGACCAGGCAAGTGGGTCCCACTTGAAACGTGGCAGGCCCAGAGGCTGCCATGTGGCACTGTGGGCCCCCACGGGGAAGCCGAAAACGCCGCGAGGCTCGGGCTGTGGGCCCCACGTGACATGTGGCGTGCCGGCTGGCTGCCACGTGGCGCGGTGGGCCCCATGACCGAAGCCGAAGGGTCGCGGGCTCGGCGTGTGGGCCCCACGGGACACGTGGCTGGCCCAGAGGCTGTCACGTGGCGTAGTGGCCCCACCCGCAGCTTACACGGACCCGATGCGGTCGGGTCGGGCTCGCGTCGACCCGGCCCGACCCGCACTTTGTCTCCCTCGCAGAGACGCTCGAGGGCGCCGAGCTAGAGCACGGTTTTTCCCGGCCTTTCCCGGCGCCGGACCACCTCGGCCCGCACAGCCAACGGTAGCCCTCGACGAGGCCTACACGTCGGTGGGCGGACCTTCGCCGGAGGTGGCCGGGATCGCCGGCAAAATGGAACCCTAATTCATAGGGTTCGGCGTTCGGAAACCTAACGGTTTCTACTGTGGACTCGGTCCTAAATCCCGACGATCTGGTCGGGCTAGCCCCGATCGGAATTGGTCGATCTCTAATCCTAAGCATTCAATAATGTTGCGAATTTGAATGGAAGCAATTGGATGAAAATCGAGGGAGTTAGGGGTACCTGAGGTTCGACGGCTGGATGGGGTTCGGACGGCTCGATTGCTTCGGGGCTCGGGTTTCGCAAAACCCGGAGCTCCGAGCTCGCCTGAGGTCTTTGAGGTCGACCTCGTCAAGGTCGAGGGAGGCACTGGCTGGCCAGGCGGGGCGGCGGAGCGCCGCGTGGCGTCGGGGTCGGAGGAACCGAGGACGAAGGGTCCCGAGCTGTACGATCGATCCCGATCGGACGGCTCAGATCCGTCTGATGCGATTAGACGGATGAGGCAATGGCGTCGGCTGGATCTGACGGCGCACGCGGTTAAGTGGACGGCGCCGTCAGTTGGGAATAAAATAATATTTAATTAATATTTTAATTATTAAATTCCTAATTTAATATAGATAACTAAATCATCCTCCAAAAAAAATCCAAATATTCACCCCTAGCTAATTGAGGGGTGAGGAACGCAACGGTGAGGTTGGATTTTCGATCCGACGAATATTTTGATTCCTCAATTTCCGGGGTATATATATATTTTTTATTATTAAAATATTCGTCGAAATTTCGACGACTTCCGATTGACACGAAAACTTCATCCCAAGCTAATTTGGGGTCAATGAACGCAATGGTTTGTGTCCGTTTTTCGATCCGAGGTCAAATTAGATAGGTCAAATTTTAGGGTTTCCGGATTTCAGAAATTATGATTCAATCCATTTGACTCCTAATTTGAACTAGGTCTTAGAGGTTTGACTCCAATTGACGTAATTAACACTTATAATTATATTTAAGACTTAGAATTAGCCCTAATTAACTATGGTAATATAACAACCCAGGTTGTTACTTTGCTCAATTAAGACTAATTTAAGTCTTAATTAAGGTTCTAAGTCACTAATCAAGTGATTTGAAATTCATCTCTGAAACCTAGGTCAAACCAAGAAGTCAACAAAGTCAAAACAAGAATTCTGGAAAATCCCAAAACCTGGAAATTTGACTTTTTATCTGGACCTCAGATTGAAAATCTGATTTCGCCATTGCGTTCAGAACACCCAAATTAGCTAGGGGTGAAATTTTGGAGGCATTTGGAAGTCGTTGATTTTTCGTCGAATATTTTAATATTATTTAAATACCCTAAATAATCAAATAATTAAATACTCGTCGAAACAAAAATCTGAGTGCGCCGTTGCGTTCCTCACCCTTTAATTAGCTAAGGGTGATTTATTGAAAATTTTTGGGATTCATTTAATAGGTTAAAATTAATTAATTAAAAACTGAATAAATTAATTTAAATATAGTTTAACGGCGCCGTCCCAATTAATAATTAACGCCGTCGCCTAAAACATAATTGCGCCGTTTGATCAAACGGGCCTCTGCGGTCAGATCGAACGGTCGGGGGGTCGTCGTCCCCGCGTGTTCTACGCATGTCGGCGAGCGACGCGCCCGGCACCTCTCCGTCGCTCCACGCGTCGATCCCACCGCTCCGGCCTTAGGATATAGCCTCTGATCGATTCCACTTCTGGATTACGCTCGAATCGATCCATTTCAGAGATCAGAGGTGCTCGGATTAACCCAGTTAGTCGTCAGCCGTCGAACTAGGTTACACTCCCATCCCTCAAATTCTTAATGATTTCGCATCAGCTCAATTTCGTTATCTATTCCGAAAGCTTGATTGACCATCCATTAATGCTTGATTTTCGAAATCGATTCTAGATTAGTCTAATTTGCAAATCTGTCCACAGTACTGAACAGTACATCCCTTAATCATCGAACCCTAAATCTAGGGTTGATCTTAGAAGGAGGTACAGACCTCCTCTCTTTGCAGCCCGCATGCTATTTGAAAGCTCTTCTCATGTGCTTTCCAATAATATGCGGGGATGAGCTCAGTTTGCCGTCGAATCAACCTCCAAATCCTTGCCCTAAAGATCGGCTTTGGGATCGCTGGAGAAGAAGGAGTTTTGGGTCGGGCCGGGTCGACCCGGGCCCGACCCGTTGCAGCCGACGCGGTTCTGGCATGCTGGCCCCGCTCGTCACACGCGGCTTCCATTGTGCCGCGTGTCCCGCGTGATGAGTGCGGTAGGACCCGCTCCGGGTCTCTTCGTCTGCGCAGCGGAAAGCGTGGTGGGTCCCACCATCGATCCAGCAACCAGTATGGTTTGCGCCACGTGGCCTTGTACCTTGCAGATATCTGGCTCTTGGTCCCCTCCGCTGTCTGCCGCGCCAATGAGAAGCTGCCACGTGTACCTGCAGAAAACTAAATTAAAATATTTTATATATATAATTATATATCAGATAACTATTATTTAAATGTTTATATAATAATAGATTTATTTAATTTAATGACAGTTATATTAATAAAAATAGTAATAATTAATTAATTAAATACCAAACTTTGAACCTAAATAACTCTTAAAATAATTCTCCAAATTATACAATTAAATATATTAAATAGTCAGAAAAATATGAGGAATTTATTGATACCAAAAATTTTGCTGTAGGATCAATATTTTGCAAAGTGATTTTTCAATGATTAATTTAATCTAAACTAAATATCACAAACCTTATTTAGCTCATAACTTTGTACCTATGATCCAATCATACCCAATATGGGTCTTAAAGTAATCAGAAAACCCTAAGGATTAATTTGATAGTATTTATCTTGCTGTTTGGATTAGTGTTTGCCTAATCACATTTAGGACCAAACCCTAATTAGGTTAATTAACCCTAGAACTTCAATTGACCATAACTTAGTCAATTGAGCTCCAAATTTGATGATCCAAAGATCCATTTAGATCAGAAAAACCTAATTAATAGTAATCGACAAAATATTTTAGATCCAACGGTTAGATTTGCTAATCTCCCTTAATTGCTCTAAACCTTGATTAGTGAATTTTAGCAAATCTAGTAACTCAAATTGAGAGTTTTAAATTTCAGAGGACTCCTAGATACATTTAGAATCAACCTATAAGGTTGGAATAATTTTTGAGTAATTAATTTTGTTAATCACTCACTAATAACCCTAAACCCTAATTAGGTCTTAACTTAGTCAAATTAGGTCCAAATTGAGCCTACCACATATCATTATGATCAATGAGATATTTGTAATTCATAGCCACTGATTTTGCTTAATTTGGACACTAATTGGCAAAATTATATTTTTGACCCTTAATTAAGCATTCCTTAATCCCCTTAAAACCCTAGATCTTGTATTGGCCATAACTTGGCCAATACTTATCAAAATTTAGCAAATTTAGATTCTATGGAAAGCTTAGACAGTAAAGAACATTAATCTAAAGGAAGTTTTACCTTCACTAGTCAAAATTACTAAATTGCCCTTATGAGTCAAATTCACTAATTTGATCTCATATGGCTTATTAATCACCCAAAATTGATTAGTTATTGTCTAATCTTATATTAGACAGTAAGAAGCACTTTCCAAAAAAAAATTTCAAAATTTAAGCCCTAGATCAAAATTTGATCTTTTGAACCCTTAAGGAGGGGCAAAATGGTCATTTTGCCCAAATTTAGGGTTTAATCTTCTAAAGCCCTAAATTTAATTTCCAATCATTAAAATCAGAAAATAGAATGATTCATAGTTGAAATTAATCAAATTTAAGTCTAAATTAGGTCTTGATTAAATCTCAGAATTTGCTCAGTAAAGGAAATTCCTAAGTCTTAAGAAGAGTTCTCTTTCCTTATTCATTCTTAGACTCATCCTTAGGTCTTATAACATTAGTTAGGATGTGTGTCTTGAGAGATACTCTTAGTAATTAAGAGCCTTATTTCCTAAGATTAGGAATAGATCTTAAGTTAGAATTCATCTATTGAGTAAATTGGGTTACTCAATTAGGTGAAAACCTTGAGTTTTCTAGTTTTTAGATTTTCTTAAGTTTATTAAATGATTATTTGATCTTTAAACTCTAGAACTAAGAATAGAAATCCATCCTAATGAATTTGATTTATCATTAGGATTTGCCTTAACCTAATCTGTGAGATTTGGGTTCTAACCTTAGACCCTTAGATTATACCTTTAGATTAAGTGATTAGACCCCATCATCTGGAGTCTAATTCTTAATCTATTCATCTGATTTGGCTAATCAAGATGTGGTTGGGATGAGCTAAATTACAAAACTAGGTCGATGATTTATTCATTTTTAATCAAATAGTCATCTTTTGATTAAGTTATAATTAGGACTGGCCAGTCCTAATTATCTTCAACAATTAGGATTCGTGATTCTAAGTTACAGAATGTGTAAGAATTAATAATTCTGAAACTTATGTAACTTAGAGTAGATAGAACGAATAAAGTAGATAATAAAGGATATCACCTGTGTTTTAGATAGAGTTTCTTGCACTTTGAATTTTGATGCTTCGCATTCCTTGATTTTGATACCTTATACCTTGAACATGTATTATGTACATAAGATATTCTGGTAAATATCTTATGTCAATTATGAACATTATAAACAGCATTATGTTCATTTCACAAGTGGTTTGTAAGGTGTAGCTTGATGGTATACCTCTTCGATCAACCCGTTCGAGGTCGGCAACCTTTCGAGGGTTTAATGTCCGACAGTCTATGGCCATGCCTAGTCCGAGTGATAGGATGGATAGACTCTCGCCCTACTGACTACAGAGTCAGGATTCTGATTTGGATATACTAATTCAAGTACACTTACATTCAGTTCTGTCTTAGCTCATCAGGCTAAGAGTTTCAGTGATGTTCAGTTCAGAGTTTCTTAGCTCATCAGGCTAAGAATTGCTGATTTAGTGTTCAGTTCAGGTGACTTATATAGTCACTATAGTTTCAGTTTTGCAGTTACTGTTATACTAGTTTATTTCTGCATTTCAACACTGTTTTACTTACAGCTTTCTTGCACGTGTTTTTATATATATAGGATGCTAGTTTTACTTACTGTTTTCATATGCTTACTTAGGATGATAGTGTTTCAGCTTTATACTGTTTAAATTTGTACTTCACTTAGCATAATCTATTTGATCATGAGCATGATTAGATTGTACTTTTCTTACTTTTCTTTTACTTTTACTTATCTGTCCTTGTTGCAGTTGCTTGGAGGAGGTATGTTTTACTTCCTATTTGTTTAGTTATAAATTGTGGTTTATAAACTTATTACTGTTCTTTTGATACGTGTTTCTGCACCTATTTTGCTCAGTTCTATTTTTATGGTGATATTCAGTTAACTTAAATAATTTTTTACCCTAAAATGTACTTAGACTTATTGTCTAACCAGTTTTTCTTTTATTGGCTGGGGCCCTACCATTATGAAACTGATAATGGTAGGTTCTGAGTTTGTTGGTTTAGCAGATCCAGTGGAGAATTTGCCATTGGAGGAGGAGCCCGTTCTTGAAGATCTGTAGCTTTAGTTTTTCTTCCCAGTGAGATTGAGAGTTTTCTTTCAGTTCTTTTAAAACTCATTAAATGTTGTAATAATACAGGATTATATTTCTTTTTCAGTACTTTACTTATTCTGTATTGTTGTATTTATACTGTATTGGATGGACGTTATGTTTATGCTTCCACACTCTGAGTTCATGTATGATCATTAGTGATAGTATTTCTGGATTGAATGGCAAAGTCCTTATTTAAATTGGATTAGAGTGTGTGTCTAATCCAATCTTAAGTGGGGACCCTTGTCATTTGGTGACCCCTCCACCGTAATCATGTTAAACCTAAGGGTTAACAGGGCCACGGCGGGGCAGGGCCGCCACAGGTAAACAACCCAGGGTTGTTACAAAATGTGATGTGGATATTTGGGATCCTTAAAGCCTTCTAATTGTCTCATGTAGACAATGTCATAAAGGTTCCTATAAAAATACATTGGTTTGTGACAACCCTAGGCTGTTACTTTGCCTAATTTTAGCTTAATCGTATCCTCAACTATAATTCTATTGGATTCTTCTGGTCAATAGAATCAAACTCTAATGATTTGGATCGATTCAGAGCTCAATCGAATATTTGATTTATTTTAAAATATTTAATTAATTAGAAAAATAGAGATAATTGATTTGACCTCAAAATTAAAATTCAACTTTGTTTATTGCACTCGTCACCTCCAAATTAACCAGGGGTGATATTTTGGAAGTGTTTGGAAATTGTCAAATTTTCTCAAATATTTTAATGTATTTAAATACTTTGAAATTAGGATAATTAAATCGATTTCCAAATTAAGATTCTACTTTGCTGTTGAGTTCCTCACCCTCACTTAGCTAGAGATAAATTTTTAGGATTTTTTAGAGCCTGATTATTCATCTAATTTTAAATTCTAAATTGTGCTAATAAAATTAGAAAATAATTAATTAAAATCTTAAATTTTCCATTTTTCTCCCCATTTCCTGTGCATGCTTGCCCTTCGCCATCACCTATCCATTAGCTCCAGCCCATCTCCCCCATGCAGCAATGATGACTTCCTGAATTTGCCATCACCTATCCATTAGCTCCAGCCCATCTCCCCCATGCAGGCAATGATGACTTCCTAAAATCTTATCTCCCTGAAGTTTATCTTTTTCCCCCCTCCTATATCTATGCTCCATTAGTCTCAGCTCCCCCCATCTGCTGTCAGCTAAAGCTCCTTCCTTCCCAAACTCTTGAAGAACCCTCAGCTCTCTTTCTCCTTTTGCTAGCAGCTGAAGAAGAAGGCTCATTTTCTCCCAGGCTCTTAAAAAAAACCTAGCTAGAACCTCCCTTTCAAGCTAAGGTACCCTCTTGTATCCTTTCTTATACCTTTCATTTCTCCCATTGGTTAATCCGATGGCTATTTCCTTTCATTTAAATGCTTGATACTTATACTCATGAACTTGTTTAGCAATCGAATTCAATAGAATTCGATCTGAATCCAAAAATGAATGATGATGCATAAATAGAAATTTGCATAGGTAGCTAGGGCATCATTGTTTGTAGTGTTAGAATAATATTTTTGTATCGATTTTAGTATCAATGGAAAGGCCTTGGAAAGATATTTCCATAGATATATAACACCACATTTGAGGTATCCTGAATCGAGATTATTTATGTGTCAAAGGGGACATTTTCTATTTTCGTCCAGGAAAATAAACTGTCGAGTGCTACAGGGTGTCGTAGCGCCTGAATTTTGGCCAGAAAGAGCTATAGCATACCGCAGTGCCAGCGCCTCGGATAATTTAGCTCCATAGTGTGTCACAGAGCTCGCACCTTGGATAATCTAGCGCCATAGCGCGCCACAGCGCTTAAAATCGCTGCAGCGCACCGCATCACTAAAATTCGTTGTAGCGCGCCATAGCACCTGGCTCTCAGCCGTGAGGGCATTACGGCACGCCACAGCGCTAAAATTTGCAGTGGCACCCGAAAGCATTGCAGCGCGTCGTAGCGCTGAAATCCGCCGTAGCATGTCGTAGCGCTTAGCTCTCGGCCAAAAGGATGTTACAGCGCGTCACAACGCTAAAATTCGCCGTAGCACCTAAAAGTGCTGCAACACACCGCAGAACATAAGCACACCACAGTGTGCCATAGAGCCTGGCTCTCAACCAAGCAAGTGCTACAACGCATTGTAGCACGCAGAACTGCCTAGTTTCGCCTAAATTTCATAATTGTGGTATTTTGATGACCCAAGAACCCTAATAATGTAGAAATATACTAAATTATAAATTAGCTATAATAAAATCATACATTAGATAATTATAGAGGTGATTTTTAAATATGAAACCCATGCTTAAAATATCTTGACTTTTTGAACATATACCTGTATGGAAAATTTGCAATTTTAGCTATTTTTTTTTATTGAATCAATGTATTATTATTTCTCAGAACCTAAAATAACCATAATAAATGGATTCATTTTCATGGCTTGAAATGTCAATATTAGTCTTAAAACCTTGTGATAAGATATTCAGATACCTAAAAATTAATTTGTTCAATTAGATCTAAAATTTTGAATTTTAAAATTGCTAATTAAGTACCAATTGCCTTAGCTCATGATTAATGAATGTTAGCATTTATTATATAGTTGACATTACTAATTTATCATATGATCTTAGAAGATTAAGTCTTATGATGATAATGTGATTTTATTATCTTCACCTTAAGCTTATACTTCTTTGATTACCTCTTAATTAAAAGAATAAACTTCATTTAACTTACATTAAATCATTAAAATATGTTGATTCTCAAATGATTCATCCTTAATAATATGCTAATTTTGTCCCATGATCTAATTATTTAATCAAACTTAGGAGCTTAGCAATCTATCTTGTTAATCTTTCCTTTTAAATTAAGATATTTTTTTGAATATTGCATGTGTTTAAGCCTTTAAATTTTGATCTCATGATTCAATTTAAGATAGAAATCTAAATTGTTGTGCTTGTAAGTTTTTAATCTCTTTTTGTCTTGTCAGATTTTATATTTTAAATGCTTAATACCTTAATTTAGGGAAACATTGAGATATGAGATAACTTATTGAATATATATTGAGGTAGGCCTTTAGATGAACCTCTCTGAACTTAAAAAATTGAGCTTCTATTTTTGTGGTAGCAATAGCCTAATGGACTATAGATTGAGCTTAAATGAGGTAGCTTACCTAAATTAGAGTGACTTCAATATCATAATCTTGGGACCCTATTGTTTAGTACCTCTAATGAAGAATGAATTCATTAGTTTGAGTTTCCTTGATTTCTAAATAGTTAGTATATAATGATAATTATTAGTGTTTTATCATGCGGAGACAGTAGTGTATTCTCATAAAGCTGATTTGATTCAATAAGGATATGAAATTAGTTAATTCATCATGAATGAAATTGTATATCCTAATCTTATCTTAGATGAATCTATAATAATATTAGGATAAATTTTCTTGTTTTATCAAGTGTGTTATAAGCAAAAAATTGAACAACTTAGTTTGAGAGAACAAACTGTAAAAAGGTGGTGTCCCCTTATCTTTGTGCACATCAATAAGTATAGTTAAGCAAACTAAGTGTTTCAGGTTACCTTCCTTAGGACACTTTAAATTATATTATAAGTAGAGATTGAACAACTTAGTTTGGGAGAACAAACTGTAAAATGGTGATGTCCTCTTATCTTTGTGTGCATCAATAGTGCAATAAAACAAACTAAGTGTTTTAAATTACCTTTCTTATAATATTTGAAGTTATATTTATAAGTAGGGAGTTGAATAATTTAGTTTGAGAGAACAAACTATAAAAGCATGTTGTCCCCTTATCTTTTTGCTCATCGGTAAGTGTAGTTAAACAAACTAAGTGTTTCAAGTTACCCTTCTTAAAAATATAATATTTATGTATATGCACTCCCAATATGTGATAACTTAAGAAAATTTTAAGATTTTTTTGTTTTAAGAGCATTTTGTATGCACTACATAAGCATAAACACAAGTATGAAGAATCATTATGAATTACAGGATGTAGTATACATCAAAAGAGGAATTGGGGGATGCAATGGGCATCAAGATATGGAATTCCTAATGGGATGTATTATGCGAGCATCAAACTGTATATTCTTGAAAATTCAGTGGTATTTCAGATGTATTTACATTGGCATACATTATGGTTCCAATATAACATGATTACTTAATTTTCAATCTTTACAATAGATTATTGTAGCATTTCTTTTCAATTATTATTTTACTTTATGTTCCAGCTTTTAGTTATTTCAGTATTTTATGCAGTATTCTCCTAATTTCTTTAAATGTTAAATTCTGTAAACTGTATAAAAGTATGTTGTGGATTTTATTGGTACTAGATTTATTATCTAATGCGTGGTACTTTTGGGATCCATCAATTTGCTAGATCCAAAGTAGTTTGGTGAGCCAGCATTGGAGTCTATTCAAGAGCTCCAGAAGAATCTGGTGGAGCAGTAGAAGACCTAGTGTTTACTCTTTTAGTTGTAAGACCGAGAGACTCTTATCTCTGCTCTTTTTATGCTATATTAATGTCTTGTATTGTAATAATTATCTGGATGTATGTTCTTTTTTTTTTTTTGAGATGAGTGCTTCTTGTTGGCTCAGTGATGAATGTATGGATAAATGCTTTTAGCTTTCACACTTTGATTATTCATACTTATGCTTTGTATTGTGATATGATTAGTAACAAATGATCATATATAGTAGTCCTATACATTGGAAATATCCTTCTTATCTTACTAAGTCTAATATATAAGTATTCTAGCTAATACTTAAGATAATGATACTACTTCTCTTAAGGATTAGTTCTACCTTGTGTAGACCCTCAATTTTCACGTGTGGGAAGGTTTTGAAATCCTTCCTAAGTAACACATCATTCCACTGCCAACTATTTAGGGGACTTACTTCTTAAATAACTTTGTTGCACTCGATGATGGGATGGGTGCTATAATTGGAGACTCCAATTTGTATTAATGAACAACAAATGGATTGGCAACTTTGAAAACTTATTGAATTATTGTCATTTTGGAGATGAGATTGAAGGTTTCCATGTAGTTAATGCCACATGTTTGACTGTAGCCGTGAGTGTTGAGGAAAGATTTACATTAGGCCACTGTGTCATCATTATTGAGTTTGGTGTGGAATGTCCTTTTTGAGCTGACAACATGTTGTGATGGATGAGGATGGACCAAGGTCCATGTTCCTTGGTTGTTGATGTATGAATTTTTTCTACCATTATTGTTTTCCTATAAGACCAGTTCATGGCTTTTTTGTAGGTGGAGGGATCAGTGGGAGGTAGAGTTTAATGGAAAAGGTTCAATATATTTTTGGGCTTAAGAGAGCCTACATAGGACCGAGTTATCATATGGTAAGTGAATTGTTGGATATGTTTGATCATTTGTGTGTTAGTAGTAAGTATTAGAGGATTTTAGTTGGTGAAATGGGTGTATGAGAGGTTGCGCATTGTGGAATAGAGAATGTGATTGCCTTGTGGGTGTTGGTGTTAGCTATTGTTAGTAGTATGATGAATGTCAAAGCTAATATAGGTGAAGGTGTGAAGTTATAATTTGATGAGATTGGTTGAAGAAGGTTTGGGAATGATGGTTTGTTGGCTAAATTAAATCAAAAGATTTTCAAAAAATTGGACATTACAAAAGTTGATAGTCTAGTTGGTGGATGGAATATAACACTTGTAGTGTGAGAACCCAAAAGTTGTTAAACTATATATTAGTCAAATTAGTTTGTAATCATCCCCAAATATCTCCATATAATATTTTGAGCAAACCCTAAGAATTTGGAGCTATTCGGAGCTCAATTGAATATTTTAATATATTTATCCAATTAGAAAATTATGATAATTAATTTGATCATTAAATAAAAATCGGAGTTCACCATTGAACACCTTACTCTTAAATTAGCTATGGGTGAAATTTTGAGAAATTTCAGAAGTCATTGAATTTTTTTGAATATTTTAATATATTGTAAATACCTAGAAAATTAAGATAATTAAATTGATCTTTGATTAAAACTTTAACTTTTTTTTTGAGTTTCTCACCCCCAAATTGGATAGGGGTGATTTTTTAGAATTTTTCAGAGCTCGTTTAATAGCATAATTTTAATTACTAAATTATATCAAATACATAATTAATAAATTAATTTTCTTAACTAGTGGGGCCCGCCACCTGATATTGGGTCGGGCCTGTTAGGGTCGTCTTCCTCACGTAGATGGCCATGTGTGCAGCATCACCCTAACTAGCGCACATCAGGCCAATAAGGGGATTCCCACTGCTTATTTCCATGTTTTTAAGCCCATGCAACCTTCATCATTTATCAAGATGCATCTTGATCTGTTCTGTACGCATTTGGTAATCAATATAGAGCAAGGAAATTTCTTCATGAACCATAGCAGGAACCTCCCGAAGCGATTTAAGGTACTCCTTTTTCTCCCGTCGATACGATCCAATAATTACTTCATTACATCTCGTATGCCTATTACTTATATTTAAGAATATCCATTCGAATGATCATGCTCAAATGAGTTTGATTCGAGTCCAATTTCGATGAAGATGAATAACACTGCACAGTAACAAATTGTAATAAGCAACTAGGGCATCATTGTATGCGGTGTTCGAGTGGCCTGTTCCTGATGATTTAGGTACCAATTGAAAGGTCTTGAAGAGACTTTTTGATCGGTATGTTGCATGAACCATGAAGTGCCCTAAATTAGAAGAATATGGATGCCCTATGAAAGACCTCCCAACTTTCACCGATTTAACCTGCATGGCGCTAAAGCACGCCGTAGCGCTTGACTCTCGGGGTAGAGAGCGCTATAGCAATGCTTGGCCCTTGGGCTGAGGATCGCTATGGCACGCTGTGGTGCTCTGTAGTGCCCGAGTCATAAGACTTTTGGTACAAAGGCGCGCTATAGCGCGCTACAACGCCCAATTTTCCACAACTTCATAATTTTTGCATTCTATCCACTTCAGAACTGAAATAACATAAAATACATGCATTTAAATATGGGGTCCATTACTTATAGTTTGGAGCATTTTAATTATGAACTTTGTATGACAAACTTGCATTCGTGATATTCTCTTATAAATTAATGAAAATCATGTGTATTAGATCAATGTATTATTGCTTCTTAGAACATAGGACAGTAGGGTTAATTTAAATTGGTACTTAAGTGAACCTTAAAATATTATATTAGAGGAGATTAAGTAATGATAAATTCATTATATTTCTTGGAGTGGATTTCTAACCTTAATAGTGAGATTAATAGCTTAAAGTTCTAAACATTAGATTTTAAACCTTATGATTAAATCCAAGCTTATCATAGATAATTAGAATAGGATATAACCTTCATTTAAATTACATTTGATTCAAAAATAAAAATCTTGAGACTTTAGGCTATCAACCTATTAGATCATACTTACCTTTTAGATGTAAAGAATAAACTCCCTTATTATAGCCATATGAAATATTATTAAGTAATAATTGAGTAGAGAACTTTGGAACCTAGTCATATATTAGCCTTGGGATTCGCAAATTGGTAGATTTAAAGATTATTAATATTAGTAAACTCTCCATATAAATGACCTTCATTAGAATTATTAGTGTATGGATATTAATAAAGAATATCCAAACCTTAAGATTACTAATAGACTTATAGTTAGTATAAAACCTTAAATAAAACCTAAGTATAGATCTAAGCTATTAAGAAGTATGTTAGAAGGCATTAGATTGATTAGAATAAACTAAACTTTAGATTGTATTCCAATGGCATCATAACTTAGAGTAATGATAATAAATAGCAATATTATGCTTAATAGATGAACTATTAAAAGAACCACCCTCAATATAATAACTTCCAACTAGTGATAAACATCAATAACTTAGGTTTATGGCCATTATTCAATAAGCATAGATTTTAGCTTGTATTTAAATAATTATATCTATAAATTATTTTGTCACTGCATAAAGTTTAACTAAATTACTATTTTTCAAAACAAACTTTATTATTCTATTGTTATATCAATTAACTTAAGAATTATGATGTCTAAGTTAATTAGGGGTTTTATTAGTCCTAATTGCTAGGATAGATAATTAAAAATATAAAATATTGAATATCATGTGGTCTACAACAATTTGATAATCCTTGAAACGCTGCAACACATTGAGATTAAATCCATAAAATCACATATTAAGACGTTGTGCATAATAATAAACATTTAAAATATATTTTAGAGTAGTTTGTTTTGGTGGATATAATACAACTATCATTAAGCCTGGGCAGGCTATTGGAGTAATAGAAGACCCCACTTACTTATATTTGAGTAGATATATTCAACTCCTTACTTATTATGTGCATACAGAACAAAATACACGATAAATAATCATAAATTACATACCTCATAATTTTATTGATTGTGAATGATTATTATAGTCTTATGACTATTTTATTCAATCTTTTTAGACTAAGATTGCCTTACTTATTACACAACAACAATTTATTATTTTAATCTTACTTATAGCTTTTACATTATAGTTTTCTTATTTGTCACATACATAATTATCTGCATTATTTTTACTTAGCATATGAATCAATTGAACATATTCATGTTTCCCTTATTTAAATTTCTTAAAATGTCTCACTAACATATTTGATGCATGAATGAATAGTTAAGTAAACCATATGAGCTTTTCTTACTTTACAGCTTTTAAAAATTATTTATCTTTTTATTCATTCCATGTAAAATGCTCCACTTATATTAAATTATAAAATAACTAACGTAATATTCACTTAATAATAACGTGTATTAATTGCCCTTAAATTATACTTAGATTTTATATAGTCTAATAATTTATTTTTTATTAGTTATGCCCTACCATATTATAAATTAAATACGGTTGATTAAGAAATTGGAGCAGACTTGGCGTCTAAAGGAGAGCCTGAGGTGTAGATGTGTGTTGAAGATTCTGTTTGCTTGCACTTTGTATTTTATTTATGTGAGGATGAGTGATTACTCTCTCATACTTGTATATTAATGTTTATATAATGTTTAAACTATTATTTCATGTTGTATATTTTAATATTATGAATAATGAATATTTGATTGGAAAAATTGAGTTTCCTTCTACCCATAGATCCACTATTCAAAGGTAGTACTCAATAGTGGGTTAGAAATCCCTAATCAATTATTAAGTACTACCGTAATGCTTGTTGTTAGATTAATATATTGAATCTAATATTGGGGCGTTACACGTAGCCTTTGGTGTTATGTGAGTAACTTATGAAAATGCATGATATATTTGGGATTTGATTTGTGGTTTGTGATTAAGAAAAGATGAGGTAGTATAGGTATCCACATATTCTTAGGTGAGTATACATTGGGAGTTGCACTAATTTAGAATTATTTATTTTCTTAAGACTATTTTTATTTAAATTAATAAAATGCATTTTTATTTAACAATATTAGAATTTTTCTTCATTAATTCATATGTATACACCCAATATTTGAAACATTTTTCTTATTTCATTTGGATTCATTTTGATTCAATGGGTTAAATCATAGGATATTTGATAGATTTTAAACTTAGTGGCACTAGATTAGTGCTTAATTATTCTAATAATAACTTGGGGTTATTGTAGATATGTTCATAACTTTGATAAAGCTAATAATGATAGAATTTTGCTTATTTGGAATAATAGTATGCTTAAATTTGAAGTATTTAAAGTTGCTAGCCATTTTAAATAGGTAAAATCTAATTAAATGGAAGCATCTCTTTTTGTGTCACTTTTGTCTATGCTTTTAATAACAATGCTACTTGGAAGTGCCATTAGAATTCTCTCTCAAATTTGCAGGTTAGTGAGGATGAGGCTTGGAATGTAGGTTGTAATGGTGGAGGATGAGGCTTGAATGTAATGGGAATTTTAACTATGTGAGGCCCTCCCAAGATAGATGTGGTGGGGCTCCTTTGAGCTATTGAAAAACCAAAGATTTAAGCAATTTGGTTTTTAGTTGGGTCTAGCTGATCTTTAATCAATTGATAGCCATTTCACGTAATGCAATATGCAAGGGGGAAACTTTATATAGTCATGACTTTTTTTATCACTCTCCTCTCCTACTTGCTTGGATACGCTAAAAATATAGGCTATAAATTTCAAATTTACAATACTTGGAAGTTTGACAATGAATATATGAACATTGTTATAATTCATTTGAATGTTTATAAATGGGACCCTTTACTTATTCTCATAAAAAAATCAAAAAACTCTGAAGTGTGATATGCTTATACTCATGAATGATAAGGCTCATTATGGGGATATAGTATTCGGTACAATTGATGATATCATTAATGCTTCGAGAAATAATGGATTACAAGCCATTTTATATGGATTAGCCTAAGAGATAAAGTGAAATGGCTCCAATGTGGTGAACCTTGAAAATCTTTGAAGGCCTAAATATGTATAAGATATTTTAGTAATCTCTTTAATCCTTTTGAACAGGTTCACAATGTGCCATTGATTCTGGAATACAGCTACAAATTAATAGTTGTAGGGATCTAGAGTTTCCTTTCTTCTATGATAAGATCCTAGGCATAAAACGAAATACTTTTTCTATTGAATTGGGAGCTTATTGGTCATAGAGTTGAAGCAACTATTAGTCACTTTCATAAGAACTACTTCCAAAAGCAACGACTCATGCATGTATTATTCTCATTCTTAAGTCAGCAAATGTGTATTTCAATAATTTTGCTGCCTATATTTTAATAGGTGATGAAGTTTGATGCATTTGGGATTCTTATTTTGTCTCGATGTGGTATTGCTATTGTTTATGTTTTATAGGGATTACTGCTGATTCTATTCTAAGATACTTTTCTTAAGAAAACACTTAACCTTAATCCAATGATAGCTTATGCAAGCTAGGATTTGTAAAGCGGCTTTAACAACTGATTGCCTCCTCATAAGCAGCACGGCCCTGCAATTAAAATAATCAATTATTATATGCCTTTCAGGATATTATTTTACTCAAACAATTTTGACTTGTTTGTTTATATATATGAAAACATTATTTAGTTTCAACTTTACTCTAAGAAATATTAATATTTAGAATTTAAATTTAAAATATGTATTTTTTTATAAATTTCACGTATAAAATAGATATGAAAAAAATATAAAGTTATAGGATTTGAATATAAGATCTTAAATAATAAATCAGAAACATTTATGCTAATAAATTAAGGTAATCAACATAAATTTTAATAAAATTTATATTAGTACTCAAATTTTGATACATATAATTTAAACAATATTATGTTACTAATCCAAATTAATTTTCTAATTACTTAATTTTCTAATCATAACGCATTTTTTGTAAGAGTTATATATATAGTGTGTGTGTTTAGAATCAAATTTGTTCAATGCATGTTTTTTAACTTAAATTTTCTTAATCATACAATTCTCTTAAAACGGAGAAATAAGAAGTTCAAAAAGCACACTGTATTTGAAGCAAAAATAAGGTTTCTAATAGAGAAGAAACAAGTATCACCTTTATCAAAGCCATCATAGAATCCAATCTTTAAGAAAAAGAGAAGAGGAGAAGAATATTCAGAGATTCTTTGGCATGGAGAAATTTGAGAAATCTAAGCGTAAAATAATCTGATTATAGTATAAACAGGTTACAGTGTAATAAGACTAGATTACTGTTGTTGGTAGTTTTTCGAACAATTTAAGATTTTTTTCTTGGAATGAAGTTATCGGAGAGTGCGGTGTTTGAGTAAGTTGGGATGTAAAATTACTCCCAAAAAAATTTTCAGCTGTTTTTAGGCTTACGAAATTAACGAAATCAATCGACTTGAACTAAAATTAGTTCAAACGAATTCAATTTCAATCGATTTTCACCGTGGACGGAGAAGAAAGACCTACTTCGGCCCTCCGCTGTGGATACATTCGAAGGAATCGTTCGAATCGAATGAATCTAACTTTGCCGGATAAGCCGCTCGATTCGTTCAAATGCTTCTTCTCTTTGCTTGGTTGCTCCGCACCTCTTCTCTTCATGTGGTTACAACCAATTCGGGCGTAACTCGATTTCACCGATTCTATATGTATGAACATAAAATTGAATTATAGTGTAAAAATTTTTCATCTGTTTTGTTTCAAATCAAACACAGGTAATCTCACTTTACTCGAAAAAATTTTGCTTTACTCCCATTTTGTTTCAATCTAAAGAGCCCCTTAGTTTTACTTAAGATGCATGAAATTTGTTTTACTTACGCAAAACTAAGGTTTTTTCTCCCCGATTCCTATAGCGGCTCCCTTGGTGCTGGGGCCGCCGCCTCCACGCCCCACTACTTAACAAATTCATCCACCCTCAACAACTCTATCCTCGAGTCCCCCTCTTACTCTTCCTCACCTTGTTTCTTCATTTGTTCCTCAGCTCAACACAAAATCACATTTTGCCTCTAAAGAATAAATATCGCTTTCATACTATCCTCCATTTGAAAATGGAGTAGTAGAAATCACCGAAGAAGATATCTCTAGAGGCTCTCAGAGTTGGGCCAACTGCCTCAGTAGTTTACATCCTGCAATTCACATGTTCTGAAGATTAGCAATATGTTCTTTCTAGAAGTCCTTAGTTTTTCTTCAATGCCTCCTCCTTTGTACTTTGTCCATGGTCGCTTGAATTCGTGCCTTCCCAAACATCCTTTTCCTCCTTGCCAATCTGGGTAAAATTCATCTAATCAGCAAGAACCAGACTTAACTTTGCTAGAATCTTGAAATCAAACACAAACCCTCCATATCTGACTTGGTACATATCACACTTAACATGATTTCTTGCAATAGTAAGTGCAATACGATTGTATTCCAAACCCTAACAAGTATGCAAATTATTATTTCCTAATTCTTGTAAATGTGAAATCCTAGCTCCCACTACCTCTATAAAAGGTAGAAGTCATAATCAAAGAGTAAAAAAAAATAAAATGCTTCACCTAGCTGCACACCAACCCTATTTACTCCACAATCCCCACTTTGATTCAAAACCCAATCCTCCATCCACATTATCACCCATTCTTAAAACCCAAACATAATCTACTAGACTCCCTAACTTAAATATCAACCCGCCTCAAATAGAAATTCCCTCTCCCACAGAAAAATCATTCTCAGCCAAACAAAATGATTCTCGCCAAAAAGTTTGACGAGCCATCCACTTCAATCTCACTATGATCCTTATTCACCAATAGCTCCCTCAATTCATCTATACAAACTGCTACTCTTAGCTTGCCTGTGGGGACCTGATGCCATGTTAGCGGGAACTAATCCAGTACCAGTTTTGGGGTAAGTTTCTTAGCCGCATGATCATATTGAGTGATTTAAAAGACAAAATATGTAGACATTAAGCATAACTCATTTATATATTAATTCATAAGTTTTGATTACAAAGGCTAAAATAAAAGTTACAAACTTTAAAAAAAGAGTCAAAAAGTAGTAAATCAACAGGTAACAATATCAGCACTGCTTGGTTCCTAGCATTTTATCTTATTTTATTTATAGGCACTTGTAGAATGGCTCAACAACCACATAGACAATTTTAGTGTACTCTCCAAACCTAGAATCATATCGAAATATGTCATGGGAAGAACTGTCTAATATTGCTTCCTCTATTACCCATGGAAAAGTTTTGGGGGACTTAAATTTCATAAGATTTATAAAAGAAAAGAAAGGTGGTAATATTTATTCATGGCAAAAATGATATGGTTTCAACAGAATCATATTTAAGGCTGGTCTTTTAGATCTCAAGGCCTACAATCAAGATTACATGTGGTTTAATCGATAAGCCCACAATCCATTTTTGTTAAACTTGATATAATACTTTTTAAGACTAATTGGCTCCAATATCATCCTATCTCTTTCTATGAAGTTATGTCTCCCAGCATGGCTGACCATGACCTTCTTCTACTATACCTCAACATCGACAAAGCTCTTGTAGTAAAAATTCACATTCAAAACCACTAGGTGCTCCAACATTAAATTTTTGTCCTTATTTAAGAGCATTGGATTACAAAATGCAATATCATGGTGATCTTATGTTTTCGTTCTTGAAAGATAGTAAGAACTCTAAGGATGGTTTAAGAAATTCAAAGAAAAAATTGGATTCCAAATTTTCCTCTCTCAATTCATTCCAAACTAAACAAAATGATATTATGCAACAACTTGCTTTATTTTTTAATAGCTCTCAGCTATCCAATGATCAAGTTGAGACCAATCATTAATTGAATAAAGCTACAAAAAAGTGATCAAGAGGGATAAGCAAAGGGCTAAACTGCATTAATTAATTCAAGGTGAATCAGGCTTAAAGTTTCTTTACACACATATGAATGCCTGACATAATACATATGCATTCAGTTTTGACACAAGCTCCAATTTGATAAATCAGGCTACGAGCATTTTTAGGAAGCCCGACAACTCTCTTGATGTATACCAAGTGGATAATGGCCTCTATCATGCCCCTGTAAGCTTCAACAAATATGTAACGACCTGAAGATTGGGATTGGGAGATTTCAAGTAATAATTCAAGAATAAACATTCATCACAAAAATTACTAAATAAAATAATATCTATATATTATAGAGTTAGAAATTTAAATAAAATTTATACAGATTGTCTTAACTTAAATAAATATAAAATGATATAAAAATCAAATAATGAATCTCTATCTCACTCTTAATAATTGAATCAATTTTAGCTCTTAAAAGTAAGTTAGCTTCGCTTCTAATTTTCACAATCTATATTAATTATTAATATTGTCAATTAGACAGGAGTATGTAGAGCATCTAAAAGTATTAATTTCTAGCATTCTATATAGGTTACAAAATGAATATAATAAAGTGTGAAGGATATATATCATTACAATATGAGGGCTATGTTAATTTTAACAATAAATAACTTACAATGCCCAAGCAATTCAAATAATTTCAAGGAAAAAATATAAATTGACATGAATAAAAATAACTTAGCATAAATTATTATGTGGCATAAATATATAATTTTGGGCTTATGACCTCCAAGCATCACTGAGAGACCCAGATATTAGCATCAAAATTATTCTATGAAAATATGTAATTGCCCATCGATAATTGGTCACATAAATATTTTTTTTATGAGTCTTTTCTCTAGATTTTGCCCCTTCTTAGTGGACTAGATCTCTCCTTATTTTTTCATAGGTTGCTAGCAAATCATACATGTACATGTTTAGTTTTGTTCTACCTCCAAAGAGTCTCACCCATATATTTGTCAAAAGTATTTATGGAAAATAAAAATACAATTTAACTTAGCATAACACTGGGTTATATGTAATGGTTATATACATTTAAATAAAGTAATTTCAAATAATGCTAAAAATAATATAATTAGAATAACTCTATATACATGATCCATTCATTTACTTCGCAACACCTTCTTTATATAAATTTGTTAAAAAATAATTTTATATATTAGTCCACTATTTAAAAATATAAGAAATAATAATATAAAAGTTTTAGATCAATATTACAAAGTTTAAGTAAAAACCTTAAAATTGGTTAGTTGATGTGAGATTAAGATTTTTGGTGAATTTTAGACACCTAAATGAAGATTTAAATTACATTTTAACGTACTAATATCTAAATGAAAGTTATTCCTAATTGATAGAAGATTAAGCATGCCAAATTTTAGCTACTAGTTCAAATATTTTAAAAGTTATGAATGTGCAAAGTTTGGAAAAATATTGATAATTTCTGAAGTTTTCTAAGAAACAGTCATATTATTTTTCAAACTTTGAATTTAAATATGAAGACCTAAGTGAAAAAACTAGGTTTTATGCTCAATAAAGAAGTTGTTTCTAATATAACAAAGAGTAATCATGCCAAAAATTAACTAAATCAAATAGTAAATTAAAAGTTATGAAAGCAACAACGTAGCAAGAAAATTTTTAAAATTTGTCAAAAACTTTTTTGAATTTTAATGTGTTTGCTAAAATTTGAGTACCTAAAAAGTGATCTTATAGTCTAAATGGTTAGTAAGGTCTTCTGTGAAATTATTCACAAAATATAGAAGAGTAAACATGTAAATTTATAACACTCCGATCCTAGTGGTTGAAATGTTACATGTTGACAAAAAAAAATTTGAAAAAATATTTAAATAAAAATAAAAATTTTTCCTCAACAACTTTGGAGTGATTTTTGAACATCTTAGAGGAAAATTTAAGGTGTAGCGTCTTTTAGTGCCTTGTAAACAATATATATGAAAATATGTGTGCAAAATTACTACAACTAATATTAAGTAAAACAAGAATTATAATAACACAAATATGAATAGAAAATTATAAAATATTTGAATAAATCTAAGAAAAATTTATTGAAATTCTATGAATCTACACTTATAAATTATGCAACCTCAAATTTCATTGTGGGTGCACCTCGAATCTACTAATATTGCAATTAATTTATTCAATTGCTATATATATTCAAACATAAAATATATTTGGTAAATGTGGGAAATAATGAGAGAAACAAAAATAAGAGATTATCTTAAAGCAAGGGAATTTTGATGAAGCTTGAGAGATAGTGCAGCATAGATCTTCTTTTTTATATATTTTAGAGCTTTCAAGATCTTCTCCTTGTCATGGGATTTGCTTAGGGATGAAGTCCCTAGGGTTTTGAGAGGTGGAGAAGAGTAAGGGGAAGGGGTTTGACAAATACTTTCAAATGGAGGTAAGAAAGAAATGGATGCATAAATTTAGGTTTCTTATTAGGGTTAGAAGGTCTAGGAGTGTCTATAAGGCTTTAGCAAAGATTCAAGGGTGTAGGTTTGATCAAGGTATAATTTAAATAGTTCAAAATAATTTGACTTAAATTTGTCCTTAATTAAGAATAACTTTTGTGGAATATCAATTGGTACATTTAATTAGTAATTTAAATTAAAAAACCTAAGAAATTATGGCCTAATTTTTTTCTAATTTGGTTAAAATGAAATTTTAGCATTTCTCAAAACTATTAAAAAATGTACTACCAATATTCAAATCGAAGGTTCTAAAATATAGATCTCAGTAAGAGGAACCCATATGCACCAAAATTGTCTAGTTTTACCAAGTGATTGAGCCAAAATTTTGGTTTGAAGTTGGCAAAAATCAAGTTCATTGGCGCCATTACATCCGTTACTTCATTGTGTAACACGTTAGATTGCAGGCTTGATCTGCGTCGTCAGTTTTAGAGGCAAATGGTGGGATCCGTTAGATCTTCCACTAATGCCAGACGACGACAAACACCATTTAGCAGCGTTTGCCATCGCTATTAATGACCGATTTTTTTTTTCAAATTAAATTAATTTAATTATTTAAATAATTTAATTCTAATATTGTTTTAGCATAACTCATTCATTTTAGTTTCAAAATATAAATTTTTATTGCTAGTTAATTTGATAGTGTAAAATTCAAAAATTCAATAATGTCTTAATTTTTGACACCCCAATAATTTTTTATATTTATTTTGATTTAAATTCATCATATAATATTAAAAAATTCTCTCATAAAAAATTACCAAAATATCCTAAAGTTCTCTAAAATTATTCTTAACAGCGCTAATAGATTACTCAAATTAACTAAGATAATTAATAATAATTTTATTAACTCAAAATCTTAAATTTTAACTTATACTTATTCCCTTCTAAAATTGAAATCAAAAAGCTATATTTAAATTTTGTTGGAATATAGTGTGCCCAATTACTTGCTAACCAATTTATAAAATTTTCAACATAAATAAGCAACCAATGTGGCTTTCCCATATAGCCATTGCTCTCATGCATAATAACAAAAATCCAAACTTTTTCATGATTAAAGACCGATTTTCTTTTACAGCACGTTATACAAGGCTTTGCTAAATCACTACCAACAAAATTACCCCTTTCTCCCGATTTGATATATCCATCCCAAGCGAGGATTCATGCAAGATCAGTCAACAATATACAACATTCTTTTAACAAATTAATATACATAATCTCTATAATTCTGCAAAAAAGGCTCATTTTGTGTTAAGGTGGATCTTCAAAAAGCTTTTTTACTCATTTAACAAAGATTATTTTATCATAGAAATATAATAAGGTTGTTTAGGGCAAACTTATCTCTTGGGTTAAAGGTTAAATTGATGATGTTTACTTCTTTGCCCTTTTAAATGGGAATATTGTAACAACCATAGGTTGTTCTTAATCTAATCCCAACTTAATGGCAATCTAATTATCATTTCATTAGGTTCATATAGTCATTAGAGCCAATTTTGGAAATTTCGGAGCGATTCGGAGCCCAATCAAATAATTGGAATATTTTAATATTTTTAATTAATTAGAATTTGAGATATTAAATTGACCTTGAAATCAAAATCCGATTACGTCATTGCGATCGTCACCCCACAAATAAGCTAGGGGTGATGTTTTGGCGTGTTTGGAAATCATCGAATTTTTGCGATACTTTAATGTAGTTAAATACCCCGAAAATGACATAATTAAATAATCGTCGGAAATCAAAATTTGACTTCATTATTGAATTGCTCACCCCCAAATAGCTAGGGATAAAATTTTTGGAATTTTTCAGAGCGCGTTTATTATATTTAAATTTTTAATAAATCAAAAATCAAGAAATAAATATTTATTTTTCTTATTTACATTTCCTTTTTCCTCCATTTCTTTTCCTAGCTAGCTCCACTCCTCCCTCCATTTCCTGCATCCTTTTTTTCTTCCCCTGGCACACACAAAGGCCATCTTCTTGTTGGGGGGAGCCTTCTTCTCCATGCCTTGGATGGGATGGCTCCTTCACATCCCATCCTAACCATGCCTCCATCTCTTCCATAAAGACAGCCCCCTACCCTCCTCCTTTCCTCCATTTGGCCATCAGCTGAGCTTCCCTCCTCTTCCCAAGCTCCTTCCTTTCCAAGCTCATTCTCTAGCTAAAAAATAAGAAGAAGCTTCTTCCCTTAAGCCTTGAAAGAAGCAGAACTTAATCTTCTTCCCAAATCAAGGTACCCATTTGTTATACTCTTCTTATGCTATTCTTTTCATTTGATTAAGCAAAGTGTTTTGAATGATTTTACATTAGCTATAGATTCTATGTGTGATTGTAGCCTCTCAATCAGACTCAAATGAGTCCGATCGAAGCTCATTTTCTCCATTGAAAAATGCTGTAAAAAATTGTATGATTTCTTTATACCCGTAGCTAGGGCTTTATTTTCTACTTCTTAGAATAATTCGTTTATACCAATTTTAGTATCAATAGACTGAAAGCTCTACAGCGCTGAAATCAGCCGCAGCGCCTGAAAGCGCTGCCGCGCGCCACAGCGCTAAAATCCGTAGTAGCGCCTGAAAGCGTTGCAGTGTGCCGTAGTGTCTGGCTTTCAGCCAGAAGGCGTTATAGCACGTCGTAGCATCCAGAAATGTTCTAAAGTTCCCAGAACTATCCGGAATTGCCCATATTTGTAATTTTTTGCAATCTAATGACCCTAGGACCCTATTGAGGCCAAAATATATCAAAATTAAACCTGGATTTGGTAAAAATTAAGCATTTTATGAAATTATAAGTGAATTATAATGTAAAATTTATCACTTGCCCTAAAATGACAATATTCTAAATCTCTTAGGTATTTACTTAAATATTTGTGTGCCAAATGTTAATGTTAGAAACTTTGATTGCTTGTGTGACCAAGTAGAACTTAATAACCAAATTGTATGGAATTTAATTGCCTTACATTTGTAATCAAGTGCTAATCCCTTTTGCATTTGATTTAAGATTTGATTAGCCTTAATTACTCATTATTTTAATCAATATAATATTAATGTATGTTAAAAAATATTAACCTTGATTTGGACACCTTGATTTACTCAATTTGATATTAAACTATATTTGAATGTAAGTGTGGGGCCCCCATACTGGTAATAAGGAAGTACGGTGCTCCAACTGTAGCAAATCCCCAACTTAAGTAAAGTTAGGCAAGCCCAGCTTGCCTTAAGTCAAGGACTTATCACCAAGTATTATAACGTTCATCATATAAATATCAAAGTGGCGGAAGCAGTACAACATAGAGTAACATCCACAAGCATACATAGTAGGGAAGAGAAAATACAATAAAGTAACTCATCACAATGCAGAACATTTCAACTTATTAATGAGATAACTGACCATTTCAATTATTAATTTAATAAGTTTAAGGTCAAATGATCTTTATAAGGAATGCTTTAAGATTTAAATATCTTTATTAAGGACTAAATGAAGATTTTATGGATTAAGGATCACATTATCACTATCCTTGTTCTAGGACTTCAGAGAACATTTCCAACCTATTTTATAGTGGTTTACTGAAATTTTCAATCCTTAAGGAACATTAAATCACATTTTGGTCAAAATGACCAAAATGCCCCTCTTAAGATTAAAAATTGGGATTTTAGGGTTTAACTAACCAAATTTGCTCTAGACTGTTCTAATGTTTTTCATATTACTTAATGAAGTGGATAACATCCTTAACTTAGGTTTTGATGACCTAAATGATCTTAATTAGCACTAATCACTTAATTAAGCTACTTATGGTGATTAGTAAAATTAAGGCACTTTAGGGCAATCCAACCTTACACTTAGGTTATACTAGATCTAATATGATATCAGGAACTATCCCCACCCAAATCAGAGACTTAATTAAGGTTTAATTTATTAATCCTTGATTAGGATGATTAAGGAGTGATTAAGAAAATTAATTCTCTAAAATTAATTTTAAGGGTCTGGAATTGTTCCTTGGGTACAAGGAGCAATCAGAGCCCTTAATCTCATAATTTGGATATTTAAGAGATTTTTTATGATTTATTTAAGAACGGAAAGGTTTTAGCCAATATTTTTAAATCCAGCCATTAGATCTGAAATTTTATTTTATATTCAGATTCTTTGAATTTTCCTGATTCAAATGGTATATTGGATCATACCATTTGGATATTATAGCTAAAGTTATTTAATTAATTTATTCTGAATATTTATTTAAATTAAAACTATAGGGTTTAATTAATTAAATCCAGAACCATTAAAAATGCATTCCTAAAATTATTCAATAATCGCGGCCCAAATTCCAAACCGCGCGGGTCGGGGCTCGGCCCGGCCCAAAAAATCCTCGTCTTCCTCCTTCCGCTCGCGCCCGCAGCCCAAACCCTAGGACTGGCTTCCAGCGCCAAATTCTCCGCTCTCCGGCCACGCCACGCCTTGATTCCGATGGCTACACATTCCCTGACCCTAGACGCGTCAATTGAACTAAGAAGCCTTAACTGGGAAGCTCTGGATCGCTGGATGCCAACTCGACCGAGATCCTCCAGCTGGCGCACCTGTGACGAGATAATTCTCCTCACCGAGTCCACGAGTCGCCATGATCTTAATCCTTACACATTCAGGGATCGACGAGGGAGCGATAGGGGAAACGAGGAGCTCTGGGGTGGTCTGGATCGCCGGGGTGCTACTATCATTTTCAGCCGCTTAGACTCGCGACTGGATCGATCGATTCAAGTAGAATCGATCGATCTGGTTGAGTTTAACCCTCGATACCAGCTCACAATTATGGCCCAGACGATCCTAGTACTAGCTAGACAATTAACTCCAACTGGAAACGCCAAATTTGGCGAACCATAATTTTGTCTGGCAGTGCGTACAGACGACGAATTTGTCGTCTGGGTCACTGCCAGACCACGCTTTCTGACTCAATCGATCGCGGAGGAGCTAAGGTAAGGTCCTACTCAGCATCTAGGCTTGCGAAGAGGCAAAAATAGAGCTGAATCTAGCTCAACAGAGAAAAGGAAGTAAGCTGTACCTCGGCTCGAAGATTCGCAGCAAAGAAGGCAATGCAGGTCGTCTCGAAGGCGCTTAGAGGTTCCAGAAGCTCTGCAAGGGGGTCTGAACTCCAGACCTCACCCTCTATCAGCAGCTGCAGCGGGTCTAATCGTCTGGTTTGCCAAGAGTTCCAGAAACTTCAGCCGGCTAGCGCAAGGATCACAGTGTGCAAAGGAGCTCACTGTGATTCTTGGGAGGTACTTATAGACCGGGAAAGATCCTAGGAATGGAAACCGAAGCTGGGCCAAAACCTCAAGCTCGGACCAGAGGCTCCTCCAGCCAGCCCAGAATGGGGGTGATCCCACCCTCTGGATTGCCCTAGCAGGCTCGGCCATAACGGGAAGGTGCTAACAGCTTTGGTGACCTGGCGAGAGAGTGGCAGACAAAGCCGACGTGGCTTGGTACGGGCGGATTCTCGCGGTCGGGGCTGAGAGCGAGCGGGGACGAAGATGAATAGTTGGGATCCATTCTCCGCCGTCTGATACGTGAATTCGTTAGGATTCGACGCCTTGATGAAGAACTTAACCAACGAACCACGGGAGCCTTCTCATCCGTCTGATTTTGTGCCGCAATTCGTGCACACGCATCCATTGGCTGTTAAGGCTAGCCGCTGTCGGGACCCGCAGCGGATCTCCCCAACTTAAATAACTGACGTCCTCGTCAGTATCCACACACAGATCCAAGAACCATCCATTGGGTAGATAGAACTAGAGGTGACCACTACAGCTCAAGAGGTACCCACAACCATGTAGCACCTTAACCATCATGGGTTCCAGAGGCTGCTCACATGAAGTGGTACTTTGCCCTATATGACACTTAGCTCATATATGACACCTTATGGTTTTCTCTGATATCATTTGTAATAGCCCAAACTTTTAAGCACCAAGGTATTATCCACTTTAGCCTGAAAGGTCTCATGGTTAGATATGAATATGCATATTCATGGTGCTAAGTTACTTCAGCAATATTCAGGATTGGTTGTGTAACAGCCTAAACTCTTAAGCACCAAGGTATTATTCGCTTTAGCCTGAAAGGCCTCATAGTTTTGCCCTCAGAAGATAACTTCCGAGCAGGTCACCCATCCTGGGAGTGCTCCCACCTGAGCACGCTTAACTTTGGAGTTCTTATCAGGAACTCCACTATTATCTGAAAAGACGCCTTGATGTTTAAGAGTTTTACTTATTACTACTTAAGTGGGTCATCACAATCTCCCCAACTTAAGTAACTGACATCCTCGTCAGTATCCACACACAGATCCAAGAACCATCCATTGGGTAGATAGAACTAGAGGTGACCACTACGGCTCAAGAGGTACCCATAACCATGTAGCACCTTAACCATCATGGGTTCCAGAGGCTGCTCACATGAAGTGGTACTTTGCCCTGTATGACACTTAGCTCCTATCTGACACCCTATGGTTTGCTCTAATACCATTTGTAACAGCCCAAACTCTTATGCACCAAGGTATTATCCCTTTAGCCTGAAAGGCCTCACAGTTTTGCCCTCAAAAGATAACTTCCCAGCAGGTCACCCATCCTGGGAGTGCTCCTACCTGAGCATACTTTACTTTGGAGTTCTTATCAAGAATTCCACCATTATCTGAAAAGGCGCCTCAATGTTTAAGAGTTTCACTTATTACTACTTAAGTGGGTCATCATAGGTTGTGTCGCTCCAATGTGGACTTATGATCAGGTGATATCCTAAGGGATTAGATGATTATAATCTCATTAGAGTAAATCTTCCAAGTCTAAGAGTATTGCAATTAGTAAACTAGATCCTTAATTTGAGATATAAACTGCAATCGGGTTCTACCTCCTATCATAGTGCGATTCAATAAGTGCAATTTAAAATAAACTAAGTATCTCAAGTCACCCTGCGTAGAATACTAAGTATGCTTGTAATTAAAGTATTTAATATCTTAGCTTGAGATATAAACTATGATCGAATTCTCCTCATATCGAAGTGAGCTTCGATAAATATGTGTATACAACCTTTCCAACTGATGATTCCAAGTGAAATCCCAAGTAAAACAAATTATTGAAATTAGAACTATGAGTCATAATCCATTTAAATGGATTCTGCACAATGGAGACATCTGAATCAATATCTGACTTTAAAGTATTTTTTGGATTTCTGAATCTTAAGACATGTAGTGTAAGGGATATGAGCAAGAACATAAGTATGATGTATGAGTATTCAGTGTTAATTTATGGGTTATAGAATGTTGCATACATCAATTGGGAATTTCAGAATGCATCGGCATTACAGTAACTATATTTCCAACTAGATGTATGTAGACATTGGGCCGTAAGACTCATAACAATTCAGTGATATTTCGGTTGCATATCAATGGCATACTTTATCGTGGCATATACAGATGCATGACTTCAGTAGTATACAACATAGTTTTACATGTTATTTACTCAGTTTGAGATTATATACTATTTTTTTTTTTTTTTCAATATTCAGTATACCGTCAGCTTTGCTTTACTTCAGGTTTATATATATTCAGATATTCAGTTAATTTTGCAAATTTTATGTAGCTCTATTTTATATTATTTAAATGTTAAGTAAATAATTAAAACTATTTAGATTAGTTTCGATGTGTTAGACTTATTGTCTAACACGTGATACTTTTGGGATCCGGCAATTTGTTAGATCCTGAACAGCTTATTGAGTCAGGTCAGGAGGATGTTCAAGAGGTTCTGAAGGAGTTTGTGGAGTTTTAATGGATTTCTCCTTCAACTTTATTATTTTTGATTAATTATTTCAGTTCAATACTTAGACTTTATTTCAATATTATTTTAGTAAATCATTTGTAATAATTTCTAGATATATTTACTTTTTTATTCTAAGATGAATATTTTTATTCAATTTCTGTGATGAATATTTCTAGATGTATGCTTGGCTTCTGCACTCTGTTTATATATTACTTATACTTAGTATTGTAATGTGATCAACATACTGGAAATATTAATATTTTATACATATATTGGATTTTTCATATTGTATTTTAAATCTAATATATATATTTGTTTAATAATTATGATAAAGATACTACTCTTATCTTAAGTATCAGCCCTTGACCCTCTTTTGGGGTTGAGTCAACAGCCTTTCAGTGTCTTAGTTTCAGCTATTCGGGGAGATGAGATATTCCTTCCCGAGTAGCGCACCGCTCTGCCGCCGAAATTGATTAAGTTATCTCTTTTGCGCACGGCGATGGGGAGGGGCGCTACAAATATGTCCAAATATTTTCCTTCAACTAACGAAATCCTTCAAGAATGTCTTTTATCTCTACTCCTCTTTGCAATAGCCTTAAATAGTTTTTTTGATATTCTAGAAGAAGCACGTCGGGCCAAGGATGTTAAGCCTTTCAAGACCAAACATTTTAGTTGCTCGTATTTACTCACTGTGGATGATCTCTTAATTTTTAGAGAAGTAAAATATTTACAACATTGAGCACCTTTACAACTGTCTTTCAAGGTTCTCTTTAAAATGTTTGAGTCTTTATTGGATGCGAGTAAGTCCTCTATTTATTTTTCAGTTCGGTAAGGGGAAACAACAACTAGCAATGCCTCCTCAATTTAACATCAAATATCTCCTATGGAATATTTAGTCTTGCAATTCACCATGCCAAACCTCCACAATAATGTGCCACCCATTACTTGATCAACTCCTATTCTGAATGGCTCAAAAATCCTTATCTTATGCTAGTAAATGCAATATTTATAATTTTCTATAAGAATTGCTTATTTATTGATTCAATGCTCTTGATATCCTTAAAGCTATATTAAACATAATCAATATGGGATATATAAGGTTTCCCTTCTTCTAGCTCTATGAAAAAACAAGCTTCTTGTTATTCCTTGGAATTAAATAGCCGCCCCTCAATATAATGGATGTCTTGGTCTGTTCACCCATAGCTCCTCTTTAACATGTTGCAAACAAATCACGTTTTGGAATCTAATCACTTATTCTTCTCTTTTAACATAATAGTGGAAAGCTACATTCAAACTAGCTACTCCACTCAATGTCTCGATAATCGATAATAAGGCTAATGTTCTCAAATATATTCACAAAGCTGCCCAAGTTTTTTGTTCTTGCATATCTCTTTCCCGTCATACTATGAGAACCTGGTATCAAGTTATTATGAACAAATGCAACATTAGGTTCTCGGATCCGCAGGATCTTATTGAGCATTTAAAAGAAATAATAAAGATAGGTTCAATAGACAAGGGAATTTGACATTCATTCATTCGTATTAATTTATCATTTCAAAATTAAGTTTACATTTACTCCATACAAAAAAAATTTAATAGTATAAAGCCTTAACAAGATGAAAGTATGTAAAAGTTGAAAGTGGTGATAACAACAATAGTAATCATATTAAAATTATAGAATAGCTCCTCAGAGACCTCTTGTAATCTCCATTAGCACTCGGTCTAACATCACAAATACAATGTTGGGATATAAAAGTTGAAAGTGGTGCCAATTTGTTTGAATTAGAAGTTAAGTATCATGTGTATTTGCACAATTTTGTATTACTTATTTAGCTTATAAATTCAAAAATCATCATATCATATTTAGAAGGTTAATTTATCTTTCATGAATATTTAGATTTGATTATAAATTTATATATGTAGACAATCGGTTAAAATTCCTTCATAATTTCTAATGATAAGATAATAACAATATGATAATGATAAAATAATTATATAATAATAATATAAAAATGATAATAATATGAATGGATGGATTTGGATCATCTTGACTATTGAATGACTTGCTTCTTTATTATTTTATTTAAACTAGTCAATAGGATGATGCAGTTAGAGAGCTTAATTAATATTGGATTAGTTTGCGCTAACTCGGCATTGAATCCTCGAATGTGTTGCCTCCTTTGATAAAAACTATCAACTTTGAGTGGTTCAAAATAAGTTCTCTCTAGAAAAGCAAAAGTTTCATTTTATGCAACACATAACGAATTGATATAAGAAAATACAGCTCAAAGGATATAAGCAAATACAGCTCAAAGGTCGCCACCTTTGTTTTGCCTCCGAGGAAAGCAATAGATAAAGATCTTGAAACAATTAGCATTCTTTCTTCTCGTAATATTATGGTAAACAAGTTATGCATCCTATGCAACACATAACGAATCACACACATTGTTTTATATTGTCATATGCTTTTGAAGTTCTAAAAAGATATCTTCCTTTCACAATGGTTGGCTTATGTCCCCTACATTGCTGGCTTGTGTGGTTTGAAGCAATGAGAGGGTGGTTTGAAGCAATGAGAGGCTGTGTATGCCTCGGAACTCAATCCATATTGCCAATTGAGTGTATTTTATTGGGGAGCAGAGGACTTGAAAATCTTCATTGCTGGCTTTGTGTCTTTGCATTGCTTTTGCTTTTCTAGATATTGCTCTCTGCTGCTCTTTGATCTTTGGTAGCTGTGCTGTGGTATTTTTTGCGATTTGATAGTGGGTTTTATTTCTAAAGTGCTTAGAAACACTAATTTATTTGAGACGGATTATTCTACACTATTTCTAAGCCATATTGCTTGGATTTTATTACCAAGAAAACTGATCCTTTTTGGTGTCCCTTAGCATTCATGCTGCGTTAGTATTCCTGAAGCCATGACAGAGAATGATGAATCCCAACTGAGGAATGGATGGCGCCGCTAAATTCTTCACAAGATTTCTACTATAACATTAATTCAGATTATAAAATTCTATTTTCTCATTCCTTATTTGCTTTGTTTCTTTGTTTTCAATACCTGTTTAAGAGTTTAAATTCTTAGATTTCACAGTTTATCCAACATATTTAGGTTAAACACTTACCTGCTTCAATAAAAAGAAAAAGAAAAAAACTTATGCATGCATTTAGTTGACGATATCATGCATGCATGCAGTTGACGATACCATGCATGAATAGTGTATTTCATGGGACAGAATTCCTATGATACTTTTTGTGGCTTCGAAAGAAGTGAAATCGCTAACAATTGTAAGTTCCTTCTCTTTTCCGAATGCTGCAATGATGAATGGGACCAATGACTAAATTCCACAGCATTGTTTTTCTCCAACTAATTCATTATATATATATACCCAATAAATGTCACAACTCTTTTCCTATATTATTAATTATATTTAATTATTTTTAATCATAATTTTAATTAGTAAATCTTATTAATATAAGTAAAACATTTGATTTAAGAACTTTAATAATATCGGGGCACCAAAAATATATCAATAGCAGCATTATAATATAAGAAAATATTATCATTATATATAGAATGCCTAACAATGTCATGAAGAAACAAAAAGACAAATTTGATTCTCTCACGAAATTGCTAATATTGTATTAGTCAATAAAGGCTGACCTAATAAAGAAGATGCTACAAGCATAGGTTTACTTGCCTTTTTATTAGTCATTTCAAATTAAGGGAAGAAATTAATGAAGATAGCATGCTACACAATCCTATAAAGATAAGTTGATCAATGTTAATTCGGGCATTTCCTTCCTTTCATAATCAATCGATGTTGAGTATGCCAATTAACCAATCCATCTCATGATTAACATAAAACTTTGATGATGCAACACGCCCAGATGATGCAACACGTCCGAACGCATCTAATGCATGTGATGATGCAACACGCCTAGATACGACCAAATCCTACTAAGATGTGAAGTAGGTTAACATCAATCGAGTTAGCATTAAATGAGCTATACTTTACCGTATGAATAATAGTGCACACAAACGTACCTTATGTGTGCCCACACATGAGCCCAATGGCTTACAAATTTAAATTTTCAAAACACAATGTTGTACCATGGTGTTCTTAGCCAAACCATTGCTAGACAAATCAATGGTAAACCGATGAAAGGTAAACTCATCAATTTTACAGTAAGCAACAAAATGAAAAATCAATGCTGCTTCAAAATCACCAAAGGCAACCAAAAATTATTGAAGCACCCATTTAGACAAATCAAAATTCAGATCAAATTGCATAATTGGATAATGTTGTTGATCTAGTTCAAAGCACAGACAAAATTGAGCCCAAAACATACAATACAATAGCTATTTCTAGTGATTGAAAACCATGACAAAATAGAATAAAAGATTTTTATCAACCCAACCTTATGAACCAATTTAGAGAAGGAAGAACAGACAAATAAAATCAGGAAAAATTAGAGAATCGAGCTCGATAAGAAAACTTTGAACAGGAGATGGCTTCAAGCTCAAGAATCTCGTGAAAGATAAAATGGTGCTAAGCGCTAGGCGGTTTCAAGCCCATATCTAATTTTAAAACATCGAATTAGACAAGTGTCTAAGTATCACGTGCTGCTTGCGTGCAGTGCCTAGTGGTGAACACATCGCTCATCCGAGCCATGTCTTTAATTGAAACAACATTGTGAAAGCATTTAGAATCTTTTTTGTAGAGAGACTAAACAAGTTGATTTCAATCTAAAAATTCTAGCATTTTGCTCTTCCCACATAAAATAAGCTACCATTTCAATAGAATGAACATATTCTTTCAGAGCAATGATGGGCCAAGAGCAACCATCCCCAACAACAAAAGAAGTGCAGGGGGAAGAGGTGTGTGGAACATAAATTGAGCTATTTAAGTATGCCAAAAGTGTAATCGCAACTAAAGAATAGATGTTCGATCGATCCAAGCATTAGTTGACATAATCGACACACTTGATTTGATGAATTTGTCGGCAGCTCTTAAACCTTTCTGAACACAACTTCATAAGAAATGAGCATAGTTGAGCTAGTAATGTTCATGCCAAATCCGGCGATGCCAATTTTTACTATGCATTGCATTCCTAATACAATCTCTTACTAGAGCAAGAGTAAACCGAGTTAATTTCATAAATACGATGGTTGAAAGCTGAAATTAGTCGGAGATGAAAGTGGCGGAGGAAAGAGCGGCGAGGCACCCGGCGGAGGAAAATGGAGAGGAAGCATGCTGCGTAACCCTAAAGCTCTTAATTTGAAACCATTGTTCCAATCATATAATTTTATTACCCTAAACCCTATTATCATTTTATCTAATAAAATATTTCCTTCAGCCGTTTTAATTATATATATATATATATATTTCTTGGGCTGTCATTTTAATATTTGTTTCTATTGATTGCCATTTTTGGCTCTGAGTGCTTTGTTTGAGAACAACTGGAAAGACACATAGCAAGAGAGACAGATTTGACACCATGCCACCTGTACATATTAGACGACAAGCACCTTGTTTTAAGTAAATACACGTTTTTTTAACTGAAATTTGCTATATAGCATTCCCAATCTCAAAATATTCCAGTTAACCTCTAAATTTTAATCATTCATAATGTTTAAAAGATATATAAGAGCTATATAATAATACTAAAAAAAAATGCTAACAATAAAAAATATTCATAATTAATAAGAATCTTTTTTTTAATTTTTGTAATATTGGTTCACAATAAAATATATATATACTCAATCATTCACATATCATCTATATATTTTGATATATATTAATGTGTAAATGTAAAACAATACTTAAAAAATAAATTAAGAGTTTTAGTTTTTCTATTCTATTAAAATGAGATAAAATCATAATTTATTATATTTATAAATATCAACCCATCAAATTTTTATTTTTTATTTTAGCACTCAACTTGTCGATACATAAATATTATATTGCTATAAAATTAACATATATGATTATCTAAAATTAATATATATTTTTCATTAATACAAATAGGGATGAAAAATTCATTATATTAATTTTTGGATTTTGTTACAAAGTTCTTTATCATTGATTTTACTTAATTTTTTATATAAATATTATCTTATATTAGTTTGTATTATACTACCATAATTTATAAAATAATTATGCCAAAATAATTTGAATAACTTATATATCATTATTAAAGAAAAAAGTATTTTTGCTCTTTATCTTTTCCATCAATTGCTTTACTTTATTGGTAATAAACAACCATGCATTCCTTTATTTAAAAAAATGCTATTTATCACTTAAAAAATAACTTTCAAAAAGAATTTTATATATAAAATATTTATATTTAGTGACTAAATTTGAATTTAATGAAAATTTGTTATGTTTTTTGAAAATTATTTAAAAGCTAAGTTAACTATTCATACTTATTTTTAATAGATGAAATTTATAGAAGTGAAATGGTAAAAAATTATTATTTGTCTTTAAGTACTTTAATATTTTATTATAAAAAAATTGATACTCTTATGAGAAAAGTATCTACTATTCTTTTGGTACACATTAAAATGAATATGACATGATAATCTTATGTGTAAATATATGATTGATGTAATTCACTATTTTATTGAATCAATGTGTAAGAAAAATAAATAAATAGGAAATAAAATTTTTAATTGATGGTCGATATATATATATATATATATATATATATATATATATATATATATATATATATATATATATCATATATGTATAGAATAAAGCTCTGAAATATTAAAATATGTGATTTTTTGGTGCAATTTTACAAATAATACTACTGAACATAAGAAAATGATGAATCACATTTTGGTGTACAGTCATAATATGAAAAAAAGATTTTCTATCCTCAACTTTGTTGTATGATTAAGAGTTTCACTTCTTAAGTAGGTCTTTATTACAGAGAAAATTTCACCTTGCAACCCTTCAACAAAATGTATTTATGCCAACAAACATTGGGATAATCAACCAAGAGAAAATAATAAGCATCTTTCAATACAAACACATTTATCTTGAAAAGGAACTCATTGGTAAAAGTTTTTTGATGCTAGCTAAACATGAGGAATGTGATTGCAACATTAGTGTGCAACTTCCTCCAAAACTAAGAAAGGAAACAACCACTATGACCAATAGTAGTAGAGAATAGATCAAAGTTATTAGCTTTCTACCATTTTATAAGAAGTGATTTATTACACAAAATGTACCAACTAAGAGAAAGTAAGCAACTTAAGAGTAATATGGTTGGGGCCACAATTATGGCAACCCTTAGTCTTGGTGGTAGAAATTGAATCCCATGAAATAATATGCTTATTTTTCAACTGCGAGTCATTGTCAAAGAACTGTGAGAAAAGAGCATTAATAGTTTTAATAGCCATCAAAATGTGAATGGATCAAATCCAATGCAACAATACTGTTAGTATGAAAATTTAAGAAGTTGTAATCCATCCACTAAGGAAAAATATTTTTGATCCAAACCATTAGTTCAATTTATAATCCCATGAAATAATATACTCTTATCTTAAGTATTAGCTCTCAAACATCCTTTGGGATTGAGTTAGCAGCATTATGTTGTAGTTCTAACAATTCAGGGAGATGGATATTCCTTCCCAAGTGGCACACTGCTTCATCGTCGAAATTGGTTATGTTATCTCTTTTGTGCGTGGCGACGGGGCAGGGTGCTTCATAGACTCATTGTCTAACGCGTGGTACTTTCGAGATCCAGTAATTTGCTAGATTCAGAGTAGCTTATAGAGCCAGATCAGGAGACTTCATATGAGAACCAGGAGGAGTTCATAGAGCATTAGAGGATTTTTCACCAATCTCTATTTCTTGCAGTAGTTATTTTTAGTTCAATATTTATACTATTTTCTATTTTTTCATTAAGTAAACAGTTATAATAATTCTAAATGTGTTTTTTTTCTTTTATAAGATGAATGCTTTACTTAGATTCTGTGATGAATATTTCTGGATATATGCTTTAGCTTCCGCACTCTATATTTACTATTATTACTTATACTTAATATTGTGACGTGATCAGTATACTGGAAATGCTGTTATACTTATATACACTAGATTACTCATATTCCACTCATAATCTAATGTATATATTATATTGTCTAATACTTAAGATAGGATTTTACACTTATCTTAAATATTAGTCAAGCACCTTTTATTTTAGCAGAATTATTCGATGAGGTTCAACAGTCCTTCCCGAGTAGCGCACTGTTCCACTGCCAATTGTTAACTCCTTTGCACGCGGCGACGGGGTGTGGAGCTACAGAGGTAGAGATGTTTAATTCTAATAGCATTCTAAGAGCAGCAATGTTTCTAAGCAAAGCTGTATTTTTATCTAGTTAAAGAGGCCGTCTGGTAGCTCTCCCGATGTTTAAGAGAATATCTTTATTTATGTAGTGCAGTCTAAGGCCGGGTAGGTTAATCCACACCAGAACAATAGGAACAACATGCGTAACATCTAAAAATGGGTCCCATTTACAAAATCGCATTGTATTTTCTTTGAGATCATACGAACCTTTTGATAACACCCTTGCATAATCCAAATCCAACTCGAATGTGAAGAACACACAGTGTGAATAGAAAATTCTAATGTTCACAAGGGCAACATGCTTTAAACCTTTAATGAAACCATTAACCATCCAAAAGCTAGGTTTTGTTCTAGCTAACTTACCAACTAAAGTTAGGGCATGAGGGTCAACAAGGTTTTGTACCTCCTCATAAGAAAAAAACAATGCTGGAGCATCGTTAAATGATTCCACATTCTTCGAGATGGCCGGGAAGAGGATTCCACCATGTTCTTAATGGAACAGATAGAAGGAGGAAGATCCATACCCATCATATATAGCAAACACTAAAGCAATGAAAGCAATAAAATAGTTAGAGTGAAGAAAAAAAGTACGAGAGTGTCACCGAGAGCGCAAGAGCTTCGTCGCCTTTAAAGAGTCCTAGGTCGAGAAAATTCAAGGCAATATATATATATATATATATATATATATATATTCTAAGTTTATACAACTTTTATTTCAGTTATTTCAATTCATTAGTTTATTTATTATTAATATATATATATAGATATAGATATATATATATTCTAAGTTTATATAACTTTTAATTCAGTTATTTCAATTCAGTTATTTTATTTTATTTAAGTATATATATATATATATATATATTATTACTTATAATAATAAAAATTGTTATTTTTAATATATACAAATAAATAAATTATATAATATTAATATCAAAAATTTTATTAAAATAAAATGAAAGATGTTATTATTTTCAGTTAATTATTTTATTTGTAACTTTTGTATCGTTATTAAGCTTTAACCTACTTTGATATATTTATATTAAATTTTGTGCTCATAATTTGAAATAAATGATTAAAAATTAGTATCATTAATTCATTCATGTTGATCTCAGGTCTGTACAGATAATACATTAAACGATAACATGCTAATATTTGGAGAAAGAAGGAGACTGCACATAGCTTTTGAAGGATAATGTGTAGTTCTTAGGAACTCTCATCTCAAATAGTTAGATAGATGTATCTAACTCCTCGATTATTATGTAATTTTGTCCAATATAATAAATATTATATATTGTTGTATTTTCTTTTAGAATGAGCACATATCTTAAGTATTTATATTGCACCTATAATCCTGATAATTTTGCAAGCATATCCTACTTAAATATTATATATATTTTATTTGTATATGCTTCTCTTGCAGAATCATGCTGCTTAATATTATGTGCAAATTTTGATATCTTACAAATGTTGAGGTATGTTCCTTTATTTACCTCATTTTTGCTAAGTTATAAATATTTTATTTATAACTGTCTATTTTCCTTTATAACTTGTTGCTCTCTTAGTTTGTTGTTATTATTAAGTTAAACGTGATATCCTAAAAATTGTAGAATTCATTAAATTGGTCTAAAATATACTCAACTAATTGTCTAATACAATTTTTTTTTTTGACTCGGGCCTTGGCATATAAAAAATTGACTTGTCATATTCATAGCTTTTTGAGGAGATTACACTAGGTGAGGAGTTTGGCTAAGAAGAGGACCTTTCTACTGTTGTTTCTAATATTTATATAGTTTTTTATTTATGTTTGTGAGGATGAGAGTTTATTATTCAATTTAAACTTTTATTTAGGTATTGTAATAATACTTGATTTAGATGTTTTTTATTTTTTACACTATTTATTCTGAGTTGAGTTATATTCTTATATTTTTGTATTATGGATATGGATGTTATAAATAATTGCTTTTGCACTCTAAAATTCTTGTATATACATTTAGTGAATTTATTTCAAACAGGTGGAATATCTTACTGCCATTGGTAGATTAGAGAGAAAGCCTGTCATGGTGACCACTCTACTATAATCATGTTAATGTACATATTAATATGATCACAGAAGGGATAGGGCTCCACAGTTAGTATTATAGAATCCCCATAAGGTGTTAGATTGGAATTTAATTTATTTCTATTTAATGAACTATTCTTCAATAATATAATCACTAAATAAATACTAGAAACATCCATAATGCCATATTCTCAACTACTCATAATGAAAATCATGAATTGAAAGTATTTAAATGAAGTACCTAAAATACTCAAATATAAATTTAAATAAAATAAAAACTAGAATAAAGAATAACCTAAGTAACTTAAGGAAATATGTTAAAACATATAGTCTCATGGAATTTGAAACATCAAAACTTGACTATTACACTAAGCGGTTTGAAATAATTTGGGAAGAAAACTTTCAGTACGACCAAAGCTAAAATAGAATTGTGGAGGGAGTATCAGCCAGAGGAGTATTAGTGCTCGACAAAATTCTTTAGTTTCCAATCTTTAGAGGACTCTATGTTCTAGTGCTAGCCAAGGAGTGGTTACACTGAGTAACTTCAACATTGGACATTATAAAATGTCTGGATCATGTTCGCCTTCAGCTCGTACCCTTCATTCTACATGATGAAGCCGAGGGCTGGTGGTACATCATCAGTTGGAAACTCACAAAGGAGTGCAGGAGAGATCGTCGTGCCATCACCTATGCTAATTTCTGTCTGGCATTCACCGCGGAATACGTTGGGTGATTTAGCAGTTGGTCTTGTGGTTCTACCATGTGTTTATTTTATCCTTCTTAAGTGTGCTGAAGTAGCTCCATAGTCCATCCTCTATATTTCTATTACATTTTTGTACATATTAAAAGTACAAATGAAGAAGAAAATGTGCATGTTTATTTTCAAAAATGTTTCTTGTTTCCTTACTCAATTTGAATTAATGGATTATCAGTCAATACACAGAATGAATCCAGGATTACTGTCAATGACCTCTCCCATCAAAATGATTGTTGCTTCCAATAGCTCCACTAGTGAAGTTAATTCCTTGATGGACATAGTGAAATATTAATAATAAACCAAACTCATAATCTGCATCAATTCAAAAGTTGTTTGAAGCTCAACTTCCATCACCTAACACTGCCATTCCAGCAGTTCCTGCCCTGTTCACTCCTTGTTATTCTGCTGATGGACTGTTGCACAGTTTCCTGATGTTAAGACTTCTGACTTTCAATAGATCCACCATGGACATCGCAAGTTGGCTTAAGCTAGTGGAGAAAAACCTCGCCATCATCAAATGCCCTAATTTGGAAGTTATCTGTCTCACAATGCATTTGTTTCAAAAGGAAGCAAAGTATTGGTGGGATAACATAAGGAACTCTTTTTTTGCTGACTTCAACATTGAGGAAATCCCTTGGTAATCATTTGTCGAGGTATATAAGGCAAGGTTCATTCCTCCATCTGCACAGAATATCATTGAAAACACCTTACTAAAGATGAAGCAAGGATGACGTCCAGTCTCAGAATATGAGATGGAGTTTAGAAGGCTGGCTTACTTTGCCCTAGATTTAGTGAGATCTGAAGCTGCTGGATGACAAATATTTCAAAGTTGTCTGAGAGATTCCATCAAAGACCATGTAGTTCCACTATGTCTCACTGACTTCTCTCAGTTAGTTGAAACTGCCAAAGTGATGGAGCACCACCAATCTGAAAGAGATCTTAAGAGGAAAACGCACTTAGTTCCCAACCGCCATGATGTTTTCAAGAGGCATTGGTCGCAGCATGCTAAAGTATATCAGATCGAAGCTACCCCCTCATCAAAACCAATCATAGGTTGTACCAAGCCCCATCCATATTGCAAGTGTTATCATTATGATCGTTGTTATCTTACATGTGGTAGGCAAGGCCATATGTATTACCAGTGCACATAGCCAGAAACAATAAATCTAGTCTGTATTGATCACTCTCGTCATAATCAAGTCTCCTGAGCAGTTCCCCTAAACAAGAGAGATCTCAGAATGGCAATAATGCTACCGCTACAAGCTGAAAATTCCACACATGTGAAGGAGCAAACTGTTGCTCCTAGAGTGCAAACACCGAACCACCCTAGGAAGCAGGTCAATAACAATTGTCCCGCTGGTTCTACTCGTATCTATGCTTTGACTCTTATTGAATCGATAAAAGATAATAATGTAGTTTCAAGTGCACATTTTTGAATCTTCTTTCTTTTGCATCATTATATTCATTCCTATAAATATTTCTATTGCAAGTAATAATATACCTTCAATCAATTATAGGAACTTTATGCCTTATTAGAAAAGTTTTTAATAAAATAGAAATAGTCATATACAATCAAGACATTCTATGATTTTGAAGAGAACTTTAGTTATTGTGTTAATCTAAAACATTGTAATTCTTATTTTTAGATGGAGAGTGTAAACCCTAAAATCCCTACTGAAAGAACGAAAGTAAAGGTAAAGTTATCCAACCCTGTAGTGCATGAAAGAGATTCAACCATGAAACAATTTCTATAATCTTGGGGAGTCCCTCAAATAAAAATATAATATTAATGACTACTTTAACAATAATAAAATTAATAATTTCTTAATACCAACATTGTGATAAAATAAAATAATTATGCTGATAATATTATGAGTATTAATAGTAAAAACAATAATAATAAAATGATAATAATAATATTAAAAGTAATATTTTATTAATAATAGTAATGATAATAATAATAAATATTTTATAATAAGGATAATATTAATAAAAATAAAATGATAATAATAATAACAAAACAATAACAATAAAACTAATAATCATTAAATAATCTCACATGACAAATACATAAGCATAAATAAACCATTGTGTTGAAATGTGGTGTATAGCCTCTATTAAGGCTATATTCATAAGAAAACATGTATAGCCTCTATTAAATAATCTCACATAACAACAAATACATAAGCATAAATAATCATTAGTGTATAGCCTCTATTAAGGCTATATTTGCCAATTTTCCCCCCAAAAGAAAACAGAGAGATGGCTAAGAAACTCTCAATCCCAATGAGAGGGCCATACATAATGTTGGTGCAGCTTTCATTTGGGTAAATTAAATCTTAATACAAAATAATTATTATATTTTCAGATAAAAAAATATCAAAATATTTCAAAGTTTATTTATTTTAAAAATTAGTTCTCAAATATCTTTCAAAAAATATAAATTCACTTTTACATAAAAATTATTACATAACTCTCATATATCTCTCAAAAAATATGGATGATTAGGATTTAGGGAGTTAAGTGGAATAAAAAAATATTATTAAACTCACTTTTACTTGTGAGATTTATAAAAATACTTATTTTAAATTTTAAATCCTAATCATCTATACATTTTAAAAAATATTTGAGAATTAAGTAACATTTTTAAATTTAAATTTGCACCGCCAGGTTTTAAAGCAAGATTTTTACCTCAAAATTTACACAATTTATAAGAAAATAATTTTAGACAAATTGGCCAAATTCTTTGAACGGAAAAAGTTGACCTGCCGCCGGACCACCCTTAGACAGCTGTCGCCACCAGCACCGGACCATCACCGTTGGATTGTTCATATATAATTTACACCATCAAGCATCCAAATACCTAAGAAAAACTTTTAAATTGTATCTGATATTTCTTAAAGTTAGGCCATATCTGGCCAATAATATTTCAATATATTATGTCAAAAATCGAAAATGCTTCTTTTCCCCAATCATTTCTCTATATTATTAATTTCTTTAAATGAATTTATAATCATGATTTTAATTAATAATTATCAATTATTATGAATAAAATTCTTAAGCACCCATGAAAGTACTGAAGCAGTTTTCGTCAAAAATACAAACTCATCAGCTTAGCTATTGAGCCACAACATCATTCACACCGAGTTGTGAGTGCCAACTGAGGAGAGTTGACTCACAACTCAATCAAGGACTCGATGATGATGGCCATTTTTTTCGGATTTGATGCCTCCATCAACTAGATTTGGTCCACCCAAGCCTCAATAAACTTTGCTATAATTATACTAAGATACATAATAACATAAAGATGATATAACAATTTATATGTAAATGTTATAATGCACTTTTAGCTTCAATATGATGTTTAAGTATAGCATTTTCCCATCTCAATAAATATTTTCCATGCTAAAAGTCTCTCATCCTAATAGCATCATGAGGTAGTTAATGAAGCAATCAGTTACATATAAATGCCACAATTTTCAGATTAAAGAAAAAAAAAAAAAAAAAAAAAAAAAACAGAGAAATCTGAGCAAAAGTGAGGGTAGGTCAAGGAAAGCAAAAGCTTATCCCATGCCTGCTTCTGCCACTGTACCAAAACGAGAACAACAATCTGCATCTCCAATTGAATTCCTCTCTCTCTCTCTCTCTCTCTCTCAAATGAACTATAGAGGTAAAATCCAAGCAAGATTGGGGCAGAGAGGTCTAAAGAGGAAAATGGAGGAGGGATAGCAACCCCACAATGAAGAGGGCCATGTGTGGAGGAGTGCTCAGAGGTAGAAGCAGAATACTTCTTAAAAGTCAATAAAAGCACAAGAGAGGCACATAGGGGAGCAAAAGGGCTCACATGACATTCCTATCAAGCCATATCTTAAAGCCTTAAAAGCCCCCCTCTCTCTCTATCTTTCTCTCTCTCTAGAGAGTAAGAGAGTAAGAGAGAGAGAGAGCATGAGGGGTCAACATTCAGTGGCCCACCACCAATTCCTGAATTTTAATGATGTTGATTTTAATTTGGAAATATATGCATCAGCTCTTATTAATGAAGGCCTCATAAAATCATGCAGTGGGTTATATTTGTTTGACAGAATTTAATACTTTTTAATATTTCTATATAAAAGAGCTAGAAATGCATGCATTTATATACTATATTTAAAGATTTGTATCTACATATTAACAAATCAATTGTGCTATTCATGAGAATAAAAAAAAACATGTGAACAGAATTTTTCAAAAAAACGGAAGTTGTAAAGGAAAAGTTGGCATCAAGGATGGAATAACCTAAAGAAGAAGCACAGTGTACAAAAAGGACCCACAAAAATAGGCTACAGATAATTTATAAAGAAGAAACACAAGAGATTGCCTCCTCATTCCCTTCATCTCTCTCCGTCTCTGAGTGGGTGCGTGTGTGAGCCATTGCCTCCATTGTATCATTAAAGAAGGGAAGGGATGGGAGGAATGAAAGAGACAACCTTCAATGCAAAAGTTAAACTTTAGGGCTCTGTTCAAAGGCTGAAAAGAAGCTTGCTTTTCTTTCTGCTTTGTCTTTTTCTTTTTTTCCCTGTGTTCATCTCTTTTGTTCATTTATGATTATAGTTCTATTTGTTTGGGTATGAAAGCTCAGGTGGCCTTTGTCCGTAATGCTGCAGACAGAATGGAGGATTAGCATAACACGCTTTTCCTTTCCTTAGCAAATTGGGCTCTGCCTTTCTGGAGGGATAACAATGACCGAGCCGAAAACTTAATTAATTGTGGATAAGAGTCCCAAATTAATAATTATCCATGAATTTAATCAACATGAATAATCCTATATCTGTAGTTTACAGGCATGTTTTCTTAAGACATCAATCGAATGAGAGCAAATTTAACTCCACCCTTGCCTCGCATTCCAAGATGTATTTGGTTCATTTTTACACCCTTTTTCTCTAAGAGACTACTAAAAAATTGTTCATTCCCCAGCCTCACTCAAAGTCAACTCCACAATGTATTGTCAACATTTCATACAGCAGAACCTAACGACTTCATTCTTAATACAATTACTACTAAGAAGGTCATCCACTCATCTGTCTTTCTAGTGCTCCACTATAAGCATGCTGAATTATACTATATATATATCCTAATATTTTTTCCACTTCCATGTATATATTTGATTCATTGTTATCACATTTCCTACTTAAACAGTAGGGAATATGATAAGATTAAGTCTATCTCAATCAGTGTCTTGTCAAGACTTTTTTTTTAGTCACAACAGAGACAACAGCTGAAGAACAAACAAAGGTGCAAGGTAGACTTGCTGATGGCTGAGTAGCTCCTAGTCAGCTGACTATCTCGCTGCAAATTCCAGGTCTCAATGTTAACAATGGCATAATATGTTATGGTGTGTGCACCAATTGGATCATCAAGGAGAGAGCAAACGGTGTTCCAGTTGATTACGGGGTGGATCTACAGAAGAAACAAGCAAGACTGGCGCTCAGACACTCCTCAGGAGCACAGCAAGTAGAAAGTCTGGCGCCCAAGCGCCCCAAAAGCAACCCGGGCACGCTCAGGAGCCCATGGAAATTCCAGCTCGGGTGTGACGTATCCAAAACCGTTTATGACATTTTGATGGTTGGTTTGGGACTCTATATAAAAGCCACCATTATGGGTTAAGGTTTGATATGTGCTATTTTTCTGTGAGAGCTCCAGGAAGCTTGAAACCCTAAAGTGAGAATAAAAAAAATTTGGGAGAAGAAAAATAAAAAGCTCAATGAATTTTCTGTAACTTTGTAATCATTTCTTCTATAATGAATTTTCTTGTCTGTGATTTTTCTCATTTTTTAGTTTTCCACGTATACTTTTGTGTTAGTATGCTTGTGTGCTTGTTAATGTTTGTGCAGTAATTTTCAATTTTTTTGTATTAGCATATTTTTTCTGATCCTATAAATTTCCTCGTAGTAGAAGCTCTCTCGATTTTCTCAACATAGTATATATGTACATTGATACATGCGCACATTATCAGAACCTGATTTTAAAAAAAATTGAATTGAAAAATATAATTATTTAATCAAAGAAAAAATAAACAAAAATTTCAGTAGTCATAAACATAGAAGTGTAGTATAAAATGTGAAGTGTGCTTTTAAAAATTAAAATTCATATATTTTCCTTAACTTGTAGCTTTTTTAAAATAATTTAGACATTAAAAAGACTGTAAAAGTGTGTACCAATCATTTGGGGATGGTTTTGGTGGTGATCAACCTAATCGATGTTCTACAGCCTATGAGTGGGACTTTAAGTACAAAAACATAGGGAATTCACACACCACACTTCCTCGAGCATAATATAATGAAAAAGGAAATAATTCTCTCAAATAAGCATGTAAATTAAGGAAACAACAGCATTCACTTTTTGAAACAGTAAAATAATCATTTGTAGATTTTCACAAGAAAAAAAAAAAATCGACAGAATAATTACTTGTAAGAAATGCAGTAATTGTTTAAAAGGTAACCATTAAGCACCTTTACATGCAATAAAATAAAAAAATGCACAAATATTTACAAGGAAACGTTTCCTCGCATGATTGCAATTCACGTTCGTTCCTTTTCTTGTCAGCAGCAATATAAGAGATTTAGGAGCCATCTCCATGAAGAGGGCGTTGACTGCAGCACAATGTGTTAGATTTTCAGTATGAATTGCCAAGGAACATTTAGTATCAATTTAAGAAAGCATTTAACAGTTTAAAGTAATAAAGAGTTCCACCAACAAAACAAAAAAATGGTATTTGGGTTCCTGATACAATAAGATGGCAACATTTCATTACTCTAAATGCCTTGTTCCTCCAGTTTTAATCATGAAAAACATTTCAACAACAAAATATCATTAGGCTTTGGGTCAGTCTTATGAATTCCCATTTCATTCATGTTTTGTTCGTTTATACAGACCAAGTATTTGCTAAATTTCTTGTGTTACATACAGTACCTCATTTCCCATCACATTTAAGTTCACCATGTTGATGTTCACCCATTTGGTTGCTCGAATCATCAAGTCAATAATAACAGCAATATTCATTAGAGAGTACCCCTCATCTAATATAATCTTTATTTTACTCTATGTTTCAAAATTTCATCGCACAATCACCTCTAAATTCACAATTTAAAATTGATTTTATATCCTTTTTTTGAGCACTGCACACATCGCGTTTTAGAGGAACTTTATTTTAACAATCTAATTTCAACATGAAGTGTTTAGTTATCAGTTGAACTTAAAGTTCTTTTTATTTGATGAAATCCAATAACTTTAGCATTGTCATTGCCAATAGCAAAGCTATGCCCTTTTTTAATTAGATTTTATGAGGGTGCAGTTACACTCCTCATAAACTTCTCCCCTCTGGTCGTTGCCAAATCCCAAATCATAAATAAAAATAGTGGAGATATTACTTAAGTAATCAGTATCAAATTAATATGACAAAACATTTAAGTGGCTGTAGTTGCACCCCTCTAATAAATTACGCTAACAAATCTTAAAATAAAACTAAGAAACAAATTCGCAAGGAAATTTTAAAAGCACTAATAATGGAACATTGAGGGAACTGATCTTACGTGATATATGATTGATAATTGTATCGTGAGAAGCTGAAAATATTCTTGAAGAGTCTAAAAAATTGCACCGACTAGAAAAAATGTTTTCTAAGTGCTTAAATATAACAAAAAACAATTAAAAGAAATATAAATTCGCTTGTCATAAGCCAAGAAAAGTATTAGTTGTACTAAGATTGTGACTTGATAATTTATATGATAAATTATACAATGTTAAGAAATGTACATATTTAAACTATCCATATATAAAAATATGAACTACAGATATGACATCAATGTATCCAATAAAGAGTAGCACAAATTCTTCTCTTCCACAATCTCTCAAGAGATCACAACATGCAATAAAAAAAACATTTTTAACTGCATGAGACTGAATGAAAGGAAATAGTAGGATATTGTACCCAATCTAGAACATTTGTTCTTCTCAAAATTTGTACTACACTTTGATGTATAAAAGCTAAGACCTTAGAAAGCTACAAGTAATCACTATTTATGAATGCTTCTACAAATTGTAATAAACTATTTAATGCATGAAATTATCTGTCATTGTAATCGGACTATATTATGGATTTTTTACAATATTTCCTAAAGAGCCTTCTTATATTTTCCTTGTCTCAGCTCAGCTTCTAGAAGAAGAAGCCTCATCTTTCGAATTTAATAAATGCTGGTTATTGTATATCTTAAATTAATTATAGGATTTAAAAAATATTTCATATTTGATTCCTTTGTTGAATTACATATTTTACATTATTAAGATTAGATAAGCTCTCTCGATAAAAAGAATTGATTCAGCTCCCATTACAACAATTTTGGTGTTACATCCACTTACCTCGTTTCCCATCACAATAATCTCGCTATATTGATATACCGTTTGGTGAATGCTCAAATGATAGTCAAAATTAAACCACAGTTTTCATTAGAAATTATGTCAAGTATAATTATTTATTTTCACTCTATATTTCCCAATTTCATCACACACTCTTCTTAACATTCCCATTTTAACTAAATTTATTTGTCGTTTTTGCCCACTCAAAGTATACATTGCATTTTAGAGGCACCTTATTTTAACCACCAAATTTCAACACGATAGATCTTCTTTAAATTTAAATTTCTTTTTATTTGATAATATTTAATATGCTTTAGCATTGTTGTTGCCAAACCCCAAATCATAGATGAGAAAGGTGGAGCTTTTCGTTAAGTAGTTTGTATCCAACATAAAACTAGTCGAATTAATGGCATGAATCATTTGATATGTGAGAGTTATACATGTGATTTTGATAGCTTTAATAGATGATATAAATTATTTGATAGCATGAATCATTTGATAAGAATGTTAAAAAGTTGTGGGTTTGATGTTATATATGATAAATAATACAATGTGAGTTTAATAGCTTTAAAGACAAATTTAATTGCACCTTATGAGTAAAACTAAGATTTGGTATGATTTATAGACAATGAAGAGTATAAATGTTGTAGGATCTCACAATAATCCTAATGACATGTGCGAAGGTTTAGATGAGACAAAAGTGGAACCAAGTTTAAGTATTTTTTAGGTGTGAATAAACATAATTAATTATCTATGTAGATTAATTATGAAAGCCATACATTTATTGAGAGTTTTAATGGAGAAATTTAGAAAGAATTTTCATAGATTTAAAAACATATATTATAAAGTTTTAAGAAAAGTTCTTTAGAAAAATTTATAAGCAAAAATGTTTATGCTGCTAATATTAAAAATAAATAATGGCTTGTCCAATGATTTTTGCTTCACTTCATTAAGGATTAACCCTATGTTCGTATCTCTTTTCATTATTTGTGGATGCTCTTACAACACATTCAAGAGGTGACTTGGTGCTTGCTATTTATAAATGATATTCTTAAGAAAATCTTGAGCTATAAAGAACTATTCAAATATCTAAAAGATTTCATCTTACAAGAATTAATATGAAATATCTAGAGTGTAGTTTAATCATATCAGAAGTTACAATCTAAAGGATATGAACAAAGTGATTCAAATATCTACTTCTATCATATAAAATAATGATAAAATAGAAGGCAGTGTAATTAATAAAACCCAAGCATATTGAATGATATAAATGATCCTTTTTTATGTATTCGAGATTGAAAACTTCATTCAAAATTAAAGAAATTTTGTTAAAATAGGTATAATGCTAGAAAGCAAAATCATATAAACAAAAGAGTTGCAAATATAAGGATGCAAAAAGTATATAAAAAGAATTAGCACCTTCAATTGTGAATAAGCTTAGAGAAAATCAATTTGAATGGTTAGAACATATTAAGCATTGACTATTAGATGACACAATTATGAAAGCTGAGTTAAGGAATGGCCCATATTAAAAGAAAGAAAGATAAATCAAAGAAGACAAAGAAACCAGTATGAATGATCTCACATACTTGATGCTTAGAATGGGCAGTTATTTAATTGAGTACAATGGGGAACGAATTAATGAAACTGATCCCACACGATGGGACTAAGAATTAGTTTTGTTGTAATGTCCACAATACTTAAACCTATCACACATAGATATCTCATGATCTTTGAGTACTCTTACCAACTAATTATTTAATTCAACTACGCTAGAGTTGTTAAATTGCACAGCTCTTTTACTAAATAAAATACCAATATAGTGTGAAAAATTTGGGCAATCATTGTCAATAATTAAAATAAGAATAAGTTTTAAAATAGCCAATTTAAACTTGCTGATATTGAAAATATAAGGAATACAAGCAATGCGATTCTAGATAATTTAAATGGTTTTTATATCAACAAGGCACAGTGGTGCAGGGCAACAGAAGGGTTTAGTGTTGCCGGGCTCTAATGCAATCCTCGGGTTCGTGAATGCTTGTGAATGCAGATTTTTAAAATGTATTAAAAAATTTAAGCACTTTTCGCGCAGCCGCTTCAGATCAGTTAAGATTCAACATTTGCCTGCAGAATATTCCACAATAATTTGAAAATAAATTTTGTTGGTAATGGGGTATCGTAAGTCACGAACAGGAAAAGCGGTCGGCACCGGTTCCGGATCAAAGAAAAGGCTCCGGTCCGGAAAAGGTAACTCGCACTTCGAGTTGTACTTGCCATGCAGGTGCGTTCGGAGGCGTTTCCGTTCTGAAACCACTCGCAGCGATCGGATTTAAATTTGCGCTCCCACAAATAATTTTTACCTGAAAATTGCACGAGAAAATAATTAAATAAATTCAATTTAGTGTTTGGGAAGAACAAACACACGCTGGTTTAAACCAGGAGCGAGAAGGGTGATCAGAGTAGATTTCTTGCGGCGACTAGGGTAGCGGCGACCGGGCAACGGTGGCTGGGCGGTGGAGGCGGCTGGACAGCGGTGGCTGGGGCAGTGGCGGAGGCTGGGCAGCAGTGGTTGGGATCTGGCGGCGGCTGGGCAGCGGCGGCGGGGGCAGCAGCGGCGGCTGGCAGCGGCAGCTGGGCAGCGGTGAGTGGCGGCAGGGGCAACAGGAGCAGCAGCGGCGGCTAGGAGCAGCAGCAGGGGCAGCAGCGGCGGCTGGGCAGCGGTGGCGGCTGGATAGCGGCGACGGGGCAGCGGCGGTGGCGACTGGGCAGCGGCGGCCGTGGCTGGGCAGCGGTAGTGGCAGCGGCTGTCCTGCAAGGGAGAAGTCTGAAGGCAACAAGGGGAGGGGTCTGGAAGGTGGCGGCTAGGGTTTGGGGAGGGAGGATTCGGAAACTAGGGTTTTCCCGGGGGAAACAAGAGCCGTTCTCGCTGTTTGGAGAAAACTCATAATTTCTATATATCAAAACCCAAATTAACATACAAATTTTGAGTATTTATAATACCCTCAAAGCAATCTAAACCTTAGAGTATTTTTAATAAACGATTAATATCCTTCCCTCTGATCAATACATGAAGCAGACGAAAATAAATGCGAAAATAGAACTGAAACGGACAAAAATAAATGCATAAAATGAAACTGAAACGTCAAGGCCGGTACGGGTCCGAGCGGGCTCAGCGGCGGGACCCGCGTCGAAAATGGTCCCCATCAACTCTCCCTCACTCAAAAGCACTCATCACCGGTGAGTAGTCAGCGCGGTAGCGAGCTAAGAGGTCACATCCAATCTCTCAATCTCCTCTGCAAGTATCCAACTGTCCTCAGTGTCAGGTCATCCTCTCCAACGAACCAAGTATCTCTGAAAACCACCCTCAGTAGTGGCATCTGTCTCCTCATCCAAAATCAGCTCTGGCAGTGAATCTCCTAGGGGCAATCTGTCTGTGGACCTCGGTATCGGCAATAGGTCCTCAACTGAAGCTCTGTCCTCTGGTGCTGGGGTGCTACCATCAGGGGTGGTAGTAGTAGGGGGAAAAGTAGGCATGGCTGTCTGTGGAGCTATATCCTCACCAACACTTTGCTCTCTCATACATTCCGGTTCGGAACTATCTGCAGAAGGCTCCTCAGGTCCCAGTGGGTGTCCATAGAATCGGGTCAGATCAGCCACATTGAACACTAGATGTACTCCCCAATCACATGGCAAGGCTAACTGGTATGCATTCGTACCAATCCTTTTCGTCACCCTGTATGGTCCGGTTCTTCTGTCGGCCAGCTTCTTCAGGCTTCCCGAGGGAAGCCTATCCGAACTCAGTCGCACCATCACCAAGTCACCTACCTCAAAAGATGTGTCCCTTCGTCTGGCATCAGCTTGCAGCTTATAATGATCGTAGTTGTGCAATCTGCGCTCAATTTCCTTATGTAATTCATGCAATTGTAATGCAAGTTCTGATGCAAACTGACTCATCCCATGAGAAATCCTAGCCCTATGGCCATGAACTATCTCGTTTGGAGACATCCCAGTTGACCGGTTTAATGAGTTATTGTAGGCTAATTGAGCATGTGGTAAGATCAGATCCTAATTAGCCTTGTGGTCCCCAACCAGACATCTCAGCAGATTCCCTAGGCTACGGTTGACAATCTCAGTCTGGCCATCGGTCTACGGGTGGTAGGCTGTCGAAAACATGAGCTTGGTTCCCATAAGAAGCCACAAGGTTTTCTAGAAATAGCTCATGAACTAGACATCCCTGTCAGTCACTATCGTCTTGGGTACACCCTATGAGCTACCACCTTTATAAAATAAAGTTTCGCCATGGCAGAGGCGTCGTCAATTTTGCGGCATGCCATCTTGGAGAAGCGATCTACTACCACCAGGATGGAGTCGTGCTGACGCTGTGTGCGTGGTAGTCCTAGCACAATGTCCATATTGACATCCTCCCAAGGGGTGGAAGGAATGGGTAGAGGGGAGTACAGTCCATTTGGTTGCTTATTTCCCTTTGTAACTTGACACACCCTGCAACTTCTCACAATCTGGGCGATGAATCTCACCATCCCTGGCCAGTAAAATCTCTCATGAACAAGATCTACTGTCTTGTCCCTCCCAAAATGTCCTCCTAGTCCTCCACCATGCAACTCCCATACTATAAAATTGCCCATAGACGTATTGGGAATGCATAGCCGCGTGCCCCTAAATAGGTACCGGTCCCGAATGACATAATCCGTAGTGTCGTGGTATGGGTCGGCAGCTAGAGCACTATAGATGCCACTAAAATCAGGGCATGTGATCCTTGATCATGCGCTCAAAGCCTATCACCTGGGCTCTCATCTCTGTGAGGACAAGAGTAAATCTGCTCAAAGTATCGGCGGGAGTGTTATCCTTCCCTTTGCAATGTTTGAGTACGAAATCGTACTCCTGTAGGAAAGATACCAATTTGCTTGGCATGGGCTAAGTTTGTGGTGTGAGTTTATATATTTAAGAGCTTGATGATCCGAGTGTAGGATAAACTCCTTCAGCACCAGGTAGTGCCTCCAGTGTCTCAAGCTCTGCACTAAAGCGTAAAACTCACGCTCATAATTAGAATAATTCAGCTTTGGGCCTTAGAGCTTCTCGCTGAAATATCCCACGGGGTGGCCCTCCTAGGTGAGGACTCCACCAATCCCAACGCCGGAGGAATCGCAGGACACCTCAAAGGTTTTGCCAAAATCTGGCAGTCTCAACAGTGGGGAAGATGACATCTTCTCTTTGATAAGCTGGAATGCATTATCAGCAGAAGATGGCCACTTGAACTCACCCTTCTTGGTACACTCCGTGATAGGGGCCATGATACCACTAAAATCCCTTATGAAACGTCTGTAAAAAGTGGCCAGGCCGTGAAAGGTACGCATGTCATGGATGCTTCGTGGCATGGGCCACTCCATGGTAGTCTTCACCTTCTCGGGATCAATGGAGATTCCCGAGGAGCTAACTATGTATCCTAGAAATATGACAGACTCCACGAAGAATGTGCACTTCTTCATGTGGATGTACAGCTGTTCGGCTCACAGGAGCTCGAAAATGGTGCAAAGATAACCCGAGTGGTCATCGCTAGAGCGGCTATACACCAGAATGTCATCGAAATAAACAATGGCGAACTTACCCATGTAGGGCTGGAAGACATGAGTCATCATCCGAGCAAAGGTGCTCGGGGCATTGGATAACCCAAAGGGCATCACTAGCCACTCATACAATCCCTCCTTTGACTTGAAGGCAGTCTTCCACTCGTCTCCCTCTCTAATCCTAATCTGGTGGTATCCGCTCCTTCGATCTATCTTCGAGAAGATAGCGGCACCACTCAGCATGTCCAACATGTCGTCTAATCGCGAAATGGGGAATCTATAATTCACGGTGATTCGGTTGACAGCTCGGCTGTCAACACACATGCGCCATGTTCCATCCTTCTTGGGGGCAAGAAGGGCTGGAGCAGCACATGGACTCATACTGTGACGAATGAATCCACAGTCTAATAGCTCAGTGATCTGCCTCTGCAGCTCAGCTTGCGCTGCGGGGTCTAAACAGTAGTGAGGCAAATGGGGTAAGGAAGAGTCAGGGACTAAATCAATGGCGTGCTGGATCGACCTCATGGGAGGTAATCCAGTAAGCAACTCCTCAGGATGGATATCCTGGAACTCCTCAAGAAGCTTCCTGGCAGATTCAGAAAGGTGGGTGGTGTCATGCACCAATCCAGATGAATGGAGTACCACCAGGGCATAAAGGATGTCATTTGCAAAACTCTCTTTCTAACTCAACTTCCCGAATAATATTCAAGGCCTTCTTCCATTTCGTGAGCGGAAGGGTCTCCGTGATGGCTTTCGGTCTTGGGTGTGAGGCTAAGGGCCTGATAGGGTTTAGGACCACCTTCTGCCCATTCAGCATGAATGAACATGTGTTGGTCCTGCCATGAATAGTCACGTCTCTGTCATACAACCATGGTTTCCCTAAAAGAATGTGGCAAACATCCATGGGCATGACATCGCACCAGATCCGATCGGTATAAGGTTCGATTGTGATGGGTATGAGACATCTGCGTGTCACAGGAATGGTAGTCTTGGTAACCCAAGCTACCTAAAAAGGTGACAGGTGGGGCTCAGCAGTGACCCCTAGATGCGCAAGTGCAGACTCAGCCACAACATTCATGCAGCTGTCACTATCAATCACTAATCTACATGACTTCTCCCCGGCTCGGAAAAAGGCTTGGAAGATGTTAGTCCTCCAATAATCAGCACTCTCGGGGTGTGGCCATCATACATTTCACCACTAGGAGGTTCGGGTCAAACTCTTCATCACCGGGGCCCCCTAAGTCAAGCTCATTCAACACAACACCAACATCATCAATTCCGGCTGGAGCAGACTCATCGTCACTAGCCTCTTGAATCAGTAATGTGGTGAGCGGCTTGGTGCAATTCCTGGCATAGTGCCCAAACATACCACATCTGAGGCACTTAATGTGTGCCAGACTCACAGCTCCTACGGAGGCCTTCCCCTTATCCTCTCTCGTGTCCACGCCCGTAGTCTTGGCTCCATCACCTCAAGCCTTCGGGTCATCCTGTCTATCGATCCTAGTCGTCCCAGATGTCTTATTACAACTCTTTTGACATGTCTCTATATCAGTCGCAATAGACACAGTGCCTTCCAAATTATATGTCGTAGCAAATGAGTTCGCTATGAATCTCTGGCCTCAATCCGTACTTGAATTTGGACAAGGTGCCCAGCTCAGACTCACGGATGCGGCAGCGTGTCATGAGATCTTTCATCTCGACGTAATACTTCGGGACTGTCCTAGTGCCCTGGCGCAATGCAGTCAGCTCATCGTGTAATCCGCTCATGTGGTATGCCGGTATGTACTGGGCCTCCAATAGGTCTTTCATCTCAGCCCAGGTAGTCACTGGAGGAAGCCCATCGTACTCCATCTGTCTCTCTTTTCCTAGCTAAAAGGTCTTTGCTTTCAGGGTGAGTCTCATCTTGGCAAAGTGAACCTTCTGATCCTCGAGCATACCTTACCAGTCAAAATAACTCTCTATGTCGAGAACCCAGTCTGCGAAAATCTTGGGGTCCATCGCGTCGTCATAGCTAGGAGGTTCAAGCTTGAGAACACGTGTCAGGTCTGGGTGTCTGTCTCGCACAGGTCTATCAAAGTCATCCTCAAATCGGGGGGTAGTCATCGCGTTCCCTGGGTGGGAATCCGCGGCGACCATCCCGTCCTCTGGGAGGTGGTCCGTAATAATCCTCTCGAGGGGGGCTCGAACAGGACGTCTCACATCTCTATGCCCAGCAGGTATGGGTCTCTCCTCCCAACGCTGATCACCAAAAGGGGCATCAGGTCAAGCCCTAAAGGCGTCATTATATCGAACATCCTGAGGTCCAGCAGGTCTAGGCCTCGGTATGCGCGCTCTCTGATCTATCTCTGAAGTTAGTCTATCCTCGTCTCGCTCGTGGTGTAAATCATGTGGACCTAAATGTGGGTCCAGATCCTCATGAGGGGCATCCACTCGAATCAAGAAAACAGTTCGTGGATGGTTCTCCTCTAGAACCAGGCGAGTTAAATCCTCTACATGTGTGTTCCAGTTGGTTCACCCGTCCTATAACTCCTCTCATATCCGCTCTCAATGTGTTCATTCTTTTTCCTCAGGCGGTGTTTCTCCGCGTTCCATTCCATGCGGAAGTTCCTAAACCAAATAGGTTCGTCAGGGCTCAAGTGCGGTGCAACATGGGACATCTCCTGTGGTTGGTGCATTTCAGACTCTAAGTGTTGACTGTGGCTACCCATGCTAATTGTCCTACCACTCCTCAAATGCATGCAATGATGGATGAGATTTTAAATATGCATGCACCTAGACTCCTGACTCCTATGCATGCAGTGACGTGAACCTTAGGAGAATAGGATTCCGAAATTTGAGAAAATTTCGGAACCTCGCTCTGATACCAAATTTGATGCAGGGCAACACTAGGGTTTGGTGTTGCCAGGCTCTAATGCAATCCTAGGGTTCGTGAATTCTTGTGAATGGAGATTTTTAAAATGTATTCGAAAATTTAAGCACTTTTTGCGCAACCGTTTCAGATCAGTTAAGCTTCAGCATTTGCCTATAGAAGATTCCACAATAATTTGAAAATAACTTTTGTTGGCAATGGAGTGTCATGAGTCATGAACAGGAAGAGCGGTCGGCACCGATTCCGGATCAAAGGAAAGGCTCCGGTCCGGAAAGGTAACTCGCACTTCGAGTTGTACTTGCCATGCCGGTGTGTTTGGAGGCGTTTCCGTTCCAAAACCACTCGCAGCGACCAGATTTAGATTTGCGCTCCTACAAATAATTTCTACCCGAAAATTGCTCTAGAAAATAATTAAATAAATTCAATTTAGAGTTTGGGAAGAACAAACACATGCCGGTTTAAACCGGGAGTGAAAAGGGTGATCCGAGTAGATTTATTGCGGTGGCTAGGGCAACGGCGGCCGGGCAGCGGTGGCTGGGCAGTGGTGGTTGGGATCTGGCGGCAGCAGGGGCAGCAGCGGCGGCTGGCAGCGGCAGCTGGGCAGCGGTGGTGGCTGGGCAGCGACGACTGGGCAACGGCGGCTGGCAGCAGCAGCGGCGGCTGGGCAACGGTGGCGGCTGGACAACGGTGGGGGCTGGACAGCGGCGACCGGGCGGCTGCTGGGCAGCGGTGACGGCTGTACAGCGGCGACCGGGCAGTGGCGGCAGCTGGGGTAGTGGCAGCGGCTGTCCTGCAGGGGAGAAGTCCGAAGGCAGCAAGGCGAGCGGTCCGGAAGGTGGCGGCTAGGGTTTGGGGAGAGAGGATTTGGAAACTGGGGTTTTCCCGGGGGGAACAAGAGCCGTTCTCGCTGTTTGGAGAAAACTCAGAATTTGTATATATCAAAACCCAAATTAACATACATATTTTGAGTATTTATAATACCCTCAAAGCAATCTAGACCTTAGAGTGTTTTTAATAAACGATCGGAGAGCTAATATTCGTCCCTCCGATCAATACATGAAACGGACGAAAATAAATGTGAAAATAAAATTGAAACGGACGAAAACAAATGCATAAAATGAAACTGAAACGTCAAGGCCGGTACGGGTCCGGGCGGGCTCGACGGCGAGACCCGCGTCGAAGATGGTCCCCATCACACAGAATAAGGAGAAAATCATTTTAGCTAGACAAGCATCTCAATTCATATTAGAAATATTCAATAATACTATCATTGAATCCATCAATGCCTTTCCCAAAGGTTACCCGAAATAATTTAAGAAATTCTCCCAATGATGATAAATTCTCATTTGATAAAAAAAATATAATTAAGCAAATGCTACAAACTTACTGTTAGCCAATAGTCAACAATAACTTGAAAAACTTACATTAGAAGAGAAATGGAGCAGCAAGAGAAAGAAAATGGAAGACAGCCAGAATGTAATGGCATGGATTTTCAGAAATGTAAAGCATAGAAATAATACAAACCTTGAAAGCTTGAGATTACTGAGCGCCATCAAAACCTTTACATTGTCAAACTCAGAAGGATTTTTACTTCCAAATTCTGACAAGTACACATTAGCATTGAACTTTCCATTGGCAGACCATACAGACCCAAAATACCCTACAGCAACCATGCCAAGATAGCCATCAGGCACATAGTTAACAGATGCAGGAACAAAACTAGAAATGAGAAAAGAAACTGGACAGTATTGCAACCGTCACACCTTGCCCACTCCATATTCCCTTCAAACTTACATAAGTATAGCCTATTCCACCATAGCTAGTATAAGCCTTTTCCATAACCAGGTGATCCAAATGCATCATTTAGAACAGAAGATTGTACGTAGCAAGAAAATTACTCGTATTTATGGTCATAGAGAGGATAAATTACAGCCTGGTAATTCTACAAGTCACTTTACCTCCATTAGCTCTATAATTACTAGGCATTATAACTACTACTGTACTCTGGTGTGTTCCATCCTTGGGTACTGCTATTTTAACTTCTACAATCTTTTGATTCAGTTCATGGAAACTCTTCTGTATCACATTCTCCACAGCTTCCTCTGTATCAAAGGTAATAAAACCAAAACCTCTTGGAAAGTGAGTTACACTAGCATACACGATCACAACATCATTAAAACAATAAAATTTCTCAAAATAGCTCTTAAACTCAACTTCTGTGATGTTAGTGGATAAGCCGCCAACAAATCAAAACAATGTGATTATGGTCATTATTGTTATGTTTAGTGTTGCTCCTACTTAACCTTCTTGTTATATGTTACTCAAATCTGGGAAAGTGTGATGAGGCAAAACTAGTAATTCATCTGCTCTTCAGGTAAAATTCTGGCTCTCTTCTTCTCAATCTAATAAGCAGTGGACAAAAAGAGAGAACTAAGACCATATAATAATCAAAGATTCAAAGCACATAATTTTTTGAAAATCAAATAGACAGCGTTATCAGCTTCATAAGAACACTTTGTTTTTGGATAAAAATTTTAATCACAAGTTTGATTAAAACCCCTTCATAACTATGTGAACTTTATTTATAAACTTGAGAGTATTAAGAGTTTTTTGAAGGAAGATAAGATGGTAAGCAATAAGAGAAATAAGTGATTTCTTACTCAAATGTCAATAACCTTTACATAAAGGTTTTATCAAGATACCTGTACCCCTTCTCAGGTACACAAGGATGCAAAAAATAGAAATCCTACGTGGCAGCTGACTAGGTCGACTACTATCATCCTCGACCGTGTTGTCTATCACAGTTTACAACAAATAATAAAATTTGTTAGAAAATTTTCCCAAGTGAGCACAATCAACTGGTCCACGTAGCTTCATGTCTCCTGTGTTGTTTTTCCGACTAAATTTCTTGAGTGGTCTTAAATTCCTACGCAGGTGTCGCTTGGCTCAGCCAAGTCATGTGTGGGTCAATTCCTGCAATTAAGAATGACTCACCTTAGGGAAATGCCTACAATCATCAAACAGATCAAAAGTCATCAAACTTAAGAATGAACTCCACAACGCCTCTCTCAAAAACTGGCCAATGAGAAAGTACCTTTCAAAAATAAAATCCATAGTCGATCAAATAACGGCATCCGGGTCCAAACTAGACAATGAAGACTACAGCTCTCTCAGCCACATATCAAGCCTTTAAAATAGCAATTAGAACTACACTCGCTCCCATAAGAATTGATGACCACCACTCTCTCCTATGTAATGAAGAAATTAATGTTCAATAAAATCTTTATAAAAAACTACAGCTCTCCAACTTCACCACAAACAGCAGCAATATATCCCTATTTCAGGCCGTTCACGGGGTCAATTCCACAGCTGAGGCAGTTTCAGCGGCAGAGGCCGCCGGCTTCCATCACCAAACCAAGGAGCCCACCCCGGACTACTCTATGGCACTGATCAGCCCATGCAGAGTGCCAAATCTGCCAGAAAGCATGCAGCAAAAATCTACTAGCACCGCAGGGATCCTAACTACCGTGAAGCCTCAAACCAACAACAGACCTTCACAGCAGCCCTACCCAGCAGCCCTACGCATGGAAAAGGCGATTGGCCCCAGCTGGTATATGAACTCAGGAGCCTCCAACCACATCACAAATGACCTTAACAACCTATTAATTGCTGAACCATACCAAGGTAATTATCAAGTATAGATAATGGTCAATCCCTTCCTATCCTCAACACAGGAACCGTTACTCTCCCCACCCCAACACTTAAGTTTCACCTAAATCATCTTCTTCATGTTCCTCAATGTCAATATAATCTTCTTTCCATTCATAAATTTACATCGGACAACTCTTGTTCTATCTTATTTGATCAACATGGATTCACAATAAAGGACCTCCACACAAACATTCCAATTATTAAAGAAAGTCGCGTCAACGATCTCTACACCATTCATCCAACTTCGGAACCTCCATCCAAAACCATTCTATGTTCCACATCAACTCTCACCGATCCATGACAACTACAGCTAGAACATCCAAGTCAAGCCATCCATCAACTACTTTCAAAGTAGTTTCCAAGCATACGCAACAGCATCTATCCCTCTTCTTGCATTTCTTGTTTCACGACAAAACACCATAGATTACATTTCTTTAAATCCACAAATAGAAACTATGATCCATGTGAATTTCTACAGTATGATGTATGGGTTCCAGCCCCCACCATTTCAAATGAAGGTTACAGATTTTATGTCATTTTTGTGAATGATTGTTCAAGATTTACTTGTCCCTTTCCACTTGAGCAAAAATTCATCTACCTTCAAAATTTAATCGAATACCAATTCAACAAACACATCAAAATTCTCTAAACAGATGATAATATAACTCCACTTCCTTCCACACTCTCCTCAAAACCATGGAATACACCATCAAACGTCATGCCCATACACACCACAACAAAATGGAGTTACGGAACGCAAACATCGCCATATCATCAAAACAGCCCGCGCTCTTCTTCGCACATCTCATCTACCTGAAAATTTCTGAACTCATACAGCCCTCACCTCCACATACCTAATCAATTGATTACCCTCTCCTAACACCAAATACATCTCACCCATCCAAACCCTATACAAAACCACACCTGACTACAACCATCTTAAAGTGTTTGGTTGTCTATGCTTTCCACTTCTACCCCAAACAAAAGCAACCAAACTCAACCCCAAATCATTCCCATGCATCTTTCTTGGATACTCTCCACATCAACCACGTTCATATCACATCACGTACATTATATAGAAAAGGTATTCCCACACTCACCGCCTCAAACCCCGTCAATCCAACTAACACCCTACCAACACATACATCCAAACCCCCTAACTCTCGTACCCATCGCCAACTCCACCATAAACCCATCAACACATCATAATGACAGTATCAACCAACATCAGACATAAAATTGGGCGCCCAGGCGCAAACCTAACCTGAATAGACAGAAAGACAGAGGCTTGAGCGCCAAAGCTCTGCCAACACCATTCCTCCCACAAATCAAAAAACCCGATCCTGCCATCTCATCCTATGCTAGCCAGCTCAAAATCGGCACAATAACCCAAAACCACTCGGCTTTCTACACTCCACCTCTCCCACACTCAATCCCACCTCATACAAAGAAGCAACTAACCACAAACACTAACAAATGACCATGATCGAAGAATATAAATCCCTCATTGATCAACAAACATGGACACTAGTACCGCCAAATGACAACCAAAATGTCATCAAATGCAAATGGACATATAAAACAAAACTCCACACAGACGGAACCGTAAAACGGTACAAAGCCTGATTAGTGGCTCAAGGGTTCAACCAACACTACGGTACAGATTACTCGAAACATTCAAACTAGTTGCTAAAATGCCAACCATAAGACTGCTCTTCACGATAGCCACTCACTTTACATGGTCCATCCTACTACTCGATGTCTCCAATGCCTTCCTTTACAAAAACCTCAATGAAATTGTTCATACAAGGCAACCGCACAGATTTACGGATCCAAAAAGGCACCATTTATGCAAACCCAATAATGCAATCTGCAGCCTCAAATAATCACCCCAACAATGGTATTCATACCTCACTAACTTCCAACATTCTAAGGGTTTTTCTTCTCTTTACCCATGGCAAAATCTATCTCACAATCTAAGTAGATGGCATCCTCATCACTGGCCCAAGCAATTCCACAATAACCTCCCTCATTCAAACCCTCACTCAAGATTTTCGAATGAAACATTTAGGCACCCCTACTACCTTTCTTAGCATTCAGCTCACACAATCACCCAATAGCCCAAATCTCTACCAAGCAACCTACGCATACCTTGGGATTGGCTCAATGTAACTCATCTCTCACTCCCATATCCACTCAACAACCCCCCACAAACTGTAAAGACTCATTTAAGTAGTAATAAATGAAGCTCTTAAACATTGAGGCGCCTTTTCAGATAACGGTGGAGTTCCTGATAAGAACTCCAAAGTTAAGCGTCCTCATGTGGGAGCACTCCCATGATGGGTGATCTACTGGGAATTTATTTTCTGAGAGCAAAACTGTGAGGCCTTTCAGGCCAAAGCGGACAACAACTTAATGCTTAAGAGTTTGGCTGTTACACAAACTCTCCTCCCTTTAACCTAAAATGAATCAAATCGTTACTAAGCTAATTAGAACTAAATCTAACTCAAAAATCAGGATCCCGGGCTAGTTTAAAACTACGTCAAACAAAAAATACCATTATAAATAGCATATTTCGGTGATCATAATGCAAAAGTTTGGGAGCAATCTAAACAACAGATACTCTTAAATTAATTTTTGAATTTTAAATTCAGAAAATTAGAAAAATAAAATGCAAGTACAAATTTAGAAATTTTGGAGCCGTTGGATTAAGAATATTAGGAAAAGGCTGTGCAAAAAGTTTCGTCAAATTTGGAGCTCCGGATTTACCGCAATTAATATTTAAAGTTTTAATATCAAAAATTATTATAAAATAAAATATAGATTAATTTTGAAGATCAAACGATGAAAACATACACAAAATTTAATTGAAATAAAATCATTTAAGCTTTTTTCTCCTACTACTGTGTCGTCTCCCTCACGCCCCCGTACGCATCCGACTCCCACGTGCAAACCCTAAGCACGTGATCGCGACAAATCGGTCGTCGTACGCACGCGCTTTGGCCGCAAGCAACCCCCCTCTGCCAACGGCGGGCCACGCCGCCAACTAGCGGTCCCACCAACCTTGATCGGGTCGGAAACCTCCCCCTTCCCCCACTTGTCTCCTATAAATACCCCCCTAAATCTCTCCATTTCCTCCACACCTCTTCCTCTTCCTCTTCTTCCTCCTCGGCCGACTACCTCCGATCGCTGCCTCCCTGCCCCGCCGACACCAACGACCGCCGCCTCCCCCTTCCTCCAGCTCGCAACGGAAGCCCTTCTACGTGCGATTAGAGAGAGAAAGGGAGAGAAATGTAAATTTTTTTTATTTTTATTTGTTTATTTGATCTATTTTATGAATTTTGTTGTTTATTTCTTAATCTTAATTATTAATGTCAACTTTTTCTATAATAATAATAATGCTAATAATATTATTATTATTATCTTAATATCATTTTGATTTATTTATAATAATTATTATTATTCATTTATTTATTTATTTATTTATTTATTTATTTATGACTATTAATACTATTTTACATTCATTTATTTATGTCACTTATTATGTTATTTTCCTTTTATTTATTTACTATTAATATTATTATTATTATTATTATTATTATTATTACTATTATTAATATTATTATTATCATTATTATTATATTTATTAATATTATTATTAATGTTATTAAGGTTATTATTATTAATCTTACTATTATTAGTATTATTATTATTATGCCAAAATTTCATTTATTATTATTATTATTATAAATATATTAATTTTTAATTCATTATGTCATTTCCTTCTTCATTATAATTATGATTATAATAATAATAATAATTATTATTATTATTATTATTACTTTTATTATTATTATTACTATTGTTATTATTATTATAATTCCTATTATTATTATTTTAATGTTATAAATGTTATTATCAATATTATTATTATGGTATTATTGTTATTATTATTTATGTATTATAATTATTAATGTTATTAATGAAATTATTATTATTATAAGTGTTATTATTATTGTTATCATTATCATTATTATTATTATTATTATTAATGCTATGAATATCTTATCTATGTTATTAATATTATTATTTCATAATTATTAATGTTATTATTAAATGTTATTAATGAGATTATTATTATTATTACAATTACTATTATTAATATTATTATTATTATTATTAGTATTATTATCATTATTATTATTATTATTATTAATGTTTTGAATGTTATAATCAATACTATTATTATTATTCTCATTTTTATTATATTATAATAAAAATAAAAATGAAGTATATCCCTTTAACATCTTAATATTTTGTTCACCGCTTCCCTGCATCGCCATTGAGCTATATTCCATTTTGATAATCATATGAGATTTTGTGCTCAACTTGAAATAATATAAACAAAATTTCAATATCAAGGGTCATACGGATAGATTATCAGGTCTGTACAAATAAATATATATTTCGCTAGGACAAGTTAATAGCTGAAGGAATAAAAAGATTATACATAGCCTTTGAGGAGAAATGAGTTTAATCAGGAACCTAATATCTAAGATAATCGGATAAATGTATCTGACTCATCATCTGTTCTATGACTTTGCCCAATAAAATAAATATTATAATTATTGGCATTTTCTTTTAGATTGAGCACGCTTTTTTGACAGTCACATATCTATTGCATTTTATCTAGTTCTGACAATTTTTGCAGGGATGTTCTTACTTCAATATTGCACAACAATTTCTTTGTCTATCTTTTATAGTTTTTTCCTGCATTTATATCCTTAAATGGCATTGCAGATGCATGCCGCTTAATATTATAGGTAAATGGTGATATCCAACAAATCTTACTTAAATCTCTGTGTCGAATTAAATTTTTTTTTTCTATGGTTCGCCTAGTTATATATATATATATATATATATGGCAGATCATAAGTTGTCTGAGGTCAAATTATTTGAAAAGGAGCACATGCAGGAAGTAGTTGTTTGATGCAATAAATTATTTTTATTTATTGCAATTCATCATAGCTTATTTTCCTTAAATGTAATGAATTTTATTAAACTATTAATATTTTTGAAATAAATGCATCTCCTCTGTTATTCTAGTATTTTTGTATGTTGAAATGGTGTGTTTCATATACTATTATACTAAGCCCCAATATAATCTTGGAATGTGAGCGCCTAACATTAGGTTAGTTCCGCTAACTCAGCGGCAGGTCACTACACAATCACCCCAAGTTATACAAACAAATTGTCGGCTCCCTCTAGTACTTCACCATAGCATGCCCGATCTCAGCTTAGCCGTCAACAAAATATGTCAACATATGCACAACCCCATACAAACTCACTTTGATCAAGTCAAACGCATCCTCCGCTATGTCAAGATCACTTCATCTTGGGCTTCTCATTAGCCCTGGGAACATGCAACTCAGATCATACGCTGACTCAGATTGGGTGGGGGACACCACTAGTCGCAAATCTACTACCGGATACTGCATCTTCCTCGGCAACACTCCCATATTATGGAGTGCAAAGAAATAGAACATTGTCTCACGCTCATCTACTAAATCAAAATGTAAAGCGATCGCCACGGCAACCGCGGGCTATAACTCAAACATCTCCTCCAAGAACTCAATATCTCGTAGGAAGCACCCACTCAATTATCTTGTGACAATCTATTAGCTATAGCCCTTGCAAAAAATTTGATCTTTCACACTAGAACGAAGCATGTTGAAGTTGATTTTTTCATCCGTGACAACGTTCAGAAATAGAAATCGAACTTCTACATATCCCCGCGGAGGATCAAATAGCGGGTATTCTTACCAAACCGCTATCCACCGCTCATTTCAATCAACATAGGTCCAAACTCACCATCTCAATCCAAGATGGCTTGTTTGCGGGGGATAATATCGGTAATTGGTTATACAAACTAGCTACCCACTATATACATCGGTTATACACTAACCGGTTATACCCTTACGTAATTATCTCTATATATAGTGACCATTGTACTAGCAATAGATGTAAGAATGAATTCAATTTATTTTTCCCACAGCAATTCTAATGGGAGATATGGTGGTATGATTGTATATATGATTTAGAGGGCTTTGGGAAGGCTTTTGGTGGACCAAATGATGTCGAATTGACATGAAATTTAGAATAGAAATTAATTATTATATTGAGAACTTTTAACAATTCTTTAGGATTTTTGTAAATTTTTCTGTTGGAAAGTAGACAAAGAATAAAAATACAAAACAAAAGATAAATCCCAAGATTATCTACACCTTAGGCTTTTAAAAATTATACACACCTTCAAGATCTTCGATTATGCACACCGAAGGGGAGTGATGTTATCCATGCCAACACAAGATAGATTACTGGGATTATACACACTCTGGTAAGGGGAGCATGTTAAAAAAGGACATATCTATGTCTCGTGGTGACAGGTTGATAGCATTTTTCAATGTAAGAATACTATTATAAATGGAACTGCTATTCTTTAAGAATTTCTAAATAAATTTTATCTAGCTAAATTCAATCATATCTAATCGAGATACTAGAAATTTGAGAAATTCTACTGGCAGAGATAGGCACATCATTTAGAAGAAGCATCATATTCCATCTACAAATTGATAGTCAAAATGGTGTAATTAATCAAACACCGTACATCTACAAGAATTCAATGCAAAGCAAGCGACAACATGAAATGAGGTTTTTTCATACATTAGATTTGCATTCAATCATGCTATTTATAGATCCACAACAATGACACCTTTTGTGGCTTCATTCAGATATGTGCCTCAAAGTTCAATTGATATGCAATGGTTAGCAGAAATTTTGATTAAAGGTCAATAGGAGAAAATATTAATTGATCCCAAAAATTATTAAGAGGAATACAGAAGATTCACTCTAAAGTAGAGGAACAATTGAAGTTATCCATCGACAATGCAAAGCGAAATATGATTGGCATCGTATATAGAAGACTTTTAAGGTTAGTGACTTAGTTGAAGGTGAAAGGAAAAAGCTCAAGTCGATCATATATGGAACATTCCAAATACCATAAAGGATTGGTGATAATACATACCAATTAGAGCTCAAGTTTATATGCAAATATATTCTATCATGAACATTGAGAATCTCAAACCATTCATATCTTTGATACTAGATGAAGAGATAAAGGATACTATAACTCCAGTTGCTCCACCGTTTATGGGGCAAGGGGAGCATGTTAATGAATATAAGCCTTTAAAGGTTAAGCAATCAGTTGTTCGTAAAGGAATAATAATTTCATATAAAATTGAGAAGAAAATGGAACCGCTTGTGGAAAGCTGGATAATAAAGCAAATAAGGCAATGATACTTTTTCGTCCACTATAGCCTAATCCGCGTGAATTCGTAAAAGAGGGGCGCATCATTAAGAAATCATGAATAAATAAGAAAATGTATCATGGGAAAAAAATTTCAAGAAAAAATATTAAAGCTATCGTTAAACGCTACCAAATGGTAAGAAAACACCTTTCATATTTGTCATGAAAAATATGCTGATTGAAAAATCAAAATTATAAATTAAAAGTTGAAGAGATAATGTGAAAATGAAAAAAAGAAAAGTCTAATTTTCAAACTTTGCTATCAACGTCTTTCAAAATTATTTTCGTACAAATTTGGAAAGTGGTTCAAACTAACTTGATAAGTGACAGATAACCAGCTAAATGGAAGAAGAACGCATTCCATCTTATTCCAAACTTCATAAAAGGAAGGAGTCTAGTAATTGGGAAAAAAAGTGAGAGAGAATGAGAGATATAAAGAAGAGATAGACTTCCTCCGCTTTAGTTTGTTTCGCCTTCTTCCTCTTGTAAGAGATCACTACTACTCCAATATGTTTCTCTTTACACTATCAAACAATTTATTTTAGTCTCCAAGTCCAAATAGAAAACTTTACATCCACAATAACATTACCGAAATTCTAATGAAAGTCAATTAAATAGCTCCAAAAGGATATACAAAAAAACTATGTCTATAATTATTTTAAATGTTGTGTTTTATAGAAAGTAATTTGGAATTTTTTAAGACTATTTAAAGGGCTTCTTTCTTACTATTTTATGGAAATTTGTCCTCACATTATCATTTTCGGAAGCAGTTTCAATGCCATTTCAAGCCCTTCCCAGAGATTAAAATTTGTAATTAATTGCTCGCTTCCTCATTCTTGTTCACACATCCTATACCAAAATCAAGCCCAAACATTGATTAAAAAAAATACTGCCTCACCGATGAAATTTGTCGACCCCTATCAACAACACTATGTAGAGACAAGCCCCGATTGGTAACCATATCTTGATGATCCCCAAACTACTTTATGTTATTCTTCCTCTGCCAAAATTGGGTTCCAACCTTCAATTGAGGTACCCCGTTACTACCTACGTCATTTACCAAATATTTTCAGGCAACTCCATGAGGTACCAAGTCCCCTACCAATGAATTCATATGTTGATGAGCCCTCGCCTACGATTCCATGTGTCTGCGAGCACACATACCTCAAGTTTTGTTGCTTTTATTTCCTTTAAAATCAAAAGACAGTAAATTTGAAAGTGCAAAATAAAGAAATAACCAGATCCTTAAATAATATCATATTGCTTCAAACAAGTGGACTCCCCAATAAAGCTCTCTGATGATATTTGAAATAACTCTGCCTGTTCCAAACAAACTCCAAATTATTGCGAAGGTTAATCGAGTTGGTTCTTTTTTCCTATTTTCTAAGAAAATTAAGAGAATAAAATGTTGACATTGTTATTATAAGAACACTGTCTAAGGTCAGATTGGTGATTAATAAAAAGAATGAAAGAAAGACGAACAACAATGAGGGAAGGCAGACAAGGCTAGGCCGAACGAACATGGAGAGTAAGGAGGGGAGATACGAGTGGAAAGAGAAGACGAATCACCCAAGGAAATTCTGTGTATAAGAAAATACAAAGGACAAATTATTTTAATTTTCCGCGCCATGGGGGATCCTTGGAGCCAAATAACTATTTTTGTTCCCTAATTACACTAAATATGCTAATCTCAGAGTGATCGTTCAAATTTCCAAGCTTGCCAAGCCAATAACCTAAAACTTGATACACTAGCAAAAAGCACGGCGCTCAAATGAATAAAACAAACACATTTACGAATTCCCATTAAAAAATTACTTCTCCTTTACAATGAAGCAAGATATAGGATGCGAAGGAACTGACCGATCTACTCTGAATGAGATGCTGCCCGACGTTGATGGCCCTTTCCACAGATTATGAATCATAGAACTCAATGAAACCAAAGCCACGTTTCCCTTTCTCGCATCACCGACATTTCCTTTACCTCCCCATACTCCTGGAAGTATTCTTCCAGCACGTCCTCCTCCAGCTCATTCGTTATTCCTTCTACAAAAAGTTTAGTGTGACCTACCAAAGAAGGTGGAAGCAAAGATGAGGACGGCAAGGGCTTCGCCTTCTTTAGAAATTAGATTGTGGAGATTGAAGAACATGGCGCCCTCTTTCTTCGTTGGTGCCATGGATGGAAACCATTAATGCTGCTGTCTGGTTTTCTTCCAAATATATTTTATTTCTGCTAGGTATGGAATAAGGAAGGGGTATCGAGAGGAGCTGCCGATGGCAAGGCGTTGCTGTGGCTGTGATGATTTTTTTGATCGGGCAATTGGATGGAGCGTATGCTGTTGCTGCTGACGTATTTGTATATATATTTTTGTTGTTTATTTTTAGCTCTTTTAGCGCTTTTCCTCACATGTGTAGGATATTCTAACTGTTTGAGATTGTAAACTCTTTAAAATTCAAATTCGAAATAAAATTGGGTGTAGATAGTTTATGGGGGCCTTACCTTTGACAATTTTAATTTTTGATACTAGTATCTGAGGATGAGCTTTCTAAAGGTGAGCACCGATAGAATCGTTGTATTATTAGATTTTTATTGGAGAAGATCACTCTTATAAAACTTCACTCGAGGCTATGTCAAAGCTTTGGAAGCTGAAAGTATTCTCATTCTCTACTCTCTTTATATGATAATTGTACTGTGATGAAAAATGTTAACATTATTTTGCACAAATGGTTCTTTTTTAGATGTTTGTTTATAGTGAAGTTGTGAACTAAGGATTTCCTTCCATTGACGTATGTCTTTCTACTTTCGTTATTTAGGTAAAAATTTTTGAACTCCCTCTGAATTTCTTAATGAACTATTAGCACTGGATCCATTGTCGGAACTGTGACAGATCCGTTGTCAGAACTGCTGTCGAAACTGCGGCAAATCCTTGGTCAGAACCGCTGTCGGAACCATGGTGGAACACCATCTAGATGGGTTTATCTGCATGTATGACCAAACAATAATCACCTGTGGAAAGTCCCTAATTGAGGGCCAAACTGCTAGGAATTGTATTCCCTGTCAAGCTCTGTCGATCGGGATGGTTGGGTGAGATCAGGTCAGCCCGATGGTCTTTGAACTTACTCAGGTAACGACAGTACTCAACAATACTGGAGCTTAAGTAAGGTTCCGACTATCTTCTCCTTAGACAATAAGGAAACATTTGGAATTAAGAAAATTCAATTTGGAATTCTAAATTTTTAAGTCAACTTTTGAGCCCTTCAAGGATGTTATTTTTATAGAAAAAGTAAGTGCCTAGAAAGATAAGATTTGAACTGCTAATTTGTTCCATACCCTTCAAATCAGTGATTTGAATGTTTAAAATTTTATTTGGCTCAATGTGAAGTGTTAATAATCTCATTAGCCTAAACCCTAACCTTATCCTTAAGTAATTAACTTAATTATAGTTCATTTAGTGTTTGAAATGTGGATACATAATCTACATCTTCCTTTTAAAACCTTTAAAAAAATGAAGTAACTAAATATAGACTTTTTTAGATCAATAAATCATTCATTTAGATTAAACCTTAGATTTAACTCAAAAAAAAAAAGTAATCATCTTTATGTCACTTTGATATGTAGATCTAAGACCCACCTTCCTTTTTCTTGAGTCTTAGATTAGCATTAAATTAGTGTTAGATTATTGAGATTGATTTGACTCAATAAAAGTGTTCCTAAATCATATTTTAGATAATTTTAGTTTAGTATAGATTGAGTCTTAAAACCTTATAATATGGATAAATTATCCTTATTATGATTTCTTATTCCTTTGAAGCCCATAGTTTCAATGTCATTAAATTTTATTGAGCCTTATTGAACTTATAATGAGATCCTTTTAAACTTATTCTTAAGTTAAGTCTAGCTTTGAGTAGCTTAGATCTTAGATGTCTAAAATCCTAAGTTAAGAGACTCAAACCCCATGTTTTAGAGTTTTATCTCTCATATTTTGAATCTTGATAAGATATATCAAGCTTAGGTTGGAGTAAATGAAAATATCAAATAGGATGACTGGTATAATAATTTAATTTATATAGGTGATATTGTATGATTTTGAATTAGAACATGTTAATTTCTAATGTTTAATCTTATATGACCATGAATATGGGACTATACTTGATACTAGGATATTGTAGATCATGAGCTTAAATATTCTCAAAATAGTTAGAATGAATAAATTAGATAACAATAGATATCATAGATCTTATTGTAGAATTTTTGTTTAATCCTTAATGTGTTGTATCGCTTCCTTGTATTTGAATTATTAGCCTTGAGCATAATATACTTGGAATATTATTGTATCTTTGATAAAAACATAATGATATTTTTATGCATCTAATAAAATCATATTATACCAATAAATCAACATGATAAAATAGTAAAATACTTAGTGAAATGTCATAGAATTTATGCATCCTTAGTTCTTATTGTTCATATCTAGCTCTTAGATAGCTAGATGATACATGCACGATTCTGTAGTCCAGCTTGGAGCTAGCTCTTAGATAGCTAGATAATACATGTGGGACTTTCTCTTCAGTGGCTCTATTTAGCCAATTACTGTTATGGCAGATTTACATAGGCCTATTTTAGATTTATTATATATTTTCTTAGTCTTAGTTATTCATTTCAGATACAGTTTTAAGTATTATCAGTTTATTCACCATTTTCAAATATGTTTACAGTTCAATCATTTTCAAGTTTTTTGCAAACTTCTTAGTGTCTTTATATATACATGTTAGGATGTTATTCAGTCATTTATAACACTATTTACTTTAAATTCAGCATTCTCAGCATATCCTTAGTTGATCATTTTTCCATTTAGAATTTTCTTTATTATTGTAGTCATATTTATATTATATGCCAATTCTTATTTACAACTTCTGGAGTAAGGTACGTTTCATTATTTACCTTAAATTTGTTCAAGTTATAAATACTTTATTTATAGGTGTGGCGGCCAGCTCCTTAAGTCCACAATCATTAGGCTAAGGAGTGGAGTGTCACTATGGCAACTCTCACTTATCATTGGATTAGGTAAGGTTCACAATCTAATAATAGGCAAAGGATGTGCACATAATATTTATAAAAATCAGTCACTAAATCTATATATTCATATAAAGTGCAAAAGCAATAAAAAGTAAGGATTACATCCATTCACCATACATCAACCATGAAATAAAATGAAATAGCTCATAAAATAATAATATGCAGAAAGTAAACACAGTCATAAGTATCTGTATTATTACATCATTTAATTAAAGTTTAAAAGACTAGAAATGATAATATCATTTATCCTCATAATGAAGAAAAAGGTAACTAGAAGTCTTCTGCACCAGGCTGCTGCACCTCTAAATAAGGCTCCTCCTCAAGCACTGGCTCCTCAAATTAAATAAGATTTGACATTGTCAGTTTCATAATGCCAGGGCCCTAGCCAATAAAACAAAAATCTTATTAGACAAATTATTTAAGAACATTTTAGGCAAGTAATTTATTAAGCATTCATTAATATCACTATTTTACTCTAAGCTAAATGAAATATCTATCTAGTATGGGACCAAGTAAGCATTCAATAGGATGAGAATAAGTTATAAATGTAATATTTATAACTAAGCAAGAATTGAGGTAAAAGCACATCTCAAATAAACTAAATAAGGTAGGGCATACATATGTAATATAATAAGTAAAAATACTGAAAAAGAAAAATCTAACATAAACATGTTGATAATCATATGGCATATGCTAATTTAAAACATAAATCTGAAAGTAGTACATATAATAAGCAGTAAAATCTAGCATCATATATATGCATCTACTCAGGTAAGCGGGTAACATAGGAAAAATATACCTAACCAAAATAAAATGTATCAACAACATAATAAATAGTAAGTTGAAAAACTGTAAAGAATATACAAACTGTTATATCAGAAAGAATTGGCTAATCCGACCCAATATATTCCCGTAGCCTTTATGGGCTACGGCGGACATAATATCACAATATAGTATAATATGACTGAAGAGGCAGATAATACTATGCAAATATCTTTTAGTTAATTTACTTTTATTTCTGTAGATAATTTCAAAAATAGTTGAGGAGTCAAGCACGTCTGCAAGACTGAACGGGTCCCAAGCTTAACACACTCTCCTCAATGAGTAATGTTAAGCATCCTGATCTCTCCTTACCCCTATCCATTGAAGAAAAGTGCACAATAATCTACAATGTACTGAACCTAAATGTAAATATTTTTCTAATATTTTAAATTTTCATTTTTCATACAATAATATTTTTCTTATATGACATGTTCAAAGAAAAATAAACATAAAGTTCAAGGAATATGTAGCACAAAATCAAGTAGTAAGCAAGGGACTTTACTAAACATGGTGATATTATTTATTATCTAATTTAAATATTCTAACTATTCCAAGTTACACAAATTCAGGATCTCCAATTCCTACTATCAAGTGTAACTTAGAAGTACATCCTTATAGGTTACAAAATATTAAGACTAGCTAGGTCCTAATATGATTAAATTAATGTTGACTATAAAAAATCATCACGACCTAGTTTATAAAGTTTAGACATTCTAAATTAAAAGCTTGTCCAAAATTTACCAAGCTAGAGATTATGGATTAAACATCACGAGATTGGGCTTAATCATATAACCCCAAGGGTAAGACTTAAGATCTAAGTTAAATCTAATTGTGAATTAATGATTGAGGTAAATCCTATTAAGTAAATCAGACTTAATAAGATGAATCTCTTATCCTAAATCTTATGTTGAAAGATAAAATAATCCAAATAAGTTGTAAAATCTAGAAACTGATAAAACCAAAGATTTATTTATTGAATAACCCTGTTATTCAATAAATAAAATTTATCATATGATTTAGCCTTAATCCTAGGAATAATCCTAATGTGAGGTGTTGAATTTCCTAAGGAAAAGACTTAGAGAAATTTTAGGAATTCTAACAAATTTGACCTAATAGATAATTTTACTCACTTAGAGGATTCTAATATAGTTTTAATACTTTCTTTATTGACTTAGAAGATAATATAGGAGTTAAAGATACTTAACCTAAATTTTGAGCAAAATGACCATTTCGCCCCTACTTAAAGGTCTAAAAAGCTACTTTTTTGATTTAGTGCTCCAAATTATGATTTTTTATTATCAAATGATTCCTTACTATCTAACATGAAGATAGATAGTAAGTACACCAAATTTGGATAAGAAATGGGTCCTATAGGTCCAAATTAGGATTTTTGACCTAAGGGGCATTTTAGTAAATTGCACCTAGTAAAATCTAAATTTTTATGTAGTTTACAATTGGTTGCTATTCAAGGATTCCATAAAGTCTAAAAACACTAAATTCTGAGGTCTAATGAATTAGTTATAGCCATTTCAATTTCTAAGGGTAATTTGATAATTTTCTAAGTTAAGAGGGGTCAAAAAGTTAACTTTTCCATTTGGTGTTTAAATTTAGCAAACTCAGTGGATATAGCTTCCCTATATCACACTAAGTACTTTAACTAGGAGTAGACCCAAATTGAACTTCGATTGGTCAAGTTATGACCTAATTAAGGTTAGGGGTATTTTGGTAATTTCTAATTTTTTTAGGGTTGAGAACCTAAATATTACTTTAGTTTATTGTTGGCACTGAAATTCTAAGCTATCTGGAACCTTAAAGTTTTGGATTTAGAGTCTAAATGACTAAGATATGGTCAAATGAATTTTCTGGACGCTACGACGCGTCGTAGCGCCCGACGGTGATTTCGTCTGTGTGAAAACCGTGAAGGGTCACATTTTGAGCTCAAATATTCTCAATCTAGATTATTTCATGAGTAATGCCTTATATCAATGGAAAATTTTTTCCGATACCTTTCCATTGACACCAAAATTGGCACGAACGGATCATCCTAGCTATATGAACAATAGTGATAAAGGCAGGGATATGCAGAATTGACGAAAAATAGAGCATGAGGTATATTACTTTGAAGAACTATAATGGCTTCCATACTTAATCATGGATGTCTAAATATGCGAATAAGTATAATAGAGGAATGAAATGACCAAGGAAGGAGAACAAATGGGTACCTTAGCCTTTAGAAGAGGAAGAAGGAACCTTGAAAAGCTTGGAGGATGAACTTCTTCCTCTTCTTCTTCTTTAGCACAAAGCTCAACAACGGGGGGAATGGTGGAAGCTTGGGAGCTTTATCTTGACAGCCAAAAATGGAGAGGAAGAGCTGAGCTTCCATTTATAGGAGGAGAAGGAAGGGGGAAAGTCATAATGAGCTAGGAGGGAGGGAAGGAAGAGGGATGGCCATAGCCATCAAACATTGCCATTTAGGAGGGCGAAAGGAAGATGGATGGTCATAGCTATCAAAGTTTTCAATTAATGAGGGAGAAGGAGATAAGTCAGCTGAATGTGGAGGTAAGGGCTAGCCGAATGGAATAATAAACTAGGAGAGAGAAAGAAGGAAAATAAAAAAATGCAATTAGGAATAAATAACTATTTATTCCTTTAATTAATTAAAAATTCCGATTTTATAAACGCGCTCCAAAAATTCCCAAAAATTCACCCCAAGCTAATTTAAGGGTGACGATCGCAACACAAAGTCGAATTTCGATTCCAACAATTATTTAATTATTCTATTTTTCAGGTATTTAATTATATTAAAATATTCGTGAAATTCGACGACTTCCAAATGAGTCCAAACCATCACTCCTAGCTAATTTGGGGGTGATGATCGCAACGGTGAAGTCGGATTTTGATTTTGAGGTCAAAATAAATACCTAAATTTTCTAATTAATTTAAATATATTAAAATGTTCAAGAAAATTCAACGACTTCTGAAAAATCCCAAAATTTCATATTTGGCTAATCCATTGGTGAGGATTGCAATGGTGAAGTTGGATTTTAATTCCGATGAGTATTTAATTTTCCAATTTTCAGGGTATTAAATATTATTAAAATATTTATCAAAATTTCGACGACTTCTGATTGACTCGAAAACATCACCCATAGCTAATTTGGGGGCAATGAGTGCAATGATGAAGTTTAATTTTTAATCTGAGATCAATTTATATAGGTCATTTATTAGAGTTTCTGGATTTCCTAAAAAATCAGGACTTGATCTATTTGACTCCTGATTTGGACTATGTCTTAGTGGATGGCTCCTAATGACTTGATTAACTCATTAGGATCAAGATTAGGATGGAGATTATTCTTAATTAATAAGGGTAATAACTTGGGTTGTTACAATAGCTTTTTCTATTTTCTTTTTTGCATGTTGCACCTAAATTGCTTAAGATAATCATGTGATATTTTTACTTTCAATTGTAAAATATTTAGCCTAAAATATACTTAGACGATTATCTAACATAAGATTTTTATTTTTTCTTGATTGGGGCACTGGCGTTGAAAACTAATAAATCATATTTAGATCTATTCATGGAGCCTACTTCATGTGAGGAGCAGGAGTGTGAGGATGATCCTACTACATGTGTTTAGTTTTAGTTAGCTTTTTGCTTGAAAGAGAGTGAATATTAATATTTCATTTTCTTTATTTTCTTTAAGTATTGGTTTGTGATAATAATTCAGAACTTGTATATTTTCTTTATAGTACTTTTATTTATATAGATGAATGCATTTTCTTTCTCTTAATTATGTTTGGATGTAATATATGGATGTTGTCTTTTTACTTACATACTCTGTGATATTACACTTGGTATTTACTTAGCAAAGTTCACTTAATACTCAGAATTATCATTATTATCTTGTAAATAATAATTCGAGGCACTAAAGTAAGAATTAAAGTAATCTGTTTAGTTATTTAGATATCCCAAGAATATTAGTATTGATATCAAAAATGTCTTAACATGAATTTAAGGTATTAATCCCGATTAGATTCTAGTAATGACCCATCTCATCAATAAAAGAAATTAATTATGCGCAAGTGACGGGGTAGGGCTTTATAGTATGGCTCTATAGTTTTTCTCATTCTTTGTTCACGTAAATCTCTCTCTTTGAATATTCATGTGGTTTATGATGTGATTGATTTGTGTTGTGGATTCTTTCTTTCTTGTGTTGGTTTATATTTTGTGATTTTGCTTTGGTAACACCAACCCAAACCTGATTTATAAGTCCTAATAATCTCCAAGGTCAAACCACATACAAAAATGGTTAGCAAGTCAGGCGAGTCAAATGGATCCAAAGCCCCTTGGCTGGTGACATCGACTACCAGGACCTTACTCGACCGTAAGAGGGCCCCAATGGCTTATTATACGAGCCAAGTTATATAGACATGGGCCACACTAGAGGGGAGTTTTGATGCCAAAACCATCATCATCCCACAGTGATTCGAACAAGCATATCCATGATGTCCGAGCCCACCCAAAATGTCGGGAACCTACTCGGGCTCACTCTACTCTGGAGTATTGTATAGCCCAAGTGTATCGTAGCTCATCTGATCTAGCTTGAGCCCAGATGAACTCGATAATAATCTCATATCCCTCTTGTAACAACCCTAATGTTACTACCCATCAATTAATAACTTAATTGACTCCAAACCTTTTCCAGTACTCTTATAATAGTATTAGGAGTCTCCACCTCAAATTTTATGTGATTTGGAGACCGTTCGACAATTTCTAACATTTTCTAGTTTTCTGATAATTCTGAAAATACCTAATTTATTTAGACCTCTGAATAAAAAATGGAGTCCGCCATTGGACTCACCACACCCAAATTAGCTATGGGTAATATTTTGGAAGCATTTGGGAGTTGTCAAATTTTTCATGAATATTTTAATAATATTTAAATACTTGGAAATTTAGGTAAATTAAACATACCTCCAATTGAAAATCCGCTTGCATTTTTGAGTTCCTCATCCCTCAATTAGATAAGGGTGAAATTTTAGAATTTTTCGAAGTGCATTTGAGTATTTAAAACTAAGTAAATAATTATTCCAACATATATATATATATATATATAATATTTATAATTCATAATCCAAATGGTAAAATAATAAAACAACGGAAATCCGCTGTAAGGCACAGAACGCGAAACATGCATTTTAACCGATAAGATCCTTTCCTGTCTAATTTCTTTAAAATCAAACTGTTGATTTAAACTACATTGATCTAACGGCCTGATCAATCGTAGATTAATTATTAACCCATAATTAAGATTAGCCGTTAGATAAATCCCCTGCTCGTTCACATGCATCCGATGGCATTAAAGATTTTACTGTACGTCGGCCCTGCTGCGGCACGATCGCTCCCGCAGAGTGAGCTGGAAGCCGTACCCACGCCTTCGCCAGCCTTATCCCTTTCGGATAGAGCCTCTGTGAAAAGATGGATCTCCATTTTTCTCTCCATCAAAGGTCATCTGCAGGTAGTTATGGGAGAGCTCAGCTCATGGTGGGTGGATTTGCTCTAAACCTACGAACCCTAAAATGCATCATGCCAGAAGCAAGTACCTCTATGCTTCTTCTTCCTTTGGTCGTATATTTGATGTGTTCATTTTATTTTTGTTCAATCATATATTTCTTTGTTAACTACCTGAGCTACTAAGCTTACTGAAGTTGAGTGTGAGTTTTCGAAATCTTTTTGGATGATAATTTTTCAAAAAGTAGCATTTCCATTTCCTTACTTAGTATTATCGAGAAAAGTTGAGATTGAATCAAATCTTAGCTAGTGTGAATTCTCTTTTTTTCTGCTTAATAAGTAAACTAACTCGATAAAATTTCCTTAGATCGGTATACTACATTTACTTAATGATTATATATGGATTGTTAATTGTCTTATGTTAAAGAGTTTAGATTTGAATGAGCCTAGCAAAGTCAGTTAGTAGTTAAGAGATCCTCATATGGAAGAGTGAACATGTGTTTCACATACCATATTAAACGACGATTTAAAGTGCATCTTAACTACATTTTCATTTCAAATCGTAATTTCGAGCTTCGATCCTATTCCTATTACTTCATAATTGTGCATCTAAAATCTTTCGTAAGTCCTAGTATTAGGATCTCTGTCGACTCGTCTGCCTAAGAAGGAGACGAGGATAGAAGGAATGGGCTGCATTTACGACTTGTAGCTGGGCTAGTTGCACTTAAATAAATAAGATTCAAAGGCTAGTGGAAGTAATTTTAAGTTATATGGTTAAGATGTTTGGGAGTAAATATTTATTTCATGCTCGATAAATTGAGGTATTAAGTCAATGAGCTAACTGATGTTGTAGTATTAAGTGCATGTTGGACTGTAATTTATCACAAATTGTCATCCTAAAGTTGGCTAGGACCTCAATGAAATTTAAATGCATAGAGTTCAATTGTGGGTGCCAGAGAAAGCATCTGAGAATAGAATACACCAGTCTAACTTTTGTGTGAGGCTATAGTTGATTATGTGATGGTTAGATTAAGTTTCTTTGTCATAGTCAATCTCTTACTGTCTTTACTCACTAATTTTAAGATTAGTGAGTAATTATTCCAGATTTTAAATGTGTCGAAAATGATAAAGAGGGGTCCATTTAAACTTGTATTGATTTCATTTAAAATTTTGTTTAAGTTTTAAGTCAAATATCACTGGTGTTATATTAATAATTATTATTGTTTTACAATAGTAATAACCCACTCTCTTATTCAGTTCTAATTCAGTAGGAATCGGCTAAACTAATCATAATCTTTTAAGCTTTAAAATTCAATGGCATGCCATGAAGCATGCATACTCCAAACATAATTCCCATACTTATATGTCCATAATATAACATTGCCTGGAACAACATGCCACCTCCACTATGGGTAATGTAAATTATGCATTCTTAAATAGAGCTCAGACTTGTTCATACTGACTTTGTTTCCATATTGTACATGATAAGTAGAATTTACTTTCTATTCAGATGATTATGCTTAATTATATATAAACTTAGCTTGACACTGTCTCCTTGAAAATCATCCCAGCTTTGCACTGAGGTGTATTGAAATAAAAGTGCAAAATTCGATAACCTCAAGAAACATCTAGAATAGTATTGGTAAGTAACATTCGTGAGTGTCCAATTCACTAAGAGATTTGTGAAGAAATCTCAAAAGTATTTTATATATTTAATGGTTTTCTAATTGTAGAGAGTTTCATACATGTCATTCAAATATTTCATAATTATATAATTAATACTCACTTTAGTTTCTTACAAAATTAACACTCAGCTTATGTTTAATAACTAATTGGATCTATGTTATGAGGAATTTACTTAATCCAAAAAAAAAAAAGTTAAGATTTTTGAAATTGTTTGGTTGAACAAAATATCATTGTTAATAATGTTAATGTTTCAAGCTTTCTTATTCTGGGACTCTAATCTTAATATTGTGAATTTCATGTCAAAATATATTGCAATATAAAAATCTCTTTATTGGAAATGTTGTACTAAATGTTGAATCCCTTAATGATAGTATTGTTAAGTTCTATGTTGCAATACTTTACAATTGCTAAATTAAATGCTATTGTTCCATGGCATCATGAACCAAATGTTGCCATTAATTGTAATGAGAGATCAAGTGCTGTCATTTATTTCAATATGAAACAAAGTCATGAATCAAATGTTGTCATTAATTGTAATGTGAGATCAAATGATGTTATTTATTTTAATAAATTGATAACGCTGTCATCTATTACAGTACTAAATGTTATATTGTTGCCCTTTACAATATTAAATCAAATATAGTTATTCTTTGTGATGCTACTTTGAATAAATGATGTCCATTACATTGTTGAATTAAATTACTGCCATCCTTCTTCTTCTTTTTTAATAAATATTCAATTTAGGATGTGTGAATCCTAGGTTAGCAAATTGTTTCATATGATTTTCTCACATAATATTATTAGAATTGGAAATAAGCAATCCTATGTAATGGATTGACTTAATGTTAGTTTTATATTATTGATCTTTTTGATTAATCTTCAAAATGAATGGAAGACTTGTATGTTGATGTCATATGTGTTTCTTTTGAGCAAATACAATAGAGTTCATGCCAAAAAATTTAGAATTGGAATTTCATTTTTATGTTCTACATGTTTTACTTCTCTTTTAGTTGTATGTAAGATTTAAATTTAGAATCCTTTAAACTCTTTTGTATTTAAATTAGCTCAACACTTCCAATTACTAAGCTAAAGTTCATTAAAAGAACTCATAATAAGACTAGTGCTCAAACAATTATTTAGATAATTAGTACATATCCCAATAGTCTTTAATCTTCTAAATTTAGTTCTTAATTAATTTAAATTGAGAACAATAGCTCCCTTTTTATACTTTATATAAGCTATAGATTTCTAAATTCTTACAACTACAAATGAATTAATACTTGTATGATATAATCTACTTTATTTCCTTACTTTTAGATACTCAACATTAATTAATCTTTGATAACTTCATAATTGAATTGATTTGATTCTTTCTATTTTGTAAGCTAATTAGATGAAGCTATTAGAATTTCCTTTAGCTAATACTTTCATTAGCTTAGTAAACTATAAACCTTACTCTTCCTTACTACTTTTCTTAAACTTTAATCATTAATCTAATTTATTTGATTAGTTTAGAATTAGTATAGGATGAACTTCATATACATGAAAATATTATTTTCTAAGCTTATCTTTCTTCTACTATTAACTATAATTAACTTAAATATTAATATCTATAAATCAATTAGGAGCTCAATTAGCTATAATCATTGAATAGATCATTAAAATTTAGATAACAAAATTATATCACATAATTTATAATTATTGAATTTGATTGAATACTTGCTTAGCTTTGAACCTTTTCCTTGAACATTCATACATTATTATTGTGCATAGTTAAATCTTTCATAAAACTGTATGGGGAATGCCTTAAGGTAATTTGAGCAAAAAAGATAGCGCTTATAATAGAACTTCACATTTTAGAGAGGGTAAATATGAATATTTGACCCCCCATTGTATCTAGTTAGACAGACATGCTTAACTTCTCGTCTCATTCTATTGAATACTAGACGACCCCAATATTGAGTAATCACTAAACTCAATATTGGTATGTCACCACAATATCTAATACTAGATTAGAAGGAAGCTAATTCAAATCATTAGATACTGTGTTTGGCCAAGAATTCAGAAGAGAGTCTTAAGTTAAGATGGAAGGAATTTTATGATAATATTATATGAAATATGTATGAAAATATAAATTTAAAAACAAATGAATTGAGTACTTGCAATTTTAGATAGGAAAATACTAATGATTAGCATATGATATTTGAGTGTACATTACACAATATATGTATAAATCAATTCATTCTTAAAAATTTTGGCATGACTTCTACTTTATTTGATCAAAAGAACATCTACAATATCAACATATAAGTCTTCCATTCCAATGAAAGATTAATTAAAAATATAGCAACCTAAACTAATATAAAGTCAATCCATTACATGGGATTACTTATTTCCAATTCTAGCATAAAATTAATCCGTTACATGGGATTGCGTAATTTTAATTCTATTAATTTGAAGTGAGCAAATACATATGTAGCAATCACCTATCATAGGGTATACTCCTCCTACATCAATTACAATATTTAAAATAAAAAATTAACAGTTAAATTGCAAACAAATATGTAACTAAATATTTAGTTAACATTTATTCACATAAATCCATTCATCCCAAACTAAGCATTTAAGTATAAGATTTAAACTCCAACATAAGCATAGTAAATACAAAATAAGATACTTTAATTATTACAAGCTAACTGTAAATAAAGAAAGTAAAGAAGGTAAAGCTCATACTTGCAGAAATATTAAGCTAAAACTTATATTTTTATAAGTGGAAGCAGCTAAAGCTTATGCACTTGGTCCAGCTCTACTAGCCTCCAAATGCACCTGATCTTTCACATTTTGGCATTTAAATGTGATAGGGCGAAGCCAAGAAAGAGAAAATATGGTTAGAGTAAATACTCTAAGTACATTTTAAGATTAGGCGAAATAATTTAACATTTATAATTGGATATCACTATTAATTACAATATAAGCATAAGCTAGGGTACATAGCTAAAGCATATAAGTAAGAGAAGGAAGGTAAGAAAAGGAAAGTAAAAGGAGTAAGATTACTCACTTAAAATATATTCTATCCTACAATAAAATAAGGGTAAAGTATCCTAGATGGGCTAGAAAAGAACTAATGTACATATGAAAGTAAGAAAATATAGCATATATATGTTCAATGAATTTATGCTGAGTAAATAAAATAAACAATGAAGTATTTAAAATGATATTATAATAGTATTCACTTTAATTCTAAAAGAACTATAAATAAGTAAAGTATAGTACTAAATATGAAAATACAAAGCATAGTAATTGAAAGAATATCTTAGCCTCTTTGTCTAAGATACACATAGCCTAGGACTATGCAAAGTAACATTGCTAAAAAGCTATGATGAGTCTTCGCAATCAATAAGATTGTAGGAGAACTCATAATATATTTAATTGAAGTTATTTTAGAAAATTATTCATTTTGCAAGGACTTACAAAATGAAGCGAGGAGTTAAACACGTCTGTTTAGCTAGTAAAGGAAAATGAGATTTCAAATATAGAAAACACTCATATTCACCCTCTGAGAATATAAGATCTCCTTATCTCTCTAAATTAGTCTACCCTTAGCTACAACAATTGTCAACTCCTAAATAATTTAATGTGAAAGTTTTATTCATGCTCAATATCTTATGTGAATGATTAAAATGAATAAAGATCAAAGCTAAGCAAGTATTCAAGGAAATTCAATAATTACAATTAAGTAATATCCAAAGTTATCTAATTTTAATGATTTACTTAATGATTGGAGCAAAATGAACTCCTAATTAACTTTGAGATATTGATCTTAAGTCAATTATAAGTAATAGTAGTAATTGGGAAAATGATTGATCTAGTTAGAATCCAAGGGCTTCTGCTCCTCTCGGGCCTCTCCAAGTCTTCCCTTCCCATTAACTATCTTGGCCTCCCACTGTCGAAAGGTTTGGCTGGCCCTGCTGCCTTCAATACTATTATTCAAACCATTTTCGAAAAGGTTAATGATTGGGCGGCTAAGTGTCTCTCTTTTGGAGGTCGGCTAGTCCTTCTCCAAGCTGTTACAAATGTTGTCCCTAACTACTTTTTGGTGGTGTTGTGTCTGTCGGCTGCTTTCCTTAAATGATTTAATTTCCTTTGTAACGGTTTCCTCTGGGAGATTATGCAGGGAGGAAAGCCACAAGGTGGTGCAGCTGGAACTCGATTGCAGCCCCTAAGTCCTCTGGCAGTTTGGGTCTCTCTCCCTTAAAAAGTACTAACATTGCATTTTGTGTTAAACATTGGTGGAGGCTTAGGGCTGGGGAGGGCCTTTGGGCCTCTTACGTGCACAAAAAGTATGGCTCAAAATGTCACATTTATTTACGTGGAGCTCTCCAAAATGATTCAGTGATGTGGCGTAACCTTTTGAGAGTTAGGAGTGATGCGAAAAAGTGCATCTTCTGGTCCATTGCGGATGGAACTTGCTCCTTCTGGTTTGACAAGTGGTTAAAGGAGGGTCCCCTCCACTCCATCTTTCTAGTGGTGGGCTTGGCCCTCAAAACAGTGGCTGAGTTCTAGTCGGAGGGTCAGTGGGATTATTCTAAGATCGCTGCTATTGTCCTGGATTTGGACATGGTGAATCTGATTTGTAACACTCCTATTGTTGAAGGGGCTGATTCAATGACTATAGCGGCTGGTGTTGGGTCTAAGATGAATTTAAAACTGGCAAAGTTGATTCTTGATCCCCCTCATAGGCCATATTGGGTTGGTTCTGATTGCCTACTTCTGCTCTCTCCTTCTTTATATGGTGAGTCTTATAGAATTTTTTATCAACTGATGAAATCCTAAAGTCGAGGGATATTTCGTTGGCTTCCAAATGTGTGTTCTGCCATGGTGAAGAATCTCTGCTCACTTGTTCCTGAGGTGCCCCTTCTCTAGGGGTCTTTGGACCCGATATGCCTACTTGTGGTCCTGCTCGCCCGATCATTTTTCTTCAATTTTGGGTCTGTTGCTTTGGTGCTTCAATCACTTGGGAAAGTGGGGTTTTACGCTTGCGTGCCAAATCTGCGGGCAAATTTGGTCTGCCAGAACGAATGTAAAGTGGGGAAAGAAGTTGTTATCCAGTTGGTTGGCAAGAGTTTTTATTGACAATTTTATGAAGCTTGTTGGTTTATCGGGTTTTTTCATTGGGGATCCTCTAGTCCTTGATTATTTTAAAAGAGGATCAGTCTGGTGGGTGTATGCCCCCCCTTGGCATAGGTTCGAGATGGCTGTCTTTTTCCCTCTTTCTGGGGGTGGAAAGATCTCCTGCGGGAGAGGTGATGATCAGCAAAATCGGTTGGAAGTGGTGGACTAATGCTTATTATTTTGAACACTGGTGGTCCTGTAAGGTGATGTCGGGAGTTAAAATCTGGTTGATTCCCTGGGTTGCTCTTTGGGTGCTTTCTCATTGGGAAGGGTCTATTACGAACCTCTTCCTCCTGGGATCCCCCAGGACCATTCGCTGGTGCAAACAATTCCTAATATCAAACCTTAGTTTCCTGTCCACTTAATTTTCTATTTGGGTGAATCATTTTAAGGTGGATTTCTGGTGGCTCCGGGAGTAAGTTTGGCGTTGATTGTTTTTTCCTTTTCTGGTGTAGCGGCGGTTCTTTCATCGATGCCTTTGGGGTGGAGTGGTGATGTGGTCTAGACCTCTGTTTCTTCTATTTTTTTTAATTATGGTTCTGTTGGCTTGATTTGACGCTCCTGGTCAGTTCTTCATGCGGAGAGAGCGATCAGTCAGGCTTTCGTCTGATCTGTCGGCTTCCTCAGGGAGATTTTGTTGAAGCCTTATCCAGGCCGAGTCGCTTCATTTTCTGCTCTGCTAAGTCCTTTTTTGGGGCCTTGAGGAGGATGCGAAGAGGAGCAGGCTGGTAGTGTCTTCTCTTTCCCTGGCCCTCTTCGACCTCTCGCCCTCCTGCTGTGCCAAAATGGATCTTGATGGGTGGCTCATCTTTCATTCTATCATGAACAGGCTTCGTTGTGGTCCCTCTTTAGTATTATTTTTCAGGAAGCTTCATCGTCTTCTTTTGCCGGCCATCTGTCTGGCCTGGGCTCTACTGGCACTATCTTCTTCCACTATCCAAGCAAATCTCGCAGCACTCGTCTTTGGCATGAACAAGGTATGCTGGTTATGTGCTATAATGATGTTCGAAGTCTGCAGGACTCTGGAGCGACTGTCGGTATCGATGCCAAGCTCCAACCATCCGCTGGATTGCCTCCTCCTGCTTGTGCTTAGTTTCTGGCTCCTCATATGGATTCTTACTGTGTTCATTGAGATTCTGTTTTCGCATTTTTGATATTCTGCCGAGGAAGGGCGATCGGGCCTGGGGTTTCTTGTCCTTCCTTAGCGTCGATTTTTGTTATTTTTTTGGTTAGTTTTGTTAGTTAGTTTGGATCAGGAGGTGCCCGGTTTGTGGGGCCACGCTGATTCCTTCTGTAAAATTTTCTATTTTCCGATGAAATGAAAAGACGTTTTATGAATATATATATATATATATATATATATTAATTTATTTAGTTTAATTAAGAAATTAATTATACCCATTTTATTAATCAAAATTAAATAACCAAACGCACTCCAAAAAATCCCAAATTTCCACCCTTACCTAATTGAGATGTGGGGAACTCAAAAATGCAATCGGATTTTTGATCGGAAGTCAATTTAATTATCTTAATTTTCTAAGTATTTAAATATTATTAAAATATTTGTGAAAATTTTGATGACCTCTAAACACTTCTAAAATACCACCTCTAGCTAATTTGAGTGTGGTGAGTTAAATGGTGAACTCCATTTTTTATTCTGAGATCTAAATAAATCAGGTATTCTCAGAATTATTAGAAAACTAAAAATATTAGAAATTATCAAATGATCTCCAAATTAAATAAAATTTGAAATGGAGGTTCCTAATACTATTATAAGACTAATGGAAAAATATTAGAGTCAATTAGGTCACTAATTGATGAGTAACAACACTAGGATTATTACAAATACTCACGCAGAATGAGATAGCTTCGAAATACAACTTCAACTAATAATATAAGAGTTATCTCACAATCTTATTGATTGTAAGATCTCTTCATAACTGTTTAGTTATGCTTACTTTTCATAATCATAGGTTATGTTTGTCCTAGACCTAGAATCTAAGATACTTCTTTAATTTCTATACTTTACACTCTCTATTTCCAATATTATGTATTGTTTACTTACAGTTCAGTTAAAATACAATGTATGTTGCTTAATTTCAATTAATGTTTCATTGTATTTCATTTCTTACTTAGCATAAATTTCATTGAATATGTATTATTTTTACTTTATTTTACTTTAAATGCACATAGTAGTTTCTAGCCATTTATGATGCTTTTACCTTGCTATTTTTGAATGCGGGCTAGGACTTATATACAAGTGAGTATTTTTACTTAGTTTATTTTATGCTATCTTCTTTACAGTTATGTATACTTTCATTTCCATACTTGTTAGGTTTTATAGCTCCGCTACTTACTTTAAATTATAAATTATGCTTATGATATCCTATTAACTTAAAATATAATCAATCTTAAAATATGCTTAGACTGTTTAGTCTAACTATACTTTTTCTTTTATTGGCTTTGCCCTATCATAATTAAATATCAAAATATGATAAATCAAGAGCTCTTTGATATAGGTAATACAGGTCCTTGTGCTTGAAGAACTTCTAAAATGAAAAGCTTTCGCTTATTATTTAAATTTTCTTGCACTTTTAGTTTAATGAAGAGAATGGTTGTAGTCTTTCTATCCTTTTCTTTTAAATAGATTTGTAATATTATACTATAAGCTGCTTGAGTTTGTTTGAGTTATTCTTACTTACTCTTATATTTCTGTGTTGTGATTACCTATTTTGCTATTGCTTGGGATGAATGAGTGGATTATATTAATTGCTTATATGGTTTATACTAGCTAAGTTTACATGTATCACCTTAATAGTATCTTCTATTGCATTATTTTACAACCTCATTTTAACTTAACAACTACTCACAAAGTGACTTGGCCACTTAGCATCTAAACTTGATTAGTTTTATTCTAATCGAGTATTGGGTGCTAAGGTAACATCCCAATATTTGGATTAATCTCCTATCTAATTATTGGAGTCGTTACACCTCTCACATAACGGTTGAGGGTGTGGGGAAGGATTTGTGAGCTCTTAACTACTAGGAATTGCGAGAAGGATGCACTGACAGCATTATGCAATTCTCGTGATTCACCAACTCTAGACCCGACCAATCAAACTATGGGTAATTTAAAATCAATCACCATACATTCTACTTTGATTTTGAAATCACAGAGATAAATAGAGGCTAAAAACTCCATTAGGAACTTAACATAAGGGTGTACAGGGGGGTGTACCTTGCACTGAAGGTTGGAGAGCAAATGCAAGGCTTCCAAATGGATTTCAAGCTCTGCCTATCGGCAGCACACCTTCCTGAAGACATGGGATAGATTTTGAGCATAATCATCACAAGTTCCACTCGTTAGATCGATGTGAAGAGGCTCTGGAGCTTGCCGGATCCACTGGGCTCAAGAGAGGAATGACAGTAAATAGAAAGGGAGACAGCCAAAATTGAGTGCTTTGAGGATTTTTAATTGACATAAAGGATTACTCTGGTGGTTTTGAAGGGCTTAAAATAGCTAAGAGAGGGCTCAGTAATCGGCCATTGGGCTCACGGGTCAAGCCTATGTGTCGACCTCCCAAATTTTTTTTGAGGTGAAATTGGGCAAACGTGGCCCAGGAAATATTCTCACCACTCTTGGCAAAGACTTGGTGATGTGGATCCAACGTGGGAAGTAGTTATGACACGTCATTGGTACGGGGATTCTCGGTTGTCAAGTGCGATCCTTCATCAATGAAGACGAACATGAACGAGAGCCTCCGCGATCGACTGATACGCGATCAAAAAAGCGATATTGCTCAAATTCATTTCTTCAGTGAGATTAAATCTTGGTCACTGGATCTGCAACGAGAATCGACAGCCTAGTTTAAATTTAATGAATTATAGTGGTGCGACTTGATCATCACCAACAGATCTGATCACAATAACGCGGAACAACCGAGATCTTCTGGATCTCGTGATTCGCGTTCTGTCCCAATGATGGGATCTTCGCTGTTCGAATACTAATGTTATAATATTTACAAAATTTTATTTTAATTAATTTTAATTAAAATTGTATAGTTTTGATTTAAATTAAAATATAAATTGTATTTAAAGAATATTTTAACCAATACAAGTTCACAAATTATGAAACTTGCATCCCTATTATATTTTGATGTGAGGAATTCAAATATGCTCTTGGAATTGTGATTTGAGGGCAAACTATTATGCCTAATATTATTAGTATTTAAATTAAATAAAAAAATCAAAAAAATATTCCTTAATAATTTTACCTTCAAATTTTTATGGTTTGATCCTAATTATATTTAGAATCTATTGATGATAGGCTTTGGCTCTAATTAATCCTGATTAGATGAGATAATAATCTTTGGTTATTACATGAATCGAGTGAGATTTTTGTATGACGTCCAAACCAGAGCTATAAGAAATCTATAATGTAGCCTATTGGGGCGCATTATAGATAATTTGACATATGAATTATGAACCCAACTAATCTCAGCCAAAAGGTTTTAAACTTGCCTAGCAGAACGGATAATGAATATTCTTACATGCAAGTCGTATGTCTTATTTTGTATTTTATGCGACATGTTTTTTGATAGGCACTAGGAGCATCATTGATTCAAATACTAAATTTTATGCACCCTAATAAGATATTATGCAGTGATGGACTGCGGTTACATACTCTTTAATTACTCTTGTATTTTTATTCCCCTATATTTTTAATGCAAGCCGCTTACTGTTTTGAAAAATATAAAGTTTAATATATTATTGTACTTAGTTCACAACTAATTGATATTTGAATACTCGCACTATTGAAATGTGCTCAGATCAAGAGCTAATCGAAGTACATGAAGAAAATGTTTAGAGGAGCATTTCCAGTACTGTTGAGTTGATCACTGCTGTTAAAATTACCTTTCTTAGTTTTTGCTCTTTTAACATATTGAGTCATATAATCTTAAAGAACAAATTATGAAGAGCAAATATGACATTTATTTTTATAATGTTAAATTAATATGATTGGATGGATGTTGAATTCTTTTGTCTATTGAATGCTCGCTTCTTTATCACTTCATTTAAACTGCTCAAAAGAATCATGCTGCTCTAAGAGCTGAATGTCGAATTAGTTCAAGCTAATTCAGCAGCGGGTCATGACAGTATGCGATGGTTTTAAGAGCTTAAAGTGTTGGATGAGTGTTATGAACTGAATCAAAGTCGAAAAAAATTAATATCAAGAAAGGAAAAATTTTGATATACATTGATGATGAATCTCTTTAGAAAAGGATGAAAGTTATGGTATGATTGCAATTTGATCTTCCTTCTTAAGTGATGGGGGTTTGCTAAGTTAGAGAGAAAATGGGAGAGAGAGAGAGAGAGAGAGAGAGAGAGAAATGATTATTCATTAACTTATAATGAACCTCCAAACAGCCTTTCTAATGATTTTAAAAAGCTTTTAGGATTCATTAATAATCATTCTTGTGCAATAGGATATAATTTCAATGAAGAGATCTTCTTATGCAAGGATTGGAATATAGAGATTAAGAGGCACATTTTGACATCAATCATGCCATTATTTTGTCTGACAGTGCAAGGAATATACTCAAGGATAAGATCAAAGAAGAAAATGACATCAAATTGTAGCTTAACTGACCCAATTAGAGCTAAGAATTTAAAATTTTGATCACCCTAAAATTATCTTCATACAAGCTAACAAATTTCAATTAAAGTAGCTAACTTGTAAGCGCGCATGAGAGAAATGAATTGGTACCAAAATTGGGTCGAACCGTTGAATTGTTGAGCTAAAATGGCTCCCAATTTGGTTGATCATTCAGTCCGATTGACGACAGGGATGACACTATTCATTCATGCCATCTCGGGTCGCAGGTTAGCATGTTTTAATTAGCAAGTTAACGACCGTCGCTATCGATTTTGAAGATGTTAGATCGATTTTAAAGTAGCTAACTTGTAAGCGCGCATGTGAGAAATGAATTGGTACCAAAATCGGGTCGAACCGTTGAATTGTTGAGCTAAAATGACTCCCAATTTGGTTGATCATTCAGTCCGATTGACGACAAGGACGACATTATTCATTCGGGCCATCTCGGGTCGCAGGTTAGCATGTTTTAATTTGCAAGTTAATGATCGTCGCTATCGATTTTGAAGATGTTAGATCGACGTTCGATTTTTGCCATTGGATTTAAGTGGATAAGAGAATTCTCTGTCGTTTGATTAAGCGACTAATGATTGGCAGTCATTGCATGCTTAACGTCTTTATGAACGTTTATTTTTAGCGTAAAATTTAACAGCCATTTTATAAATATTTAAGCCATTAAATTAAATTAATTCAATTATATTTTTAATATTTTCATCTATTTTAACTTTAAAAATTATAAAATTTTTATGTAAGCTAATTTAAATGTGTTGAATTAAAAAATAATATTTTTTTTCTATTTTGATAATTAAATTAATTTTTATGATTTTATAATTTTAATTCTTCATTAATTAAGAAATAAGAATCCATAGTTCCGAAAATTTTGAAATTTTGCCAAAAATTCTCTTATTGCTTGATAAATATTCTAGTATTATTTTCAATACATAATTATTGTGTTTATGATGTCCACTTAATTTTTATGATTTTAATTCTTTTCTTTTCGAGAGAATCTTCTTTTTAACATAAAAATAATATTAACTGCGAACCAATAAGCTTAATTACTAAACTAATCAAGCCGGCCTCCCTCAAGCATGTGACAGATGACAAAGAAACACATCCAAACCAAGTGAGCCATTCATTAACAATTGGTTAAAGTGTGATTAGGCACAAAATACAGCGATATGATGTCATAGATTATTCCATTAATAATAAACTAATCTGGCCATTGCCAGCTTCAAGGCTAGGTTGCATGATGGCTGTGGGTACTATATGGCTTGCTCTGCCTTCTTTCTCCTCGGAATGCTTAATCTAAGACTTCTCTTTTGTCTTAATATCATAAACCCTTGGAGTGCTGCCTAAGCATCGTTTTCTCGGGGGAAAATAGTTGTTGTTTTTAGCTTTGTGCCCTCGGGGACTGAGCTTGCAAAATGAGCAGAAATGTTCTGCTGGGTCTGTCTTGCAATTTATCCAATTGTTTATGCAATTCTCGAGTGCTGGGCATTAAAGATTAGGGTTTGTTAGTTAGCACATGTTCATCGCCTGCTTTGTCTGCCATGCATTGGCTCTCAATTGCAAGGATCAAAGCCCTTTTGATTCTAGCTAGGCCTTTTATTATTATTTATTTTTATTTATGGGTTTTTGATACAAGAAAATTTGAATGCAAAATCATTTAATTACACGGGCTATTCGACACGAGGAAATATGAGAAATTTGACGGTAAAGTTCTATGATTACAGATTATCATATTAGTTTACAATAATTTGAGGGTAAAGTTTTCTGAGCATTAAAATTCAGATGTTGTCCGTTCGTTCGAATGAAAGATTTCATTGGAACCAAAGGTTTCGTTTGAACCAAAGATTTCGTTTGAACGAACTAACAAAATCTTTTCGTTCATTCATTTTAATGAAAATGAGCGAACCATTGCTTTAGTTCGTTCGAACGAACGGTTTTGTTCGCAAGCGAACATCATCCACTGTGTGTTGCATTTTGATTTAAAGGAGCTTAGAAGCTAAGATGCCCAGATGCGCTGCAAAGCCTGAAGCTCGAGAGGCGGGCTCCAGAGCGCGCCGTAGCGCCCGCGGTTTTGCAGAACTTGTTTTGGGGGACCTATAAAATCATAAATAGAAGACTAGGGATTTTATTCAAGCCATCTTTTAGGCACCATCCCAAAATATGAGAGAGGGTTGGGTCTGAAGTGTTGAGAAAGAGAAGGCTATAATCTCATTATATGTCTCTTGTGGAAGGATTATGATCCTAAAATTATAAGCTCTCCTTGAAATAGTGAAGTATATTCCTCTCATTTTCATGGATGCAGGTGTTTATATTGAACCACGTAAATTTTTTGTGTTTATTTGTGTACTAGCTCAAACTTTTAAGCACCAAGGTACTGTCTGCTTTGGCCTAAAATGCCTCACAGTTTTGCCCTCAGAAAATAATTTTCCAGCAGGTCACCTATCCTAGGAGTGCTCCCACATGAGTACGCTTAACTTTGGAGTTCTTATCTGGAGCTCCACCATTATCTGAAAAGGCATCTTGATGTTTAAAAGTTTTACTCATTACTACTTAAGTTGGTCTTTACAATTTGTGTTGTAGTTGTTTTTTGATCTTGCATGCTTGTGTTGCGGTGAATGCTTGAGAATGTTTTAGTTTGAATCATATCATAGATCTCAACAAGGGGTGTGAGATAGAGGTTTAGTGTGGCGCCCCTCCCCTTAACCACCAACAATCAAGACTAAGGGGAGGTGTGCCATTATGACAAACTCCTCAATTATCATTAGATTAAGATAAGCTCTACAACCCTTCTTTACTAGCCTCTTGGCTTTCATGGCATTAATTAATGAAGCTCGGGTACTAAAGTTGTCGACGAATGATTTGGCTTGACTCCGCTGCCTAGGATAATTTTCTTCTTTTGGCAATCAATAGTGGCATTATGTTGGCTTTACTAATTCATGCCCAGAATTATATCGAAATTTGATATATGTAGAACTACAAGTTTGGCTTCAAATTCCTTATCTCCAATAGGAATTTATATTTTGCAAAACTGGCGTGCTGGCATATGGGCTCTAGATGACCACCCAATGCTTAAAGGATTTGCAAGGCGATAAAGTGGCAGGTTGAGAAACTTTGTCCAACTTTCAAAAACAAAGGAATGACTAGCTCCATTGTCGAATAGTATATTGTAAGGTTTGTCGTTTCACATATGAACCTAGTTACAGATGCAATAAATTACTAATTACATTAAGTAATTGTAAAAATAGATTGGTTCAGAAGTGTGTATCTGATACCACATGATTGTCCTCATTATACTCAATTGGGGTGAGGGCGTAGACATGAGTGGGACCGGTAGGCCTATTATTGTAAGTCTGTCATGGTGGCGGTCTTGGAGCATTTGGATGAGGGACAATGACTGTCTCGCATCATTGAGCGGTAGGAGAAGGTAGTGCTGCTGTCGGTCGGGGATTCCTTCAGCATATGTCGAAGACTAGTCGACGTTTTGAGGGATCAATTTGATCACCGTCGATCGTATTTGTGAACCTACACTGAAAGTAAGAGTGACCTGGCCTTCCACAGTTATAGCAGTTGCCAGTCCCATGGTAGCACCGACCGTAGGGGTGAGGTCGAGTGCAGCCACTGAAGAGATTGGCGGGTGGAGCTTCGACTTCGAGCTGGTACACTCTATCCCTTTTTGGGTGTTTATGCTGGTAATAGGTTGACCCAATGCTCCTCTTAGGTCCTTCTGCTGCTTGGTCCTGCTCCACCACTTTGGATATTTCCAAGAGCTTAATGAAGTCGGATAGATGGAGGGGCACATCTTGGATTTAGATAGAAGCTCGTAGTCCACACCGAAATCCATGGCAGCGATCTACCTCCATGGGGACCAAGTTGGTGGCGAACCTTGCAGAATGCCAGAACTCAGCTTCGTATGCTGACACGGAGCGGTTCCCTTGCCACAGCGTTAGGAACATATCCCCAAAGTTGTGTCTGGCAGATAAGGGGATATACTCAGCTTGGAACACTTTGACGAATTCGTCCCATGTGATGTATTCAATGCTGATATCAGTGAACTAAGTGTTGCGTGTAGTATCCCACCAGTACTTGGCTTCATCTTGCAAAAGGTGGGTGGAAAGCCGAATTACTTCAAAGTCGGGGTCGGGGCATTTGATGCTAGTTAGATTCTTTTCCACCATCTTTAGCTAACTGGCAGTATCGATGGCTGAAAGGCTCCCATTGAAGATGGAGGGTCTCAAGAGGAGGAAGCTGTGCAACGTCCATCTGCAAACTGCACATGGTGTTAGAAGGAGTAGTAGGGTGCAGGGGCTACTTTAGAAGTAGGGCAAATTTGATTCATATGGGCTGTCAGTAGCCGCCCATTCTCTCAGCATATCTGGCTTGAGATTCTGCCATTTGTTCTGCTTGTTTGGTGTGAGAATCTACCATCATCTTAACTGCATCAAGAAGTGCATTTAACTCGCTGGACGAGTTGCCAAATGCGGTGGGAGATGGTGACTTTGCGGGATTCATGGTTTTTCCTAAAATTTTGAAAAATAACACCATTTCAAAATTTAGGAAAGCAAAATGTACTCGTCCTCTTACTGCTCATTTTAATTTAGAATTCATGAAATAGGGAAGATATAATAGAGAGCATAAAAGAAATCACTTGAACATCCATCTAACACATCTATCGAATATACTACATAGTGAATGTATGGGGCCCCGTACCCTCCGCGGTCATGCTAATCTAATATTAATATAATCATGAGGAGTATACGGTCTCTAATTGTGGCAAATCACCAACTTAAATAGAGTCAGGTATGACCCGACTCACCTTAAGTCGAAGACTTGTCACCTGAAACTAAGAACATACATCAACATATCAAAGTAGCAGAAGCAGAAAATAGTAGAACATAACATCCACATCACAGCATAATTTAAAAAGGGTAAATGCAGCAGTAACTCAACTCAAATGCAGAAAGTAAATACATCCAAATTAAAAAATTATTACAGATTGAATATTTAAATGAAAATAAAAGAGCTCACATCGTCACAGCAGAAAATGAAATCAAATTAAGCAGCAACAGAAAGATCCTCCTCCTGTCCAAGCTCCTCTCCAGAAGAACCACCAACGAACCGCTTCGAATCTGACATTTGTTGGTTTCATAAATGCCATGACCCCAGCCAACAAAAGAAAAATGTTACGATTAGACAAATATTTAAGTATATTTTAGGCTGATTAAGTGAAGTGAACTTTGAAGATATCACATTATTACTTTAAGTATATAAGTAAATTAAAGTGCAACAAGCTACAATGAACAGAATAGTTATAAACTAACACTTATAACCAATAAGAAAATTATGTAGAATGACATACCATAAATGAAGATGAATAATATAAGGCTATAAGTATAAATAACTGTAATTGCTAAAAATAACTCATCCTAACATAGTTATGATCACAGGAATACATGCTGATTACTTAAAAGAACTAATGTACTGGAACACATGGAACTATATATATATATATATATATATATATATATATATATATATATATATATATATATATATATATATATATAGCTAGCATCTTAAATATGCAAGTACTGAATAAATATTAAACTGAAATAATGATATAACTATGCAGAAAACTGTAAGGTAAAAGCTACTGAAGCATGTGGCAAGCAAGCTAAAGCATTGAAACTGAACTGAAAGTAAAAACATATATAAACACAGTACTGCAATAACATAATTAGGTCATACAGGGCTTATGAACAGAAAGTTCAACATGTATCCATCTTAAGCATCATCAGAGCTAGATTCGAGTTAAACTTATAGAATAAGATATGTATCCATCCTAGCCAAGCACAGGGATAGGTCCGAGTCTATTCTATAACAGAATTGGTACTGAGGAGGCAGACTATATTAGAACACACTCTATTGAATTAAATGAACTGAATGACTTAATAAATGTTTATGCTGTTCAAATACTAACTTAGGATACATCATCAATATATTGAGTTTACCTATTATGTCCAAGAAAAAATTCTCAATATACAAGATATGCAGAGCAACAATAGTCAAAGTAAGCAAGAGACTTAACTTGACTCATGTGATATCCGTTGTTATCTAATTTAGTTTGCTCTAACTATTCTGAGAAAATACAAATTTAGGATCTCCAATATTCAGCTATCAAGTTTAGTCCTAGATTGATGACCTTAATGTTAACATTAGAACTTAATAAGTTCTAATGCAAAATTAGATAATGACTATAAAAGATTAAACTAAATCATTCAATGACTTAATTATTATATTTTACTCACTCAACTCAAATCATGATCATACTAATCAAGATTAGAGGTTCTGGGCTTAAACTTCATACTTGGGGTTCAAATCCTGAATCCAAGATTCTATCCTACTAAGGATCTATGGTTTACACTCAACTATAATCTAAAGGTAAAGAATCTCATGAGTTGAAAGATTAAGAAACTAAGATCTTAATTAAATATTATTTTATTGTCATAAGACAAAATAATCAATCAAGAACATATGAATCTAAGATCTATATTTAATCTATAGAATGATCACATTATTCTATAGGTTGAATAAATCCTACACCCACAAGGATGTTTCAAAAGAATTAAACAATTAATTAAGTAGGGATTTCCAAATGAGATGATATAATTCAATCATATGATAAAAGGATCTAAGACCTAAGATCTATGGTTTGATCACTCAAGATCTAAACTGAAATTTAGGCTTAGGATTTACATAACACTTCCTTTAAAGTTATAGTTCATGAGTGATCTTAATAAGGCAATTAAGATTAGAATTTGAGTTTTAGTATTATTTAAGTTATTCTTTAATGAGGAGTCTTAGATCCTCTTTAAGATCTTAAGATTTATTTAAGGAAATTTAAGACTTATTCATTTAGACTAAATCCATTAGACTTAAAAGTTACAGAAAGATGTTAATATATTAATTAAAAGCATATTACTGAAATTCTAGGGTTAAGGGTGCTTAAACAATATTTTGGTCAAAATGATCAAAATACCCTTCTTAAGACTAAGATTGGAAATTTGAGAATTTAGCATTCGAATTAATTCAAATCAGTTTTAATGGACTTAATATTGGATACTGAGATGAATGAAGCACTCAACTCAATATTTAACTTTAGTATTAACCTAATTAGTTCTAATCACATATTAAGGCTAAATTAAGTGATTATGTAATTTAAAGTTTATTAAGAAGATTCAAGCAGATGTATAAGCTCTACTGCACTTAAGAAGGTGGTTGAAACCTAAACTTTTAAAATCAAAGGTTTAATCAAGATTAGGATGATTAAGAGATGATTAGCAAATTCAGGACTCCTAAATTATTTCTAATGGCTTAAATAGGTTCTCCACATTCTCATGAGCAATCAGAGACCTTAATTACAATTTTTGAACAATAATTAAATTAATTATGAATTAAATAAGCTCAGAGAAGGATTAGGTAATTTTATAAAATCTAACTATTGGATCTTAAATTTTATTTCATATTATTATTCCTTACATTTTTCTGATTCAAATGGTATATTAGATCATACCATCTGAATAAGTATAGCCGAAGTTATTTAAATATTTTAATTTGAATATTTTAATTTATTAAATCCATATGATTAGATTTTTTGAATTAATTTTCTTAAATTAATTCAGAAAATGCCTTATTATATCTAGGCCCAAAATCAGAAACGCACAGGCTGGGGCCTGACTCGGCCCGGCACTGTGTGTCGTCTCTGCGCCGAATACCCCGACATAAATATCCCTATGGTTAGCCTCTGATGCCAAATTCTCCGCGCACAGGCCACGTCGCACCTAGATCTTGACAGCTACGCATTCAGCAGCACTTGACACACCGATTAAGCTAGAAACCCCTTTTTGGGATGCGCTGAGATAATGGGTTCTTACTCAGCCTAGGCGGTCCTAAAGGAGAGCATGTGAGGAGATAATTTTCCTCACTGAAATAATGTCACAAGCTAGGGGTTATCCTTACATGATCAGGGGTTCAGGGTGAGTTGATTGGGTAAGTCGAAAAGTCCTGAGGAGGTCTAGATCATTAGAGTGCTACTTGTGGTCCACCACAAGTGAGAGGTGAGCCTAATCTGATCAAAACGAGACTGGTTGATCGATTTGACCACTTTTAATGATTACTATAGTTCCGCAATCATCCATGGAGAGAAATCAAACTCTACTTAGGACTTAACAGCTAGAGGATTCGCTGCAACTTGAAATGGATCAATGGTGGGCTGGCAGTGCACACTCAGAAAGTGAGTTCACTGTCTGGTCCACTACCAGTCTCTTTTGGCACCTTGGCTACTTGTAGAGGAATAATGGGATGGCCCTAGCACAGCACCTAATGTGAATGGATCGAGAGTCGAGCTGAAATCAGCTCGACAGAAATGGGACAGAGACTGTACTTGGGATTGGAGGTTGCTGACACAGCTGAGGGAACTTGGAAGGTGCTGGAGATTCCAGAGAATTACAGCAACCTAGCAGGGGTTCTGAACACCAGACTCGTACCCTCTATCAGGGGTACATAGCTGCCGGGGCGCCGGAATTGCCTAGAGTTCAGGGGAGCTCCAGGGAGGTTGCCAGGGACAATCCAGGGGGCGGGGGAGTGGGGGTCACAATGAGCAAAGGTACTCACTGTGATGTCCCAAAGGTACTTATAGAAGATGGGAAGGTTTAGGGATGGATACCAAGGCTTGGAGCTGTGACGACCGAGTGATCAAGTTTGAGAATTTCTAAATAATAAACTCATCATTTGAAATATAGAGAATAAGATAATAAAATTATAAGTTATTTATTTATCACAGAGCCAATCTTATAAAATTACATAAGTTCAATTATTATTACAATATATAACAAAAGAAAATATATTCACTTTAATCTCACTTCTTTTTATAAGTTCTTCCCAAGTGATTATCTTTTTAAGCTGAAATAATCATCAATAAAGCCAGTCGGCAGGAGTACAAAAATTATCCATTAAGAATTATTTTTTAGCATCTTAAAATAGGTGTAAATCAAATGAAATGGCAAGAAAATTAAATTTTTATATTAACGTGTAATAAAATAAATGCTGCAAATTTTACTAAGCTTGCCCAGCATGTTAGATATGAAATTAAATATTTGAAAAACATCAAGTGAAAATTCTTCAATTAAAAGTAAATTGTGACACAAAGTTGAGTTCTGTGACTCATCATCCAACATGTAAAATCTATTGGTCATGGAAGCTTATCACCACCCGTCGGTAGTGCCTCATCTTAAATATATAAAATGGTGTATCTTTCCTCTGGATATTCTGCCCACTTTCATAAGGGCTAGATCCTTCCTTATTTTATCGTGAGCTACTAATAAGCTATACATGTACATGTTACATTTTTATTTCTTCCTTCAAAGATAAACAACCGAAAGGAAATTTTTTTACTTTTTATTACACAGCACTTTGCATGATAAAATGAATAAGCAATATTCAAATAGAAATAAGCTCAAAATTTAAGACACTTGAAATAAAACTTAAGAATATATTTGTACTTGACTTGAAGAATAATTTTCTTAAATTTATTGATTTCAATCTGTTAAATCAATATCTAAATTTATTAATCAACTATCTTAATTCACTTTAAATTATTCATTTAATAAATTATATGAAAAATTCATAATATTATTATTATGAGAAATTATATTTATAAATATTCCAAAAATCAAATTTATTACTTAAATTATTCATAAATATCAAATTTATCTTCTTACAGCAATTATAAAGTTTGTAAATTAATTATATATCATTTGAAATAAAAATTTTATTTTTATAAAATTTTCCTAATTTTGACTTAGTAAGAAATTTAGGTTTTTAGTTGATTTTGTGTCATCTAAAATGTATTTTAAAGTGCTTATTTTCTGTTGATGTCTAAATAAAAATTGTTTTTTATATATTAAAAAATATGCATGCCAAAAATCACATTTGGATTCTCTGTATTTTGAAAATTATATCATTTCAAACATTGGAAATTGTTTTGAAATTCCAAAAATTTTACCTAAGTTCAAATTTGTAATTTTTTTAGCAAACTATAAGCACTTAAATGACCTTCTTAATGACATAATCAACTTAAGATTATATTTTCTAAAGATAAATATTTAACTGTGCTTAAAATAAAAATTATACTAAGCTAAACATCAAAAAAATTTCAGAAAAATCTGTTTTTAAATTTGAAACTTTTTAGAATTTTTATTGAACTTTGAGCAATTAAATATTAACTTTAAAGTGTCCAAAATTCTAGGATGTCTTAAGTGAATTCTTCTCAATATATATAGGAATCTACATGCAAGATTATTGCTTTATATTCTTGGTAACCAAAAAGATATAAAGTTTCAAAATATTACCAAAATCTTAAAATTTTAGAAAATCCAAAAATTTTTATAAGTAAAAATTCAGAAATTTCATTATACTTTGGGATTAATTTAAATTAGCATAGAAGCAAAATCATTAAATAATTTCTTCTAATAATATATAACTAATATATAGGAGAACATATTATAAAAAGATTTTAAGTTTTAAATATGATGAATCCAAAAGATATAGATATGTAAAGTTAACATAAATATACTTCTTAAGTATGATAAATATTTGAATGAAATTAAAACTTTAGAAATTTACAAGAAAATGATATAATCATGTATTAAACTTTTGCTTTTTATGAGAAGATCTAAATAACATTGAAAGATGATTTGCATGCATGCTTTGATCTTTAAAATAAAATGAGATAAAAAAATGTTAATTACCTTCTCTAAGATGATTTGAATATCTTAGATAACTTCTTGGATCTCTAGGATAGCCTTGAGAGTAGGAGAGATTTAGGGAAAAAGAAAGAGATGTGAAAAAGTTCTTGAAAATGAAAGGAGAAGTATTTGGGAAGAAGAAAAATTTGGAGGTAATGACAGAAGATAATGGAGAAGTGTTTGCTAAGAGGGAAGAAGTTTAAATTGAGTTACAAATGCTAAACTTTTCCTCTCATCTACAGCTTTTAAATATATAGAAATATATTGGATAAGAGAGAAATTAAATCAAATGGCATAAATAAATCAAAATAAGAATAGATGACATAGATTAAGAGATGGATTTTGTCTTTATTTTGAATAAAATTCTCTCTAAATATGATAAGAATATTCCTAAGGGGTAGATTTGCAAAGATAAATTTTAAGAAAAGATAAAAATTACAAATTAGCTCAATTTAAATAAATAAAAAAATAAATGAAAATTTAAATTTTTACAAATTTAGAAAATCAAAATTAAATGAAAATTAAATTTTAAAGTATCAAATGAAAGGTCTCGTTGATACGATTCTAACGATACTTAAAATATCAAATTCGGACGAACTGATAAGCGGCAACTAGCCCCGGAAATTCACAAATTTTTTTAACTATTCTTTCAAAATAGTTTTAATTTATAAAATTTTTCCCTTTAGCTTATATCGACGCCCTGAATTCAAAAATATCAAAAAAAATTAATTCTGACACCTAAATATTTTTAAATAATTATTTAAATTTAAATTATTATTAAAATAACCATAAAAAATCCTGACTTAAGTTAATTTTCAAAATTTATCAAATATTATCTAAATTCATTTCTAACATTATTATAATAAAATAGTAAAAAGTATATAATTCAAACTTTATTTAATAATTAAATTTAATTAATTATATTTGAAATAAACGTATATTACAGGAGCCATGGCTCAGGCTCGGGCCGAGCAAGGTCCGCGGCTCGTCCCCAAACGGATTAATCCCAGCCTTAAAATAGCCAAGGCGGCTCGGCCATTAGCGGGAAGATCCAAACGGCCTAGGGGAATATGGCAGAGGAGCGGCTGACAAGGCTGACGTGGCTGGACGAGCATATATTTTCTGTCATGGAAGGATCACGCGGACATGAAGATGAATAGTGTTGATCTACTAGTAGTCGTCTGATTGTGAGACCGTTGAAGATGGAGGGCCTAGTGCGCTTCTAATTAAACTGAATCATGAGTGGAATCTCTGTCGTCGGATGAGGGATGCTGATCGAGCGACTAGTATTAGATCGCGGTATGAGATAGATCGCGTCGTTGGATGAACCACGCAAAGATGCACGTTAGCGCATCCAATGGAGAGGATGGATGCGCCGTTGTCGGGACCCTGCAGCGGACATGCCACGGTCCCGACAGCAAATCCCATAGAATTAAAATTATAAAATATTTAATATAAATAATATAAATCATTTAATTAATTAAATAATAATTCTTAATAAATTTTAAATCCAATTTAAGACCAAATGAGCTTCAAAAATTCCCAAAAATTTACCATTTGCTAATTAGGGTATGTGAAATTCAAAAATAATCTACAATTTTAATTTAGAGGTTAATTTAATTTAGCAAATTTTTAGGATTCAAAAATAAGCAAAAATAGCTAGAATGCTCAAATAAGCTTCGTTTGATTTCAAACTTATATAGTTAGGTTTAAATGACCTAATGAGTCTAATGGAATGAAAATTAAAGCTTGGTTTAGGTTACTTATCCTGGATTTAGCTATGGTAACAATTAGGGTTGTTACAGAACGTGAGACGAAAATATTCGAAAGTAACTTCTTGCCGCTCTCTTCTTCGCATACATGTGAGTTCTAGTAAGTATCGACCCACCAGTCTTCGACAAAGTCTTGGAGAAGAAGGGACACCAAGGTAATTCAGATATTGTCAGGACACTCTATTGCTTCAAGGACGAAGCTCTTACTCGCTTTAGCCACTCCTTGGCTAAAATAGGAAAGTTGAATCATCTGAAGATGGCGTGCTGAAGCATCTGAATCAGCACTTATACTCCCTATTTCAATACTCCCTTGACATTCCTTCCATACTATTGGCCAAATAGGAAGTCAAACTCCTATATGGACTCAAACCTTCTGAAGTACTCCCAGATTGACATCTTCAAGTGTCTAATAATTCCACAAGTTAAATTAAGGTCTGTTAGTTCGGTTGAGTAGTCTTAATTCTTTATGTTTTCTTAATATATGAGTTTTATGAGCGAGCGTGGTATATAGCTGTATGAGTATTTTTGGCCTATGCTTTTTATTCTGAGCATGAGATTGTGGTACTTTGGATGTAGCTCAAGTATTTAATTAATGACTGATTTGTCATAAGAACAATCCATTAGGTAGAAAAAAAATGAAAATTTCAGTCTGAAACCAACTGTGGCACCCTGTCCCTTAACTACCAACAATCAAGGCTAAGGAGAGGTGAGCCACTCTGATAAACCCCTCACTTATCAATAGATTAAGATAAGTCCCTTAATCCACTAATAAAGAAAGGATGTGCCATGAATATATGTAGCGAAATCATTCACTAAGTATATACAATCACAAAGTGCGGAAGCGAGAAAGGTAAAATATTACACCCAATTCACCATAATATAAGTAAGGAGTAAAATGTGCAGCTCTGAGTAAAATAGTGCAGTAAAAGAACATACATAGGTACATGTATTATTACAAACATTTAAATAAGTTTTAAAAAAAAATAAAGCTCTCATCCTCACAAGAATAAAAGAGAAGTTAAGCTAAGGATCTCCAGTGGCAACACACTCCTCCTCCTGAATCTAATCTTCAAAAGGCTTGACTATCTCGAATAACTTGGAATCTACCATTGTTAGTTTCATAATGATAGGGCCCCAACCAAAGAAAAAAAAATTCTGATTAGACATATTGTCTAAGTATATTTTAGGTTAGTTCATGAGTTTTATGATATCACCATTTTACTTAGACTAAAAAATAAGCAAAATATATGGGTGCAACAAGCATACAAATGAAGGAACAAGCTATAAATAAAGGCATTTATAGCAACATGTGAGGTAAAAGAACTTACCTCAACACCAAAGCTATGACAAGGTTAGGAATATAAGTATAAGTAAAGTAAGGAAAGTACTGACAGAAAAGACTCATCCTAAATATGCTTATGATCATATGAATTATGCAGGTTTAAAAATAAAGTAACCTAACTATGATACGTATAAGTAAGCAGAAAGACATCTAGCATCTTATAAGTATACAAGTAAGCAACTAAAGTGAAGTAAAATCTATCTGTAGTAAAAATAACTATAAAACAAAAAATTAAGAATGTAAAGACTGTTATATCAGAAGGGTTGGCCAATTGAGCCACAGTAAATTCTCATAGCCTTTCAGGGCTAGGGCAAAATTTCCATAGCCTTTCTAGGCTATGACAGAAATTGAATTAGAGCTGAGGAGGCAGAAAATACACATACAATAAGTTTTAGTTATTTTACTTTACTTTTTTGGACACATCTAGAAGTGGCCGATGAGTCAAGCACGTCTGCAATACTATTTGGGTTCCAACTTAACATAACACTCATCAATGAGTAATACTAATTTATCCTTTATTTCTCCTTGCCCCCTGTCCAATGAAGGTAAAAGTGCACAAGAATCGATCAGAAACTGAACCTAATGCAAATATTATTCTAATTATTCTATGTTTTCATTTCATACATCAATGTTACCTTGTATAACATGTCTAAGGTAAATGCACAAAGTACAAGGAATAAAAAAGCAACAAGTAAATCAACAGTAAGCAAGTGACTCTACTACACATGGTGATATCCGTTGTTATCTACTTAATCCATTCTAACTACTCTAAGTTATACAAGCTCAGGATCTCTAATTCCTACTATCAAGTATAACTTATAAATACAGCATTATGAATTAAAAGGAGTAAAAACTGATCATGTTCTAATTTAATTCAATCACTATCACTTATAAGTTAAATAAGTAATCAATACATCCTATTTGATGAATTTAGATGTTCTAAGATAAGATCTGATCAAGATTTACTAAATCTAGGGATTATGAGTTAAACACCATGCATCGAGTTTAATCACATAACTCAAGGGTAAAGCTTAAAGACTAAGGATTAAGTCCTATTGTGAACTAATAATCAAGACAGATTATATTAAGCATAATCAAGCTTAATTGATAGATTTCCTAGTCTTAATCTAAAGTTAAAAGATAAAATAAGCATAATTAAGGTATGAAATTCCAAAATCTAATAAAATCAAAGCTTCATTCATTGAATAACCCATTTACTCAATGAATTAAATCTAACCTAATATATATTCCTAATCTTAAGGGAAGGGATCCTAAGGTTGAAGTGTAGATCCTTAAAAGCTCCTAATAAATAACTTAAGGAGTTTTAGGACTTGATGGTAGTTATTACAATTTATCTTTATGTACTGTCTAATTTACTCAATCAGGTTAGAAAGTGTGATTGTGGCTAAGTTAGAAAGTATTAATTTTACTTAGGATTTTCAAGACTTGAAATAAAAATTTTATCAAATTACTCTATGATTTGGATTAAGAGTGTAAATTGATTTCAAATCAATTTTACTACTAATTTTAATGATTTAAATAATGTTATAGAGGTAAAGGGCACTTAACCTAAATTTTGGGCAAAATGACTATTTTGCCACTACTTAATGGTATAAAATATTCCTTTTTGATTAAGAGCTCCAAATTAGATTTTATTGATGCCAAATAATTCATTGCTGTCTAACATGAATATAGATAATATGTACTATAAATTTGGATAATAATTAAGTCCTATGGGCTCAATTTAAGAATTTTAACTTAAAGGGGCAATTTGATAATCTTACCTAGTGAAATCTAAAAATTTGTTCAGTTTATTATTATTTACTGTCCAAAGATTATATATAGAGTCTAAGAACACTAAATTATGATGTATAATGGTTAAGTTATGATCATTCAAATATTAGCATTTAATTATGCAATTTAGGGTTTTTATAAAGGGTCCAAAACCTACCTTTTCCATTTGATGTCCAAATTCAGCAAACTCAGCGGCTATAGATCCCCTATATCACACTAAGTACTTTAATTGAGAGTAAACTCAAATTGAACTTCAATTGGTCAAGTTATGACCAAATTAGTTTTGTGATGATTAAAGCAAATTAGGGTTTCTAGTGGTCAAAATCTAAATTTTCTTTCAGTTTATTGTTAATTAGGTTTTTTTAATCTAAATGATATATTGGATGACCTAATTTGGAGTTCAATTGACTAAGTTATGTATAAACTAATTTCTACGTCATTAAGTGTAATTAAGGAAGGGTTCTAAAAGTGATTAGTTAAGCTAATGACTTAGCAGCAAGATGAATACTATTAGATTTGGAGGATGCGTAAACAACCAAGATGAGATATGAGGTGGCACGCTACAGTGATCGAGTCCTGTAAGTCCTCCCACTGTGGCGCGCTGTAGCAGTTTTAAGTCATGTAACCTGCCCGCTGCAGTGCTTGAATCCCGCAAGTCCTCCTGCTGTGGCGCGCTGTAGCGTTTGAGTCCCGTAAGTCCTCCCGCTGTGGTGCACTGTAGCGGTTGAGTCCCACAAGCTCTCCTGCTGTGGTGCGCTATAGCGATTGAGTTCCGCAAGCTCATCCGTTGTGGCTCGTTAGGGCACGCTATGGCACGCTGTAGCGTGCTGCAGCGGTTTTCTTCCAGAATTTGCAGAAACATTCCAGAATTGTCCAGAAATTGTTGAGCTTGTATTTTCCCTGAAATTATACAAAATTTATCAAAGTAGGCTGATTCAAACATAGATTATTTATGAAAAATTCATTTATATATGAAGTAAACAATGGATTCATCATTCGCCCTATCTACTATGGAAGCAGAATATATGGTAGTAATAAAATCATTTAAAGAGATTATGTGAATGAGAGGGATACTAAAGGATTTGAGAGTGCAGCAAAACAAAATGGTAGTGTATTGTGATAGCCAGAGTGCTATATTATTTGTTACTAGCCAAATTTTCCATGCTTGCACAAAGATAAAGAGATCCTATTAAGGAAGATTGATACAAAGAAAATCCCATGGACATGCTTGCCAAGGTGTTGGCTGTGCAGAAATTCACCCATTGCAAGACTTTGGTGAATATTATGAAACTTTATTAAAGTTTCTTTCATCAGAATTATGAGCAGCTTTTTATTCCTTTGGGAAGAGGATGCGTAAACAACCAAGATGGTACAGTTGCAATGCTGCAGAGCATATTTGGTATCAGCTCTCATATGACCATATGAGATATGAGGTGAAGATTTGTTGATTTGAAAAAGTTAAGAAGCCAAGATAGGCGCCCAGGCACCGCAACACCAGGGGCTTATGTAACAACCTGTGGTTATTACCTTATTTATTAAAAGTCTAATTAGTTTAAAGATCTTCCATTTATCTTTAAATCGCATTAAGATCGAACCCTGAAATTTGGGGCAATTTGGAAGTCAATTGATTAAAATGGATATTTTAATTAATTTATTTAAATAGAAAAATCCGATAATTATTTTGACTTCAATTCAAAAATATGATTTCATTTTTAAGTTCCTCACATTAAAATTAGCTATAGGTGAAATTTTATGAATTTTTGAAGCTCATTAGGTTATGATAATTTAATTAATGCAATTAGTATTAGTTAATATTAATTATAATTAATTACTTATGTTATTTATATTAATAATGGAAATCCCCATCTCATTTGAGTCGTTAGAGCTGCTTTAGGGTTTGATCAAATGGTGGGATCCATCCCTCATCTAGACGCAATCCAGCCGTTGGATCTAAACTCTGATCGAACGGATAGAATTTCATCAGCGGTAAATTGAACTGAGAAAGTAAATTAGAGTCGTTCATCTAATTAGGCGGCTGAGCTGCGATGGGGCATTGTGCCTTGTCTCCCATTCCAGCTCAGCCGTAGCATCTCGAGGTCGCTGACAACTACTTAGAATGGCTTTTTTTCCCATTTGTTTGCCTTGCAAAAATGCCAATCAGCGACCTCGGTTGAATGTTTATGACATAGTGTTATCAAACGGAAAGTCTTCCTATGTTTCTAGTTGATCGCTCGACTTGAAAATGCTAGCCATCATCGGACCTAGGTACTCACCTCCCGTCCTTATCTTCACTTTGATTATGCAATTGCGATGTCGTTACTCCATTACATATCATCCTTTATCAATTTCCCATCTCAATTGACCTTGAATGAGCACAATTGAGACTCGACGGGCTCGGGCCTGTATTGTGGCATAAAGTGCGAGAGGACCCATCAAAGCATCATGACGTCACCACTAACCCAAGGAATATGTTGAGATCAAGACCAAGTGGATTGGTTCACTGCAAAAGGAGTTCTCTCCTTTGACAATAAAATCTAGGTCACCGAGGTTTTAAATTAATGTTTAGTTGATAACGATTATAACAGCTATGAATTTTGTGTCATTCAATTAGAGTATGTCGATAGACTTAATTTGGTATAGATATTCTTTCCTGAGACGATCGGAGGGCTGAGAACTTTAAAACCCTAATTCCTCTTCGTTTCGATACTCGGGCACAACAGGGATGCACAGTGCTCGCAGTTCGGCCTCGAGTAGTGTGGCACTGTGCGGTTTAGGACCAATTGACCCGCAGTTCAGTCGGTCTAACCTGAAGCCCTAATCATGCTTTCCAAAGAATATAATAGGAAATATATGATAGAATATTCCCTATTTAATTAAATTGAAACCTTAGGTTCATTTAATTCAAATTAATTAATTGTCTAATTTTTTATATACTCATTCAATCATAATAAAATTATATATCAAAATGATCACAAAAATGTGTTGAACAGATTTATGACAATAGATTTCTATTTTGATAGATAAATTCACCAATGATATCCTAATCCTCATGGAACTGTCCATTCTAGGACCAGTGGACCCGCAGTTCAATCAGTCTACTTGAAGCCCTAATCGTGCTTTCCAGATAATCTAATATGAAATATTTGATAGAATATTCCCTATTTAATCAAATTGAAACCTTAGGTTGATTTAATTCAAATTAAGTAATTGCATAACTTCTTATATACTCATCCAATCATAATAAAAATATATATCAAAATGTTCACAAAAATGTGTTGAACAGTTGTCATTTCTATTTTGATGGATAAATTTACTAATGATATCCTAATCCTTATTAGGAGTAATTAGTGCTTAATTAGATATTTTTTGCTCCAAATTTACCCTACTACATGTCATTTTAATCCTCATGCTATAGGGATTGATATTCACTGAAATTTTCTCATTTGATATTAAGTAAATAATTTGACTTTTAAAGCTTAATTATATTATTATTTTAATCATAAAATTAAGATTTTTTCCATTTAGCTTAATTTGACTGATTAGTAGAGAAGGTCGTAAGTAGGGAAACCATCTAGGTCAACTAATGAGATAGCCAATCTTAGCCAAATTAAGTATGTAGCCAATCCTTAGGAGAGAGAAAGGGGAGATATTAAATTGTAATGAAATTTGATTATTAAATAGGATAGACTAGCTAGTAAGAGTTTATGTTCTTGTAATGCAAATTATAAATCTTATTAGCTAAAGATCTAGTTTAGGAATCCATCGTGATTGGAAGGATTCTTAGATTATTAAGTGATAGGAGTTAACATAAGTAGTTAGATAACTAAGCACTAGTGAATGTGATTAATCATTAGATTCTAAATAGTTAAGTCCGTTAGAGAATCTCTTGAGTAAAATCTGAGATTTTGGGGGAGAAAAACTTTAATAAGTTTTAACCTTCCTTTTAATAATTGAAGTACTTATGAGAATTTGAATCGTAGAAGTCCTTGGGATATGGAGAAAATTAGAACCTTAATTAGTCTTCTTAAGGTAGATACTACATTCAAAGTATTCGAATAGTGTTCAAGCATAAGACTTAGAGGATTTTAGCTCTTAAAATTAGGATAGATTTTTAAGAAGGATTCTAATATTATAAATACATTGTCAGTGAGTTAATATCAAAATCCTTTATTTTTAAGACTATAAACTTATTATTATTATTATTATTATATTATTATTATTATTATTATGATATATATATATATATATATATATTCTTCAATTGACTAAGGCATATAATTAATGTTTGAGTCAATTGGGGGTTCAATTGACCCCTATCAGTAAGGTAGATAGCTAAATGAAAAATAATAAATATCACATGTGTTATAATTGAATTTGGCAATCCCTTGAAATGTAGCGACGCTTTGAAACTCTATGCCTTTGATCATAACATCAAATATTGTGCATAAACCTAAACATTAAATAAATTGAGAAGGGGTACATCAAATATTGTGCATAAACCTAAACATTAAATAAACTGAGAAGGGGTTTCATTCAGAGTGAATTAGTTTGTACAGAAAATAGTAAGCCAAAGTTGGCCATGGAGAGAACAGAAGACTACACATGTTATTGAGGGGGCCTGTGTAGTTATACAAGAGACCCTGATATATACAGTTGGATAGATGTACCTAACTCTTCATTATTACGTATGTGTCCGCAGAACAAAACCTAAAATAATAAAAAATTTATATTTTTCAATTTATAATTTTACACTTATTTACTACAGCTTAGCTTTACTAGTATAGCATCCTTTATATTGTTTATTTAGTTATCAGCATTTATTTATCAGTTCATGCTTTGTCTATTGTTATTGCTTAACCTATTTCTTGTAGGGAGTCGTTGTGTGCACTTGCACACTTAATTGCTTTACTTGCTTTACTAGTTCTAATACTTTTAGCACTCATTGTATATTTCATTGAGTTTCACTATATCTTGCTTGCATATGTTAAATGTGATATTCCTACAGTTAATAAAATATAAAGCCTTAAAACGTACTTAAACTTATGTAAGTCTGATCATTTATTTTCTTGTTATTGGTTGTCATATCGTATTAAAAACTAACTACGGTAGACCGGGAGCTTGAAGTTAATTTAATAGGTGAAGCAGGAGTGGTGCCTGGGATCAGGAACTGTAACAACCCAGGTTATTACTTTGCTCAATTAAGACTAATCTAAGTCTTAATTAAGGTTCTAAGTCACTAATTAAGTAAATTGAAACTCATCTCTGAAACCTAGGTCAAACCAAGAAGTCAACAAAGTCAAAACAATAATTCTAGAAAATCCCAAAACCTGGAAATTTGACTTTTTATCTAGACCTCAAATTGAAAATCTGACTTCACCATTACGTTCAGAACACCCAAATTAGCTAGGGGTGAAATTTTGAAGGCATTTGGAAGTCGTTGGATTTTTGTCAAATATTTTAATATTATTTAAATACCCTAAATAATCAAATAATTAAATACTCGTCGAAACAAAAATCTGAGTGCGCCGTTGAGTTCCTCACCCTTCATTTAGCTAAGGGTGATTTATTGGAAATTTTTGGGATGCATTTAATAAGTTAAAATTAATTAATTTAATCTGTATAATTTAAATTAAATAAATATTTTAAATATCCAAAGTTAACGGCGTCGTCCAAAGGCCTCGCACCGTTCCCCATCCAGCGCGTGGAATCGTTCCGATTGACGGATCACTCGGGTCCGTCTGATCAAAGAATCCAACGGCTCTAAGATCATCTCCTTCGATCTCCACGTGTCCAGCGCAGCGGCGCGTGTCGCCCTAAAAGCTTGACGGATGCATTCCACCGTCGTAGATCACCGCTCAAAACTTCCATAAAGACTCGAATTATCATGTCCCTCAGGTTTTCACATTTGGAGATCGGCAAAAAAATTGAAGAATCTATCGATCGAAACTCAAATTTCTCTGAGCCGTTCACAAGGTACTACCCTAATCCTCTTTGTTATTCATGCAATCATCAATCCTAATATTCGAAACGCTATTTCAAGCCTCCGATTAATTGTTATCATAATATGATTGAACGATCGATGATTAAATTTTTCGAATTTTGCAAATTATCCACAGTATATACCGTTAGCTGTAATTTTTCCCTCGGCATGTCCTTCTAGGGTTAGGGTTTATGATCAATACAGCTCATCTTAGGTCTCAAATCGACCACCTATTGGAAGATCGCATCCTTAGCTATCTAACGCTGTGCAGGTCGAGCAGTCAAGATGCCGGAAGGTCCCTAGAAGATCAACCCCTAATTTCGTTCTCGCGAAGAAGCCGTCGAAGAAGACGAAGCATCGGGTCGGACCGGGTCGACCCGGGCCCGACCCGCTCTTCTCAGGGTCTGCGTAAGCAAATCCGGGGCCCGCCTTGTATGCGTGTCATCCCCTCAACCCGCCGCGTGGCTTTCTGCGAAAGTCGCAGAAAATCATATCCAGCTGACAAAGTGTGGGTCCCACACCGTTCAGCTATCCAATGAAGTGCTGATGCGTGTCCTGTCCTCTGGCGCTGTCGCTGTCGTTGGCGCGGCTGTGGGTCCCACCTGCAGAAACCAAATAAATCATATATATGTAATTATATGACAGATTTTTATAAATTAAATATATATATATTCATTTAATAACAGATTTATTTAATTCAATAAACAGTATTAATTAATAAATTAAATCCTAAACTTTAAACCCTAATAACTCCTAAAATACATATCCAAATTATGCAAATAAATATATTAAATTAATCAAAAAAATATGAGGAATTTATTGATGCTAACAATTTTGCTGTAGGATCAATATTTTGCAAAATAATTATTTAGGATTTAATTAAATTTAAATTAAATGTCACAAACTTTATTTAGCTCATATCTTTGTACCCAATGATCCAAACATATTGAATATGGGTCTTAAAGTAATCAGAAAATCTTAAGGATCATTTTAGTAGGGTTATCTTGGCTGTTTGGATTAGTATTTGCTTAATGACATTTAGGACCTAACCCTAATTAGACCTAGAACTTTAATTGACCATAACTTGGTCAATTGAGCTCCAAATTTAATGATCCAAAGGTCTATTTAAATCAAAAGAACTTAATTAACAATGATATGCAAAAATATTTTAGATCCAATAGTTAGAATTGCTAATCTTCCTTAATTACTTTAAATCTTGATTAGGGAATATTAGCAACTATAGTAATCCAAATTGTGTGATTTTAAATTTCAAAGGACTCCTAGAGCCATTTAGAATCCATCTATGAAGTTTGATTAGTATTTGAGTGCTCAATTTTGATAATCACTCACTAATCACCCTAAACCCTAATTAGGTCTTAATTTAGTCAAATTAGGTCAAAATTGAGCCTACCACATATCATTATGATCAGTGAGCTATTTGTAATTCATAGTCACTGATTTTGCTTAATTTGGACATAAATTGACAAAGTTAGGATTTTTGACCTATAATTAAGGATCCCTTAATTAACCTTTAAAACCCTAGATCTGGTATTGGCCATAACTTGGCCAATACTTATCAGATTTCAGCAAATTTAGGTTCTATGGAAAGCTTAGGCAGTAAAGAACAATAATCTAAAAGAAAATTTAGCTTTCATTTAGTCAAATTACTAATTTGTCCTTATGAGTCAAATTCACTAATTTGATCTCATATGGCTTAATAATCACCCAAAATTAGCTTAGTTGCTGTCTAATCTTATATTAGACAGTAAGAAACACTTTCCAAAAGAAAAATTCAGAATTTAAGTCCTAGATTAAAAGTTGATCTTTTGAACCATTAGTAGGGGCAAAATTGTCATTTTGTCCAAATTTAGGGTTTAGCCTTTTAAAGCCCTAAATTCAATTTCTAATCATTAAAATCAGTAAATAGAATGATTTAGAACTGAAAGTAATCAAATTCAAGTCTAAATAAGACTTTGATTAAAATCTTAATCTTAGTTTCTTAAGGAAAATTCCTAAGTCTTAAGTAAAGTTCTCTTTCTTTAATCATCCTTAGGTCTTATAACATTAGTTAGGATGTGTGTCTTGAGAGATATTCTTAGTAATTAAGAGCCTTAATTCTTAGGATTATGAATAGATCTTAAGTTAGAATTCATCTATTGAGTAAATTGGGTTACTCAATTAGATGAAACCTTGAGTTTTCTAGTTTATAGTTTTTCTTAGTTTATTAAATGATTATTTAATCTTTAAACTTTAAAACTAAGAATAGAGATCTATCCTAATGAAATTGATTTATCATTAGGATTTGCCTTAACCTAATCTGTGAGTTTTGGGTTCTAAACTTAGACCATTAGATTATACCTTTAGATTAAGTGATTAGATCCCATCATTTGGAGTCTAATTCTTAATCTTTTCATCTTGATTTGGCTAATCAAGATGTGGTTGGGATAAATTAAATTACAAAACTAGGTCGATGATTTATTCATTTTAGTTAAATAGCCGTCTTTTGATTAAGTTATAATTAGGACATGGCCAGTCCTAATTGTCTTCAACAAGTAGGATTCGTGATTCTAAGTTACAGAATGTGTAAGAATTGATAATTCTGAAACTTATGTAACTTAGAGTAGATAAAACGAATAAAATAGATAACAACAGATATCACCTGTGTTTTAGATAGAGTTTCTTGCACTTTGATTTTGATGCTTCGCATTCCTTGATTTTGAGCCTTATACCTTGAACATATATTATGTACTTAAGATATTAGGTAAATATCTTATGTCAATTTTGAACATTCATAAAAAGCATTATGTTTTGTTTCACAAGTGGTTTGTAAGGTGTAGCTTGATTAGTATACCTCTTCGATCAACTCGTTCAGGGTCGGCTTCTTGTAGGGGGTTTCAGTCCGATAGTCTATGCCATGCCTAGTCCATGGGATAGGATGGATAGACTCTTGCCTTACTGACTATATAGTCAGGATTTTGATATGGTTATACTAATTTAAGTACACTTACATTTAGTTCTGTCTTAGCTCATCAGGCTAAGAATTTCAGTGATGTTCAGTTCAGAGTTTCTTAGCTCATCAGGCTAAGAATTGCTGATTTCGTGTTCAGTTCAGATGACTTATATAGTTACTATAGTTTCAGTTTGCAGTTACTGTTTTTTTTTTACTAGCATTTTTTGCATTTCAGCACTGTTTTATTTACAGCTTTCCTACTCGTATTTTTATATAGGATGCTAGTTTTACTTACTGTTTTCATATGCTCACATAGGATGTTAGTGTTTTTAGTTTTATACTGTTTAAATTTTGTTCTTCACTTAGCATAATCTATTTGATCATGAGCATGTTTAGGTTGTACTTTTCTTACCTTTCTTTTACTTTTCTTTTACTTACCTGTCCTTGTTGCAGTTGCTTGGATGAGGTATGTGTTACTTCCTATTTATTTAGTTATAAATTGTGATTTATAACTTATTACTGTTCCTTTGTACGTTTTTCTGCACCTATTATGCTTAGTTCTGTTTTTATGGTGATATCTACTTAATTTAATAAAATTGTTTGCCTAAAATGTGCTTAGACATATAGTCTAACCAGTTTTTCTCTTGTTGGCTGGGGCCCTACCATTATGAAACTGATAATGGTAGGTTCTGAGTTTGTTGGATTAGCAGATCCAGTAGAGAGTTTGCCATTGGAGGAGGAGCCCGTTCCTGAAGATCTGTAGTCTTAGTTTTTCTTTCAGTGAGATTGAGAGTTCCTTTCAGTTTTTTAAGTTTATTAAATGTTGTAATAATACAGGGTTATATTTCTCTTTCAGTACTTTACTTATTCTGTATTGTTGTATTTATACTGTATTGGATGGATGTTATGTTTTATGCTTCCGTACTCTGAGTTCATGTATGATCATTTAGTGATAGCATTTCTGGATTGAATGGCAAAGTCCTTATCTAAATTGGATTAGTATGTGAGTCTAATCAAATCTTAAGTGGGGACCTTGTCATTTGGTGACCCCTCCACCGTAATCATGTTAACTTAAAGGTTAACAGGACCACGGCGGGGCAGGGCCGCTACAGGAACAGACTTGAAGTTCTTCATTTAGTTTCATTTTCATTTTATGTGAGATGAGAGTTCTTTTATTTAATTAAAAGTTGTAAGACTTAAATATACTTGGGACATTTTTTTATGCAAATCTAAGATAAATATTTTTCTTTAATTTATTTGGATGATTATAATGGTAATAGTTATTAATATACTTATAAATGCATCTATCTTTTCTATCTTATATATTCTTTGTCCCTGTAGTATTTAATAATAGGTTAAGACTTGTTATCCCAGTATTACGTACTAGAGTAATGCTCAGTGTTGGATCAAAATGTCTAATCTATCACTGGCTCGTTATAGCTCGAGAAGCGGGCACCAAAGCACGCCTCAGCACCTGCGGTTTTGCAAAACCTGTTTTGAGAGACCTATAAAACCGTAAATAGCACGCCATGGTAATTATTCAAGTTATTTTTTCAGCCACCATCCCAAAATATGAGAGAGGGTTAGTGTTTGAAATGTTGTGATAGAAGAAGAAGGCTAGAATCTCATTGTATGTAAAAGATTGTGATCATAAAACTGTAAGTTCTCTTTGAAATAGTGAAATTTTCTCCTCTACTTCTCATGAATGTAGGTGTTTATACCGAACCATGTAAATTCTGTATTGTGTAGTTATTATTTTTTATTTTTGCATGTTTATGTTGTGATGAATGCTTGAGAATATTTTGGTTTGAATCATCACATAAATCGCAACACTGTTCGTGCATTCTCATAATTCGTTCGAATCGGGCGTAATTCTTTTACTCTACTCTTATATATAAAAACGCAAAATCGGAATTCAGTGTAAATGCTTTTCATATGTATTACTTCATGACAAATGTGGGTGCTCTCAGCTTTCCTGAATAATTTTACTCTACACTGTTTTACATTATGCCAAACAACTCCCTTAATTCAATATTTCATACTGAGTGATAATTTTGACTATAGACAAGTGGTAATTTTGTAATAGCTAAGATTTAGGTGTTGTGTATGATAAATTCTTTTATTCAGACTATAGACATAATATAGCAAAAATGATTGCAGTAAATATTTGCTTGGGGATATTTTATACACAATTTCAGTTGCATTCATTTTTGCATGTGATAATTTTGTATTAAAAAATCGCAACACTTTTTTTATTTATTTACTAAAAATTAAATATAATTAGCATAATATTGAGGCTTATTATTTGTTATTTAGGTTTTGAGTTAAAATCTTATTAGTCATGTATATATTTTATAATTAAATTTCACATAATTTCAAAAATAAATTATTATTAGTTAGGGCTGGCTTCGAGTCGAGAGTCAGCTCATACTCGAACTCAAATCGAACTTTTTCGATTCGAGTCAAGTTATAATCGAGTTCGTTTCGAGTTCGATTCATTTTAAATAGGATTCGAGTCAAGAAGTATAATTCGAAATCAATTCGAAATTTTATAGAATTTATTATTAAGATATGAATTTAATTTTTTCATAAATAACTAATTAGTCAATATTTAACTAAGCATACTAACATATTTGTATTATTTTAATATAAATAAATATATATCAATGAAATATGTCCAAATTCTATTGGATGAACTTTTTTAGGTAACACCTCAATGAATCTAAATAACATTTCTCTATAATTAAAGCCAGTGATGTTTTCTTAAGTGAAACCTAGTAGTAATGATACATTAACCGTTTACTAACGATAAATCATATGTGCTAATCATTAATCATAAAATTTTAATTCAAAAGTTAATCGGCCAATCGAATCGGTTGTTTGTTTGTTAACACGTTTTAGGCAAATTTTAATTCTTATCTGTGTTCCATAATCTCAATAAAAAGTATTAGCGATTCCATCATTTACATAATAATTAATCAATTATTTCAAGAAAATATCTCCATAAAAATAATTTATTTCACGTCTTTTGCATTAAGATTAAACTTAGCCTATTTATTGCATGACATCATGCTTTGTACTAAGACGTTAATGCTTTAATTAGTGTTGATATTTCTAATATTCGATGTATCATACTAAGAAGTTCATAAAAATAATAATGCATAATTTTATTTAATCACATATCTACATATTACTTCATAGTTCATAGTCTTAAGTTATGGATATCAAAGTTCTATACTATAAAATTAGAGAATTCGAAATCAAAATATAGAATTAATTTATAAAATTTTGGGATATAAATATGTATAAAAACCTTGTAAATTTTACCTAAAATTAATTTAAATTTGAAATTTAATAAGTAGGGCTTAAACCAAACTGTAACAATTCAAGGTTGTTACTCAGCTTAATTTTAATTTAATCGTATCTTAACTAAGTTCATCTAGTCATTAGAACCAATCCCTAAATATTTTGAGCAATTCGGAGCTAAATCAAATATTTTAGATTATTTTAATATTTAATTAATTAGAAAACCGAGGTATATATTTTGACCTCAAAATCGAAATCCGACTTCGTCGTTGCGAGCGTCATCCCCAAATTAGCTAGGGGTGATGTTTTGGACGCATTTGGAAGTCGTCGGATTTTCGCAAATATTTTAATATAATTAAATGCACCAGAAAATAAAGTAATTAAAATGAATTTCGACTTCGCTGTTGAATTTCTCACCCCCAAATTAGTTAGGGGTGAATTTTTGAGATTTTTCGGAGCGCATTTATTTAATCTGAATTTTTAAGCAATTTAGAAAATAAATAACTAATATTTAATTAAGAAAATCAATTTTCTTAATTGCTCTTCCCGAGAGCCCCCTCCATTTTTGACGCCCCCATACCCCCTTAGGCAAGCATGATGGCCTCCTCCTCCCATGCCTCCTCTCTCCCTAGACTCAAGATAGTCTATCCCCCTCACATCTCTTTCTCCTCCTTCTTCCTTAAAGAGAAGCCTCAGCCCTTTTTTTCCCTCATTGCAAAGCTGAGAACTCCCTCCTTCTCCCATTGCTGCCCCATTGTGCTGAAGAAGAAGCTCCTCTCCAAGGTTCTTGAAGAAGACAGAGGTTTCTTCTTCCTCTCCTAAAGGCAAAGGTACTTATTTGTTCGCCTTCATTATCTTCTTCATGTTGCTATTATGCTGTTTTATATCTTTAGAAGATCCATGATTATATTTGGAAGCCATTAAAGTTCATTATGGCATCATATTATTTTGAAAATCTCATACTCTGTTTTTCATCCATTCTATATACCCTCACCGTTAACTGCATGTTTCGTATAGTTAAGATAATCATTTGTGCCGATTTTGGTATCGATGGAAAGGTATCGGAAATATCTTTTTATTGATATATGACACCACTCATGAAATACTTTGAATTGAGAGTATTTGGGTTTGAAATGTGATCATTCACGATTTTCGCACATGCGAAATCACCGTCGGGCGCTACAGTGCCGTAGCGCCCGCAACTCAAATAGTTTCCGCTGTGCGCACCACAGCGGGCTGCAGCGTCATTTCAAATAAAGTTATATGAAATTGATAAATAAACTAATTAACCAGTAACCCACAAGTTAGACCGATGCAGCGTGCCGCAGCGGGCTACAGCCTCATTTTGGGAAAAACTAGAGGAAATCAAGATAAAAATTAATTGAACAGTAACCTACAAGTTGAACCGCTGTGCGCGCCACAGCGGGCTGCTGTGTCATTTCTAGAAAACTATATGAAACCAGAAAATAAATTATTTGAATAGTGTTGCGGTAAGTTAATCTGCACAGCGCGCCGCAGCGCCTGAAAACGCTGCGGTGCACCGTAGCATCCAGCTCTCGGATTAGTCTCACCGTAGCGTGCCACAGCATTATTTTTTATCGTAGCGCACCGCAGCGCCTGAAAGCTCATCGTTGCGCCCATAATTTTCTAAAAATGCGCAGAATTGACTGAAATTGCCAAAATTTCACTGTTTTCACATTTTAAGGTCCTTAGGACCATAGTGGGACTGAATTATATCAATTTTGAGTATTGTATAAAATTGAGTATTATATAAAATTTTGTGTAAAAATCAACTTTGAAAATTTGCCCTTTTATGGAATGTACAAAGACCTCTTATGTGTCTTAAGTATTTTTGTGTCAAATGCTAAATAATAAAATCTTTGAATGCCTGTATCGCTTAGGTTTACCTCAATAACTAAATGGCATGAAATTTAAGTATTTTAGAATTATAATCAAGTGCTAACCCCTTTGGTTTGATTTAGAATTTGATTAGCCTTAATTATCTTCTATTTTATGTTATCTTATATTCTTATGCTTTTATAATTTTAAGATGTATATTAGAGAACTTTAATAATTATTTGGACACCTAAATGTGCTTAGTTGATATTAAACTATAATAGAATCTTGAGAACTTGATTAAGTAAATTATACTTAATCCAAATCTAAAATTTGACATCAATAATACACTAATAATATATTGATTTGTAATTGATCTATAAATCAACCATTGGTCTTAATTTTGGTAAGGCCAAAGGTTAAACCATAACTTATTTTGATTAAGATCTAAATCTTAATCATCTTAATCAATTAACGTAATTGTAAGATAATTCAATTGATATTATTCCAATAATGCATATGATTTGATATTGATCTTAAATCATTGAATTAAAAGTGTTAAGGTTAATATTAAATTTGTGCAATTAAATCATCTAAATTTAAACTTTAGATTTTTGATTTTCTCTTATATAAGACTATTGGCATAAGATGGATTATAAAACTATAATAATTTATGAAATGACTAACTCTAATAATATCTTTGATTTTATCTCATTATTGTAGAATAGAGTTTGATCAGATGGATTTTTCTCATCTGATCTGATCACTTTAATCCAAGTCTATTAAGTAAATCTAGAAAGTTAACTTAAGAAATAGAAGAGTAAAATCTCAAGGGTCTTGCTATAGGATCATTCTTGAAATGCTTAAAGACCTTAAATATTGATTTAATGAGGTAGGAATAACTTTTATATCTTATTAAGGTAGGAATCTTAGATGATCCTTCATAACCTTAGAAGTTAATCTTGATATCTCATGGTATGCACCACCTAAAGTACTTATAATGGAACTTATTCCTTATGGTAGCAACCTACATTGAGTGATATTTTGATCATATCCTTGGAGCCTCGTATAGGACTCTCCTAATTAGAATAAGGATTGATAGCTTTGATAATCCTTGTTAGTTAAATTGAATATTCCCAGATTATTAGTTGGGTATAGTAAGGCATACCCATAGTACTGAATTATTTCAGTAGTATTTATGATTGATTGATTCACTCTAATATGGACTTATGACTAGGGGCTATTGTAACAACCCAGGCTGTTACCTTAGTCAATTAGGACTAATTTTAGTCTTAAAACTAATCTTAAGTGCTAATTAGGTCATTTGGAGTCAACTACCAAGATCCAGTCCAAACTAGAAGTCAAACGGATTAAATCTTTATTTTGAGAATTTCAGGAACATCGAAAATTGACCTATTTAAATTGATCTCTGATCGAAAAACGGACACCTCCATTGCATTCCTTGACCCCAAATTAGCTTGGGGTGAAGTTTTCGTGTCAATCGGAAGTCGTCGAAATTTCGACGAATATTTTAATAATAAAATATCCGGAAATTGAGAAAATTAAATTCTCGTCAGAATCGAAATCCGACTTCGCCGTTGCGTTCCTCACCCCTCAATTAGCTAGGGGTGAATATTTGGTGATTTTTGAAAATCATTTGATTATTAGGAAAGTTTAAAAATTTAACTAATTTAACTAAATATTAAATATAAATAAAACTTTTATTATTAAATCCTAAATTTATTTTTTTTCTTTCTTTTCTTCTTCTTTTTTTTTCTTTCCCGATTCCTGCCCTAATGACCCATTCGCACGCATTCGGCCGAACCTCCTCCCTCCCGTTCGCGAGCGACAACAACCTCGCCTCCTCTCGTTCGCCACGCGTCACCGCCTCCTCGCAACCTCCGCCGCTCACCTCGCAAGCTCCGCCCGGATGGCCTTATGGCCTCAGCCGTGCCCAAGGCGTGGGGAGAGCAAGGGCAGCCGCAGCTTGCCGAGTCCAGCCATCCGCCGAGCCTCCTCCCCGCCTCCTCCTTCGTCGTCAGCGAGGTACCCTTACCCTTCGCCTCATCCCCTCCGGGCTCGACGCGTATCGCAGCCACAGCCGACTTCCTCGCCTACGTTCCTCCGTCGCGTGCTGCCGATCTTACCTTTGTCGCCATCAAGGTACCCCACCTCCTACTCTCATTACTCTAAGCAATGTTTCATTCTGCAGTTGCTGATAATTGTCCGTTAAAGCTAGATGTAATATGGATTTATATCGACCAGTACGTTACTTCCCATTTCAAGAATTCGCAAGATTTATATGGTTCCTTCGAAAGCATAGCATCAGTGATGTCCAATGAAACTTAATTCATAATTTTTTTTAGCTTCATTTCTGCACAAACCTCCAATAGATCGATATTTGAGTTAGGTGTTAATGATAAATTTTCTTTCTTTTATTTTCTACCCTAATTTCGTTTCCTGCAATATTTCTTATACCTCAGGATGTATTAAGTTTCTTTAATTTTTATTATGCTCTAACCCTCTTCAATATGCAACCGATTATTACCTAAAGGAAATCCCTGTATCCTCTAATTTAGAGATGAATCTCTAATGGCTGATAAACTCGATCTAATGAACGTCGAGTTCGATTTGACTTTCTTCAATACATGAAATGTCATCTTTTTTTTCTTTCGGAATTTTGAATCTGAATAAACGATTGTTGATTAGAGTATTGGCATGTTGCAAGGTGTCGCATGAGTTAAAACTATAATCAAATGATACTCAATAAGTGTAACGATGAGTTATGCTTGGAGTTTGTTTAAGACTATAAAAATGTTATGACTCAAATCAAAGCTATCATAAGACAGCTTTAATCTGTAAAGTATATATGCAAACCATGTTATAAATTAAAGTTTTAATTAGTGCAATCTTATGAGTATTAAATATTAATGAATATTTGAAAATTCATGTCTAAAGAGATGAAAAAAAAAAAAAAGAGAGACTCCGGTTGGGAGCTAGATCACCCTCTAAAAGCGACACACCACATTGCTTGAATATTGTGAAAACGGCGCAAATGCCGTTACATTGGCATCCGAGTTAAATAAACAAGAACTCCCTTATTCTAGATGAATCTTTTTATCTAAGTTATGATTATGTAGTTCATTATTGTAGAATTTGAATTATAGGCGTTAAATTTATTGTCATGTTATTACACATTCGAGCTTATCAAAGACTGTCAATTTGATACAACCTTCAATTCATCACGTTGTCTCATATATTATACAAGTGTCGAAATTTTATTTAGGTCTCATGATTCTTATCTCTCAAAACTCTATTTAGACACTAATGTCCAACTGTAACTCTTCTCATTACTATCCATAAAACCTATCTAACCCTTTCACTAACCACCAATCTTCTTTTTAATCTAACACCCACCCCATTCAAGGGATTTGTGCATGCATATCACAATCTTCCTTTTAATTTACAAATTTAACATAATTTTTTTTTGATATTATAACAAAATAACCTCATATTCAAAATCGTAGCCTAACACGAATCCTACGATATTTGCATTTCTTTTCTTCATCCGCAACTCAAATTCTGAATAGGATTTAATAAGATTTTTGGAGAGAATTGTCTTTCCTAATAAGGGAAGGATAAAGAAGATCTCAGTAAAATCAGTCTTTTGTCATGATCTTCATCTCCTCCCTTCAATTCAAACAATTCGGCCTTAGATATATACGTCTATATATATATATATATATATCTAATTAGCTGCTATAAGCCATCGTTAAGTAATTAAGATTGTGTTAATGTATTTAACTTAAAATAATAACAGAAATATATTTGTATACGCTTATGCTCTTTATAATTAGCTAAATATTAAACCTACATAAGGGATTATATGAACTGGAATGTACTAAATATGTATATAAATATATATATATATATATATATATATATATGCTTATTAAGTATATATATATACACATATGTATACACGGAGGTTATATGTATCAAAATAATTTCAGCTAAACATTTGGGATATACACAATTAGCCAAATCTCATACTTTAAATATCGCTTATATGCCAAATTGTATATATATAAATATACTTTATGTATCACAGAAACAAATTTATACATATATAATTATATGTGTGTATATCATTAGCCGAATGATTTAATTAACTTAAGCATTACATTAATCTATTAAATAGTATCAAATATAGTAAATACTTAAGGCAGCAAAATTTAAATATTAATTAGGTTATTCAAGATGCATTTTTATAGGTAGATGGCTTAAGTTTTAACATTATTAGGATAGTTTAGTTAAACAAAAAGAATTAGATGAATTAAGTTGATTTATTAACACAGCTTAAAACATTAAGTATGGAATAAGTTAAGTTAACATAAATACCATCCATAAGGCATAGACTTAGTTATATAGATTAAATATATTACGTATACAAATTATGATTTTAGTAGTACAGAAAATAGAACTTTAGGATTTAAATATTTATAGATATATATATATATATATATATATATATATATATATATATATATATATATATATATATATATATATATATAGGTACTTTTATAATACTAGAAATTATTATAAGTATATTCCGGCTTATTTTTATTTAAAGCAGTCGGTTAAAATTATTTCATAATAATAAGGGGTTAAGAATTTAGTGCTGTTAGTGGATCAAAACTATTTAAAACCTTCAAGTATAAGCACTTGGAATATAGCATACACACACACACACACACACACACACACACACACACACACACACACACACACACACACACACACACACACACACACACACACACACACACACACATATATATATATATATATATATATATATATATATATATATATATATATATATATATATATTCAATTTAGTATTAGACATAAATGCAGACATATAAGGTAAGCCTAATTAATGAATAAATAATTAAATAAGGAGAACTAGCTAGTTAAGTAATTAAACATGATAGATAATTGATAAAGTATATCCCGGAGTAATAATTAAGCTAAATTAATAATACTGAGAACTTATTTACCCTCGAAATGAAAACATTCATAACTTAGCTGTTTAAACTCAAAATCTAGTATTCTCAAACTCTATGGAATCATTGAACTATAACCAACAATAAACTGAAATAATATTCAGGATCTAAATCCTAGAAATTTAGGTAAATGACCAAATTACCCCTAACCTTATTTTAGTCATAACTTGACCGTTTCTCGCCCAATTTAGGCGTAATTACTGCCTATCTTCAAGTTAGACAGTAAAGAATCAATTGGAACTAAGAAAATTCAATTCTAACTCCTAAGTCAAAAGTTGACTTTTTGACCCTTAAAGTAGGGGCAAAATGGTCATTTTGCCCTAAGATTGGGTTAAGTGCCCCTATTCTTTGGATAACATCCCAGAACACTAAAACTAATATTATACTCATCTTAGTGACAATTAAGCAAGTGAAATCACCCATTAAGTTAGATTCCAATAATTTCTGTTAAGTCTTAAGCACTACATCTTAAGGACCTATCATGAGACTAGGACTAGATCATAGGTTAGAGTTCACTCATTGGGTAAATGGGTTACTCAATGGGTAAAACCTTAGTTTTATTAGTTTCTAGACTTTCTTTTATTTTACAACTCATTCTGATTATTTTGTCTTTTAACTTTAGATTTAAGATAGGAGATTTATCCTATTAAGCTTAATTACTTAATAGGATTTTCCATAATTAGTAGATCACTTATAGAATAAAATATAGAACTTAGGTCTTATCCTTTTGGATTATGTGATTAAACCTAAATTTTATAGTGTTTAATCCATAATCTATAGGTTTAGAAGATCTTGATCAGATCTTAGTTAGAACGTCTAAATTCACAAAACTAGGACGTATGATTTATTGATTTAACTCGTAGTCGTCTATCTGATTGAACTAGATTAGAACATGATCAGTTCTAATCCTTTTTAACTTATAAGGATGAGTTTCTGAGTTACACTCGATAGTAGGAAAATGGTGATCCTGAACTTGTGTAACTTGGAATAGTTAGAATGGTTAAGTAGAAAATAAATGATATCACCATGTTTAGTGGAGTCCCTTGCTTCTATTTGATATTTTGTTGCTACGCATTCCTTGTACTTTTGTGCCAGTATTTTCTTGAGCATATCATATAAGACTGTTGATGCATAAATAAAATGTTAGGAAAATATGGAGACTCCTTAGATTCCTTATAAAAATATTAAAGTGATTTATGAAAAATAATGGTTTTATGAGCTGCCTCTCAGTTATGTCCTTATTGCCTAGCCTCCTTATGTCGCTAGGGGAAGGATCTATTTTGTTGTGTGCCTAGTTTACTAGCCTCCTTATGTCGCTAGGGGTACACCGTTGGTGCCTTAGCCGTACTGGCGTTAAGGTTACCTTGTATGCTTAGTTTACTGGCCTCCTTATGTCGCTAGGGGCATACAGTTGGGCCTTTACCGTACTGGTGCTAAGACTCTTCATTTGCTTTGTGTGCTTATTTGCCTAGCCTTCTTATGTCGCTAGGGGTACACAGTTTTATGACTTAATCGTGATGGTGCTAAGCTTCTTTGGTATTCGATGGGCTTGAGTAGCTCTTTTCTGTATGGCAATCGATGCACGTGTGGCTTTATATGCAGTTGTTGTTGTTTACTTTTCAGTATTCTTATTCCATCAGCTACTTCCTTGTATTGTTTGTATATATATTTAGGATATTAGAACCTTGTTATTATTTATATGTACCACTATTGAGTTGTTTATTTTAATTGGCATGTTTTCTGTTGATCACCAGTATGTTTAGGATGTAGAATGTTTCTTACTGCATTTGTTTAGTTATGTATATTTATACGCCTTTTCTTGTTTAGTTTGTATGTGAGGCATATCTCAGCCTCTTTCCTTTTCTTTGCTTAAGTTATAAATGATGATTTATAGCTTCCCTGTTTCTTTTGTATTACTTGCCGCTCCTTTTCATATATATATATATATATATATATGTTGCTTAGATGTTGTCAAATGGTGATGTTACTTAACACTTATAATAATTCATCAGCTTAAAATATACTTAGACAATTGTCTAACTGAATTTTTCTTTTCTTTGGCTGGGGCCCTACATTGTGAAATCGACAATGACAGATCCTCTTCAATTAGATAAGCAGGAGTTAGGAGTGGAGCCATACCCAGAGGAGGAGCCCGTAGAAGAAGCCGCTGTGTAGCATTTATTTTATATGTGAGGATGAGAGTATTTGCACATTCTATTCTATTAAAATATTTTAAATGATATAATAATACAGGTACTATTGACTATGTATTTGGATTGTATGCTTATATTATGAGTTTTATTTTTCCTATTTGTACTGTGATACTTGGATAGTTTACATTTCCTTAAATCGCTTCCACACTCTATTTATTTACTTATACAGTGATTGTTAGTTTGATTCTGTGTTAATCCTTCCCTAATCAGGTGGATTGTGGAGTCTATCCTAATCCAATGATAAGTGAGGGGTTAGCCAGAGTGACACCCCACCCTTAACCTAATCCTTTGGCGGATTAAGGGTGCGGGGCGCCACAGCTATCCTGAGAGATTAGACAAATATAGTCCCGTTATAGTAAATCTTCCAAGACTAAGAGTGTTATAAATAGGGACTCATTGCTTAGTTTGATTAAAATACAAATCATCATCAGGCGATGCCTCCTAGCGAAGATTGCTTCAATAGGTGTAGCTTAAATAAACTAAGTAATTCAAGTCACCTTCTTTAAAACACTAAGTGTGATTGTGAAATGGGTATCTTAATGACTTAAATTGAGATACAAATTGCTATCGGGTGATGCCGCCTATTGAAGATCACTTCGTTAGGGTGGCTTAATCAAATAAAGTATTAAGAATCACCTTTCATAGAAACATACTAAATATATGTATACAATCATCCTATCTAATGTTTTTTAAGTAAACTCTCAATTTTAACCAATTATTGAGGTTAGAATTTAGGAGTCAGAATCCTTTTAGCAGGATTCTGCACAATGGAGACTTTTAATTCATTATCAGATTTCAAAGTATTTCTAGATTTTTGGATTTATCTCATGTAGCCTAGAAGCATGAGTATGAGCATAAGCATGATGTTCGAGCATCAGTAATCATGTATGAATATCATTGATGATTTATGGGTTATGAAATATTACATACATTGACTATGGAATATCAGGATGCATCGGTATCGCAGTTCTCAACTGGATGTATATATACATTGGACCGTACAACTCATAGCTGTTCAGTGATATTTTAGTTGCATATCAGAAGTATATAGTATTGTGGTATATTCAGATGCACAGTTTCAGTGGCATACAGCATAGTTTTACGTATTATTACTCAGTTTCAGATCTATTTCTATTTTTGTTTACTTTCAATATTCAGTTTATAGTTCAACTTTACTTTACCTTACTTCAGTTTTGTACTGTTTTATATAGTTTTATACTTTCAATTATCTTTACAGTATTTCTGCAATTTTATTTATAATATGTAAATGCTAAATGAATAACTAGAACTGTTTAGATTAGTTTTGATGTGTTAGACTTATTATCTAACATGGGGTACTTTTGGGATGCGGCAATTTGCTAGATCTTGAGCAGTATATTGGGACAGGTCAGGAGAATACCCAGGAGATTTTGGAGGAGCCTATTGAGCACTAGTGGACTCTTCTTCAACTTTATGTTTCTGCTTAGTTTATTTTAGTTTAGTACTTAGCTTTTATGTCTTTATTTCAGTAAACTATTTGTAATAATTCTGGATTCTGAGATGAATGTTTTATACAGCTTTCTGTGGTGAATGTTTATGGATGACTGCTTAGTTCTTACACTCTGTTATATACTACTTATACTTAGTATTGTGATGTGATCAGTATACTGGAAATATTGATATCTTATACATATATTAGATTCCTCATGTATTTTATATCCAATATATGTATTAGTTTAATACTTAGGATAAGGATACTACTCTAATCTTAAGTATTAGCTCTCAACCCTCCTTGAGGTTAAATCAGTAGCCCTTTAGATGGGTTTGGTTTTCAAGCAGCCATTCGGGGAGACAGGATATTCCTCCCCGAGTGGCGCGCTGCTCTGCCTACAATCTATTTTACCTTTTTGCGCGCGGCAACGGAGAGGGGCGCTACACATACTCTAATTAATTGCTTGATTAATAATATGCTAAACTATTTAAGAACTAATGTTTCATACTATAATATTATATATGAACAAAGAAAATGTATCTAAATTTCCATATGGTTTAGATTAAGGAAAACATCACTCTTGTTAAGTCTATTGTAAAATAAAAATGTAAAATGGCAAAATTAGAAAAATTATGGGAGTTAGAAAAATAAATTAGCTAAGAGGCTCTTATAAATAAGAATTTATAGTGCTTAAATTATGGAATATTGATAATGTGTGACTTGCATCGAATAGACTCATATAAACAAGCAGAGAGTGAGATTTGATCCTCCCTCATTTATTCCACAAGATGCTTCTGATCACGAAATAGTTACCAATACTGTACCAACCATTAAAGGCCATTTTAGTAATGAGGAAGAGGATGATGATACTGGTGGTAAGACTCATGTTCAGGAGTCAATTGTAATGAATAGAACTCAACGATAAATTAGCCGGCTTGGATGGGCGACTATGTCACTTATGCTTTGTCAGTGGTAGCGAATGAGCGTCCCTCACATTTTAAAGAAACACTAACAGGTCCATAGAAATTTTATAGAAGAGATAGACTCTCTTCATAAAAATAGTGTATGGAGGTTGGAGAAACTGTGGCGACCCACCGTTAGGTCAGCATAGCTAATCCAGCATCAGGTGCTCACTTCTCAGAATCATATCGGGGTTTAGTATAATAGTGTATTTAGATGCGTATAAAATAAACACTTCCACATACATTGTAATATTCAGAAATACCAGAATAATAAAGAAAATATATTGATTACAAAGATAATAATTATTTTACAAAATTTATTACCACTAAACAAAAATATTTAAAACTTCAAGAAAACTAGCGTCTAAGCTGCTCTATCATGTATCAGGTCCTCCTCAGAGGCTTGATCTAGAGATTGATCCTGAACTGTCATATATATATATATATATATATATATATATATATATATATATATATATATATATATATATATGATAGGGTGAACCAAAAAAAAAAGAGAGAAAGAAAAGAAAAGAAAAGATTTAATTAGACACAAAAGTCTAAGTAATATTTGTAGGATATCAAAATTTGTATTTAAGCATCATGATTCTGCATGAGAAAATAAAATGTGATGTTTAAGTATGATATGCTAACAATTATTAATGCAATATACATATTTAAGATATGTACTCATTCTGAAAAAAAATGCAGCAAGATATAATATTTATTTTATTGGACAAATTTACAGAATAATCGATGAGTTAGATACGTCTATCTAACTATCTGAGATGAGGGTTCCTGACTAATTACACATTCCCCCTCAAAGGTTATGTGCAATCTCTTTATTTCTCTAGATATCAGCCTGTCCTGGCCTAACGTATTATCTGTATATACCTGAGATCAACCTGAATAAACCCATGATACTGATTTCTAATTATTTATTTCTAGTTCTGAGCACAAAATCTCATAGAAATATATCAAAGTGGGTCAAAGCTTAATAGTGATGCAAATGCTGCAAATGAAATAATTAAATAAAAAAAGAATAATATTCTTTATTTTATTTTAAAAATATCAATATTAATATTATCTTGATTATTTATCTTAAGAAAATAATAAGTTTTATTATTATAAGTAATAAATATTTATATAGATATAGATAAAAAAATGACAGAAATGAAAGTTGCAGAAATTAGGCAATATATACATATATAAAAAAAAAAGAAAATGACAGAAATAAAAGTTGCAGAAATTGAGAAATATATATATATATATAGAAAAATAGAAAATGACAGAAATAAAAGTTGTAAAAATTAGGAAATATATATATATAGAAAAAAAAGAAAATGACAGAAATGAAAGTTGCAGAAATTAGAAAATATATATATATATATATATATATATATATAAAAAGAGAGAAATGAAAGTTGCAGAAATTAAGAAATATATACATATATAAAAAAATGACAGAAATAAAAGTTGCAGAAATTAGGAAATATATATATATATAGAAAAAAAAAAAATGATAGAAATGAAAGTTGTAGAAATTAGGAAATATATACATATATAAAAAAAATGACAGAAATAAAAGTTGCAAAAATTAGGAAATATATACATATATAAAAAAAGAAAATGACAAAAATAAAAATTACAAAAATTAGGAAATATATATATATAGAACAAAAAAGAAAATGACAAAAATGAAAGTATAGTAGTAGTAATATTAATATTAATAATAATAATATTATTATTATTATTATTATTAAAGAAGAAGAAATGAAAAGAGTAGAAAATATTTCATTTCTTACTCATTTCTTACACATTTCTTACACATTTCTTACACATTTCTTACCCTATATTGACGTTAATGAGACTTTACTGGAGGTTAATGGGAGGAACCAGTGGTGGATGAGGAAGAAGAGGGGGAGATGAGAAGAGAAGAGAGGTGGAGGAAGAGAGGGAGTAGGGAAGGGAGTGTGAAAGGAGAGGAGGAATGGGGGATGGAGGTGGGTGGGGGTCTATTTATAAACTTTTTTTTAATAATTAATTAATTATTTTTTCTCTCTCTCATCCATTGTTTCGATGAGATAGATGAGAGAAAATTTATCATAATTGTTGGGGTGTTCAATTTGATCTTTACTTCCTCCTTCTTATCTCCTCTTTCTCTCTCCTATTTCTCTCTCTTCTTTCTCTCTTTACTTTCTGTCTCTTCCATTTCTTTTCCAGAAAATAACAAAACTTAATAAGGATGTGAATCTTGATGAGAAAAACATACTCGCGTAAAAAAATTTTCAATTTGGAGCAATATTTTATTTCTTATTAATTTCTGAAGATAAAAACTTTAAAAATTAATTCTAGTCAATTCAGAGCTCTAAATTTGATGAAACTTTTTTTGTAGCCTTTTTATAATATTCATAATCTAACGATACTAAAATCGTTGAATTTGAACTTGTATTTAATTTTCCTAATTTACTGAATTTAAATAATTCAAAAATTAATTCAGGAGTATTTGTTATCCAGATTGCTCCCAAACTTAGGCATTATTATTACAAAAATATACTTTATCTAACAATATTTTTAGTTTTCTCTAATTTGAAGTCACTCGGGATCCTGATTTTTGAGTTGAGTTTAGTCCTAATTATCCTAGTAACGACTTGGGTCGTTATAGAAACTCCCTCCATGAAGAAAGTTTATTGGTTGCAAGTGGGTATATGCAAAGCATGAGGGATCATAAGGAGTTGAGGTGTGCTAAAAAGCTAGATTGGTGACCAAAGGTTTTGGTTAAAAAGAAGTGATGAGGTGTGCTTAGTGGCACAGTTTGATTTGTTATTGAAGTAGTTCGATGTCAAAAATGTGTTCTTACATGGAGAATTGGAAGAGGAAATCTATATTGTAACAACCTAAGATTGTTACTTAGGCTAAACCTAGCCTTATCTGTCCCAAACCTTTTCCAATAGTAACTAATCATCATTAAGAGCGAACTCAGGAGTTTTGGTTCGATTTAGAGATCAATCTGTAACAATTCGAGTTGTTATCATAGTTGATTAGGACTAATCCTAAGTCTTAAACACAATTATAAGTGCTAATTAGGTCAAGTGGAGTCAACCTTTGAGACCTAGTCCAAATCAGGAGTCAAACAGATCGAATACTGGTTTCTAAAAATCTAGAAACCCTAGAAATTGACCTATTTAAATTGACCTCTGATCGAAAAATGGACACCGCCATTACGTTCCTTGACCCCAAATTAGCTTGGGGTGAAGTTTTCGTGTCAATCGAAAGTCGTCGAAATTTCGACGAATATTTTAATAATAAAAATACCCCGGAAATTGAGGTATCAAAATACTCGTCGGATCGAAAATCTGACTTCGCCATTTAATTCCTTGACCCCAAATTAGCTAGGAAAAATATGTACAAAACAAAAAATTTTAAAATTAAAAAAATAATAATTAATTACTTAACGGCCGCCGTTAAGTAATTAACTTTCCGTCCACTGTAGCTGATGGCGCCGTCTATCTAGACGGCGCCATCTTAGCCGTTGGATCGCGCCCGGATCCAACGGGGACGACGGCTCCGTTCGCGCAACACGCGGCGTTCCGCCGCCCTTCCCGGCCAGTCTGAGCCCTCCCCGGCCTCGGCGAGGTCGCCGGCAGGTCTATAAGACCCCGGCCAGCCTCTGGGCTCGGAGTTTTTCCAAACCCGAGCCCAGATCAAGCCCGAAGCCCCGAGCCACCGTCCGCCGTCCAAATGAGGTAACCTGGATCTCCCCTCTCCGCCGTTAGATTTGTGAATTTTCTTCTTGATTATTGTAGATCTTAGGTCTGATTGTCGATCCATTGGACCTGATCGAGCCCGATCAACCCAAATCTGGGTTTAGATTTTTCCGAGTTCGGTCGGCCGAAACCCTAGAATCTAGGGTTTAAGATTGCCGGCGATCCCGGCCACCTCTGGCGAAGGTCCGCCCACCGGCGTGTAGCCATCGTCGAGGGCTACCGGCGGCTGTGTGGGCCGAGGTGGTCCGGCGCCGGGAAGGCCGGCAAAAGCCATGCCCTAGCCCGGCGTCCACGGGCCGTCTCCGCGAGGAAGACGAAGTCCGGGTCGGGCCGGGTCGACCCGAGCCCGACCCGCCCAAGCCGGGTCGACCCGAGCCTGACCCGCCCGAGCCGGGTCCGCGTTAGCTGGGTGGGGCCCATCAGTGCCACGTGGCACCTTCTGGGCCTGCCACGTGTCCAGTGAGACCCACCAGCCAAAGCCCGCGACGTTTCAGCTTCGGCCGTGGGGCACACAGTGCCACGTGGCAGCCAGCTGGCACGCCACGTGTCACGTGGGGCCCACAGCCCGAGCCGCGCGACGGTTCGGCTCCCCGATGGGGCCCACAGTGCCACGTGGCAGCCTCTGGGCCCGCCACATGGCAAGTGGGACCCACTGCCCGGTCAACCGCGACAGTCCGGCTCCCCGTGGGGCCCATAGTGCCATGTGGCAACCTCTGGCAGTGCCACATGTCAGGTGGGGCCCACTGCCCAGTCACCCAAGCTGACTCAGCCCCTATGGGGCCCACAGTGCCACGTGGCAGCCTCTAGCAGTACCACGTATCTAGTGGGGCCCACTATCTGTTAATTTAATTAATAATTTAATTACTGTTAGTGTTAATTAATTACTATTAATAATTAATTAATTATAGTTAGTGGTTAATTAAATTAGGATTAGTGTTAATTACTTTTGAACAGTAACCTTAATTAATTAAGTATAATTAGAGATTTATTAGGATTAATTAAAGGTTAATTAAACCTTAAATAGTAATTAGGATAATTAATTATTATTAAACAGTAAATTATAATTAATTATTCTTAATTAGATATTAATATGAAATTAAGACTAATTAAATAGTAATTAGCACTAATTACTTTGCTATAATAAAATATTAATTAAATAATAGATTAATTAATGTTAATTAATAATTAAGCATAATTAATAACAGATTAATTAAGGATTAATAATTTGAGAAATTTTATATAAAAACTTTAGGAATGAATAGTAAAATAATACAATTTGAATAAATGAATAATAAAATAATTCAAATTGTATTTTTGAATAGTAAACCTTAAAAGTTTAATAACTTTTTGTAGGATGATCCAAACATAGCCAATATAGGTCTTAAGATACTCAAAAACATGTAAGGATTCAAATAACGTAATGTATAAATTTATTTCGAGGTACGTATAACGAGGTAGCATTTTAGGACCTATTTAGAGCCTCATAATTTTTTACCCAGTTATCGAAACGTAGTCAATATGGGTCTTAAAATGCTCAGGAGAGCGGCCCCATCACCGTAGTAGTATTAGTTTTCCCATTCGGATATCAGGACAAAAAGTCAACCCTAGAGGTTCCTAAAATTCTCAAAATAAAGATTTAATCCGTTTGACCTCTGGTTTTGACTGGATCTTGGTAGTTGACTCCAAATGACCTAATTAGCACTTAAGATTAATTTTAAGACTAAGATTAGTCCTAATTGACTAAAGTAATAACTCGAGTTGTTACAGCCTCCCCCACTTAAAAATGATGTCGTCCTCGACATCACTCAAGTGGAAGGAATAAAGCAGTATGGGTTTGGAATAAAATGAAAACTAGGAAGGAGAAGGTGCTAGGGTGTATCATTTTTAACTTGGTTGAATGCGGCTTTTCCAAGGTTACAGATCAAATATTCATGCATACCACAAGTCTCAGTACTATGGGATAGGATTATCACTTAGCAGGTGGTACCTCCTATTAAGCATATAATAATTTAAGGGTCGAGGATCCTTATGATTCTATACTTAAGTGACGTGCATCGCTCAAGGGTTTAGGCTAAATCTCTAAGTCATACAAGACTTACTCAGAGTTAAGGAAATGCTAGCATATTATTAGAATCCAAAGGTTTGGTATCAAAGACTGGCACTTTTTAACTACTCACTTCAATGGAGTAATGGGTTAAAGACCTATGAAAATACTAAATTGGCATTTTGAGTCACAACTATGACTTGCCAAATCAATAGATTCCATCATTTAGTTTAATCTAATGAGTGAGATGTCATTTACCTAGCTGGGTGAGTTGCTACTCAATAGAGGAATGAGTCACGAAAGCATGACTTAGGTCTTAATGTTTGACTACCTAAGCTAGGATTGAGTAATGGTCCAATGTGACACCCTAGTGTAGTACAAGTAAGATTTGAGGATGACTAAGAATAAGGATTAATAATGAAGTGACTGTAAAACTTAAATGATTAAACTAATTAGGCGATCAAATAGGTGTACCTGAAATGACAGCGTTACCTTTGGTCATTCCTAAATGGGTACAGGCTCCTGCAAGCCTATCGCTGCATCTTTGTTTTTTTTTTTTTTTTTTTTTGTGGAGGCCTAGCCAAAATGGGTCGTGATGTGTTGGTCAGTTTCCTCTTTCTCATTGGGTATTATGTCGAGTTTCTACCTCGAGTTATGGAATTAGTGAAGTATGAGTCACACATGTTAGTAGTGACTTGATACAAGGGATAGTCTCTCAATCTCGTGCTTTCACTTTAGCCTATGTCCTAATATTTTAACCAGTTTTAAACTCTTTAGAGAGATATGGTTAACCTTAATGATTCTAGAAGTAGATTTTTACCATTATTATTCCTAAGGAGACAATATTTAGAAAGTAGAAGGTAACTACTTAAAAATGTTCCAAGACCTATTTGTTGGTTTAAAGTCTTATATGGATTCATAGTTACGACCTACCATCTTAAGTTCTTGATCTTATAAAGGTTTTGATTTGAATTAGCTGGTTATTTAGTTACTCATTTATCTTAAATTTCTACTGATTAAGTTCTAGTACCGTGACAGCATTTTGGATTTCTATACTCTTATTATTCTGAGCTTTGATATTGTGATGTTCTTGGATGTGACTCCAATGTTTTTTGATATAGTGACTGAATTGGCAGAAGAATCATCCATTAGGTAGATAAGAATGCAAATTCTCATCTGACGCCTTATGGAATTCTCTGATACCAACTATGGCGACCCTCACCCTTAACCCTCAATAGGTTTAGATTAAGGGTGGAGTGTCACTCTGGTTAACCCCTCACTTAGCATTGGATTAGGATAAACTCCATAATTCACCTGATTAGAGAAAGGTTAACTTAGGATCAATCAAGCAGTCACTATATAAGTAAAAATACAGAGTACGGAAGCGATAAATAAATGACATCCAAGCATCATAATATATATAAGAAGAGAAATATATCTCAGAAAAGTAGCATAGTAAAATCTAAACACATAGTCATAGGTACCTGAATTATTACATCAATTAAAGTTTAACAAAATAAATATTCAAAATCCACTCATCCTCACAGGCAGTAAATGACTAGATATCTTCTAGCCCCAACTGCTGCGCCTCCTCTAAGTAAGGCTCCTCCTCGGGTGTAGGCTCCTCAAACTGCTCTAATCTTAACATTGTCGGTTTCACAATGTAGGGCCCCAACCAAAAAAAAGAAAATCTGGTTAGAAAATAGTCTAAGTACATTTTAAGCTGAATTTTTAATAAGGTTATATAATATCACCATTTTACCATTTACTTCTAAGCATAATGTGTAAATACAGGAGCAATAAGCAATACAAGTAAAAAGGCAAACTATAGACTATGCTCTATAGTATAAACAAGGTAAAGAAAAGAGGCTGAAGCATGTCTCACATAATAAGTAAACAAGGTAAGGCATATGAGTGTAAATATAACTGAATAAATACTGGAAGAAAAATTCTACATCCTAACATGCTGGTGATCAATAAAAGTAATATGCTAATTAAAAATGAATAACTCAGTAGTGATATATACATATAGCAGCAAGAGTCTAACATCCTAAATATATATAAAGCAGTACAAAGAAATAGCTGAGTGAAAAAAAAAAGAATATACTGAAATAACCACAACTGCATATAAATCTATAATACGTCAACTGTCATACAGAAAAGAGCTACACTAGCTCGCCAAAAGAAACTGAAGATCTTAGCACGATACGGCTAGGGCTACTCCTAGCTCGATACGACTAAGCCAACAACAGCCACATATATAGCCCTAACACGATACGACTATGGATACTCCTAGCTCGATACGGTTAGGTCACCAACTATCATACTGAAATATCCTAGTACAGTATGACTAGGGCAACTCCTAGCACGATACGGCTAGGGCAACATTCGGTCTGATCAAAAGAAAACCACTGAGAGGCATCTCAATCACATCACTTTATTATCATTTCACTTATTTACTTTAATATTTTCATAAGGAATCTAAGGAGTCTCCATAATTTCCTAACATTTTATTTATGCATCAAATGTCTTATATGATATGTTCAAAGAAAATATAAGGCACAAAATTACAAGGTATACGTTGCAACAAATAACAAGTAAGCAAGAGACTCGACTACACATGGTGATATCATTTGTTTTCTACTTAACCATTCTAACAATTCCAAGTTACACAAGTTCAGGATCACCATTTTCCTACTATCGAGTGTAACCTGAAAATTCGTACTTATAAGTTAAAAAGGATTGGAACTGATCAGGTTCCAATCTAGCTCAATCAGATAGACGACTACGAGTTAAATAAATGAATCATACATCCTAGTTTTGTAAATTTAGATGTTCTAACTAAGATCTGATTAAGATCTTATAAACCTATAGATTATGAATTAAACACTACAAGATTTAGGTTTAATCACATAATCCAAAAAGGATAAGGCCTAAGTTCCAAGTTTTATTCTAATAGTGATATACTAGTTAAGGCAAACCATATCAAGTAATCAAACTTAATAGGATGAATCTCCTATCTTAAATCTAAAGTTAAAAGACAAACTAATCAAAATGGGTTGTAAAACAAAATAATATCTAGAAACTACCAAAACCAAGGTTTCACCCAGAGGGTAACCCAATTTTACCCAATGAATAAACTCTAACATAGGATCTAGTCCTAATCTCAGGAAAGGTCCTTAAGGTGAGGGTGCTTAAGACTTAGAAAAAATTATTGGAATTCAATTTAATGACTTGTTTTATTTACTTATATGGCACTATTATGATTATATTATTAATCCTAATATTTTAAGATTTTAATTAATGGCTAAAGTTGAGTAATCTCTAATTTTAAGGTAAAATGACCACTTTGCCCCTACTTTAAGGGTCAAAAAGTCAACTTTTGATTTAGGGGTCTAAACTGAGTTTTCTCTTCTCCAACTAATTTCTTACTGTCTAACTTGAAGATAGACAGTAAGTACGTCCAATTTGGACGAGAAACGACCGAGTTATGGCTATAATAAGGCTAGGGGTATTTTGGTCATTTTCCTAAATTTTAGGGTTCAATCCTAAATATTATTTCAGTGAAAATGATGATATTGAAATTCTAAATTAGGTAGCTTCTTGAATTTTTGGATTTGGAGTTAAATTGACCAAGTTATGGCCATTTGAAGTCCAAGGGCATTTTGGTCATTTCCTTAAATTTTAGAGTTCAAATCCTAAATATTATTTCTGTGAAAATGATGACATTAAAATTTTAAACTAAGTAGCTTCTTGAATTATTGGATTTGGAGTTAAATTGACCAAGATATGGCCATTTGAAGTCCAAGAGAATTTTGGTCATTTTTCACTAAAGTCAACTCTAAATTCTAGAGTTGACTTTTTATCCTGATGTCAAAATAGGAAAACTAATACTACCACGGTGATGGAGCCACTCTCCTGAGCATTTTAAGACCCATATTGACTATGTTTCGATAATCGGGTAAAAAGTTATGGGGTCTTAAAGAGGTCCTAAAATGCTACCTCATTATAGTACCCTGAAACGAAACTTTACATTATGCCATTTGATCCTAAATATTTTTCTGAGTATTTTAAGACCTATATTGGCTATGTTTGGATCATCCTACAAAAAGTTATTAAACTTTTAAGATTTACTATTCAAAAATATAATTTGAATTATTTTACTATTCATTTATTCAAATTATATTATTTTACTATTCATTCATAAAGTTTTTTTTTATTTATATTTCTGATTTTTAAATTAATTATATTAATTTACTGTAGCAAAGTAATTAGTGCTAATTACTTTTTAAATACTCTTAATTATCTATTAATATTAAATTAAATTTAATTAATTAGGTTTTACTGTTCAAAAATAATTAATTATCCTATTTACTGTTTAGGATTAAATTAATAATTAATTAATCCTTAATTAATTTCTAATTATAATTATTTAATTATGGTTACAGTTCAAAAGTAATTAGTAATAATCCTAATTTAATTAACCACTAACAGTAATTAATTAGGACTAAACAGTAACTAACAGTAATTAAATTTTAATTAACCGACAATGGGCCCCACTGACACGTGGCACTGCCAAAAGCTGCCACATGGCACTATGGGTCCCACGGGCTGCTGACTCAGCTCTAGTGACTGGACAGTGGGGCCACCTGACACGTGGCACTGCCAGAGGCTGCCACGTGGCACTGTGGGTCCCACGGTCTGCTGACTCAGCTCGGGTGACTGGACAGTGGGCCCACCTGACACGTGGCACTGCCAAAGGCTGCCACGTGGCACTGTGGGTCCCACGGGCTGCTGACTCAGCTCGGGTGACTGGACAGTGAGTCCACCTGACACGTGGCACTGTCAGAGGCTGCCACATAGCACTGTCAGAGGCTGCCACGTGGCACTGTGGGTCCCACGGGTGCTGACTCAGCTCGGGTGACTGGGCTGTGGGCCCCCCACTTGACACGTGGCAGTGCCAGCGGCTGCCACGTGGCACTGTGGGCCCCACTGGGAGGCGAACCGCCGCGGGTAAACCCGGGCAGTGGGCCCCATGTGACACGTGGCGGGCCCGTAGGCTGCCACGTGGCTGGGTGGGCCCCACCAGCGCTGACGCGGACCCGACCCGAGCGGGTCGGGAGCGGGTCGACCCGGCCCGGCCCGAAGCGGCGACCATTCGTCTTCCGGGGGTTTGGCGGACCGAACCCCGACCCCTTCGTGGGTCTGGTGCGCCCGATCGGGTTGGCTTGAGCCCGATCGGAACGGTGGATGTGTAGATGACATCCTAATATACCTATCCTACAATTATTGTAACGATCGAACGGTAAACGAGGGAGATCGGGGTACCTGAAGGTCGAGACAGCGAAGGTAATCGGCGGAAAAATAAGGCTGACTTCGGTGCTTTATTTCGGCTTGATCCGGGCTCCGATTTGTGCAAACTCAGAGCCTAAGGGTCGGCCGAGGTCTTATAGACAGGACGGCGACCTCGCCGAGGTCTGGATGCGGTCGGATTGGCCAGGATCCGCGACGGGCCGCCGCGTGTCACGCGGGCGGAGTCGTCGAGGAAGACGACTCTGCAGCTGTTGGATCTGGGCCAATCCAACGGTTCAGATGGCACCGTTTGGATAGACGGCGCCGTTAGCTACAGTTGATGGAAGTTTAAATAGTTCACGGCACGCCGTTAGCTACACAGTAAAAATATTTTTTTTTTTTTTTTTGAAAAATTTTCAGAAAAATTTTTGAACATATTTTTCCTAACTAAATTGGGGTCAAGGAATCCAATGGCGCAGTCGGATTTTCGATCCGACAAGTATTTTGATACCTCAATTTCCGTGATATTTTTATTATTAAAATATTCGTTGAAATTTCGACGACTTCCGATTGACACGAAAATTTCACCCTAAGCTAATTTGGGGTCAAGGAACGCATTGGCGGTGTTCGTTTTTCGATCGGAGATCAATTTAAATAGGTCAATTTCTGAGGTTCTTGAAATTCTTAAAATAAAGATTTAATCCGTTTGACCTCTAGTTTGAACTGGATCTTGGTAGTTGACTCCAAATGACCTAATTAGCACTTAAGATTAATTTTAAGACTAAGATTAGTCCTAATTGACTAAAGTAACAACTCGGGTTGTTACATATGGAGACTCCTTAGATTCCTTATGAAAATATTAAAGTGATTTATAAAAAGATAATAGGTTTTATGAGCTGCCTCTCAGTTATGTCCTTATTGCTTAGCCTCCTTATGTCGCAAGGGGAAGGATCTGTTTTATTGTGTGCCTAATTTACGAGCCTCCTTATGTCGCTAGGGGTACACCATTGGTGCCTTAGCCGTACGGGCGTTAACGTTGCCTTGTATGCTTAGTTTACTCGTCTCCTTATGTCGCTAGGGGCATATAGTTGGGCCTTAACCGTACTGGTGCTAAGACCCTTCATTTGCTTTGTATACTTATTTGCCTAGCCTCCTTATGTCGCTAGGGGTACACAGTTTTATGACTTAATCGTGATGGTGCTAAGCTTCTTTGGTATTCAATGGGCTTGAGTAGATCTTTTCTGTATGGCAGTCGATGCACGTGTAGTTTTATATGCAGTTGTCGTTGTTTGCTTTTCAGTATTCTTATTCCGTCAGCTACTTTCTTGTACTGTTTGTATATATATTTAGGATGTTAGAACCTTACTGCTATTTATATGTACCACTGTTGAGTTGTTTATTTTAATTGGCATGTTTTCTGTTGATCACCAGCATATTTAGGATGTAGAATTTTTCTTACTGCACTTGTTTAGTTATGTATATTTATACGCCCTTCCTTGTTTAGTTTGTATGCGATGCATGTCTCAGCCTCTTTTCTTTTTCTTCACTTAAGTTATAAATGATGATTTATAGCTTCCCTGTTTCTTTTGTATTGCTTGCCGCTCCTTTTCATATATATATGTTGCTTAGATGTTATCAAATGGTAATATTACTTAACACTTATAATAATTTATCAGCTTAAAATGTACTTAGACAATTGTCTAACCAAATTTTTCTTTTCTTTGGCTGGGGCCCTACATTGTGAAACCAACAATGGCAGACTCCTTTCAGTTAAACGAGCAGGAATTAGGTGTGGAACCTTACCCAGAGGAGGAGCCCGTGGAAGAAGCTGCCGTCTAGTTCCTTTATACTTCAAGTGAGGATGAGTGGGTTTCATTCTATTTTTATTAAACATTTTAAATGATGTAATAATACAGGTAATATTGATTGTGTATTTAGATTGTATGCTTATATTCTGAGTTCCATTTTTCCTATTTGTACTGTGATACTTGGATGGCTTACATTTCCATAAATCGCTTCCGCACTCTGTTTGTTTACTTATGCAGTGACTATTAGTTTGATTCTATGTTAATTATTCCATAATCAGGTGGATTGTAGAGTCTATCCCAATCCAATAATAAGTGAAGGGTTAGCCAGAGTGACACCACACCCTTAACCTAATCCTTTGGGCGGATTAAGGGTGCGGGGCGCCACACAATCGGACCAATTATCGACTTTAGCTAATTAATTAATTAGGAAAATAAGATAATTATTTTGAATTTAAATCAAAATCCGACTTCATCATTGAATTCCCAACCCCCAAATTAGTTAGGGGTGAAATTTTGAGAATTTTTGGAAGTCGCTCAATTTTTCCAAATATTTTAATGTAATTTTCATGCTCATAATAATAAATTAATTAAATTGATCTCACATCAAAAATTTGATCGCATTTTTGGATTCATAGAACCCAAATTAGCTATGAGTGAATTTTTAGTATTTCTTATAGTATGTTTAGTCAAAATAGCATTTTTGAATTTTTTTAAATATTATCCCAACGACTCCACGAATTTTCAACTCTCGTGTTGGGTTCGCTATTGGGCTCGAACACAGAACAAACAAATCCTGTGATCTAAGTCGTCCTGTGGTTCTTAACGATGGATCAAACTGCACCCGCTGCTCGATCTAATTTAGCTGTTGAATCAGAGGCCATATCCAACTGCTGGCCCATTCTCTGTTGACCTCACCTGAACCCAAACCCACGCCCACTAGGGCATTTGTGTCACACTGGTCCCCTCCCTTCTCTGCTCCACTCGCTCCTGTGCAGGCCTACAGCATCAATTATCGACTGCAGCTTGTCCCCTATTCCCCTCTGCTCCTCTAATGAAAATTTTAGTACTCTTATGCTCTCTCTCCAGCTCAGCATTGCCTGCAAAAGCTACATACTTTTCCCCACTTTTCCTATCATTTCTCTTCTTCTTTGCTCATTCCAACGGCTCGAATTGTAGAGTTCAAAACCATCTACGTCCACCGGTGACCTCCTAGCATATCCGATTGTCACCCTCAGCTCCAGAAGTCAGTGGGAGCACTCCGCATGGGAGAATCAAACCCGAACTCATCAGCTGTTGCGACTGCGACCCGGCGGTTCAACAAATTGAAGACCTCCATGTACTCCTCAACCCAAGTATTATATTCTTAGTATCTATACCTATGAATTGTAAGCTTGTAGTGGTTTTCCACCAGCGTTCAGCTTCTCCTTCTAACCTAAAGATAGTTAATCTAATTATATCTCTGGTGAGCATTTTATGCTGTTTAGTATTTTTCCTATCTTTTTTACCCAATCTTCAGCATGCATTAGGTTAACATTTTCATTGAATATTGGTGGTTAGAATCTTAGAAAGCCTTGAAGTAGTCCATCTATCTCGATATTTGGAAAATGGGTAGTTGATAGTATATAAGTATGACAATTTATCTGGGGTGTTTACTGTGTCTAAAAATTTTAAAATATTTAATTTTGTGTGTCAACACGCTACAATAGAGCTTTCACAATATCAAACAACTTCTCGACATAGCCCACGAAAGTATTGGTGGACATTAGATCTTGTAAGGGTGTTCTGACAATCAAAAAAGAATCTTCAAGATTGATCTGAAAATAGGATTTTATTATTATATTTTTATTGGAGTATAATTATGTAAGTATTATAATCAAATACTATGAAAATAAAAGTATCACTATTAACTAGAAAATAAAATAGAAAATAATTAAAAAGCATATTATTTTGACTAAGTCTAATTCTTTCATTCTCACTTTGATTTATATTGGTTTTGTAATTTCTTACTTTTTATATTTTTCTTATATTTATTTAGGGATTCCAATTATATGAATAATTTTCTCCCAATATTTCTATGATGCCTGTGGCGACCCGCCGTTAGGTTAACATAGCTAATCCAGAGTTAGATGCTCACTTCTTAGGGTCATATCGGGGTTTATATAACAGTGTATTCAGAAGCATATAAAATACACACTTCCTCATTCATTATAATATTCAGAAATACCAGAATAATAAATAAAATATATTCATAATATATATAATAATTATTTTACAAAATTTATTATACTGTGCAAAATTTTAAAATTAAAAAAAAAATATCTTTAAGTTATTTCATTATGCATCAACTCTTTTTAAAGACTTGATTTATAAATTATTTTTGATCAATCATATATATATATATATATATATATATATATATGATAGGACGAATAAAAAAAAGAAAATAAAATATTTAATTAGACACGGAAATCTAAGTAAAATTTGTAGGATATCAAAATTTGTATATAATATTAAGCGATGATAATTCTATCATAAAAGCATATACAAATAAAATAATATGTAATATTTTTCAACTAGAATCATATGCAAAATCTCTTAATCTGAAATCTAAAGAGTAATGCAGCATATTTTTAATTTCAAATTATAGCAATATGATATAAACACAGCAATAATTATTATTTTAAATTCATAAAATATAAGTTTAAAATAAATATAAATGTATAACTTTCTATTTGCGCTCATAAAATTTCAAAAGCTTTTCTAACAAATAAATCAAAATATATAAAGGGAATAAATTTTCATTTTTTTTTTTTTTTTTAATTATAGGCCCTACAAAAAATATATTCAATCAATAATTTATTTATATATTAAATTTATATATTATTTTTTTTTAATATATATTAATGTGTAAATTTAGCAATACTCATAAAAAAATATATTACATCCATTAATAATTTTTATGATTGTAATAAGACTTGCTTGACCTAACATATGTGATTTAACTAAAGAAAAATATTATAATTACACAAAATATATATCAAAAATTATAAAAAAAAAAAAGTATATTTAATAAATAATTTATTTACAAATTAATATATATTTTTTGTGGTATATAGTGTAGTGTCTTGGTTAAAATCAGCGTAAGTGGTTAAATATGTAAATAAAAGATTTCAATGGTACAAATGTAACACATAAATATAACAAAGTATGGCGTACAAATGGCACGTTAAATGCAGCGACGAGCTGCTGACAGAATAACAGTACTAAGGCGTCGGGGTGTGGCCCCCCACCCGGCTGTCGGCCATGAGGAAGCGAGGCAAAGGGTTGCAATATCGGGTCCCATCTGACGGTCGCGCTGGCTGCTTCGGAGACAGCTAGCAAGCGCCGCACTCCATTTTCGGACCCATCATATTGACCAGCACGGCCGAGATGCAGCTAACGGCAAAGATGGAGTCCACGTTGTGCGGAGTCCTGCTGCAGGTCTTGAAATGGGTCGTCCCTGACGCTTGGGCTTGAGATAAAAGAAGGTACAAAAATTAGTTTCGCGTGGCACATGCCGGAGCCGTTTGGGCTATGACTTAGCTGTCTTGTCATTTTCGTGAGACGGGTTTATTTCTGGCCATTATGCACCGCGATTATTAACGTCAAATTGGGACCAGCCGCGACAGCGCTTCTCAGGTGAACGCATTTATTATACAAAACAAAAAAAAAAAAATTCAATTTAGTGCTCTTTTTTTTTCTTTTTCTTTTTCTTTTTTTAATATTTGACTTCAAGATTTTTAAATTCACGAATTATATCAAAGTAAGCATGATTGTGAAGTCCCTTAACTATAATTAAGCTAAATTCTTATAAATAAAAATAACTTTGAGATAATGATGAAGTAATGGAATAAAAAATCCAAAGTTAAGCATGTACATAGAGGGATCACTCTCATGGTGAGTAGCCTCTTGATATTAGCAAAGAAAGATATAGAATAAATTGCATTGTTATGAGAGCCAACTCTTAATCCCACAAAGGATAAAATGCTTCATGGCCGGGGCATCTCTTGAGCATACTGAGGCAACTTTTATGGTTCCATTTACTCTATGTATAGTTCTTAAATTTTTGTGTGCAAAATTAATGAGAATGTCAAATCATTAATCGAAGGAGATTCCTTAGCCTCCTAATTACAATTAAGCTAAACTCCCCATTGAGCATTCTTTCTCCATTGAAAGAATGCTCAAGTGAGAGAGTACATGGTTGAATGATCTCTTATTTGCTCGGGAGAATAGATGATGTAGTCAAGTGAGCCTAAGTTATGTTAGATTATATTGATTGATTTGAAAATTTAATAGTCACCTTGATTTTTTTATGATGACTTGATAAAATCTAATATTGAGAGCCTTAAAATCTCAATTAGATTGTTAGTGTCAATGCTTATTTTAGATGACCAAAGGTGATCAAAGTAATTAAATACTCTAATTTGGTATTTAAAATGTGATCATCTAAATGGTGATGTAAAATTTAGCACCTAAACTTTAAAATTTTAGCATCTAAATAGTATTTATATTTTATTAGGAAAAGTATAAATAGTATTAATAAGAGATGCATTCAATTATTAATATGCTAAAATTTGAATTTAGTACCTTAGAAATATTATAGTCTGACGATTAAGATATATTGCAGTTAACGATCATGATTGGGCCCTAGTATTGGACTAAATCTTTGTAATTAATTTAAGTTTAACTATCATATTAAGATAAAATAAGGGACAATATATGATAAAATATATGTATTAATTGTAATAATATACATTATATGTGGTGAGTTAAACTCTTCATTTTTATGATCTGATTTAGAGATTATTAAAATATAAATTTAAAATTATAATTAACCCATTGAGACCTAAAACTTAAAATTAATCCATATATATTATTCTTAAGCTCAAAATTAAGCAGCTCGCAAGATTCATTAGTATTTATTTTTGCTTTAAGAAATTTGAGACCTAGACTCTACTTGGAAGAGTTAAATTAAAAAGCCCTTTAAATAATATAAAATTTATAATTATTTGGTAAATATATGATTATATATATATATAAATATCAATATCATTTATTTAATTATCATAAAATTAATATTTTTTTTATGTAACGGCCAGGCATTAGATTAATCGTGCTGATGCTAAGTGTGGCATCAGCGTCATGCGGTGACTAAACATATCAATGCAATAACAGCAATTGACTATGTTTTGCGACAGCCAAAATGCAATTTGTTTGGCTATAAATCCGGTTTATCATGCGATGAGTAAACATACTAATGTGTGGTATCACTTCGTTAGACGTGATTTAAATGGGTGACATCTTGTTAAAAAAGATTGACACCATGGAAAATCTAGCAAATATGCTTACTGGTGTTTTCACAACGTAGACGTTCACTTGTTGCAAGAAATGTGTGAAAATTGAGGGTCAATGTTGATAACGCTTTTGATGAATTACGGAGGCTTTACTTTGATATGAAGTCATCTGTCATATAAATGTTAGGATCTTATATATGAATCAAATCAAAATATTCTCAAGTAAACAACCACAGCACAAACATAAAGGGACAAAAATCACAGTACAAAACAAAATTTACATAGTTTGATGTAAACATATATGTCTACGGAGAGAGAGGGGAATAACTTTACTATAATGGAGAAAGATTACAAGTTAAAGTTTCACAAATACTTCCCAAACTTCATCATTGAAGACTATCTTCAGCCTTGTAGCCGCCAAACACTCTCAGGCTTTAAAACCTTAACCTTTTTTCAGATTTAGGATGGGGGCTAAGAAATTAAAATCTCTCCCTCGTACTAGCCTGCTATTTAGGCTTTTATAGGGCCCCCTAAACAGGGTCCTGCGAACCGCTGACGCTGAGGCGCGCTCTGGCATCTGCCGGCGAACAGCGGGCGCTGAGGCGCACCCTAGTGCCCGCCTTTTGAGCGCCAGGAGCTGCAAGCCCGGTCGCCGAGATAGCGAATTTAGATTATTAGTTAAACACATTTTAAAATGAGCTTTGATCAAGAAAATGTGTTATTTACTCAGAAATTATATCTTGGTAAAATAAAGCACTTGAAAATGAATTTTGAGATGTTTATAAATACAGACAACAATTAGAATAAAAATATGCAAAGTAGAAGAAAAATAGAAGCACTTTTTTGTTAGCTTTTTATTTTTATTTTATTTTTTTAATTATAGATTTTTGGCATAACAAAAAGAGGTTTAAAGTAAGATTTTGAGGTAGAACGTTTACTGAGAGGAGCATTCTCTGGCGGCGTGCGAGAAAGCCTATGGCCTTGGGCGAATGCGGAGCGTCTGCATCCAGAGCGCCATCTCCTCGATCTACCACTCATTCATCCATGCCATTTCAATTCCGGCGGGCGAGGGAGAGCCCTCTCTCTGCTTCTCTCTGTGCTCTCCAATGCCGATCCATGGATCAACAAGTGAGGCCTCCAACACATCGTCAAGTTAGAGCAATTTAAGAAAATAGTATGCAATTCCTTCATATAAATACACCAAAATAAATCATAAAATTATAAAATTGTTTCATGCATCAAAATTTTTACAAGAAAATATTGCCTCTAAGTACAACCAAGAATAAAATATTGTTTATTAAAGACGAGCTTATTCTTAATTGTTTCATGTATTGCCTACCGTGATACTCATGTATTTTATTACCTCCATTTATATTCTTATTTGTTTCATGCAGGTTTAACTGAATGATATGCTCGATAGGATTTGGCACAAATGCGTTTGCAGCGGCAATATAATAATCAAATAATATAATTATAATTTGTGACATCCTTCTGTTATGCACTAAATTATCTGTTCTGATATCTCAATGAAGCAAAGACTTATTCATTCAAGTTTTAATATGACTAAGGAATCATCCTAGTTCATATATACGAGTACTCAATGTTTAATTAACCAAATTTTAATATTAGGAAATTCATGTACTAAGTAACTCGATCTCGTAGCACCTAAATCCTGTAATTTACCTAAATACTATCTTATAACAATTCTGGTTTTTAATGCACCTGCCAGTGTGAGTTGGGTTCATCTTAAGTCAAAGGTTTAACTTATAAAGTTAGAAGCCAAAACTGTTATTTAGGATGGATTGGAATTCGTAGACATCCTATTTGGCTAAATCAAGCTCTGATTTGATTTACGAGACACTACTGCACCGTACTATGGTTAAAAATATAAATTTGCAAATTAGTAGTCAAAACTAATCAACTTTGCTATCATTGGATTACTTACATCGTTGGGAGTTCATTGATATTTTAGTTGCCAAATTCCAAATTTGGCATGCTAAACGAGGTGTAAATAAACTTAACTAAAGTTCAAAATTATAACTTTCTAATTATAAAGCCAAACTGCTTGATTCTATTGCCATGAGATTATTCACATCGACGGGAGCGTAAACACATTGTTTGCTAAAATTTGAGTTCGACACGCTAAATGAGGTGTATTAACTTAGGATCAAAATATCACTTCAAAAACTACTTGATGAAATCTAAAAATTTCAACCTACAAAGTATTTCTCTCATTTTTCTGAGTATTTTGATATATAAGCTGACGGTGTTTGGAATTGTATCTTTCAAGATATTTAAATAATAATATTTGATTTTTTTTGTAATTTTATTAAATCAAGAATATTCCAAAGTATTTTGTCTCAGTTAATGGTCATTAACTGATTTCTATGACATTAGATTTCCATTTTGATGATTACTTTCACTAATGAAATTTCTAATCACCATTAAGGGTGATTAGCACAGTTTGAGCCTATAAAGCTCTAAATCTTGCATACTACCAATCATTGGAATTCTTATGCTATGAGGATTAATAATTCAGTATGTTTATATAAATTGGATTTGTTAATCAAAATGTCAAATTATAAACTTAAGAATTATATTACTATATTCAATTTTGAACCTTTGACCTAATTAAGCATTATATGAACTAGATGATTTTAGTAGTAGCTTAGCCTGTAGGATGCCTATGGTGGGTAGTTAGATTTGTATGGTATATGAATCATCAAACTTATGCCCTTACGAGGGGAAACCCTAGACAGGACAAATAAGGGGCTTTCATTCTAAAATGCTTAGTATAGGAGTTAAGTTTTGGAGGATATAATTTATGAAGAATAGAAGATCAACTGCTGAATGTTTTAGGATGGTTAGAGAATTGGAAATTTAGAACCACCTAAATAGATCAGTTGGAAGATTACTTTTATGAATCTTAAGACTAGAAATAATATATATGTTTTTTAACCTGTATAAGGATGCTCTACGCTTAAGATTAATAATAAGTAACTATAAGTTGGAGATTTATAAATGGTTGGTGTTGGGATCTTATTTAGGATGACACGTTAGTAACATATAAGTTATAACCAAGATCCAAGAGAACCTAACTCTTAAGTGAATCTTGAGCGATAACACATCCTTCCCAAGGACCTTAGTGAACATTAGTAAGTTGACTTAATTAACTTGCTGAGGGATAAATTTAGTTGGTATTATTAAGAAACCCTTAGGGTAGGATGAGAACTAGTGAGTTTGATAGCCTATTTAAGATAAGATTTGATGATCAACCAAGTAGTGATCCTATTTAGGAAGCTTAAGAAAAAGATTAGTGACTCAAAGGTTAGATTTAAGTAAGTTTTGGATTATTATATTTTAATGTAGTTAAAATAGCATTAAGCCATGTTATGTTTTCAAAGAATGTATTTTTACTTATATATATAATATCTCAATTGACTAAAGACATATGTATAATGTCATAAGCCAATTGGAGGGCTCAACTGACCACAATCATTAAGGTAGATAATTTAAAAATAGATAACAAATGGATATCACATGAATTATAATTAATTTGGCAATTCATTGAAATGTAGCAATGCTTCCTTTAATTGTAATATTAACCTTATGCATAAAACTTAAGCATTAAATAATATTGAGAAGGAATTTCATTCAATGTGGATTATTGAGTATATACACTAGTAAGTCTGGGCTGGCTATGGAGTGATCAGGAGACTACACATGTCCTTGAGCGGGAATGTGTGATTACACATGAGACCCCGATATATAAGATTGGGCAGATGTACCTAACTCCTCATTGTTTAATAGGTGCTCACAGAACAAAACATAAAAATAACAAAACAAATTTGCACATTCGATTTATAGCTTTATATTATTTACTTCAGTTAAATTTTATTATTACAGCATCTTTTACATTATTTGTCTAGCTTCCAATATTTATTTATTTAGCCTATATTATGTCTATTGTTATTTCTTAACCTATTTTTCTTGCAAGGAATCATTGAGTGCTTTTACTAGTTTCCTTACTTTTAGTATTTCTTTTTATATTACATTGTGCCTTATATATCCTGCTTGCTAATGTGATATCCTTAACAGTTAATAAAATATAAAACCTTAAAATGTACTTAGACTTATGTAAGTTTAATTATATTTTCTTTTATTATTTGTGCCCTATCGTATTAAAAATTAAATAATATAGAATATAAGCTTGGAGTTGATTTAGCAGGTGAGCCATGGGTGGTGCTAAGGGATCATAAGCAGACTTAAAGTTATTCATTTAATTTTATTTGCTTTTTAGAGGAGAAGAGAGTTCTTTTATTTAATTAAATATTGTAAGACTTAAAAATACTTGTGACACCTTATTTATGCAAATTTGAGATGAATACCATTTATCTGGATTATTGTAATGGTAATGGTTTTTAATATAATTGTATATGCATCTATCTTTTCCTTCTTATAAAATTTTTTCCTCTCATAGTACTTAATAGCGGGTTAAGACTTGACAACCCATTATTAAGCACCACAGTGACACTCAGTATTAGATCAGGACATTTAATCTGATACATAGTCGTTAGAGCCATAACATATAATACTGATATGTCATACTGGGAGCTTGAAGATGTGACAGTTTTGGAGGAGGGATCATTAGTGCTCGGATTTGTCTGATGACCTCTATCACTCGGGGAAGAGTTATTAGTTTAGTTGTGGTGATCCATCTACCTGAGACGATAATTTTTACTAATAAGAATATTATAATTAATGCTTTGCTACTAAGCTCTTAACCTTTGATCCCTACTCCTTTATTTTTTGTTAGTTCTGACTCTGCTCAAATTTACTCTTGAGTTTTCTCAACTTGGCTCTGATACAAATTGTAACGACCCAAAGACCGAGGTTGGGAGATTTGAAGTAATAATTCAATAATAAATATTTATCACAAAAACCAGTAAATAAAATAATATTCATACATAATAGAGCCAACAATTTTATTAAGGTTATGAATGTGCAAAGTTTGGAAAAAATATTGATTATTTTTGAATTTTTCTAAGGAACAATCACATTATTTTCTAAGCTTTGGACCTAAATATAAATACATAAATGACAAAAATAGGTTTTATGTTCAACAATGAAGTTGTTCCTAACATAACAGAGAGTAACGATGCCAAAAATCAGCTAAATCCAACAATTATATTAAACGTTATGAAAGCAACAACATAACAAGAAAAATTCTAAAATTTATCAAAAATAGTTTTTTAGATTTCAATGGGTGTTTTCTGAAATTTGAATGTCTAAATGGTAACCTTAGTATCCAAATGGATTGGAAAGGTCTTCGGTGAAATTTCTCACAAAATATAAAAGAGTAAACATGCAAAATCACATCACTCAGATCACAGTAGTTTAGAAGTTACATCTCTCATAAATGACAAAAAATAAAAATTTATGGGAAATATTTAAATAAAAATAGATTTTTTTCAAACTTTGGAGTGATTTTTGGACATTTTAGAGGCAAAATAAAGCGTAATATTTTCTAGTAATTTGTTAACAATATATAGGAGGAATGTGTGTGAAAAATTACAATAACTAATTTTTGAGTAAAATTAAAATTATGATAGCACAAAATAAGGATGAAAAATTATAAAATATTTGAATAAATCTAAGAAATTTTCTTGGAATTTTATGAATATACACCTATAAATTATGCAGCCTAAAATATTATTGTGAGTGTGTCTAGAACCTACTAATATTACAATTATCGATTATTGGATCGCTATTTATATTCAAACATAAAAGATATTTGGTAAATGATAGAAAAATGAGAAAAACAAAGATGAGAGATTACCTTGAAGCAAATGATTTTCTTGATGAAGCTTGCAAGATAGTGCAGCCCAGATCTTTTTTTTTAGGTGATTTAGTGTAACAACCTAAGATTGTTATCCAACTTAATTTAGATTTAATTAGGTCCTAAGGCTAATACCATTAGGTTCCAAACTTCATTAGAAACTAACTCTAAAAATTTGGGCTCAATCAAACCTCAATAGGCTAAATTGACAATTTTTCCAATTTTGGAATCTTAGAACATAGCTAAAATAATTTGATCTCCAAACTAAAATATGATTGCATTTTTAAATTCCTCACCCTCAAATTATCTAACGATGCAAGTTTGAGAAATTTTAGAGGTTATTTTGACCATAATTGAATTTATTTTAAATAAGGTGCACTTAAGGGATTTGAACAATTTAAAATTGCACATTTAACCTTCAACGGTCAGTTCCTTTGGGACCCGCTGTGCGGACCTTGGGCAATTCACTGCGGAGCTTGAGTCACATGACAATGGAGCCTGTGCCATCCAACTGTCTATATACTTTGTTTCGACAACCCGGATTTGATCCAAGCTGCAAGTATTCGTAGATGTGGATCATGCTCGTGATTCGATGGTCAAGATCGTTCCTGTGATTGGTCATTAGGATTTGAGAGATCATAAACATTATGCCATTTAGTTGATACATTTGATGGATGATAGAGCTCTGACACTGTGAATCATCATCCCGGTTTTGTTCGCGCTCCCGACAGAAGAATCCCTGTACTTTGGCTCCAGAACCTATCCCCACTCCTCCCTTCCACGTCAGCGAGCCATTGGCTTCCTCCCAATTATGGTTAGGCACTTTCCTTTGGGCTGAGGAAGCCCAAGTCATCCTATTTGGCCAATAGCGAGCTAATCCCTCGTCCCGAGTTCAGGACCACTGTCCGGTCTCTAACCACTTCCTTAGGCTATAAGTAGCCTCAAGCTTTCACACAGTGAGCCCAATGCTCACCTTATGCTCTAATTGGCATCTCCAGCTCCCTGATTCCTTTTCTAACCCTCAATTGAAGCTTTCAGTAGCATCCCTACAGTTGCAGCCTCTATGCAAATTCTCAGCACCTTCCCATCTCGAGTTCAATAGTTTGAGGGTGCGGCTTGGAATTTGAGTCCCCTAGCTTTCTATAAAGTCTCTTAGAAGCTAGCCAACATCTCTGTTGTTCGAGCCTCCACTATTTTCACTCATATAGGTACTCCCTCTCCATATAGTGAGCTGTGTGAGCTCACTACCAATTAGTTGAGTTCAATTCATTACTGCGTGTAGATGCATGCAAAATATGATCAATTAGGACTTAGCCCAATCCATCTGAGGAGTGCGAAGCTTGCTTGTGAGTTGGAAAAAGTTCAAGCAGTGCAAAGAACTACCTGAATTCAGTTGCATGCCAGGGGTGGATCGCTCGCTCAAAGCATAGACAATTGGCGCATTCCAGAGTCGCCAATTGCCTCGACTCATTGTCACGTATTGATCCAAGTTGATTGATATTGTTTGATCAATCCAAGGGCAGTGAACTCAGCCATTTCCCACTTGAGCCAGTACAGTACTGCATAGTACTATAGCTCGAGTAAGGATCCACAATTCGAGCCACCTGCGAGCCCAACCGATGGAGGGCTTAGATCCACCATTGCCTGGTGAGCGTGTAGGGATCATGCCGGGATCAAATGGTGGATTATATGGGTTTCTCCTCCACAGTAAACCCTTGAGGTTGAGTAAATTGAACTAGGGTCCCTGTGAATGGGTGAACCTTTATTAGCGCTTTTAGGTCTGGAGTGAAGCTCTCTTCTCTATGAATTCTTTTAGATATTAAGCAATCAAATTAATGCACTGTAAGAGAAGGATTTAGGGTTTATACAAAGCTTTAAACCCTCAGTCTCCTCTACCTGTCGCAAGGAAGAAGTTGATAGCGCGAGTTGGGCTGACCTATGACCCGCACTGTCCACAGTAATGGCCCTTTGTGTCTCAATCGATCTGCGCAGTTCCTTCGCTGGGCTAGCCCATCGGGTCCCAACTGACCTAACAGAGCCCAAATGGAAAAATGTGAATAATGCAATAGATTTTATTTATCTCTAACATTCTAACTATATAAATTATAATGAAATCTAGGTGGTTTTTTCATTTACTTTGCTCAATTATTATCCAAATAATATGATATATTATACTATTTTGATCTGAAAAATGTGTAGATTAATAAACTACAAAAATATATTAGTTTTTATAAATGAATTTACTAATTATGCTCTAATTACATTAAACTATAATAAGTGATAATTAAGATGAATAAATGCCCAAAATGCATGATGTTAGTCTCTACTTCATAATTTTGTTATCTATATTCTGAATGTAAGAAATATATATATATATATATATATATATATATATATATATATGTATATATATATGTGTGTGTGTGTGTGTGTGTGTGTGTGTGTGAAGATGTGATTTACTTCCTTAATTTTGTGCTAATTACCTTTGACTTAGATTAATGAATACTAGGAGGTGTACTTATCCAATTTACATATTTTTAGTCTATATTGCTTAGTATTGTAGCTTAGAACTTAATTGTAATGATAGCTTTAATTTTTATGATATATTTTTGCTAGTTAATTGCTAACCATATGAAACCCCATTTAGTAAAGTTTAGACATTATACTTAACTGATTTTGGTGATTTTAATAGTAATGAACTTATTAATGAACTCGCTTTTTTTAAATTTTACATATTAAATTCCTTAATCATTTCTAAATAGCTTCAAATCCTAATAAGCTTGGACTAACACTTTGGTCTAATAAAAATGTGATTTCTCACTGATCTTAGCTTATTGAACCATAAGTATTAAATCACTACCATTTGATTTTTCATATGATCATACAAATTAGCATGGTAAATCATTTAGTGTTGAAATGATTATTGCAATTTTTACATTAATCCTGAACTTATATCTTTATGAATTTCTCTCAAATAAGAGAACTAGCATGAATTGATCTTTAACCAACAAATTAAATATACTTGATTTATTAATCAACCTTATCATAAGTTCTTAATGATTTGCTTCATGACTTGAGTGCTTAAGATGGAGTTAGAATTTAAGAGGTTAGTATACTTGATTTCTTTATTTTAACTAAATAATTGATCTTTTGACTTTACATATAGTTTCACTATTTTGGACTAGTATAATCAATCCTTAATTATAGAAATAGGTGTTAAGAGTTTTCAGACCTTTTTATGAGGATAGTGTTAGTACTTTGTCTAAGGAATTTGCATATTTAATTTGTTTCCTTAATCAATGATTAATCTTATAACCTTGCATGAAATTATTTTCTCTCTTGATTTTAGAGCCAACCTTAGTAATTATAGCTTGTAAAATGCAAGTGTGAGAGTTTAGACATCTCTTAAGTTAAGTATCATTATATTAAAAGAATAATATAACTTTGGTTAATCTAAACATTCAGGTAGGACAACCTTATTTGTGATGCATTGAGGTAGGACCTTAGATGAACCTTATAAACTTTAGATGATTGATCTTGTGCCTTGTGGTGACATAACTTAAAGAGACTTATATTGAGTTAACTTTTTTGATAGTCAACCTAAATTGAATGACTTATATGTCACTTCTTTGTAGCCATTTGAATAGGACCTACTACAATGGAGATTGGATTATCTAGCTTGAATTTTATTGATGTTAAGTTAGTTTGTTTTGAACTATAAGTGATGAAAATATTAGTATTATCATATGAATATTATAGTGCATATCCATAAAATTGATTAATTCAATAGGATATAAAATTGGTTGATTTACCCTGAATAGAACTATAGAGTTTTAGTTTTATCTTAGGTAATTAGATAAGTATAGTTCAGTTTAAGATAAACATCCCAAGTTCAAAGTATATTATAAGTTAGGGATTGAATAGCTAATTTGAGAGAATAAATTATAAGATTATTATGTCCCTAATCTTTGTGCACATCGATAAGTACAGTTAAACAAACTAAGTGTTCAAAATTACCTTTTTTAGGATCTACTAGTTATGTATATGTATTCTTAACATGTAGTAATGTGGGATAGTATAAATGTGCAGTTTTGAATAATATTGACTTCAATTAAGTGAATCTAGATTAAGGCAAAGCATGGGCTTAGCATTCTAATTTATATAGCATTCAAAGTGAATGTGCATATTAAAGGGAATATGCTAAATGGTTAGAAAATAAGAAGGGATATTTACTTTTATCTATTTATTTTCTAGTTTTAATAATTTGAAAGTACCTTGTGTTTTAAACTTCTTAGCATATCATAAATCGCATAAGCATATCGTACCATTAGCAGAGCAGTTCTGCTCACCTAAGATATATTAATGGAGTAGTTTTGCTCACCTAAGAAATGAGGGATGCCATGTGGCATCAAGATTATGCATATTTGTGGCATGTTCAGTGATATATTCAGATGCATATATAATGATGTACAATATAATTTCATTTTCAATTATTTCACTTTCTAGTTTCATTTTAGCTAATTTACTAGCAATACTTTATTTAATTATAAATTTTCTTGCTTTTAGTTAGTGTTTAGATTTACAGTTTTAGTTTATTTCAATTTTCAACAGTTTGATTTCTATTTTATTTAATATTAAGTAAAATCCCTTAAAATATAAGAATATACTAAATGCAGCCTAAAATGTAATTATATTTATTGTCTAATAGGATTTTTCTATTTTTTGGCAGGGGCCCTAGCATTGCAAAATCAATAATATCAGCCTAAAATGTACTCTATTATTATTACTACTTATACTTAGTATTGTGACACAATCGACATAAAACTCATATACATTAGATATAACCTCATTATCCTTCATAAAAGCTAATGTATATAAGTTCTTGAACTACTACATAAGATAAGATTATTACACTTGTCTTAAGAATTAGTGCTTAGCATATGTAACGACCCCAATATTGAGTAGGAATTAAGCTCAATATTGGAGCCTCACCACAGCATCTAATACTGAATTATAAGAAAGCTAACCCAAATTACTAAATGCTGTGTGGGCCAAAGTTCATGAAGAGGGTCTTATGTTAAGATGAGAAAATAGAAGAAGAAAAATGCATATGATAAATGTGATCACAAATACATGTATAAAAATAATATTTGTAAGCATGTGCAAAGGCAAGTAATCATATATCAAAAGAAGTAATTGTAATTACTTGAAAGCAAAAGAAATGAGATATGTGAATAAAAATACTTGCAAATTACATGTAGTAATTAATAGTTGCAATGAAAATCAGCAATAAGAATTTAAATTGATTGCAACACATATATGAAAGTAATATTTACAAGTAGTAGTAGAAATAAATATTCACGTATAATAATATGAGTTTATAATTATGAAATATATGTACAATTATGCTACAAGTAAGGATAGATGCAATTAATCATATATGACAAATGAGTTTATAAGTATGAAATATTTATGCAATTTATCCAAACCAAGCAATTAAATAAAAGATCTAAGTTTAGCATAAAATAAGTAAAGGCAAAAACAATTAATTTAAGTTATTACATGTCATTAATTAAAGGATGAGTAAGTAAAACTCTCTCTCACTTAAAATAAAATAAGCAAATATTATTTAGGTGGAAGCAAAAATTAGACTTTAAGCACTTGGTCCAGCTCCACTTGCATCCAAATGCACCTATATGGTCTATCATATTTTGGCATTTAAATATGATAGGGCAAAGCCAATAAAAAAAAATTATAGTTAGACTAAATAGTCTAAGCATATTTTAAGATTAGTTAAGCATTTTATAAGTTTGATTGGATATCACAAACTAGCTTACAATAGTAAGCAGTTGAGCAAATGAAAGCATACAAATTTAGAAGGGAAATAAACAATTGTAAGGAAGAACAAATAAAGTAAATAAGTGAGAACACTCACAAGTTTAAACATTCTAGCTTGTAAATAAAATAAGAGTAAATGCATCCTAAATAGGCTAGAAAAGTACTAAAGTGCATATGAAAATAAAAAGAATTAAGAATATATATGTACAATGAACTTATGCTAAGTAAAGAAAAGAAGATAGTGAAGTATTTAAATATAATTATAACAACATTCACTATAATATAAATGAATTGTAAATAAGTAAAGTACAGCACTGAAAATATGGAAAGTGCAAAGCATAGCAAATAAAAGAAAATCTTAAACCATAAGTCTAAGAGGTACATAGCCTAGGACTATGAAAATTGAATATAACTTGAAAGCTATAATGAGATGTCACAATCTATAAGATTGTAAAAGAACTAATATTTTATTAAATTGAAGTTATGTTATGAAAGCATTCATTCTGCGGGCAAATACAGAATGAAGTGAGAAGTTAAGCACATCTGCCTAATAAGTAAAGGAAAGCTGGGTTCATAACAAATAACACTCATATTCACCATCTGAAAATGTGAGATCTCCTTATTACTCCTAATTAGCCTACCATTGGCTTAACCAATATTGCAAACCCCTATAATTTTAAATGTGAAAGTTTTATCTATGCACAATATCTTATATGAATGTGTCAAATAAAATAGGTTCAATGCTAAGCAAGCATTCAAGGAAAAATTCAATAATTGCAAACTATGTGATATCCAAAGTTATCTTATTTTAATGATCTGCTTAATGACTGTAACTAATTGAGCTCCCAATTAACTTAGAAATGTTAATCTCAAGTTAATTTTAAATAATAGTATAAGTAATTGGAATTTTGAAGAATAGTAGTTTATTTTCATTTTATGAGATAGCAAAATGATTTATAAGTATAATAATATTAAATGAAACTGACCTTATCCTTATCTAAAATCACCTAATTGCAATAGTTTAATAAAAACAAAGCTTAGGAAACTAGCTAGGATAAGGTGAGACTATAAAATTATCATAATTAAAGAAGGTGGAAGTTAAGGTTCTATACACTAAAATCATCTAACTAGGTTGTATATGAAAGATAAATTCAAATAAATTACAAATCCAGTTAGGTTAAAGTGATAGAAAGGTTCTAAATGTAAAGGAGAGAAATGAATTGATAGCTACAAGTTCTACAATTACTATAAGTTGAAGGTTAATGAAATCAATGGGATTTCTAAACTAGACTAATGAAGTTAGGACACCTAATCCAATTCCATAAAGGATTTAAATGAGGATTTAGAAGTTAAGGGTGAAGTGAGCTAGAATCCAATCTAGTTACTTAAGGCTAGTCCTAATTAATTCATAGTCTATAATCACATAATTATTAAGGTTAACTACACGTAATGATAATCTTATAACTTCTAAGGTCATAAGTAAATCACATTATAAAATCATTCCTAAAGCATCTCTTCTAAGATTGCAAATTTGAAACAATCTATTTGCTATGAATATTAGCATCTAATTTAAGAAAACTAAGTTCAATTCATACAATTAAAATTAATATGAGAAGTAAATAATGTGACATATTTATTGTCCTAAGGTTTAGATACCTAAAATTAGAAAATTATCTAAATTACCCTAATTTAGGAGCTAAGAACTTAAGATTATCAATCATTGTCCAAATGAAATAATATGTATTAATATAAGATTCTTATAGTATAATGAGTAAAGTGACACTAACTAGGTCAAAATCAGACAATGTTGAGATTTTAGGGTTTTAAGGCTACCTAATTAGGGTTACAAAGTGACTATAAAAATTAGAGCTCAAATTCAAAATTTAATTATGTCATTATGTTCGTCTCATTTTTCTGATTGAAATGATATCTAATTTTGTATATTTTGGATGTATATATTTAAAATTATTAATTAAATAAAATTTGCATTAATTTTGAATTAATTAACATTATATAAGTCAGGTATAACCACCGGCATTTAATACAAGGCGCACGAAAATCCAGAGCAACGAACGGCGCAGAAATAGACGCAGTCGTCGTGCGGATTTCAGAGCAGTCATATAGGATAGTTTGCACTGAAAACAAGGGCGCCGAAACCTACATGCGCCGAACGTGGATTGGGTGACACACATCTTTCGGTGCATGGCTATGATAACATGATTAAAAGAAAAGGGGTGTGTGTAATAGCCCAAACTCTTAAGTATCAAGGTATTATCTGTTTTGGCCTAAAAGACCTCACAGTTTTACCCTTAGAAGATAACTTCCTAGTAGGTCACCTATCCTGGGAATGCTCCCACATGAGCACGCTTAACTTTGGAATTCTTATCAAAAACTCCACCATTATTTGAAAAGGTGCCTTGATATTTAAGAGTTTCACTTATTGCAACTTAAGTGGGTCTTCACAATCTCCCCAACTTAAGTAATTAGCATCTTCATCAGTATACACACACAGATCTAAGAACCATCTATTGGGTAGATAGAACTAGAGGTGACCCCTACATGCTCAAGAGGTACCTTAACCATTAAGTATTCAAGAGGCTGCTCACATGAAGTGGTACTTTGCCCTGTATGACACTTAGCTCCTATCTGACACCCTATGGTTTGGTCTGATACAATTTATAATAGCTCAAACTCTTAAGTATCAAGGTATTATCCGCTTTGGCCTGAAAGGTCTCACAATTTTGCCCTCAGAAGATAACTTCCCAGGCTCCTATCTGACACCCTATGGTTTGCTCTGATACAATTTGTAATAGCCCAAACTCATAAGTATCAAGATATTATCCACTTTGGCCTAAAAGGCCTCATGATTTTGCCCTCAAAAGATAACTTCCTAATAGATCACCCATCCTAGGAATGCTCCCACATGAGCACGCTTAACTTTGGAGTTCTTGTCAGGAACTCCACCATTATCTGAAAAAGTGCTTTGATGTTTAAGAGTTTTACTTATTACAGCTTAAGTGGGTCTTTACAGTGCGATTCAAGGGGCACAGAACCGACCGGTCCGAAGGACCGGACCGCACATGTCCTTCATTCCCACCTGTACTCGAAATAGTGCAGCAAAGGTTATGTCAAAATTGGGCTAATCTGATGGATTCAGGTTCGGCCCGCACGTCAGCGTGAAGCTCTCTTCACAGTCAACGTGCCAAGCTAAGAAACACGGTCGGACGACCACGCGGTTAGAAAAGGCATGATTCCTTAGTCTCGAATTCGACGACTAGGGTTTAGCACGAAATGACTGAAATCCACAAATCTAGTTTGGGGTCGATTCATCTCTACTAAGCATGATTGATCACCTCAGGGATTACCAATATTGACATTAAGTATAGAACATCGTAATGAAGGAAAAGATAATTTAAGAAAGGTACTTGGATGGCTATGAGAGCTTCGGTAGATGTTGATTCAAGGAATAACTGAGAGGCAAGCCAACCTTCTTCACTCCAGTTCCTGGACACAGCAAAGCAAAAAGGAGCTCCTGGAGGTTCTCACAAGATCAACAGAAGATGAAGGAGGAGAAATTAGGGGTTTTAAGATCAAAAGAGGAGTTCTAGTTGCGCAAACCTCCGTAGTTCATGCCTGCACGTATGATTGGCATGAGGGTGACGACGTACAGAAGAAGAATTCTGGCCGTTCATTTGATCGGTCAATCAAACGGTCAGGTCAGGTACGAGAGCTCGGGTCAAATCTCGACCGATAGACCTCCCTTAAAAAAGGCAGAACAGCTCAGATGAGGATATTCCGCTGTCCCATGCGCTGGTCTCACACCCTGGATCTCTGCTGTTAAATAAAATATTTGTTGAATAATAATAAACGAATATATATATATATATATATATATATATAATTTAAATATTTTAAATACTTTAATTAAATAATTAATTATACATAATTTATTAATCAAATTTAAATAATAAAATGGACTCTAAAAAATCCTAAAAATTCCCCCTTACCTAATTGAGGGGCGAGGAACTCAAAAAGAAAATCGGATTTTCAATCAGAGGTCAATTTAATTATCTTAATTTTCTGAGTATTTAAATATTATTAAAATAATTGAGAAAAATTCGATGACTTCCAAATACTTCCAAAATACCACCCTTAGCTAATTTGGGGGTGATGAGTCCAATGGCGGACTTTGTTTTTGATTCTGAGATCTAAATAATTTAGCATTCTCAGTATTATCAGAAAACTAGGAAATGTCAAAAATTATTAAATAATTTCTAATTTGCACGAAATTTGAGGTGAAGACTCATAACAGTAATATAAGAGCAATATAAAAGAAACTAAGTTGATTATGCAACTAATTAATGAGTAACAATACTAGGTTGTTACATACTTTCCTCCTTAAAAGGAGTGTCGCTCACGACACACAATAATTAAAAATTAGAAATTGAAAATGCATAAAGGAAGTCTAATGAAACAATAATGAAAATGAAAGAATTAAAACTACCTAATTAAGAAAAGAATTATGGGAACTTCTTTCGCATATCCTCTTCTTTCTTCCACATGGCTTCTCCAGCTGAATGATTCTGCCAATGTATTTTAATTATATGAATGCTGCGATTTTTTAACTGCTTAAGATCTCGCCCCAGAATTACAACAGGCTTAATGACAAAAGTCAGATCATGCTGCAGCTCGATTGCTGGAATATAAAATTGCTGACTATGATCTAACAAGCACCTTCTTAATGATAAGACATGAAACACATTATGCACAGCTGAGAAGACATCATGTAACTCCAACCTATATATAGAGGTTATAACTTTTTCAATCACTTCAAATGGTCCAGATACCTTGGATTCAGCTTTCCAAACACATCAAAACTTTGCACACCTTGCATCGGACTTACTTTCAAATACGCACGATCACCAACATGGAATCCTAATGGACAATGATGGGAATCATGATATTTTTCTGTCGATCCTGAGCTATCATCATATTACACTTAATCAAAAGAGCTTTTCTAGTAATTTCCTCGATCGGATCGGAACCATAAAGCTGAGAGTCTCCTATTTCAGTCCAAGCAACAGGAGTTGTACACCTCCTTCCATAAAGAGCTTCATAAGAAGCCATACCAGTACTGGACTGGAAATTAATGTTGTAGGAGTACTCAACTAAGGCTAGATGATCTTCCCATGATTCGCCAAAATCAAGAACACAAAGACGAAGAAGATCTTCTAAAATCTGATTAATCCTCTAAGTTTGACCATCAGTATGGGGATAAAAAACAGTACATAAAGTTAAGTTTATACCCAAATCTTGCTAAACAGCAAACCAGAATCTAGAAGTAAATCTACTATCTTTGTCAGAAATTATATAATTCAGGTTATGATGCAAATGAATGATTTCCTTAAGATAAAGCTTAGCTAACTTCTCCACAGGATCTGTCTGACAGATTGGAAGGAAGTGAGCTGATTTGGTGAGTCTATCGACAATCACCCAAATTGAGTAAGAACTAGATCTACACTTACGCAGACCCTTGGAGCATTTCCATTCAGGAATATCTAAGGGTTTGAGAAGTCCACCAGGCTTTTGATGTTTTACTTTAACTAATGAACAGGAATGACACTTAGAAATGGAAATGGCAATATCTCTCTTAATGCCAGACCACTAGAATAATTTTTTTGAATATTGATACATCTTTCTACTTCCAGGATGAACAATGTAATCAGAGTTATGGGCTTCTGACAGTATTTGCAACTGTAGGTTCTTAGGAATCCATAACATAGTCTTCTAAAGGATCACACCTTCAGCATCAAGATGTAACTCAGATCACTTTCTGCTAATAATATCAGAAACCAAAATAGAATAACTCGCACCTTCCTTCTGAGCTTCAACAATCTTAGACCTCAGAGAATCATCCAACTGAATAGCAAATAATAGAGTGCCCAAATCAGCAGACCTAGTTGACTCAAGATTCAATCTGACAAAATATCCGGTCAAAGATTTGTTGCAACAAAGGGGAAATAAAGTCTCTTTACAACTCAGGACATCAGCTACTATATTAGATTTACTCGAATGGTACTGGATTTCGAAGTCGTAGTCACAAAATAACTCAAGCCACTTATGCTGATGGCAGTTAAGTTCCTTTTGAGTGAAGATGTACTTCAAACTTTGATGATCAGTAAATATCTCACACTTAACTCCGTACAAGGAGTGTCTCCAGATCTTAAGAGCAAAAACTACCCCTGCAAGTTCAAGATCATTCAATGGATAATTCTTCTCATTAGATTTAAGCTGTCTAGAGGCATATGCTATTATGCGATGATCTTGCATCAGAACACAACTAAGCCCTACCTCAGAGGCATCAGTATAAACCTAAAAATATTTAGCCTCTCGAGGTAGTACTAGAACAGGAGCAGAAGTTAATAATTATTTTAACTTTTGAAAAGATTCTTCACAAACTATGATCCAGATGAACAAAACTTCCTTCCTAATTAACTGAGTAAACGATGAAGCGATTAGAGAAAATCTAGAAACAAACCTTCTGTAATAACCAGCAAATTTTAGGAAACTACAAATCTCTGTTATAGACTTAAGTTGGACCCACTGTTGAATAGCTTGGATTTTCTTGTGGTCGACTCTAATGCCTTCAACATCAACCACATGGCCCAGAAATGTCATGTATTTGAGCCAAAATTTGCACTTCAAAAACTTAACGAACAACTTATACTCTCTTAACAACTCAGGGATGGCACACAGATTTTCTTGATGCTAAGCAGCTGACTTAGAATATATTAGGATGTCATCGATGAAAAGGATGACAAACTCATCAAGATATAGCTTAAGGATACGCTACATCAAGTTCATGAAAACAGAAGGAGCATTCATCAGACCGAAAGACATGATTAGAAACTCAAATGCCCATATCGGTTCCTGAATGCAATTTTAAGAATATCTTCATCCTTGATTTGAATCTGGTAATAACTTGACCTTAAGTCAATTTTGGAGAAAACTTTCGATCTGACGAGCTGGTCGAACAAATCATCGATCCTAGGGAGATGATACTTGCTCTTCATAGTCACTTTGTTAAGCTCATGATAGTCTATGCACATCTGCATCGATTCATCATTCTTCTTGACTAATAGGACGGGAGATCCCCAAGGTGACATACTAATGCAAACAAAACCTTTCTCTAATAACTCTTGCAACTGCTCTATAAACTCTTGTAATTATTTAGGTGACATTCTACACGTAGCTTTAGATTTGGAATGAGTCATAGGAATTAGCTCAATAGAAAATCCTACCTCATGTAAAGGAAGTAGTCCATGCAAGTCTTCTGAGGACACATCTAGGAACTCTCTAACGACGATAGTCTCTTCTGGACTTCTAACTTGCTTTTCCTCACCGATTAAGGCTACTAAAATTGCACAACAACCTTTGCCTATGAGGCACTTGGCTTCAATTGAATTAATTAAGGATGTAGTTAAGCCAATCTTTCCTATGAAAACCTTATATTTTCTTCTAACCTTAAGCAAAACTCTTTTTCAAATGCAGTCTATAACAGCGTTAAACTTACTTAACCAATCCATACTTAAAATTATGTCGAAGTTTGTAATTGACATAACAATGAGTTTGGATTGAAAGAATTGGTTAATGATTGGATATCCACCAAACAGAACTCACTAGCACACATTTCAGCACCATATGGCATATGCACTCTCAAGGCATTACCTAGGCTGAAATATTGAAGATTAAGAGAAGAAGCACAAATCTTTGATATAAAGGAGTGGCTAGCACCCATGTTGAAAAGTGTGTCATAAAATTGATTCTTAATAATTAGAGTTCCTATAGCAAGGAAATTAAACTCTAATTACAACTAATAAAATTAAAGCAAAAAAATATTGGAAATAAAATGCATAAGAAGTGGAAGATAAATATTAGAAAATTAAACGTAGAACGTACCAGTAACAATGTTGTTGTCTTCTTGAGCTACTGAATGAGACAGAGCGTAGACTCATAAATCCACTGGAGATTGAGAAACAAACTTGTCTTTGACATTCCTACAAGCTTGACCTTGCTTTGGAGAAATCAGAGGTACACCTTTTGATTGTTGTGCACTTCCACTATCAAGAGGAGGCATTAAGGCAAGGGCTGACGCTTGAGAATTAATAGAAGCATGGTTTTGCATGGAATGTTGGCGATTAATCATCATCTTATCCACGATCAAATTTTCTTGGTAGTCCCAATGGCGATGATTGGTTGTGCCGCAGATGTAACATCAGCCGCCTGTGTGGTAACATTTTATGTAAGGATGCGGTCTATTACATCTAGCATCATGTCTTCTTTGTTGAATCTAATTTTGTTTCTGATTCAAATTTTGACTTTGAGTAAGCTGGAAGGCCTTTGGACCTTGAGGACGATTCCTCTTAAATGGTTCAGATCTTGAGGGATGGGGATGAGAATGCTTCTTCAACTCCAAATGAGCTTGGTGGTACGACCATGCGGGCACCTTCCAGAAGCTTGGGAAAATCATCGTGATGTTGGGACATCACTTTTGATGGAATCCTTTAGACCGGATAAGAATTTAGTACACCTCGCCACATTAGTGTGGACTAGATTGGGAGAGAAATGAGAAAGTTTACGGAATTCCATCTCATAATCATAAACAGAATGACTCCCTTTAATAAGCTGCATAAAGTCATTCTTGATTATGGTTTGGGCAAATGGAGAAATGAATTCTTCATAAATACTTGCTCGAACTTGTCCCACGGAATATCCTTCAATTGAACGCTTGAGAAACGGGTCTTCAATTCATTATCCCACCAATATTCAGCCTCGCCATGAAATAGATATGTGGTAAGACAAATGCATTCACTTTCTAAACATTTAATACTGGCTAAGGTTTTCTTTATTGCCTTGAACCATTCAACAACTTCATAGTGAGAAATGGAGCCATTGAATGTCAGGGGATTTAGATGAAGAAATTTGTGGAGAAAGGCATCCACAACAGGGCCAGCAGTTGGTTGTGGAGCCACAGGAACTTTGGGAGGAATTGGAAAAGATTTTTGGGGAGGAGTTGGGAACAGTTGAGATGGGGTAGGAGAAGGTTGAGAAGGTGTACAGGATGAGGCCATCCTCTCAGCAGCACGGGTTTGTGCTTTAATCAAAACTCGCATCAGCTCCAAAAGATTCTGTATTTGATAGGTATGAGAAGTTGTGGTGGAAGTGATTCTTCCACTAAAGGCAGAATAGGATTATCTGAATCGAGATTCATTCGAAAGAAAGAAAAGAAAAAAAAAACTCAGAAGCTGAAGAAAATGAGAAAAAGGATTCTCATTAACTTAAAAGATTTAAGAGATATAATTTGGAAGAAATAAGAGAAGACATAAGAAATATAGGAGCTATTTACAAGAAGCTACAAATGAAAAAGAAGCTAGTGCATAAAGAAACTAGCACTATAAGTTACAAAACTTTGCATAAAACATGAACTCAAAGTGTTCATAGGTAGGAGAGCGATGGAGGTGTTTACTCCCTCGAACTAGCACTTCATGTGCGCGACACCACCAATCCATGGCATAGTCGTTGAAGAGTTCATCCAAACTTTGAAAGCGTATATGATGGAGGCAAGCTATGGCTTCAAAAGTCGTAGAGACTCATGAAAACCATTCTTTAGCCAATTGCAGGATGCAGTCGCCTCGAAACACACAATACTTTAAAATTTTGTCCAATACTTCACCTCCGGCTTGAGATACACCAAAGTATTTACGACCATAAGTTGTACCAAATTAATGATCATTCTCCCAATAATGGAAGAACGATCTAGAAAAGAAACTTAGTTCACTTTTATAGTTTTTCATATGAAAATTTGATTAAAGTTTAAGTTAGAAATATAAATCAATTATAGTTCACTTTTATAATGTCTTTACTATTCTGTATTATTTGTTTTTGGATAAATGGATATTTTTATCTTAACTTAAAATTCTCAATTTAGCTCTGACACCAACTGTGATAGCCCCAATATTGAGTAGGAATTAAACCCAACATTGGAGCGTCACCACAACATCTAATACTGAATTAAATTTCAAAAATTCACCACAAGCTAATTTAGGGGTGATGAACGAAATAGCAAAATTAGATTTTGTTTTTTACTATAATTTATTTTTTTTATTTTCTAATTAATTTAAATATAAAATATTTAAGAAAATTTGACAACTTCTGAAAAATCCCAAAATTTCACCCTTGGCTAATTCGAGTGTGAGGATCGCAACGGCGAAGTCGAATTTTAATTATGACAAGCATTTATTTTTCATATTTTTTTGGGGTATTTAAATATTATTAAAATATTCAACGAAATTTTGACGACTTCCGATTGCCACCAAAACATCACCCCTAGCTAATTTGGGGGCAATTAGCGCAATGATGAAGTTCGATTTTTGATTTGAGGTCAATTTCTATAGTTTATAGATTTTTCAAAAATCAGGACTTGATATATTTGACTCCTAATTTGGACTAGGTCTTAGTGGATGACTCCTAATGACTTGATAAATACTTAGGATCAAGATTAGGATGGAAATTAGTCTTAATTGACAATGGTAACAACTTGGGTTGTTACATAACCCAAATTACTAGATGTTATGTGGGCCAATGATCATGTAGAGGTTCTTAAGTTAAGATGAGAAAATAGAAAAATAAAAATGCATATGATAAATGTGATTACAAATGCATGTATGAAAATAATATTTGTAAGCATGTACAAAGGCAAGTAATCATATATCAAAAGAAGTAATTATAATTACTTGAAAGTAAAAGAAATGAGATATGTGAATAAAGATACCTGCAAAGTACATATAGTAATTAATAATTGTAATGAAAATTAGCAATATGAATTTAAATTGATTGCAACACATATATAAAAGTAACATTTTCAAGAAGTAATAAAATTAAATATTCACATATAATAATATGAGTTTATAATTATGAAAAAATATATATATATATATATATAATTATGCTACAAGTAAGGATAAATGCAATTAATCATATATGACAAATGAGTTTAAAAGTATGAAATTTTTATGCAATTTATCCATCTATTTATCCAAACCAAGCAATTAAATGAAAGATCTAAGTTCATCACAAAATAAGTAAAGGAAAAAAGCAATTAATTTAAGTAATTTCATGCATTAATTAAAGGATGAGTAAGCAAACTCTCTCTCACTTAAAATAAAAGCAAGTAAATAACATTTAAGCATAAGCAAAAATAAGACTTTAAGCACTTGGTAAAGCTCCACATGTATCTAAATACACCTAGTTTATCATATTTTGGTATTTAAATATGATAGGGCAAAGCTAATAAAAAGAAAATGGTAGTTAGACTAAATAGTCTAAGCATATTTTAAGATTGGTTAAGCATTTTATAAATTTGATTGGATATCACAAACTAGTTTACAATAAGCAAATAAGCAGTGGAGCAAATGAAAGCATATAAATTTGGAAGGGAAATTAACAATTATAATGAAAAACAAATGAAGTAAATAAGCGAGAATACTCACAAGTTTAGACATTCTAGCCTGCAAATAAAATAAGGGTAAGAACATTCTAGATATGCTAGAAAATTACTAAAATACATATGAAAATAAAGGAATTAAGCATGTATATGTTCAATAAACTTATGCTAAGTAAAGAAAAGAAGACTGTAAAGCATTTAAATATAATTATAACATCATTCACTGCAATATAATTGAATTATAAACAAGTAAAGTACAGCTCTAAAATATGGAAAGTGCATAGCATAGCAAATAAAAGAAAATCTTAGATTATAAGTCTAAGAGGTACATAGTCTAGGGCTATGAAAAGTGAATATAACTTAAAAGCTATAATAAGATCTCACAATCTATAAAATTATAAAAGAACTCATATTTTATTAAATTGAGATTATTTTATGAAAGTATTTATTCTGTGGGCAAATACAGAATGAAGCGAGGAGTTAAGCATGTCTGCCTAACAGGTAAAAGAAAGCGGGGTTCACACAAATAACACTCACATTCACCCTCTAAGAATGTGAGGTCTCCTTATTACTCCTAATTAGCCTGCCCTTGGCTTAACCAATATTGCAAACCCCAATAATTTTAAATGTGAAAGTTTTATTTATGCACAATGTCTTATATGAATATGTCAAATGAAATATGCTCAATGCTAAGTAAGCATTCAAGGAAAAAATCAATAATTGCAAACTATGTGATATCCAATGTTATTTAATTTTAATGATCTACCTAATGATTGGAACTAATTGAGCTCACAATTGACTTAGAACTATTAATCTCAAGTTAATTGTAAATAATAGTATAAGTAGTTGGGGCTTTAAGGAATAGTAGTTTAATTTCATTTTATGAGATGGTAAAATGATTTATAAGTATAATAATACCAAATGAAACTAACCTTATCCTTATCCAAAATCACCTAATTATAATAATTTAATAAAAGTAAGGCTTAGGAAACTAGCTAGGACAAGGTGAAACTATGAAATTACCATAATTAAAAAAGGTGGAAGTTAAGGTTCTATACATTAAAATCATCTAACTAGGTTGTATAGGAAAGATCAATTCAAATCAATTACAAATCTAGTTAAGTTAAATTGATAGGAAGGTTCTAAATGTATAGGAGAGAAATAACTTGAAAGCTACAAGTTCTGCAATCACTATAAGTTGAAGGTTAATGAAATCAATGAGATTCCTAAATTAGACTAATGAAGTTAGGACACCTAATCCAATTCTATAAGGGATTTAAATGAGGATTTAAAAGCTAAGGGTGAAGTGAGCTAGGATCCAATCTAGTTACTTAAGACTAGTCCTAATTGATTCACAATCTATAATCACATAAGTATTAAGGTTGACTACACTTAACAGAAGTCTTACAACTTTTAAGGTCTTAAGTAAATCACATTATAAAATCATTCCTAAAGTATCTCTTCTAAGATGATAAAATTAAAACAACCATTTTGCTATGAATACTAGCATTTAATTTAAGAAAACTAAGTTCAATTTATATAATTAAAATTGATATGAGAAGTAAATAATTTGATATGTTTATTGTCCTAATGTTTAAATACCTAAAATATGCAATTTATAAAACTAGAAAATTATCAAAATTATCCTAATTTAGAGCTAAGAACCTAAAATCATCAATCATTATCTAAATAAAATAATATGCAGTAATATAAGATCCTTATAGTTTAAGGAGTAAAACGATTCTAACTAGGTCGAAATCAGATAACATTGAGATTTTAGAATTTTCGGGATATCTAATTTGGGTTAAAAAATGACTATAAAAATTAGAGCTCAAATCCTAAATTTAATTATGTCATTATGTTCGTCTCATTTTTCTGATCGAAATAATATATAATTTTGTATTATTTTGATGTGCATATTTAAAATTATTAATGAAATAGAATTTGCATTAATTTTGAATTAATTAACATTAGATAAGTCAGGTATAACCGCTGACATTTAATACAAGGCGCACGGAAATCCAAAGCAACGAACAACGCGGAAACAGCAGCAGCCATCGTGCAAATTTTAGAGTCGTCATACAGGACATCTTACACCAAAAAAGAGGGCATCGAAACATGCGTCCGCTGATCGCGGATCTGGCAACACGCGTATTTCAGCGCGTGGCTGACAACATGATTAAAAGAAAGGGGTGCGGTTCAAGGGGCACTGAACTAGCCGGTCCGAAGGATCGAACCGCACGTGTCCTTCGTCCCCGCCAATACTCGAAATAACGCAGCTAGGGTTAAGTCAAAATTGGGCTAATCTAGTGGATTCAGGGTTTGGCCCGCACGTCAGTGTGAAGCTCTCTTCACGGCCGACGTGGCAAGCTAAGAAACGTGGTCGGGCGATCATGTGGTTAGAAAATACATGATGCCCTAGCCTTGGATTCGACGACTAGGGTTTAGCCCGAAAAGACCGAAGTCCCCAAATCTAGTTTGGGGTTGATTCGGCTCTACTAAGCACGATCGACCACCTCAGGGATTACCAATATTGACATTAAGTGTAGAACTTCGTAATGAAGGAAAAGATAATTTAAGAAAGGTACCCAGACGGATATGAGAGCTTCGGTGGATGTTAATTCAAGGAATGATCGAGACATAGGCCAGCCTTCTTCACTCCAGTTCCTAGACACAGCAAAGCATAAAGAAGCTCTTGGAGGTTCTCATGGGATTAGTAGAAGAGGAAGGAGTAAAAATGAGGGGTTTTAAGATCAAAAGAAAAGTTCTAGCTGCGTAGATCTCCGTAGTCCTAGCTTGCACGCACGATCGGCACGAGGACGATGACGTACAGGAGAATAATTATGGCGTTCATTCGATCGGTCGATCGAATGGCCAAATCAGGTATGATAGCTCATGTCAAATCTCGACCGATGGATATGCCTTAAGAAAGGCGAAACGACTCAGATGAGGAGATTTCACTGTCCCGTACGCTGGTCTCACGCACTGAATCTCTGCTGTTGAATAAAATAGTTGTTGAATAATAATAAAAGAATATATATATGTATATATATATATATATATATATATAATTTAAATATTTTAAATGCTTTAATTAAATAATTATTTATAGATAATTACTCAAATTTAAATAATAAAACAGACTCAAAAAATCCTAAAAAAATCACCCTTATCTAATTGAGGGATGAGAAACTCAAAAAGTGAATTAAATTTTCAATTAGAGGTCAATTTAATTATCTAAATTTTTTGGGTATTTAAAAATTATTAAAATAATCAGGGAAAATTCGACGACTTCCAAACACTTCCAAAATATCATCCATAGCTAATTTGGGGGTGATAAGTCCAATGGAAGACTCTATTTTTTGATTCTGATGTCTAAATAATTTAAGCATTCTCAGAACTATCAAAAAATCAAGAAATATTGGAAATTGTTAAATGATCTCCAATTCACAAGAAACTTGAGGTGAAGACTCTTAACACTAATATAAGAGCAACAGAAAAGAAATTAAGTTGATTAGGCAAGTAATTAAGGGGTAACAACACTATAGTTATTATAGTATAAGTTGGATTAGGGAAAGTTCAGCCTTCCTGAATAATGTATTGTTCTGTCGCGAATTAGGTTCACACTATCTTTCTGTTGTGTGTGTCAATGGGACGGGGCATTACATTTAGAGCTTCCAAGATATTCTCCTTGTCGTATGATTTTCTTAAGGATGAAGTCCCTTGGTGTGGCGCCCCACCCCTTAATCCACAAGGTTAAGCTAAGATGTGGAGTGTCACTCTAACTAACCCTTCACTTATTATTAGTTTAGGATGAGATCCACAATCTACCTAATAAGGGAAGGAGTAAGCACAAAATCAAATATTCAGTCACTTTATAAGAAATTCATACAGTGTGCGGAAGCAATTTAAATAAGAGACATCCAAACATCATAATATGAATAGCATGAAATATAATTCAAAATAAATAGCATAATAATCTAAAACACACAGTCATGGGTACCTGTATTATTACATCATATTAAAGTTTAAGTAATTAACGCAAATACTCTCATCCTCACTTATAAGAAAACTAAGCAGCTCCTTCTAAAAGCTCCTCCTCTAGATAAGACACCTCCTCTGGCACCTGATCTTCTACCTGATATGGATTTTCCATTATCAGTTTTACAATGTAGGGCCCCAACTAAAAAAAGGAGAAAATCTTATGTTAGACAATTGTCTAAGTACATTTTAAGCTGATATATTTTATGTGTTTTGTAATATCACTATTTAATAATTTTTAAGCAACATCTATATCAAGTAAGGGAGCAACTAGCATAACAAATAAATAACATTTATAGCTTAAGTAAAAAGGAGGCTAAAATATGCCTCAAATATAAGCTAAATAAGGCAAGGCATATAAGTATAGGTAATTGTACAAGCGTTGAAAGAAAATACTACATTCTCAACATGCTGGTGATCATAAAAAATATGCAAGTTAATTAAATAAACTCAGCGATAATACATATAAATAGCAGTAATAAATCTAACATCCTAAAATATATATAAGCAAAATAAGAAAATAGTTGGCTGAATGAAAATACTATACACAAAATATTAATATTATATATGAACATCTGTGTACTAACTGCCATACAGAAAGATTTTAACAAAATGATCTTAGCATCAACAAGGAGGCTAAGATGCAAAACTATATACTCCTAAAATGGTCAAGTTATGACCTAACTAAGGTTATGGATATTTTGGTCATTTTCTAAATTTTTAGAATTCAGATCCTAAATATTATTTCAGTTTATTGATGACATTGAAATTCTAAGCTAATTAGCACCTTAATTTGGAGTTGAATTGACTAATTTATGGTCAATTGAATTTTAAGGGCAATTTGGTTTATTTTCCCTAAAGTCAACTGTGGGACCCAGGGTTGACTTTTTATCTTGATGTTCAAATGGGATAATTAATATTACCACAGTGATGGAGCTATTCTTCTAAGTATTTTAAGACCCATATTGCTTATGATTGGATAACTAGGTTAAAAGTTATGGGGGTTTAAATATATCCTAAAATACTACTACATTATATGTATCCCGAAACTAATTTTTACATCACGCATTTGATTCCTTTTATTTTTCTGAGTAAAATGAGACCTATATTGACTATGTTTGGATCATCCTACAAAAAGTTATTAAATTTTTTAATAATTTTGAATTAAATTACTTTAATTGGGTTTATTATTCATTTATTCTATTTAAATGAATTTACAATTTAATTTATATGATACTAATTTATTAATTAAATTACTAGTTTAAATTAAATTATCTACAAATTTTAATTAATACTAATTAATTAACTTAATTGAATCTAATTAATTAATCTTACTGATTAATTCAAACAAAATATTATATCATCTGCTTTATTGAAAAAATTAACTAATCATTAATTTATCTAATTCAATTAATCGAAATAATCTAATAATTATTAATTAATTAAGCTATCTACTTATTAGGTAAACTGTATCTTAATTAACTTAACACCTAATTAATATTAACCTTACTGTCTTAATTAATTTAATTAAATCTTATTAATAGATTAATTTACTAGTTATTAATAAAGCTAATTTAACCATTCTGTTAATAAACTATATATATATATACACACACATATATATATATATATATTTATTTATTTATTTATTCTAATATTTTTCTGCAGGTAATCATGGCGGCGGGACCCGCCACGGACACGTGGCGGCCCGGGATTGGATGCGGCAGAGGAGGCGGGCCCCACGGGACTGCGCTCGGGACTAGGGCACACAGTTACGTGGCCATCCCGACAACGATGACCCTCGGCCCGCTTGCCATTGGACAGAGCTCGACGTCGCCAACCTAACTAGGGTTAAACCGCCGGCAAAGGTGCACCACGGGAGGCGCTAGGTCGAGTCCAAGGTTCTAGGGTTCGGACGACGAGCTCTATCTAAATCCACTGTGGATCGATCAAGAATTTGTCTCAATCGATCGCACCTTTGGATGATCGAAACTAGTCGATTTGCAATCATGCGTGCGGAATAAAGGTACAATCATTCAAATTTGGAATGCATTAACGAGGGGGATCGATCGGAGTACCTGGAGCTTTGACGGCTGCGAGGAATGGGCTGGGCGATCGACTCCTAGGGTTCGTTCCTCAGCATAGATCCGGATTCTAAGGATCCTCATGGAGGTTCGAGCAGTGCTATAACGCGGAGGGTGACTTCCGCGAGGTTCCCAGCCGCGGCTAGTGGCCAGCAGGGGCGGCGGGCCACGACCCATCTTCGCACGCCCCGCGTAGCCTGCGAGGGGGAAGAAGGCGCGGAGCCGTCTGATCTCGGATCAAACGGCTCGGATCGAACCATCAGATCCGACGGAAAAAAACAAACTGCGGCACGGGTTTTGGTGAACGGCGTTACTGTTTTGATGGCGCCCGAAAATTAAATTTTGAAATATAAATGTTAATAAATTTTGATTAATTAATTAATTTAAAATCTCATTTTTAATTAATAAATTCTAGTTAATTTTAGATTTCCAAAAATTCTCAAATACTCACTCCTAACTAATTGAGGGGTGAGGAACGCAACAGCGAGATCAGATTTTTGATTCGACGAGTATTTTAATTTTCCAATTTTCGGGGTATTTAAATATTATTAAAATATTTGTCAAAATTTTGACGACTTCCGATTGAGACGAAAACATCACCCCTAACTAATTTTGGGGCAATGAGCGCAATGGCGAAGTCCATTTTTTGATCGGAGGTCAATTTAAATAGGTCAAATTTTAGGGTTTTTGGATTTTTCAGAAATCAGGATTCGATCCAATTGACTCCTGATTTGGACTGGGTCTTAGGGGTTGGCCCCTAATAACCTAATTGGCACTTAAGATTATGATTAAGATTGAGATTAGTCTTAATTGACTAAGGTAATAACTTGGGTTGTTACACTTGAGTTTAGAGATGATGAGAAGATGAAGGAGAAATGGTGATTGATAAATGCTTTCCAATGAAGGTAAACAAAAAATTGAAGGCAGAATTTTATGTTTCTAATCATGGTTAGAAGATCTATGAGTGCATATAAGGCTTTTGCAAATATCCAATGGTGTAGATTTGATTAAGGTGGAATTTAAATAGCTCAAAATAATTTGACTTAAATTTATACTTAATTGAGAATAATTTCAATAAAATATCAATTGATGCCTTTAATTAGGTTGTGTAAATGCAAATGCCCAAGAAAATTATGGCCTAATTTTGCCTAATTTGGCTAAAAAAGAAATTTTATTATTTCTCAAAAATAATAAAAAAAAGATGTAACTCCAAAATTCAGCTTAAAGGTTACAAAATTTAGATCTCATTGAGAGGAATTCATATATACCAAAATAGTTCAATTTGGTCATATGGTTGGCTCAGAATTTGAGTTTGAAGTTGGCCAAAATCGGGTTCGTCGGCACCGTTAACGCTGTTACACCAGTTGCTTTCACTGTTAACGGCGTTAGATCGCTGGCGCGATGTGCGCCGTCAGTTTCAGCAGCAAACGGTGGGATCCGTTGGATCCACAGTTAACGCTAAACGTCGTCAAACATCGTTTAACGACGCTTGTCGTTACCATTAACGGCGTTTGCCGTTGCCGATCGATTTTTTTTCCCAAATTAAATAGTTCAATTATTTAATTATTTTAATTTCAAATGAATTTTTAGCATAACTCATCCATTTTGCTCCAAAAATTATGAAAATTTTGTTGCTAGCTAATTTGATATTGTAGAATTAAAAAATTCAAAAATTCAAAAATATTTCAATTTTGACCATAATAATTTCTTATAATTATTTTGATTTAAAGTCATAATAAAATAATCAAGAAAAATTTGGAAAATTTTCCAATAATTTTTGAAAATTCTCTAAAATTATTCTTAACAATATGATGTTTTCCTTTTTAAAAAATAACTAATAAATAACTCAAATTAACTTAAGATAATGAACAATAATTTTATTTACTCAAAATCTTAAGATTTTACATAAATTGAGTGGAGTTGAGACCAAATGAGCCTATTTATGGCAGAATAAAATGTGCTCAAAATACAAGTGAGCATAAATCAGGTGGCTTTCCAAGACTGTGGGTCATTAATTTTCTATGAAGTGCGCTTGGGTAGATCGCAGATGGGTGACTTATTGGGTTAGTGATGACGAATTGAGTGTTTAAAGTAGGCAATTTTGAAGAAGCTTGTCAAACAATCAGGCGCTATTATGCATACACTTAGGTGTGTTCGTGCATACGCACTTTTCGCTTGACCAGTAGATAGCAAATTCCAAAGTATTTTTTGCGAGCTCCTTTAATATTGATTTAGCAAGTCTAAATGTTAAGTAATCTATTATAATTAAATTTATGACAAAATAATCATATGCATGTAAGGAGCTTTGAGTAGAGATGTGATCAAAGCTTTGATTCTTGTAATCTTATTCTTGAGGCTAAAAACTTTGAGCCGTTGACATGTTCTTACATTTGCAAAGGTTATTATGAATCTATTGCTTGAATATCACTTAGTGTATATTCAAAAATTACTACAAAATTATTATTTTCATTAAAATTATTTGGTCAAAAGAAATATTATTTTCTTACAAAACTATTATTTAAAATTTAAATTAATCTAAGAAAATGAATGATTATAATTTTTATTTAAAATATATATTTTTAGTGGCAAATGCACACAAAATTCATTTAATTATGTTTTTTTATAAAAAATATATATTTTTTAAATTTTAATATTAGACTATAAAAATATATCTTACAATTACATTCTTTAACATAAAAATACTATATAATTAAATTTAGTTTTTTTCTACAATTAAAATTTCGAACTATTTTACTAATGTATACAATACACCTATTTGTTAGCACGATCAGTGTAATAACTTTTATATTATTTTATTTTTGTCTCAAGCTACTTACTTGCACCCAGCCCCCCACCCCTCTCCACTCCTGGAAAAACCAGCCTGTTTTCTTCTCCCAAAACACAGAACCATCCCAAAATCTCAACCTTTTTCACCTCTCCCCTGTAAATCCCCTTCCTCGATGGATTAATTAGAACACAAAAAATGGTCTCACTCTCATCGTTCATCTCTCCACATGATGAACCCATCTCCCACCCATTTTCCCCTCGTTTGTAGTGTTTCATGGTGGAGAGAGATCAGATGGAGTCTCACGGGCTGTTGGTGGGCTCATCTCACTTCAGCTTCTCCCCACCTTTACCTTCTTCCTCGGACTTAGAATCAATCCGGAAGAGGAGCCTCCTTGCCTCTCATTTTCTCAAGCAGGGGTGGCCTTGTAAATCCCAAGAGGAGGACCAGAGATCCACCAAAATCCCCAGATCCATCTCCCTCTCTTCTTCCTCCAATGGAGAGCAAATGCTCAGCTTTTCCTCATTCAAACCATCTTCTTTGGTTCATAGCTTGGACAAAACATCAGCTTCTTCCACTCAAGTCAGGAGCTCAGGTAAGTTGCACCTTGCCGGTTTCTTTTGGTGTTTCTCCTTTCCCATAGGATCCTGCTTGCTTGCTGGATTCCGAACTAATGCGTTGTTGATAGGAACAAGTCATATCATAGCATTCCAGTAAATCTTTAGTTTTTAGTCTTGTCAAGAAGAAAGTCGGTACCTTTTCTTCCCCCCTTGACTCTCTCTCTCTCTCTCTCTCTCTCTCTGGTCCTGTCGTAAAAGTAGAAGCATTCTCTACTAACCAAAGAATGTAAGTAAATGACAAAGAAGATAATAAGCGACGGGAAGATGAGAGAGCAGCACGACCTTTTTAAAGAAAAAGCTACATTTTAGCACTAGGTTTATTTTGAGGACAAAAAATCCTTTTGCTGCTTATTCGCTGTGGAATACGTTTCTGCAGGCATGCCATGGAAATATCTCCAGCCTTTCAACTAATATGATAGACAGACTATTCTCATGATTTTCTCATCTATTCATTTTTATTTCCCTTTGAAGGCTTGAACTGTGGAGACCTCAATGTGAAGATGCAGGGCGCCTTCACTCTTTCCCAAAGAATGGAGCTGAAGCATCAAATGCTGATATTCAACTATATTTGGGCAGATATTCCCATCCCAACAAATCTTCTTTGCTCAATAATGAGAGGCCTCAGTCCTGCCTGGTTGTCTGCATCCTCTTCTGGATCTCTTATTAGGCCTAATGCCGGTGAGACCAAATATAGCTCACGTTATATGTTGTTTATAGCATGTTGATTCATAAGAACTCCTTGTTTTTTATGTTTGCAGCTTGGTGGGGATATCTGCTTCCTGGGTATGCAGGGAATGCAGATCCAGAGCCTGGAAGATGCCGCAGAACTGATGGAAAGAAATGGCGCTGCTCAAGGGACGCAGTTCCCGACCAAAAATACTGTGAGAGACACATAAACCGTGGTCGCCATCGTTCAAGAAAGCCTGTGGAAGGCCATGGTGGCCATGCCAAAAGAACTACGCCCTTAATCTCTAACCCAGCCTCAGTCCCCTCTGTCGGCCAATCCTCAAGCTCACTCACAGCTGCTAAGGCTGCTCCTAATGCTTCCTCTTCTCAGTTCTGGTGAGTCTTGTGTCTACACGTTGATTGTTGGTGGAATGTGCTGTGGTTTGGTTTATGCATTCAAAAGAGCTCAAGGTTAATCCTTTGGGTCAAATATTGGATTTTTGAAATATGTTGAACCGTTTTAGCAGATATTTTCTCCCCTGCATCTTGAGTGTTAATATTGTTAGCAAATGCATTCTTTACAAGCGTGTTTGCTGAATGATTTTTATGAAACAGTAAGTATGCTGCTTGCTTTGATGCGTGCATCATACTGCACAACAAATAAATAATAATAATACCTAGAGTCTTAATCTCATTAGGTGGGGTCTCGGTGGGGTCGCTACATGATTCCTTTGTTTTCTTTGTGGACGAACAAATAAAGTCTCTACTTAAGTTCCAAATAAAAAAGATCCTTTGGGTCGGCTACATGATTCCTTTGTATTCCCTGTGGACGATCAAATAAAGTCTCTACTTAAGTTCCAAATAAAGAAGATCAATTATAATAGTTGTTTCTGTTTTGATCTTCTTTTTACTTTTTTTCCTTTTTCAATAAGAGCAAAATTCAATTATTCCAAATTGATCTCAAAGTTAAGATAATATAGTGTGACAATCGTAACACAATTATTATCTCTACCAATCAAACATATAATAATAACAATACCACCAAGCTTTAACCCTACTAAGTGGGATCAGCTATATCTGTTTTCATTGTAAGAGATCAAATAGAAGTCTCTTCCTAAGTTCCAAATAAAACATATGTTTTCTAATAGTTTTTTTTTAGTCTTTTTTGGTATTACTCCTCTTTTAATATGTGCAAACTTCATGAACTCAATTTTGCTAATAAGAGAATTGAACTTTTGATCGTTCTACTTAATATGCTCAAGCCACCTGAGGCAGCATTCTCTAATCTTTCCACTATTGGAGCCATCCCAACATTTGCTACAGATAAACTTATTTTTTATTCTATCGTCACCACTCATCCATCTAAGCATTTTCATTAACATTGTTTTATCGGCTAATTTTCTCTTAAGTTGGCCAATATTCAGCCTCATATAATATAACATAAATGATTACATAACTGTGAATTTTGAGTGGGATTTTCCGATTGCAGATCACTCCAGACTCGCTCTATAAAAATCGCATTTTTTTTTATTTTCCGTGCATTATAATACAATGCTTTATAAAATCGCATTTGTTGGTCCTCTTCAGGATGCCGGCTCATGGAGATTGCGCGAATGATTCTCAGAAAAGCGTTCGAGATCACTCAACCCTCACCTCATTGTTCCCATCTGCAAAAAGCTACAGCTTTATGGGCGAAACAGCTAGTAATACACTCATGAGCCATCTGGGCAGCTCATTTTCCCCCCATGGAAGCAGCTTTGTCAGGCCTATAGAGCCCCAAAACACAGACAACAACCAACCACAGATTCCAAGTCATTTCCTGGATGACTGGCAGCAACCCCAGAGCCAGTCCGAATGCCCTAATTTCCTTTGGCCGGGAACAACAGAGGAGGTGCAATCAGAGAGAAGAGTTAATCTCTCTGTGCCTTTCCATCTTGCTTCTCCAGATTTCTCACCTTCCACGTCTTCACCCAATACAGAGAGGCTTTCCCCTCTTCACATGGGTCTCGGCCTTATAGGCATTCCAAAGCCTTCAGCCTCCATGGGCGGACCTCTGGGAGAGGCATTGACCAGTGGAAGTGCTTCGGCGGCTGTAAGTGAGAACAGGAACTTTCTTAGCCTCATTAATGAAGGCTGGGATCTTACGCCTCCTCGTCTAACATCGTCCACAAGCAATGCGATGCAGTCTGCCACTGTCAGCTCTGCATCCAGTGGCTCTGCAAGTGATGCCAAGGTTGAGAAGAACAGCAATGACAGTTTAAGCTGCCTTTTTGGACCAAACAGTGTAAATTCCTTGAAGTTTCCTCCTTTTGTTAGCATTTGACTGAGATTGGCTGCCTCAAGTTGAAAGGACATCGATCAGTAGCCAAGGAAAAGACTGCGTTTTACTGCAAAGAGGTAGACATGTCTGCAATTTTCAATTATCTTATTATATAGATAGACTCGAATGTTTCTTTTGTTATTTTATCTTGTGAAATTACACATTTGTTTTTTTGTTCTCTAAATTTTGTGGATCTTTTGAACCTGTGATGGCAGTTTATTTATTTGTTATGCTAAAAGAGCAGTGTTTGCTTATCTGTGTGCGCTTTTTCAGTGTGCCTTTTATTATTTTGTATTTGACCAGCTTCATGAGTATTCCTGCACTGGAGGCCTTAGTTTTGGCTTAGAGTCATTGTACATTCTTGCTTTATTTCTATAATGTTGTTTTGATTATTTTTCTTTGCGTTTTTGCAAGGATTCTCTGCCTGTCTGTATGTATTATTTTGTAAGTAAATGGAATAGTTCTTGGATCTTTTTCATAGAGGATAAGCTGGCAAAACCTGCAGATAGTGGTAGTGGTGTAGATTAGCCGAAGTTTTGTGTTCAGCTTGTTTAGAATATATGAGCTCGAGTTTGACTTGCCTATGAACTCAAACTTGTACACTTAAATTATTAATACTTATATTTTAAATAAGGATCGTTAGTATGAAGCCTTCAAAAAAATGTTTTTTGGCACAGAAATTTGAAGTTATCTTTTTGTTTTTTAAGAAAATGCCTCATTAAAAGATAATAAAATAGTAAGTGAGATTTGAACTCTTAATTTAAAGTATGACCTTGCATTGCTATCCATCATTGAAGCCGGGAAGTTCTGTTGGAGGCTTAGCAAAGCTGTACAGTTTCTAGATTGTGTGGAACAGCTTGCATTACTATCCAAAGTTCTTTGGCTGAGAGTATTGAATCCATGTACTTTAAATTTAAATAATGTCTAAAGTAATATTAAATCTCTGTAGGACGGATCTCCATCGGCGGATCCTACCCAACGATAGATCGGATTCGACAACAAAGGTTTAAATGACGAAAGATCCTTTTAAAAAAATGCAGGTTTTGATATCTATCGTTGGATCTATAACTTAGATTTGACGACAGATCATACACCATTTAAGCCGAAAGCGCGTAGTCAATGGATCCTATTCCTAGGTCAATTTAACTAGGCATAGATTGACACGACAGTCTTGAATGAACATCAGTTTTATACGTTGAAATCTTATTTTCTTCTGCATTTTTTTTACCTCGAAGTTTGATTTTTTACATTCTAATAGTCAAAATGGGGTGCAAGGGTGAGAGGAAGATTATGGGATTTGCACCGATGCCTAATTTTTTAATGGATTGGGAGAACACAAAATTTAGTATGACTTTTGAAAATTTTAACAATATGGTAGTTCATTCAAGAGGCAATTGGTACCTATGGAAACAACCCCTCTTTCCATACTGATTTTGTCCCATGAAACATTGCTTAATTGTACCCATTTTCAACCCCATTAAGCTTCCCAATGAGGCTCTTTGGGTTCCCTTTTAACCTATTTTTTGATTAATTGAGAGCATTATTATAATCGCCATGATCACCACCATATTTCAAAGAGCTTTACCACCATACATGGAATTTGACTCAATATCGGTCCTTGATGTTTTTGGCCAATTCCCTATCATTAGCTCATCCAATTGTATCTATTTAAACCCCCTCAATTGCAGGACAACTTCTAATACTCTCAAATTCTCAACCCTCATTCTTGCAAGTTCCTAACAAAATCTCTCCTCTTATCTTTTCTCTCAAAATCATTCACCTCTCAGCATTTCTCACATTGTGGTCTATTAGCTCTATGCCATACCCAAAAAAATAGCCAAACATCTTTCCAACCTCTCTCTCTATAAATTTCAAGAAGGACCTACATTCATCTCTAAGAACCCAAAACTAAGAAGGAAGTCATTTGAAAGCTGAAACTTGAAGCTTCATAAATCTTGTTTTCATGGTCCAATCAAGTTGATCTTCAACTTGCTGGCAAGCTTTGAATCTTCCCTACATTTTGGTACCCAATTTGTACCAATTCTTTAGAAGGTACATATACTGCTAACATTTTCCCCAAGATCTATCTAAAATTTTATTTTCCTTGCAAAGCTTTGTTTAGGCTTATGTTTGGGCTAGCTCAAACTAGATATTAATCAAGCCATGGCTATGTTAAGTTCATGGGGATGAGGTTAACTCATCCCTAGCCTCATTTGACCTAAATTTATATAATTGATGACATGAAGCCTTAAATTCACCTATTGTTCTAACCTAGGTTGCAAGTAAATTAAAAATTGATCATTGTGATAATGTTATACTATATTCCTTAAGATAGTAATGGATCATATGAACCAACTCCAAGAGCTAAACAAGTGAATATCTAAAGATCTCTCTAGAGAATTCCCTCTTAAGTACCTCCTTGGGTTGAGTCAACCATTACTTGTTTGACACAACTTAATCCAAGGTCAAATTAGAGATTGAGAATGATCAATGGAGTGCCATTGACTCATCTTCAACTTGAATTTTGTCTTGGATCACTTTATACCAATATGAGGACTTGAGCACCCAACATTGCATAGCTTAGGTTGCATAAAGGTGAAAATAAATCATTTGATTTGATAACCAACCATTCATGCCATGTGAAAATCTCATCAATGGTCAAGAATGTTCTTTAGAATGTTAAGAAGAATGTCGTAAACTAAATTGAACTTATGATGTGGGATTTTATGGATGAGATATGTGCTTTACAACTTCCTTAAATCTAGGATAACATATGCATGTAGTATTGACTATGTTCCATAAGCCACATGCCATTGCTAAATTGTTGTTTGGTGACCAAAAATGAGTCCTTTAGAATGCAAATGATGATATTTTAGTTTGAAACTAATCTAAGAATAAGCCTTCTTGATCATGAAGTTGTGGACCCATTTTCCACCTTAGCCCTATGATGGTTTAATGGCTTATAAAACCCATTGATTTCATTCTCGCACATGCTACCACATAAAATATTTGGTGCAAAAATGATCACACTTAATCACTCAGAGCTAAAATTCTCTTAGGCTTAAGCACATGTACACTCCTTACCCATGTTCATCACCCTTAGCCTAACCTAACCTCGCGCATGTAATCATAGTGAATTCTTAACCATAATAAGGACCCACAAACCTTTGTCAGCAGGCCCAACCAAAGCTGGACCAAACCGAAAGAGTTACTAAACTACGCTAGCAACTACAGTTCCCTTCATCGTGCTATCAAGGTCTACTTCCACGTCGAGCATCATTGAGATTTGTTGTGCTTGGTTGGGTTCCCTTACTTCATTGTTGGAAATGCCCTAGGTTGGTTTTGTTGAACAGCCCTTGGTTGGAGATGGGTCGTTCTCGACTAGCAGCCAACAACTATTGCTCGTGGTGGGTATTTGTAGGCATGATGATTAAAATCATGGGTAGGGTGACCACACATTTTAGTCCTTATCTCCTTGCATCTTTGTTGGGATTGAAAGGGGAGATAGTTCATCCTTGTTGAGAATCAAACCATAAGAAAACAAGACATAAAGCACATAATCACATCATAACAATAAATTTGTGGTTCGGTGTAAATACATATATCCATGGGAAGGGAAGAAGAGAATTTCACTATATGGAGAGAATATTATAATTAGAGTTTCTCAAAACCCTCACCCAAGTTCAAGAATGACGTTTCTTACAACCTCCAAGAGTTTCCCACACACATAAAACACCATGATTCCTAAAATTTGGCTTCAAAATACATAGAGGCTCCCCATAATTGCCAAAAACTTCCTTAGGGACGCATTCCTTTCAGCCTAAACTGCTGCAGGTGCCTGGGTGCCCAACTTTAAGCTAAGACTCTATTAGCCGGGGCTTGGGCGCCCAACTCTCTAGCCTGGGGCCACCTAGATGCCTAAGTGCTTGGGCCTTTGCTACTTGATTCCGGAGTGCTCTTGGGTGATTGTGCAATGTCTATCCCAAAAACGCCTTGAGTTGAACACCCGAAAAGTGACAAAGCTTAATTACGTAGTCTGCATTCGCACGCAAGTGTACGTCGTCTGAAGTAATATGGGATTGTGGCAGCCCTGCCCCGCCGTGGTCCTGTTAACTCTTAAGTTAACATGATTACGATGGAGGGGTCACCAAATGACAAGGTCCCTACTTAAGATTGGATTAGACAAACATTCTAATCCAATTTAACTAAGGACTTTGCCATTCATCCAAAAATACTATCACTAAATGATCATACATGAACTCAGAGTGCGGAAGCATAAAACATAACATCCATCCAATATAGTATAAATACAATAATATAGAATAAGTAAAGTACTGAAAGAGAAATATAAGCTTGTATTATTACAACATTTAATAAGTTTAAAAGAACTGAAAGGAAACTCCCAATCTCACTGGAAGAAAGAAAACTAAAACTACAGATCTTCAGGAACGGGCTCCTCCTCCAATGGCAAGCTCTCCACTGGTTCTGCTGCTCCAACAAACTCAGAACCTACCATTATCAGTTTCATAATGGTAGGGCCCATCCAACAAAAGAAAAACTAGTTAGACAATATGTCTAAGTACATTTTAGGGCAAACAATTTTATTAAGTTAAATAGATATCACCATAAAAATAGAATTGAGCAAAATAGGTGCAGAAAAGCGTACAAAAGAACAGTAATGAGTTATAAACAAACAATTTATAACTAAAGCAACTATGAAGTAATACATACCTCCTCCAAGCAACTGCAACAAAGATAGGTAAGCAACAGACTAAATAAAACTGTAAGAAAAAGTACAACCTAAACATGCTTATGATCAAACAGAATATGCTAGGTGACATACATAACAGTATGAAACTAAAAATAACTAACATCCTATGTGAGCATAAGAAAACAGTAAATAAAACTAGCATCCTATATATATAACACGTGCAGGAAAGCTGTAAGTAAAACAGTACTACAATGCAGAATATGCAAGTAAAACAGTAACTGAAAACGGAAACTACAGTGACTATGTAAGTCACATGAAATGAACACGAACTCAGCAAAACTTAGCCTGATGAGCTAAGAAACCCTGAACTGAACATCACTGAAAACTCTTAGCCTGATGAGCTAAGACAGAACTGAATGTAAGTGTACTTGAATTAGTATATCCATATCAGAATCCTGACTCTATAGTCAGTAGGGCGAGAGTCTATCCATCATATCACTCGGACTAGGCATGGCCAATAGACTGTCGGACATTAAACCCTCGAAAGGTTGCCGACCCCGAACGAGTTGATCGAAGAGGTATACTAATCAAGCTACACCTTACAAACCACTTGTGAAATGAAAACACAATGCTGCTTATAAATGTTCCAAATTAACATAAGATATTTATCAAATATCTTATGTACATAATACATGTTCAAGGTGTAAGGCTCAAAATCAAGGAATGCGGAGCATCAAAATCAAAGTGCAAGAAACTCTATCTAAAACACAGGTGATATCCGTTGTTATCTACTTTATTCGTTCTATTTACTCTAAGTTACATAAGTTTCAGAATCATCAATTCTTACACATTCTGTAACTTAAAATCACGAATCCTACTAGTTGAAGATAATTAGGACTGGCCAAGTCCTAATTATAACTTAATCAAAAGATGACTATTTGGTTAAAGCGAATAAATCATCATCCTTATTTTGTAATTTAATTTATCCCAATCTCATCTTGATTAGCCAAATTAAGATGAAAAGATTAAAAATTAGACTCCAGATGATGGGGTCTAATCACTTAATCTTAAAGGTGTAATCTAAGGGTCTAAGGTTTAGAACCCAAAACTCACGGATTAGATTAAGGCAAATCCTAATGATAAATCAAATTCATTAGGATAGATCTCTATTCTTAGTTCTAAAGTTTAAAGATCAAATAATCATTTAATAAACTGAGAAAATCTAGAAACTAGTAAACTCAAGGTTTCATCTATTGAGTAACCCAATTTACTCAATAGATGAATTCTAACTTAAGATCTATTCTTAATCTTAGAAATTAAGGTTCTTAATTACTATGAGTATCTCTCAAGACACACATCCTAACTAATGTTATAAGAACCTAAGGAAAGATCTAAGAATGATTTAGGAAGAAGAAACACTCACTGAAGATTTAGGAAATTTTCCTTAAGGAGCAAATTTTGAGATTTTTAATCAAAATCTAATTTAGACTTGAATTTGATTAATTTCAGTTCTAAGTCATTCTATTTATTGATTTTACTGATTAGAAACTGAATTTAGGGCTTTTAAAGGCTAAACCCTAAATTTGGGCAAAATGACTATTTTGCCCCTACTTAAGGGTTCAAAAGATCAAATTTTGATCTAAGGTTTTAATTCTGAAATTTTTTTTTGGAAAGTGATACTTACTGTATAATATAAGATTAGACAACAACTAAATTAATTTTGGGTGATTATTAAACCATATGAGATCAAATTAGTGAATTTGACTCATAAGGGCAAATTAGGAATTTGGTTAAATGAAAGTTAGATTTTCTTTCAGATTATTGTTGTTTACTATCTAAGCTTTTCATAGAATCTAAATTTGCTAAATTCTGATAAGTATTGGCCAAGTTATGGCCAATACAAGATTTAGGGTTTAAGGTTAATTAAGGAATTCTTAATTATAGGTCAAAAATCCTAACTTTGCCAATTAGTGTCCAAATCAAGCAAAATCAGTGGCTATGGTTTACAAATAGTCCACTGATTACAATGACATGTGGTAGGCCCAATTTGGACCTAATTTAACTAAGTTAAGACCTAATTAGGATTTAGGATGATTAGTGAGTGATTAGTGAAATTAATCACTCAAATACTAATCCAATCTTATAGATTGATTCTAAATGGTTCTATGAGTCCTCTGAAACTTAAATCACTCAATTTGGATTATTAGATTTACTAATATTCACTAATCAAGATTTAGAGTAATTAAGGGTGATTAGCAAATCTAACTGTTGGATCTTAAATATTTTTATAAATTACTGTTAATTAGGTTTTTCTGATCTAAATTGATATTTGTATCATCCAATTTGGAGCTCAATTGACCAAGTTATGGTCAATTGAAGTTCTAGGGTTAATTAGGGTAATTAGGGTTAGGTTCTAAATGTCATTAAGCAATTACTAATCCAAACAGCAAAATGAACACTATCAAATTAATCCTTAGAATTTTCTGATCACTTTAAGACCCATATTGGGTATGTTTGGATTAACCTACACAAAGTTATGGTTAAATGAAAATTTGTGACATAAATTTGAACTTAATTAAACCCTAAATTTCAATTTGCTAAATACAGGTCCAAATGCAAAATTATTAGCATCAATAAATTCCTCATATTTTTTTGATCAATTTGATATATTTATTTGCATAATTTGGACTTATATTTTGCAAGATATTGGATGCATAAAGTTTAGTATTTAATTATTTAATTAATCTGATTTGATTAGGTTTAATTATAACGTATATATATATATATATTAATTTATTATGCAGGTGCAACGTGTCGAGCCATTATTGGCTAAGTGGATGCCAGCGGGCCCCACCTGCTGTCTCGGATGAGACATCAGACATGATGATCTGCTGCGGGCCCCATCTGCTGTCTAACAGCCGCAGAATTGCGACACGTGTCCCGTAAGAGACACGCGACACTTTGAGGGCGAGAATCTGTGATCTGTGGGCCCCACTCATTTCTCAGTCGAAATGATGGCTCACGGGTCGGGCCCGAGTCGACCCGGCCCGACCCCTCATCTTCCTTCTTCTTCGCAGAGAGGAAATTAGGGCATGTTTTCTGACGGCGATTTCATCTGAGGTGGGACTCGACTCTCATAGAAATGAATGGAGAACGATTATAGCTATCGATTGGCATATGAATCAATGATATAGGTGATCTATCTTAGCCATAAGATCAAACCCTAGATCCCTATGTTCGGCGAGAAGAGTATAACGGTTTCAACTGTTTATGGATTGAAAAATTTGATGAATTGAGTCGTTGATTGTTCGATCGGTCGCAATACATTAACAATCCATGTCTGGGAATAAGTCTACAAACTAAATTCAAAGCAATCGCATAAGTGATAGAAGGATAGAGGAGTACCTAAAATGGACGGATGCTTTGTTCGAGACTCGATCGACTCCCAACTACTTGGTCTTGCCAAAACTCTTCCACCATTGATCGATTAAAGAGTTAAGAAGGCATCAAAGGGGGGTTCTTCAGTGGTGGTCGACGCATGGGGACGATTCGGCGAGCCGCGTGCTTGCGCGAGGGGCACGCGTCGGGCTCTTCTTCGGCGTCTTTGGGACGATAAACCATATCCGTCCGATCGTTCGATCGGACGGATACGAGCGATCCGTCAAACTAGACGGCGCTTTAGACATGCAGGGCGACGGCGTGATTAAAAGAGGATGGCGGCCGTTAGTTTAATTTAATTAATATTAATATATAATAAAATCTTATACATTTAATTAATTTGTCTAATTTATTCGGAATATTCCAAAAATTTCCCAATAAATCACCTTTAGTTAAATGAAGGGTGAGGAACGCAACGGCGTACTCGGATTTTTATTTCGATGAGTATTTAATTATTTGAATTTTCAGGTATTTAAATATTATTAAAATATTCGATGAAAATACAACGGCTTCCAAATGCCTCCAAAATTTCACCCTTAGCTAATTTGGGTGTTCTGAACGCAATGGTGAAGTCAGATTTTCAATCTGAAGTCTAGATAAAAAGTCAATTTTCTAGAATTTGGAATTTTCCAGAATTCCTGATTTGACTTTGTTGACTTCAGATTTGACCAAGGTTTTAGAGATGAGTTTCAAATCACTTAATTAGTGACTTAGAACCTTAATTAAGACTTAGATTAGTCTTAATTGAGTCAAGTAACAACTTGGGTTATTACAGGGATTATGAGATCCCGAGATTTATCGTCCCTAAGAAAGGTATGTGTGTTGTTACTAAAGTATATCTCTTTTTAATAATGTTTAAGTGGTCAACCGTTGAAGATTTTGTCCTAATAATTAAACAAATCTAAATTAAAATGATTTTATAATCAATTGCAGAAAATTGGAAATAGTTAGGATTCAAACATGCATTTCATGATATAGGTGTGCATAAATACTCTCTTCTTAATGTCATATCATAATTTAATTGTCTTAATTTTTATTCTATAATCAAGAGATCTAGCTCTGCCAATTGGATATTGAAATTGTTATGATCCTATCCAGTGCTTTAGATGAATACACTTGCGTTTAATCTCAGCACATAGATAACTTTGTGATTCTTTTATGAATGAAAGTTATCCTTATGTTTAAGTAATAAAGTTCAAATTTTAATTTATGATCACTCGGTCTTGATTCAATCTTCGCGACGTGAACACCCAAGAATGCATAGATTTTAGACAAGGTGATCATCAAGCTCAATGAGATTTTCTAAGAAAATATATAGTTTAATAGATAATCAGATTAACTTATCATTCAACAACTTCATTTCATTCATTCAAAGATAAGAAATTTTCAGCTCGACATGACATTTCATTTTAATCAAAGAGATATTTCATGCACATTTAAGACTTAATACATGTTCTTCACCATACCTTCCCCAAAAAGGGGCTTAAATTGTCATTACAATGAAAGTAACAAAAGAGCTACAAAAGATAATGAGCATATACATTGCTCTTACAAAGATAAGAATAAAAACTAAGTCAATAATACGATATGTAGGAATAATTGCTCGTGTTCTCTTCGTCTTCTTCTGTCTTCAGCCTTTCTTCTATCCCTTCTTCTGTGTGCTTGCTCTTCCTTAAGATGCAGCCTCCTTTGGATCCTTGAATCCTTTTATTCTCAGATTAGGGTTCTCCCTTTTTGGTAGTGTACAAATTTTCAGAACCATTCTTAAGTCTTCCTTCTTCCTTTTTATAATTCTTCCTCCAGTCACTTCTCTTTCAAGCTACCATCAATTATTCTTTGAGAGTTGGAGTGATTTGATTTTATTCCTTTATTCCTTATTGAAAATGAAGATTCCCACGTTTACATTTATTTATGATATAGGGAACTGGATGAATGATGTAGGATGGGGGTGATGACATGTAACATAATCAAATCCATCAAATAATAAATGAAATTAACCTTGCATATTTAAGTTACTAATAAATATGTGAGTTGTTTGTTGAGAATAAAGAGAGGTGTCGTAAGCATTTACAAGTAATGAGAGATAGGATTAAACGAGCACACTTGTAAGGTAGGAGGATAGAAAATAAAAATAAATGAATAAGATCTTATAGGAGCCTTATTATCGAATATGCCGCTTACGATAAAGAAGATTAACTTCTACGAGCTATCCTTCACCACTTATCAAACCTTCTTTTCTTGGAAGTCCTTCTCTAAGAATTGTAAACCACACCTCAAGAAGTCCTTCTTTCAAGAATGAAGCTTACATAACACAAAGAAGAAGAGAGTTTTTTTTTTATCACTTGCAATGCTATAATACATGTGAAGGTGACTAGTTTATAGTTAGAAAATACATTCCAAATGATCATAAAAATCATTAACCAATCTCTCATGAAGGACTAAAGTGTCATTTCCTCTAAAAGACCAAATAAATTATATACTTACTCTCTCATGAAGGACTAAAATGTCCTTTCACACAAATGATGAAATAAACCATAAACCAACTCTCTCATGAAGGACTAAAGTGTCATTTCACATAAATAACTCACATGACAATATATGGGCTAGAATGAAGGCCCATTTATGGAACAAATACAAAAGTCCATAGGACTCAAAGATAGGAAAATAAAATATAGTACCATTAAACTAATTTATGATCTGGCACATCAATGATGATTTCGTTGATGCCCTGCATCAGCACTCCCCGGCTTTGAACGATTCACCTCTTGTGAATGAAGCTCAATATATTCTTGAAGTAAATCTGAATCAAGTTGTTGTAGTTCTTTATGCATTAACCAAAAGTTTTCTAAAGGTGAAAGGCCTTCCCATCGAACGAGATATCGTTGAACCCCACCATTAGTACTAACAATTATTTGAATATCAAGTATTTGGGATGGATGATTAGAATGGAGACATTGAATCAGTAGTATCAATGGTAATACTAGTTCTTGGTTTTGTGGTTCCTGCAGGTTAATAATGCAACTAGAAGCATCCAATATATTGGAAGAAGCATAATCATGGTACAATGTAAGGTCTGCCACATTGAAAATTGGAGATATTCCAACATCATTTGGAAGATCAACTTCATAAGCATTTTCATTGACTTTCCTTAATATTTTAAAAGGTCCTACTCACCTAGCATTCAACTTTATGAATGTTCCTATTGGAAATCTCTCAAATCTCATCATTATTAGCACCTTGTCAACTTTTTGAAATTCAACAAATTTTCTTCGCTTATCTGCATTAATTTTATACTTATTATATATAGTGGTTAATTTCTGTTCAATTTCTTGGTGGAGATCTTGCATGCTTTGAGCAAATGATGATGCAAACTCATTAGCTCTATATGTTATGGGAAGATCAATTAAGTCGATTGGTCTTCATGGCTCATAATCAGTTACAATTTGAAAAGAACTTTTACCAGTATATTTATTAATAGAACTATTGTAAGCAAACTCAGCAGTGGTTAATATAAGATCCCATCTAGAAGAATGGTCTGAGATTAAGCATCTAAACAGATCTCCTAAGCTTCTATTTACCACTTCTATTTGACCATCTGTTTGCAGATGATATGCTGTCAAAAAGTGAAGTTTTGTGCCTAGTTTCTTCCAAAGAGTCTTCCAAAAATAACTCATAAAGCGTACATCTCGATTTGACACAATTTTTTTAGGTAAACCATTTAACTATACAACTTCACAAAAAATAATGTTGCAACATGAGATGCATCAGAAATTTTATAGCATGGAATAAAGTGTACCATCTTAGAAAATCGATCAACGACTACAAAAATAGAGTCGTAGTGTCGTGTTGTGCGAGATAATCCAAATATAAAATCCATAATTATGTATTCCCAAGGTTTATGAGGAATATGAAGAGGAGTATAGAGTCCATAATTATTATGCTTTCCCTTTGCAAGTTGGCATACACAACATCAAGAAACCATACGAGCAACATCTCTCTTTAGACTAGGCCAATAAAATCGATCTTGAATCATTACAATAGTTTTGTCACGCCCAAAATGTCCTGCAATTCCTCCTGCATGTAGCTCGCCAATGAGAAAAATATGAAGAGATGAATCAGGAATGCAAAGACGAGTGCCATAAAAAAGATATCCATCTTGAAATTGGTAATTTGAATCAATAACTCGCCCCTTTTCAGATAATGAAGAATAAATTTGATCAAAATCTTTGCATGTATAGCAATCAGAAATCATTTTATCAAATCCAATTACTTTTACTTTCATTGTATGTAAAAGGAGAAACATGTGACTCAAAGCATATGCGACTTTATTCTCAATACTAGCCTTATGCCTTAAAACAAAAGTGTATTCCTATAAATATTGAACCCATTTAGCATGACGAACACTTAACTTTTTTTGAGAGTTTGTATTTAAGGGCTTCATGATCAGAGTAGAGAACAAATTCACGAGATAAAAGATAATGTCGCCAGTGCCGTAAAGTTTGAACAACTGCATAAAACTCACGATCATATGTGGAATATATTTGGTGGGCATCATTTAACTTCTCACTAAAAAAGGCTATCAGATGGCCATCTCGCTTTTGCACTCCACCTATTCCTACCCCAGAAGCATCACACATGAAATTTCAAAAACTTTATCAAAGTCTGGCAACTTCAATATTGGTGGACTAGTTAGGTGCTCTTTTATTTCAGTAAAAATCTTAGTGGCTACAGGATTCCATTTAAAATTACCTTTTCTTAGGCATTGTGTGATCGGTGCCATGATGGTACTGAATCCACGAATGAACCATCTATAAAATGTGGCCAACCCATAAAAACTCCTAACATCATGAATGGATCTTGGTGGAGGTCATCCTTTAATTACTTTTATCCTTTCAGGATCAGTTGAGACTCTATAGTTTAAAACAACAAATCCTAAAAATATGACAGATGAAGTCATGAAAGAGCATTTCTTCATATGAATATAAAATTTTTCTCGATAAAGTATTTCAAAGACTTTTCTTAAATGACTTAGCTATTTTTCTTGGGTCTTGCTAAATATTAAAATATCATCAAAATACACAACTAAAAAGACCCCAATATAAGGTTGAAGTATATGTGTCATGATGCACATAAATGTACTATGAGCATTAGTTAAACCAAAAGGCATAACTAACCATTCATAAGAGCTATTTTATGTTTTAAAAGCAGTATTCTATTCATCACCATCACACATTCTAATTTGATGATATCCACTTCGAATATCAATCTTTGAAAATATTATAGATCCAGCCATCATATCAAGCATGTCATCCAACCTTGGAATAGGAAATCGATACTTGATGGTGATCTTATTAATTGACCTAATATCAATACACATGCGTCAAGTTCCATCTTTCTTAGGTGTAAGAAGTGCTAGAACAGCACAAGGGGACAAGCTCTCACGAATGAATCCTTTGTGTAATAAATCATCAACTTGGCGCTTAAGTTCAGCATGCTCAATTGGATTCATTCAATAGTGTGGCAAGTTGGGCAAGGTAGACCCAGGTACTAAATCGATAGCATGTTGTATGTTTCTCAATGGGGGTAGTTCACTAGGAAGTTATTCAGGACACAAGTCTTGAAATTCAGTTAAGAGTTGAGTGACTTCATAGTATTGGGTTGAATTTTCATTCCCTTTTAAAGACTCCATAACAACAAGAGCATAGACAATATTATTTTCACTAGAATGCTCAAACTCTTGCCTACTAATAATAGTTAAAGGTTGCTGCTCTATTGATGCAGAAGAGTCTTTTGGATTCTCAATCAAAAGTTCATTTGGCTTTGTCGGGTTTAAGATAATTTTCTTTCCCCCAAACATAAAGACATAAGTATTAGCCCGCTCAAAGTGAGTAACGTCTAAGTCATATAGCCAAGGTCTCCCTAAAAGTACATGTGCAATGTCCATAGGGAGAACATCACATCAAATGCGATCAAAATAGGTTGCAAAGTTGAGGGGAACAAGGCATCTTTGAGTAATAGAGATACTAGTTTTATCTACCCATGCAATCTTATATGACTGTGGATGAGGCTCCGAGCTTAGTTTCATTCTTACTAATGCACTAGTTGAGACAATATTCATGCAACTACCACTATCAATTATAAGTTTACAAGACTTATCTCCACTTTTAAAGTAAGTGTGAAAGATATTTGTTCGTTTTCAATCTGTATTAGTGTGTGGGGTAGTTAAGACACATGAACTACTATTAAATGTGGATTAATTAAAGCTTCATTAGCGTCACTAGCATCTTCACATGGATTACACTCAACATCATTACCTTGATGATCGTCTTGTAATTCTGGATCAATGGAATCTACATGAAGATTCCTATGTGGACAATTATTTGCATTATGTCCCATCTTTCCATAAGTAAAGCATGTGATGTTTGATTTAGCATTTGAACTTCCATATATGGGTTTTACTGTTTGATCATTTGGTACTTTAGGAATATATGGTGATGGTTGATTTGGCTTAAGAGGTGCACCTTGCACATTATTAAATTTGTGTTGAGAAATTGGCCTTAAGTATTGTTCTATTTGGAGGGCTCTTTGAAATGCTTCTTCAAGTGTATACACCTCTCGAGTCAACATCTCTCGATGAATATCAGGTCTTAACCCAGCTCGAAACTTAGGTATAGTAGCTCTAGAATCTTCAATAATATCACATCGAATTAATAACTCATCAAGGCGAGTCATATAATCTGCAATACTAATAGATCATTGCCTAAGTGTTATGAGTTCATCTAAAAGCTGGTTTTGAAATATTGAAGGAAGATATTTTTGCTTGAGCATCTCTTTTATTTCTTCCCAAGATCTTGCAAATAATTGGCATAATCATTGTTATTGTCGTTCTAGATTTACCAGTAAGTTTTAGCATGACCAACAAGTTTCATACTAGCAAATCTAACCTGATGATTTTTAGACATTGCCATCCAATCAAAATACTGATCCATTTCTACGAGCCAATCATAAAAAATTTTAGGATCAAGATGTCCATCAAAGGTTGGAAGGTCTACTCTAGCCTTCCTAGTAATGTATATATCTTATTCATATTCAATGCGCCTTGTGGTGGCGTAAAGTTGATCATAACCTCGATAAGGTTCTTCAAAGCGTGGATGATTTTGGTTTTGTTTAAAACTTCAAAGTTGACCTAAAGGTGCATTAGCTCTACGAAGAATTTGAAATGAAATATCTTCTGCTTCAGGATATTCAAATAAATCATTATGTGGAAACATCCTATTTCTTTGGATTTTAAACGTAAGTGGAGAAGAATTTGTGTGCGGGTCATAAGGTGTATTTCGCTCACTATTTTTCGGTGGGGCATCTGATGTCGGGTTAGGTTTTTGAATTGTGTTGTTGTTATTTTTGTTTTCTAGGGTCTCCAATCTTCCTCTAAACTCCCTACAAGTTTATTGATCGAGAAAACTTAAATCATTGAGTTGCTCTTGAAGATTAAGAATAACATTCTCACATCTTTGACCAAGCATTTGATTTTGATATGGGTGACAACTGCGAGTAATCATAGCTATCCAATTAAATGATGAAACTCTTTGAAAGCCTAAAAGGTTGAAAATAACCAACTACGAAATTAAAAATCTCTTGTCGATTACCCAAAAACTAAATTTATAATAAAATATAGACAAGTTTTTTTTGAATGATTCTAATGAGGCGGTGTGAATAAATTATTTTTAGAAGAGTTCAGATTTGAGTTAATATAAATTATTTGAATTTATTTCTACTACTATAAAAAAAATATTTGAGAAATTCGCTCGTGCTTTGCATATTCTATATTATGAAGAGATGAATTTGCAAATATCTCATCTGAATATTGGAGAAAAATGATCCGTCAACCGCCAAATAACATATGGCTAACAAAGGCCAAAAAGAAAACTTATATCGATTCATAAATAATATTTTAATCATGTTTTAAGTGTATTTTATTAAGCTTTAAATGAGTATATTATTATGCATTAAAATCAACGTATCAATGAGTTTTATACAAGCATTTTATAAAGCTTCAAACTGCAATAAAAATGAACTAAACAGTAAAATATAGTCAGCATTCTTCATTTAAAACTAAATATTTTTAAATATGCTCACTTGAATCATTTCACTAACTAAACCAACACAAAGAAGCCCTTTTCAAGCCAACAAACCACTAACATGTTGAATAATCAGCCCTGCCCTATAAAGAAGACCATTACGATTGTGCAACTTTAGCATTTATTAGAGCACAACATTAATATATATATATATATATATAACTGTTGCATTTTATACATTTAGAAAAAAAAATATTACAATAGATAAAGGATTTGAGACTTCAAAATCAAATCTAATTAAGAAAAAAACCAAAAAAGCAAAAATGAGAACGATCAACAAACTCCACGGGATCCAAAATCCAGTCTAAAACTAAATAAAACTGCCCAAGAAATTAGTTGCCGTTCCATGTTGCTTTTTCTAGATCATGGCCTTGCATTTTTTTTTCAAATATAGATGAATTTGCCTTTATTGATAAAAAATATAATAATCAATCATATAATACAACTTATTCCTATTTCTAGTACATCACAGCATTGGCTATTGGTTATGGTTCATAAGTATCCTGTAAATTCTACCTCATCGAATTTGAGATTTGGAAGTATAAAATGCAAAATAATAAAAATAAAAGAATCTCGACCCATATATATGAATCTGAAGTTCCTACAATAACCTCATTGGTGCTCCCATCAGTGCCCCAACATCATTAAAATATTTAATCTTAATGTTTAATTCATAATAATTAAGATTTACAAATAAAAATCATAATTATAAACCAATTAAAATGAAATAATTACATTGAGAAAAATGTTGAAGCATATTGGATATTCAAGTATTTTCCATAGGAATATACATACAGCTGGCCAGCTGGGATTGGATTATGTCAGAACAACTGCCATATATTTACTCTTCAGCACCATTCAATATCTTTCGTTCCTTTTCTCATATTTTATTGCTTCGTAAGACTTGAGAACTTCTTTGAACTTTTCCTCTGCAGCCTCTGCAATTGAGATGATTCACACAATGTGATCAGTAAGGGATGGCTGCAATGTACGGAATTCTTTCTTTTACACATTTGATATCTTTCAATTTGTTTATTTTAATCATTTTTCAAAGACTAAAATAAATAAATTGCAAAATTCAAAGGATCATTTTGACAAATATCTCACAAAAATTTGCATTGTTACACTGAAATTGCCATCACACTTGCCGTCGGTTTTATTACATGCTACTAATTAGTAATGTAATGTACTTTTAATAATATTAAGATTAAATGTAATCAAATACATACTAAGTTATTTTTAGCTTTAATTTTATTACTAAAATACTTCTATTTTGTGTTATCTAAATAACACCCAAAATTACGCAATAGATAATAACACAATAAATTCATTAACATTATTACATGCAAAAGCAATATATATCCAAGTAAGCAGTTACCGTTATCTAAATAACACTGCTATTTAATTGAGAAAATTATCAAAATGATCTTTTGACTCTTATTTTGTATTCATTTTAGCCCATGACTCAACTAAGGATTAAGATGAATAATTTGCAAGAGTAGAGAGACCATTTTGATAATTATCTCTGTTTAAATTAAATTTTATAAGTTATTTTAATAACACTTCACATGATATGCAACTAAACAATCTTTGAACACCTTCTAGTAATTTAAAATAGGAAAGAACAGGTTTAGGTGTCTAGCTTTATAAGTAGCAAGGTTTAGATGTTAGATATATATACATGGATATTGTGTGTCATTCGTGCAATTAGCCCAAAATTAAAAATAAGTGAAATTTGAAACTCCAAACCCTCAAGTCAATGCTTTTGAGCATTGTTATACTTGTTGAGAGAAAGTACTATTGGTTTGATGAGCTGGCAAATTCTAGAAGTAAAGTTGGAATTGGTGTGGCACACTTAAAACGGCTCCATGCTCTTTCTCTATCTATTCTCTATACTTTTTCATACTTTTGAGAGGATTTGGAGATATTTATTGAAAGTAGAGCATTTTTCTTGTTTAGACTATAAAAGAAAACAAAAGGCGTTTTTTACCTTTATTATCTTGGTTTTGATCCGGATGGAATTCCATAGCTTTTGCTCTAAAAGCAGCCTATCACGAACAACAGCATAAACAGAGCAGGTTCTATTAGATGAATTTTGATATATCTATCTATCTATATATGTATATATATGGGCGTGCAGAAAAATGCTATTCCCAACAAAATATTAAATAAGCATCCAAGGAAAAAAAACAGGAACCAAAGGCGAGGAATAAAAATATTCATAAAAAATTTATTAATATATCATGTGGCTATAAACTCAAGTTCAAGAAGCTCAATTGCAGAGTTTTAACACAACACAGATTTCTCTTTTTGTTTAGCTAAGAAATATCCTTAAGCTAAAAATACTTTAGTTTCTGAAACCCGAGATATCAAATTTATTTGCTAGATATCCTCTAAGGCTTTATAACATGTTAGTTATTTTAGGAATTATCAATTATAAATATGTATTCACATAAACTATTTGAAAAGACGGTATTCCAACACATAGATATAGCCATCTGTACACCACCATAATGGTTAATAAAGAGAGCCTGTTCAGATAAGGTTTGGAGACACGTTTGAAACTCATGCAGCATTCCAGAAAATTATTGCAATTCATAGACAATCTAACTGAGCTTAAATTTATTACTGTTTTTTTCATTTAAAGTACGAAGAAAGTGTTGACACTATGAGTCTAGCATATCCGGTCAATTTAATGTTTCTCTTTTGATAATACCAAAATATTATAGAATAACTTTTGCCTTTTAACATGATTTTGTTGAGTTAATAGTGCACTGCTTCGGCAAACCAAGAGATAGTAATGGCACTGCAATTAGAGCTTGCAGTAAGAAGAGATGAAGCCAACATTCAGTAGCTCATTAGAAAAACAATTTAGTTTGAATTTTGTATTTTATGTTCTTCATAATATTTAAATATAAGATTTTGTATGTAAGAAACTGCCATAGCTTTAGATTAGGATGGAGAAAAAAGGAGCCTTAAGTAAATATTTAATATAGTCAAGCATACAGATGCATAACTTGGTGTGCCTAGGCTCACTGCACCTATATGCACCAAAATATGCATCCTAACACAAGCATACACAAGATACACGCCCTGGGTATGAGCTAATTTGGAAATCAATAAGACATGAATTGTGGTCTGTGCCTAACATGCACACAAGCACTTCCTAGAATTTTCAAAATATGATCTTTGCTATATTTTGAACCATTTGATTTTCTCTATAAATATATTTTAAGCCCTGGACAATGTCCCAAGGCACCTCTATTTGAATAAAAATTTTCTTACCTTCTCAAGGGACAATTAAAGAGGTTCAAATAGATAATGACTCAAATAAAATCAAATAAATCAAGAATCAAATAAATCATTAAAGAAAGAATTAATAGAATCTAAACCTTTAGTTGAGTTCTAAAAAGTAAGAACTACTCAAAACTCAGCTTAAAAATTTAAAGTTTATTAGTAATAGAGCCAAATGAAATTATTTATTCAAAAAATTTGAGAACAAAAAAAGAGCTTACAGAACTTTCTTTTATATGCAAGTATTTAGAAAATAAATTGAATGAATTTGAACCTAGACTTAGTAGTGCTCAACCAACACAAATAAAAAAAGAAATAATATTCTATAAAAATTATTTTAAAATAAACAATGCTTCACATGTGAACTATTTGATCATGTATCATCAATATGTACATAAAGTAACAATAGGAATACGATCTGGTTACTTAAGAATAAAGAATTAAATGAACCCAAGTTCAAGCGAGTCCAAACTACTGGCATTTGATTTTTTTTGTGCAAGTGCGTCCTCGCAATAGAAGTGGTGAGGATATTCCTATTAAGTGAGATAGCACAAGCATCATTAATCTTTTATTAAGAACCCCATATAGCACTCACCGCACAAACCAGATCGAGATTATGAACCGAGCATCAGCTAGCAAATATCTTCAGAAAGTTATTACCACATAAGATTTCTTTAGTTAAGACACGAAGTAGGATTCATTGATCCACCTTAGTTATCCCAGTATTTTTTATGATAAAAAGGAAGAAAATATCCCATCTTTTTTATAAGTCATAAGAGCTTCTAGTAGAAAAACTGTTTTATTAAAGGAGAGCCGCATTTCTACTGCAATTTTGTGATCTTTTTTATTTTATGCTTAGATTAAGATTTTACTTTTATGCACTTTACTATCTTAATTACAAAGGTTATTAGAATATTTTGTTATTATTAAAAAGGGAAAGGATATTGACTCTAAGAGTTCAGCATATCCGATCAAGTAGATGTTTCTCTTTTGAAGATTAAAAATATATTATAGAATAATTTTTGTCTACTAACATGATTTTGTCAATTAATGATTTTCAAAGATATTCCAGTGCTTTAGGAAATCAAGAGAGCCAAAAGATTTATGAGTCACAAAAGTGGGAGTAAAATTAGAGCCCGCAGTAAGAGATGAAGCCACTATTCAGCAGCCTATATTAGAAGGACAATTTATTTTGAATTTTGTATTTTATGATTTTCAATTAATTTAGATATAAGTCTTTGTATGTAAAAGGCTGCTAAGCTTTGAGATTATATTAGGAAACTAATAGGTGCCTTAGTAAATAATATTTAATCTGACCATGAATCCAAACTCAGCTTAATGCGCCCATACGCATATATACACAGAATATACTCATGCCCTGGGCATGACCCAATTTGGAAACCAACAAGTCACGGATCGTAGTCACATGCCCCCATATGCACCTGATACTCACCTAGGCGCATCCCAGGATATTTAAGAAAATGATCGTTGTCATATTTTGAGCCCTTGATTTTCTCTCTATATAAGGACCCCTGGCCAACATCCCAAAGCACAACTATTTGAATAGAAATTTTCTCACCTTTTCAAGACTAAGTAGCTCTGCCTAGGCAAAGAGTTGGAAGGAGGATCTGTCCTAGTTGCTCTGCATCCAAGTTTTGCAAATGAGGGAAGGCTTCTTCGCCCTCAAAGGAGATACTCGTTTTGGAGTGGATTTCCGGAGAAACTGATCTCCGAAGAGTTGGCGTAGGGGCAGGAGGTCCTGAACCACTATAAGATCTCTGTGTTTTCTTGTTCTATTTATTTTCTTTTATTTTTGTTGTTTGTTTTTTTGTACTTAGTGTATTTTGTATTTTAAAATCTCTACAATTTTACTTTAATCTTAAATAAGACTAAGATTTCTTTCAAAAAACAAATCTAATTCACCCCCTCTTAGCTTAATATAACCAACAAAAAGCTCATGCAAACTTCATGTAAATCCCCATAGGCAAATGCATCTTCAACATCATTATATTAAGTTATTGAAAAAGCCAAAACAGGTAAGAATCAGTTGATAAGAATTATCTTGATGATTTAAGCAAAACTTGCAAAAAGTTTGAGCTAACCCCATGTCAGCAATTCTATCCTAGAATGAATTAATACTCACATCAGCATCATATTAACAATAGATCCATTTATATTTCATTTAGATCCACTACTTCTAGAACTTCCACGTGCCATTTTGAGCCAGAAGAGCTTTATATCTTGACATGACCACTCGAGTGTTGCATACCAAGATAGTTAGAAGATGCAAGGACAAAATATCTTGTACTTTAACAAAATGTTAAAATAAAATTTCAAGTGCATGACCTTGTTTTACCTAAAAAGAGAGAAAGGAAAATTAACTAGCTCAGAAGACATAAATGTGATATTTAACTGTCAGGCCAAGGGCATTCACAATAGAGCTAGGCTTTTAGTCCTAGTAGAAGAAGAATTATGCTAGTCAACATTGCTCGAGTCTTTTTACATAAAGTACACAAATAGATTAAAACTGTCAAAATGGAGAAGAGATCCTGTTGACAACTTTTTTTCTAGGAGTGGCAAAATAGATTCGGTAGCATTAGTGTGATGTTAAAACAGATAATTGAGGTGGACACTGGAGATATTGATAGATTGGATGGATTAAGAATCTAATTTAAAAGCTAAAATTTTCACCATTAACCGTATGCGTGGTAGAATGGCGCTAAGTATTTTGTGATACCCCAAATTTGTTGCAGTTTGAAATCAGATGCCGTTGAAAGATGGAAGGGCCTGCCAAAAGAGATTGATGACCTGTTCAAAAATTTGAGAACTTGCAACATCTGGGAATTGGGACGTAATAAAAATAACATTAAAATGCTCATCAAATACACAAATTAATACCAATAAAAAATTATCTATATCCAACATGTGATTAAGAGATTTGGTTCGATGCATTTTCTAAGAGCTACAACACAATGGTTTTTGAAGTTGATTGAACGAAGTGACAAACGATTATTTTATCCAATGTAAACAGCATTTTTCTTACAACTGTTGTCAACAATAACTGAAGTACTAGAAGAAAGAATTCTAAGAGAATAAAATGTCAATCATTAAAGAAATGACTGCATGTGGCTCATACACGACATCATCTTGTAGAATTATTGTTAAGCAAATCATCCTTAATATACAACATAGCAAGCTTCTCGATAAAATCAGTTTGTCGGATATTTTAGTTAAGTATTTTTGGGATGATTTAGTTAACCTATTGACTATAACTCATACGTCATCAACACCATATATGCTTCGAGGTAAACCAATAATAAAGTTCATGGAAATGTCAGACCATTTCCATTCAGGTATTTTTAAGAATTTTATAAGTTCACCCAGTTTCTAATGCTCTGCTTTTACTAAACAAGACGAATGACACTTGTCCACAAAATCTATTATATCTCTCTTCATCCCTGGTCACCAAAATGTCATATTGAGATCTTGATGCATCTTACTATCTCCAGGATGAACAATATAACTAGTCCAGAGTTATGCATTTCAGCAAGAATCTTAATCTAAATCTCCTTAGGAGCCCATACTCCTCTTCTTGAAAAATCAAGTCATCACTTCTTAATTGCAACTCAGTTCAAAATGAAAACATAGACTACATGAGACAAACAAGAATTACAAAGACTCATGCAAGATGAACAAATACATCGATGGAGTAAAATTAGTTGCAAAGATAATGGGCATTTGTAAAGACGGCAATCTAACAACGCTGGACAAATTACTAGTGCCTTCAAATTGAAAACATGGGTGCTAGATGATAGAAATGGAAACTACTTATTGATAGAAATTTAACGATCATAAAATAAAGACATTTCAAGAATTTTTAGGGCTTTAGTATTTATCTGGCATTTGTTAATGAAATTGACGTTTGCATAAATGACATGAAGCTTTCAAGTGTTGCACAACGAACATGGACAGTTTATGTATTGACTATCTACCTTTTCTGTATTTTGAACTATTAAGCTAGTTATATATCACAGAATTTCTTTTAAAATGATATAAGCAACGTTAAAAATTCTTTAACCCATAAAGGCATTTTACAAAAAATGGAAAAAATTAAAGCTCCAAGGAACTTTAGGATAAAAAGTTGCTAATAAAAATTTTAGTATACCAGCAAAACTTAATCACAAACAAATGCTGCAAAACAATTAATGAAAAAATGAGTCAAGATGGGACTTGAACCCCACATATCAGAATGAATAAAATCAAAGAGGTTCGTTCACTATAAACTATGTTATTACATTCGGATTTGGACAAACTGGTAGATGAATGCCAACAAATATGATTTGGAAATGGACCACAATGAAAATGCAAATATGTTCTAATATCAATCCAAACGATGATTAGTTCGCTGGTAATGCCAACAAGAAAGAAGGGAGCTATGACTATGACCATGTCCATAATTTTGACTACCTTGTCCTCATGCCAGTCATCTCTAACAATCATATAGAATGACTGACAAAACTAAATAGATCATCCAGAAGTTCAATCACATTCATAAATGAGAAGACTAAGAAATGTTAGGAACACAAAACTCAGTTATCAAATACGCTTGTACAAACAAAAGTGAGAAATGTAAACAGAAAAAATTAGTCGCATGAAACTTTTTTGCCAGATAGTAAACAGCCTCATCCCACATTAATAAACTTATTATGTTTTTGATAAGTCATCAAGGGCAATATCAAACAGCTTCATTTCAGTGGTCTTTTAAATTGGTGTAGTATTATTGAATGAATAAAAAAGGAGAATGGATCAAGTAGCAAGAGTACACCAATGAAGTGCTGCTGATATAGAAGTAGGTGAAGAAGCCAAAGAAATCTCACATTCTTTTAGCAGTTTCTTGAAACATGACAGTAAAGGAAATATTATGTATAAGGCTTAAAGAGTCATGATGCGAACAAGTGCTAAGTATTATTCAAGCAGCTGACCTCACTTAACGGAACTAAGGCTTGGTGATATGGCTATATTAACAAGCGCTAATTTTATATGATACTGAGAATTTACATTAAAAATACTACAAATAGTAATATGTAAAACAAATAGATTTTTATATCATGCATGAAATTTTTATTAAATACCGCTATATTTTATATACTATTGTTAAGAAATTTAGAATACTCTTGCCTGAAATGGCTTGACCAGACCTGACAACCTAGGGTCGACCTGAGCTATAGTATAAGTCCAATTTGCGAGTTGAGCCAAACTTGCTATGCTTATGTAGCCTTTGGCGAGATTTTACCCAGCCTGAGATTTTAGTGCTTTTCTTTGTATATGTTTGTCAACTTCCTTTCTATTTGCACCTCAATTTGGCCATGGAACACTAATGGAAGGACTTGACAAGTTGTCAATTGTCTATATTTATTTTATAAACACTGCAGTTAGTAGTGTGCAGTGTGTTTAACTTTCTTTTGTTATTGTGGAAGAAGCATTCTGTTTAAATTATTGTATTGAGCTCTTTTGCAGTTGTGCCTACTACTGAATTTAGTGATTAGCACTGTATCTTTTAATAAAAGTGTAGATGTGATATTTGATTGTCTACTATCATTTGATCTTTCATGTCCAAGTTTTCTTATCCTCAATCAAATAATGATGCAACATCAAAGATGGCTAAAATTGTTTCTAGGCTGCCGGTGCTATAATTTCTGTAATGGCCTGAATTCTCTCATCTTGTAACGGATGGGCTTGCTGTGGTAAAAAGACTATTTGGGTACACCAAATATTTAACTATATTGGTGTTAAGCCTTATGCACTAAGTAGGCATAAGCTTCTAAGAATTATGCAGAATTAAAAATTTTAACTCTATTGTCATAATTGTTACTTATTGTTAGTTCAGTGAATATGCTTTTATGAATTGCTTTTTATCAAATTTGTGCTTATTCAATGTTTCCATTTATCCAGGTCAACCCAGCCAGACTAAACTGCAGAATGGTCAGGTATGAACGAGCAAATGTAGCCCGATATGTGGATTAAGCCCAATTACTTAACTGTGCAGCCCAAATGTCTCAGCCTGGACCTGACTAGGCCCAGCCCATAGCCAGACCTAAATCCATATATCTCCTGTTCTTACTCTTCATTCTCTTAAGGTATTTTTCTTTGAGGTCATTACAATTTTCTCTTCCCAATGTCAATGCCATTCTTTTTTTTCTCCGCTCCACCTGCTTTAAATTCTTAAATTTAACTCCAAGAAGGATTTACCACACCGGGATTTTGCGAGATTACATGGCATGAGCGAATGACAGGATTTACCAAGTCGCTAATTATAATATCTAGGTCCTGATTGGCATGATTTAGAGATTTAGGGCTTAAATCCTACCTAAATTCCTAATTCATGAAAGCCTAAATTCCTAATTCAGTAGATGCCTAACACCTCTGAATTCATGGTGCCATAGCAAAAACAAAAACATATCTTGCTGGGCATTGAGAAGAAAGGGTATTTGTTGAATGAAAATAATTGTTGATTATTAAAAGAAAAATATTGTTGCAATAAGTAGGCCAAGCAGGAGTAAGTGAAGAAGAATAAATGGAGTAAGCAGAATGCATGCATTGTATGAGGAAATTGGGATGGTGTCAGGTAAGTGTCTTGGATTTCAAGAAGGCTGGTGGCCAACAGAAGCAAGAAAGCTTGGCGGGCAGCTAAGGACAACAATTTATCATGCGTGCAGATGTGCAAGGGAAGCAGCCATACAAACAGCCTGGGGAGAAGTGTGGATATAAGAGAAATATGCCAAGAAAAAAACAAAACCTCTCACTTATTTCAGATTTTGATAAAATTACAATATGTTCAGTTTAGTGCAACTATTTGCAATATTCACTAAAGTTCTACTATTCATTTTGAAAGCCTAGTTTACTTTCTAACTCCTCGTTCTTGGAATTAAACAAGTCTCAAAATGGAAAATTAACTAAATTGTAAATATTGAATCGTTGGATAAATAATTTGGACAGATCAATTTATCTAGAATTAAACCAGTCAACTTAAATTATCAAGGAACTAAATTAATAAATAACTCAGTGTTCGTTTTATATTTTCAAAAACCTAGTGTTAAAGGAAATGAGATGCACACGTTTTGGGATAATAAGGATAAAATTGTGGACTCTATAATGTACTCAAAGCAGTCTTTGTGCTTCAATTTTACTTGTTAATGCTATTTTTGTGCTAGTTTCAGTTGCTTTGGAGTTTAATTGTTTACGAATTTGAAAAAAAAAAATTTAAAAGAAAAGAAGGATCATTTTAATAGATGGAATGGAGTAGGGGAAAAAACAGGTGAGGTTGGATAAAACTGGAATTTCTAGAGAGTATAAGTGCAAGAATATTTTTTTAGTAAACCGGGAGGGGGTACTTCAATCTCCTTGAGAAGGTAGTGTGGTGACCCATGTTAGGTTAGTAACAACCAATCTAATATAGGTGTATTTTTCTGCAGGATCATATTGGCGGTTAAGCAAACTACATTTAAACAACATACAAAGTCATAATGGATAAGAAATATCATTCATTCAATTTAACATCACACTGTCCAGAATATTATATATTTGACAGCATACAAAAATAAATATTTATCTCTTGAAAAGAAGTAAAAGCTAATGTTTTAATCTACTATTCAGCACCACAATTCCTTATAACATCCTTAAGCCTCTTCCAGTTGTACCTAGTCTGACATTATAAAAATAATGTCTTAGCACACATTCTAAGTAATAGGATATTAAATATTATACTTTAAACGAAAGCAAAAAGCAAAAAGGATATGGTAATAACTGTAGAAAAACATAGTTTAATGCAAATAATAATCATAATTCCTGCAAATAAACATTACTTTGTTATAGTTATGTCACACGCCAAATTTTCAAAGATAATCATAAAAATTCATGTTTGTGCTTATGTCTTGATATCATAAAGCGACGTTAATGGTTCTGATGGGCAAAGCCAAAACCTTGAGACTGGGTTCAATAAAAGCATGTTCATCACCTGGGCCCCCTCAAAGACTTCAAATGGCACCCTTATGGCTCCCAATGGACTAGCCCCGTCCCTAACCATTCAACCACCGTTTCGGAACCCTTTGCAATATTCACAAGAATCATAAACATCATTTTATTTCTTTTGCATAATTAGTAGTAAAAATAACTCATTTAATAACAACACGAAACAAGCTCAAAGCGATGCTTAAGCAACAATAAAAGTAAATAAGATTATATAAAGTAATATTCAATTTACCTTTGTACTTAACTTAAGAAAATAAATCACTCACAAACTTGATGTGTCTGCAAAAATTATATTTATAATCTCTATTAGACTAATGAATAATCAATCTCACAGCCGAATACATACACAACTATGTCTATAATTTAATCTTATAAGTTTTTCCTTGTAGTTCATTTGATACATTAGTGAATAGGATAAAGACTAACAAATCAAACTATGACTATAATGATTTCATAGTTCCTCATTCGGTATGCATCAAAATCCTAAGTAACTTAGCATGTGCCTAATTCATGATGTAAATATTCCAATTTGTCATGAGATGAATAATTCAGCGGAACTGATGTTGAATGTTTAAAAGAAAATTATTACATTTACTATTGCCAAATGATTATATTAGATATGTCCATTTCACCTCTCTTATATCCCATCCTTAATTGGAATTCAAGAATAGAAACATATAAGGTTTAAGTTATTAATCAAGATGGTAGCTGGCTGATAATAGTATCAATATTTTGCTTTCACTATAGTTTTACTATAACCTTAACACAGTTTCATTGTCCTCTATTTTCATATGATCAACTATTATATGAAATTGGCACATTATCTAAATTGAGATTGCATCAACCTAGTACATCAAGGTTCTAAAAAGAGATTTGATCGGTAAATTTCTACCACATGTTTTGATTTCAAAATTTAAAATGAATAACACCTCTTTGCCTAAAACAAAAATTGCAATGAGTATTATTAAATAAAGAAGATCTCAATTATGTTGGACTGCTCCCTAGCTTATTCTATGACGTATACCATCAAAAAAAATCAGCAACCATGGACACAAATTCATTCATGACAGTATTTTGACCAAATTGTTAACTAGGTAATTTAACATTAATAAGCCATGATCATTTGGAAATAGAGATTTCAATATTTCTAAGTTCCTCACATAAATCTTTATTATTAACTACTATTAATATGATATTCATTTGCTAATTTGATTTGAGCTTTAACATGAAGTACTGCTAACACACATTTAAGTTTCTATCTTACATAAAAAATCAAAGCAACAGGGAGGTCGTACCTTAGTTATCAGATAATTCTTGAGATCGAGCACAGAAAAATCGAGCAGAAGAGAAGGAAGTCGTGTGGGAAGAGCAATCGTCGACTTCTAGATCATTCGTCTGCATCTTTATCGCAGACTTCAAGTTGTTCCCGTCGACTTAGGCGAGTGTCGTGGGTTGGACAAGAAAGATCGGGAGGAGCGCCAAGGCGTCGAGGCTCTCCCGAGTTGTCGCGGCTTGAAGAAAGAAGGGCGAGGAGTCGAGGGAAGCTTGTTGTGAGGGGTTGTTGGTTCAACGGAAATTTAATAGGACGTGTGTACATAACGCACATCCGTTTCTTGCGCTATTAAGGTGCGTAAGTTACGGATCGTATAGTGCGGCTCGTTGATTCCTCCTTTCGAAACCGTCGGCAGTCCTACGTCGATTATAGAGCTCGAAGGTTGCTGATCGATTGCATTTCGCCATCCTTTCCTGATAGAGTCATCAACTTTAATTGCCGAAGGTTTCTGGAATAAGCATTTTCTGTTTTGATTTCGAGAGGTAAGAAATTTTAAAATACTTTACTATTTTGCATTTAAATTCGAGATTAATGGCAAAACTAAAATTCCATTTTAGCATTATTTGGTTTTGAGAAACTTCCCCAATTAAATCAATACGTAATAGAAATTTGACGAAAAACTGATTTTAGCGGGAATTTTAACAGAAAACGAAAATTTGTGGTGAACAATAAAAATTAGATATAACGGGGATTTTAACCTACCGTCATTATAGGTAGACACAAATAATGAACTAATCTTTCACAAATGGCTAATTTTTAGCATCTTTCCAATATCGCATTAATAATTCACCAACCCACACAAGCAAGGTAAAACAAGAAATGGGGTTTGGGTCAATGTGACATATTTATATATTATACTCCCATATTATTGTAAAATAATCTTATATTTATCTAACTAATTTTAGCATTTTATAATACTATTTTAGTTTAATTAATATAATAATTTGTTGTTAAATTATGTAATCGTATTTTTCTTTGCGAATTTTAAAATAGAAAACTTTTAATACACACAGGTATTAATATCCATTTAATACCAGCATTATCTTTTACAAGTAAAGGTCACAAAATTGTCAAAGAATCCACACAAAAATTGATCATGCGTCGTGTTTTCCCCTCACAAAAAAACGTTAAATCAAAATAAAGTTAGGTTTACTCCATTGAAGCCAGCAGTTTCCACATTCAAACCACTAAAATAATCTATCTGAAATATAAATCTAAGGATCTTTATATCACCCCTTCTTAGATACCTCACTAATAGGAGCCTTGTGCACCAAAAGTACGTATTCCTTCAAAGAGAGCACCATTTCACCTGCATGCAACATGAAATACACCACTATAAGGTATCATGGCTCAGTGGTCCTTTTCCTTCCAAGTGATTGAGTACGCCACCTCAACACCACCATCACCACTACAAGCATACACACCCCAATATAAATACTGCAACCCCTGACCAACCCAGTGAAAAAACACCACCCAAACTACTATCAACCTCTAACCAAAATAAAAATAAGTGCCACATACTCAAGCATATTAGCAAACCAGCAATGTAAATGCTTTAGCACATAAAAATGTTATATCCATTCAATACATGCAGCCTAAATATTTGAGAATACCTAGGTGTACTAGACACATCTACTGTAGGCAATTACTAAAATTGATAATAATTAAAAAAACAAAGTAAACTCGTCTCCATTCTACATGGAATATCTAGGTAAATGCTAAAATTATTGATGAACGTAGCTGAAATACAAGGCCCATACCCTTTTTTGCATCATTACTTTTCAAATAAGAAGCAGTGAGTCAATCCATTCCATTCTGCTTGCATTTACGCCATGTTTGAAATATTTAGCATTTGCAGTGAGTAGATAATAGTAGGAGTTTCCATTATTCTACCTAGAAAACCTCTATTATCTTAAGTGATGAAGACAATAAACCACTACTATGTTTTTCATTCACATTCTACTAATTATGCATAATATGTATGTGTTCCACCATGAGGGTTAGTTTAGATGGTTGCAACACGTGCCTGAACACAATATGTAAGTTGTAAATGCACTCATAATTATATGCCTATACATTTATAATTGTGTGCGAGCTTTTTGTGAGTGAATTGCCAGCTAAACATTTACATGGCTAAACATGCTGATTCACAGATGCGCAGAATTAACATAAAACAAATAAATAATATATGTTTAAAGCTTAACATAAATACAATTTTAATACGATTACAATATTATTTAAAAAGCATGAATAGTAAAAACATACTACCTGCAGAAAATGCAGGACGGAATTAAAGCCAAACCAGGCATTAAAAAAAAAGTACCTTCACTTCAAGGTCTGAATATGGTTTTGCCCTTGACCTGTTAGAAAAACAATCCAAGTATCAGCAAACGCAAACCTCCTACTTTTAACTTCAATATAAAATATGGCATTAGTTGCCACACAACCCAGATTTCAATAAAAATAAGGTATTTGACATTTTATAGGCAAAGAGCCAGAGGGCATGACAAAACAAGCATAAATATTAGTGTTTAATAACCAATTAATCAAATTTTCACGTCCTATGCATAAGTTGTTGGGACGCACCTAACAGCTGTATGTGTTTCCATCATGATTTCCGGCATCTCACAGAAAAGCATATCTTAAGTTTTAAAGTAAAATACCATGTTAAATTATACACAATAATTTCTTTGAGAAAATAGATTCTTAACACCGTCATTGCCAAGTTTCAAATTCTAAATGAGAAAAATGGAGAGATTTGTTAGGTAGTACAAAACTTGTTGAGTTACATTACATGAATCTTTTAAATAATTATGCTAGAACTAGTGTATCCCCAAGGAATACTACGCTACATTGATTGAATCCAATGAACTGTGCCAAGGCTACTATATCTTTTAACAATCCTATATTATTAAACACCATTAATTAAGAGAAATAATGTTTTTGAAATCTTTCCACAAATGACTTGAAGGTTTACTAAATCAATTATACAAATAAACAAAGTGTATTTTTTAAAGTTATTGTGAAAATATGGCAATTTTCTTATTATATAATATTTTAATAAATTTATTAAAATTCTTATCTTCAAAATTTAATATAACATAAAATTCATACCCAAACATAGAAATTTTTGCAAATTTAAATTCACATTATTTTAATCTACCATCTATTAAAATTTCATAAATTTTAACTTAAAATGATAAAAAAATATGCAATACATTATGTATTAAATTGATTTAATTTATCTATGATTTTTATTTATTATATTTAATTAAAAATAAGACATTTTATAAATTGCGGGAGAAATCCCAATCGTCGAATACGTAGACCTCGATTAACGGCTTATGACAACTTGAAACTGCGGAGTCTATATCGATTGTCGGATTTAAATATGATGTGATCGAACGGTGGAGAAAACTCAATCGTTTACCGTTACACCTGATGACCCCAATCCGTAGCGTCCCAACACTATAGGGTCGTCGTCCCCAACCAAAGGACCCTGAAACCCTAATTTCAGAATTTGGGAGTTTAGTCATTTCTTGACGAAATTGTCCCAATTTGAATCGATTCATCCATTCCCATTGATCATTTTTAAGATCTAATTCAAACCTTAATTCCCTCTGAATTGGTGTAATTAGTGAGATAGCTAAACGAGTTAAAACTAAAAATTCTAGCTAGTCTATCGATCATTTAACCAACTTTTGATCCCTACACGCTCACAAGGAGTCTAGAATTCATCTTGAACCAAGCTTAAGCCGTCATTTGATACTTTCCTTCACAAAGGGTGAAACCACTTTTCGGCCCAAGATCGACTTGGTTGCCTATCACCCAGCCGTTCCTCTAAGGCAGGCCTTGTACCAAACAATTCCTTGGAGCCTTTAGAAGGGCCATGTGTCATTAGTGAGAATAATTTGCACGAATTAATCCATATCCTCTATCATCAATAGCCGATCACAGCCCTAATGCTCTAACTGATCTAGAACAATCCAAGGTGGCCTACGTGGCCTATTTAATCCCCCTCAATTCCAATATTGTTCTGGATGCTCTCCCACTGTCTCTAGAGTCCCTAATCCCTGAGAACTACATCTCCTTCCCTCTATGCCATTCTTTGCTCCATCCATTTCTAAAGCTTCTTGAGCCCTTCTCAGCCCACTGATTAGATCCTTAACATCCTCTGCAACATCATCATCACTTTCCAAGGCTTCCAGCAAGGTTTTTATAAGCATTACAGTGAGAAATCCTAATTGTTGTCCCCTTAGTTGGCTGAACAGTGGAGTTGCTGAGCCAGTTGAACCTGATCTTAGAGAAATTGCAAAAGCTAAGAAGGTCAAAACTAACCTTGAGAGTCCACTGAAGCCTCCGAACTAAAATCAGAGAAAGATCCCTTAAAGTAAAGGACTTCTTTGTTATGATCTTTCATGGTTCATTCCATCCTAGGACCAACCCTTTTTCTAGCTTGATTCATTTTTTACCACCCTGATTATAATCAATCTATGCTTGGATAAATTTTAATGAACTCTTAAATCAATACCTTTGAACCCAAACTAGTTCAATTGCATTTAGTTTTAAAAAGAGAAGCTCTATCCCCAAGAAAGCATCTTAAGTATGACTACATCCTACGCCTAGCCACCTGGGATCTTAAAATTTGTGAGTAATGTTTGTTTTTCTTAAGGAATAAACATACTTACTATGCTTACTCAAGTTAAATCAAAACTAAACTAAGCTCATTCACAATACTTGGAGCCTTGATAAGCTAAACCTTGTGTAGCTTTGAGAATGAATACTTGAGTGAAACACCTTAGTCTAGATCTAATCCATAGCTAACATTGTGATAACTTTGTTCCTTGTTTCTTTTATCCAATGTAATGGCTAAATTATATTAAATTAAAACTTGGCCAAGTTTTATTTCACTGCCTTGAATCTTCGCTAAACTCATGTTACATAGGTCATGATTGGCATGAAGAGAATCACTCTACTTTTCTTACTTATGCACCTTAAGACAATATGCTTGCTAGCTGTAGTACATACATTATTATGAAATTTCCTCGCTAGATTAAAACCTAATTAGGATGTGTAACAATAGTTTGAACATAAAGTAACTTATTATCCATTTAAGCTTTAATATATATGCTTACATAATAAAATGAATTCATAGCTTAGACCCATCGCACACCACCCTCAATGCATTCATGAACTTCACATAAGATTGTCTAAACTAAGATTTAGAGTACTCTAAAAAAACATATAGTAAAAGTAAAGTATTAATGCAAACTAATATAATCATAAATACAAATGATGCCAGATAAATGAAACATTATGATACCAATTTATAAAAACAAAGATGACAAGTATATGATTGCAAATTATATGAAATTAAAAATGACCCTTTTGAAATTTTGAGAGAAAGAAAATAAGCATATAAGATGCAATAATTTCACAATTTTAATTTTCTCCAAGCAACTTAATTAAAAAGAGGCTATACCCTTGCTGAGAGAATGCTGAAAAAAGTAAAAATATAAAAAAATCTCCATTTAATATTTATTGACTTAAGAAAGATATATGATAAAATTATCTAAAGATGTTATTTGGATAGTATTGAAAAGAAAATGAGTTCACATTTCTTAAACTGATGTTTTAAAAATGTTTACAAAAAAGTTGGTATGTGTATTCACACGCAAAGTGGTTTGCCAAATAATTTTCTATTTAAATCAAACTACATTAATGATCAACACTAAAATTATAACCCTTTGTGAACTATGAACATTGTTACAAAAAAGCACAGTCAAGAAGAGACATCTAAGTGCAAAGATGATATTCTTGATAAACTTACAGATAGGGTAAAAGTAAAAGTCAAGTTATGGAGAACAGCTTTAGAATTTAAAAAATACTATCTAAATGGCTTGGGCATGTTAAGCATAATCTTGAATGCTCAAGTAAAAAAATGGGTTAATGAATTTAATCCTTGTAAAATGAACACAACAACAAGAACCAAGCCTTAGTCCTACTATGTGAGATAAGCTACATGAATACTTTATTCCAATGTGCACAATCAAACAATAGCCCTTCCCTAAATTTCAAATAGTGATGATCCTTTCAAATGTTTTCTTCCATCTTTTCTAGCCTTTCTTTTCTACTCTTAACAATAGCAAAATTCATACACTCAGCTTTTCCAACAATGGCATCAAATTGTGTACACTTAATATGATCAAATTATCTAGATGACATTCTCTAATCTTATCCACTATTGGGGCTACTCCAAAAATTCTATGAATGAACTCAATTGATTTTATGAAATTATTACAACAATGCTATGAATGAACTCAATGGCTATCATGAATCAAGGGAACAAAGGCTATAAAGAGTAGGTCATTTCAACTTGTACTAGTCATAAATAAAAATGGTTAATATATTAAGTTCACTAAGGAGCCGACGACTCGCTCCCAATGGAAAGGCATCCCGTGAAACTGCGGCAGCTCCTGCGGAAGGACGCGCCACTTGAAGATGCCCGTAGAGGGAGTATAGAACCCCCTCAACACCTGGGCAGAAATATCACAGCTCTTGTGCAAACCCCCAACCCCACGTCTTATCCTCAGCTCTCGGCAACGCGCAAGAGTCCCATTCCAAAACATTCCCTGCTCTCTTGGGACAAAGCAGTTATGGGAAGAAGTCCTCAATGCCTTTCGATCTCTCTTTTAACTTCTCCAACCTCCCGACATTTCCGTCAAAACTTTCTCCTCCCCAATGGGATCGTCAACCGCCGGCAACTTAAGGCAAGAGTAAGGAAATCCCTAGCATTCTTGCGTCAACCACCGACCACTGTCACACCTTCCTGAAACTTCCTCTTCCTACGCTGACCTCTGAAGCTTTGCCCAATTGCAAAAAGGTACGAAAAGTTTCCTTGCGATACACCATTATTTTTATTTCTCTATGAACTACCGCAACCTGCTTAGGGCTCATAAGTATAATATAAGCGGAATATTCAGCCAATATAGGGCACTATTCTTGAAACATACTATTAGAAAGCTGGGATGGATCTAGTAAAAATTTGAATTTAACTCAGTATTCATCTTAACTTAATTTCTGAAAATGATTTTATATATTGCAAGCAAATTTGACTGAAACAAATACCATTAGGATTTAATAATCCCTAATTACATCAAAAATCCATAAACCCTTGTTTCCATTACTGCCATGACCTCATTATGTACAATTAGGCAAAGTACAGATTCATTATGAATTGATGAATTCCATTTCTTACAAATTACTTAAGATTCTGTGTAGAATATAAATGTCTTCATAAACTCATTCAATCTCTGATTATCCAAGTCACTCATGATTGTTTAATATCCTTGTAATGAAGTGCCTTTAATTCTTTATTTCAGCATGTATAATTGAGTAGTGCCTTTAATTCTTTATTTTGAATTCACGAATTTCCAAGTTATATGTTCTAGTGTTGCCAAGATGTGAAGACTTTCTATTTCAATATATATTACCAATGTGAGTTTGAAACAATTAAGAAAGAATGACAACTAGACTTAAAACAACTAATGCTTAGAGGTTATGAAGTGCTTATGTTCTGGACCATACTCTAACCTTGGAACATCCATGATTTGGGCTAGAAATCGCTCATGTTTCCCTCTATCAACACAGCAAACAATCTCTGTCTCTTTCCTTGTCTTGTGCTTTAAAACTGGGTGGCAAACAAACAATATTAGAAATTAAAAACAGCCTGTGTTTAGAGCTACAATGAGAATAATTGTTAATTTTCTAATGCTTTGAGAACAACAGAAGAGCTGCTAATGCTAAAGGGGTTTAAAGGCATTTGAGCTGCTCTTTTGTAGTAGTTTATGTGCTACATTGTGAGCTAAGTTAGGAAAGCATGCAAAGATTGTTTCGGTGGCTCCTATTTAAGCTATTGATAATTTGTTTGAGAGTTATAATGGTTGTCATTTGATATTAACTAAGCTGTTGTTTGAGAGCTGCATTGAGCAGCCATTTGGAGAAGACATAAATAAAGATAGTTTGAATCCCAAATTAGTGGTTGTTTAGAGGCAGATTTTGTGCTGAAAACGTCCTCTAGTTTGAGCAGATTTATTGGCCATTTATGGGCTTAAACCTCTTTGTTTTAAAGTAAAATGGGGTTATTCATTTGTGGTGATAGGAACTGAGTCTGATATTGTTCTTGTAGTTGTCTTTTAAGTCTTTAATATGGAAGAAAAATAATGTATTGATAAGAATATACTTTAATATCTCAAGAGAGCTATTTAAGGTTGATTTAGAACATGATTATACTAGACACAGAGTTAATCAAATGGATCAATTATAAAAGATGATCATTGATTTTAATAAAATATAGTGGTAAGATTTTGAGAGTACGAGTGAAGTTTTTTTTTTTCTTATCATTTGTAAATAGTGTATGTATTAGAAGTTAGATTGATAGATTATAATATTTAAGTTAGGAAATGATAGAGATGTTTTATAATGCAAATCATCTTTCAAAGCCTAATAAAATTTTACAAATATAATTTTTGCATATATAAAATTTTTAGTACTTTTTCAACATATTCAAATACCAAGGTACCTAGATATTACTTTTTGCACTTAATTACTTTTATTATTGCCTACACTATTCTTTTCTTTCTGCTCTTTCCCGGGTCTCAGCTACGAAAAAAGTAAGTGAGGGGGCCCTGTCGGGCTCCTCCGGCAGGCCCAAAGCTTAATGACTCGGAGTTGTAGAGGTGAAGGAGCTTACCCTAAAACAACTTTAGCATCACTTTGAGCTTTATCCATGAAATACGGTAGTAGCCTAAGCATACATCATATATATATATATATATATATATATATATATATATATATATAAGCATCATTACAAAATCAACTGGGATCAAACTCCATATTGATGTTGATGTTGAATGAAATGTTTATTTACTGCCAAAATAATGTCATGGACGAAGCTAGTCCATCGAGAGGTATAAGGGTGCCATCTAGAGCCTTTGAGGTGGCCCAGGTGATGAACATGCTTTATTGAGCCCAACCTTAAGGTTCTGAATTTGCCCAACATAATTGCTAATATTGCTTCATGACATCAAGACATATACTTATGAATGTTCTCATATGTTGATTTATTTTATGAAAATAACTTTTGACATATTATGACATGGAACATATATTGCTATCTAATGACCTGTGTACAAGACTTTATATCATTCTTATGCTTTATCCAAATTTCCTTCAATTTTTATCACTTATGTCCTTATATATTGCACATTACATTTGAAATTTGAAAAAATGTAACACTTAATATCATTGGTACTTGGAGTATTCTCTAATTACTGAGAATTCAAATCCTGGCATAATATTTTATATTATGTCAGATCAGGTACAATTGGAGGAGACTGAGCAGGCTTGTTGACAAGGCGTGTGAGGAAATAACTATTCTGATTTTAAAGAAAAGACTTTAAATTTTATTTCATTTGATATTTAAGTATGCTGTAGTGCTTATTGTTTCAAACTATGTGTGTGGACAATATTATTTTGTATGTTTTCATATATTAAATTGAATGGGAGATTTTTTAATTGCATCTTGTATGGCTTTAAATATTTAATTATTAAATTAAATGTTATTTTACCTAACCATCCAATAGGATCCTGCATCGGGTCATCACACTTATACTTAATACAAGGACTACAGTAAAAGCCATAATCAAAGTATGGGATATAGATTAAATTTTTATTAATATAAAAATGGGTTGTACATTTTTAATAGCAATATTTGAAATTAAAACTAAAATGCACAATTTAAAATTAAGTTATTATTATTATTATGATAAAAATAATTTGTTTAAATATGCCAAAATGAGAGATTTTTAATGGTTATTTTAAGAAATGCATAAGGACAATTATAAAACATGTATCCAATGCTTTTTGATAATTTAAACTTATAAATTTGAACCATATTTGCACTGACTTATAGTTACGATTCATTAATTAAAACTACAAAATCAATCACAAGAAAGTAAAAGCGCTTACAAATTCCATTCTAACAAAATATATAACAATTTAGGAAAAAATAATTCAAAGCACATTGGTAGATGCAAATCTAACATCAAGGGATGATAATCCTCTTTCATAGAATAAATTGCCAAACAGGTGGAACAAGAACTAAAATTAAAAAGTAGATAACAAATGGCGTACAAATCATACCTGTCAAGACCCAGTACTGCATAGTGATGTGACCACATATAAGTTCCAAATGATATAGGGCCCCTAGGTGTAGCTTTGAAATCATTTCTATCTTTGAAAGAAGTATCTTCCTCCCAGTACCAATCATTTCTCGGAGACTGTTGGTAAGCACCAGACCTTTGATCCTGCCAGCTCTCATATGTTTTGTTAAATTTACCTCTATCTCTGTTGAACACACTTTGCATACGCCTTATACGCTCCTAGAAAAAAAATATTAAGAAAATAAACTCAATGATGGGACGGGTGAGTAAAAAAAAGAATTAATATTATACAGTTTAAATGTCCCCTCAAGTCTTAAGAAGACGAATAGCATCATTCGGATTTGTGCTGAAGTAAATAAGCCAACATAGTATCAAATGCTTCTTTATAAAGGTATGAGATTTCAAAATAAAATTCTACTTGTCAAGAATTAAAAATAATAGAAGCTAGGAAAACCGCTGGTCTCTTTTTAAGTGAAAGAGAAATAAAAACATACGGGAAAGATAATAAATAATAACAAGTGCAGAAAATCATAGAGCAAGGCACACTCGCAAGTTGATCACAAGATATATTTAATTTCTCATGCAAGGAAAGAAATTAAAACAAGTAAAACTAGAAACAAGAAAATGATTAGCAAGAGTAAAATGATTATTAGAGTATGCAGATGGTGAACTAACCAGTCTTTCCCTTTCTTCTTCATACTCCTCTTGCATTCTTCTGTTATATCTTTTCTGAGCTTGCTCACTGTAACTACCTCGAGTAGAGCTGGTATTCTCACCCCACCAAGAAGAATTTGACCGCACTCTTACCTTTCAGTAGAAAATAAAAGAGTTGCAAGAAAAAGACAATCAATATCAATTTTGAAGCATTATCCTGTGTAGTATAAAAGTTTTATTCTCTTTTAAATGAAACTTGTCGAATACTAACTGCAAACTTTTAAGAGTTAATTCTCAAGCATTTTATTATACATTGTGTTTTCCTCAAGTTAAAGATGACGGTTGGATCATCGAGCCACATTGACATCGCTCAAGCTACCTACATAATTCTAGTGTTGATGATATGAGTAATAAGATTGTTATGAATTAGTAACAAGTTTATCATAAATTAATTACAAACAGTTTTTGAGTTAGTTTCATAGCTAATTGTTTACACATGCAGCAATACTATTGGATATATTATTAGTGGTTGGCACATAACTATCCTATTAGTTAAGTAGTTAAACACAATATAACATTCCAGACCATATATCTGCTCTATAAAATTTTCCTTTAAATTTGAGTAGAATTTTTCGACCATACAACACTCTAGAAACACTATTTCATTTCATACAACTAGCTTGGATCCTACAAATAAGATCAACTTCTATTTCACCATAACTTTATATAATTGAACTATATTTGAGCAGAAACCCAAGACCCGCCTATTCCAAAATGCCCAACCTAAGGAAAACCCAAACTCAGCAGTAAATTTCAATTAAAAAGAAATATTGGCTCGGCCCAACCCAACCGATCTTCTCTTCTGAGTAAGTCATAGGATTTTTCCTTTAAAGTACCGCCTGGCCTAACCAACCTGATTGCAAATAAAATTACTAATGGATTGAAAGCAAGTGTTAATTGTGTATTAATGATATATTATGATGTATTTATCATAAAAATATTAAAATTTTGATGTATTAATTTCAAAATTATAAAAAATGTTGCTCATATATTTGAATGTTTAGTGAATATTAAATTTTTATATAATAAAAATCATTAAAATATAAAATAATGTCTCTTAGCCAGCCTAACCTGACTCGACAATGGCCCAAACCTAGGTTAAACTGAGTATGGACAGCTTTGAAAAAGTGCTTTTCGGCTCAAACCGGCTCGACCCAATCCCAACCCAACCCAACCAATGCATAGGACTAAATTTAACCAGGGTCTTTAAACCTCACTCTTCTTGATCACATGATCATAAATAGTTATTTAATTGAGATAAATGCTTTTAGTTAGATGTTAATTATAAGACAATATAAAGGGTGTGTTTTTTACTTTCAATAATAAGAATATCCTTCCAACTTTATTAAGACGCCAAAGCAATTTAACCTCTACTCCCAAAAGTATTTACTTCTATTCTAAGCTCACAGGAACACACTTTCTATGTCAAAGCTTACAATGCTTCCTCATCTCTATTTGCTCCAAACATCCACCGTCTTCTATGATTGTCAATATCATATGCATATTCTCATTGTTCTAAGCTCACAAAATATCCCATTCAGCATGATTAAATAGATCTATCTCTTAAACATCAAATTGCCTTTTAAATTAACAGTAAATTTTTTAATAAAAACGCAAAAGTTAAGTGCACACATTATGAAGTAACTCCAAGATGGGTAACCTCCTAGGAAATGATTTTCTGAGAACAAAATCCTGAGACCACTAAAGTCAAAGCAAGCAATACATTGATAGCAAGAGTTTAGGTTCTTACAAATATCATAATAGAACACCAAGTGTCATATCAGAGCCAAGAACTATTCAAGGCAAAGTGTCACGCTATAGGAGCCACGTCTTAAACTCATTATAGGACAGAGTGCTACATAGTGGGGCCACCTCTTCTTTCTCTAGAAAACAGATGCTGCTGCCCTTTGATTTGCAGCAGAAAATTGTAGAACTTCTGTGTTCAGCAGTAGACCATTTCTATTTGATATCAACAGCAACAGAATTTGTCTGTTCAGCAGCATATTTTTTCTTTTCGCAGCTTTCTCCTCTGGACAGCAGCAGAGTAGGCAAAACTTCATTGAACAACAGCAGCTGATAGAGATTCTCTGGAAAGCAGCAGAACTTAGTATTCGGCAGTAAAACCGATATTTTCTTCCAAAACAGTAGCAAAACTTCTCTAACGGAACCTCAGAACCTTTGTTCAGTACTTCCAGTGATCACAATCAGATCTCACAGTGAGCATATAGTTGATGAAGCACCGCATTTAAGAACTCCAGATATTCATTTTTTGTGTTTAGAGCTCATAGCGAACTAACAAAACTTCTATCTTCCGCTTGAAAGCTCCTAGAGATTCACCTTCTCTATTTGATGAATCTCAAAGCATCTACATCATTGTTTTGGAGCTCCAGGTAAAGAATTTCAATGCTTTTCTTCTAATGATTACTTCCAGAACCAGATTTAAATTTCAGAGATTCTACTTTCCTGTTTTAAGTTCGCAGTTTGAAGCATTCCCTACACTTTGAGAAATTTTGAGATTTTCTCTTGTTTGCAACTTCCAAACAACTTCCAAATAAATTCTATTTGTGGTTTCTCAGATTTCAATAAGAAGATTGCTTCTTCAATTCAGTTTTGTTATCAGCCAGAATCTTCTCAATTCAGATCAGGTAAATTCGGGGGGAGCCAAATATTTTCTTGAGTGGCGGTTAATATAATAAATCCTAATCATGATGGGGTACAATTAAAATGTATAAATAAGAATAACCTGTGAGTAGAGCTGTTGATTAGAACTTTCACATTTGTTAGATATAACTTCACAAATATTTTAAGCATAACATATAATACTTATAATAAGTGGATTAAATTTCATATGAAAAGTATGATAAATTGCTTATTTGTAGATATAAGGATTCTAAGTTTTAAAGGTTTGGCTATATTAATTTATAAAATTAGGGCGTCGTGCAGGTAATTATCTATATAACAAAAACATTTTTAAAATTATTATATTTTACTACTATAACTTTAAAGAGTAAGTGCATAATATAATAGAATTTTGCTAGAGAACGTTTAAGAGAATTTAACAAAGTATAATAGTATAATTTTCTAGAACAAATATATAAATATTATAACAATGTTAACAAAAAAAATGAACCTAAAAAAAACATAAATAGCAAATTAACACTCTATCCAACCACATCACTCTAACTATAATGTTATTAAGTTTTTTTATTTATTTTTTGCTAAGGTGGATGAGTGGGTATACTCAAAATGATAGATTGAGAAATGAGTTAATTTGTAGCAAGATTGGAGTGGCTCAAATAGTGGATAAGATTAGAGAACGTAATCTTAGATGGTTTAGGCATAATAAGTGTAGACCGTTAGATACCCCTATAATAGAATTGAGCGTATTAATTTTTCCTATGCTAATAGAGAAAGAGAAAAAAAAAAAAAAAAAGCATGAGGACCACTACATTTGGAACTTAGAGAGGAGCATCTAATTGATTGAACACAATGAGAATAAAGGATTGAAGTAGTTGATCCCACATAGTGAGACTAAGGCTTGGCGGCAGTGGCGGTGTTATTGTTATTGCCCTTCAGTTTTAGTTTTCTCTCATATATTCACTCGCATAAGGGGCGGAGACAAGTGGTTTGCTCAACCAAATTCAGTGGGGGCATGTGCTCCCGGTGCCCCGCCATGGATCCACCCCTAGTTAGATTCTCAAATAGCACACTAGCACAATCTTTCCTCAAATTTCATTGCCGCCAACACCATTGAATTCAAAGCACTTGCCTTGGATTAATCCATTGAAAGTGACTTAAACATGATTAAAACATCATTCGTTATTAAAGTTTGTCAATCAAATTTCAACTAATCTCCTGTCCCATTTAAACAGGATGACCACAATTTTTTTTAAATTACAGAAAGTAAGCCCATGCTATAATTGTAAGTTTTTATAACAACGACAATAACAAGCCTAAATCCCCCTATGTAGGGTCGGCTACATGAATCATTTATTTCCATCGTGGACAATCAAATAAAAGCCCCTCCCTAAATTCCAAATTGAGAATATCCTTCCTAATAGTTTCTTCTCATGAATTTTTTTGCCTTCCTCCTATAATATGGGTAAATTTGTAAGCTAAATTTTTCTAACAGGGGTTCCATGGTTTTTGTTGAATATGCATGAATCATCTAAGGCAGTATTCTCTAATATAATTCACTATTGGAGCAGCTCCAACCTTGCTATGAATAAACTCATTTATCATTATATCATTATGCGTATACCCACTCATCCAGTCAAGCATCCCCATCTTTATAACACTTACTTTATCGAAAAGTTTCTACTTTGTTGACCAACATTCAGCCTCATATAGCATAGCTAGTTGTATAACTACTCTATAATATTTTCTTTTACTTTTGAGTGGATTTTGGGATCGCAGAACTATCTGGAAGGGCCCTCCATTTCATCCAACCAAATTGAATTCTATTAATCGCATTGCTCTCTATTTCTCCATTAGTTTGATAATTGAACCAAGGTCCGTGAACCTCTCACTCTTCTTGATCACACGGTCCTCAATAGTTGTCATCGAGATTATGGCTTCTAATATAATAAAACTTATTGTAATGACCCTAGGCCATTTTGAGAAGGACATTAAAATCCCGCTAAATTCAAATTCTTTTGTTTTCCCTCAAATCTCAGTTTTCGGTTGCATCTCCCAATAAAATCTGTTTTGTCAAGATTTTCTGTTACACGTTGATTAAATTTTTGATTGAAGAGGTTTCTCAAATCCAATTAATGCTAAATTGAAATTTACGTTTGTCATTAAGCACTTATTAAATTACAAGAAGGGAAGTTAGGAAACGAAGGTTTAGAAACCGTCGGCAATTAAGACCGACGGATCTATAAGGAAAGAAATGTGAACCGCTCAATTCCTTCAAACGCGCCATTTTCATTTTTGCTCGCTAATTACCGTGATCCACATAAGCAGCCGAAGGAAACAAGTGTGCGTTACGCATGCACACCTTATTTAATAGAGTGCATACCGCTCGATTCCTCACTATCTTCTCTAAACTATTTCCTCTTTTCTTCCGCATGAGCCGTAGGAGCGCATCTGAGCCGACGACCAGCAGCAAGAGCCGAACGCCTCCCCCTGCGCTCGATCCTCCTTCCGCTCGTAGTTCCGTGCGCCGAGAGACAGAAGTCAGAGGCTCATAGCGCACGACCTCTGCTTCCGTGCGATTGCCTTCACCGAATCGACACTCTACGCCAGCTTCTCCACTCGACTCTGCGCCGATTTCTTCCGCTCAATTCCGCACCCAATCACTCGATCCTCTGCGCCAATCTTTCTGTGCGCTCGACTAACGTAAGGTAAGAATTCTCCTCTGCTCGATTCTTTTAAAGGGATAATATATATATATACAATAATAATAATAATAATAATAATAATCAAAATCAAATAGCTAGGGATTTGTTTTGGCATACTATTTCACTTTGTCGTTTATTTATTTGTTATATCAAAATATTTTATAGTGGGCTAAATTTTTTAAGAATTAAAATGAAATTTATTTTTGAATATTGTGATAAGTTTCAGTTATTAGTTATGAAGAGCTATCCGTGAATTCAATCAATCTTTCATATTAATATTATTGGGATTTAAGATCTAATTGCATTTAACTTAGTATGTTGATGTAATCTTAGAGTTTTTTTTTATAGTTAGGAGATCGAAAGACTAACTGAATTGAGTCAAAGCTTGTTCAATAATAAGATGCAAGTGTTTCAGCATAGAATCAAAATTTGTAAGCTAGAGATTTATAATTGACATACAATTTCATTAAATTTGTACTCAATTATTAATGATGAAATCGAGGATTTTTTCATTGTAATCAATTTGCAATATGTGTGCAATATGATATAGAAAGGTTTCAATGCTATTAAACACTTTAGAATAACATATGTTGCATTTCAAATATATAGAGAAAGCTCACTTAAGGTAAAGAATACATGAATTTTAATACTGATTTTCTCCATATTATTCCAAATTAACTCATATAATCTCTTAACCAAATATAACTTATATGCATCATAAGTTAAGGAGGACAAAGAACCACAAGGTTCGTAATTAACCAAAAGTTTATGAATAAAAATATTAAGCGTTCATAAAGCAAGCAAGGACTTTCAAAATTTAATAGAATTCCAATTATAACTTTTGCAGATACATCAAGGTTGTGAGCGAATTGTATTGTTAAGTCAAAACACAAAAGGTACACTGGATATTATCTTTATGCTTTTTACTATCACTAGCTGCTTAAGCATTACTTTGAGCCTATTTTGTATTGCTACTTAATGCATTATTCTTACTACTAATAATGTAAGAGAAACAAAATGATGTTTATTTATCTTGTGAATGTTGCATGAAGGGTTCCGAAACGGAGCATGAATAGGTTAGGGACGGGGCTAGTTCACGGGATCTACAAGGGTGCCATCTGGAGCCTTTAAGGGGGGGCCCAGGTGAAGGTTATGCTTAAATGCATGTTTGTTGCCATCTGAAGCTCTTAAGGGGGCTCAGGTAAAGGTTATGCTTATTGTATAAGAACCCAACCTCATGGTTCTGATTTTGCCCATCAGAACTACTATCATTGCTTCATAATATCATAGACATAAACATAAATACGAATTTTATGCGATTATTGTTTTTCTATTTGAAAATTTGGCATGTACAAAGGATATTTATTTTGCAGGAGAAATGATCATCTTTTATTTGCAATAAACTTTATTTTTCTGCAATTATTATCATTTTTGCCTTCTGCTTTCTGTTTAAAGTATAATTTTAATATACTTTGAATTTAGAATATGCACTAAGGCATTAATTTTATAATGTCAGATCAGATACGGTTGAAAGAGGCTGATATAATTTAAAGACATGACGCGAGAAATTAACGAATTCTAACTGCTCCTTCAAGGGATAATTATTTGCTGTATAATGAAAGTTATGTAATAAATTCTGGATATTGTTTACTTTAAATTAAATGAATATTATTTCTTATATTTGAATGACTCTGAATATGTTTAACTGTTATTTTACCTAACCGTCAATATGATCCTGCGGAAAGATGCATCCGATATTATATTGGTTGTTACCAACCTAACATGGGTCATCACACTTATACTCCATAAATTCTGTTTTAGATCTACCAAGACAAATATCTTTAGATTTTAAATTAGTTCTCCATAAGTATTTTTAATTAAAACACTATCATCTGCAAATTGCATGCACTAAGAAAAGAACATTCAAAATTGAAGAAAAAAAATATGGCTTGAGAGCTGAGCCATTATTGTAATCCAATAATAATAGAAAAATCATTAGATAAGCCACCTTGAGATCAAACACATGTTATAGCCCCAATATGCATCTCTAATAACATCAATATATGCAACACAAATTCATTTTCTATCCAAAGCTCTTCAAAGAACTTCTCTCAGTACTCTATCATAAACTTTTACAAAGTCTAGCCTCAATATGCATCAAACAGATCTATCGAGCATAAAACTAAAGTATTTTGAAAAAAATGCAAGTATCCTTTTGTAATTTGTATTTAATTAATCTCTCCCAAAGTTTCAATATATGACGCATTAACTTCATTAATCTATATTTAGCACTATCTTGAGCATCATCTTTATTCTTATAAAAAGTATAACAATACTCTTTTTCACTCCTCTTTATCGTTTTAATCTTCAAAATAATATTAAAAAATTTGGTAAGCTAAGAAATTATTTTCTCAATCAAACATTTTTATACATCAATAGAAATATCATTTGATCCTATGCTTTTCCACTATTCATCAACTTTAAAGCATTCTAAATCTCAAGTTTACTAACAAGACAAATAAAAGTATAATTAAAACTATGTATAACTATCAAACTTATATAAATTATATTGGTACAACATTTGTTAAAAAGGTTAGCAAAATAATTTAATATAAGTCAAATATCTTCAAATATCTACATTCTTAAAAAGAATTTTTTGTATATTTAATAAGTCAAATCTTTGATTATTTTCTCTTATTTGGCTAGTTTATGTACGAGTCTATCTCGATAGTTTATAATTTAATAATTAAATTCTTGAAGGTTACACTCTTAGCATCACAAATTGCTATTATTTATTCACGATAAGCTAGTTTATATTTCTTTCAATTCTCCTCAGTCTTATATTTAAACCATACTTTATAGCATGCATTTTTATCATTAATCTTAACATGAATATCTTGTTTCCGCCATCATACATATTTATTATTAGGTACTCTCTCCCTTTTGATTCACTAAATAAACTCTTTACTACACATTGTGAATACAACTAGAAACCGAACTCCACATAAGATTAGCTTTACCTTCAAAATCTCATTATTCAAGCTTTAAAACTACTCTTATAAATATTACTATGATGTCCCAAAGCCGATTCAGCGGAAACCGTTCTGACATCGGGTGTTCATTAACCGCAGAATCATATTGAGTAATTTGAGATAAAAAGAACACATATATAAAAGCAAAAGATATTTTTCATTTATCCAAAGTTCATATTACAAGATCATTCATCGTACTCCTCGTACAAAAGTGATGAAAAAAAAAAAGATAAAATATAAACAAGCAAATATCGTCGTGGATCTATCAGCAGTTTGAACATTTTAAACATTAGGGTTCTTGCGTGTATTTCCCCAGGAGCACCTGACCAGGTATTGTACAGAAAACAATATCGGGATTTGAATTCCCAGTAATTAGAGAATACTCTAAGTACTGCAGTACACAATAATATTTACATTTTTTTAAAATACGATTAGCGAAAATAAGGCGGTAATAAAATACATGAAAAACAAGGCAATAACGTGAAATAAATAATTTCCTGCAACAAATATTATTTATCAAATAAAGATTACTGATGTCATTTTCCAGTAATCAACCCCGAATGTTACCAATATCATTTTCTAGTAACAACCCCGAATGTTACTGATGTAATTTTCCAGTAACAACTCCGAATGTTATTGATGTCATTTTCCAATAACAACCCCGAATATTGTTGATGTCATTTTTCCAGCAACAACCCTGAATGTTATTGATATCATTTTCCAATAAAGACCCCGAATGTTGCTGATGTCATTTTTCTAGCAACAACCCCGAATATTATTATATTGGTTCCGAACAACCAACCAAGCTTCAAATGAATTTAGCTCAAAGCAAATAAGCGAAGCAGTTAAAAATGCAATAAAAATGTAATACTTGTCATGTACTGGGTACCTTTGTTCATTAGGTTCAAAAGTTCAATAGTTCGGATGAGTAACAGTTCGCTCAATCTGCATTTAGGTTCATATATCTTTAAGTTAGCTTTTTAATCCAATATTTTAGAAGGCATTTTTTTCATCTTTACGTTGATTCCGTTTTCTTTCCATTTTTCTATTAAGATTGAAGTTTGATTTATTTAAGTTATTATTAAAGCAGTTATGTTCATTAAAGCGTTATGATTATGATAATAATAAGGTACGAAGGAAAAAGTCATAATAAAAATGACTGAATTGAAATTGACAAATTGAAAATAATAGTAATTTTAAAACATTTGAATTGTTCCCATTATTACTTAGTGAGAATGATAAAAAATTGTGAATGACTAAATAGCAATGTATAAGATTAGCAAAAAAAATTTCTTCCATTTTCTTCTTTTCCAACACCTCTCACCTTAGGATTAAGATCGCTTGGAAAATGGAGGAAGGTTGGAGGCTGGAGGAGGGCTGCGGGGCTGCTATTGGCCATTCGGAGGAGGTAGCTGGCCGGCAAGGTGGCTACTGCTGGCTGGCGGGGATGCTGGCCGACAGCTGCTTGGCTGGTAGGGGGGCTGCGAACTACTGCTGTGTGGCCAGGAGAAAAGGGAGCTGAGAGGGCTGCTGTTGTTGTAGTGTGGGGAGAGGAGGAGAGGGCTGTTGTTGTTGTAGTGTGGGGAGAGGAGGAGAGGGCTGCTGTTGTTGTAGTGTGGGGAGAGGAGGAGAGGGCTGCTGTTTGGAGAGGAAGAAGGAGAAGGGATGGCTGCTGTTTGGAGAGGAAAAGGGAGGGAGGGCTGCACTTAAATAGGCGCAGAAGGGGGTCTCCTGCGCCAAACGTGCGCTAAAAGCGCCTACATCCTGGCGCAGAAGTTTCTTCCGCCAGAGGTGGAAGAAATTGCACGCCATTTGCTGGGGGGATAAAAATTCCTTAAGGAATTTTATTTAAAACTATTTAAACTTAAATTAATCGCATTTTTCTGCCGTTCGGCGTCCAAATATAACGAAACTTGACACCGATGTGTGTTACAACATTATGAACACCCTCGCGCCGAAAATTTTCGATTTGGAGTAATATTTTATTTTATATTAACTTTTAGTTTAAAAACTTCAAAAATTAACCACAATAAAATCGGCGCTCAAAATTTGATGAAACTTCTCGAGCAGCCTTTAAATAATATAGTTGAAACAACGACACTGAAAATGAAGAATTCTGACACATATTTCAATGTTTTCGATTTATAGATTTTAATTAATTTATAAAATAAATCGGGAGCTTCCGCTATTCAAATTTCTCCCCAAATTAGGGCACTTTGATCTTTATAATAATTCTTATCTATGGTATTTTTTTTTGCCCTAATTCGAAATTCCCCTGGGTCTTAATGTTAGAGTCGGGATTTTAACCTATATTGCAAAGTAACGACATCGGGTCGTTATAATTACCCTTTTTAAGATTTTGCCATCTAATTTTATGACATTTTAGTTTAATATTACTTTTATTACCCCTTATTTGCAAATCCAAATAAAAAAAAATGTATGATGTCAAACAATCACTTGGAATAATCTTAGAATCATTATAAAATAATGATTCATTTTCTTTAAGAGAAAATTATCAAGGGTTGTCAAACAATCATTTGGAATAATCTTAGAATCCTTGCAAAATAACGATTCATTTTATTTAAGAGAATAATAAATTTGAGTTTTGCAATTCCTATTTTTATAAGTGATAATATGTTCCTAATTCTGAGGGCCGATTTGATCGTACCAAATTTTTAAAGTTTTAAACCTCCAAAATTAAAATAAAATAAAAGTTTGCTCCGAATCAAAAAATTTCGGCGCGATGGTGTTCATCACGTCGTGACACACCTTGGCGCCAAGTTTCGTTGGATTTGGACGCCAAACAGCAGAAAAATACGATTAATTCAAAGTTTAAGAATTTCTTTTCTATTTCCCCTGCTCCTCTACTTCCTCTGTTTTCCCGATCAGCCCCCCTCCTGCGATGCGATCGCAGGCTCTATAGCGAGACAGAGCCTGTAGCTGAAGAAGCTTCCGCGCCTGCCTGCGCCGTTTTTGGCTCAGGCTATCGTCCTTATGGTCCGACCCCGACCCCCCCTTCCGCCTGCCAGGAGGGCCCGCCTGCGCCGATTTTGGCGCAGGGTGCGATCGACCCCCCTCAACCGAACCCCAGCCAACCCTCTCCTCTATAAATAGAGGCCCCCTCCCCCTCTCCTCCTCACACCCAGCACTAGCCAATAGCTTCCCCTCCTTCCAGCCGCCGGCCAGCTCCTCCTCAGCCGGCCTTCCTCCCTCTCAGCCAGCCTCTTCTCATCCAGCTAGCTCCCTCTCCGGCAGCTTCTAGCAGCTCCAGCAGTCCCCACAGTAGCTCCGACAGCCTCGGCAGTCCCCACAACAGCTCCGGTGGCCCCCGGCGGTCCCCACAGCAGCTCCGGCAGCCCCCGGAAGTCCCCACAACAGCCCCCGGCAATCTCCGACAGCCAGCTATCAAGCCGCCAAACCACTCAGTAGCCGCTGCCAGCCAGCCTCTTGCCGTTGCCACCTCGGCCAGCCATCCGGCTAACCCGTTCCAATCCTCCTTTATTTCCGGCAATCCTAAAAACTAAGGTATGAGAAGTTGAAAATGGAAGAAGTTGAAAATGATGCTTTCTTACTAACCTTATATGTATGGTTATTAGTCATTCGCATTTTAATCATTCTCATTAATTAATAATGGGAACAATTCAAAATGCTATAAATGACTACTATTTCTATTTTAAGTATTATTTTCTATCGTTACTCTTTTAATACAATAACATTATTATGCAATACGGGCTTAAAATCATTATAAAGAAAATGGCAAAATAGAAGAGAAGAAAGTAAAAATCATGAAATATCACCTCACTTTTAAAAAAGAGACTAATTTAAAAAAATATCGGGGACTTAAATGCAGATTGAGAGAACTGTCACTCATTCGAGCTGTTAAACTTCAGAACTTAAAGACTAAAGGTACCCAGTATACGACTTGCATTACATCTTGCATTTTTCTATTACGCTATACTTCGCGTATTTGCTTTGAGCCAAATTCATTTGAAGCTTGGTTGGTTGTCCGGAAACAACGTAATATCATTCGGGATTGTTACCGAAAAATGACATTGATATCATTCGGGGTTGTTACTGGAAAAAGGATATCAGTAATATTCGGAGTTGCTGAAAAAATGACATCAGCAACATTCGGGGTTGTTATTGAAAAAAAATATCAATAACATTCGGGGTTGTTATTGGAAAAAAACATCAATAACATTCGAGGTTAGTTACTAGAAAATGACATCCGTAACATTTATTTTGTGATAAATATACTTGTTGTAGGAAATTGCTTGCTTATCTTGCGCGGTTGCCTTACCTATCCTGCATTTTATTTTCACCTTACTTCCGCTAATCGCATCTTTATAAAGTAATTTGTTATTGTGTACTGTTGTACTTAGAGTATTCTCTAATTACTGAGAATTCCAATCCCGATATTATTTTCTATACAATACCAGGTCAGGTGCTCCTGGAAGAGGTTAAACAAGAACTTTAATTTTCAATGGATCGATGACGGCGCTGAGTAGCTTATTATGTTTCTTTTGTTTTGTACGATGAATGATCTTGTAATAAGAATTTTGACAAATGAAAAAATATCTTTTACTTTTATATGCGCTTTCTTTTTCTCTAAAATTGCTCGATATGATCCTGCAGTAAATATGCACCCAATGCCAGAACGATTTCCGCTGAACCGGCATCGGGCCTCCACAAGCAATCATAATAGCATAAGCTAAAACAAACTCCAAATTATTGTTCCTATTTTATTAATCTCTCCAAAATCAAAATCACCAAGAATATTATTAAAAATTTAAATCACCCTTCCAACATACCCATTTATATAGATGTTCCAATAAAAGCCTCGGGTACACAAAAATTCTAAAATTTATTTTGAATAGAGCCCTGGGATATAAGAGAAAGCATCTACATTATCAATATGGTGGTTCCTAGAATATATCTCTAACTTAATCAGATTAATTTTATTTTTTCAAATTATGAGGTCACAATGTAATCAATCAACGAACATCGGTATTGATCATATAAAACAACTTCCTATAAAAACCAAAAATAAAAACTTTCAATATATATTCTAAGCTAATAAATCTTTTATGTACAAGAAATAATAGGATGGTTAAAACCAATTGCTTATTTCATGCACATACGACATGCCATAACCAAGGTGTGGAACATAATTGTAAGTTTGAAGGTTAGATGCATAAGATGCATGTGTTACAGTACCACTAAATATGTTGGATGATAATGCAAACAAAGAGCTAGTTCTGACCTAAAATCTATGTCAGATGAGACTAAGTTATAGTAGTGTTCTAGAAGATAGGAACTCCATTACTACAATAAATTCATGGATAACATTTCATGATCACCCAATGGCTTCACAACCACTAGCTTGTTTTTGAATTGATAAAGATAAACGCTATATAAAGATGGAACAAAATAAGAGAATTTTACCTGCTTACCATCTAAAACTTTATAATACATGCATCTAGCACTTTATTTTCAATATGTCTAAAAATGCACTTTCATCACTAGTCTTCTTATACTTACAAGAATTTTAAAGTTGGTGAAACAACGATTCATTATTCATAAACATTAAAATCTAGGTGATGAATAAACATATTATAAATATATTGTTGCTATGTTCGTAAAGACCCTAAAAATAAAATCATTCCAAAGCAAACTCAATCCTTTGCATCCTATGTAAATTAAAGTCTAGAAATACAGCTTCATGTGATATAGAATAACTATAAACTCATCAATGTTAGCACAGCCTACGGTCAAAGACAAGCAACTACAAAGACATGTATTTGTGAGCACTAGTCTCAGCATTTCATAAATCAAAAAACAACATAATACTCAATGTTTGAAGAAAGACTTTCAAAATGACTGAACAGGGAATGATATCTATGAACATAATTAGAACTGAACCTGATTGTAAACCCAATCAACAGTTTTCCGCAACCGACTAGCCTGTGCACCAAAAATAAGAGTGCAAACGATCTGTTAAAAGCACTCACAGCAAAACTTAAAATATGTCCGTATAAATTGAATATTTCATTTTAAAATATAAAGCATTTGTGTCATTATTCAAAATGACAATTAATGTGGAAAATGAATCATTTGAAAAACTAAACATTATCCACTTCTTCCGTTTGTTATTCAATAAAGAATAAACTTAACTCATAAGAGTTTTACATGAAATTGAAAATAAAAATCATACATAAGGCTTCCCTCACAAATGTGCTCCACTAAGCAAGGATTAATACCAAATAAAATCAATATTCTCAAAATTCACGTCAAACATAAATGGCCTTTTAATTAAGAGATACTTGGATAACATTTGAGCTTTTTTTGTCTTTGTTATCTCATGAATTAAAGTAACAAAAAAATATTAATAAGCTAAATTGAGTTGATTGAAATAATCCCCAAATTGAACATAGCCAGAGTACCTTGATTTAAATGACTAAACGAGAGATAACATATATGCTAAAATTGTCCGGAAAACATTCTACATAGTACACCATTAGTTAAATGTGATATCATTAAGGAAAAAAAATACAAAAGTGGGCTAAAGAGCATCATTAGCCAACCAATAACAGTGTAATCTAAATAATGCTACTATATAATCTATAAAACAAGTACCCCTAAAGTTACTCAAGAAAAATTAATCAAAAGATCAATTTAGTGCCTCAGCAAATTAATTTTAACATGTATCAAATTGAATCAAGCCACTTTCCAAACATCTAATGCAAATTGCTGAGAGACTTGACATTTAGTCAACTGAGCCAGTACACAGAAGATGACCATCTAATGTGGATGTCGATCCATGTGACAATTAAATCAATACAGATAAACTAATACTTATGCTGCCAAGTGATCCATATCATTTGGCCTGGATTCAAAGACCAAGGCATAGCATCCACTACTGAATCATATAATCTCTGCCAAGTGATCCATATCCTCAACCTCAATCAGCTAATTAGCCTAACACTAAGAATTAATCCAACAAGCAATAAGAGTAGGCCACACACTGCGACCAAACCATAGTAGTGCTAACTATAGTATAGATCATTTGGTTGTATAGCCGAATGTTTTCAAATAGCTATTGTAGTAGATCAATTGGCAATGCATTTAAACGATCCCTGAGCGACCATACTTCTCATGCCATGCCTATGTTGAATCCAAAGAATAAATTAGCACATTTTCCACAAGGAGGAACTAGTTTAGTTAGTGGATGCCATTTAAAAGTTTGTTATAACCTTTATTGCATGGCTAGTGCCGTGATTAAAGTTTGTTAGATGGCTATTTGTTGTAGAAACACCGTGAGAGCACACACCGCAGTGGAAACGATTTGCGCTCTCGAGGATCGGGGTTGCTTTGACGGTTACCAAGCAAAGCGACAAAATCACAACACAACAATATAAAGATCACAGCAGATGCATGGATCCAAAATCACAAGCACATCCAAACAACACAGAATTTATATGGAAAATCCAAGAATGGGAAAAACTATGAAGGCACTGTAACGACCCAAAGTCGTTTTGCAAATTAGGTCAGAAGCCCGCCTTAGGAATCAGGATCCCGGGGAATTTCACTTTAGGGCAAACAAAACTACTAATAGGTAGAAACAACTTTAAAGATCAAAGAGCCCTAATTCGGGAAAAATCCGAAATATGGAAGCTCCCGTTCTACCTTTGAAAATTCTAAATTCAAAAAAAAATCAAAAACATTGAAATACGTGTCTGAATTCGTCGTTTTCAGTGTCGACGTGTTAAGTATATTATTTAAAAATTGCTCGAGAAGTTTCATCAAAATCTGAGCGTCGATTTGATCGTGGCAAATTTTCAAAGTTTTAAACCCCTAAAATTAAAATAAAATAAATTTTGCTCTGAATCGAAAAATTTTTGGCGCGAGGGTGTTCGTCATGTTGTAACACACCTCGGTGTCAAGTTTCGTTGTATTCGGATGGCGAATGACGGAAATTTGAGAAGATTTTTAATTTTAAGTTTTTTTTTTTATTTTCCTCTGTTTTTTTTTCTTCTTCCTTCGCATGCGGTCTTTCTCCCGCGCCAGGCGGAAGCGTGGCGCACATTCGGCGCCTGCCTGCGCCGTTTTTGGCTCAGGCTGTCGGCCCATAGGGCCGACCACGACTCCCCGACCCCACTCCCGCCTTCTAGCGGGAGAAGCGTCCGCGCCAGAGGCTCCCTGGCGCGTGTCAGGCCCGCCCAGGCGCCATTATGGCGCCGTTTTAGCGCAAGTTTGGCGCCACTACGTGCGCCTATTTAAATCCCCATCCCCTCCCCTCTTCTCCCCACAGCTTCCAGCAGTTCTTCCCCTCTCCTTTCCCCAATTCAGCCAACCCTTCCTCCTTCCGGCAGCCCGGCAGCCCCGACAGCCACCTTCCGGCAGCCCGGCATCCCCGACAGCCCCTTCCAGCCACCTTCCAGCAGCCTGGCAGCCCCGACAGCCCCTTCCAGCCTCCTTCCGGCAGCTCGGCAGCCCCGACATCCCTTCCAGCCACCTTCCGACAGCCACTTCCCGCAGCTTCCAACAGCCTGCAGCCCCCGGCAGTACCTTCCGGCAGCCCGGCAGCCCCCGCAGCGGCTCCAGCAACCCTCGGCCATCCTTCGGCCAACCCGTTCCAACTCTCTTCATATTCCGGCAATCCTAAATCTAAGGTAAGAGGAGGAAATTAGAAGAAAATATTCGTTTTCTCTAAAGCTTGTTACTCTCCTTATAACTATCAAGTTTATAACTAGTCATTCACAATAGAATTATTCTCATTTATTAATAATGAGAACGATTCAAATTGTTATAAATGACTACTATTTCTTTTTGCCAATTCAGTCATTTTATTCGGACTTTTTCGATCATAATCTTAAGACACTTTAATAATTATAATTGCTTTAATTCTAAACTTAAATCAATCGAACTTCAAAAGCAGAAGAAGAACAGAATGAAAGAGAAAATTAAACTCCTAAATCATTTGATTAAAAAGCTAACTTAAAAATATCGGGGACTTAAAATGCAGATTGAGCGAACTGTCACTCATACGAGCTGTTGAACTTCTAAACTTAAAGACTAAAGGTACCCAGTACATGACACGTATTACATTTTGCATTTTTATTACTGCTTTGCTTCGCTTAAATTGCTTCGAGCCAAATTTCGTTTTGAAGCTTGGTTGGTTGTCCGGAACCAACGTAATATCATTCGGGGTTGTTACCGAAAAATGATATCGGTATCATTCGAGATTGTTACTGGAAAATGACATCAGTAACGTTCGGGGTTGTTGCTGGAAAAATGGCATCAGCAACATACGGGGTTATTATTGAAAAATTATATCAATAACATTCGGGGTTGTTACTGGAAAATGACATCAATAACATTCCGGGTTAGTTACTGGAAAATGACATCAGTAACCGTTATTTGTGATAACTACTTATTGCAGAATTTTGCTTGCTTATTTTGCGCAGTTGCCTTACCTATCTTGCATTTTTACCTCTGCTAAACGCGTTTTCGTAAATTAATTTATTATTGTATACTACTGTACTTAAAGTATTCTCTAATTACTGGGAATTCAAATTCAGGTATTATTTTCTATACAATACCAGGTCAGATGCTCCTAGAAGAGGTTAAACAAGAACCTTAACTTTCAAAAGATTACCGACGGCGCTGAATTGCTTATTTTGTTTTTTTTTTTTGTACGATGATGGAACTTGTAATAAGAACTTTTGATAAATGAAAAATATCATTCACTTTTATATGCGCATTTTTTTTCTCTCAAATTGCTTGATATGATCCTGCGGTGAGCAGTTACCCGATGCCAGAACGGTTTCTACCGAACCGACATCAGGCCCTCACAGGCACACCACACAAAAATTTTCACTATGAATCTTGAGGAATACAGAGTTACAAAGAACTTCACCTTAACAAGGAACACTAGCTAAAATAAAGAAGAGAAGTAGTAGCTACCACCTGGATAGGATTTCTTTCACATGCAAGAGCTCCCTTGCTATCTTCCTAAGGGTTCCTCCTTGACAGCAGCCAAAGCCCTTGGAAACACTAATGCCAACATAAGAAATATTTCCAAGATGTTTCCTTAAGTACTCAACTTCATTTCGGACCCTAAATGGTTCAAAATACCCCTCAAATAGCTTAGAGCATAACTGAACTGGAGCTGAAATTCGTCAGGCGCTACGACGCGTCGTAGCGCCCAAGCCTCGAGTAGCCAGGCTTACCGCAGCGCCCTGCTCTCGGGTGCTCTAGGCTAGGGCGTGATGTGGCGTGCTGTGGCGCCCTGCTCTCGGCTCGCCTGCCGCTGGGGAGCGCTGCAGTGCCGTCTCTGCTTCCGCTGGGGCACTAAGGCTTGCGCTACGGCGCGCTACCGCGCCCCAGCCTCTGGACTCCATCCGTTGAGGCGCGCTGCAGCGCCTTGGTCTCAATCAGCTGGCCACCAAAGTGCGCTACGACACCTTTCTTTCGGGTGTTGGGCGTCAAATGCTGCAACTGAACTTCCAACCTTGTTCCGAATCACCTCGAAATCTCCCAAAAGTTCACCGGAGCTACATTAGCATCTCCATGATGATCTTAATGGTCTTCACAGCATAAAACTATATTCATAGATGGCACAGCATTATTGTCTTGGAAATGCATGATAGATGTCTAAAACATTTGTCATTTGACTAAATTTTGTAAAATAAAGGCTTAAATTCATGCTCAAAATGCAAGCACAATTGCATTTACAATAGCAATCGTAGAATCAATTGGATCTAGTTCAAATAATTCAAAAAGAAGTGTCATCAATTCAAGCTTTGAGTAAAGAAGAAAATAATGTTAATGAAGTATATTAAAGAGAAAAGATCTTGAAAAAATTGAGTTTTTCCAGAGAAAAGCACAAAAATCAATCCGTCAACTTATGATGGATCACCTGATGTAAAGATGATTGACTCATGGGCAAACAATTGAAAAGTTACTTTAATCTGTAAAATACCAATTAAGAAAAGATAGTGTTCAGCTAACTAAATCTATCTAAGCACTCTCAATTAGTGGAATGCAGAGATCATGAGTGAAAAAGAGAATCTTACATTGTTTGTATTCAAATAGATGTTCAAGAAAGAATTCAACCTAAGATACATGACAAAGAATGCTAGCAGAAACTGCATTCACTCTGACAGAAAAGGGATAAATCAGTTCAATACTACATTTCAAAAATTTATAAAGTAACTCTAAATGTTAAACTATCATCAAGAGATTCATGTGTACAAGCTTATTGCTTAATATTGCTAACAGAATAGTATCACTCTCATTAAGGGATCTCAATCAAGCAAGTAATTTAGCAACGACAATTAAGAGAAAACTCAAAGGAGTTAAATCAGCTCCCAATAACATAATCAAAAGAATCAACCTAGAACGCTAGGAAAACTTTAAAGCCAATAATGATCATCCAACTATTAGTTAATACTCAAGTTGGTCGAACAACAAAAGGAAGTATAATAATATTGTAAGACATCAAATCATAAGAAAAGTAAGTGCTCATAAAAGCACCCAAATCAAACCCCTCAGATTAACAAGCTTAAAGAAAAGTGGATTGTGGTTATTATTAACTCGACGACATAGAAACAGTCAGCTATGTAAAGTCAATTCTCCCCCTGATGGCATTGCCAAAGGAGATGGAATGATGTGTTCATGACCCCCTAGGAGAATTATTTACAAGTAGAACTCAAATCAAACAAGTGGTTAAAATGATTTTTAACTTGGGATGTGAGAAATATGATTTCAAACCAGTATGCAGTGAAAATTGGGTGGGAGACAACTCAATATCCTAAATAGTATTCACATAGTTTAAGAAAGATATCGAGTTAACAAATAATTGATAATGTAATTGAAATTTTTTATCAATAAAAAGTATATAAATGAAGTGAGGAGTGATGGCAGACCACTTAATATATTTTAGATCATCTTTCAAATTCCCTATTTGTGGGATCGAGAGGCAATCTTTTATTGTGGACAACAGCAATATTTGTTAACAAAGCATGGTAAGAAAATTTCTTTATTACAACAAAATCGATATTCCAGCCAAGATCATAACTTTCAATGAGATTAAGCATACTATACCCAATCAAAAATATATTCAAGCATTCATCGAACCGAGTCACACAAACAATTAGTGAATAGCTGAGTTCAGAAAATAGGCATGGTTTATAACTAAGTTAGATGAACTAGAAAAACCATTAGCCAATCTATATGTTTTAACACAATAATCAATCGATTGAACTGAATCAGGCCATGAGTAACCGATTGAGATGAATCAATAGAATAAAAAAATGAAAAATAGTCAATCTACATAATTAGTCAATATTTTACAAGCAACTTTAGAAACTCAAAATGAAATATAAAGATATGTATAAAAGCCAATAGGTCTACCACTTAACAAATTGATATGAAATGAAATTCATTTATTCTTGAAATATGCTATGCCAAACCTTGGAATGCATAGGAACTCTGTTATTAAGAATAATAAGATTAGGAAACAAATAGTCAAACTACTGAAGCAATGTTTTATTCAGCTAAACACATAATCCCGCGGCTTATCAATCTTGATGATGCCTAAGAAAATTGAGGATGGCGTATGTGTGCAAATTATCTAGTTTTAAACCAGGTAACTGTATAGAATAGTTATTCCCTATCAAAAATAGATGATATGTTAGTTCAATTAAAATCAAACAAGATATTTTAAAACAAACCTAAAGTACGAATGCATGTAGACAACTTAAAGAATAGCAACTTTAAGACTCAGCAAGATCTATACAAATAGTTGGTACAAAGCAACTAGCTACTGCCTAAATGAAATCTTGAAGTCATTTTTGTACAACTCATTTTTGTACAATTTTTTTGTAGCCTACCTAAATGATATATCAGCATAAAGTTTAATTGAAGTTCATTTGGGGCATCTTGATAGAGTGGTAAATGTTCTCTGACAAAAGCAACTAGTTATTAACCTAACGAAATGTGAATTATGAATGGTGAGACTTTAGTATATTGGGTGTGAAATTAATATAGATAAAACTAAGATCAACCCCGCTAAAGTTAAGGCCACTACTGCCTAGCCAAGGCAAAATAATGTTACTAAGACAAGTACTTTCAGCATGTGTCATCAATATGCTAGAAAGTTTATACAACTACTCTATTACAGCTGATTTACTTCGCAAACTAAAGTTTATCAGCAATTTAAATGACGTGAAAACATTGACATGTATTGAGCTATAGAAGCGTATCAGTCAAGCATCAGTTATGGCATTACTCGGCTAGAAAAGGTCATTTGAGATGAAGCTAATGCATTAAGATATGCCATTAAAATGTTTGTATGCAGTGGAGAAGACGGCTAGCATATTACTTGATATTATTGCAAGGCTCACAGCTTAACTGCCTGATTTATGATAAAGGGTTTCTTGCTGTAGATCAATTAACTAAACATTGGCAATACCACATACTCAAAAAGGATACAACAAAGTATGCTAATCAGTAACCTCTTTAATATCTGCAGAGTCAATCCAAATTACAATAAGCTTGTCATGTGAAATGATAACTAATTTAAACAGTTCAAAATAGTCCTTAAATATATAAAAAAAACAAAAAAAGTAGATGACTTACTCGGCCAACCATTAGTGATTATATTGAAGGTAGAAAATACGCTATCTGAATGATAATATGAAGAGGCCTTTGCTAAGGATCCTGATTTGAAAAAAGTATGGAATGATTATCAAATGATTCCTAAGGTCTTATTGGGTTAACTTGGAGTGCAGCAATCAAGTTAAACGATTGTACAAAGATGGCAGATTGCGCATACTTGGGGTGTGTTGATCTATTGAGATGAATTTGAGAGGCATAAACCTCAAAGGTAACTGCCATTTTGGAGCAAAGGTGAGTATAGCAACCAAAGATACAAAACCTTATTAAGTTTGCAAAGATAGGTATAATGGTCAAAGACGTAATTGAAGTAATGAAAAAGATTCAAGGAGGCATATTATATAACACTTCTAAGCCTTTGACTCAAAATCAAGGTCTCTATCTATTATGAAAATTTGTTGTCAAAGTGATTGAAGACTTTGTCACACTTGGGGAGTAAGGTTGAATGAAACAACCATGCACAAACAATCATAGCACAAGCACAAGAAGACAACAAATTTTACATGGAAAATCACAAGTTGGAGAAAAACTACAAAACCACACCGCAAAGTTCACTATGGTATAGAAGAAGAATACAAACAAACATACTCTTTGCATACACCGCACCCTCTTATCTCAACCCTATGCTAACTGACTATTTATAGGCCCTGGGTATGTAACATTGACACATAAATAGTCATGAAAGTAAATAGATGTTTTTGGTAGTTCGAAACATCCATTTTGAAAGTATCTAGGCATTTTTGGAGTTTCTTCCATTAACAGCCAAAAATGCAAGCTGCAGTTTTCGGGAATTCTAAATATCCCTCTTGAATGCATCTAAGAGTTTCAAGAGCTTCCTCCATAAATAACCATAAATGTGACTTATAATTCCTAAAAAACACTCAAATCTTAACTATGCACAACACTATCTATCGGTCCTTGTTCCAGGTTCCTAGCTAACCCTGAAAAAGTATTTTATTTTATTTTCTTGCAGAGTTGCTAATGACTAGAATTGAGAACAATTATGTGTGAAGGTAAATCAATTCACAAAGATGGTCATCCAAATACCCTACATAAATACTACACTAGAAAAGTGACAAAAATTAACCTTCAAACATACATAGATATATTTTGGCCTACAAGTTTTCTAATTTAAATCAAGATAGCTGATTTTTTAGTATTTTCTAGAAAAGTTTGTGAGTTAAAATTTATACGGCTCTTAAGCATAAAGAAGCCTTCTATTCATAGAATGATAGTCATACAAATGTTGTAAATATACATATGTCTCATTTTCTCAAATATTTTCATAGTGAAATGCCCAAGACTTGGTATGAGAGTTTCTCATGTCTCCAATTTGATTTTAATAAAACAATGCATAGTTTGACATTCGCCAATTCATTTGAAGCTTGTTTGCGTTATCTGCCTCCAAGCTATTTGAAGAAATTATCTATAGAGGGGGCTTGACCAACAAATGAGATCAATCGAGATCAAAAGTTCTTTGAGGGAATAAGCATGATTCACTCTCAAAGGAAAGAGTGGTTGAAAAAAATCAGCAATAATACAAAGAACAACATAATACGCAGAGTTGAACAAGCTTTCAAAGATTTAGTTTGGTTGTATATGAATAAAAACTAGGTGAAATGAGACTATTAAAAGTTTATGCCACTCAATATGACCCATTTAGAATCATAAATAAAATAAATGATAATACATATTAATTAAAACAATCGACATACATGAAAATATACTGGTATGTTGATATTGAAATTTAGAAACCATTTGAACCTTCTACAATGAATGACGAGGGTGAAATAAAGGTGTCAGCTATGCATGAGCTGTATTTATGAAAGAAGAAAAAGCTCTCCAAAGATAAATTGCTATATGTTTAGAATACTTAATACTCCAAAAGGAAGGAATATAACATATAGAATGGGAAGGCAAGGTGAAGCAATCTACAAGCAAAATGATATGCAACTGAGAAGCAAAATAGTTATTTCATGAGTTTGATTTAACTCACAAGAACGCGTTATCTACATCGACCATGGGGACACGTGATCAAGAAGTCAATTTAGAGCCTCGGTTGATCAATATAGCATGTAGTCGACAGAATTAATTCATGTGTCAAATGTCTAGTGCCATTTCCAAAAAAAATTAAATTGGGTTGACACGTAACATGCGTACAACCTACCACCTACTATAGATGCCAATCCAAGTGACTCTTAAATCAACTCAGACAAACCATTATTTATGCATCCAAGCCAACTAATTTAATAGTCGAATCATGGCATCCAATGTTGAATGATCCATATCACGTGGCATCAGTCAATAGATGGGTTATAACATCCATTGCTAGATGATCCATATTGTTTGGCCTTGATCGACTAATTATCTAATCGCAATCAAAGCCCATCCAACAAACAACAAAAACATCCGACATTAGTGTCAACCAAACCATAATTGTGCTAACTACAGTGTAGGCCATTCGATTGTATAGCAAGATCTTTTGAATTGGCTATTATTGCAGATCAATATGCAGTACTTAGATTAATTGCTTGAGTGTTCATACTTCATGGCTGCATTTAGGTCTAATATTAGAAATTAATTAGCAAATATTCCATAAGACAGAACTTGTTTGGTTAGTGGCCACCGGCTAGATATTTGTTATAACCATCTATTACATGGATAATTCCCATTGGTTTAGTGATTGGATTTTATCAAATGGTTCCTATTGTGGCTAATATCATGCTACAGCTGTCTAGAAAATGCATGATCGTTTTCCAAGATTATTTTGTCATTTAGTTGAATATATATCTAGTGTTAATTTTAGTACTTTTGAAACTTTGGGCCTTCTTGCACTTGAAATTTCTGTTCTTTCTATTACATCTCAGTATTATCATTGTACATTTCTTCCCGAATAATGAAGCTTCTATTTACATTTTATTTGATTCATCTACAATTAGTTAAACATTCACTCAATATCTATGAATACCAACCAACTGGTTTGTCTAAACTTTTAGTTGAAATAAAAATCATGCCTAAAGTTCTGTAATTCATAGAGAAGTCCATATAATTCCCCAAAATCCCATCAATGATGGCATATTAGAAGCCCCTTGCAAATCCTTTAGAAGATTTTTTAAGTCTACGATGCCAATATCATTTAGACTGCCTATTCCATGGTTGTGCATATTCCTTATTGATAATATGATGCTAAATAAGCATCAATAATACCACAAACAAATCAAAGTTACAAATTACATGGAATCAAAATAAATGAATTTTCACAAAATTGAACAAAGGGCAAACATCACCAAGCCATCTAGCATTCATTCATCATCATGTCCATTAAATAATAATCGTTCTTACAAAAAGGTAAAGTTCCCAGCTATATTAGTCAGCACTAATTATATTAAATGAAAATATATCCTACAAATAGGACATCTTGCAAACTAATTGAACCAAAATTCTTAACCAAGGTTTGTGATTGGCATCATTTTGTAAATTAACCACCTCAATCAAATGGAAAGTATGTACATGCCATATTGTAAAATGGAGTGAATCCTGCCAATCAGAATAAAGCATGTGCTTGCAAGGCAAGTTTAAATTCAGAGTAGATGCCTTTAAGTTTGCATCTGTTGCTTATTGAGCATTCAAAATTCTTTAGAATATACTCATAAGCTAAAATATCGGACACTGTTAAAATGTAAAGAAGCTTCAAAATTTTTTAAAATATTGTGTATTATGTAGCATGGTTGTATGAAATAAAGAATCTAATCATCACAAATCAGTAAAACTACCTAAGGCATACACATAATAAAAACATCAATTAAAAAAAGCATATAATATGGTTATGTTTTAAGAAACAGTAGAACACAACCACACAATAGCAGATGCATAAGCGGTTGTAAAAGGAAATGCTCTTTGATTACAATTTTCAATAGGAAAGACAAAAACTGGAAAGAAACTATACATTTTCTTCCAATGAAAGTATTGAGTTGTAAAATAATTATATGATAATAATTTTGATTTTTTTATTTTATAATTTTTTTCACTATTAAGTAAAGTTGCAGCAGTGAAATCCTCAAACGATAGGAACTAGTCGAGCAGCGGGAGCAAAACAGATATTTTTTAAACATTAACTTCACAACTGATTATTTAAACAGCTGCAGCTGCCTCTGAATGAAGCCTTTGAGCAGATACCCCCTAATTACACCTTCAATTCAGCGGCTGCAGAAGCCATGTCGTGTGTCCCAACAGAAGAGATCGATCAGGAATGAAATGTTTCGTTTGTTGGCATGAACAAAGTTTGCAACCTTTTACAATGCTATATATCCCAAGAAACAAAAAGAAAAAAAAGCTTTTCTGCAATCAATTCTCAATCCAAACTAAACAAAAAAACATTCCCACAAAAACTCAAACTCAACCAACACAACATAAAAGTATCTCCCAGCTTCACATTCAAAGTGGAATATAAAATTTAGGGGTTGCTTGCCAACAAACAGGATTAAATTCAAATGGGGTTTATTAAATCACAAAATTCGGATTCAAGATTCAAAGTAAAATCCTACTACACACGAAAATGATTTCTTTTTACTAGCTGTCAGTCATAAACGGTGATTGAAAGAGTAATGGAAACGAGATGATTACCATAACAGTGGTGGCGGTGGCCCCGATTAATCCGGATAGAATGATCCCCCAGGAGAGGGAGTCGCGCACAGGCGCTTCCCATCGATCACTGTCGTCACTAGACTTTCCACCGGCGGCGGCCATTATCCGAAATCGGGGAAGGGCATGCCTCCACTATTCGGAAGATGGGCACAAAGAAAAAGCAGAAGAAGACTCGTAGCAGATGAAAGAAGCTTGGGAAATGGAGAAGGAACACTACACTTCAAGGTTGCGTTGATCTGCCGTTTGCGTGGGAAGAGGAACCTCAGTTGCACCAATTTGCATCCTAATCCATCTTGTGTCTCGGTCTAGGTTGCCGCCTTCAACAGCAATTTGAGCTCAAAAGTTTTTTAGAAAACATAAAAGCATATATAGAAAAGAAATATTATAATACCCCTAAAATTCTCCAAATTCTTCCAAATCATATCATAGATTTCGATAAAATAGCATTGAGAGAAATGAGAATCCTACATGCAAATGTATTAAACTAATCCAAATTCTACATTTAATAAAATTGAGATATTTTGAAAAAAATTTTGATATCATAGCAATCCCAATATGAGTATATGAATTTGCTCAACCTCACTTGCTTGACCAATAATAATCATAATTGAAAATTGTATTATTATGTATAAGTGGGTATGTGAAGTACTACTCATTATACATTTTATATTATTTTTTATTATTTTTATAGTCCTCATGTATTCTTTATAAAAAGAAAAAAGAATGACTATACCGTATTGCTTAGCAAGATAAGGAATTTTTTAGATTTCACTTATCTTTAGTACTCCTGCTAGTATCTTGTTGAACACCTTGTAGTCACCTTCACTGGTATTAGCACGTATCGACCATCTTTATCGATCTGATGAGTGGTCAATTGTTCATTTTTTAAATTTTTTCACTTCACTTATGATCATTTGCACTCCATATGTTCGATCTTGAGCTGGTTGCTCGACATTCTAACTTGGAACATATTGGTAATTTGTTATTCTACACGTTTTCATGAACAACTTTAGCAGTATTGCTTGTAAACCTGAACAAAATAACTCATTTAGACATAATCTACTATACTACTCTTTATTAGGTTGAATAGTAGATTCTTTCTAATAAAATATATTGCATTTTCTTAGTTGAGGCATCATAGCATTTTAATATAGATATTAAATAATATTTATGCATGTCATTTCTTTCCTATTAAATAATTAGAAACAGAAACAAAAAAAATAAGATGCTAATTTAAATTTTTTAAAAATATTTGTATATTACACGCATGGAGTATTTAATTATTTTCCTTTTTATTTGTATTAAAACGAACAATAAAGTTAACAAGTTTTAAAATTTCCTACTTCGTGCATACAATGTAACATCTATTTCTTAGCATCCATTCATAAGTTTATTTTTTCACATTTATCAACTGCTAATCATAAACATTTTACTTTCTCAAAATTTATGTGATTCCACTATTTTTCATTTTAAGTTCAAATTACAATAAAATAATTTCATTGTTAATCCAAGATAATTTGGCAACTAAGCTAAATTAATTCATCTGATTAAATAACTTCAGTCAATTAATCTATCTCAAAAAGTGCTTAATTTAAACTTAAGCTTAATTATTAAAGCATTTAAATTCTTCGGTACAGTATTTTATATTCAATAATTGATTACCAAATTAAATTAAGTAAAACGATATTATGTAATAATGTATAATATTTAAGCATAATAAATGTAATTAATAACCATATGGCGAGTTTAATTATTTAAAAGTGTTTGTAATTAAATTGATTATAATTTTTATTATAAAAAATTAACGATCTTCAATTTATGTGATAAATTTATTATTTGAGATTAATTATAAGTTATTTATTAATTAAATATGATTTATTTTAAGCTTACAAACAATCAGATGCACACTTTAAATATGATTATTAGCTAATTACAAAATATTTTACTTGAAACAAAAATAATCAACAATTAAATAATCATTAAACACCGCAAATCATAGAACTAAAACTAAAAAGATACTAAAAAGCAGTGTATAGCATATTCAACTTCTAAAAAAGAACTATTAGCTAACATGCAATTAAGCAAAAACGCATGCATTTAAATGTAACTCAATTAAATATAAATAAAATATATATATATATATATATATATATATTTACAAACTGCTTTATATTCCTGCAACCCTTCTACAACATCAACTCCTAGATTCCCAAAATATCCTAAAATATACACACATGCGCATGGTTCTCAGCACTTGGAATCCTCTTGTATATCGGTCTCATCATATATTTCCTCCTGCGAGAATTGAGAAGCAAAACATTGTTGGGCAGCCCAAAGTTGTATAGTTAGAAGATATTAAAAGTAAATACCTGAAGGAGCTCCTCAATAACATCCTCCATGGTTATGATCCCAATGGCCTCCTCATTTGATTCTGGCAGAGGCTTACTGTCATTTATTTGCAGGATATCAGAAGATTTCTCCCTCAGCCATTTTTTAGCCCATCTGTTGCTTCCTTTGTTGAAGCCTCCAGCAGTGGAAGGTAAGCTCTTCCACTTTTCTAGGGACGCCTTTGGCTTCCAACTCCTCATCTCTTTGGGCTGGGGCTCGGAGTTGATATCCACCCTCACAGCTTTTTAATCAACACACGCGTGAATATATATATATATATATACAACAAATAAATTAATATATGCTCATTTAAAGAGGTGCAGTTTTAAGACTAAAGTGGCTATAATACCCCACTGGTGTCTCGCTCCCAGTGTCGCAGTATCATTAAAATCTCTAAATTTAGTGTGACTTGTACTAATTAAGATTCACTAATCAAAATTGTAATTATGAATTCATTAAAGATAATTAATTGTTTGGGAAAAAAAAGATGAGGTATTTTTGGGGGTACTGAAGCATTTCTATTTTAAGATGAGTAAGAATCCAACTTACAGCAGTCGAAGTTATTCTCGCTGGGAGGCTCATTCGGATGTTTCAGTCTTACAACAACTGCCATATGGCTGTAACCCTTTTGGAACTCGTTCAGAATATCATAAAGAGGCATATCTTCATTAACCCTGTTGAGCTCCATAAGCAGTCAATTTTTTTAAATAAATACATAAATAATGCATAAAGCGTATAAGGGCATTAGTCATAATAATTTTGCAAGAAGGAATATGGGGTGTGATTTATTAAGAATACATCTAGAGAATTGTGCCTTACAATACCTTGGAATCTTGCGAATTGTGACACTTTTTACTGGAACCTCATCAGCAGGGTTAACCGCCAACAGATTCTTTACCTACATCATGAGGCGAAGAAGAGTGAGCAACATACAAGCATTATCACCATATCATCATTAGCTTCATATCGCATAACAAGAAAAACTAGCATGACAAAAATCATAATAACTGCAAGAATTGACTGTATGTTGCATTCATTCGTAACATGCGGTTGAATTATCTGATAGATTTAAAAAAAAAATCTTAGTATTTCATTCATTTTAAGCAACAAAAAATACCACAGTTAAATAATGCCCCCGTTTAGTCTCCCGATTAAGATAAATTGAACGAGTTTAGTGCTCAAAATTTAAATTTGACCCGAATATATCCCGATTGGGGATAAATCCGGATCATTCAAACTTTGGAGGACGAAATCTATCCACAAAATTGTTCGGACTAAATTGTCAGTTAAGAGCTATTTTGGCAAATTATGAAATTTCCACAATTTTGTTTAGCTGTCGCATTAAACAGGGAATCTCCTGAGCTTTCTAGAAGGCGATGTCAAAAGTGTCTTTTCAAATATACCACATGTATACACTAAATACATCAAATATGTTTGTTCAAATAAGATTAGATAACACGGTTCACAAGAAAATGAATGATATCATCTTCCTTTAATAGATTTAAGATGTTTCAAAAATGTTGGTTAATTATTTTGACTGGATGTGTCAAATCGGGTCAGCAGATGGTGTTAATGTTCGCAAAAAAATGACCTGAGCCGTTGATAACAAAACCTCCAGCCCAAACTCAACCCACTCCCTGCTTAGGTACCAATACATAAATATCACAATAGTAGAAGCATTTTGACCCGATCTAATCCATTTCAACTCAAACCCAACCCATTTTAACTCAAACCCGACATGTTTTGACCCAAGCATTTAATAAACAGGTCAAACCATGTCGGCTTGGATTCAACAAATCAACCCAAACCCAATCCAACCCAAATGCTATGTGTCAAACAATCTAACATGAATCCATCCAAGATGTTAATTGAGTCAACCTGACGTAACTTTCTTAGATCAAGTTTCAGTCGTATGTTTGTGCAGGATCATATTTTTACACTCCTGATTTAGGCTACCTGTAAAGGCATATGTTAATGCTTCACAACTAGGGGTCAAGGTTCATTATCTACCTGAGTTGTACAATATTCTGTTTTCCATTTTCTTGAAATTTGGATTGCTCTAGGAGAAAATCTTAAATGCTGAAGTATTCCCTTTGAGCTTTTAGAACGGCTCCACGGCATCAGTTTGACCATTTTACATAATTTCTATGCAGACTATCTTATTTTGCGTGTAAGCATAGTGTAGAGTTGAGGAGCAGGGTTTGGGAATCACTTTCAAGTTGAGAAATACCTTAAGCTTTGTTTGGTTCCACCTAGTTCAACTGTGAAACAATTTAGCTTTGTAGCTTTACTTAGCTCAAAGCTAATTAAGCCTGAACAAAATTACTTTAGCTTAAATTAGCTCAAATCATCTAACACATGATCAATTATTCTCAAAAATAATAATAATAATAATAACAATAATAATAACAATAATAACCAACTAATAAATTAAATTTAAAAGATATTAAAAAAATACAATAATTGTCATGCTAGCTATAATTAGTTAAAATACTAAATTAAAACTAATATATATTTTATAATTACTTTTTGTTTTTGAAATTATTAGTTCTAGTTATTAATAATGATGATCACTAATAATCAATTATCAATTAGTAATTATTTTCAACATTGAGCTTAAATTAGTTCTTTATAAAGTTGTTAAACTATTTTAGTCTAGTAGTTTATTTTAGTATATCCAACTTAGCAATGCTAAGAATTAAATATGCCTTTTGACAATTATAAACCCCATAGCATATAGGACCGATAAGCATGACCATATTAGAATTGAGATAAACTTAGCAATGCACTTCCCCGTTAAATTGGGTGAATTTCCTAACACTACATACCGTTTGAATAATTTAATCTGATAAACATTGAATTCCCTATATTCACCTACAAACATTCGATGACCATATTTCTTCCAAGAAATGCAACCCAATTTACCTCTCTTACAAAAGTGTTCCCAATAGTACATCAGAGATCCAGAAAAACATCGTTATTTATTATCCACCTCCCATTAAGGTTCTCTGCAAAAACTAATCACACTTCAACGTTGCTGCCCATCAACCAAATCAATAGACAATAAAATAATGTTAACTTGCAATTAACTCCGTCATTGCCAAGTCCCCGGTCCTGGATGTGAAAGGTAAAAGGTTGGATTAGGTAGCAGATAACAGCGTAAAACTTTATCGAATCCTTTTGTTATGAACCCTCAAAACAATTGTGCTAAGGTTAGGGGTTCCCTAGAAGAAATAAAAACAAGAACACTAGTTTAAATATAAAACTGAGAAGAATTTGAAAAAATATAAGCTAGTTTGTCATGCTTTAGTATTCAATGATTCATATAATAAATTAAAAACTGCTAAGAGAAATATTTTTAATCTAGCCAAATTAAAAATAAAACAATCAAAAATTTGGCCCACGTTAAATATATCAAGACAATCAGAAAATTCTATTTAAGGATGTAATATTCAACTTAGATGAATGAATTATTTAAAAGCTTTTTAGCAAAGGCTGTACCAATTCAAATAATATAAGTGTTTAATGGTTAGTCTAAATGACACTTTCATTCGATCCTGTGTAAGTAAAGCTAGGATTTGGAAAGCTTAAAGAGGATGAAGAGTGAAATAGTGGTAGGACAGATGACATCCATATCGATATTAAAAATGTTTACGTGAGAATAAAATTTCTTGGATTTTATGTTATTTTGAAGATTAAAAAGAAGCCCAATGAGTGAGAAAGAGTATTGTTATACTTTTTTATAAGAATAAAGGTGATGCTTAACACTATGCTATTTATAGAGGAATCAAATAAATATGTTATACGTTAAAACTTTAGGAAAGAGTAATTGAATACAAATAAGAAAGGATAATTGTATTTCTCAAAATCAATTTGATTTTATATATAATTAAATGTTTTGATGGTGAATTTTTACAAAAAAATATCTCTATTTAATTTTCATTTATCTTGAAAAGAGCTTATGATAGAATACCAAAAGAAATTCTTTCGTGAGAAAATAATTTGTGTTGCAGATATTAAAGTTATTAGAAATATGCATAATGGTGCACTAACATGTGTTCGGTCACAAGGTGGCTTGTCTAATAATATTCCGATTACTATTGATTACATCAAAGCTAAGCCCTTAACCCATGACTTTGCATTTTAATTATAGGATGTTCTTACTATGCACACCAAGAAAAGGTTCCATAGTGCATGTTATTTACAAAAGACATTGTTTTAATTGATAAGATTAAGGATAGAGTTAAAATAAAGCTTGAGTTATAGAGAATTGCTTTAGAATATAAAACTTTTCATCTCAATAGATCTAAAATAAAATATATGAATTATAAATTCAATTATTTTAGAAATTCTAATCTCAATGACATAATTATTGAGGACCGCGTGATCATGAAAAGTTAGAGGTTCAAGTCTTGGTTCAATTATTCAAAATAATGGTGAAATAAAGAACGATATGATTAATAAGATCCAAGTTGATTGAATGAATGGAAGAGTGTGCTTTTGGAGTGTTGTGCAATTCGAAAATCTCACGCAAAAGTAAAAGAAAATTTTATTGAGCGGCTATGCAACCAACTATTTATATGGGGATGAATGTTGGCAGACAAAGAAACTTACCGATAAAATAAGTGTTATATAAATGAGGCTGCTTAGGTGGATGAGCGGGTATGCTTGTAATAACTAAATGAGAAATGAGTTTATTTGTAGCAAGGAAGGAGTAGCTCCAATAGTAGATAATATTAGAGAATACTATCTTAGATGGTTTGGGCATATGAAACATAAACCGTATCATGTTCCTGTTAGAAAAACTGATTTATTGAATTTCGCTCATATTAAAAGAGGAAGAAGGAAAAAAAACATGGCAAGGAACCATTAAAAATGATCTTCTCTATTTGGAACTAACGGAATGGCTTCTATTTGATCATATACACTGAAAGTAAGGGATTCAAGAAGCCGACACAACCCAATGGGGGATTAAGGCTTAATGGTGCTGTTTTTTTAAGAAAATACATTTCTTAATTTAAAGGAAAATTTCATTAATAAATGTAGAGAAACATGGAGGGGTAATCACTTATATGCAATCCAATAGGCCAACAAGATAAAATAGGGGGGAAAAGGTACATTAGCAGACCCAGTAGCAGGCCCAAAAAACAATAACTAAAGTCTTTAGATATGAAAAGAAAATAACAACCTAAAAGAAGAAGAGGCCCAACAATTAAGAAGTGATCAAGTTGGTGCAAAATCCAAACAGCAAGGGAGCCCAATTCATGGACCAAACAACAACTCAGATCAACCAACCAAAGAGGCGTCAATCAAATCAGGCAATAATAATCGCTACATCAGCACAAAGAATATCGACAGCAGTAAGGAATTGTAGAGATCTTCAGATGGTCAACAACCAGTGCGCGAACAAAATAATGATCCATAGCTTCTAAGGCTCAAACCAGACACCAACCAAATACAACTTCATTCATCCCAGGCAGCTTCAAATTAGCCTAAGTGACAGCACCAGCAAACCCGACAAGACCAAAAAACAGGCAAACAAACAAATCAACTACCAAACAAAGAAGTTCAAAATCTGAAAAGTAGTTGAATAGTCTAATTCAAGAACAGCCAAAGATAGCGTCAAGAAGAATCTCAACAGTCGCTAGCAAAACCAACAGATGAGAGTAATATGGAAATGAGCAGCATAAAGCAGAAAACCGGAGAATACCAGTTTCCAGAACTGTAAAATCTCAGAAAACGCTCAAACAAGGTAAATGGCCAGACTAGAAAAAGGGAAAATGAGGCAATCTTGAAGCAGCCAAACGGAAGAAAACCAACGACTCTACCCCAATTACTACTTAAGGAGAATTAAAGAGCGCTATAAAAAATATAAATATTAAACCTTCTACTATTAGATATCATAAACCTTATTTAAAACATTTTAGGGATCTTAAATCCCTAAATCCTTTTCCCAGCAGAAAATAACAAAGTTAGATCTAGTTTCAAAATCTGACAAATCAATGCATTCGCTAGAACTAACGGAAAGTTTATCTAAAGATTTCTTCTAACCAAAATATCAAGATGATACGAGAAAATAGCTTTCGAATATTAAAAGATCCCCCTGAATCACCTTCAGACTCCTCAACTGCAGGTTCTGTAATGACACAAAGTTACTTTGTGAATTAGGTCAAATTCTGCCTCAGAAATTAGAATCCCGAGAAATTTTGAATTAGGACAAACAAAAATACCCTTAGATAAAAATAATTTTTTAGATCAAAGTGCCCTAATTTAGAGGTAATCCAAATAACAAAAGCTCTCACTTTATTTTCTGAATTATTTAAATTCTATAAATCAAGAACATTGAAATACGTGTCCGAATTCATTATTTTCAATGCCGTTATGTTAAGTATATTAATTAAAGGTTGCTCGAAAAGTTTCATCAAATTCTGAGCATCAATTTATATGTTGTTAAATTTTGAAGTTTTAAACCTCAAAAATTAATATAAAATAAAATATTGCTCAAAATAGAAAACTTTCGGCGCGAGGGTGTTCGTTATGTCATAACACACATCGGTGTCAAGTTTCGTTATTTTTGGATGTCTAACGGTGGAAAAATTGCGAAAATTTTAATTTTCAAGTAATTTTATAAAAATTTCCTTCTCCCCCGCTTGCGATCGACGACCGATTCTGGCGCGGACGGTTCCATGCCAGAAATACAAGCCTTGCGCCGTTTTTGGCACAGGTTGTCTGCCCCTCTCAGCAGCCTCCCCTCAACTTGCCAGCCCTCCTCCTCAACCCTGCCAGCCAGCCCCTCCCTGCCTTCTCCAGTCGGCCAACAGCAACCCAACCAGTCCTCCTACAGTCGTCCAACCACTTGCCAGCCTCCGACCACCCCACTTCGGCTTCCCTCCGTTTTCCAGAGATCCTAATCCTAAAGATGAGAGAAGATAGAAAAGAGGAAAATGAGGGGAACATTTTGCTAATGTTTTCTTCGTTCTTTTTACTCTATACTTAATAAATCATTTCTATAAAATTAACAAATTAGTCATTCACATCATTCTCATTCTCATTAATTAATAATGAGAATAATACAAATATTATAAAAATGAATATCATTTCCAATTTTGTCAATTTCAATTCAGTCATTTCCATTCTAACTTTATTATCATATTCATAATGTTATAATGAATATTATTACTATAATAGCAGCTTAAAAATCGAACCTCAATCTTAATAGAAAAATGAAAGAAGAATAAAATTAAAGTAAAGATGAAAAATTACTCCAAAAATATTGGATTAAAAAACTAATTTAGAATATCCAAATCTAAATGTATATCCAAAAGTTGAACTGTCAAACTTGGATCTTAAAAAATAAAGGTACCTAATACATAACATGTATTACATTTTATACTTTTACTGCTGCTTAGCTTCGCTTTCGAGCCAAATTCATATTGAAGCTTGGTTGGTTGTTCAGAACCAACGTGGCAACATTCATAGCCAGTTACTGGAAAAATGACATCAGTAACAGCATTCGTGGCTAATTACTGGAAAAATGACATCATTAATAGCATTATGGCCAGTTACTGGGAAAATAACATCAGTAACAGTATTCGTGGCTAATTACTAAAAAAATAACATCAGTAATAGCATTCGTGGGTTGTTACTGAAAAAATGATATCAGTAACATACATCTCTGAGCTAATATATTTTGCAGGAAATTAATTATTTTGTTTGTGCTTTTACCTTATTATTTTTCCTGCATCTTTATTTTCGCAAATCGCATCTATGCTATTATAAAATGTAATACTTCATTGCATACTGTAGTACTTAAAGTATTCTCTAATTACTGAGAATTTCAATACTAATATTATTTTATGTACAATACCAGGTCAAGTACTTCTACGAGAGCTTAAACAAGAACCTTAAAAATTTATACTAGCAGAAGAACCTCAGCGCAACTTTTACTTTTATTTTATTTTACTTTTTCAAAGTTCATCTTGTGTTCTAGAAGATGAACTTTGCCAGAAATTTGTGGGCTACATTGTAAAAATGGAAATATTATTAAATGAGAACTATCTTTTGATTTTTATGTGTTCCTTTTCTATCTCAAATTACTCAATATGATAGTGCAGTATGTGAGTACCCGATATCGGGACAATTCTCGCTGAACTGGCGTCGGGACACCACAGTTTTATTCTTGTGAAACAACATAAGGTTACAATAATCATTGTATCCAAAATTCAAATGTCACAAATTAGCAATTTTGGGATTAATCAAAGAAGAATGTCCCACACATATTAGAGCATTCTGTGCATTGCATTATTATGATATTAATATTAATGCATTCTGTGCACTAGTTGTAGTCAAGAAAAATTAGCATTTTAAAGATACGAATAAGAATTTATTATTGATAGCAAATGACTCGATGCTTATAGCAAATATCCATGATAAACTTAATCAAACAATAATTGAGCTTTTTAATGGTATTTAAGAATCGGATATTTTTTATGTAAACATATAAGTTTACTTAAGAAACTTGAACCTATAATTATGCTAAAATTTTCAGACTTGTCCAGATGGGCTTAAATTTAAAATTTGATTTATAATGAAAATTTAGGCTCCGTATCTTAAGAGAAACAATCCTAAAAACTGCCAATGACACTTTTGCTTGCCGCACTTTCTTCTCTCAAAACAAGAATTAAAAATAAGTTAGAGCTACGATATGAGCCATTAAAGAAAAAATTTCCAAGGAAACACAGATTAGAAGCAGTAAAAAAAAACTTTAACCGCAGAATAGTTAATCACTAATGTATACGCTAGTTAATTCAATAAAGCTTGATAGAAACCATAGAAAGAAAGATTATTTCACCAAAACAAGCCCAATTATGTTTGTAGGTTGATTATAGTGAACTGGCACTCTGCTATGCCCCTTATCCATAATCATCCCCATCAACTCTCTGCAAGAAAAAATTGCAAATGTTAGTTATCAGTAGGCTCTGGAAGTATCTTCACAAGGATAATAACCTGTCAATTATTGCATTGATATCAATTGCAAAAATCTCAGAAAGAGGAGTCATGGAATCTTTTGCCGTTTTCTCAGTAAGTTCAAGTGCACCAGCAATTATTGTTGTTTCATCATGTGTCAACTCCCCTCCTTTTCCAGCCTGAAAACATTAATTAAGCGGAACTGAAACTACTTGCAGTAATAAATACAAGGCATTTAAATCATGACAATATTATGTTTCTAATCACCTTTACAACATTCTAAGATTTTAAACTGTAAACACAAAAAGATGCGACAACGTATTCGTAAGCAAGCAAGTCTTATTTCTGTTTAAATTCGTTTTTTTTCAAATTTCTGTTTGTTTATGATTATGTTGGAATAATTTTAATTAATAATCACGTATAAAGGATTTAAAATTTTAGCAACCTTTATTGTTAAATTTACCTTCAATTTTTAACTCGTGACTTTACTTTTATAGATAGGAAGGAATTTTATGGCTTGTAAATTAATATGAATTTATAATTCCGATTGAATACTCTCTCTATTCTTTATCCTCACTCCCACTCTTATGATTCCCTCCCTCCCTGACTGTATTCTCTCCATACCACACCTCTCTCTCTAGCATATCGCAAATCACCAAAAGAGAATCACGACCTACATAATCTATATTCTCTCTTTACAACATTCTACAAAATTCTTTTGAAAACATTGCCTCCTCCTAAGGGCAGATCTACAATAAGATGTTGGAGGTCTATGCCTCCACTAGCACAACTTAAAAGCCAAAAAAATATCAAACAAAAGATCAAAAGCAGCACCCACAATCCACAGATTTCCAGCAAATCACAGAAGTAATTCACATAATCACATCATACTATCTTGCACTAGCAGGATTATCAAGTTCAAGGAGGCAAAATCCTACCATCCCTTAAAACTGAGTCTTTTTTCTTGTTTTATCAAAATTCTACATCCCGCGGGTGCCAGAGGTTTGATTGTCAAACAAAGTTCAACACATAAGGCCATTTGCTTGCTGGTGGCTTGACCCTCAAACACCAACAATCAGTGTCAAACTGTTTGCATAACGCAACCTCGACTAACTGTCTAGCCATTGGCTTCATCTCCAAGAAAGCTACCATTTATAAATGATTATTTAATGTTTAAAGTGAAATGTACTAACTTGTTTGCAAATTTATGTATTAAAAGTTCATGTTGGCAACATTCAAGCATCAAATCAATCAACAAAGGGGTGAGAGTTTATGTATGCAGTTTGAATTGGGAGAAAGAGAACCAAATATTGCATAAGGAACAATATATTAGGAACCCAAGGGAAGTTTGGACAAGGTCAGATAAGGAAACTGTAATGACCCTAGGTCATTATAAGGAAAACGCTGAAATTTCCGATTCACCAAATATCCCGCAATTATCAGTTTCCCGTTATAACTCCCGCTGAAAATTCGATTTTTCAGTTTTAATACCTAAATTAGAAAGTTTTCAAAAACTGGCAGTTACCAAAATTAAATAAAATTACTCCATTAAAAATAAATTTCAGCTGTTACGACTTTATCCCTAATCTACGGGCATTTTTGAGGAGGAACCAGTCGGTCCAAACGGGTGTGCGTTACGCACGCACACCCTATATAAACGAGCATATGGCATTCGACTCATCACGCTCAATTCCACTCGCCTCTCCCTCTTCTTCCGCTCGACAGTAAGAGGCGTACCTGAGCAGGCTGGAGCGCACAGCAGGCGACGCGACTCGATTCTTGTGGCCGACGGACGTCCCAGTGCGCACGATCCAAACCTTATTCGGCTCGATTCCCCTCCCGCTGCAACGCCGAGAGACAGACATCAGGAGTCCGTAACGCCCGACCTCCGCTCGTGTGCAGTAGCCCTCAATCGACAAAGCGTTGAACCTTCTTCCGCTCAGCACGCATCGACTCTGCGCATCGCTCGATCCCCTGTCTGCGCGCTCGACTCCTCGTAAGGTAAGAGCTCTGTCGAGTCTCTTAGGAAAAAAAAAAGGAAACGTATACGTGTCTAATATATAGAAATATAGATATATATATATATATATATATATATATATTTGTATATATATTTATATATATATATATGTATATATATATAATAACAATAAAGATTATTTAGGAATTTAAAATTCGATATAATTGAGCATTCCTTTCTAATTGGGATTAATCTTGAATTTTCTAGAATTCACTAGATTTGTAGTAAAACAAATATTGCTCCGATCAATTGAAATATTGCGACATAATATTATGTAATTTACCTACATTATTTGATCTATTATAGATCTACATTTCATGTGAATATATCATTAATCCAATTACAGTCCGATTATTTTTCTTGCTATTAATATATGTAGACTAATATTTTAACTCATGGTTATCTAATAAACACTTAATTAATTAGATCGCTCTAGTGATTCAAAAAGATGATTCTTTTACTTCTTTATGATAATCTGATTTAGAATATCATTCGATTAAAGTTATTTTGTCCCTTTAAATATAATCTAGCGAATGTTTAGTTTAAATTGAATTCTTAGAGCTTATGTAATAAACCAATAAGTAGCTGTTTAGAATAAACATAATCAAACCTAATGCAAATCCTATATAGATTTGTAGAGTGGTTAGATCATTTTGATAAGACTTTCATTCTATTGCAAATCATAACTAAAATAAGTTCTCAATTATAATTTTTGCAGACACAATACGTTGTGAGTGATTAATCTAGTTAGGTCAAACACAAAAAGTACACTAGATATTATTTTATATGCTTTTACTTTCAATTACCGCTTATGCATCGCTTTGAGCTTATTACTACTTGATATGCTATTCTTACTACTAATGATATAAGAGAAATTGAATGATGTTTATGTGTCTTGTGAATGTTGCAAGAAAGGTTCCGAAACTGAGCATGATTAGATTAGGGACGGGGCTAGTCCTCGGGTATAAGGGTGCCATCTGGAGCCTTTGAGGGAGGCACAGGTGAAGGTTGCTTAAATGCACATTGCCATCTGAGACCCTTAAATGGGTCCAGGTGAAGGTTTATGCTTAAATGCATATGAACCCAGCCTCATGATTCTGGCTTTGCCCAATATAACTGTTATTATTGCTTCATGATATCATAAACATAAACATAGATTTTTACGCAATTATTGTTTTTCCTTTTGACATTTGTCATGTGAACAAAATATTTATCGTTGCAGGTAACATCATCATCTTTTAATTGAAACACACTGTATTTCCCTGCAAATGCTATCTCATTTTTTTTCTTGCCTTCCGCTACGCTTTAAGTATATTTTTAATATACTTTGTATTTAGAATGTGCACTAAGGCATTATTTTTATAATGCCAGATCAGATACAGTTGGAGGCGGTTGATATAATCTAGAGGCGTAGCGCGCAAAAATAACTGCCCCTTCCAGGATTAATAGTTTGATGTATATTGAATTTCATGTAATAAATTCTGGATATTGTTTTTATTTTAAATTGAATGAATGTCGTTTCTTTTATGTGAATGGCTTGAATGTTCATTAACTACTATTTTATCTAACTGCCAATATAATCTTACGGAAAGATGCATCCGATGTTAGTTTGGTTCTTACCAACCTAACATGAGTCATCACAGAAACAAATTAAAAAAGATATACAACTTTACTTGTTTGATCGAAGTCTATGAGTGATGTAATGAGTCATATTGAGCTAGAGTCAAAACAACCCTGAGCTTGGTATTTATAATATATATATATATGTGTGTGTGTATATATAAAATGAATAGATGATCTTTTATTCGCACAGTGTAAAATTGTCTGAAAAAATGAAACAAACAAAAACAAGCAAGCATAAACACAAAATTTGAATGATTTGATAAGCACTCACTTGAGTCCATAAGACATAACAAAGTACCTTTTTATTATTCAAAAGAAGAGGAAAACGAGAAGAAGGTTTTGCTTGAAATATCATCTCAAGCTATTTCATTTTTTATATATAATTTTTCAATTTTCACATAACACCAAAATAAGAAATTTTATAATAATTTTCTTATTCAAATAAAGCGGATTTATGAGAATTTCCTTTCCATTATATAAATCAAGATAATGTTTCATAAAATTTCTTCAATCATTAAATAAACTTAAGGAAAGTTTCATCTAGTCAAACTCTTCAAGAATGACGATGTATAGAAATCTCCCCAGGCAATCAAGAGGCTTCAAGAAAGTTTCCTCGATCAAATAGAAAAGCTTCTCTTTAGTTTTTTTGATAAAACAGTCTCCACAAACTCAATCTCTCATTTGGAGACCATTTCTTCATTCATTTGACAACTCTTTCAAATCTTCCTTTATAATGAAAATCAAAATCTTTTCATCCAATACCTCCATTTATCAAGTATTCTAGAGGCCAACAAAGGCAATGCATAGTCTCAACTTTTGAATCATGCTTATTGTGCTCAAAATACAAGTAGGACTTTGCACCAAAATCTTCTCCGATAGAAGGGTTACATCATCAATCAACCCACAGATATAATGATGCCACAGTTGCATGCCCATAGTCCTTGCATAAAATATGATATTCTTTATCAAATGAATAAAACTTTGATAGTAGCAATAAAGTATATTATTGTCTTGTTGTTGACCCAATTCTTTAAGAATATTCAACCATAAATCTCCTTACAAACATCTAATATTACCTGACTTTAATAGTTGAAAAAAATACCCTTTAAAGTACCAACAACCCGTTAATTGATGTCCCTCTAAATGTAAATATACATAAACTAATGCTTTTCTGAGTATCTAGTCTCCAACCAAATAAAGATAGACTGTGCTTTTCTGGCTATTTGGTCTATAGCCAAATAAAGATATAAAATAGTCATTTAAAATCAGGTTCGTTTTTTAAAACAAAGAACCATATCTAAAATTTCCTTAAGCTAACACAATTTATTTGATAGTTTACCAATGTTAATCTTTTAGACCTTATCACGGTATGGCTCACAAATCCCACCACATAAGCAATGTTTGGACTACAGCATATACCAAACTACCAATAACTTATGCACATAAAATGTTAGACAATTGCTAATTCCTTCCTTGGTCATTGATGTTTGCTACTTAAATAATTGTAATAGTGCTCCTAGAGGAATTCCTCTAGACTTAGACACTTCAACATTGAATCTACTCAACATCTGATTAATGTATTTCTATTGAGATGACTCAGAAATCCATTAAAATCTTGGTATAAGTATCTACTTAAAAGCTCTAAAATTCTTCATCTCAAATTCTTTGAATAAACTACTTTTTCAGCTTGTTTATCTACTGCATGTTTAATTTTGCAACTAGTATATCATCACCATAAAGCAATAAACTAGCATAACAATCTGCAAATCTCATGAAATAACAACGATCCATATCACAGCTTCTGACCCTAGGTCATTTTTAAGAAGGATCCCAATTTCCCCATTAGGTTCAATCAATGTTGATTACCCGCGGATTCTCGTTTCTAGTTAAAAAAAAAAAAAAAAATTCCTGCTAAAATTCATTTTCGTCAAATTCTTGCTTACGTGCTATAAGAGATTGATTAAATTATTGTTTTATGTAGTTTTGGAATTCCATCCTACCCAAATATCGCTGAGATGAAAGTTTGGTTACTCTTCATAATTACTATTAATGTAATTAATTAAAAATTTCATATTATTTTGCCTCATCCATTCAAATTTCTATAAATAAAAGGCATTTCTTTTAGGAAAGCTGTGAGCACTAATTCACCATTATAAGCACGCAAGGTTTCCAATCTCCCTTCATCGACGCAAAAATTACGCTTAGATTTGTAATAAAAAGGGCTAGCTGAACTATTCCTGCAACCGATGGAATCAACTCTCGCCTCCCACGCTTTCTCCATTTATTGTCGGCAATGGAGGCTACATTTACCGGCTGACGAACCAACCGCACGGTAATTTAGCACAAGTTTTTCCCTTTCCGCTCACTAAATGAACGTCTTTCTTCCATTCAGCGGTTTCCAGAGGACCCTATTTAGGGTCGCCGAGCACTCTTGCGCACTTCACAAAAGCTACGAAGCTCTAGGAAGACTCCACCTCTACGACCGACCCCTCTCCTGACCGACGGAATCGACGAAGACCTGCGGTGAGCCCTTCCGTCCATTGTGTCGCACAAGACAGACGACATCGCCCATGTCCCGCATGATTCCCTTCTGCACTCGACATCTTCACGAAAGCCTCTCTGCTCGGGGTCGGTGATTCGTAGGAGTTCACAAGAGAGACGAAGACAGCCCCGATAGTTCCAGTGGCCGACATCCTTCATTCCGATTTTCTTCTCTTACGCTCGGCCACTTTCTGCGCACGGCCTCGAAGTCCCCCAATCTCTAAGATATGATCTTCCTTTACAAATTTAACTTCAAAATCTAAAGATCATAATTATAAAAGAGCAATTTTGTCAATTTCCTTCAAACCAACAACATAATATATTAGGCTCAACTCTGAAATTTCTATAACTGCCAATACAAGAAAATTTTAAATTGCTCTCTAGTATGTTTTAATTACAGTCCTTAAATCTTAAGTTTCTGTTCTCAGCCTCCCTTGTAGATATTTAAAAGTTAAGTGATGCAAAGATTTATTAAAATGTATGTGAAGGATGAAGATCATAGCAGATGTAGGGGATTCATATATGATACAAAATTTGATTTGTAAAGTCACCAAAGATCCCTTGGTTCATTTAGACTTAAGGAGATTGTCTTGAATTTTTCTCTAATTGAGTAGTAACGAGTATTAGTAAGGGCTAATTAGTACCTAACTGATTCTAATTACATTATCTGATCAATGTACCTAACCTCCTTTATTTGATTCTACCTGCACTTTCGGCACTTCACCTGATTATCCTGTAACTCTAACATCATGCTAAATGATCCTATTAAACTACACAAATTGTGTGACAACAATCTGTGTTACCTTACCATCCTAATTATGGTATGAATTTTAAATAATCAGGGAACGCGTATAAATCTAAATTATAAACTAGATTTTGTAACTGCAATTAAACTTAGAAAGGAGAATATATACTTTAATAATAAAGATGGACATTTTTCAAAGGTTGATACAACTTCAAAACATAACTTTTGCGAAAACATCAAAACTCTCAGTACTACATCAGAATTGTGAGTGATTCTTCTTATTAAGTCTACACAAAGGTACATTGGATATTACTTTTATGCTCTTATTTGCCTTTATTATTGCTTAGGCATCGATTTGAGCATGTTTCGCATTAATATTAAATGTGTTATATTTACTATAATGATGTAAAAGAAAATGATGTTTATGTATCTTGTGAATGTTGCAAATAGTTCTGAAACGGTGGTTGAAAATGTTAGGGACGGGACTAGTCCTCGGGAGCTATAAAAATGCCACTTGTAGCCTTTGAGGGGGGCCAAGTAAAGGATATGCTTTTATTGAACCCAACCTCAAAGTTCTGGCTTTGCCCATCAGAACTATTAACGTCGCTACATAACATCAAGGAATAAACATAAACATGAATTTTTATGCGATCATCGTTTGAAATTTGACATGTGACATAATCATGATAAAGAAATATTTATTTGCAGGAGTTATGATTATCTTTTATTTGCATTAAAACACATTTTCCTGCAATTATTATCATATCATTCTCGCATTCCGCTTTATTTTCTTAAAAATATTATTTAATATCCTTTGTGCTTAGAATGTGTACTAAAGCATTATTTATATAATGTCATATCAGATACAATTGGAGGAGGCTAAGATAATTTTAAGATGTTAAAATGAATCATGGCACGGAATATTACTTTAGCTTTTACTTCCTTTTCAAGAAATAAACATTTATTTTCATATGATGTCATTTATGTAATATTCTGGATAATTTGATGTTAAATTGAATGAATGGTACTTTTATTTCTTGTATGGCTCTAGATATTGTTTGAATACCATTTTCCTTCGCAAATATAATATTGCGAAAATATGCACCTATGTTAATTTTGTTGTTACTAACCTAACATAAGTCATCACACCATTTTATGACAAATTCATCAAATTTCATGCATTATTATATAGATGCTTGCTTTAACCCATACAAGCTCTTTTGTAATTTGCACACAAAACTTACTTTTCTTAAAATAGTATCTTTTAAGTTGTACAATTTCAATTTCTTCATCTAAGCATCAATATCTAGATGCTCTAGATATGAATCTTTAGCAACAACAATATTAAGCATAGTTATGATTGTAGTTATCTTAACTGTTAGAAAGAATACCTTTATATAGTCAATCCTCTACATTTGTTGAAAGCTTTTGACAACTAATCTAGCTTATAATTTCTTTTCCATTGTGCTATTGTATAGTGAACATTCACTTATTTTTTAGTAGTGTGCTAACACTCATATTTTATTATTTTTCAAAGAACTCATTTCTTCTTCAATAGCTTGCTCCCACTTAACAAGACAAGTGATGCGAAAAGGGACAAGCGGTATCTAAAAGACTATATGAGGGTCTCTTGGGATTATGATAAGTTTGATTAGTATTTAAAGGTGAAATGCATGGCATAGAATCGTACAATGGAATCTTCATGAATCAAGTGTTGTAGAGTTTTATCTTCATCTTATATCAAATTCGAAGAAAAATGGAATATCAAATTTTATGTTAAGAGATTGACAGTAGCACAGTAAGAAGCATTGTTAAAGGTATTGTGAAATAGAGAGGCAATATGCTTTAGAAAAACAAGTGTCAATGCAACATCTGCTTAGGAAACCTCAAATTCCAAAACTTAGCCACCAAGTAGAGTTAGAGCTTAAGTTGGCACTCAAGGTGCCAATAATATTGACCCAATTGGCTAGCTAGAATGACCAAGTGCTTTTTAACCTCATATTAAAAAACAAGCATGTGATTAACCGAGTTCAATGGCTAATAGTGTGTTAACACAATTGATCATTAGGTAAGTTGAGATTAGGCTGGCCCTAGCTGTGAGGACCCGGTGCTGGGTCAGCGGGAGCTAATCCAGCATCGGTTTGCTTGTGGAATAGTAATAACAACAACAACAAGCAACAACAAGTCCTCTAGCCGCAGGATCATATTGAGTGATTTAAGAGACAAATATATAGACATCAAACATAACTCATTTATTCATTAATTCATGAGTCTGGGATACATAGATTAAAATAAAAGAAAAATTACAAACTTTTAAAAGTAGATAGAGTCAAAAAGAAACGGTGGATCAGCCGGTAGCAGTATCAGCACTGCTCAGTTCTTTAGCACCTTTCCTCGAGGATGAACTCCTGATCTGGGCACGTTTCAAAAGTGCGGGCATTCGAATACCAGTTAGTTGTGAAACTAAGTACTGATAGATATCATCTTTACAAATGTTAAATAATAAGCAAAATAATCAATATTTGACAGAAAACAAAAGCTATACAAAATTATCCCTGCAAACATGTTTCAATTGCACTTAAAACTTAGCATAAAAATAATTACAATCACAAAAATAAATACAGAATTTTAGCGCTTAATATCTGAGGTAAAATATGATTTTGTTGGGCAAGTACAAAATTGAGAAAAAAGGGGGTTCATTTTTTTGTTTTACATATCTTAACTTCCCTCTATATATGCCCCCTCAAAGGCTTATCAGTATAAGCTCCTTATGTCTCCCGATGTCAGACAGCCCCGTCCTAGCGGTTGTCTGATCAGACAAAAAATATAAAGCAACATGAAACCCTTGCTTCTCACTTATCCAAACTTATTCATATATCATTTTATGTAATTTAAAAAAAAACACTTTTATCAAATTTGTGATATGCTGACCAGAAAAGCATATTTAAACAAGAGTAATAAAAGACATCTGGTATCTTGTTCTTTTAAGTTCACAAGTTCAACAGTTCTCTTATTATCATTTTATAATAGAAATAACTGTAAAAAAAAATGCTTGAACTGAAATTATAATCATTTTATAACATATGCATAGTTTTCATTATTAATTAATGAGAACCATATTAATGTGAATGACAATGTTATATCATAATTAATTTCATAATAATGGCTATCAAGTAGGTATAAAAGAATGAAGAGCTAGCAAAATCAATTCTCTTATTTTCTTTTTCACTTTTTCTTTCTTTTATACTTATCTCCCTACCTTTAGAATTAGAATTTCCAGAAAACGGAGGGAGGCCGGAGCGGGGTGGCCGGAGGCTAACCGGAATGGAGTGGTCGGACGGCTGCTCGCTGGCTGTTGGCCGGCCGAGGGAGGGCTGCAGCAGGCTGAGGAGCGGCTGGGTTAGAAGGGGGCTGCTGTTGTGGGCTGAGAGGCTGAGGGTGGCTGGGTTGGCTGGCAAGGAGGGGAGAATAGGCTGGGAGGAGGCTGGCTGGCAGGTAGGGAAATTGTGGGAGATGAGGAGAGGGCTGAGGGAAGTCTTATAGAAAAGATAGGGGAGAGGGTAGGGAGGGCTGGTCGGCCATTTGGCCGACCATTCCTGCGCCAAACGACGCAGGAAAGGTTCTTGGCGCGGAACCTTCCGCGCGTGCAGGCGAGCGATTCCGTGAGGAATTGGGGGGGGGGGGGAACGAAGGAAGGAAATATGGAATTTTTCTTTAAAAGAAAAATTTAAATAATACCTAAAGTTAAATTATTCTCATTTTTCCGCCGTTCGGCGTCCAAATACAATGAAACTTGGCACTGAGGTGTGTTACGACATGACGAACACCCTCGCGCCAAAATTTTCGATTCGGACAAATATTTTATTTTTAATTAATTTCTGAAGTTTAAAACTTCATAAATTAACCACGATAAATTTGGAGCTCATAATTTGATGAAATTTTTCGATCAGCCTTTAAATATTATACTTAACACAACGACACTGAAATCGATGAATTTTGACACGTATTTTAAAGTTTTGATTTTTAGGATATAAATAATTCAGAAAATAAAGCGGGAGCTTCCGTTATTCGGATTTATCCCAAACTATGGCACTTTGATCTTAAAAATTATTCTTATCTAAGGGTATTTTTGCTTGCCCTAGTTTGAAATTTCCCAGAGTTTTGATGTCTAAAGCGGGCTCTGCCTAATTTGAAAAAAAATAACGAAATTGGGTCGTTACACTAGCAGGGCCTTGAATTTCTCAACAAGCCTAAACCAACATACTGATACCCAAACTCACCCAATGCAAATTCCATTTCATTAGTAGACCAACCAATCCCATCTTTCCTTTCTTTTTTCTTTATGAAACATTTTTGAAGAAATGAATTGGGGCTACTGTTAACAATTACATATATGTTGAGAATCTAACCCCCAATGTGATTAAGAGTCAAGCAAAATAAATTGTACTAATTAAGGATGCTTTAGAAAAATAATGTTTAAAAATTTAGCAAATTAGTTGTTTAATTGAAGAAATGCTTAGCCATTGTTTTTAACTTATGTAATTGTAGCAAGGAGCAACCATTTAATGAATGTTTTAGATAAAACGCACAAACAATTATACATTATGAATGTTTTAAACTAATCTACAAGTCAGGTGAAGCCTGAAACTGGTTGAAATTCATACTCGACTAGGGGTAGCTTCAAGTTCAGGCCAAAAAAGCCTAATTATGCCTATTGAGCTTTTATGTTATTGTCAAATCAGCAACTATATGTATGAAAAGAATCAAGCCTCAATGTAATTAAAGCATTAAAAAAAACAAATCCTATCAGTAAAGATGTTTTAGGCATAAAGCATGCTTAAAAATGTCACATGACTCTTCGTAATGTGTATTTTAAATCATTTTATGGTCTGCCCCTATTGTTTTTGATATATCTAACTCTAACAGGGAAGCAACCATTATATCAAATATATTGGAAATAAACAATAATATATTATGCATTTTAAACGTAATTTCTAGAAAGGATCGGACACAAGCCTGGTTAAAATAATCTACAAATAGAGCAATTTTAGGATTGGGCCTAAAAACCCAGCTGTGCCTAGCGAGCTTTTTGTTGCACACAAATCAACCATATGTTGTAAAAGACTAATAATTGAGAAACTCATGCAAAAACCCCACCTTCTGGGTGAACTTTTACAGTGAATCTTACTAAAAATGATAGTTATTCATGTTATGACATAAGCCAATAATTTTAAGGAAAATTTTTAAAATGCCTTCGATTGCCTAGGTGACAAAAGTTGAGGAAAAACGAACATGGTCCCTGTTCCTGATCTTCATAATAAGCTCAGCCATAATGTGGTTGAAAAGAAGTAACAAAAAGTGGAACCTCCCAGTAGACTAACAAAAAGTATCAAAGTAAATATAACAAAATAGGTGTCGCTCCCCGTACTAGTCTCCACGATTAGAAATGTTGGTTGGCCTTCGAAGGACGAGGAAGTGGCATCATGATGTGGGCTCTATTGACTTGAGACATTTTCATAAGGAACTCGACCCTTAGATGAGCTATTTTGTGTACGGTTAATCCTTGGTCACTATGTGTTTGCACTATCACAAGGAAAACTAGTGGATAAAGCTGAACTTAATAGAGGCACGCTCATTGCCCATGACATTGGGATACAATCAATTGAAGTAGGCTGTGTACTCTCAAAGAAGCTCACATTCCCCTTCCCAGGGACAGAATAGGGATTGGAAGAAAAGGAAACTTGTGCCAAAATGTGATAACTGACAGTAACGCACGCTTTAAAGTGGTTTGGAGTTAAACAGCCATTGTATAACTTTATCAGTGCGCTGAGATGAGAACATGTTACCAAGTCAGTGATGTTATCGAATGATAGGAGCCTCTCAATAGAATCCATGTCATCTGGATGATCGGTGGAATGTGATTACTCATATGTATCCAATGACATTAAAATCCTGAGAAATCTATTAAATAATTATTTCGTAATAGAGTGGCAACCAACCAGAAACTACCGAACCTGGATGTCCACAAAGTGGAGCACAGTAGACTTGGGTTTGGTCTTCTAGTCCACAAGTGTGTCATTCGAAAACTCAAGATGATGAAGTCAATGGGCTAGTTATGAGAACATGCCCCTCAACTAGGTGAAGACGCTGAAAAAAAATGCCATAACAATTCAGGTTTCATATTTGTCAATAATGCAGAGCAACATAGCGCAATGTGTCATATGTAACCATAATGCATGGTAGTATTAGCATTTTTTTATAAATAGTGTAATAAAAATAAAATTAAAAATAATTTATTGTTGATTTAACAAGCATACAAAATCATAACACTAAAAAGATTCATAAATGGCATTTAAATATGATATAATTTTGTTTAGCATATCTATCTATATATTTAACCTAAATATAAAGTTTCAGACCAGAATAATCATTGTAAATATTAGAAAATAATATATGCCCTAAATCTTAAGCACAAAAATTAATGTTTAGCTGACCTAGCTTTTCAAAAGAAACAAAAAAGAGAGCTAAAAAATTCAAACTAGCTCAAAATAAATGAAAATTAAAGAAATTTGATATTGAAACTTGCATTGCCCATCCATTACACACTGGTTGGATTGCTCACAATCACTTCATGCATCCATTCCTGAGTCGATGCCACACCCTCTATTGTTAAAATCCTCTACTCAAGTCAACATGATCTAAAATCATCCCACAAATAGTACAAATTCTATTGGTTCAGCTATTAGTCGGTGGACAGAGATTTTTAATATAAAAAATATTAAAAGTAATGAATATAATAAATATTGAAAATACCATTTTAAGAGTATGCTACAATTGTTTGAAAATATGCATATTATTTGAACATAATCTACATCTGTCATCCATATATCTCAATGCATATGATCTAAAATTATAGTTAAAAGTTCTTTCTAGTTAATTGAAATACTTAAATGAATGGTGGAAAATCCATGAGGACAAAACTTCTATCGATCTATAAGGACGGTATCCTTTTTTATTTACTAAATACAACACAACCCAACCTTGGTCCCACTAATGAACCCTTTGTGAATGTTGTACTTAGCTTCTTAAAATTCAAATATGTGAGATGATTCCAAATACTTGTCTTGTTTTGGTCTTCCTCTTTTAACATGACAAGCATTCATTAACTCAATTTTGCTAATTATGGCATAGAATGGCCTATGTTTAACATGCTTGAAACATCAAAGATGATTTTCCAGGAGCTTATCATCAACTAAAGAAACTCTAATCTAGCAAAAAATCAGCTCATTTTCCATTATATCCTTTCGTTTATAACCCTCATCCACCTTACCATCCTTAGCAGTTAGTATAATTTCGATTTACCTGTCAGCATTTTATCTCATAAACATTAGCCTTATATCTGTTCTATAAAATTTTCATTAAGCTTGAGTAGAGTTTATTAATCACCCAACAGTTGAGAAGTGACATGATTTCATCCAACCTGTTTGGATCCTGGTAATCACATTGCCCATTATATCATCAGCATTTTGTATGACTAAACCAAAATATTTCATTTACACTTCATGGTAACATGATCTTTAATTGTCATATCCTTAGCCTTACAACTACTATGGCAAAACTTCTACTCAATATATTTGTCTTAGATTTGGTAAGGAAAAAGCTTTTAGATTTGATGGCATTACTGCATAACCTGGCTTTGGTTCGAACATTTCTCAAGTTTTATCAATATGGAGAATATCAGCTGCAAATAAACATGCTACAAAAATCACAAACTGCATGAATCACTTAATCACAACTGAAAATTGGCACTAATGTCACTTGTTAGAAAAAGTATACCAAATGAAAGACACTAAGTGGGTCAAGATACACCAAGAGTCAAACTCAATTTCCGCCTAAAATACTTGAAAATATGGGTGTGAATTAACCGATTTTATTTATATACCACTCTCTTCTCAACTTTCATGATAAGTGACTAAACGACTCTCAGACCAAATATACCTAATTAACTAATAATGTGAATATGCATTATTTAAACTACTTGATTATGATGCTCTAAATGTGAATCATTTGAAAATATTATGTCCATATTTTATTTAGATATAATTTCAAGTATTAAATTTATTTGCATATAATAACAACGCAACAATTCTTACATATAGATTATGATATTACATCTATCATAAAATCATTTGACATTTGAACCTAGTGATCTAAATGTAAGGTATGGATCCCAAATAATTTAATAAAAAATATGGTCAACAAAGTAAGAAAATTGCCAATTTAGTGAAAACAATCATATGAGTTTATAATTTGAATTTAGAAATTGCTGAAATATAGTAATGTGTACGATTTACCTGGAGATTTATAATTTGTTAGTCACTCCATCTGATCATTGTGCTTATGATGTTTTCTTCTTCGTTTGGTGACATTTGTGCCAAGTAAATAGAAATTAGTTGACAAATTAGTGCACAAACACAATAGCATACATAGAGTTTATGATGGGAAGTCAGTCAAGTCAACAAAATAGAGGATAGTAGGTGACAAAAGCAAGATATCACTATGGAGTCAAACATTCTCCAAACTAGTTACGAAGAGATCATCTAGATTGAATGCAAAAAATTGGATGTTACATCACTTGAGTTTGTAGTGCTTAGGATGCATTCTTCTTCACGTCAAAGTTTATCCATTGAACCAACATTGCCAAAGAAATGGTTGGCTCATATTTTTTACAACACTACAATCTATGGTGCCTGATAAACTAATGCTAAAAAATTGAAAATGTAAACCATTGTTTTGCTATGATTACATTATTCTATACATTTCACTGTAGATTTAGATTTGAAACATTAGAGTCTAAAATATCCTACATCACTATTAATGGAAATAATTTTCCCATGATTTAAGCCTACAAATTGGTAGCTCAGCCTTTGCTAGCGCTTTATACAATCAAATTGTGTGCTAGAGTATGAATTCAAAATGAGCAGTCAGTTTAGCACATTGATTCCCCAATAAAGGGCATTTCCTGCTGGTAAGATTTCCAAGTCTGGCAATGAAAAAACTCGATACTTTCTACATAGAAAGATGAGGCTGAACATTGAATTTGATGTTGGGTCTGCCATTTTAGACAATAATTTTAAAAAGAAAACTGACCTCATTGCCATGTAAATTAACAAGAGTCTTCAACTCGGCTCTCCGAAAAAGAGCAACATGACCACTTCCCAGAAGATAATCCAGCAACTAATGTTGGGATTAAAAATAGTTAGTTTTGCGCAAAATAAAATGAACTTAATGTGAAAGGGTTTCTTGAACTAATATTTTAATGTTAACAGTTCATAAATGCCACAAAAGTAAAAAAAGGAAATCTCACCTTGCTAATTGGATATGCAATAGGAAAGCAGATAAAAAGAAGTACATGAACAACAGGCGTGACTGATGCGCCAATTGCTAAACCATAGCGAGAGCATACAGACTGAGGAATAATCTACTAGGTTGCAGGTACATCAAGTTATGAGTTTTAGTACAAAAGCAACAAATATGGATATGAATGACTACTAGCTGAAGCATTTTTCTTCAACTGAACAAAACAATTAACATGGAGATTCACCTCTCCAAATAGCAGAATCAATGTGACAGAAATTAATATTGCACCCCATGCTGAAACCAAACTGTCTAGAAAAATTGGAAGCGCCTATTGCATGTAAAAAAAATAAAATTCAATATAAATCCCCCAATATATTACGTTAGCAGAAGTAAAGCCACAAAAAGTACCTCCATAGCAGCGGCATTGCAAATGAGAAGAGTGCATAACAACAAATGCTGGTTTTTCACTACAGGCATTATCTTTGCTGCAACAAAGCATAAAGCGTCAACAAATTATTACAATAGGAACCAAAAATCTGACATCACAATTAAATGATAATATTTTTAAAAGACGGTTTTATCCATGTCTTTGATGCAGAAATACTAAAGAGAAAATGGGTATATTCATGGCTTCCAGCTAGTAACTAGGTACTCCATGAAAGAGCTCCAAAAAAAAAAAAAAAAATACAATGGAAAAATCATTTTTCAACAAACTAAAACCAAATTTACAAAGTGTAATTTCGACAGTTAAGACAATCCATACATAATATGAACATCAGAACAAAGTGTTCAGTTCATTTGAGCATAGGATAAAAGGCTTTCACAGTTGCATTTTGAAATTTTAAAATGTAAAACAGATGATTTATTATGAAGATTTAACCATAACAATAGATTGTTTGTGCTGCAGGATTAGCCTTAAATAGAGGTATATGGCTTCATCTGTTTCAATGCTCTGCAGAGAAAATCTCTAAAAATGGTAAAAAGTTGAAAAATATGTAATCAGATATAATGAAACATGTGTCAAAAAACAACTCATCTTGGGATCTAGACGCCCTGAAATACTAACTAAATTTTAAATGAATAAATCATAATACTATGTTATTTGTTAAGAAATTGTTTGATTTGCGGTAAAACAGCTGTCAAGTAAAACAATTATTAGTAAATGTATTTTCCTAGCCATTGGTATGCGGGGATTGGGAGGTAAAGTAAAACTTCGGGGGAAGTGAATTCCTTAAAACCATTTTCATATAATTGCATTATGCCTAAACCAAGTATAATCCAAAATCCAAACAGCCATGCCAACCACAGCGTGCCTTAGTGGGACTCTAAAAAATTCCTTTTTTATGATTATTTTGCAACACTTTTTCACTCAAGCAACCATAAAAAATAATTAACACTATAAAATCTTAAAACATTAAACATTGCATTATTTTACTTGAAAATATGTTATAAGCGCTTCTTTCATCTAAATACAAATAACCCCTAAAGGCTTTAAAGTCAACTAATCCCTAAATATGTCACAAGAATTTGGTCACTTGCTGGGCTCAAAATGCTAGTGAAATGAACCAGATTTAGCGAAATAAAATTGTATATTTACCAAAATAATAAGCTTTCACAATGAGTTCAATTAGTATAAATCAAGCTCTAAATGGAGTTAAATGTTCTAGAAAACAATAAATAAACAAATGTGATACACAAACATCCCCTGTCAACAACAGTACCAAATTTATTCATTGATAAATGCTTTTGCATATTAGACTACAAGATTTATAGCAAAATAATTACATCACTCTTTAAATTTCAATATCCTCCTGTTCAATCAGCTACCTTCTAAGGAAATAGAAATGTTAAACTTCAATAATTATTCGACCAAAGATGCTGACCATATCAACCGTTTGATTAAGCCAAATCAAGTTAGAAAAATTTAAGAAATTGTCTGCCATATAAGCCATGCAAGTTTGTTAATACCTCTTTGATTTCGATGCCCGTGTTATTATATTTTGTCAAAAGTTCTTACTCCTAAGCAAGCTTTTTTCTCTAAACCAGAAATTAATGAAAATAAAAACATTAATACAGCAATTGCAGCCAGGCCACCGCCATCCATATTACAAATTACAATGGAGCTTTTTTTTATACGAACAAACAACAACAATCTAATTATACAGAAAAAGTTTCAAGCATTCAAATTCAAATTCAACTATAGAGCAATTGACTAACTTGGAAATAATTACATTGTAATTGATTTACCCCAGGATTCCTTTTATCTCAAGCTAAACAACCCCTAAATGATTTCCACTCCACCCAAAAGATAATCCATAGCAGCAGAAAAGGTCTTCAAGCTCATTATTGTCATATTTAAATAATCAATACATCCTTTGAGCTGTATTCATCTCCAATAAGAGGTATCAGAGGGATAGATGTACAAGTTCAGAACTAAGGGCAGGGGAAGCTAAGGGGAGTGGCCTCCTTCGCAACAGGAGAAGCTAAAGCGGATAGACCACCAAATAGTAATTTAGCAATAAAAGCAGCAATTTGAATACCTTCTAGAAGTAAAATCCCACCTAAAAGTTGTAAGCTTGGGGTGGAGTTTAAAGCAAGTGGACAAAGCATGGCTCCTTGTATTACAGTCGATATAGTGAAAAAAACTTTTTTAAAAGATCATTGGGCGTAATATCCCATAACCACATATAACTCAAACCTTGAGAAGAAAGGCAAACACATATCTAGCTAATTAAGTATCCAAGCAACAAAATTGGAGGAGATCTTAAGCTGATCTAAATGAAGAGGCTTGCCAAGGAAAGAATCAAACAAACATTGTGTAGAACGGTTGAAGGAGCAAGCTTGTATTTTGTGAAAGGCTATCCAAATGGGTTTAGCAGGAAACTCCATATCCGGATCAAAGTTTAAGAGGTTGTATTGAGAATCCTTTCACAATGATAGATGTTTTGATGAATAGCTGTTCATAGTCATTAATGCTATAATATTTTAAGAATACATGCCTACAATCAATGAGACCAATAATCCATGCCCACTGAGTTTAAAATTATGTATGAATTTCCTTATTTATTTCACCAATAGATTATAGAACAAAAATATTTCAATCAGCGAGAGCTCAAAAAGCCTTTTCATAGCTGAACTCTAATCAACCGAGTGTAACAAAGCAAACTACTCATTAATTATAACAAAATCCTCAAATAAGAGTCAATAATTAGAAGGTATATGCCCAACAACCACTTGAACCAGTGAATGATTAAAAGAAGCTTAACAAACAAGAACAAGCATGCCATATAACACCTAGTAAGCAGCACTTCTAGAAGTTGATTGCAAGCAAGAGGGCCAAAAGGTGGGCTAACACTGATGGATGACAATCCACCAAGAATACAATTTGGCAAACGAACCCACAAACATTCATAAGAGAAGAAGGCAAATCATTGAGCCCTTGGTAGGAAACTTCATCAAAAGCTAATGTATGAGCAAATTCACCAGCCACCATACTACCAGGATCACTTAAAGCTTAAGCAAACAATATACCATCACATCAATGGCCAAACAAAGGATCCCATCGACAACTCCTAGTGATCAATGCTTCCAAAGGGGAAGCAATGATTGGCCAAGAAAGAGCAATGGTTTCTCCAAGCTTCAAAGAGACAAAAAAAACCATATCAAACCTATATTCAATTTCCAAATCCAAAGGCCCATAAACAGAGGTGCCACAACAACATCAAATAGGGCAATAAGGCATATCACAACTGATGAAGTTGGCCCCCAAAAACCATCACAACTAGGTTCTGGGAGCGCTTGTGCCAAGCCAACAGCACTCCAAACACCATCAGCTCATTGATGGCAATGAAATTTATACAAATGAAAAAATCAGCCAACTTTTGATGACCTTCCTCCACATAGGGTTTTCTCCAAATGAAAAAATCAGCCAACTTTTGATGACCTTCCTCCACTTAGGGTTTTCTCCATCGCAAAGGTCTGACTACTACACCTTAGTGTTTTCTTCTGTTTTCGCACTCATTAGAAGCAGAAGGATGGATCTAACTTTGACACAAGTATAAAAAATTTATTTTTTCTTATTTAAACAACTCTTTTCTTTAAGTATGCATTCCTACCAAACTTCACTAGGCAAGGTGGTGGCTCTCGTTCAGTCAATTTGGTATGAACCCTCTAATAGCTATTGTATGTAAGTGAAAGTTTAGCAAAGAAAAAACTTATCTATAAAAAATTAAGCACTTTTGCCCTTTGCCCCACCTTCTCACAATCCTAGTTTAAATATCAACTAAGATCTATTTTAGTTGGATGTCATGTGCAATGTTATTAAAATTGCATGTTATTCAAATAACATATTATTACATAAATTTGTCATTGAAATCATAATGGATGGTTTGTTCATTTTTATTTGCAATTATTTTTTTATTAATACTTTTCAGATGATATTACCCCTCAATAAAATTTTTTTCTTTTTTTTAATAACTTTACTAACTTAAAAAATCCAAAAAAAAAGTTAAAGCCAAAGACAGGATAACCTTCCGAAGCTTGAAGATAAGTCTTCCTATGCACAAAAACGGAGACGACAAAGTTGCAACTGGTGACAGGGAACATCTAACAAAAATCACCTGGAAGAGGTGATGAAGGCGACCCAGAACATTTTGTTATTTAACACTAACGGCTAATTTTTAGTGTGATTTAAAAAACACTCCTGGATGGCATATTGTAAATATATTCCTGCTATTTGACAATAACAAGTAATCATAGAATTGTTATGTTGTCATTGGAGTATATAACATAGCATTGCCCTAATAATTTTGCAAATAGTAGCAAACCAAACTAGCCCCAAACAAACGGCCCCTGAGCAAAATTCAACTTGTACAAAGTAGAAGTTCAATGATTACCAGTATGATAGCTTTCCGTGGCACACCTGATCAACAAGGTTTAGTACCATAAGGCCAAGGGTTAGACCCAACATGAACCCCACAAAGTCACCAGAATCACGATAACCACAATATATTTTTTTTTTTAAATGGCCTCCCAACGATTGTGCTCTGCCATCGTCCAACAATCCAAAAAAAATGCAAAATTTAACCTCAGTCTAGATTTTCTCCTGCAGACACAATTTCCGAGCCGAGAAGAAGAAGACGATGAAAAAGAAGAAAAAGCCGAATGCAACGAGCTCACAAACAGCAATCAATTTTAGCTTAACAAATCTGAGAAAATGATGGAGCAAGAAGAGATGTCATTAGCCAAGTAAGTTCCGACACGGAAAAAGAACTAAGGGTGCATAAGATGGAGAGATATGGCAAATATTTGAATCCTTATTTCAACATTAACCAAACAAAATGAAATCGAGTAAGTTTTCATCTTCACAGGGTAACTCCATTAGCAATATCTCAGCAAAGAAGAAAGAGTGCGAAATAAAATTTCAGGCATTACCAGCATGTTTGCGATCCTGAGGGGTTCCTGACTTTGATAGTACCTCGAGATCGACGAGGCTCAGCGACATAAGGCCGAGCGTCAGACCCGACATGAGCCCCGCAAAAAGCACCAGAAACACAATGACCACAAGGCTTATAAAAAACTGTGCCTCACAACATGTGTGGTGTGCCGCCATTCAACAAACCAAACCAAAAAAAAAAAAAAAGCAAAATTCAAACAGATTCTACTCTTTCTCCCCCTAACCAAACCCTAAGAACTGCTGAGAAGAGAAGAAAAGAATATAACACTGCAACGAAACAGCAGTCGAAACGAATCTGGACGAATCTGGAAAATGTCAGGGTTTAGAGAAGAGATTTTGGTACCGGTTAATGTTTCCGACAACGAAAGGGCTGTATGTTAAATAAGAAGAAAGCGAGAGAAGGCAGAGGCGCGCGCGCGACGTACATTTTGGCTGTGTGACAGGTGGCCAGCGCCTCTGGATTTTGTGACGAATGGATTCGACGACAAATTATCATTACAGCGAAATAAATATTGTTTCATGCTGTTGGGGCTGTGTACGTGGCACGCAATTTCACTCGTCCAATGTCACGAGTACACGTGGTGCAAATTAAATTTGACGACCAAAAAGTTTTGCAATAAATTTTTTTTTTTTTTTTTTTTTTGAAAAAATTGAGAGCTTAGCCCAATGACATTTAAAAATAAGAAACAGAATATTCATATACAAGAATGTGGCAACATAGGCCATCAAAAAGAAAACAAAAATCCTAATGTAATATATAAGGAACATAAAAGAAAAAAGCAAAATCCTATAAGTGGGGATTCGGTATCAGCTCCTCCAGATGAGGCCGATTGAGACCAATGATCCGTTGGGCATCTAACTGAATATCAAGGCAGTATCTATAAGTGTAGTATCAAATTTCAGAGAGTCACCATCAGCGAATGGGGTCTCGAATTGCATCACGTGCTTTCATTGCCCCTCAAAAAGTATTCGGACGGTCAGCAAAGCCAGAATAACATATCAGAATCCGATGACCCATTGAAAAATAAGACAAACAAAGCTCAATATGGTCGTGAGCAGGGCCAGAAACCTCATAAGCTCCTAGAAAATTAAGAACAGCACCTTCATAGAGCAGCATAACAGAGAACAATGGCTCCAGAATGAGCCAACAAATGACAGAACGTATGATGCTTACAGCCAAAAGAACCAGAGAAAGGGCGCCAAAATTACGCAAAGAGGAAATCCAAAATCCATCCATAGCTCTCCAGATAAGTAGAAAAAAATAAAGATAATAAACACAGCATCTCAATAAAGGATCCGATGGAGGATAATTAGAGAGTTCGTGCAGAGACTCTGAGCTAAGTAGGAAACTAACATAACCAAAATTCTCAGCATGCTTCCAGGTAAGTACGAAAAAACCAGCATTAAAATAAAAACCAGCACCATTGAAGCAATGCAAAACATATGAAGGAAAGGAGAAAAGGTGAAGCCAAAATTCAGCGGACATTAGCGGCTAGAGATGAGTTCTTCCTTCCAGCATTGAAGAAAATAAGACTTGAGAAAATGCTTCCACTTGCTAATGATACTAATCAAATTAAACTTAATATTACTAATAATGCAGTTAATGTTTGTCTTGGAGCTATTAAAAATGCGAGTGTTCCTTTCAAGCCAAATGGCATTAATAATCAACCCCAAAACTGTAATGATTCCATGTTTTTTGCACTTATTGAGATTGTAAGTATCACAAATGATTTGAGTCAGCTCGTGAAAAGATTCACGTATGTCAGCTCTCGGCGGCGGCGGGCAAATCTTCGTTCGAACATCCATACTTCGCGAGCCCACGACTACTCCGCGTAGTCTTGGAGGAGGATCTTGATGATGTCGAGAAGGGCGTCATCTGGGCACTCCAGTTCGTCGAACACATTAGTTACCCTTCATAACCACTCCTTAGCCAGGATTAGGAAGTTCAGTCCCCGGTACACCGCATCTTCCGGCATCCTTTCCAGTACGCTGGCTCCTGCTGGGGAGATCCCTTGGTGTAATAACTCAAGTTATTACTTAGGTCAATTAAGATTGATTTAAGTCTTAATTATGATTCTAGTAGCTTAATTAAGTCATTTAGAACCTACCTCTAGGATTTGGATCAAATCAGAGATCAAATAAATCAAAACCTGATTTCTGGAAAATATCAAAATCATAGAAATTGACTTTTTATCTAGACCTCAGATTAAAAATCTGACTTTGTCATTGCATTCACTACCCCCAAATTAGATAGTGGTGAAGTTTTGGGTGCATTTGGAAGTCGTTGAATTTTCATCAAATATTTTAATATTATTTAAATGCCTGAAAAATTGAGATAATTAAATACTCATCAAAATGAAAATCCAATCACACCGTTGCATTCCTCACCCCTCAAGTTAGCTAGGGGTGATTTATTGTGAATTTTTGAAACGCATTTAATCGATAAATTTTAATTAATGAAATAAGTAAAGAATATTTAAATAATAAATTAATATTCATTATTATAAACAGTGTCGTCAGCATTTTAATCCTTCCCGTCTAATTTCCATAATGCCATCTCCTATCGCCGTTTGATCTGTGGTTAGAGATGGACCGTTCGATCGAATTGATCGAACGTCCCTTACGTCTTCGTCCCCGTTCCTGCGCGTGTCACGCAGAGGCGAGACCTGGCAGCTCGGGCCGACGCGTGGAGTCTCCCGCCACTGATAGAGCCTTGTAAATCCTTAGCTCACCTGCCATTTCACCGAGAGATTTTCTTTAGGAAAGCTCGGAGATCGATCCTGCAGCAATCTCCTTGGATAGAATCCTTTTGGCGCTTCGATACTTTAGGTACCTCCATTCCCAATCCCTTCCATTTTCAATATGTTCTCTCAATTATTTCAGATCTAATTGTATATTATGCATTATGACAATTCAATTACTTAATCTAGATCTGCAATGCTTGGTTTGATTGAGTGTTTAGTGATCTGGATCATTCGAATTAGGGGATGCGTTCGGGTAGGCAATTGCGCAGCTCGGCACCGCCATCCTAGATTTAGGGTTTGTATGTGTCGGCGATATAAGTCGTCTCATTCATTGATCTTACTGCCAACACAAAGGTCTCGTCTCCCTCAACCCGTTTGTGTTTGATTTTGGACTCGTCATCACCTGTAACAACCCGAGTTGTTACCATAGTTGATTAGGACAAACTCTAAGTCTTAAACTCAATTATAAGTGCTAATTAGGTCAAGTGGAGGCAACATTTGAGACCTAGTCCAAATCAAGAGTCAAACGGATCGAATCCCGACTTCTGGAAATCTAGAAACCCTAGAAATTGACCTATTTAAATTGACCTCCGATCGAAAAACGGGCACCGCCATTGTGTTCCTTGACCCCAAATTAGCTTGGGGTGAAGTTTTCGTGTCAATCGGAAGTCGTCGAAATTTCGACGAATATTTTAATAATAAAAATATCCCGGAAATCGAGGTATCAAAATACTCGTCTGATTGAAAATCCGACTGTGCCATTGAATTCCTTGACCCCAAATTAGCTTGGGGTGAAGTTTCCATGTCAATCGGAAGTCGTCGAAATTTCGACGAATATTTTAATAATAAAAATATCCCGGAAATCGAGGTATCAAAATACTCGTCGGATCGAAAATCTGACTGCGCCATTGAATTCCTTGACCCCAATTTAGCTAAGAAAAACATGTTCAAAATTTTCTGAAAATTTTTCAAAAATAAATAAATAAAATAATAATATTTTTACTGTGGCTAACGACATGCCGTTAAGTACTTAATGGACCCGTCACTATAGCTGATGGCGCCGTCAATCTGGACGGCGCCATCTCAGCCGTTGGATCGGCCCAGATCCAACGACTGCGGAGTCGTCTTCCTCGACGACTCCGTCCGCGTGACACGCTGCGGCCCGTTGCGTCTTCTGGCTAATCCAGCTGCATCCAGTCCTCGGCGAGGTCGCCGTCCGGTCTATAAGACCTCGGCCTACCCCTAGGCTCCGAGTTTTCACCGATCGGAGCCCGGATCGAGCCGGAATCAAGCCCGGAAGTCAGCCCTATTTTTCCGCCGAAACCTTCGCCGATCCGAACTTCATGTACCTCGATCTCCATCGTTTACCGTTCGATCGTTGCAAAAATTATAGGATAGGTAGATCAACATGTCATCTTCACATCCACCGTTCCGATCGGGCTAAAACACACCCGATCGAGCGCACCAGCTCCCCGAAAAGGACTAGGTTCGGTCCGCCCAACCCCCCGGAAGGCGAAGTGTCGCGCTTCCGGGCCGGGCCGGGTCGACCCGAGCCCGTCCCGTCCGGGTCGGGTCCGCGTCAGCGCGGGTGGGGCCCCCGGCCACGTGGCAGCCGCTGGCACTGCCACGTGTCAAGTGGGGGGGGCCCACAGCCCCGTTACCCGAGCTGAGTCAGCAGCCAGTGGGACCCACAATGCCACGTGGCAGCCTCTGGCAGCGCCACGTGTCAGGTGGGCCCACAGTCCAGTCACCCGAGCTGAGTCAGCAGTCCGTGGGACCCACAGTGTCACATGGCAGCCTCTGGCAGTGCCACGTGTCAGGTGAGCCCACTGTCTAGTCTCAGTTTGGACCCCTAAATCAAAAGTTGACTTTTGACCCTTAAAGTAGGGGCAAAATAATCATTTTACATTAAAATTAGAGATTACTCAACCTTAGCCCTTAATTAAAATCTTAGAATACTAGGATTAATAATGTAATCATATTAGTACCATATAAGTAAATAAAATAAGTCATTAAATTGAATTCCAATAATTTTTCCTAAGTCTTAAGCATCCCACTTTAAGGATCTTTCCTAAGACTAGGACTAGATGATAGGTTAGTATTCATTCATTGGGTAAATTGGGTTACCCTATGGGTGAAACCTTAGTTTTAGTAGTTTCTAGATATTATTTTATTTTACAACCCATTTCGATTAGTTTATCTTTTAACTTTAAACTTAAGATAGGAGATTCATCCTATTAAATTTGATTACTTAATAGGATCTGCCTTAATTAGTAAATCACTTATAGTATAAAACCTAGAACTTAGGTCTTATCCAGTTTGGATTATGTGATTAAACCTAAAATCTCGTAGTGTTTAATCCATAATCTATAGGTGTAGAAGATTTTGATTAGATCTTAGTTAGAACGTCTAAATTCATAAAAATTAGGACGTATGATTTATTTGTTTAATTCGTAGTCTATCTGATTGAACTAGATTGGAACCTGATCAGTTCCAATCCTTTTTAACTTATAAGGACGAATTTCTGAGTTACACTCAATAATAGGAAAATGGTGATCCTGAACTTGTGTAACTTGGAATAGTTAGCTGGTTAAGTAGAAAACAAATGATATCACCATGTGTAGTCGAGTCTCTTGCTTACTTGTTATTTGTTGCTACGCATACCTTGTAATTTTGTGCCTTATATTTTCTTTGAATATATCATATAAGACATTTGATGCATAAATAAAATGTTAGGAAATTATGGAGACTCCTTAGATTCCTTATGAAAATATTAAAGTAAATAAGTGAAATAATAATGGATTGATGTGATTGAGCTGCCTCTCAGTGTTCTTTTGATCATACCGAATGTTGCCCTAGCCGTATCCTGCTAGGAGTTGCCCTAGTCGTACTGTGCTAGGATATTTCGGTATGATAGTTGGTGACCTAACCGTATCGAGCTAGGAGTAGCCCTAGTCGTATCGTGTTAGGGCCATATATGTGACTGTTGTTGGCTTAGTCGTATCGAGCTAGGAGTAGCCATAGCCGTATCGTGCTAAGATCTTCAGTTTCTTTTGGCGAGCTAGTGTAGCTCTTTTCTATATGGCAGTTGATGTATTATAGTTTTATATGCAGTTGTGGTTGTTTCAATATATTCTTTTTTAGTCAGCTATTTCCTTGTACTGCTTTATATATATTTAGGATGTTAGAATCTTGCTACTATATGTATATATCACTGCTGAGTTATTCATTTTTAATTAGCATATTATTTTTACTGCCTGTGAGAATGAGTGGGTTTTGAATATTTATTTAGTTAAACTTTAATTAATATAATAATATAGGTACCTGTGACTGTGTGTTCAAATTTCACTATGCTTCTTTTCTGAGTTATATTTCTCTTCTTATATACATTATGATGCTTGGATGTCATTTATTTATCGCTTCCGCACTCTGTATTTTTACTTATATAGTGACTGCTTGATTGATTCTGAGTTAACCTTTCTCTAATCAGGTGGATTGTGGAGTTTATCCTAATCCAATGCTAAGTGAGGGGTTAACCAGAGTGACACCCCACCCTTAATCTAAACCTATTGAGGGTTAAGGGTGAGGGTCGCCACATCACCGATGGATGACAGCGATTTCGTGCCCTAATTTTTGGCTCTGCGTTGGTCTACCGAAGAGGACGCCGACCCATTCGGGGTTGGATCAGGTCGGGCACGACCCATGAAATCGAAGCCGGGTTACGACGCAGGAGTCGAGACGTGAGGGACCCACTCGCAGGGTGCTGACCAGCCGATTTTTGACGCGTATGCAGCCTGTCGAGCCAGTCTGGTCATGGGCCCACTCGGTTCAGTCCAGCGAGTCTTAAGCTGACGCGTGTCTTACATACTAGCGTTGTTGCTGTCGCTGGCTCTGCAATGGGTCCCACCGTCTGAAACAGAAAAGTTTAAATATTTTTGTAAAAGAATTAATTAATTCTTAATATAAAGATACTTTGGAAACAGATATATATATATATATATGTCTAATTAATTTGATTAGAAAATACCTAAACCTTAAATCACAATATCTTGATAAATATAATGCCAAATATAACAAATGAATATACCATTGCAATTAGAAAAATATGAAGATTAATTTGGAATTATCAAATTGTCATTTGAAGCAAGATTTAACTTAGTGACATTTAGGATCCCTAAATTAACCCTATTTGTCGTAATTATTCAAATAGTCATAACTTTGGATCCTTTAATCCAAACATACCCAATATAGGTCTTAAAATACTCACAAAACCCTAAGAAACACTCTAGTAGTGTTCACTTTGATATTTGGATTAGCATTTGACTAATGACATTTAGGACTAACCCTAATTAACTTAATTTGACTTAGAACTTCAAATGACCATAAGTTAGTCATCTTAGCTCCAAATTAGGTGATCCAAGTACCAATTTAGATCAGCAAAACATAATCTACAGAAATCTATAAAAATATTTAGGATCCAACAATTAGATTTGCTAATCACCCCTACTTACCCTAAAACATAATTAGTGAATATTAGTAAATTTAATAATTCAAATTGGACAAACTAAGTTTCAAAGAACTCCTAAAACCTATTAGAGCCTAACTGTAGGGTTGGATTAGTGATGGGGTGATTAATTTCACTAATTATTCACTAATCACTCTAAATCCTAATTAAGCCATAACTTAGCCAAATGGAGTCCAAATTGAACCTACCACTAGTCATTAGAATCAGTGGATCAATTGTGACATACAGCTACTAAAATTATTCAATGTGAACACCAAATGACAAAGTTAGGGTTTTTGACCCTTAATTAAGAACCCATAATTACCCTTTAAACCCTAGAATTTGTATTGGCTATAACTTAGCCAATACATATCAGAATTCAATAATCTTAGGTTCTATAAAAATCTTAGGGCATAACCTTTAATAATCTGACAGAAAAATTATATGTCATTAGGGTAAAATTACCAAAATATCTTTATATGTCAAATTCCTTAATTTGACCTTATAAGACTTAATACTTAACCAAATTTAATTAATTTACTGTCTAAACTCATAATAAACAGTAAGTAATCATTCCATATCATTAAAATTCAGAATTTAGTGCTAATTTATAAAGATGAGATTTAGACCCTTAAGGAGAGGCAAAATGGTCTTTTTGCCCAAAATTAGGGTTTAATGAAATTAAGACCTAATTTCATCTCTAAATCATATCAAATAATAGTTAAAGTAATTTAAACTATAATTTAAATATTTCTAAGCCTTAAATTAGATATTAGAAGGAAAACCCTAAATTTAGCCTAAAGAGAAAATCTTAAGTAAAGATGAATTCTTCTCCATTCCTTTGAACATTCTTAGATTATCCTTTAGGTCTTATAATTTAGATAGGATGTGTGTCTGAATGATACTCTTAGAATCTAAGGGCCTTAATTCCTAAGACTAGGATTAGATCTTAGGTTAGAATTCATCTAATGGGTAAAGTGGGTTACTCATTAAGGTGAAATCTTGATCTTACTAGTTTATTAGATTTTTCATAGTTTATTAAATAATTATTTAATCTTTTAATCATAGAAATAGGTTTAGAAATTTATCCTATTGAATTTGACATAATTCAATAGGATTTGCCTTAATACTTAATTAGTAAGATAGGGGTTAAACTTTAGTCCTTTAGGATAGCCTTGTGATTAAGAATTAAATTTCATTCTTTGAGTTTGATTCTTAATTCTTTAAATTTTGATTTGGCTAATTAAGGTTTATTTGGGGTTTATAAAATTATAACTTAGGATGATTGATTTACTTATTTAACCTTTTAGGCGACTTTGATTCAGTTATAATTAGGATGTGGCCAATCCTAATTACGTTTAACTTATAAGTTCGTGATTCTAAGTTACAGACAGTATAGGAATTGAGAATTCTGAATCTTATGTAACTTAGAGTAGTTAGAACTTTTAAATTAGAAAATAGATGATGTCACAAAATTTGTATAGTGCTATTTATTTCCTTGATTTGAAATATGCTATGCTTTCATGTTATTTAAGCCTTTTTACACCTTTGGACATACTTAAATACTTGATATTTACTTTATATTATACTTTGAATTTTATTCACATGTCATATGCATAATTTTAAAAGAAATATTAATAAACAATAATATACTTGTGATTTATGTTTTACTTAGCGTGCTAATTAGTATGACTTTACTTTAGGACTACTTTTGCCTAGGAAATTTCCCCTATGGTACTTTACTTTGGCATTGGGATGTTTCTCCTATATGCCCTTTAGATACTTTATAGATTTACTTTAAGATCTAGAATGTTTCTCCTAGATGCCTCTTTTGATGAACTTTACTTTAATCTGGAATCTTTCTCCTAGATTATCAGATGGACATTACTTTTTGGCAGACTAAGTAAGAGTATCTCACACGTACAATACTTTAATCTACATTACTTACATTTATATTTCAGACATTTTACAGTTACTTTACATACTTTCTTTACACTTCAGACTTACTTTACTTTACTGTTTCAGTACACTTTTATTTCTTTCATATTTTTTTTTTATTTTTTGCAGTTCCTTTATATTTCAGAACTTTCTGTATGTCAGCCGTTTTACTCACTTGAGAGCATGTTAGGATGCTAGATTTTATATTTTCAGTACAGTACTTTTACTTATACTATACTAGCATGTTAGTTTGATCATATTCTTTAGGACTTTTCTTTATACTTAGTAGATTTACCTTGTACTTTACTTACCTTATATTGCAGCCTGAGTTGAGGTATGTTTCTACCTCCTAACTTGTTCTTGCCTTTCTTTGTGCTTTACCGCTATGTTTTACTTAATTTCAGTTGTGATGTCATTAAAATACATTAAAATTCATTACCTTAAAATGTACTTAGATATTTTGTCTAACAAGATTTTTATCTTGTTGGCTGGGGCCCTACCATTATGAAACCGATAATGGTAGATTCTGAGCTTTTTGAGGAGATTGATCATGCAGAGGAGCAGATCCAGGAGGAGGTCCAGACTACTGAGGGACTTTAGCTTACTTATTAGATTGCTTTATTTTTTTTTATTGTGAGGATGAGAGACTCTTTTCATTTCAGCTTTTAAACTTTAAACGTTTGTAATAATACAGAACTATTTGTACTTTACTTTCCTGCATTGTATATATTCTGAGCTGGATGTCTTTATTTTATAGTATGGATGTTTACTTCAGTTGCTACTTTTCTTCCGCACTCTGATACTCATTAAGTGATTGTTAATCTTTACTTTATTTAGAAAAGCACCTCTTTTTCTTAAGATTAGATTGGAGTCTTAAATTCCAACCTAATGTTAAGTATAAGGTGTGCTTAGTGACGACCACTCCTTAAGCCTTGTGATTAGAAGGGGAGGCCACCACACTTGGACTTCTCTTCCATATCTTTTTGCCAATAATACATCGTACCTCCACCTGTCTTTGAAGTGGGCAAAAAGGTCGCATCCTGTCATGCTTGCACAGTAGTATTCCTAGATATCCAGATCAAGTAATGTAAAGATAATTGCTTTTAATTCAAAAATTAGGTTACAAGTATGCATAAGGTAGTACAGATAGCATATGAACATAAGCTAAAATATCTATTTGATGTATCGGGCGGTAAAGGCACGGCGAAAGTATTCATAGGTGACATCGATCTTCATTCCCTCACGTCGACGAGTAAGTGCTTGAAGTGTGACACTCCACCAATCCTTGGCATCGTCCTGTAGGAGGCATGTCATGAGAGCAATCCTAACATTGTCCTAAACATTCATAGTCTCAAGCACGATATCTGTCATTCTTAGCCATCTCTTGGCTAACGCAGGGAGGTCATATCCTCTGAATATACTTTGTTGAAGTAGTTGATTCAACATTCGGGCTTCAGGGTCTGATATTCCTTCTATGTATACCTCGTGTTGTCGATGGAATTGAGCAATGTTTCCCAAAACTTCTTTGAATCATCGGTGATGCCTCTCAACCGTCATCCTGGTATATCTAAGTACGTCTATTGAAATAGTTAGGTTGAGCCGTTAAATTTTAGGGTTCTATTTTATATAGTTGCTTGTGTACTTTGATTATTAAATTTCTTATTTTGAGTGATATTGTGGTATCTTAGATGTGACTCTAATATTTCCTGACATAGTGACTGGACTGGCAGAAGAATCTTCCATTAGGTAGATAAGAATGCAAATTTTGATCTGACACCTTATGGAAAATCTCTGATACTAACTGTGGCGCCCCACCCCTTAATCCCCATTGATTAAGTTAAGGGGTGGTGTGTCACTCTGGCTAACCCTTCACCTATTATTGGTTTAGGATGAAATCCACAATCCACTTAATAAGGGAACGAGTAAGCATAGAATATAATCAGTTACTATCTACTAAAACATACAGAGTGTAGAAACTAATTAAAAATGAGAAACATCCAAACATCATAGTACAAGCAAAATGAGGTACGACTCGGAATAAATAGCATATAATAATCCAAACACGCAATCATAGATACTTGTATTATTACAATATTTAAAGTTTAAGTAAATAGAAGTGTAAATACGCTCATCCTCGTATATAAAAACTAAATGTCTTCTGGTCCCAACTGTTGCACCTCCTCTAAGTAGGGCTCATCCTCAGGTACAGGATCCTCAAGCTGCTCTATATCTAATATTATCGATTTCACAATGTAGGGGCCCCAGCTAAAAAAAGAGAAAAATATTGTGTTAGACAATTGTCTTAAGTATATTTTAGGCTGATACATTTTTATGTGTTTTATAATATCACCACTTTACAATTTCTAAGCAACAATACATCAAAAATAGGAGCGACTATCAATACAATAGGAAAAGGAAAAGCTATAAACAATATTTATAACTTAAGCAAAATGAGGCTAAGACATGCCGTATATATAAGCTAAATAGGGTAGGCATATATACATGACTAAACAAGTACTGAAAGAAAATACTACATTCTAAATATGCTAGTGATCAAAAGAAATATGCATATTTAGATAACTTAACTCAGCAATGATATATATACTAGCAACAAAATTCTAACATCCTAATATACATGAGCAGAACAAAGAAATAGCTGACTGAATAAAAATATCAAAAAGTAAGTCAAATATCAAATTGTACATGAAATTGTGTACTATCTGCCATATTAGAAGAATTGACCAATCTGGCCCGTATATATATAACTATTCATTCCATAGTCTTTCTGGGCTAGGGTAAAATCTATCCATCTACATAGCCTTTCTGGGCTAGGGTAAACATATCTATCCCCATAGCTTTTCTGGGCTATAGTAGACATAACTGGATACACTATGTGATTGAAGAGACAGGTAATACTATGTAACATTTTTAAATTATTTTACTTCTGTTTCTATGGACAATTTCAGAAATAACTGAGGAGTGTGCAATACTAAATGGGTCCAAAGCCTAACACACTCTCCTCAATGAGTAGTGTTAAGCATTCTCATCTCACCTTACCACTGTCTATTGGAGTAAATGTGCACCATAATTGTGATGACCTACTTAAGTAGTAATAAGTGAAACTCTTAAATATTGAGGCATCTTTTCAGATAATAGTGGAGTTTCTGATAAGAACTCCAAAGTTAGGTGTGCTCAGGTGGGAGCACTCCTAGGATGGGTGACCTGCTGGGAAGTTATCTTCTGAGGGCAAAACTGTAAAATATCAAAATCTTGTTTCTAATTGTTTATTAATATTTAAATAATTTTGACCTCAAATTAAAAATTTGACTTCGCCATTACGTTCACTACCCCCAAATTAGCTAGGGGTGAAATTTTGAATGTATTTGGAAGACGTAAACTTTTGACGAATATTTTAATAATATTTTAAATACCTAAAAATTTGAATAATTAAATACTCGTCGGATCAAAAATTCGATTGCACCGTTGCATTCAGAACCCTCAATTAGCTAGGGGTGATTTATTAAAAAATTTTAAAATAGGTTTAATTATCTAAATCTAATTAATAAATTAATTAGAATTAATTATATAATAATATTAATATAAGTAATATTAACAGCGCCGTCATCTGTTTTGACAATATCCATCAATCCAGTTAGGAAATCAGATAAATCTTAGCCGTCTGATCATTTGATCAGACGGCAACTGGCCGTCTTCTCCATATGACTCCCGCGTGTCGCGGGAGTTGACGCACGTCGCTCGAATCCCTCCTCCACGCGTCGATCGCCAATCAAGAAACCTTCAACGCAAAGGATTTAAGACTTCGGAGAAGCTAACCAGTAAGAGATTAAGGTATATTTTAGGACTTTCGAGACTTGAGTTATCATCTCCTTTCTCCTTCGACAAACATCTCGAAACCCTCAGGTACTTCAAAACACTATTTTTAGCAATTCAATTCACGCTTAAGATCATTTCTACTTCCAGTCAGAATAATTATAGGATTTAGTGATAGTAATTGAACAGATATTTATGAAATTGATTTTTCAAATTATCAATCGATCTTTGGTTATTTCTCGGGACTCTTACACTCGCGAAATTAGGGCATCAAGGTTTGTAATTTTAAGTCAACCTCTGAAGGAGTATTAGGGCTCGATGGATAGTCCTGTTCAAGCTCGTCATTTTGGCATGAAATTTAAAGCATGAGGATTCGTCTTCGTCGAGTGTCTTGTTGCCCTAACTCCACTCCCCGCTGAGGAAGAAGTCGTCATTTGGACCGGACCGAATTTGTTCCACCGGTTCAGCCTGTGTCTTGAACCATCCACGTGTCGAGGCGAAGGCTGCTGCGGTCCCGCTGTCAGCTCCTCACCACGTGTCAGTCGCTGAGTAGCCGGCTGACACGTTGTCATTTGAGCGTTATCAGATGCGAAAAAGTGGGTCCCGCCGTCTCCATTCAAGCCAATTAGGCATCGACACGTGTCGATACCTGAGTGCTTTCAAATTGCAGTGTTAATTTGGTGGATCCCACCTGCAGACAAAACAAAATAAAAATAATAATAATTTTTAATAATTGAATATTCTTTTAATAAAATACATATAATATAGTATTAATATATATATATATGTATATTAGTATAAATGCTTGTATACATATATATACATATATATTTTTACATAAAAACAGAATAATTTATATAACAATAAATTAAATATTAATAGATGATTAATTAATAGAACAATAAAAATTAAAATACAGTAATTAATATATATATATATATATATATATAAACAGAAAATTTATAATTAATAATTTTAGTTATATTAATCAAACATAATAATTAAACAATAACATTAATATGAAATTAAATTTATTTAATATTACTAACATTTAATAAAATATTAATTATTTTAATTAAATAATAATCAGAAAATATAATATTATTTACTAAATATTAGATTAATAATAACATTTTTAATTAGTTTAAATAAATATAATTAACAGATAAAATAAAACTTATATAATACTTAACTTATATATGTACCTATAATTATACATATATGTATACAAATATATAAATTCATATATAGAAAAATACATAAAATCAATTAATAAATAGAATCAATGATAATAATAGAATTAATAAATATTAAACTATAGAATTATTATATATGAATATAATTATTTTATTAAATCAAATAAATGTCAAAACTTTAAACTTTCATAAGTCCTAATTTATATATCCAAATCATACAAACAAATATATTAAATTAATCAGTAAAATTAGAGAAATAAAATGAAATAGTTAAATTTTCATTTGGACTTATATTTTGCATAGCGACATTTTAGGGTATTAATTAATTAAGAAAAATATTACAAATATTCAAATAACCCTAGCTTTGTAACCTTTAAACCAAATATACCCAATATAGGTCTCAAAATATTCAGAAAATCATAAGAAATATTTTAGTAGTGTTAATTTTGCTATTTGGATTAAATTTAGATTAATCATAATTAGGACATAATCCTAATTAAGCCTTTAACCATAGAAACTTCAAATAGCCATAAGTAAGTCAATTTAGTTCCAAATTAAGTGATCCAAATATCAATTTAGATTAAAAAAACCTAGTTTACAATAAACTGTAAAATTATTTAGGATCCAATGGTTAGATCTTTTAATTAACTCTAATTATTTTAAAACTTGATTAGTGAATATTAGGAAAACTAATGATCCAAATTGAGTAATTTCAATCTTAGATGACTCATAAAGTAAATTAGAACCTAACTGTATAATTAGTTTAATAATTTTGTGACTAAATTTACTAATCACTCACTAATCATATTAAACTATAATTATTAAACCTAGAATTTATAGTGATAATAATTTAACCAATACATATCAGAATTAGATGATTTTAAGTCCTATGGAAATCTTAGAACATAATCTACAATAAATTGACAAAATTTTTAAATTTCATTAAGGATAAAATTACCAATATGCCCTTATAAGGTCAAATTGCCAATTTGACATCATAAGGCATAATAATTAAGTAACCTAATAAATAAATAAATATTCAAATATTAATTATTATTATAAATCATGTTAAAATTATAAAATATTAAATTAATAACTTAAACTATTTTTGGCAGATCACAGAAATTAAATTGATTGATTTTGAATCAAAACAGTTAGGTACACAAATTTACTTATAAGTTTCATTTCAGTATTCTTATTTTGAGTCATTTTCATTTGAGCACTATTGCAAACTGCTTACCACTATTAAACCTGTAAAAGAATGATATCAAATAGTATATAATAAAAAGAATGAAACATGGTATATATATTTTGTGATGTTTATCTTTGGATGGTGGAACGCAACACTGAGAATCTGTACAGATTTGGCATGCTGGCAGCCCCTGGGAGTTACATGGAGGGACTTAGCCTCTTATAGGAAGAAGTAGGCAAATCCAGAGGAAAGATACACTATCACTTCCTATTTTGAGTAAGCTACCGACGGGTAGCGAGATAGGCTTCCTACAGGTTATGCCTATGAGTTTACCCATTTGGGCTCAGGAGTCTACGAACTCGACTTATTGTTACAAAATGCTTTTGATAAAATTTATTTATTTCATACTTTACAGTTATATTGAATTTCACAGATAACTTGCAGGGCAATACTTAAATTTGAAAATTTACTTTACTTATACAGATTTTTCAGTCACTTTCATATTTGATTTATACCTATTATAAGATGCTAGAATACTCTTATAAGAATGATTTGCGTACTCCTATATGACTGGTAACTGTATTTTCCAGGTTTTGATAATTAAAGTTTAGAAGATCTACCAAATAAAAGAAGAAGAAATAAAGAAGCGAGAGAATGTAAATATTTCATCTTTATTTTGTAAAAGATAAACTGTTATAAAATTTCATATATATTTTGGCTCTATTTTTTTAAATATATAATTGAACTTTAGACTTTTATTATTTTATGTCCTTTTATTGGCTCTATTTTATTTATAAGAATGTATATGTTTATATTTAAGATGAATTGTTCTTTAAAGACTCTCGAACTTCGATCTCCGGTCGCCACAAAAACCGTGATGCCTTTCAAGCCAAAACGGACAATACCTTAGTGCTTAAGAGTTTGGGTTGTTACAAATGGTATCAGAGCAAACTATAAGGTGTCAGATAGGAGATAAGTGCCATACAGGGCAAAGTACTACTTCATATGAGAAGCCTCTTGAACCCATGATGGTTAAGGTGCTACATGGTTATGGGTACCTCTTGCGCTTGTAGGGGTCACCTCTAGTCCTATCTACCCAATGGATGGTTCTTGGATCTGTGTGTGGATACTAATGAGGACATCAATTACTTAAGCTTGGGAGACTATGATGACCCACTTAAGTAGTAATAAGTGAAACTTTAAAATAGTGAGGCGCCTTTTCAGATAACGGTGGAGTTCCTGATAAGAACTCCAAAGTTAAGTGTGCTCAGTGTGGGAACACTCCCAGGATGAGTGACCTATTGGGAAGTTATCTTCTGAGGGCAAAATTGTGATGCCTTTCAAGTCAAAGTGGACAATACCTTGGTGCTTAAGAGTTTGGGTTGTTACAATAATCTACCATGAGCTGGACCCAAAGACAATTATTATCCTAATTATTCTAAATTTTCATTTTATACACAAAGTTCTCTTGTATGACATGTCCAAGGAAGTAAGCACAAAAGCAAGGAATGCGTAGCAACAAAATATCAAAAATAAGCAATGGACTCTATTAATATGGTGATATCATTTATTTTCTAATTATCCATTCTAACTATTCCAAGTTACACAAGTTCAGGATCATCATTTTCCTACTATCAAGTGTAACTCAGAAACTCATCCTTATAAGTTACAAAATATTAGGACTAGCTAGGTCATAATATACTAAATCAAAGTAGACTATAATAGTTAAATAATAAATCATTATGACTTAATTAATGATTTTAAACATTCTATACTAAGCTCTAATCAAAACTACTAAACTATAAATTATGGATTAAATACAATGAGATTGAGCTTAATCACATAATCCAAAAAGGATAAGACTTAAGATCTAGTTTTCATTCTAAAAGTAATTTACTAGTTAAGGCAAACCCTATTAAGTAATCAAATATAATAGGATGAATCTCCTATCTTAAATCTAAGGTTAAAAGATAAAATAATCAAAATAAGTTGTAAAATTCTAAAAACTAATAAAACAAAGATTTCATCCATTGAGTAACCCATTTACCCAATGAATAAACTCTAACCTATGATCTAGTCCTAGTCTTAAGAATGATCCTTAAGTGAGGTGTAAGATATTAAGACTTAGAAGGATTTTATAGTATTTCACCAATTTGACCTAAAGACTAATTTTACGCACTTAAATGACTCTAATATGGTTATAATATTAGTTTTAGTGTTTTAAAAGACTAATTAAAGGTTAAGGATATTTATCCTAAATTTTAGGCAAAATGACCATTTTGCCCCTACTTAAGGGTCTAAAAATCAACTTTTGATTTAAGAGTTCAAATTGAAGTTGTTTGATTTCAAATGATTCCACACTCTACGCACGCTGACCTGAGGGGGGCCCACACACGGCACGCGGGCGTACTGTAACAACCCAGGTTGTTACCTTAGTCGATTAGGACTAATCTTAGTCTTAAGACTAATTATAAGTGCTAATTAGGTCAATTGGAGTCAACCTCTAAGACCTAGTCTAAATCAGGAGTCAAATGAATCGAATCCTGATTTTTAGAAATTTTGGAAACCCTAAAATTTGACCTATTTAAATTGACCTCGGATTGGAAAACAGACTTCGCCATTGCGCTCGTTGACCCCAAATTAGTTAGGGGTGACGTTTTCGTGTCAATCGGGAGTCGTCGAAATTTCGACGAATATTTTAATATTATTTAAAATACTCCGGAAATTGAGGTATCAAAATACTCATCAGATCAAAAATCCGACTTCGCCATTGAATTCCTTGACCCCAAATTAGCTAGGAAAAATATGTTCAAAAGTTAAATATATATATATATATATTAATTTAATTAGGAATTTAATTATTATTAAATATTAAATAATATTAATTTAATTAAACGGCGCCGTCCCACGCCGTCACCCGCAAGTAACGTCGTCGCCTTCAGCCGTCAGATCCGATCGAGAGATCAGGACCGATCGAACGGTCTCGACCCGTCATCTTCCTCGACGCGAATGCCTGCGCCACGCCGCAGGACGCCGCCCCGCAGGACGCCGCCCCGCTCGGCTCATCTCCGTCCCCCGAGCCTCGTCCACTCCGCCGTCAACCTCCATAAGGCCCCATTCGTGATGAGCTCGCGAACACACAAAAAAAAAAAACCTAAGAGCCGCGGATCGACCCTGAGCGAACCAGCACCGTCCATCAGGTATCCTTCCAACTCCTCCTTCTTCCATTGTATGTCACTCCAGATCATTGCTAGTCATAGATTTTAGGTCAGATCATTGATCCATCGGACTTGATCGAGCACGAACAGGTCCGATCGACCCGGATCGAGTCTTGATCCATACGGGTTCGGCGGCTCGCGCACTCAACGCATGTAGGCACCTAGGGCTAGGTTTTCCAGGCACCACCGATCCCCTTTCGGGCCGGACCGGGTAGGGTTAGGTACGCCTAGCCGCGGCCTTTCCGCGGCCATGCGAGCCGGCGTCGCCCGTCGCCGGAGGCGTCGGCAAGGCCAAACCCTAACCGTCTGGCATCGGGTGCTCGAAGAGGGAGCAAAGGAGTCGCGGGCCAGAGCGGGTCAGCCCGACCCGCCCGTTTCCGCGTTCGGGCCACCCCCCGTCAGCTGTGGGGCCCGCTGCTGTCATTTTGACCGCAGCTGTGGGGCCCACCCCGCGGCTCGCCGCGTGTCCCGCACTGCCGCGTGACAGTGGTGGGTCCCGCGCCCTCTGCCGCAGCCAGTAGCGACTTGCCACGTGGCAGTGGCGGGTCCCACCTCATTATGACATGCAGAAGAATATATTAGATTTAATAAATATAATTAAATAATTATTAATTAGTTATTAATTATAATTAGTATCAATTAATGATAATTAGCTGTTAATCCATATTAAACAGTAACTTAATAATTAATTAATGCATATAATTAACTAACCAAGATTTTTAACAGTAAAGAGTAATTAACTCTATTAATTAATTAATTAAGAATAACTTAATTATTAATAAACAGTACTTAATAATATTTTGTAGTAATCAGTAAATTAATATATATATATATACACTAATATTAATAATTTAATAATTATTAACCTATTAATTAATCCTAATTTTAGACTTAATAATTATGATCAAATAATTAATTAAGGCTTAAATAGTAATTAGTTTAATCCTAATTAAACAGTAGTAATAGTAATATTATATTCAAAATAATTAAAATAAATAGATTAATTATTAATTAATTAATAATTAGTATTAATTAATCATAGATTAATTAAAAGATTAATAAATTCAAAAATCATATAGATAATTGTTGGAATAAATAGTAAAATCATTTAAATTAAATAAATGAACAGTAAAATAATTCAAATTGTATTTTTGAATAGTAAATCTTAAAAGTTTAATAACTTTTTATAGAATAATTCAAACATAACCAATATAGGTCTTAAAATACTCAGAAAAATGTAAAGAATCAAATAACATAATGTAAAAATTTATTTCGGGGTACGTATAATGAGGTAGCATTTTATGACCTCTTTAGGACCCCATAACTTTTTACCCGGTTATCGAAACATAGCCAATATGGGTTTTAAAATGCTCAAGAGAATGGCCCCATCACCATAGTAGTATTAGTTTTCCCATTTGGACATCAAGTTAAAAAGTCAACCCTATGACTTAGAGTTGACTTTAGTGAAAAATGACTAAATTGCTCTTGGAATTCAAATGACCATAACTTAGTCAAATCAACTCCAAATTAAAAAATTCAAGATGCTATCTTGTTTAGAATTTCAATGTCATCATTATACTGAAATAAAGTTTAGGGTCTGAACCCTAGAAACTCAGGTAAATGACCAAACTACCCATAGCCTTATTTTAGCCATAACTTGACCGTTTCTCGCCCAATTTAGGCGTACTTACTGCCTATCTTCAAGTTAGATAGTAAGGTATCAATTGGAACTAAGAGAATTCAATTCTGACCCCTAAGTCAAAAGTTGACTTTTGACCCTTAAAGTAGGGGCAAAATGGTCATTTTTCCCGAAAATTGGATTGAGTACCCTTACCCTTTGAATAATATCCCAAAATGCCAAGACTAATATTATAATCATCTTAGTAATAATTAAGTGAGTGAAATCAACCCTTAAGTCAGATTCCAATAATTTATGTTAAGTCTTAAGCACTACACCTTAAGGACCTTTCTTGAGAATATGAATAAATCCTAGGTTAGAATTCATTCGTTGGGTAAATTGGGTTACCCAACCGGTGAAACCTTGGTTTTATTAGTTTCTAGACTTTTTTTTATTTTACAACTCGTTCGATTATTTTGTTTTCTAACCTTAGATTTAAGATAGGAGATTCATCCTATTAAGTTTGATTACTTAATAAGATTTGCCTTAACTAGTAGATCATTTATAGAATAAAACTTAGAACTTAGGTCTTATCCTCTTTGGATTATTTGATTAAACCTAATTTTCGTAGTGTTTAATCCATAATCTTTAGGTTTAAAAGATCTTGATTAGATCTTAGTTAGAACATCTAAATTCACAAATCTAGGACGTATGATTTATTGATTTAACTCGTAGTCGTCTATCCGATTGAACTAGATTAAAATCTGATCAGTTCTAATCCTTTTTAACTTATAAGGATGAGTTTCTGAGTTACACTCGATAGTATGAAAATGGTGATCCTGAACTTGTGTAACTTGAAATAGGTAGAATGGTTAAGTAGAAAACAAATAGTATCACCATATTTAGTAGAGTCTCTTACTTACTTTGATACTTTGTTGCTACGTATTCCTTGTATTTTTGTGCCATATTTTCTTGAGCATATCATATAAAATATTTGATGCATGAATAAACTGTTATGAAAATATGGAGACTCCTTAGATTCCTTGTGAAAATATTAAAGTGATTAATGAAAAGATGATAATTATATGAGCTGCCTCTCAGATATTTTCTTATTTCCTAGTCTCCTTATGTCGCTAGGAGAAGGACCTATTTTGTTGTGTGCCTAGTTTACTAGCCTCCTTATGTCGTTGGGGGTACACTATTGGTGCCTTAGCCGTACTGATGTTAAGGTTGCCTTGTATGCTTAGTTTACTAGCCTCCTTATATCGCTAGGGGCATACAGTTGGGCCTTAACCGTACTGGTGCTAAGACCCTTCACTTGCTTTGTGTGCTTATTTGCCTAGCCTCCTTATGTCGATAGGGGTACACAGTTTTATGACTTAGCCGTGATGGTGCTACGCTTCTTTGATATTCGATGGGCTAGATTAGCTCTTTTCTATATGGCAGTCGATGCACGTATGAATTTTATATGCAATTGTTGTTGTTTACTTTTCAGTATTCTTATTTAGTCAGCTATTTCTTTATATTACTTTTATATATATTTAGAATGTTAGAATCTTGTTGCTATTTATATGTACCACTGCTGAGTTCTTTTCTTTAATTGGCATATTTCTTTTGATCACCAACATGTTTATGATGTAGTATTTTTCTTACTGCACTTACTTGTTTATGTATATTTATATGCCTTACCTTGTTTAGCTCGCATGTGAGGCATGTCTTAACCTCTCATTTTTGTTTAAGTTATAAATGATGATTTATAGCTTTTCCTTTTCCCTTGTATTGTCTGCTGCTCCTTTACATATATATATGTTGCTTAGATATTGTAGAATAGTGATATAACTTCACACATATAATAATTCATCAGCTTAAAATGTACTTAGATAATTGTCTAACCAGATTTTTCTTTTCTTTGGCTGGGGTCCTACATTGTGAAACCGATAATGGCAGATCTTCTTCAGTTAGATGAGCAGGAGTTAGGAGTGGAGCCATACCCAGAGGAGGAGCCCGTAGAAGAAGTCGCTGTTTAGCATTTATTTTATATGTGAGAATGAGAGTATTTGCATATTCTATTCTATTTGAACTTTTTAAATGATGTAATAATACATGTACCTCTGACTGTGTATTTGGATTGTATGTTTATGTTCTGAGTTATACTTTTGCTATTTATATTGTGATGCTTGGATGATTTACATTTCCTTAAATCGCTTTCACACTCTGTACGTTTACTTATATAGTGACTGTTAGATTGATTCTGTGTTAATCATTCCCTAATCAGGTGGATTGTGGAGTCTATCCTAATCCAATGGTAAGTGAGGGGTTAGCCAGAGTGACACCCCACCCTTAACCTAATCCTTTGTCGGATTAAGGGTACGGGGCGTCATTTGGCCCCGCGGACCCGGAGGGCCGCGAATCGGGCTCTGGTCGACCTGGCCCGACCCCAAAATCCCCCCTTCCTGAGCGGTCGACCTAGGGCACGCTGCTAGTGGCCGCCCCGGCGGAGCTAAGTGCCGGCCCGCACGGCCAACGGTAGGCCTCGTCGAGGCCTACCCACCGGTACTCGTACCAATGCCGGAGGGGCCCGGCATCGCGAGGTAAGGCTAGCCCTAGCCAAAGGGGTTCGGGCGCTTCGGGTTCTAACGGGATCCACTGTGGATCCCGACTAAAATTGGTCTGATCCGATCGTTAATCGATCGATCGGACCTGGGCATCCTATAATCAACCATATGCAATAATGACACACACTTGAATCACTAATAATGGATGAAGATCGAGGAAACGAGGGTACCTGATTTGAACGACTCGCAGAACGCTCGGAGGATTGGCAGGTACGCTGGCTCTTGATTTCGTGCTAGAGTTTTCAATGAGCACGATGCAGGGAGGCTATGAGGTTATTGAAGCTCCGACGGACCCTTCGAGGGAGGTCCTCGAGCGGCGACTGGCCGATCGCAGCGGTGCCCGCTCGCTGCGAGCCACGCGATCGCGAGCGATTGGGGAAGGAGACGGAGGCCCGCGAGTCGCTCGATCGCATGATCGAACGGTTGGAGTTCTACCGTTCAGTCGAACGACAGACGTTGACGGCCCGTGCAAACGAGGGAACGGTGCCGTTTTCTTTAATTATTATATTAAATTATTATTTAAATGATTTGTATCAATTTTATTAATTTATATTAAATATCTAAACGCATCCCAAAAATTCCCAATAAATCGCCCTTAGCTAAATGAGAGGTGAGGAATGCAATGGTGGTGTCGGATTTTTAATCCGACGAGTATTTTAATTTTTTCTAATTTTCGGGGTATTTAAATATTATTAAAATATTCGCCAAAATTTTGACGGCTTCCAATTGACACGAAAACTTCACCCCTAGCTAATTTGGGGGCAATAAACGCAATAACGAAGTCCATTTTTCAATCGGAGGTCAATTTAGATAGGTCAATTCTAGGGTTTTTGGATTTTTCTAGAAATTAGGATTCGATCCATTTGACTCTTGATTTGGACTAGGTCTTGGAGGTTGACTCCGTTTGACCTAATTAGTACTTAAGATCAAAATTAAGACTGAGATTAGTTCTAAATGACAATGGTAATAACTTGGATTGTTACAAAGCAGCCAAACATCATCTAACCAAACCACATAAACCTTAGTCAAGATACCAGCCAAGTAATCATAACAAACAACAGCTTGAACCTTTAAATCGATATAAGCAACCTGCTCCTACTTGTTAATGCTCTAGTCAGCCAAACTCACAACAATCGACCTGTATACCAGCCGATTTCGTGGTACAGCCAGCTTTTGGAATACCAACGAAACCGGCGGCACACCATCAGGAGTGCAGTTAGCAGAGTGGAGAATTAACAAATTATCAGAAGTGCAGTTATCATAATGATTGCCAAAAGATAAGCAACTATCCTAGTAATAGTAGCCAAACAACAGATAGCCAGTAAAGATGCCCACCTGCCAAGTACCAACAAACCTTTAATTTAGTCTATTAAAAAAGGCCGCACCCAGCAAAACCTGCTCAAAAAAATTTTATGGAACTTTGGCATTAAAAATTTCATCAAACGCAGTTTTATTAATGTTAATCCAACTGAGAGAATTCTTTGGAAAAATTTTAATGATTGCGTTGATTTCAAAGATGATAATAAGTTTGGATTTATGCAGATTCACCTCAACTGCTTGATATTTTTTGAGATTGCGAGCCGACCAAATGCTCCATAAAATATAGGCATCCATTAATTTGACAATCTGTAACTTTTTCAAGTTGGAGTGGCCACCACTCCAGCACAAAATTAAGGAAGGGAGACCCATAATAATTTGATTGGGGTGTTTAATGCCATTAAAATAAAGCCAAAGCTTTTGAGCAAAGGAACTAGTAAAGAACACATGGCTAATGCTTTCCGTACTCGCGTTAGACAAATGGCAACAATGACATTTAGAGGGGAGATTGAAGCCCCTTAACTTAAGGACTTCATCCACACTAACATAACCAAGGTGAAGCCTCCAAATGAATAAGCTTAAGAGAGTGGGAATATTGTTATGCCAAAACATTGGTTGAAATTAATAGTCTTGAGATTTCTGTAGGTGTTCCAGGCTATCTGAAGATTAAATTTATCTTTGATGATGCTGTCATCAGTTGCGTGCTTTTTGGCATGCAAAATTGGAGTGTTATTCAAAATATAGTTATGAATGTTAGGATCTGTGATGAAAGGGATAATATTAATGTTCCAAGAGCCGTCACCATTTAAACATTCACCGAGAGTGAGCTTTGGAAACTTCGGGGGTAGATTAAGTGAAGAGGACCATGGTCACTCCAAGAGTCACACCAGAAGGAAGATGAAGTGTCTAACTTGTTCTAAACAATTAGATTTTCCATAAGACTTCTAGATTCTAGCACTCTCTTCCAAGTTATAAATATAAGCCTTATGGCATATATTTATATGTATGTATGTATGCACATACACATACTTTGTTGTTGCTTAGTACCAAAATAAATATATACTATATGCATTGTGCTTACTTTATATAGAGTAAAATTAGCTCTTAAAATTTATTTGAAGCAATTTTGAGTAATTAATCTAAAGAGAATTTAGTATTATGACTTGCCTAAATAATGAAAAAAAAAAATTTAATTTGTCATCAACTTTCAATTAATTCGATTATATTTACATATATATTTATCTTATGATTATCTAAACATCTATGATGATTTAGATGTGTAACAACCCAGGTTATTATCGTAGTTAATTAGGATTAATCCTAAGTCTTAAGCATAATTATAAGTGCTAATTAGGTCAATTGGAGTCAACCTCTAAGACCTAGTCCAAATCAGGAGTCAAATGGATTGAATCATAATTTCTAGGAAATCCAGAAATCCTAAAATTTGACCTATCTAAATTGACCTCCGATCAAAAAATGGACACCGCCATTGCGTTCATTGACCCAAAATTAGCTTGGGGTGAAGTTTTTGTGTCAATCGGAAGTCGTCGAAATTTCGACGAATATTTTAATAATAAAAATACCCCGGAAATCCAGGAATCAAAATACTCGTCGGATCGAAAATCTGACCTCGCCATTGCGTTCCTCGCCCTTCAAATAGCTAGGAAAAATATGTTTAAAATTTTTGGATTAAAAAAAATAAAAATAAATAATATATATATATATAATTGACGGCACCGTACAGCGCCGTCAACTTAAGTGGACGGCGCTAACGGCACCGTCCGATCGGACGGATCCATCCGGACAATCCAATCCGCACGGATCCGACGGCTCCCAGCCGTAATCCGCGTCGCGCATTCCGGGCTGATCCGGGCCGTCCGCATGTCGCGGGATCGGACGGCCAGGGGCCTTCATCCGTGGCCCCGTCGCCCGCGAGCCACGCGGCGTGCCCGCCGCTCGCCTGGCCAACTGGCGGCCTCCCCCACCTCGGCAGGTCCGTCCGAAGGCCTTTAAGAGGCTCCTCCGCACCCCCCGACCCTGGTTACGCGAACCGGAGCCCGACCAGCCGACCCAAGCCAGACCGAGTCGAACCCCCCTTGCAGCCGTCGGACTTCCAGGTACTGGATCTCACCCATCTCATCCGTTTTTCGCAATCTGACTCCTGATTATGGTAGATCTTAGGCTTGATTGTCGATCCATCGGACCTGATCGAGTTCGATCATGTCCGATCAACCCATATCAGGGTTTGAAACCTTCGGGTTCTGCCTCGTCAACCCTAAACCGTAACCCTAGACCTAGGTTCGCGTTTTGCCGACGACTCCGGCCTCCTCCGGCGATAGTCCGCCCACCGACGTGTAGCCCTCGACGAGGGCTACCATCGACCGTGCGGGCCGAGGCGATCCGGCACCGGGAAGACCGGCAAAAGCCGTGCCCTAGCCGGTGCCCTCGGGCCCCCTCCGCGGAGAAGACGAAGTCGGGTCGGGCCGGGTCGACCCGACCTCGGCCGGGTCCGCGTAAGCCCAGTGGGGCCCATAGCGCCACGTGGCGTCATCCTGGCCTGCCACGTGTCATGTGGGACCCACATGCAGAGACCGTGCCTCTTCAGCTTCGCCCGTGGGGCGCACTGCGCCACGTGGCAGCCACCCGGCGCGCCACGTGTCCCGTGGGCCCACAGCCCGAGCCCGTGCGGCTCTTTGGCTGCCCAAGTGGGGCCCACAGTGCCACGTGGCAGCCACCCGGCATGCCACGTGTCAGGTGGGACCCACAGCGCGGCTTTTCGGCTCCCCCGTGGCCGCCTCTGGTCCCGCCACGTGTCAAGTGGGACCCACTGCCCAGTCACTCGTAATATTTCGGCTCCTCTGTGGGGCCCACAAGGCCACGTGACAGCCCTCTAGTAGTGCCACGTGTCAGGTGGGGGCTCATTGCCCAGTCACCCGAGCCGACTCAGCCTCCCCATGGGGCCCACAGTGCCACGCGGCAGTCTCTGGCAGCGCCACGTATCTGGTGGGGGCCCACTGCCTGTTAATTAAAAATTAGTTAATTACTGTTAGTGATTAATTAAATGTAGTTAGTGGTTAATTAAATTATGGTTAGTGTTAATTACTTTTGAACAGTAAAGTTTAGAATTAATTAACTGTAATTAGTAATTAAGAGATTAATTAGGATTAATTTAATATAAATTTAACCTTAACAATAATTCGAATAATTAATTATTATTAAACAGTAAAATATAATTAATTATTCTTAATTAGATATTAACAAATAATTAAGATTAATTAAACAATAATTAATACTAATGATGTTGCTATAGTAAAATAATAATAAAAATAATTTAATTAATTAATTAATAAATTAATTAATGTTAATTTATAATTAAGCATAATTAATCACAGATTAATTAAAGATTAATAAATTCAGAAATTATATATATAAACTTTAGGAATGAACAGTAAAATTATTTAATTTGAATAAATGATTAGTACATTAATTCAAATTGTATTTTTGAATAGTACTTTTTATAGGATGATCCAAATATAGCTAATATAGGTCTCAAAATACTCAGAAAAATATAAGAAATCAAATAACGTAATGTAAAAATTAATTTCGGAGTACGTATAATGAGGTAGTATTTTAAAACCTCTTTAGGACCTCATAATTTTTTACCCAGTTATCAGAACATAGTCAATATGGGTCTTAAAATGCTCAGGAGAGCGGCCCCATCATTGTAGTAGTATTAGTTTCCTCATTTGGACATCAGGACAAAAAGTCAACCCTAGAATTCTTAGTGAAAATGACCAAAATGCCCCTTCACTTCAAACAGCCATAACTAGCTTAGAATTTCAATGTAATCGATAAGCTAAAATAATATTTAGGATATAAACCCTAACAATTTAGGTAAATGACCAAATTATCCCTAACCTCGTTTTGGTCATAACTTGACCGTTTCTCGTCCAATTTAGGCGTACTTACTGCGTATCTTCAAGTTAGACAGTAAGGAATCAGTTGGAACTAAGAGAGTTCAATTCTGACCCCTAAGAGGAAAGTTGACTTTTGACCCTTAAAGTAGGGGAAAAATGGTTATTTTGCCCTAAGATTAGATCAAGTACCCCTACCCCTTTAGTTAACATTCTAAATCACTAAAACTAATGTTATAATAATCTTAGTGACATTTAAGTGAGTGAGATCAATCCTTAGATCAGATTCTAGGATTCTTCTAAGTCTTAAGTACTACACTTTAAGGACCTTTCCTGAGACTAGGACTAGATCATAAGTTAGAATTCATTCATTGGATAAATGGGTTACTCAATGGGTGAAACCTTAGTTTTATTAGTTTATAGACTTTCCTTTTATTTTACAACTTGTTCTAATTATTTTGCCTTTAAACTTTAGATTTATGATAGGAGATTCATCTTATTAAGTTTGATTGCCTAATAGGATTGGCCTTAACTTGTAGATCACTTATAGAATGAAACCTAGAACTTAGATCTTATCCTCTTTAGATTATGTGATTTAACATAAATATCGTAGTGTTTAACCCATAATTTATAGGTTTAGAAGATATTGATCAGATCTTAGTTAGAACGTCTAAATCTACAAAAATTAGGACGTATGATTTATTGATTTAACTCGTAGTCGTCTATCTGATTAAACTAGATTAGAACCTGATCAGTTCTAATCCTTTTTAACTTATAAGGACGAGTTTATGAGTTACACTCGATAGTAGAAAAATGGTGATCCTGAACTTGTGTAACTTAGAATAGTTAGAATGGTTAAGTAGAAAACAAATGATATCACCATATTTAGTAGAGTCTCTTGCTTATTTTGATGATTGTTGATTACACATTCCTTGATTTTTATGCCATATTTTCTTGAGCATATCACATAAGATTTTTGATGCATGAATAAAATGTTAGGAAAATATGAAGACTCCTTAGATTCATTGTGAAAATATTAAAGTGATTAATGAAAAGATGATAACTATATGAGCTGTCTCTCAGATATGTCCTTATTGCCTAGCCTCCTTATGTCGCTAGGGGAAGGAGCTGCTTTGTTGTGTGCCTAGTTTACTAGCCTCCTTATGTCGCTAGGGGTACACCGTTGGTGCCTTAGCCATACTGGTGTTAAGGTTACTTTGTATGCTTAGTTTACTAGCCTCCTTATGTCGCTAGGGCATACAGTTGGTGCCTTAGCCGTACTGGTGCTAAGACCCTTCGCTTGCCTTGTGTGCTTATTTGCCTAGTCTCCTTTTGTTGCTAGGGGTACACAGTTTTATGACTTAGCCATGAGGGTGCTAAGCTTCTTTGACATTCAATGGGCTAGATTAGCTCTTTTCTGTATGGCAGTCGATGCACGGACATTTATATGCAGTTATGTCGTTTTGCTTACTGTTCAGCCTTTTTATTCATTCTCCTTCTTCTTTGTACTGCTTATATATATATATATATTAGTATGTTAGAATCTTACTGCTACTTATATGTACCACTGCTGAGTTATTTTCTTTTAATTGGCATATTTCTTTTGATTACCAGCATATTTAGGATGTAGTATTTTTTCTTACTGCACTTATTTGATTATGTATATTTATATGTCTTATCTTGTTTAGCTCGCATGTGAGGCATATCTTAGCCTCTCTTTTGCTTAAGTTATAAATAATAATTTATAGCTTTCCCTTTTCTTTTGTATTGCTTGCTGCTCTTTTATATACATTGTTGCTTAGAAGTCGTAGAATGGTGATATTACATAACACATAAAACTTATCAGCTTAAAATGTATCTAGACAATTGTCTAACCAGATTTTTCTTTTTTTTTGGCTGGGGCCCTACATTGTGAAACCGATAATGGCAGATCCTCTTCAGTTGGATGATTAGGATCCTGGAGTGGAGTCATATCCAGAGGAGGAGCCTATGGAAGAACTAGTTATTTAGCCCTCTATTTTAAGTGAGGATGAGTGCATTTTTATTTCTATTATTTGAAACTTAAACTGATATAATAATACAAGTACTGATGACTGCATATTTGGATTTATGCTTACATTTTGAGATACGTTTCCTTATATTAATGTTGTGATGCTTGGATGTTATATATATTAAAAATCACTTTCGTACTCTGTATGTTTACTTAGATAGTGACTGCAGATTTGATTCTATGCTTACTCCTTCCCTTATTAGGTGGATTGTGGATTTCATCCTAATCCAATTATAAGTGAATGGTTAGCTAAAGTGGCACGCCATCCCTTAACTTAATTCTTGTGGATTAAGGGGTGGGGCATCACAAGATGTCTCTATATAAATATTATAATAATGTTGTTACTTAGGCTATCAATATTAAAACAATGTAATATTTTTTCATAAATGTTTAATTTGAACTAATTTCAAAATATAAATTTGGAGCTATGAGAAGATCCTCATTATAATAAGAGCTTTGAGATGCCAATCTATAATGTAACTCATGTAGAGTTAAATTAATCTTAAGCCTTAATTAGTATTATATTTTGGCACAAGTATTTTCTTAGATTAGATAATTCATTTCATTTAGATGGAAATGAGGTTTTATATTTTGGTGGTGTTATGTGATTTGGTTAAAGTAAATAAGTGAAAGTTTGTGGTGGCCCTGCCCCACCGTGGTCCTGTTAACCCTTAAGTTAACATGATTACGGTGGAGGGGTCACCAAATGACAAGGTCCCCACTTAAAATTGAATTAGACACATGTTCTAATCCAACTTAAATAAGGACTTTGCCATTCAACCTAAAATATCATCACTAAATGATTATACATGATCTCAGAGTGCGGAAGCAATTTAAATATAACATCCATCCATACAGTATAAATACAGTAATACAAAATAAGTAAAGTGCTGAAAAGAGAATGTTAACCTGTATTATTAAAATATTTAATAAGTTTAAGAGAACTGAAAAAGAAAACTCTCGATCTCACAAGCAAAAGGAACTAAAGCTAAAGATCTTCAGGAATGAGCTCCTCCTCCAATGGTAAGCACTCCACTGGATCAACTGCTCTAACAAACTCAGAACCTACAATTATCAGTTTCATAATGATAGGGCCCCAACCAACAAAAGAAAAACTGGTTAGACTATTGTCTAAGCACATTTTATGGCAAACAATTTATTAAGTTACTTGAATATCACCATAAACCAGAACTGAGCAAAATAGGTGCAGAAAGTGTACAAAAAGAACAATAATAAGTTATAAACAAATAGTTTATAACTAAGCAAATAGGAAGTAATACATACCTCCTCCAAGCAACTGCAATAAAGATAGGTAAGCAAAAGACTAAACAAAACTGTAAGAAAAGTACAACCTAAACATGCTTATGATCAAACAGATTATGCTAGGTAACATACATAAATTGAACAGTATAAAACTGAAAATAACTAACATCCTATATAAGCATATGAAAATAGTAAGTAAAACTAGCATCCTATATATAACACGTGCAGGAAAGCTGTAAGTAAAACAGTACTACAATGCAGAATATGCAAGTAAAATGGTAACTGAAAATGAAAACTGCAGTGGCCATCTAAGTCACTCAAACTGAAAACATACTCAGCAAATCTTAGCCTGATGAGCTAAGAAACTCTGAACTGAACATCACTGAAAACTCTTAGCCTGATGAGCTAAGATAGAACCAATTGTAATTGGAGATAAGTCTTGTAAACTTATAATTGATAGTGGTAGCTGCATGAATATTATCTCAATTAGTGCATTAGTAAGAATGAAACTAAGCTCGGAGCCTCATCCACATCCATATAAGATTGCATGGGTAGATAAAACTAGTATCTCTATTACCCAAAGATGCCTTGTTCCCCTCAACTTTGCAACCTATTTTGATGGCATTTGATGTGATGTTCTCCCTATGGACATTGCACATGTACTTTTAGGGAGACCTTGGCTATATGACTTAGACGTTACTCACTTTGAGCGGGATAATACTTATGTCTTTATGTTTGGGGGAAAGAAAATTGTCTTAAACCCGACAAAGCCAAATGAACTTTTGATTGAGAATCCAAAAGACTCTTCTGCATCAATAGAGCAGCAACCTTTAACTATTATTAGTAGGCAAGAGTTTGAGCATTCTAGTGAAAATAATATTGTCTATGCTCTTGTTGTTATGGAGTCTTTAAAAGGGAATGAAAATTCAACCCAATACTATGAAGTCACTCAACTCTTAACTGAATTTCAAGACTTGTGTCCTGAAGAACTTCCTAGTGAACTACCCCCATTGAGAAACATACAACATGCTATCGATTTAGTACCTGGGTCTACCTTGCCCAACTTGCCACACTATTGAATGAATCCAATTGAGCATGCTGAACTTAAGCGCCAAGTTGATGATTTATTACACAAAGGATTCATTCGTGAGAGCTTGTCCCCTTGTGCTGTTCTAGCACTTCTTACACCTAAGAAAGATGGAACTTGACGCATGTGTATTGATATTAGGTCAATTAATAAGATCACCATCAAGTATCGATTTCCTATTCCAAGGTTGGATGACATGCTTGATATGATGGCTGGATCTATAATATTTTCAAAGATTGATATTCGAAGTGGATATCATCAAATTAGAATGTGTGATGGTGATGAATAGAATACTGCTTTTAAAACATAAAATAGCTCTTATGAATGGTTAGTTATGCCTTTTGGTTTAACTAATGCTCATAGTACATTTATGTGCATCATGACACATATACTTCAACCTTATATTGGGGTCTTTTTAGTTGTGTATTTTGATAATATTTTAATATTTAGCAAGACCCAAGAAAAATAGCTAAGTCATTTAAGAAAAGTCTTTGAAATACTTTATCGAGAAAAATTTTATATTCATATGAAGAAATGCTCTTTCATGACTTCATCTGTCATATTTTTAGGATTTGTTGTTTTAAGCTATAGAGTCTCAACTGATCCTAAAAGGATAAAAGTAATTAAAGGATGACCTACACCAAGATCCATTCATGATGTTAGGAGTTTTTATGGGTTGGCCACATTTTATAGATGGTTCATTCGTGGATTCAGTACCATCATGGCACCGATCACACAATGCCTAAGAAAAGGTAATTTTAAATGGAATCCTGTAGCCACTAAGGTTTTTACTGAAATAAAAGAGCACCTAACTAGTCCACCAATATTGAAGTTGCCAGACTTTGATAAAGTTTTTGAAATTTCATGTGTGATGCTTCTGGGGTAGGAATAGGTGGAGTGCAAAAGCGAGATGGCCATCTGATAGCCTTTTTTAGTGAGAAGTTAAATGATGCCCACCAAATATATTCCACATATGATCGTGAGTTTTATGCAGTTGTTCAAACTTTACGGCACTGGCGACATTATCTTTTATCTCGTGAATTTGTTCTCTACTCTGATCATGAAGCCCTTAAATACAAACTCTCAAAAAAAGTTAAGTGTTCGTCATGCTAAATGGGTTCAATATTTATAGGAATACACTTTTGTTTTAAGGCATAAGGCTAGTATTGAGAATAAAGTCGCATATGCTTTGAGTCGCATGTTTCTCCTTTTACATACAATGAAAGTAAAAGTAATTGGATTTGATAAAATGATTTCTGATTGCTATACATGCAAAGATTTTGATCAAATTTATTCTTCATTATCTGAAAAGGGGCGAGTTATTGATTCAAATTACCAATTTCAAGATGGATATCTTTTTTATGGCACTCGTCTTTGCATTCCTGATTCATCTCTTCATATTTTTCTCATTGGCGAGCTACATGCAGGAGAAATTGCAGGACATTTTGGGCGTGACAAAACTATTGTAATGATTCAAGATCGATTTTATTGGCCTAGTCTAAAGAGAGATGTTGTTCGTATGTTCTTGATGTTGTGTATGCCATCTTGCAAAGGGAAAGCATAATAATTCTGGACTCTATACTTGTGGCGACCATACCCCGCCGTGGTCCTGTTAACTCTTAAGTTAACATGATTACGGTGGAGGGCTTACCAAATGACAAGGTCCTCACTTATAATTAGATTAGACATACATTCTAATTCGACTTAACTAAGGACTTTGTCATTCATAAGGTAAATGTCTCACTAAATGATCATACAAGAAAATGCAGAGAGCGCGAAAGCATAAAATACAACATCCATCTATACAATACAATAATCCAGAATAAGTAAAGTGATCAAAATAAAGTAAATCATTTGTATTATTACAACATGATTTAAAAGTTCAAACAGAAATGAACACTCATCCTCACAATTGCAGAAATAAAACTAAAGATCTTTAGGAACAAGTTCCTCCTCCAATGGCAAGGTCTCCACTGGATCTACAGCACTAAGAAACTCAGAACTTGCCATTATCAATTTTATAATGGTAGGGCCCCAGCCAACAAAAGAATAATTTGTTAGACTATTGTCTAAGTACATTTTAGGATAAACAATTTTATTAAGTTACTTGAATATCACCATAAACCAGTACTGAAGCAAAAAGGTGCAGAAAGGGTACAAAAAGAATAGCAATAAGTTATAAACAAACAGTTTATAACTAAGCAAATATGAAGTAATGCATACCTCCTCCAAGCAACTGCAACAAAGATAGGCAAGCAAAGACTAAACAAAATTGTAAGAAAATACAACCTAAATATGCTTATGATCAACAGATTATGCTAAGTAACATACAAAAATCGAACCAGTCTAAAACTGAAAACAACTAACATCCTATGTGAGCATATGAAAACAATAAATAAAACTAGCATCCTATATAAAAACACGTGCAGGAAAGCTGTAAGTAAAACAGTGCTACAATGCAGAATATACAAGATAAAATAGTAACTGAAAACTGAAAATTATAGTGACTGTCCAAGCCACTCAACTGAAAATATACTCAGCAAATCTTAGCCTGATGGGCTAAGAAAAAAGCTCTGAACTGAGTATCACTGAAAACTCTTAGCCTGATGAGCTAAGACAGAACCGAATGTAAGTGTACTTGAATTAGTATAACCATATCAAAATCCTGACTCTATAATCAGTATGGCAAGAGTCTATCCATCCTATCACTCGGACTAGGCATGGCCATAGACTGTCGGACATTAAACCCTCGAAAGGTTGCCGACCCGAACGGGTTGATCGAAGAGGTATACTAATCAAGCTACACCTTACAAATTACTTATGAAACGAAAACATAATGCTGCTTATGAATGTTCCAAATTAACATAAGATATTTATCAAATATCTTAAGTATATAATATATGTTCATGGTATAAGGCTCAAAATTAAGGAATGCGAAGCATCAAAATCAAAGTGAGCAAAAGACTCTATCTAAAATATAGGTGATATCTGTTGTTATCTAATTTATTCGTTCTATCTACTCTAAGTTACATAAATTTCAGGATCATCAATTCTTACACATTCTGTAACTTAGAATCACGAATCATACTAGTTGAAGATAATTAGGACTGGTCACGTCCTAATTATAACTTAATCAAAAGACGACTATTTGGTTTAAGTGAATAAATAATCGACCTAATTTTGTAATTTAATTCATCCCAATCTCATCTTGATTAGCCAAATCAAGATGAAAAGATTAAGAATTAGACTCCAGATGATGGGGTCTAATCACTTAATCTAAAGGTATAATCTAAGGGTCTAAGTTTAGAACCCAAAACTCACGGATTAGTTTAAGGCAAATCCTAATGATAAATCAAATTCATTAGGATAGATCTCTATTCTTAGTTCTAAAGTTTAAAGATCAAATAATCATTTAATAAACTGAGAAAATCTAGAAACTAGTAAACTCAAGGTTTCATCTAATTGAGTAACCCAATTTTCTCAATAGATGAATTTTAACTTAAGATCTATTCCTAATCTTAGAATTAAGGCTCTTAATTACTAAGAGTATCTCTCATGACACACATCCTAACTAGTGTAATTAGGAAGGTTGAGAATGAAATAGAGTAGATTAGAAGAGTTTAATAACAGATTCAAGAAGATGTGCGATGGTTCAGCTTTGAATAATAATGACAGTATTCGTTCAATTCCCAAAAATACAGCAATCAATATTAATATCTAAAGCTGCAGCATAAGCATCAATATCCAACATTATATAAAAGAAACTTTCATCATATATTAAGAACAAAGTTCTATGATCATCAATAGTATTGACTTGCAAAAGATATAAAGTTTACTGATCATTAATATTATTGACTTGCAAGGAATACAAAGTTCATTGAGAAAAGTCAATTCTATTTATATAAGCATAAAGGAGATAATGAGAACATTTCAAGAGCTTCTTTAAGTAAATCTATTTGGTGACAAATTTTGTTTACCTTATGACAATAAAGACAAAGTAGATGTTGATTAAAAATTAGAATTTTAAATGAAAAGATTTAGAATCTTATGAAAAATTGCATCTAGTAGATAGTTTTCAGCATTAAAGTAAAAATTATGATTTTGAAAGTCTAAGACATTAATATTATAATAGAAGCATTGCAAAAACACTATATCATTTACCTTATTTCTTTTTCTTCTTGTGCCATTCATAATTTATGAAGTAACTATGACTTGTTAAGTTAAACATAAAAGAGCAGCTATGAAATTTGTGATGGGGTGCACATTTTTTATTATTGTTTCATTTATTTTCATCCACTGAAGAGGACTACATTATCAACAATAAGTAAGCAAATTTCTTAAGATTGATGAATTTATCAAAATAACATGAAGATGCCTTACCTCTTGTATACCAACAAATCCTTTACCATAATTCACTTGAGAAGGGATTTTAAACATGTTGGCATCATGGTATAGGTCTAAAAAGATACAATATCAATTATATAAGCCAAATGAAGCAAACCTTGAAATTACAAATGAAGACTAAAGCTCGAGAATCTATTCTACTACTCACTTAAAGTAGGAAAGATAACATTATTTGTATTATTTTGAACTTAATATTGAAATCAAAGTATAAGGCTTAGATACTTCATTCGACATTGCATTTAGTACTAAATTTTAGCTATAAGATATAAAAGAAATTAAATCGAACTTAATGATTAAAATGAGTTTCAGAATTTATTCATAGCAAAATAATTATACTGCAATTTTTGATGTCATTAATCAACAATTCGCAAACTCTTAAAAAGAAACATAAAATTTATCCTTAAATTTATAAAAAGCAAAAATGATGTCATCTTATTTAGATTATTAATATGAGTACATAATAATTCTTTTCCGAAAAAAATTAAGCAAACTACTCATACTTGCTGCAATATTATACTATAAATAAATATCTTCACTTTCATATTAGTACTTAGCATGGGCATCTCAAATTTTAAATAAAATGCTATATACTTCCTTATTTTAAATACTGCTCTCTTTGTTTTGCATAAAACTGCAATGTTTGCATGCAACAGTGCATGTTAAAGTGTTAATTGTAAGTTTAATAATATCTTTGCAATTTAAATACTATAAATAGTAAGTTTCTAAATTTTTGATATGATCTCAATTATGTTTCAAATTCCTTTTCATGAGCTTTCTTAAACATTGATTTAAATAAAAACAAAATCTTCCTGACAAAAAAAATTTAATAAGCATGTTTCACTTAATAACTAGCTCAAAGCGCTGCATACTTGTATAACAATAGAGTGTACTTGATTGCTTGTATGACATATATTTGTAACATGCTATGTTTGCTTCTATTTTCTTTTGTGAATAACACTAGTGTTTGCTTTCATACTCTTTTATCATTTAAAACCTTTATGTTATGAGATATAATTCGAATGAAGCCACAGTGAGTTAGGTCCAAAGGTTATGCTGTTGCTAGCAAGAAAATCACACCTGAGCTAAGTTTTATGATGCAGGAAATGTATTAAATGACAACACTTTAAAAACAAAGGCAGGCAAAGAGGAAAAATATATTCCTTGAAAACTATATTCTTGAAAAGAATATATTGAGTTTTGTACTCAACCACCAATTTGCAATTTGGAATAGCAGATTATCTTAAGTGTTCATGACTTACATAATAAAGTTAATTAAGGTTCCGATCAAAAAGGCCCAAAATCATCCCATACAAAAAAAAAATAATAAAATGTTCAGCAATTATATGCATACTATTCATCTAAAGCTAATTACTGCTAACATAATTAAAAAGTTTTGGCTCCCAAAACATACAACCCAACTCAAGCTAGAACTAAACTTTATAGAAGCATTACTTTTCGCATTAAAAGACTTTGCAGATTGTCATAGAACGATCACTCCATTGGCAGGGTTCTGTGGGAAAACCTATGTTCTAATAGGCAAGATATTTCACAAGGTTCTCCAGAAAATAAAGAAGAATTTGTGGAGATACAAATGCTTGTTGCTAGCTATAAGGGCATTATATGCAAATCAATGCGCAATACCTTCCAGATAGCTATCTCAATAATCATCTATAGTTCAAACTTATTGAAACTGAAAAATAATATATATAAATACACAAGTAAATACAATAAAAAAAAAAATGAAATTCATATTTTTTTTCAAATACACATTTTGCCAATTCTCAAGTATAGGTAAACCTGATGAAAATACTTGTATAAGAAAATTAAGAGCATCAAATCATAGAGTACCCTTGTCATTTTACGTAATTGAAAATAATTATCAATCAATCTTGAGGAAATATTATATAGAACTAAAAGAATATTCAGATATATATATAAAAAAAATGCAGATTCCCTTAATATTTATTGAGTTGGTAAAGATTTAATGGATGCAGTGAACTAAAATAGAAATATAATCGAGTACCTCCTTACTTAATTTATTTAATTTCATTTGCAGAAACTCTGAATACAACAAGTTTAAGATGGAGAACTCATTTACATAACTTTAATATAATTAAGTATATCAATTTTCCATTACATAATGAAATCAGGCTCTTTCATTTTTCCAGCATAGAAAGAGCAGATCTAACAATATTTTCATAATAAACTAGAACTTCCATATCTGAACTTGTTAATGCCCTAAAAAAATTCATACAACACTGAGAAGGAAATCGGGTGGAGTACTAAGAAGGGAACTCGAGCGAGGTACTTCATTCAATCGCTAGGAAGGAAGGTACACATTCTCAAAAAAAAAAATGCAAATGATACATCCTTATACATAGCCATTGAGAGAAGGATCGGGTGAAGTGAGTACCTTAACGGCGCCGAATGGAGGAGAAGGCGAGGATGAGGGCTCGGCCGGGAGGGGTTCTTTCGAGCAAGCAAGCCGGCGCGAGGTATAGATCTTCAGCTTTAATGGATAGGAAGGCGGAGGTTGCGAGGAGACGAGGGCATACGCGTGTCGCAGCGCATGGGAGAGGAGAGGTGAGGTGTCGAGCGAGAGGAAAGGATGTGTTGGCTGCTCCTCGCTTGCGTGCGAAGGAGGGGCGGCTTAATTAGGGCATGCAACTCTCTTTTTAACATTTGGAATGAATATATATATATATATATATATATATTAAAGTTAAATAATTAATTTCTTAATTGCTTTTATTAATTAATCTTAGTTAATCGAATGAATTCCAAAAATTATCAAATATTCACCCCTAGCTAATTGAGAGGTGAGGAACGTAACGGTGAAGTCGGATTTTGATTCCGACGAGTATTTAATTTTCTCATTTTCGAGTATTTAAATAATATTAAAATATTCGTCGAAATTTTGACAAATTTCGATTTCCACCAAAATATCACCCTTAGCTAATTTGGGGGTGGTGAATGCAATGACGATGACCAATTTTTTATCTGAAGCCAAAATAATTAGGTAAATTTCCAGGGTTTAGGATTTTTCCCAGAAGTCCGGATTTGATCCAATTGATTCCAGAATGAATCTAAGTCTTATCGATGAGTTCTAAGTGACTTAATTAGTATACTAGAACCATAATTAAGGCTTTAATTAGTCTTAATAGACCTAAGTAATAATCTTGGTTGTTACAGACTCCCCCACTTAAAAACAATGTCTTCCTCGACATCACTCAGGTGGAAAGAATAAAACATAATAATATGACAATTTGAAATGTATTGATGATAAGGATGTATGATTATATAATTTTTTAAATGAGTATCCAATTGAGATGGAAGAATCATCAATTAGATGATTTTGATCTTTATCCAGAATTTTGGACAAGCCTTAAGTTTGATTAAATTCTTACTAGAAAAGATGAAGGTTTCAGGCACATAAAGTCCTGCATTCATTGAACTGCAATTATGGCACCTCACCACTAATGCATATATGGATTTAGAAATGAAATTCTCAGCAGATAGGCATTATCTTAAGAGTTTGAAAATCTTGAGTGATGATCAAGAATTCTAATAGGAAAATTAAGATTTAAACTATCCAAAAGAATTAAAACTTATGGTTAATTGAAGGATCAGGGATTCATAATTGAGAATCCCTTATCAACTTATGATTTAAGGCTGGACCTTCAAAATTTTACCTAAAAGGCTAGGAACTTTAAGCTAGTTTCTAAGTTTAAGCTAGTAAACCAAACTAAGTGATAATCATCAATTAATAAAAGAAATAGAAGCTAATATTCATCCAATCTGAATACAACTTCAAAGATTTGAAGGTTAACTTAAATTCATAATTTATGACTTATCACTATAGAATTAGACTATTATTTAGCAGGTGATGTTACATACTATGTATATGATATTATAAGGATCAAAGATCTTGAAGGTTTTACACTTAAGGGATATTCTTCACTTAAGAAAATTTAGATAAACTAGACTAGGATTTAACAAAGATTAAAGGATAATACAAATTCTAATCCAAGGACTTAGCATCAAAGAATTAACATTCTTTGATTACTTATTCTTTTAGAATTTTAGGGTTTGGACAAAAATCCATCATTAAAATTTAAATTTAATGATGAATTCAAATGATTTGGTTTATAATTTCTAACTAAGGACAGGATGCGGATGGACTAACTATATGAATTTGTCCATACTAGGTTTGAACTAATAAAGAGACATTCATCTCTTACAAAAAGGTTATGATTAAGCAAAAAGGGTCGATTTCCAATTAGGATACATAATCTTTAAGGTTTTAAGGAAGGACTTAGGTTGTTTTAGTCACACATGATGACTTAACACCCAAGATTTAGAGAAATTAATATTAACACAAGTCATAATCTTTATCTTGATAATGGCAAGGAATTCACTTATCCATATAGATAAGTGTTAGGAGATTCAATAAGAACTAAGGTTACGATCATAAATCACATTCTATGACTTATGTTAGAGTTTCTAGATCTGGTTGTTAAGATTCAAGTCACAATATGTGGCTTAGGAATCTAATGCTTATGTTTAATTCATCTTTGAATGAGAATTCAATTCAAAGATTGAACTCAAACTAATTGAGAAGTAAAATTCTCTTAATAAAAAGGGATTGGATTTTATACAATTAGATTGTATATTTAAGTGATATTCATCACTTGATTATAGTAAGGAGATAGAGTTTTTTTATCCAATTCAAATAGATAGGAAAATTACAAATTCAATTCATTAAGTTACTATAAGTAACTTAACTAAGAAGAGGTTTTCAAATGATTAACTACAAATTTTAAATAAATAAAAAAATTAGAATTCAAAGAGTTTTGCAATTTAAAGGAAGGTCCAATCTTAAAAGAACATAGATTCTTTGACTTAGAACGGGTTCTATGTTTACATATAAATAAAATATCCTCATAAAGCTAGGACTTAAGAATGAACAATGTTCATTATAGCTAACTTATGAGTGTACTCATACAGGTTAGAATAATCTAACCATTATGAAATCTTTCCTTAAGGAATGTAGGGTGAACTAATTATACAACTAATTCACTCTAAGGCTTCTATTATTATCCAAGTGATCGTACTTGGTTAAGGAATGCTACTTAGGTAAAGAGGGTGATTATTCAGCTTGGGTATTTAATATTACAAGAGAGGGAAGTCTATAGCATCCTTATCACATAAGATTACATGATAAATTGAAATTGTAGAAATTAATTAAAATAATGAATTGCTTATTATTTAGGGTATGATTCATTCATAAGTTATCACTAAGAGTTTTAACTATATAAGGTTCTATAGTTATAATTTCTCATTCTAAAGGAAATGAGAATACTCATTCTAAGAAAATGAGATGCTTGGAATTTAAGTAATAATATAGGCAGATAATTTTCAAGTTATAATTGTAACTTATTCAACCATAGATTTAAGGATTTGAGTCAATCCAACCTAAGGAATGAGAAGTTACTCACCTAACTGGGTATGTCATTTCTTAGAAAAGAATTATTTCTAGAAGTTACAAAGGTATGAAATTGATTATATTAAGGAATCAAGTATTTATTTAATTACTAGATCAAGCTTATTAATAGCATATTTTGTGTATTCCAAGTCAAGGATTTATCCTACCAAGATAGGGTAGAATTATCTACACTATTTAAGTTAAGTCAAATTGACCTAACATCAAAGCTTGTAAATAGTTAGGGATCAAAGACTAAACTATGGGAACTAGTTTTATTTTAGTCTAAAGAGTGAAATAATTCTCAAAACATAAAACTTATGTTTGAATCACATGGTTCTAAATTTAAAAGTTACATATAAATTACAGTTTAAGACTATTTATAGAATCATGAATATTGTTGTATTTTGAGATTCTATAAGTTCTTCTGAGATTGCTAAGCCTGGTGTTTAAAGTCAAACTCTAACCAAATCCATATGAGATTTGTTATCTTCAATTTATTAAAAGAAGAGTCTGTGTTTTAATTGGGATCCCTATAGTTATGCAGAATTTATCAATGAATTAGTAATAAAATTTTGGGGGAATAATAGAGCATGAAGTTATAGATATTGATAACAATAGTCTTAGTTGCATTAAGCCACAAATGGTCTTTCAATTGTTCTATTTACTTTAATTTCTTCTATGATGGATTCTATGCACTTGTATTTATTTATTTATTTAGTTTTTTTTTTTTTTTTAAATATCTATTATTCTAAAGATGAGATGGTATACTAAAGAGTTTGTCAAATACAAAATCTTGAATTTCTACCTCTTTGATTTATTGACATTATAATTCCTAATATTAACTCAACTCTCATAAAGGCCAAAGTTTAATCATTTAATTTATCCAATCCTAAGGATCTTCTAAATATTCTTTTTAGAAGAATGAAAGAGTATTTTATTCAATTATTTCAGTTATGTAATCTTAGGAAATAGCTTTATATTTATTTGTTATTAGAGTTCCTACTAAGTTTAAGTATCTTTGTGTTCTTACTCTAAGTATTTTATTCCTGCTATTTTGAATATTGGATGATGAAATATATGGATGTTTATTCTAGTATTCATTTAGTGACATAGTGGCAGAAGAATAATCCATTAGGTAGATAGGAATGCAAATTCCAATCTGACACCTTATAGAATTCTCTGATACCAACTGTGGCGGCCCTACCCCGCCGTGGTCCTGTTAACTCTTAAGTTAACATGATTACGGTGGAGAGGTTACCAAATGACAAGGTCCTCACTTATAATTAGATTAGACATACATTCTAATCCGACTTAACTAAGGACTTTGTCATTCATAAGGTAAATATCTCACTAAATGATCATACAAGAAAATGCAGAGAGCGCAGAAGCATAAAATACAACATCCATCTATACAATACAATAATCCAGAATAAGTAAAGTGATGAAAATAAAGTAAATCATTTGTATTATTACAACATGATTTAAAAGTTCAAACAGAAATGAACACTCATCCTCACAATTGCAGAAATAAAACTAAAGATCTTTAGGAACAAGTTCCTCCTCCAATGGCAAGGTCTCCACTGGATCTACAGCACTAAGAAACTCAGAACCTGCCATTATCAGTTTTATAATGGTAGGGCCCCAGCCAACAAAAGAAAAATTGGTTAGACTATTGTCTAAGTATATTTTAGGATAAACAATTTTATTAAGTTACTTGAATATCACCATAAACCAGTACTGAAGCAAAAAGGTGCAGAAAGGGTACAAAAAGAACAGTAATAAGTTATAAACAAACAGTTTATAACTAAGCAAATATGAAGTAATGCATACCTCCTCCAAGCAACTGCAACAAAGACAGGTAAGCAACTAAACAAAACTGTAAGAAAATACAACCTAAATATGCTTATGATCAACAGATTATGCTAAGTAACATACAGAAATCGAACCAGTCTAAAACTAAAAACAATTAACATTCTATGTGAGCATATGAAAACAATAAATAAAACTAGCATCCTATATAAAAACACCTGTAGGAAAGCTGTAAGTAAAACAATGCTACAATGCAGAATATACAAGATAAAATAGTAACTGAAAATTGAAAACTACAGTGACTGTCCAAGCCACTCAACTGAAAACATACTCAGCAAATCTTAGCCTGATGGGCTAAGAAAGAAGCTCTGAACTGAGTATCACTGAAAACTCTTAGCCTGATGAGCTAAGACAGAACCGAATGTAAGTGTACTTAAATTAGTATAACCATATCAGAATCCTGACTCTATAATCAGTATGGCAAGAGTCTATCCATCCTATCACTCAGACTAGGCATGGCCATAGACTGTCGGATATTAAACCTTCGAAAGGTTCCCGACCCGAACGGGTTGATCGAAGAGGTATACTAATCAAGCTACACCTTACAAATTACTTGTGAAACGAAAACATAATGTTGCTTATGAATGTTCCAAATTAATATAAGATATTTATCAAATATCTTAAGTACAAGGTATAAGGCTTAAAATCAAGAAATGTGAAGCATCAAAATCAAAGTAAGCAAAAGACTCTATCTAAAACACATGTGATATCTGTTGTTATCTAATTTATTCGTTCTATCTACTCTAAGTTACATAAGTTTCAGGATCATCAATTCTTACACATTCTATAACTTAGAATCACGAATCCTACTAGTTGAAGATAATTAGGATTGGCCACGTCTTAATTATAACTTAATCAAAAGATGACTATTTAGTTTAAGTGAATAGATCATCGACCTAATTTTGTAATATAATTCATCCCAATCTCATCTTGGTTAGCCAAATCAAGATGAAAAGATTAAGAATTAGACCAGATGATGGGGTCTAATCACTTAATCTAAAGGTATAATCTAAGGGTCTAAGTTTAGAATCCAAAACTCACGGATTAGGTTAAGGCAAATCCTAATGATAAATCAAATTCATTAGGATAGATCTTTATTCTTAATTCTAGGGTTTAAAGATCAAATAATCATTTAATAAACTAAGAAAAATCTATAAACTAGTAAACTCAAGGTTTTACCTATTGAGTAACCCAATTTACTCAATAGATGAATTCTAACTTAAGATCTATTCTTAATCTTAGGAATTTAAAGCTCTTAATTACTAAGAGTATCTCTCAAGACACACATCCTAACTAATGTTATAAGGACCTAAGGGAATGTCTAAGAATGATTAAAGAATGAGAAATCACTCACTTAAGATTTAGGAAAATTTTCCTTAATAAGCTAAGATTGAGATTTTAATCAAAATCTAATTTAGACTTGGATTTGATTAATTTTAGCTATAAATCATTATAATTACTGATTAATAGGATTATAAAATGATTTTAGAGCTTTTGAAAGCTAAACCCTAAATTTGGGCAAAATGACCACTTTGCCCCACTTAAGGGTTCAAAAGATCAAATTTTGATCTAGGGCTTTAATTTTAAAATTTTCTTTTGGAAAGTATTTCTTACTGTCTAATGTAAGATTAGACAACAACTAAATTAATTTTGGGTGATTATTAAGCCATATGAGATCAAATTAGTGAATTTGACTCATAAGGGCAAATTAGTAATTTGACTAAGTGAAAGTTAAATTTTCTTTCAGATTATTGCTCTTTACTGTCTAAGATTTCCATAGAATCTAGATTTGCTAAATTCTGATAAGTATTGACCAAGTTATGGTCAATACAAAAGTTAGGGTTAAAAGGTGATTAAGGAATTATTAATTATTGGTCAAAAATCTTAACTTTGCCAATTACTGTCCAAATTAAGTAAAATTAGTGGCTATGGTTTTTAAATTGTCCACTGATCATAATGACATGAAGTAGACTCAATTTTTGGATCTAATTTGACTAAGTCAAGACCTAATTAGGGTTTAGAGTGATTAGTGAGTGATTAACAAAATTAATCACTCAAATACTAATCCATTTTTACAGATAGATTCTAAATGACTCTATGAGTCCTCTAAAACTTAAATTACTCAATTTGGATTACTATATTTGCTAATATTCACTAATCAATTTTTAGGGTAATTAGGAATGATTAGCAAATCTAACCGTTGGATCTAAAATATTTTTACATATTACTGTTAATCAGGTTTTTCTGATCTACATGGATATTTAGATCATCCAATTTGGAGCTCAATTGACCAAGTTATGGTCAATTGAAGTTTTAGGGTTTAATGGCCTAATTAGGATTAGGTCCTAAAAGTGATTAGGCGAATACTAATCCAAACAGCAAGATGAATACTACCAAATTAGTCCTTAAGGTTTTCTGATCACTTTAAGATCTATATTGGGTATGTTTAGATCAACATACACAAAGTTATGAGCTAAATAAAATTTGCAACATTTATTTTAACTTAACTAAACCCTAAATAATCACTTTACTAAATACAGGTCCAAATGCAAAATTATTGGCATCAATAAATTCCTCATATTTTTCTGATCAATTTGATATATTCATTTGCATTATTTGGATGTATAAATTGTAAGATATTAATGTTTAAAGATTTGATTTAATTGATTAACTAAATTCTGTTTTATTATATTAATAATTCTGTTATTATTATTATTAATATATAAATTCATTTATTTAAATAACATTATAATTATATAATGTTTATATATTAATAACTGCAGGACACGTGGCGGACCATCATTGGCTGGGCAGAAGACCGCGGGCCCCACAGTTCAGACGGCATCAGAGCTGGACACGCGTCGCGCCAGGATTGGCTGGCGTGCTGCGAGGTGGGTCCCGCCGTGGCAGCCGAAGCACCACAGGCCACGGGTTCCGGGCCGGGCCCGGGCCTGCCCGGTCCGGCCCGAGAGGGCTTCGTCTTTGCGCGAGTGATCCGAGGTGGAGGAATTAGGGTTCGAAAAATGGAGGTGAAGACGATGGTACCAGACAACGAGCTGTATACCGATCGAAAGGTCTTGAAGAGACCTTTTGATTGGTACCCTAAACGCCACCAGAGAAGGCATACAACTCCGGCAAACATCAACCCTAAATTCCTTAAGTTCGGCTAACGGTTTATACTGTTTAAAATATCGCAAGTCTGGGCTAACCAGACCTGATCGACTCAATCGGAACCGGTAGATGAACAATCAAGTATATAAAATTAAGAAACGAAACTTTAGATGAAATCTTTGATGAATATTGGAGGTGTGGTGCGTACCTCAGATTGGACGGCAGAGAGGGTTTGAGGCTTGATCTTAGGGTCCGGGACTTCGGGGTTGAAAACCGAGTAACCCAGAACCTCGGAGGCTTTATACTAGTCCTTAAACGGTGGTTAAGAGCGGCGGAGAGGATGCCTGGCGATCTCGAGCTCCAGCGCACAGTTAGGGCGACGCGTGTAGCCCCCCTTTTCGGCCACACGGCGCATCGTGGGGACGATGGCTCACAGCCGTCTGATCCCGCGATCTGACGACGCGGAGAGCATCGTCAAGATAGATGGCACAGAAATAAAACGGGTGATGGCATCATCTTTAAGTGGATGGCGCCGTTAACTTTAAATAAAAATATTATTATTTAATTATTTTAAAGATTATTTCATTAATTAAAATTAGCTAACTAAATGCATTCCAAAAATTTCCAACAAATCACCCTTAGCCATTTGAAGGGTGAGGAACGCAACAGCGCACTCGGATTTTTGTTTCGACGAATATTTAATTATTTGATTATTTGGGGTATTTAAATATTATTAAAATATTCGATAAAAATCCAACGACTTCCAAATGCCTCCAAAATTTTACCCCTAGCTAATTTGGGTGTTCTGAACGCAATGGCGAAGTCGGATTTTCAATCTGAGGTCTAAATAAAAAGTCAATTTTCTAGGGTTTGGGATTTTCCAAAATTTCTGATTTTGACTTTGTTGACTTCTGGTTTGACCTGATTTCAGAAATGAGTTCTAAATTACTTAATTAGTGACTTAGAACCTTAATTAAAACTTAGATTAGTCTTAATTGAGTCAAGTAACAACTTGGGTTGTTACAAAGTTTTTCCAACATAATACTAAAAGGATATATTATATGTTTTTACTAAATTCTTAAATCTAGATAAGGAAGAAAATCATTAACCTTTATTGTGATGACCCGATGATCAAGGTCGATAATTTTCAAACAATAATCCACATTAATATGTTATAAATAATAATATAGAAAAATGAACTCAACTAACATAAGATTATCCATCAAATGCGGAGCCATTTAACACTTAACACATTACATGAATTTTCTTGCTTATACAATAATATTATCTAAATGAGATTTTGCATCAAAGAAACTAAATGAGCTAACATTTGCATCATATAAAAGAAATATTCAAGACTTGCATTATTTCAAACTTGTTGTAAGCATTGTATATTTCTTAATTGAGATAAGAGCAATAATCAAAATAATGATATAAAACTTATCATAATTAACTTATGTGATAGTAACATCTCCTTTTTTGGCTAAGGATACCCAATCATCACTAGATACTCAGATATCGACTTAAATCTTAGGAACCTAACAATTACATCTTAATAGTTGATATATGAAATCTATGAAGTCTTTCATTTTGATCTTCTGTCGCATCCTAACATTCCAAATCCCTCATTATTATCACCATGCGATGTTAGCAATCTATACTTGTACATATTCATTTTTATTTCTCCATTCAAAGATTGTTCATCGTAGATATTATCACACGTTTCAGTGAAAAGTTTTGCAAATCACTAAGATGTAAATAGTATATATGCTATCAATCAAATTTGTAAATAGAAATAGGCTCAATATAAGTATTAGAAATCAAACTTACAAATAACTCTACATACATTACTATTCAAAATTCATATAGTTTATCCTTATTTTATATATGTTAAAAATCAATGTTTGTTCATTAATTTAATATTTAATTTTATTTATAATGTATAAGTTGCATTTTATCCTAATTTGAAATTCATATAATAATTTTGAGAAAAAAAATGAATTTTGGCCAAGGAATGCAAATTTGGCTGAAACTTTAAGCATGCAAATAAATGTTTTAAAATCATTATTAGCTTGTTGTGTATAAAAAAATAATTCCTAATACATGGAAGAGTGCACACACAAAATTTCAAAAACTTGTTATGAGTTAAATGAAAGTTAACCTACCACAAACTTGTGAGAAAATTTAGAAATTTGCAAAAAATGTTATAAGTAGAATTTCATGATTTTTCTGAAATTTTGAGCAATTAAGTGAAAATCTTAATAATATTTTTAACTTTTACAATATACTTAAGAGTTAATCATAACATATATGAGAATGTACAAATCTAATTTCAACATTTATATATGATTAGATTAAAAAATACTGAGTTACAAAGTTGGAATAAAATTTACAAGAATATTAAAAATATTCTTAGTAAATTTAAGATTTTTTGAAACTTTAACAATAAATATGGAAGTCTTAATAATGTTTTTGGCTTATGTGATAAAAAATGAAGTTGTTCATAATATTTAAAAGAATATGCATGCTAATTTTTAGTTATGGATAGAATAATAGTTCTGTTAAGACAAATATGAAAAAATAATTTTAGAATTTTGAAATTTTGGTTAAGTAAAAGTATTAAATTTTGCTAAATTTTGAGTACATAAATGAAGATTTTAAAGTCCAAATTGTATTGTAAAGTCTACGAGTAAGTTGTTTTCTATATATAGGAGAACTTGTAACAGTTAATGATAAGTAGAACAAAAGTTATGATGATATGAACTAGTGAAAGAAATTTTTATAAACAACTCAAAAATAAAAGTAAAAATTTAGAAATTTCTTGAAAATTTGGAATACTTAAAAAATATCATGAGTGTGTGAGGTGTTCTAGTGATTTGTTAACAACATGTATGAGATTATATTTGCGAAGATTCCAAGAGCTAAACATGATATCTAAAGGAAATAAATTAGGTTGAAATTGAAAGAAATTTCTTTATTATGGATGAGAATTTTTGACAAAAATAGCCTCATAATCTTTACTCAAGTTTAATAATTTGATTCAACATGGTATTGTAAAAGCTAATATAAGACATGCAAGCTTTTAAATCATGAGTTTTAACATATACATGGTAGAACCAATCATCATGAGAATCAGATAAATCAAATTTTAAGAGAAATCTCATATACAAGCTTAAATTTAATTAGGAATGATCGAGAGAGAGTTAAACTTGACTTAGAAGTGCTTCATATGAGTATCTAAATCGAATATAACTCCTCGTGCATATCTTGATTTGTCATAGAGATAGAGAGAGAGAGAGAGATTGATGAGGAATGTATTAGGAGGTTGAGAAGTTGGGGGTGTTTGAGTCTTTAAGTATCCTTCTCAGATGGTTTGATGTTCCAAGGGTGCTTTAAATGCCACTGAGAAAGCTTGAGATTAGTAGTTAAGCCTTAGAAGAGAGGGGAGAAGAAAGGAGGATGAGGTGTTTGCAAGTTTTGGAATAGCTCTCAATAAGTCTCAAATAGGTAAATGAAAGCATCTACAACATTTCTTAAGGAAAAGTAATGCTAAATGGCATTAGGAAATTAAATGATGAAGACTTAATCATTGGGGGCTTGGATGACTGAAATTAAAAAAAGCTAAATTTGTCATAAAATAAGGCAAATTTATGTGCGAATACAAAGAGACTATTCCTTAATGTGAAGTAAAAAGAAAATTTTAAAAAAATTCAGTTTAATTTAACCAAAATGTGCTAAAATAAAAATATGGTTTTTTCCAAAATTAATTACATAGAGACCACCAAATTACAATTTGAGGAGTCCTGATGATATACATTAGTGAGAAGAATCAATAGACATCAAAATCACCCAATTTGATTAAGTTGTTCGCTCTATTTTGGCTCTCAAATGGGCCATAGCTCAAGTCTCGTCGAGCCTCGCCCAGTCTAGTTCAATTGAATCGATCGGCATGCTTTAAAGATAGGATTTAACTGGCGTCACTTTGGATCATGACAACGACGGATTGACTGTTTGATTTGTACCGTCAAATATAAAACAGAAGAAGCGGCAATGGCTCGACAATATTGATTTACACAATAATGATTGCATGCCTTTAGACTGCTAACAATGTTTCGTTAGTTTGTTAATTGAAACGATGGATCGATTGACAACGTCCGATCTAATCCAATAACCACGGAACGTTTGAGATATCGCGGATCTAGTGTTACGCGTTCGGCTCAGCACACTGGATTTCCTTGTCCGATAAATATATTTTATAAAATTCAAAAATATATTTATTAATTTAATTAAATTCAAATTCAAATAATTTAAATTTAAATTGTATTTTAAGCATATTTTATCTAATTTAGATCCAAAAATTATGAAATTATTATTGTAAACTAGTTTTGAAATAAATATTAAAAAGTTTCCATTTAAGAAGATAAATATTTTCTTATACTTAATTTAATTAAATGCTTTCTAAATTAACTAGAGAAAATCCAACAATGGAAAAATTCTTAAAATTTGTCAAAAACTTTCTAAATTTAGTTTTAACATTTTAGTATATTTATTTTGTAAAAATAATTGGTTAAATGATCAGTATTAAATTGCTTATAATATTTGGATTGAAGTATTGAACACAGTAACAAAATTTTCAATTTTTTTTTTTAACTCGTATTTCAATGCTCATGTCCAAAGAGGAAGGCGAGGCAATTGGTGGAGGAAAGTGCTGAGCACCTGGTATCAAATGGAGTTACAACCTTTTGATTTGATATGATTTTATGAAACTTTTTATTTTCTTAAATTATCTTTATTTATTCGTTTTTTTTTATAATTTATTCATTTTATTTAAATTTGATTTTAATTTTTGTATTTTATATAATTTTATTTGGAATGATATACGGATATACATTTAAAAATAAATATTGTTACACTTACACATTAGTATACATTAAAATATATAGATAATATGTCAATTAAATATGTAAATAAATTATTAGTTGAATACAATTTTTAATAAGATCTATATACAAAAATTAAAAATTTTTTTTTTTTTTAATTAATCTTGAATATTTTTTTTTTGATATATAATCTTATGTAACTAAAATATTCTTGCAAAAATTCAATTCAATGTCCCGAGAATCTTTAAAAAACCGGCACGAGAAAATGGAGCCCATGATGCGTCCACTTTTTCGCTGACAGCTCCAGAAATAAATATAAATAACGTCATAGGGTCTTCTTTCAAAGTGGATCTCCCCTGGTTGCTCTCGGACTTGCTCTACTTAACAGCTGCCGCCATGGATACCACTCGTGTTTTCACAAAGGATGTCAAGCGCTTGATTATCAAAGTTGGTTCCTTTTCTCTTTCTCAGTTCACTCGGTTTCTTCCCCATTCTTCTGCAATCTCTTGGCTTATAATATTTTCGGTTACACGGTTGGTGAAACCCTAGAGTCTTCATCATCTTCGCTGTATCATTTTCTTTTATTTTATATTTTCGTTGAACGCCCGTACATTTGCAAGTAACTGGAGAATTATGTGAATCGAACAAGTCTCAACATAATGCTGAATGACTGACTTGCGCTCTCCCGCTCCAAAAATCTTTTATCCTTTTGTAATTTTGCGGCATATAGTACTTATTTACGGTGTTTACATAGTTAATAGTGATTTTGTATCCCTGAATCAGAAGAGTTTAGTCATCTGCTAAACCACCGTATAGTGATAAGAGTAAATGATTCTTCTTACTGGAAAAACCTTAGAGGCAAACGAAATAAAAAAATCTTAAGGTTAAAGTGAAATTGAATGCCTTAATAGGAGGCGTGCAAATATAAAGATTGAGAAAGTAGGAGCTTCATGGTTGGGAGCAAAAAAGAGATTGATCTCTTGCCAACAAAAAGACAGTAATTTTATTCTGTTCTAAACGTTGTTCAACTAAAGTCTTAGTAAAACATAACTTTTTTTATTGATGAGAGCGAGGTTTCCAGTGGTTGGGCCTTAGCCTACCACTAGAGGAACCATACTCAAATTTAACCTTACACACTAATTACCAACTATTGCACAATTTTGTTCATCATTTGAAAAAAAATGGTATCTATAGATTTAGCTGCTTTTGTTCCAGACATTCAAACCCTACTATAATATAATGTACTACCATTAACAAAATGACAAGCCTGCACACAAAATGATTACCTAATGATAGCTTGCTGCTGACTGAATTATAAATCTTAAAATGATTGACTAAACATGAGTACAACAATACAAGATTGAATACTAGTACCACAGGGCTGTTGGGTTCAGGCTTAGCTTTGCTTTATCCATCTACCTAGTTCATAAGCTTAATAAGTTGTTTGTTTATGAGAAAAATAAGCTTAACTCATGCTATTTTTCTATTTGCATATGGCTTAAGCTTGGGTTATTTTATAATTTATAAAAATTAACTAATTTATTAATAGAAAGGCATTATTAATTAATTGTGTTACAATTATTATTACTAAATACAAATAGTGATAATAAGTAATCTTAAGTTGTGAATGGTAATGTGGCATAGTGGTTAGGATCTTTGGATTTAAATTTTTGATAGATCAAGGGTTTAAATCTCATCGGCTACATAATTGCCTCTTTGAGGCTTAACTTATTCCAAAAAAAAATAATCTTAAGCTATGTTAGTTAACTCATGTTAATTGCTATTAATGCATTACGTATATACCGACACCAACACCTAGCTTTAATCCCACTAGGTGGGGCTGGCTACATGAATCATTTGTTTCTGTTGTGCATGGTCAAATAAAAGCCTCTCCCTAAGTTCTAAATAGAGAAGATTAGTTTTAATAATTTTTTTCCATGTGTTTTTTGGTCTTCCTCTTTTTCTTTTAATATGGGATATACACACTCATCCACCTAAGCATCCTCATCTCTGTAACTGTGAAATCCCCTTAAGTAAAAATAAGTTGAACTCTTAAAAATCGAGGAGGTGCCTTTTTTAGGTAATAATTGAATTTTTGATAAGAACTTCAAAGTTCAGTATGCTCAAGTTGGGAGTACTCCAAGCACAAATGATATGCTGGGAAGTTATTTTATGAGAATAAAATTATGAGCTTTGTAAGATCAAAATGGACAATTCCTTAGCGCTTAAAAGTTTGAGTTGTTACATTAACTCTTATTTTATTGACCAACATTCCACCCAATATAACATAGTTGGTATTATAGTAGCTCAATGTTCCTTTTATTTTGAGTGGGATTAAAGAACTACTTATACTAACAAAAATAAATATTTTTTTTCTTGTAAATTTAATATATTTCCAAAAATTAGTCCTAAATTTTTAAGATTGCTGCTTCACAAAAGATGGATCAATGCAATACCAAATTTGGCTAGCTAGTATATTTATATATGTCCTTCTCTCACAATATCTATGTATTTTACTTGTGTAAAAGCATAAAATCTTCTTAGGCTTGATTTAATGTGATTTTTCCCACTCCCCCGAACCTCATTGCACAACAATCTCACACACGCACACTCGTGACATATATATATATATAGAGAGAGAGAGAGAGTGAGTGAGAGAGAGAGAGAGGGGAATACACTATCATTTTAGAAGCATATGGTGCTTTTTGTTGCACATAGCTTGTCATACATAAAAAAAGTTTAATGGATCAAATTTAAAGAAAATAAACTTCAAAAAAATAGATCACATGTACTATTTTAATATTTAATTGTGTTTCATTAAACTTTCCAAATGAATGTTGAGAGATATACATGGAAAAACTTTTCTATTTATCTAAATGACACGCACATAAATATATATATATATATATATATATATATATATATATATATATAAATTATCTCCCGAAAACGTAAATTAATTGGGCCGCTTTGTGGCTTGTAAGAGTGCGCTATGCACTATACTTCTTTATTGGACAAATTCCAAATTTACAGGGAGAGGCATTGTTTAATATTGGTATTGACATATTGGGCGTTCTTGGTCTTTCAGTTCTTTGGCTTTTCAGTTGAAACAGTTGTTAGTCTCATGATACGAAGAGCCGATAGGCATAAAAGGCTACTAGTTAGGGTTGGAGATAATGAGATGCTAATCTAACTATATGAAGAGTAATAGAACCACGAATCAAAGATATTAGGAGAAGAAACGATAGTCGAATCTCTTAGAGATTCGTAGTCAGGCCAGTGACAAAGGATACTTTTAGCTGATAAGCAAATCGAATTAATTTATTTTCTCTAAATAGACGAACTATTTGAAAGAAATGAGCATATGGATAGAAAGAGAACTTCATCAAACAATGAATGAAGATAAGAGTTCTTTCATTTTAGACTTGCCCCAGCTGAGTTCTGCTAGAAACTCTTTCTAGTATAATATATATATAGACAAATAGATATAGGGATGCTACTATTTTTTATATGAAAAATGTCAATTAGTACATATTTATCAACTTGGATAGATAAATAGATAGATGCCAAATCAAAACAACAATTTGACTTTAAAATTTTATTTTTTGATATTGCTTCTCACCCATTCATCCAAGTAGATGGATGATAGTTGTGCGTGGAAAATGACCTTTCTCTATTTCTCAAAGGATAATATAACACACTCACGTATGTATTGGGACGCAGTCAGTTTGCCAAAGGAGCAATTTTTTTTTCTTTAGCTAAAAGCATGCTAAGTATTGTGGGGGTGTAATTAGCTTAGGATGAGACTTAGTGGCTAAGCAGGGTGGCAGTGGTTAAGGGCCATTTGAAGCTTAGCTTAGCTTTAGTTAAGAGAATTCTCAACCAATCAGAGACCCTTAATAGGCATTTTCAACTGTATTGATTTTTTCAGGTTGGGATAAATCTACACTATAGAGCTGAATACTACTGGAGGAAGACAGAAGACCATCAACTATAGTACTAATTGGTGAGATAAATCTCATGTCATAGTCAAAAGGAAGCTATATCTGGTGATCGAGGTGATAGATGTTGTCTGTGAAAAATAGTTGGAGTAAAACGGACACAATCCTTAACAGTAGGGGCTGTAGAAGTCTGGCTACATACCGTTCGTGTTTCACATTGCCTCACTTCCAAATGGATTACTTATTGAGTTCTACTTATTTCATAGAAAATTTGTAAATTTTCATCCATTTTAATCTAACAGGTTGGAACAGCTGTTGTTACTAGATCTGATGGAAGGCTGGCAGTGGGAAGGCTAGGAATTTTATGTGAACAGGTATAACTAAACTATGTTGAAGTACACTGAGATGCAAGCAATTTAATTTCTCTTTTGCTTTATAAAACTAAAATGTAGTCATCGTTTTGTGATAATGAAATGGTTATTCTCAGGTTAAAGAACTGAATTCTCTGGGATATGAAGTAATATTGGTAACTTCTGGTGCAGTGGGTGTTGGAAGGCAGAGGCTTCGCTACAGAAAACTCATCAACAGCAGGTTTTAATTGTTTCTTTGCTACTTGCAATCTACCTTTTCAAATATTTTTCTGAGGCACTTTTTTGATATACAGGCATTATAAGGAGAAGTACAATGCTATCTATCCTATGACTTGATGTTTTGTATTTTTGCTAGTTGAAAAATGATCTTAACTTTGGGTAAATAAACTAATAAAATCAGTGTTTACAACCAAATTTGAACTGAATAAAGAAAATATAAAAATGCATAGTATATGATGGAATAAAATTAGTTAAAGGTGGATACTGCAGGAAAAGATATATACAAAATAGTCAAACTCATTAGTTGTTAAAGCCTATTTAAACAGTTTTTTGGAGATGTAGTATGATGCTTTGCTTATCACTGACAGCATTTAACTGGTGAAGAGACAATTGATATTGGTTCATTTACTGAGATAATATTTTTTGATAATTCTTAATTTGGGTAGACGAAATAGAGAAAACTACTTTTGTCTTCTCCGCTTTATGATTATCCTCAAAATGTTGCTTAGTGAGATGTCTAAATTAAGCATTTAAATTTCATCTGATATTGTGAGAAGCTCAAATCGTGTCATCATAACATTATGCGAATGAACTCTCAGACCTCCAAGTTAAGTAGCTAAATCTTCCTGATCCATTTTTATAAGATCTGCTATCGAGTTAGGATGAATTCTTACATTAGCAGCAGTGATAACATCAAGCTTGTGGCGTATTATTTATAAATGAAGAAATTCAAAAGAGGCCTTTTAATCTCCCAATTTTAAGAAAATGTTGCCCAGTACTTGGTGTTGCACTGCAATAGAACATTGGTATACGGGTTAGGATGAAAAGATGCAACGAACACATGAATGTAGAGAGCATGGTAAAAGTTATCTCATCGTCAGTTCCATGAGAAATTCCAGAATAGAAAAGAGTGAGCTGTAAATTTGCCAATAAAAGCTTATGTAATTGATTATAGAGAATGCAAGGCTGAAAGGAATGATGAGAAATAAAACTACTTGAATTTTTGTTTGTTAATATAAAGAAGCATTAACATTATTTTTCTTAGTGGCTGGAGAATCAATATATTTAATTTTACCAGACAAGCCTTTGGAAATGACCAGTGTGTTATCAGGAGCAAGGCTAACCTAGGTAGCCATTTTGATTAAGCAATCCAATCATCTTAATGAGTAGAAAAATGGAAATTTATTTTAGAGAAATTGCTTATGGTTTTTTTTTATTTTTTATTTTCAAGTTCAATAGGTATTTTAGAGTTACCAACAATTAAAATAATTTCAATTGTTCTTAAGGAAACTGATCATAAAGACTTTCCCATGGCAACAATCACTTTGCGAGTTCAAAATGTGCTATGATTTTATGTGAAAACTATCTCAACCTTATGATATCATAAACCATACATCAAAGTACAAACCAAAATCAGGAGCAGCCCTACAAAAATACTATTGTTCGACAGGAATATTATCCCAAAAAGTAAAAAGTCTTAGTTATGAAAAAAAACATAAAATTCGCAGCGCGGTTATAATCATGAGTCATATGAGTAAATAAAACAGACCAATTCATTAGCAAAAAAGAGAAAGGATTAGAATGAAAGTGCGACAACCATTTTTCTCCTTGAGTGCCCCCAATGCTTTTGGATCTGTGAATTGGCATGCAAGCTGTGACTCTTAATAATAAGGGAAAATCTTGCCTACCACGTCACAGACACCCTCTCAATTAGTAAGGCTGCTAAGATCTCCATTTCCAGGGAGTATTGTGCCTGAATCCAAGTTCATAAGTTGAAAGAAGCTCTCCACTCTGATGACGAATGAGCACACCACCATATGTCTTTTGCTCCTTGTGAAGTATACCTAGGCAAGGGGTGGGGGAGGCGCAAAAGGCGTTGAGTGCTAGAGGGGCCAAGATAGGCTGTGGTGCTCTAGGGACCACGTGGGATCAAGCCAATATTGACAGTGGCCGTAATGATAGACTATCACATACCAATGGGGTTGGGAAATGCTATTTTTGCTTCTTTACCAACTTGCTCCTCTAGGCTTGGTAAAGAATATAACTAAAAATTTTCATTCTGCAATGTTGCCTTGATCTTGCAAAGCCTCCACAGTAGAACTGTATGAGCTGAACCCAAGCATGGACAAACGACATCATAATACCCCAACTCGATAGCACCTCACAAACAGCCATGATATACGGGCACTTGATGTGCTCGCAGCTCTCAGTATTATATCAATTATAGATGCATAAAGTTGAAGGAGCAACCCATGAATAGAGAGGGCTAGAGGGACCAAGATAGGCCGTGGTGCTCTAGGGACTATGTGGGATCAAGCCAATATTGACAGTGGCCGTAATGATATACAATCACATATCAATGGGGTTGGAAAATGCCGTCCATGCTTCTTCACCAACATGCTCCTAGAAGCTTGGTAAAGAATATAACTAAAAATTTGCATTCTAGACTGCTGCCTTGATCTTGCAAAGCTCCACAGTAGAGCTGTGTGAGCTGATTTCAATCATGAACAATCGACATCGTAATACCCCAACTTGATAGCACTTTACAAATAGCCATAATATAAGGGCACTTGATATGCTCGCTGCTCTCAGGCTCACCACAATCCTAGATGCATTAAGTTGAAGAGCAAGAGATAACTGTTGGCGATAATTGAGTCTCTGACGAACATCCAAACGAAACCAGCTTTTCTAGCCAACTACAAGCTCCAAACCTAGTGAAACTGCCACTCATCACCCAGCATGTCTTGGTTATAAAGATGGCTTGAGTTGCTAAAAGAAAGGTTGAAAAAGTTCCATATAAGCTCTTCACGATCATTAGCATTGGTTCAAATATTGCGTCAATATTATGAGTAAAAATCTTTCTAAACAATGTCACAAGCAGCTCACAGTCCCAGCTCCCATCCTCTTTTAGGAAAACACATACATGTTGACTGTCAAGCTCCCCGACATCACTAAAATTCTGTGACAATTGGATGCAGCTGAGGCCAGTCCGTTACTATGGACATGAATGTCTTGGCCATCCTTAATTCTCCACTCAATGTGCCAATAAACCACCTTCTAGCCTTTGCAAAATGGACACCAAATTGCAGAGTCACTACATTTGACTATGAAAGTCATGCCATGATATTTATGCTCCATAGCATAGAACCTAAGCAAGTTTTCATGGTTTAGGTAACTGACATTGTGCTGAGCAACATGTGCTCTTTGCCATGTTCTCAATTCTTAGATCCAAAGGCCTTCTAACATAGTCTAGTTCGCTTGAATTAGAGCCCTTGCAAAATAAAAACTGCATAATCTTCTCTTTGTGACAAAGGTACAAGTCCATGATAGGAGACAACATCATAGTGTAAATTAATATTTTGTAGGGGACCAATTTGAGCAAACATAATTGAATGCGGTCTTCTCACAATCTGGGCCCGAATCTTCCTAACAATATGGCTGTAGTTTTTCTTGTGGGGAGGCTTGCCGATGGTGTCTGTGATGACCCATGTTAGGTTGGTAACAACTAATCTAACATCAGATGCATCTTTCCGCAAGATTATATTGACAGTTAGGTAAAATAGTAGTTAAACACATCCAGAGCCATTCAAGTGTAAGAAATAGTATTTATTCAATTTAAAGTAAAACAATATCCAAAATTTATTACATAACTTTTATTATACAAAAAAAATTATCCCTTGAAGGGGGTAGTTAGAATCCGTTAATTTGCCACGCCATGCCTTTAAACTATACCAGCTTCCTCCGGCTGTATCTGATCTGGCATTATAAAAATAATGCCTTAGTGCACATTCTAAATACAAATGATATTAAAAATATATTTTAAGCAAAAGCGGATTGCAAAAAATGATATTAATTGCAGGAAATATAGTTTATAGTAAAAAGATAATCATAACTTCTGCAAAAAAAATATTCTCTTGTCACATGCCAAATTTTAAATGGAAAAATTATAATCACATAAAAGTTTATGTTTATGTTTATGTCTATGATATTATGAAGTAATGATAGCAGTTCTGATGGGCAAAGCTAGAACAATGAGGCTGTGTTCATATTCATTTAAGCATAAACCTTCATCTGGGCCCTCTTAAGGGCCGCAGATGGCAATAAACATGCATTTAAGCGTAACCTTCACCTGGGCCTCCCTCAAAAGCTCAAGATGGCACCCTTATAGCTCCCGAGAATTAGTCCCGTCCTTAACTTATTCATGCTCCATTTTGGAATCTTTCTTGCAACATTCACAAGATACATAAACATCATTTTGTTTCTCTTACATCATTAGTAGTAAGAATAACGCATTAAGTAGCAGTACAAAACAGGTTCAAAGCGATGCTTAAACAGCAAATGATAGTTAAAAATATAAAAATAATATCCAATGTACCTTTCGTGTTTGACTTATTCAAGACGATTCACTCACAATTTCGATGTGTCTGCAAAATTTATAATTGAGATCTTATTAAACTTTGCAACGATCTATTTATAAGATTTAAAACTTACATTCCGGTTCCTAAACTTGATTTTAAATTTACCTACTTAAAATCTCAAAGTCATAGGAAGAATTTTAGGCTGAACAATGCTTTCTTAAAACTCCTAATTTTATTCCTAATTTCATGCATAATTTGAATGCAAAGCTTTATAGGTTAGAAAATGTATCAAATTACATTATATAGAAGTTAGTATATTGCATAGATTTTCCTAGTCTAACACACTCTCATATAGAAATTTAGTTGCAGGTGACACAGCATAGCAGTCACCTAATTTATAGTTTCAACCTAAGTATACATTAATATCAAATTCTATTTCATAAATCTTTTAATAGAATGATTTAATGATTAAACCAAAGCTGAGATTAGACATTTAGGGTTTGCTACTAATGCACGGAAATAGATGCTTCGCTTTTGATCCAGCATACAATAGATTAACTGAATTATACTACTCATGAAAATCGTAACATAAAACTTAAAGTCAAATTAATTTATTCTATTCTAATTTATTATTATTATTATTATTATATATATATTTATATATATACATATATATACATATATATACACACATATATATATATACATATATATATATTATCTTTTTAGGAGAATCGAACAAAGGAGCTCTTACCTTACGTCTAGCGCGGAATCGAGCACACAGACGTAGAGGATCGAGCGATTGGTGTCAGAATGGAGGCGGAAGAAGTAGGCGCAGCGTCGATTCGATGAAGGCAACCGCACGCAAGCAGAGGCGAGCGCTACGAGCTCCTGAAGTTCGCCTCTCGGCAGAAGAGCGGAAGGAGGATCGAGTGCAGGGGGAAGACGATCGGCTCTTACTGCTGGACGTCGGCTCAGGTGCGCTTTTACGGCTTGAGCGGAAGAGAGGGGAGAGGCGAGAGGAGGTAGTGAATAATCGAGGGGTATGCGCTCGATTAAATAGGGTGTGCGTGCGTAACACACACCCGATTTCTTCGGCTGCTTTATGTGGATTAAGACAATCAGTGAACATTTATGGAAATGACGCGTTTTGAAGGAATTGAGTGGTTCACGTTTCTTTCCTGATAGAACCGTCGGTCTTAAATGCCGACGGTTTCTAAACCTTCGTTTCCTATCTTCTCTTCTTCTAATTTAATTCAATTTAGCATTAATTGGATTTGAAAAGACAGATGTTAGCGGGAGGTTTTAACGGAATGAAAACTGAAATTTGCGGAAAATTTCAACGGAATGGAAACTGCAATTTACGGGACATTAAGAATTTTCTTATCAATGACCTAGGGTCATTACAGTGTCCTTCCTTAAATATCTCATCTTATTTTGCTTGGTGTAGCCCAAGAAAGCAGCAGTCCTTCTTTGTTTGTATAGAGGGGGTGCTGTTACTGGACATGGCTTGAGATTTACTATCATTGAGCAATTGATCGATCCATTTTCCATAATCATCCAAAAGGTGAAATCTTTGCTCGCCTTTCGCCTTACTTGTGATATGATAAATTAGTTGAAATAAAGTTGCCTTCCTTAGACCAGCAACTAAAAAGAGAGCTTTTTGCACTTGCTTAATCTCAACTTGTTGGGTAGCACATCATAGATGATTTACTTCATGATCTAAATCCTTATATCATTCCTTTCCAATCAATGATTTTAGACGTTAAGTTTATCAGACCATATTGAGCTCTGCATGTTCGATTCCCACGTGCAAGATTTTTCATTTAGTCCCTTAATCAACAGTCCATGTCATGTTTTCTCTTATATGATTGAATTAAGATCCCAACATTGATTTCTATGTGCAACAATTTGATTCTCCTCTATCCAAGGTTTTATAAGGTGCTCGCATGCATTGGGAATTAGAGGCTCAATTCTTGGTGCTACTAAGAGTTGTCATCTAACAACTGTAGCTTTGGACAATGCTCTCTTGTGTCGCAGATTGAAGGCATGACTTTTCAGTGTGATAAAACCCTACTGTTTTTTTGTGCTACAGCAGTTCTATCAGTTTAATAACTTTAATTGAGGTCTAGGCTCTTCCTTAATCATCTTATGAATACAAGATGCTAGTACTTGGGCTCATCCTTTCATACATTCGCATACTTAGGAAAAAAGCCTAAATAATTTTCTACACATATGAAGACTTATGTTTTGCTGATCTTTTGATCACATTAGTAAAATTTAAACAGAATACCTCTGCATTTTGTGATCTAGCAAGAGTATTTCCTCCGCTGATCAAACTCAGGATTATTATTGGCATAATTTTTAGCATCGAAATTCTGTCAATCATTATTACAAGCATTCAAATGCAGCTTAATGTTATTGAAACTTTGTTGTTAACCATTACATATATTAAAAATGCTGTGTTGCCAATTTTAAATGACAATTCCAATTTTTTAATTCATTAATTTTTGGGTTCATCAATATTTTAATCAATTTTATTAAAAAGGTAACAATTAATTTCAATTTTTTAACTAATTATTTAATATTTCTAAATAAATACTATTTAAAATCAAATGATTAGTTTTGTATTAATTAATTAATTTTTATTTTTTTGAAAATTTTTCTTATACATCCTTCCAAGCTTAATCCTTTTTTGTTTCATGCTAATTTGATTTAGCTAAATTTGAATAATTCTTTTTTCTCTTAGGTTAAGTATGAGCTAAACAATTTTCAACTTATATATCCATTTTAGTTTTGCTTAACTCAATTCAAATTAAATTAAATTAATTAAATAAAATAATACTCTTACAAATTAAGAAAATTATTTAATTAGTTATCATAAATAAATAATATCATGGCATAAATAATGACATAATTACTTGATATTTAATTAATGTTCAATGGGTCATTGTAATCACTTAATATAATTAATGAATATAATTTATTTATATTAATATGATATAAGTATCATTATTAAAATATAATTAGCATAGTTTATTCAAATTAATTAATTAAAAAATATGTATAATTGATTAATAACTAAATAGTGTAATTAATTAATATATTTATTAGTAATGCAAGTGTTGTAATTAAGCAATCAATGTGATATTAATTAATTTTTGTTATTTAATATGATTAATTTGAGTAATTAATCAATCTTAATGCAATTAATAAGTATGCATAAATAACTAACCATAATATTGAGTAAATAATGTGTTAATAAATTATAATAATTAATAAAATTAATTAAGTAATAATTTATTTAGTATAATTGATTATCTAATATAATTAATTAGTTTGTATTTAATGATTACACATGTAGTTGACCTCTCCTAATAGGATTAATACTTGATGTTGTTGTTGTAGTTATTGATTAAACATTATTTAGTAACATATCTTTATTATTGAATTTAATTAATATAATTATGTAATATTAATTACTAATATAATTAAATATTGAATTAATATATAAATGATATAACTAATTAATAGTTATGATAATTAATTATCACTTATTATAATTTAACTAAGATAATTATTTATCTTAATTATATTAATTAACATAATATTAAGCAATATAATCAATTTAATTATGTTAAATTTAAACTCAATTAATAATATATTTAGTTAGTCTAATGGTTAAATAATATTATTCTTATTTAATTAATTATTTAATATAATTAGTTAACATAATAAATATAAAGAACATAATAAACATTTTACAAATAATAATATTTAAATAAAATTTAGTTATTATACATTTATTATTTAATTTGTTAAGGTAATTATTTACTTAAAAAATAATAATTGTTATAAAATCTTAATTTTGAATCCAAAATTTTAAGCTTACAACTTAAATAACTTGATTTTGTTTAAATTAACGTATAAATTGAGCAATATAACAACTTGACTTAGCTTAGCTGAGCTTCATTTAATCATTTATGCTAACTATCCATCGATTAACTCTTTAGTTTATATAGTCATTTGCATGTGGGTGAGATTACTTTTATAAAATATGATTAAGCAACTATTTTGTAGAATTAATATTTGATTGTAACTTATATAACTGCTCAATATCTGAGTGGCATGCTCATAATTATTTTCATGATATATTTTGTTTCCATTACTCATATTTTTAAATAGAATAATAAAAATATATTAATATTATGTTTCAAGTACATAATATTGTAAAAAAATGGGAAGAGAATAATTCATTACAATAAATTCTTATTTTTATTCATTACAAGGTCAGTATTTGTGCAATAATTTTCACAACACAAGTTACATACTCAATGATCTTACAATGCTTGTGAGTCATTGTCCTTCTGTGACGTGTAGTTTCAAACAAGTTACTAAATGTGATTGATATATAATGATAATATTGTAGTCATGTGCGTAAAATACTTATTAAAAGTCAAAAAATTAAAGTCCACAAGGGATTACTTAATTTACTGAATTTAACTACTGTTGGATTTTGTTACATAGTACATAAGTATAGTGTTATTCATTTACCTTTTTTTATTTGATTGTTTTAAAGTTGATATATGATTCACTTTTTTCTATTTGATTTGAGATATTTTACAAGATGTAACACTTTTAGAAGGTAAGCTGTTGAGAGTACCTTCTAAAAATAGAAATTATAGTTTCTTGAATTTGTATGTGCTTATTACTCAAAATTTTATAATATACATATCTAATAATAGCCCAATTTACCGTATCATGTATAAAGCCCATTGGGTCTAATTGGTTAAGTTGGTTCTAGTATATTCGAGGTGATTTTAGTATATTATAAGTGGTTCTAATATATTCTAGTTCTAATATATTCTATGTAGATCTAATATATTATAGTTGGTTCTAGAATATTTTAATTTGTTCTAGTATATTCTAGGTGATTTTAGTATATTCTAGTTGGTTCTAGCATATTCTATATACTAGATATATATACACCTCCTATAACCGCACCAAGAAATATGAAATACAACACTTTCTATTTACGATAATATCCTCTTCTCTTCTGCTCTTCCTCAACTCCCTCTTCGGATTTATACATGGTATCAGAGCAACCTCCTTCTCCGCTCTCCCTCTCTCCTCAACCCTAATCCTTAATCTCGAGTTCCTCATTGATTCTGATGCCGAGCTCGGCACACTCTTCGCCGATTTAGATCACGACACATTGTCACTTTGAAGAATTTGCGAGATCTAATACAAGGTTTCCCTCCGGCCAACTCTCTCTACCAACATGCCTTCGACACCAAATTCCTTCACCTTCAATCCCCGGATACCTTCCTCCCATAGAATCCACAAATGTCAGCTCCCAATGCCGCGCTACATCCGAATCTCACTGTATCTTCCTCACCAAATTCAAAGATCTAAAATTCCTACTGTCCAGTATTTAAAATATCATCCATACTCCACTTACAGTAGGTAAACTATCATATATGGAAAGCTCAAGTACTTTAGCTCTTCAAAGCTAATCACCTTCATGGACATCTCGATGGATCCAATCCGGCTCCACACCCTTTTAGTCTTACACATCATGGTTCTCAACTGATCAAAACCTTACGATAGCCCTATACTCCATCATCTCACTCTCTATCCTACCTTACATTTTCAAAGCAGCCACTTGCGCTGATGTATGGACCACGCTAGCAAATGTTTTCAATAAACAAACTGTCTCGAGTTATCCAACTCCAGAACGAACTATACAACATATCTATGAAAGACCGATCTATGAACCGTTACTTTTCAAAAGTCAAAACCGCCGCGGACAAAATAGTTGCACCCGTATCCAAAGTTGAAGAAGAACTCTGCACGCTGAATGGACCCCCCCTCATCTTATCATGCATTCAAGGCCTCCATTTGTACCAAGCTGATTCCAATAAGCTTGGACGACCTCTATTCTCTTCTTTGCAGTGAGGAAATCAACATTCAACATGACCTCTACAAAGTACTTAACTTGGCCACTTTTCGCCGATACACAACCCCAACAATCATCTCTCATTATTCTCCGGTCACTTTCGGGGAAGGGGACGGTTCAGCCGAGGACATGGACGATCACCCGTGTTGTCACGAGGATCTTACCCAGCACCGAAAATTCACAAGCCTTAATACATTGAGTGCCAAATTTGATGCAAGCCAGGTCATTAAGTAAAGGATTGCTGTTACCGCATGACTTCCGGCTACAATACCACCTCAATCCAATCCGTGGCTCTACGCATTGGTGGTCCACAAACACCCACATGGTTCCTTGATTCCAACGCTTCCACCCACATCACCAATGATTTCAGCAATTTATCAATGTCTGAACCCTACTAGGGAACTGGTTAGGTAACGGTGGGTAACAATCAAACTCTTTCTATCTTTAACATCGACAATAGCATCATTCCCACACCAAACTGTATGTTCCTTCTCAAACATTTATTACATGTTCCTTAGTGTAAATACAATTTGTTATCTATTCACAAGCTCACATCTAATAAACCATGTCAATCTTATTTGATCAAACTGGTTTCATCTTAGATCTACATGCTTCGCTCGTCGCCTTAACCTTCTAGCCAGCTCATCCTTTGGTCCTCCACAACAACAACCACACCTTCATGGCATCTTTGACTCGGTCATCCTAGCTGCGACATCCACCATCTTCTCCTAAAGCATCATCTAACTCTCAGTCTAAACAACAATTGTTTTTTTTTCCTTGCTTGATTTGCATCACAACCAAGCATTACAAATTACAATTCTATTAATTTTCCAATAGAGCTTGTAGTTTTTTTGAGCATTTTCATACTAATGTATGGGGCCCTACCTTGATGTTATCCAATGAAGGTTATAAATATTATGTATTGTGGATGATTATTCAAAATATACATGGATTTTTTCTATGAAACAAAAATTTGAAACATTACAAAAGTTTCTCATCTATACAAATTCATTGATTACCAATTTAAAACTCCAGTCAAAATACTATAATCAGATGGATGGGGCGAATATGTTTCATTAGTATTTCAAAACCTTCTAAAAAATCTCAACATTCATCATCAATGATCATACCCATACACTCCCCAACTAAACGGGATTGCTAAACAAAAATACCAGCATATACTGGAAACTACTTGTGCTCCTTACAAATCACTTATTTACCTGAACATTTTTGGGCATCAACAGCTCTCACTTCCACTTACATCTTTAATCTTTTACCTTCTCCCATTACCAAAAATACTTCTCCATTTCAACTCGTCTACGATACAAAACCAAACTACAATCACCTTCGGGTTTTTGGCTACTTGTGTTTTCCCCTCCTCCCTCCCACACAGCTCTAAGCTCGGCCCTAAGTCTCTTCCTTGTATCTTTCTTTCTTGGATACCGCACTACAAAGGCTACATTTGCTATAACCAAAAAACCTTTACTTTCTTAAACTCCCGCCATGTCAAATTCATCAAACATATCTTTCCATTTCTACAAACATACTGTAACGACCCAATGTCGTTACTTTGCAAATTAGGTTAAAACCCGACTAAAAAATTAGGATTCCTGGTGACTTCAAAATTAAGGCAAACCAAAAATACCATCGGTTAGAGATAATTTTTGTATCAAAATGCCCTAATTTGAGAGAAATTCGTATAACAGAAACTCCTGTTTAATTTCTGAATTGTTTAAATTCAATAAATTGAGAAAATTAAATATAAGTTCAAATTCATTATTTTTTTTGTCAAATTTGTTAAGTATATATTTAAAGGCTACACTAAAAATTTCATCGAATTTGGAGCTCTGGTTCGATTGTAATTAATTCTTGAAGTTTCAAACTTCAGAAATTAATATAAAATAAAGTATTGCTCCGAATTAATTTTTTTGGCACAAGGGTGTTTGTTTCATCGTACTACACCTCTATATCAAGTTTCGTTATTTTTAGAAGTCAAATGATGGAAAAATATGAAAAATTTAATTGAAAATATTTACTTTAAGTTTTCCCTGTTTACTTCCTCTATCCCCCCGCTGACGTCAGGGCGCAGGCTCTGTTGCTCGACAGAGCCTGCCAGACGCAGACGAGCCTGTGCGGACTCACAAACGCGTCGCCCTGGTCGGTGCCCTGTCGGCGGCCGACCAGCTGACCAACCATCCCCTCCCTTTCCTTCCCTCTTCTCTATATATACCCCCCTACTCCCTCACTTCTCCAAACAGCCAAACTCTTCAACTCTTCTCCTCCCGCAGCCCAGCCAGCCACCTGCCAGCCTCTAACCAGCCGTCCAGCCACCCCCTCTGGCCCCTTTCAGCCACGTCCGGCTTCCCTCCGACTTCCGGCAACCCTAACCATAGGTGAGAGAAGGAAAATAGGAGGAAAAATGGAGAAATTTTACCTTTTTATTGTTTTTTTTCCATAATAATAATAATTATAATATCTAAAATATGCCATTAGCATCATTATTAGTCATTAATTAATAATAATAACAATGCAAATGTTATATTATGACTGCTATTTTATTCTGTCAATTTCAATTCAATCATTTTCATTCTATTTTTTCTTTCATACATTATTATTATCGTTACTATTATTAAATAATGATAATAATAATACTATTATAAATATTATTGCTACCCTCAGTAACTTAAAACTCTGTCTTCTATCAATAAAAGAGAGTGAATGAAAAACATAATAAAAAAAAGAAAATAAATATTCATAAAAGTCTCATATTACTTTTTTTTCTTCTCAATTTTATAAATCTTTAAGTATTGGCTAAAAATGCTAATTTAAATATCAAAAATTTATACTGATTCAATCAACTGTTATATTTTTGAAACTTAAAGAGAAAGATACCCAGTATATATACATGTATTATTTTTGCATTTTACTACTGGTTAGCTTCGCTTTGAGCTAAATTCATATTTGATGCTTGGTTGGTTGTTTGAAATGGTTGGCTACTGGAAAAATGACATTGGTAACATACGTTGGTTGGTTACAAAAAAAAAGCTACATCAGTAACATACATTTAACTGAATACTTTTTGTATGAAATTAATTATCTCTTTTGTGCTATTGCCTTATTTTTTTGCATTTTTATTAGATCATTATTTCGCTAATCGCATCTCTGCTAATATAAAATGTAATATTTTATTATTTATTGCGGTTATTAGAATATTCTCTAATTATTGAGAATTTTAATCTCGATATTTTTTTCTGTACAATACAAGGTCATGTACTTCTGGGAGAACTCTACTGAGAACTTTAAATCTTAGATTTTCAAATTGTTGATGGATCAACAACGCTACTTTTTATTTTATTTTTGTTTCAATTATCTTTTGTTTTAAAAGATGAACTTTGTAAGAAGTGTACATTGTCTATTTTGTATTATGTAATTATGAAGAATGAGAAATATAATTTAGCCTTTATATGTGTACCCTTCTCTTTTAAGAAGGATCCTGCGGTTTGTGAATATCTAAGGTCGAGACAGTTCTTGCTGAACCGGCATTGGGCCATCGCACATACCCTTCTCCATTGCACAACTGCATCAAAACCCCCTCACACTTATTTCTACTTCAACCAAACCCACACAATTTATCAACATCAATCAACAACAGCTAGAGGTTAGATACTCTAGCAAGCCCAATTCACTTAGCGAGTCCAGCTCACCATGCTCACCCAATCCTCAGTTTTCAAAAAGGTTCTCTTAGTCCTATCAACTATTTTCTCCACATTACAGATCTATAAAACCTCATCACTCTAACTCCCTACCCCTCCACTGAGCTTCAAAGTAAAAAGCCCCACACATTCTATGCTCACCTATCTAAAAATAGTAGTCATAAAACCCAAGTCTCTTTGTAACCTCATTCATTCCACACTCTCTCACCGAGCTGTCAACTAAGAACACTGGAAGCTCGCAGTCGAAGAAGAATATCGTGCTCTCCTTGAGCAAAACACTTGGACTTAGTTCTTCGAATCCAACCCAAAAGGTCCTTGGATGTCGTTGGACATATCGAATAAAATACAACGAGGGCGACTCGGTCGCTCGTCACAAAACTAGATTGGTTGCTCAAGGCTTTAACCAGCAGTATGGAACAGATTACCTAGAAAACCTTAGCCCTGTTGCCAAAATGCTGACAAACAGAACCTGCTCACCATTGCCACTCACTACCAATGGTCGGTGACACAATTGGATGTCTTAAATGCATTTCTCTATGGGAAACTCCAAGAGATCATTTACATGAAACAACTCTGCAGGTTTGAGGACCCCCGGAACCCCAATTATGTTTGCAAGCTCAACAAGGCCATCTACGGACTCAAATAGTCCCCTCATCAATGGTACTCCATCTCACTGAATTTCTTCACTCCCAAGGCTTTCGCACCACTAATGCCGACCCCTCCCTTCTCATCAATAACACCACTCCAAATAGCATATACATCCTCTTCAGTCAACTCTTACCCCCTTCGTCCAAGTTCTCGCACATCATTTCTGTATGAAACACCTTGGAACCTAATTTCTACATATATATATAGCTGGTGAGAGTACCTTCCAAAGAAATAATAGTTTATTGAATTTCTATATACTTATCACTCAAAATTTTATAATATACACATCCAACATCCATTAATATTTACAAAAATGCTTTTATCTTGTCATTCATAAAGTGCATGACACTTCATATATACTTATATTTAAATAATCTTAAGAAAAAATATGATATTTCTATATGCAGAAATAAACAATATTTTATCCCAAACCAATTTCCATCAAAAACAAGTTTGATTTACAATAACTCGCCAATTAAATGTAAATATATTGAATAAGAAAATATGTGGGAGTTCTAATCATTGGTGATGTAGGTTAACGACTCTGGTAATTAGGAGATGATTGACCTCATCAAAACCAAAAAAAGTTTGACTACTTTGAGGAGGAAGAATGATTGGTGGCTATTTAACACAAGTTTATTACTGATATTGTTGCCAAACCCCAAATGTGTTTAACCGAGCTTTTTCTGCAAATGGGAAGTGTAATTACTTATGAGGGTTTAGACACACAGAATGACCTTAACAATAGTTTTAAGTAATCCTTGGTTTGCATTTCCATGGAAAGTTTAGTTAATATAACTTAAACTATCTCAAGAAATGACTATTAAATCTCATTTGGAGATATAGGAAATTTTTTCATTGTTCTATTCTATCAACAACTAGGATGCATGGTATGATTGAAAACGTAATTAATCTATTGTATTCTTCATCAATGCATGGTATGATACTTAAGTTGATGTAGTTCACTTTTGTATAGTTTTGCTGATCTTCAGAAACCCCAACTGGAACTTGATGGAAAGGCCTGTGCAGCTGTAGGCCAGAGTGGCCTGATGGCACTATATGATGCATTATTTAGTCAGGCAAGTCTTTGAAACATTTCTTAATCAATTTATATGCTTCTTTCTAGGCCCTATCTGCTGACATTTTCTACAAGTTTTTGACAAAATGTTTCCCTTCATGCAGTTGGATGTAACTACTTCTCAACTTCTTGTGACTGATTCCGACTTTAAAGATCCAGACTTTAGGACACAGCTTAGTGAAACTGTAAAAACATTGCTATCCCTTAGAGTTGTACCAGTTGTTAATGAAAATGATGCAATCAGTACTAGGAAAGCACCATATGAGGTATTTTCTTAATGAAGTTTACATGTTAATGTATGATAGCAATTAACGTGTTTGTATTATTTAGTAAAAATGGTGCCATGAGAAATGAATTTGTTTTCATCCATGGTAATATATTTATTAGAACCGTTAATTTTTCCACAATCGTTGTGTACTTTGGGCAACATATACCTTCCCCATGCAGGATGAAGATTAAACTACTTAAACAATTTTAAAAAGAATTTTATTAACATCTTGAACGGTGGATGGGTTTTTATTAAGCTTTACTGTGACACATTACTGTTAAGGATCATTTAATTGCATGAACATATGCAATATGCTTTAAAAACAGCAATTTTGCTAAATTAGATATGCAATAGCATCCTCAGTGCTGCAACACTTAATTTACTCTCTGCTTTGCAGGTGATTATTTTCTTTGTGACATTACTGGTTTTATATCTATTTTTGAAACTTATCTTTAAGCTTGGGCGGGATTTTACAAACGTACAGCTCCTTAAAAGCATCTAGTGGATACCGAAATAATGCTTTAACTTTGGATTGGCTGGAAGGAGGGAGTTTTGGAAGGCTTTGAAAATAAGGTTTATATAAATTGTAGCACTGAAAGGGTAGTTATAATTAATATTCCTGAATGCTTTATTTTTCTTAATACTTTGTTTAAGTCTGGTTAATGATCATGCCACAGGTTCTTTAGTTGAATCAACTAGATGCCATTGTTTTCTGTGCTAGTACCAATTTTCTTTTAGTTATTTTACCCCTTAATTTTTTCTTATGCTCTTTTCCTTGCTCAAAATTTAAGGAGTTTTTGGAAGCATCTGATGCTTCAAAACTATATGTTAGTAGTCCATTTAGATAACCTGAACATGCCAGCATTTAGATAACCTGAACATGCAAGCCTACCCTTCTACAGCCAGTATGTTAAGTAATGATAAATCAAAGTATTCTCTTGAATTATTTTTCAGATCTTGCATCTTATAGTTTTATGCTACCTATTTTAGTTTTTGTTACATGCAGGATGCTTCTGGCATTTTTTGGGATAATGACAGTTTAGCAGCTTTACTAGCGCTCGAGTTGAAAGTTGATCTCCTTGTTTTGCTTAGTGATGTAGAAGGTCTATACAGCGGTCCTCCCAGCGACCCTCATTCAAAGTTAATACATACGTACATAAAAGAGAAGCATGATGGAGGAATTACTTTTGGTGACAAGTCCAGGGTTGGAAGAGGGGGCATGACTGCTAAAGTAAAGGCTGCAATCCACGCAGCTTATGCTGGAATTCCGGTGATTATCACTAGGTGATCATTTACCTTTTTCATGCTTTCATGTTCATTCTGATGCCTAATTATTTGTGTAAGCTTTAATGTTGCAAATAAACTTACTGTTCTATTTTCAGATTGAACGTGATAGATTTGAGCACTAATGATTTTTCAATCTTGTAAGCAGGTGCAAAACTAGAAAGAAAAACTAACCAGTATGCTCTTTTAAGGATTAAACATATCATTTTCATTCCTAAAGTTCTGCCACCATATCTTGTTGATACCTGCATTATCATGTGCGATGCTTGAGAGTAAAATATTTTTGACAGAAATAGTGATGATTTACTATTTGCACTTGTTACAAACCTTCCCTCTATTTCTATATTGAGCTTTGCTACACTTCTCAGCACATATCCCTCTAATAATTCATAGTTATAATTTTATGATTGGAGTAATGCACTTTAAATTAGGGTGCATTTCTTATCTCTCTTTACTCTCTAATTTCTTATAATTTTGGGAAGAAAATTGGGATTGTTTTGGGAAGTATAACATTTCTCTTCTATCTTTATGTTTGCATGTAATGAAGTTACCTTTGAGTATGAGAATTTGAAGAATGTTTTTCGTTATTAAACATATGCGAAATACACCCTTTATATCTCTAGGAATCTAACCACCTATCTAATTGGTTAGTTCCATGTGTCGATTGAATGTTGTTAATGCTTTTGTTTATCATCTATATGGATTTTTCATCATCGAGATAATAATTGATTTTTTTATTGTTTTTCCTTACAAAATCAGTGAATGAATATTTATATTACCGTTTACTTCTCCAGTGGTTTTGCAACTGATAGCATTGTAAAGGTGCTTCAAGGGGAGCGAGTTGGCACTCTTTTTCATAAAGATGCAGATTTATGGGGACTTCTTAAAGAAGATGGTGCACGTGAGATGGCAGCTGCTGCAAGAGACTGTTCAAGGAAACTTCAGGTGCGGTACACTATGGTTATCACTATATATATTCTCTGCCTGTCTCTAATGATTCATGTTCACTAGTTGAATTTTGTTTAAATGTTTGCATCAATCATCCCGATGGATATTAAGGTTGATAAACATTTTATGCAATCTTTTTTATTCGTCCAGAGCATTTCTTCAGAAGGCCGAAGGAGGATTTTGCTGGACATTGCTGATGCTTTAGAGGCAAATGAAAAATTAATATTGGCTGAGAATAGTGCTGATGCTATTGCAGCACAACAGGCTGGATATGAAAAATCATTGATTTCTCGACTAATTTTGAAGCAGGGAAAGGCAAGGGCTTTAATAACTTTTCTTTTTTTCCATTCATGTTTCAATGACCTAATCAAATTGCAGAATCTCTTTTCCAGTTCAAAATTGTCTTTTAGTTAACTTGCATGACGCATCCGGCGTCCCATTTTCTGAATGAAATCTTTATCCAGACTTGTTTTGGGTAAATGCTCATTCTTTTCTGTTAACATTATTATGCAGATATCAAATCTGGCAAACTCTATTCGCATCCTTGCAAACATGGAAGATCCTGTAGGCTATGTTGTTAAGGAAACCGAGGTAGCAAATTTGCCCAATTTTGCACAACAATAAGCATTTCTGAACCCACACTTATTTTATCATATATATATATATTTTTCAATTCCATTAATACTCTAAAATCTTTTTTTCTATCCAAACAGCAAGTGTACTTGATATCTTATTCGCTTCAGTTTTTCATTTTTGTTTTATTACATCGTGAGCTTAGTTTTCTCCATTTTTTGCATAGTTCTCAAGAGAATATCTTTCAGGTTGCAGCTGGGTTAACCTTGGAGAAAACATTGTGCCCTCTGGGTGTGCTTTTGATTGTATTCGAGTCACGACCTGATGCCCTAGTTCAGGTATAAAATATTTTTCAAGCTTGCTATCTGCACCACTATTGTCATACTTGTTCTTGAAAAGTATATGTTTATGAATGTGCATTGCCTTAAAGTGTTAATTGTTTTCATTCTGGTGACAAACCAAGTGTATCTGTTTCATTATATTTTAGCTTCCTCGTATCCTATGAGAAAGAATGTTTCCACATATAGCATTTACGCTATTAATATTTTTTAATGCAGGTTAGAAGTAATAGTAATTGATTTGTAGTGAATCCTTTGGCCTTGGTTTTCTTTTAGTTATACCTTATATCTAAACTATTTGTACAAGATGATAATAAAGAGCATTGCTTTAGATCCAATGCCATGTTGGCTTCAATGTTAGTATTGTGCCCGTTTTTCTCTTCCTTATGTATGAATGACCAGATGCCTAGTGTAGACATTCTTGGTTTGCAGGTCGTCCATTTGCTAGGCTTCCCGATACAGTATTTGCAACCAATAACTCAATAGCTAATGGAGTTTAGTGGTGAAATGCGTGCTTCTGTCAGAGAAATTTTCTTAAAGGCAACTTTGAGAATTGCCTCAGATTACGAGGTAAGAGTGGAGGAATTCTTAGTTCTATGAGCCTCTGCAGTGAGCTACAATGGAATAATTGAATGACCCATGTTGAATGAATTTAGGGCTACAGTATCCATTAAGCACATGGTTGCTAAATTAGCAACAAATGGTGTAGTGGTAACTGTATGTGGAGTTTTAGAAGCTTCCCGAAAGAGTTGCATATTCATGATGAAAGCACTATGCCATTCTCTAGAGCTCAATACCCCCTTGGGAGGGAACCTGTCGAGCCACCTGCGATTATGGACATAGAAACCTGAGTGATCCCTGCTGATCCGTAAAGCTTAAGTACCAAATCCTTGTCAGCAATTCAACTCAAGGTAAATTTCTAACCGATATGCTGGGAGCAGACATCTCGATAGCATCTTTTAAAATGCACATTGATCCACGAAAATCACCAGTTACCTAAAGATCAAGGTAGTTTTTTCAAGAATAGACTTCAGCTTTGGGAAATAAGTTTCTAAGCTTTTAATGGTAGAATTTTTTTTCTTTGAGAAATTCATTTCCTGACACATCTTTTAAACAATGTCATAAAGGCTAATGGCAAGTGGTGAATGCATATTGATTTTAAAAGGTAAACAATCTGCCCAAAATACTCATATTCTATACCAAACATTGATGATCCCATGAACTCAATAATTATATCCGAGGTATTTAATTCTTAGACGTCTATTTAGGCTACTGCCAGTTTAAATTGAATTAAATTGATGAAGATAAGATAACATTTGGCATGCACAAATGCTAAGTGATGTTAGAATGTTTAAGTCTATATATATGAGGTGTTGGTAAAGAGCCATTCAGTTGCACCATAGAAAAAGCTTCAACAACATTATAAAATTTGATCATGAAATTAAATTATAAAAAGTGCATATTATGAAAATGTTTAGGCTCCATTGCAATACTTAATGCTAAGACTATTAGATATTTGTAGAAAATGAGAATTTTGGTTGGACGACTAGTAAGTCTCAACTGATTTCTCTATACCAGGGGCCAAAGTCGTATGGAAAAGTGGTGTCTTTTTTTAGGCCAAGCGACGATCAAGCCTTTGAACAATTAAAATAATGCCCAAACCAGCTCCCAACCCACCTTCACACACCGTAGCTGAGTGATACTTTATACATTTTGGAGGACTGATAAAATGGCGCATTAAGCTTAGTTTTAGTGCTCAACAGCAACATCAAGCCTTAATACCAACAGGTTGGGTTGGCTACATGAATCTTTTGTTTCTATTATGTACTATGTGCTATTAAATAGAAACCCCCCTAAGTTCTAAACAGAGAAAAGCATTCCTAATAGTTTTTTTCTCATGTATTTTTTGGCCTTCCTCTTTCTCTTTTGATATGGGTAAAATTCATAAGCTCACTTTTTCTAACAAAAGCATTGCACAGTCTGCACTTAATAGCTTGAACCATCTAAGACAACATTTTCTAATCTTATCTACTATTGGAGCCACTCCAACCTTGCTACGAATAAACTCATTTCTTATTATATCCTTACAAGTATACCCACTCATCCACCTAAGCATCCTCATTTGTGTAACACTTATTTTATTGGTAAGTTTTTTCTTTGTAGGCCAACGTTTAGCCTCATATAACATAGATGGTCGTATAGCAGCTCTATAAAATTTCTCTATAATTTTGAGTGAGATTTTTGGATTGCAGAACACTCCAGAGCGCTCCCCAATTTCATCCAACCAACTTGTATCTTATTAATCATATCGTTTTTTTTTAGCATTATTTTAAATATATTGAACAAAGGTATTTGAACCTCTCACTCTTCTTGTTCTATACTCACAATAGTTATTTTGTCGAGATTAGGGCTTTTAATACAATTGAACTTATACTACATATATTTTATTTTAGATTTACTAATATGAAAACCTTTAGATTCTAAAGTAGTATTCCACAACTCAAGTTTTTCTTTAACTCCATCCTTTGCCTTATCAATTTAAATGTCATCTGCAACTAATTTGCACCATGAATCTTCTCTTGAATGTGCTCAGTATGAACATTCATAATTAAAGTAAAAAAAATTTGAGCCGAGGGATCAGCCTTGATGTAATCCAATAGTAACAGGAAAATTATTAGACAAGTTGCAATCGAACACATGTTACAATTGCATTGTATATATTTCTAATTACATCAATATAAAAAATACATTTTTTTTGTATCTAAAGAACTTGACTTGGCACTCTGTATAATCCTTACAAGATCAATAAAAATTAAATGAAGATCTTTTTTTTTTTTTTTTTCATTAAACTTTTATATATGTATAGCTTTTATGGTATATCTATCTAGTATAAAACTCAATTGATTTTGAGAAATACAAGTACCCCTTCATAACATGTATTCAAATACTCTCTCCTAAAGTTTCAAAATAACATTAAATAACTTGCTAAGCTAAGAAATTCTTTGGTCACCCACGCATTTTCTTGATCATTGTCTTTGATATATTTAACATGAATCAAATTTTTAGTTTTTATCTCTTAATTTAGATAACTTATAAATGCGTCTCTCCCTCGATACTTTATAATTTATTATATAAATTCTCGAATGCTGCAATCTTAGCATCAAGACCTGTTATTTTGAACTTACGACAAGCTAGTTTATATTTCTTTCTATTATTTTTAGTCTTGTATTTAAACTATTTTTATAACTTATTTTTATCTTTAATTTTAATTTAAATATCTTGTTTCCACCATCATGTATCTTTATAATTTGACACTCTTTCTTTTGATTCACTAAATAAGCTCTTTGCTATTTTGTGAACATTACTAGCAACTGAAATTCACATGATGTTGGTTTCACTCTCAAATTCTCACTGTCTAAAATTTAAATTTTCACTCTTTATAATGTATATTTTCAATTCTTAAGATTTTACTATCTATTCTTATGACATATTTTAGATTTAATATTACTTTTATTACCCTTTATTTTCAAATCTAAAATTATTAAGCGATATTGGATTGTCAATAATTATTTGAATTATCTTGTAATCTTTACAAAATAAATGATATTTTGAAAGAGAAAATAATCAATCAAGGTTTTAGAAATCCCATTTTTATAATTCATAATATTTCTCCTTTTATTGAAGTAAGTATTAGTAATTATATAATCGTTGTTAGGGAGGGAGATTCGACGAAATCCTTATGATCGAGGTTTGACTGTTGAGAGTCACCGAAGAAAACATGAAATATAAACTAACACAAGCAAGAATAATAACAACGTAAGTCTTTAATCACACAAGCATATGAACACAAGATTTTACGTGAAAAACTCTATAATGAGAAAAAATATGAAATCACTCCATCACAAGAAAATTGACTATCTAAGCGATGATTACAGAGTTAAAAAAAACTTATCAATCACTTAGAGGAAGAAAAGATTTACTGCCTTTGAGCTTCTTTTTTTTCTTCTCTTACAGATTTCTCTTTGTTCTTACTATAGGGTTTCAAGCTTCTTGGCTTCCACAAGCTCTCACATAGAAAATGACACACACACACATAACATAACATGGCTTTTATATAGAATCCCAAACTAGCCCCAAAGTGCCATAAACAGCTTAGAGCACGTCACATTCCAAACTAGGATTTTGGAGGGTGCCTGAGCGCCTTGCACGCTGCCTTCTGGCATCTGGCTCTCTCTTTGCTTACTCCGCCTTCTTTTTACTTCGAGACCAACTGAAGCTAAGCATAACTTTAGTTTTTTTCACTGTCACTAATTTTGTGAGCATATTGGCTGGATTATTTGATGTGTGAATCTTCTCCAATCCCAGCTGACCATCTTTTAATAAAGATTGAATGAAATGGTACTGCAATTGAATGTGCTTCTCCCTGGCATGAAATGCTATGGTTTTAGCTATATGAATGACACTTATACTGTTACTATGCAATCTTCCATCTTCTTGTTTCTTGCCCAACTCAACCATAAAACTCTTCAACCATATTATTTTCTTGCTCACCTTAATGATGGTGACATACTCTACCTCTATCATAGATAGGGCGACTATCTTCTGGAGCCTGTAGATCCAGCTCACCGCAGCACTACCCAATCACTTATCCAGTTATGCTCTTTCTGCTGCCGATGTCTCCGACTAAATCAGAGTTTACATATCCTTGTAGCTTTATCTTGAACTTCTCAAAGCAAAGGGCTTTGTCCCCAGTGCCTCTTAGATATTTGAGTATCCATTTAATTGCTTCCCAATGGGGCTTCCTGAGGTTGCATATGAACCTATTCACCCATCCCACTGGATGGGCTATGTTCGGTTTCATGCATATCATGGTGTACATCAAACTCCATATTGTTGAAGCATATGAACTTTTACCCTATGCTCTCTTTCTGTTTCAGTCTCTGGCATATGCTCCTTCAACAGATTGAAATGATTTGCTAAGGAGGTGCAAACTGGCTTTTCCTCATTCATGCTGAATTTTTTGAGCACCTTTTCAACATATTATGTCTGAGATAGTTTTGGTATCCCTGCACTCCTCTCCCCGTTGATTCTCATCATAGGTATTTGTTTTCCAGGTTTCAAGTCTTTCATGTCAAACTCCTTTGACATTATTTCTTCAATCTCTTTATCTCTTCCATATTGGATCTTGCTATCAGCATATCGTATACATACATAAGTAGAAGGATAATAGGAGGTGTTGAATTGCTTTAGATAACAACAACGATCCAATATGTCAAACATGAATATGTAAAATCTCTTTTACCCCGTGTTTAACATGAATCTGTAAAATCTCTTGTTGCCCGTGTCTAACATGAATCTGTCAAATCTCTTGTACCACTGCCTTGGTGTTTACTTCAAAACACATACTTTTCTTGAGCTTGTAGACTAGCTCATTCTTTCCTCTGGTTTCTTAACTGTGGTTGCATCATGTACACATCCATCTGCTATAGATGCAGATTTTCAACTTCCACAATGTTCAATACTACTCTCATAGTAGTCATCTTTACGACCAGAGCAAAGATATCACTGTAATCCATGCCATGTTTTTGCTGGAATCCTACTACTACAAGCCTTGCCTTATAGTGCTTTCTTCCTTTCGATTCTTCCTTCAATCTATAAATTATTTGTTTTAAAGAGCTTTCTTTCCTTCTGGTAGTCTAGCAAACTCCCATGTCTCATTTGACATGAGTGATTTCATATCCTCATCTATGGTTGACTCCCACTTGATTGAGTCATCAACTTGAAGTGTCTCTTCATAGCATTTTAGTTCACCACAATCTGTTAGCAACCGATAATACAATGAAGGAGAGTGTCCATGTGTAGGATGTTATATTATGGTGGATTTTCTCAGCTTAGTAGCAAGTGTCTGTGGAACTATTTGCTCTCCACCTTCATGAGCACATGGCTGTGCTTAGCCTACTCAATGTTGTCATCTATTTCAATGTACTTTGGCACATCGCTTGAAGCTCCTTCTGAGTTGTCTTGGACTCTGTTCCTGTCCTTGTACATCTCATTCTTATTGAATGTGATGTCTTGACTTCTGATGATTTTTTTGATTCTGATAGTCCCAGAATTTGTAGCTACATTCTCCTGTTCCATAGTCCCATGAATGTGCACTTGATTGCCTTTGAATCAAGCTTGCTCCTGGAACCTGCATCAATGTGCACATAAGATGAACAATCAAATGCCTTTTGGTTATTCCTTCTTTCAAAGGAACTAAAGGCTCGCTATTGATCAGATATGCTGTCGTATTCACAGCTTCTGCCCAAAATTATTTTGGCAATTCAGCATGTAGCCTCATGCTCTTGGCTTTTTCTGTAAGAGTTCTATTTTTACGCTCTGCAACACTATTCTGCTGAGGTTTTCTTGGGACAGTGAACTCCAGCTTGATCCCATTCAAAACACAACTCCTTGAACTCTTTGTTATTGTATTTCTTGCCATAGTCTAATCTAAGGCATTTGAGCTTTAAACCTGTCTTATTTTCAATCAAGGCTAACCACTTTTTGAACACTTTAAATATATCATATTTGTTCTTCAAGAAGTATACCCATACCTTCTTGATATGATCATCATTGAAATTAATGAAGTATGTGGCTCCACCAAGGGAGAATGTAGGAGCTGGTCCCCACACATCAATGTGCACAAGCTCCAGCTTTTGGAATTTCAAGGCTCTCCCACTTTGAGAAACTGACTCTTCTGCTTGCCATACACGCAGTTTTCACAAAACTCAAAAGTTCACAGAATTCAGTTCTGAAATCTTTCTTCTAGATAACATTAACTTCAATCCTTTTTCGCTCATGTGATCGAGCCTTTGGTGCCATAGGAGAGCATCTTTCTATTATGCTATTGCATTAGAGTCTGACACTGTATTGATTAGGTAAAGTGTCCCATCCATATTGCCTCGAGCTACTATCAATGCGCCTTTTGTCACCTTCCAGAAATCTCTTGTGAAACTCGTATTGTATCTTTCTCAGGACTAACTGACTGATAGAGTTCAAATTTCTTCTCAGACAAGAAACATGTCTAATATCCTTCAATTTTCACACCGATCCATTCGACAATTGAATATTCACATCGCCTTTTCCAATGATGCTGCAAGCTTTGCCATCTCCCAAGTAAATTTTACCCAAATCACCTTTGGTATTGTTCTTGAAAGCTTCCTTGCTTGGAGTTGTATGAAAGGAGGCACCCGAGTCCACCACCCAGGACTCAGTGCTAATAAGGGACAAGATCAATGCATCGTGATCTTCTTCTGCTAAAACATTCACTTATGGGTTCTTGTCTTTACCTCATTCTCCTGACTTTTTCAAGGCATAACAATACTTCCCAAGTGTCTAGACTTCCTGCTGTTGTAGACCTAATTCTATTAAGTTTATGGTATACACTCCTTCCTTTAATCTCAACATTAAGTACTGAAGTTGATGCTTCACCAATAGATTAATTTCGTACTTCTTCATTCAACACTAGCCTAACAATGTCATCAAACTTTAAAGTTGCATTTACTGATGAATTGCTGACTACAGTAACCAATCCATCCCAGCTATCCTACAATGAAGACAAAAGTAACAAAGCTCTCATCTCATCATCAAACTTGATGTCAAATGAGCTTAACTAGCTTGCCACAGTATTGAACTCATTTAGATGTTCCATCATTGAACCGCTATCTGCCATCGTCCTATTGAAAAACCTTTTCATCAAGAAAATTATGTTGGAGGTCGAGTGCTTCTCATACATTCTCACTAGGGCTACCATGAGATTCACCGTAGTCTTCTCATTCACAATGTTGAACGCCACAAATGAGGGTAAAGAGAGGAAAATCAAGCCTAGTGCTATTCTGTCGAGAACCTTCCACTCTTCATCTGACATGTTATCCGGTTTCTTGCTGATTCCTTCTAATGGTAAGTATAACTTTTTTGGTATGGATATTCTTCACTTGCATCTTCCAAAAGACAGTTTGTTCAGCTGAACTTCTCAATCTTGTGTCTTATTTCGTCGGCCTTTACTCCCACTAAAGTTAACAAACCCTAAAACCAAACAACTCTCTGATACCACTTGTTAGGGAGGGAGGTTCGTCAAAATCCCTAGTATCGGGGTTTGACCGCTAAGAGTCATTGAAGCAAACATGAAATATAAACCAACACAAGCAAGAATAATCATAGCACAAGCCTTCAATCACATAAGCATATGAACACAAAAGATTTTACATAGAAAACTTAAGAATGAGAAAAATCACAGAACCACACTACTACAAAAAAATCCACTATTAATAATATGATTACAAGGTTACAGAGAACTTATTAATCACTTAGGGGAAGAAATTATTCATCGCATTTGAGCTTCTTCTTTTTCTCTCCCAGATTTCACCTTGTTCTCATTTTAGGGTTTCAAGCTTCTTAGCCATCACATGCTCTCACATAGAAAATGGCGCACACACAGACACACATATAACATGTTGGCTTTTATATGGAACCCCCCCAAAGTGCCCTAAACAACTTAGGACATGCCACATTCCGAACTGGGATTTGTGTGGGCTCTTGGGCGCCTAACATGTTGCCTTCTGGGTGCTTGGGCACCAAGCGCACAACCTTTTAGGCAATTGAGTGCTAAACTAGGGCTGACTTCGATTCGAGTTCGAGCGAGTTAGGCTTAACTCGAACTCGAATCAAGTTTAAGTCGAGTCAAATTCGACTTATTCAATTCGAGTTTGAGCTGACTCGAACTTGATTCAAGTCAGCTTGAAATATCATTATGATTCAAAATGTTTAATTTCGAGTTGACTCGAACTTAGTTCGAGTCAACTCAAAAAAATAAGAACATATTTTTATAAAAAGTCTGAATTTCATAAATAAAAAAATACAGTGAATAATATATAATATATTCTATAAACATTCAAAATTCAGCAAATTAAATTAGGGCTAAAATATTTATTCTTATTTTCCTGCACATTTGCAACAATTTACAAACTAAATATAGTAAAATAATATATTAATTTAATATAAATTAGAAGCAACAATGGTCCAACTCAAGTTGCTCAACATATAACGATCATTTAATAAATGTGCAAGACAGCCAAGACTGCAACTTTGCAAGTCAACTCCAAGCATTCCAGTAAGGTAGAAATAGCCTTAGCCCAAGCCAAAGCACTTTAAGCCCATGTAAGTATGCAACCTACATGTTTAGTCCACATCTCCACAATCCTAAGCATGCAATATGTAAAATCTGCACAAAAAATAATACAATAACTTATTTGAATTAATACCAAAAGGTCATCATCTGATTGTCTCATTTTTTTTAAAAGGACTCAGATTAACATAATTTCTTAAAATTATAGCCTAGCAGGCTTAGCAGATTAGTTAATACTCAATAGTAATTATTTAGTATTGACTATAACTTTTAATTCCAACTCTCGATTCTCAATTCCAACTCACAATTTTTAATGAGCTAGATTGCATTTTAATGGTTAAATTGTGAGTTGGAATTGTATTTTAATGGTTAAATTATAACTCACAATTCTCAATTCCAATTCTCAATGTACTGTAAAAACACAATTCAAACTCACAATTTAACCATTAAAATAGAGTTACAAGCTCATAAAATATTGCATGTCTAAAAATTCTAAATTTAAACAGAAGGATAGAATATAAACAAATTCACAGCATCAACTTATACTTGTAGTTTGAACTATAAAATATGCAAATAATTTACTTAAAGATTGAAAAGCCTAAAAAAACTCATAAATAATATGATAAAATATTAAACAAGTTGTTAGACTATAAGTCTGTAATTATAAAAGTACAATTCCAACTCACAGCTTAACCTTAAAAATAGAGTTACAGGCTCATAAAATATTGTACATCTAAAAACCCTAAAATTAAACAGAAGGACATAATGTAAACAGATTTACAACATCAGCTTGCACTTGCAGCTTGAATTATAAAACATACAAACAATTTACTGCAAGACTGAAAATCCTAAAACAATTAAGCAACTTACAAAACTTCTGCATATTTCTGAAACACATGAAGAAGCTGAGAACAAAATGCATGCGAGATCAGATTCAGAATTCAGGAGAGAAGGATCCAACAGCCAGGAGAAGGCTAGAAGCGAGCAGAAAGTTAGAAGCCAGAAGAGAAGAAGGCAAGACTCGAGAGGAATTGACCTCTGCGGCTGCGTGCGAAATGTGAGAATATATCGGAGTCTCTGGCAGACTGATAGAGCAAAGGATATTATCGCGGATTTAAATCCTTTTAAATCTACTATAGTGCAGCGGAAATTCAAAAAAAAAGTAACTCTCGAGTTTCGAACCACGGCTGGTCGGGCGACGAGCGACGGGCGAGCGCACCCTACTGTGTTGCGGTATATTTTTATTAAGTAATGCTGGTTCATATATATATATACATATTATCGGTCTGTATATTTCGATTTGACTCCAACCCAATTCGAGTCGAGTCAAGCCTAACTTGAACTCGACTCGAATCAGGTTCGAGTTCAGACATTCAACTCTAGAATCGACTGGAAAATTTCTAGTTGAGTTCGATTGGACCTGAAATTTGAGCGATTTTTGAGGGAGTTTCGAGTTTCAGGTAATATTTCCACCCCTATGCTAGACATTGCCTTTTGGGCGCCTGGCTTGCTGTTAGCTGATGTAGATCAATTCCGAAATCCACCGGAACATTGTTTGCTCTTCCACTAATGACCAAATTGGTCTTCACACAAAAAAATCATGTGCTAAAACAAACTCTAAAATTTATCTTAATTCTTCATTCTTTATTAATCTATTGAAAACTAAAGTAACGATGAATATTATTAAATTATTTACTTACCATTCTAATATGTTCATTAAAATCTCTTTCTATAAAAAGATCTCTTGAACTAAGTCATCCAAATCATGTCTAAATCTTTCTTTAGTATACATTTCTAATTCTATTTTAGTGGCATAAACACTTGCGATATTAAAAGGTATTCCACTAATTATAAGTTTTATAGATATATTTTTATCTCTAAACTTTTTTAACTTCTACTTAAATATTAATTTCCTTGCCTTTTCTCCCTTCTATTTACTTGAAGGCATAATATATTAATCCTCCTATTTATCATTATAAAGTACCTCAAAAATCTTGCGGAGAGTGTGCCAACATTCCAACTACTTAATCTTAATTTAGAATCAAAGACTAACTTATTTATCCACATTTATCCATAATATATGAGCTCTTTCTTATTTGACACTACACCATGAGGCCGATATAGCGGCCTTTGCATACTTTTTATTGGATTCAGACAATGCAACTCTTTGCTTCCAAATGATGCCCTAGCTTTAGTACAATTATTTAAAGTATTCAATTTTAGTGCTGATTAAATATTATTTTAAATTTTGGGTATTATGTATGTGCAAATTATTATTTAAAATATGACAAACTTGCTTAGAACTCTTTATAATGTTAAAGTATGAGTTCTACTTACGATGGCTTGAATTAATATATTTTAAATATAAATGAGCTCGAGCCGAGCACAAATAAATGTCTAACTAAATAGGACAAACTTTGTAAAATCACAAGATTTTTAGTTTATAAAATTATTATTTATTATTTTAGTTTATTTGAGTAATATATTAGTTATTTTGCAATAGGAAAATACTTGTTTGCTAAGAATAATTTTAGCGAATTTTGGGTTTTTTAGAATTTTTTCATGAGAGAATTTTCCCCTGTTGTTTTATTATGAATTTAAATCAAATTAATTATAGAAAATTATTGGGGGGTCAAAATTGAAATATTTTTAAAATTTTGAATTCTACATTATCAAATTAGTACACCAAAAATTTCATAATTTTTGGAGCTAAAATGAATGAGTTATGCTAAAAAACATATTTGGAATTAAATTAATTAAATAGTTGAATTAATTTAATTCAAAATAAAAAAAAATTGCAGTTAGCGGCGATGGAAAATTTCGTGAAACGGCGTCTGATGCCGTCTGGTGTTAGCGGCGGATCCAACGGATCCCAATGTTTGCCGCTGAAATCGACGGCGCTGATCACTCCAACGATTTGACGCCATTAACAATGAAAGTGATGGGTGTAATGGCGTTTACAACGACATTAATGGCGCCGACGAATCCGATTTTGTACAACTTGATACTCAAATTTTGGGTCAACCACTTGGCCAAATTGGAAAATTTTGGCGTCTATGAATTCCTTTCACTGAGATCTGCATTTTGGAACCTTCAATTTGAATTTTGGCAATATATTTTTTTATTAATTTTGAGAAATACTAAAATTTCATTTTTAGCCAAATTAGGCAAAAGTTAGGTCATAATTTTTGAATTTTTGAATTTTTGGAGTTTTTGCATTTAAACCACCTAATTAAAGACATCAATTGATATTTCATAGAAATTATTCTTAATTAAGAATAAATTCAAGTCAAATTATTTGAGCTATCCAAATTTCATCTTGATCAAATTTACACTCATGGATCTTTGTTAAAGCTTTGTAAACACTCTTAGACCTTCTAATCCTAATTAGAAATTTAAAATTCAGCCTCCTTTCTTTTCTTACCTTCATTTGAAAGCATTTATCAAACCCTCTTCCCCTCCCTCTTCTCCACCTCTTCAAATTCTAGGGAGTTCATCCCTAAGCAAATCCCACTGCAAGGAGAAAATCTTGGAAGCTCTAAACAACATAAAAAAGGAGATCTAGGCTGTACTATCTCTCAAGCTTCATTAAAATTCCTTGCTTAAAAGTAATCTCCTCTTTGTTTCTCTCATTCTTTCCCTCCTTTATCAGATTATAGTAAATTACATTTCATGTTTGAATATATATATATATATATATATAACAATCAAATAAATGATGATTGCAATATTAGTAGGTTCTAGGCACACCCACAATGATATTTCATGTTGTATGATTTATAGGTGTAGATTCATTGAATTCCAAGAATTTTTTTTAGATTTATTTAAATATTTTATAATTTTTCATTCCTACTTCATGTTATTAGAATTATTGTTTTACTTAAAATTAGTTAATGTAATTTTGCACACACATTCTTCTATGTATTATTAACAAATCATTAAAAAACACTACAGCTTAGTTTTTCCTCTAAGATGTTCAAAAATCACTCAAAAATTGAGAAATTTATTTAATTATTTTCTTAGAAATTTCTATTTTTTTGTCAAGTTTAGAGAGCTGTAATTTTTCAACCATTAGGATCTGAATGATGTAATTTTACATGTTTACTCTCATATGTTTTGTGAGCAATTTCACATAAGACATTATTGGTCCATTTGAACTCCAAGGTCACCTTTTAGGCACTCAAACTTCAGCAAACACCCATTGAAATTCACAATAATTTTTGATAGATTTTAGAAATTTTATTGCTATATTGTTGCTGTCATAACTTTTAATCTAATTGCTCGATTTAGTTGATTTTTAGCATGGTTACTCTCTGTTCTATTAGAAATAAGTTCACTCTTAAACACATAACTTAGTTTTGCCATTTAGGATCTCATATTTAGGTCCAAAATTTAGAAAATAATGTGATTGTTTCTTGAAAAATTTTAGAAACAATCAACATTTTCCCCTAACTTTGCACCTTCATAAAATTTAAAATATTTTGAATTAATAATTGAAATTTGACATGCTTAATCTCATATCAATTATGAACAACTTTCATTTAAACATTAGTAGCCGATAATATAATTTGGCCCTTCATTTAGGTGTCCAAAATTCACCAAAAATCGTAATCACATCACTTAACCAATATTAAGGTTTTCACCCAAACTTTGCAATGTTGACACAAAACCTTTATGTTATCATTCCCTAGGTTTTTAAATAGTAGATTAGTGTATAAGAATTATTTTTTAACATATTTATATAAGGAAAGTTTTGCGGAGTAAACGAACGGATCATGTACGTATAGTTATTCTAATTGTATTATTTGTAGCATTGTTTGAGTTTACTTCATTTGATTGTATACAACCATTGCATGTGCCCCAGTGTTATGCTAAGTTAAATTGTATTTTTACTTTTCATAAAACTTGTGACACATATATGTGATAAGAGTTTTTGAAGTTAGAACAAAACTTAACATGTACAGGTGGGGTTTACTAGCAATCCATGAATAAATAAGGAGAGATCTAGTCCACTAGGAAGGGCAGAAGATTCAGAGGAAACACTCACCAAAATAATATTTATGTGAACAATTACCGATAGATAATTGTATTCCTTCATAGAATAATTTTAATGCTAATATCTTGGTCTCCCAGTGAAGATTGGGTACTAGTCCCAAAATGATATATTTATGTCATATAGTAATTTATGTTAAGTTATTTACATTGATGTTAATTTTGCTTTAAAATTATTTGAGCCGCTTGAGCATTGCAAGTTACTGTTGGAATTAGCAAAACCCTTAAATTGTAATGATGATGTTTTTTTCGCACTTTATTGCATTGATTTTGTAAATTATATAGAAGGCTAGAAATTAATACTTTTAGATGCTTTACGTGCTCTTGCCTGATTGGCAATACTAATAATTAATATAGGTCGTGAGAATTAGGGAGCGGAAGCGAACTTGATTTCAAGAGCTAGGATTCTATTATCTAGAATGAGATGGAAACTTATTATTTGAATTTTATATCATTTTATATTTATTTAAGTTAAGACTATGCGTAACTTTAATTTAAATTTCTAGCTTTGTGATGTTTGGATAGTAGTTTATTTAGTAATTTTTGTGACGAATGTTTATTCTTGGATTATTACTTAAAATCTGCCAACTCTGATTTTCGGGTTGTTACATTAACATGGGCTAATTTCGTTCAAGCTCGGATTATTTACACTACTGTTTGGAACCTAAAGGCTGCACAGCTTGAGCTGAATAGCGTGGTGCATTTTTGTGTTAACTTAGTGAATTAGCTATCTTTTATTTTTCAAGTGTACATTCTATCTGAACTACAACTTTTTAAATAGTTATTCTTTTTTAAAGATGAAAAGGCATATTGCAGCTTTATGCTATTTTTTCCTGCTGGCTCTGTCTGGTTTGTGATACCTCTCAGGTCCTACGTTGTTCCATTTCGTTGATATGTGCTGTTGATTTAGCCATATAACTCATGTCCATCCAATATATTTGTAGGATACAATACTACAGTTAAGTTTCAGTTTATTTCGTATCGAAGAAATTTTCTGAAGTACTTTTATTTTCTTTCCTTGTATAACCATCAAACTATACTTGGAATTAAGCTGAATATGCCATACGGATGTGAGTGTTGGCCATTATTAAATTTATCAATTTTATCAATCCAATTGAGAATTGCTCACTGTGAAATGTAAGGTGGATTTATAGTATATTAGGAATGAGCCAAATACATGTTTAATCGATTAATGTTAAATTAACAATATTAGAAAATGCATAAGATTATATTATACATATAGCTCGAGTTACTCTTAATGGTGATGATTATGGCTAAGGAAAATCAACCTGAATTGTTGGGAATGCATAGCCAATGGAGTCTATAAAATTTAGTATCTGTATTTTGTTCAAGAACACTTAAATTGTGGATTTATATCTAACATCCCATGTTGCATTTTGCATGAAAGAAAGCAACGTTAACAAGTTTAACCCAAAATAGCGGGGAGAGGGCTACTGATTATCATGCTTACGAGTAATGTTTGCTGCGGTTTTGATGATGGCTGGAAAAATCATAGGCAAAACTGTAAAAATCAGATACTTTCTTTGGGCCAAAATACAACATGCTTAAACAATCTTCATAGTGAATTTTAGGTTAAATCATGCTGCCTTATGTAAATAATTTTGGATATGAATTTTCTAGAATTTAGAAATTAGAAGCGTTTCAGTGCCTTGTTATATAAAGCTGGAAATGAGTTGTCACTTTTTGTATTTTGCTGTTTACATTGGGAACAACCGAAGCTTTCGAGAGTCTGCTTTGTGTTGTATTTAATTTTTTTTTTCTCTTTGTTTTTGGTTCTTTCAGTAGTGTAATAGCCACCACATTGGTTGGTTTGCTATTCATTTATGTTAGATCAAGCTAATTAGACAATTTGTCAAAATAAGTGCTAAACTAGCCCTTCTCTTCCGTTTTTCTTCTTGATATTAATATGCGTGTAGATTGCATCCTTAGCTATTCGAAGTGGGAATGGTCTTCTCTTGAAAGGTGGGAAAGAAGCCATGAGGTCTAATAAGATCTTGCATAAGGTACATTCTTTCCTTACAATATGCTTAAAGTAGGATCACTTTTCATTATAAATATTAGTTCATGATATCTTTTTGTGAATTTGGTTTTTTTGTTGTAGATTATTACAGGAGTTATTCCAGATAACGTGGGCCATAAGCTTGTTAGCCTTGTTACATCAAGAGATGAAATTCCTGACCTACTTAAGGTAAGATTTTAAATAGGTGAAAGTTGCCTCCTTTTTTAAACTTGATTATCCAGATTCATATATTGGAAGCTTTCCAGCTTGATGATGTGATAGATCTGGTTATACCAAGAGGCAGTTCAAAGCTTGTTTCTCAGATCAAGGGGTCAACCAAAATTCCTGTTCTTGGTCATGCCGGTGGGATATTACAGTCTATTTGTTTTTTTTTTGTGCTGAGATTATTACTGCCTTAACCTGACTACACACAAGCTGCTGTCAATTGCTTGTTTTCACTTTTCAGATGGGATCTGTCATGTTTATATTGATAAATCAGCTAACATGGAAATGGCTAAACGCATTGTTCTAGATGCAAAGTTAGATTATCCTGCAGCTTGCAATGCTATGGTAAAATTTTAAATTTTTTTTTTTTTTTTTTTGGATAATTATAGCTTTTGGATCTGCGTGAACTCAGTGTTAGATATCTCGTCCAACACTTTTGTTTCCCTAACTCTCTGTTTTTTTATTTTTTATAGGAAACGCTTCTTTTACATGTTGATCTTTTGAATACCGAAGGGCTTAATGATATAATATCTGAACTTATAAGTGAAGGTATTGCTGAGACTGCTATTTCATATCATACCTATTAAAGTTATCTGTTGTTTACTTTTTTTTCTCTTATGATCAGATTATCCAAACTAGTGCATGTAATTTTGAGAAGTGATTTGATAGAAGGTTGTATTCTTTAGCCCATACACTTTCTGCACATTATGATCATTTTAAAGCAGACTGCATGAAGTCATTGGAAGTTACAATTTCAAATGTGCATGGGTCTTCATAAAAGCAATTTCTAATACATGTTACCTATGTTTTTCTAAACTATGGCAACTTATTAATGTAACATCTTTAGTGAATGATAATTAGTCATATATATCTTAAGTAATCTACATACTAGATCTCTTATAAATAGAAAAAAATACATGAGAGGTTTGAGGAACTTGTTAGGAAATATTCACCAATTCTAGAGTTAATAATATGGAGCAAATTCATAAAACTGAAACAATACAGATCTCAGGACAATCACAGAGAAATATCCTCCAAACACAATACTTTCTGTGAAAAACTCAAAAATGGGAAAAATCATGAAGCCATATTACCAAGAATATCTACTATGAAGATCTCTTATAAATAGAAAAAAAATACATGAGAGGTTTGAGGAACTTGTTAGGAAATAATCACCAGTTCTAGAGTTAATAATATGGAGCAAATTCATAAAACTAAAACAATACAGATCTCAGGATAATCACAGAGAAATATCATCCAAACACAATAATTTTCATGAAAAACTTAAAAATGGGAAAAATCATAGAGCCATTCTACCAAGAATATCTACTATGAAGACAATCAAAAGCTTACAGAGTTATTTCTGAGAAACCCTATCCCTTGAAGAAGAGGAAGATTGCACCGCCATGGAAATCACACAAACCCTAGCATCCTTCTCTCTATGCTTTTCCCTTGATTTCTAACTCAACTCTTGATTATTCAATAACATAAGCATTGCTTATAGAGAACTTGACTCTTGAGGAAGAAGGAGAATACTTGTTCTGTCTGGGACTTTACACACCCAAACCTTAACACTTGTCTCTTCTTCACCTCTCAAGATCTTTCATTGTTGTTTGTATTACCATAGCAACAACACCTGTGATTGCTGACACAGTAGCTCCTACTACAGTCACCACCGCAGCCACCGCTTCAGTCACCTCTGCAGCACTCCCCGCTACAACCATGGCCGCAGCACTCCACTACAGCCACCACAGCAGCTCACCGTTGCAGCTCTTGTGCAATCACCGCTGCAGCACTTCGCTACAGCCTTCCGTGCAATCGTTAGTGTAGCCTTCCACCACGGCTTCTGGTGCAACCACCTCTGCACCCTCCCGCTGCAGCCCTCGCATGCGTCCTCCGCTGCGGCCTTTGGCTGCAGCCGCTTGCACACCTCTTTTAGCACACCGCACTTTAGGCTTTTATATAGAGCTCAGAATGAGCCCTAATTTGCCCTAATCCGGCTTTGGAGGCCTAGGAGACACATCCCTTTCTGTTTAAGTTCGTTGTAGGCGCCTGGGCGCCCGTCTCTCGGTGCCAGACAGTGGCACAACACCTGGGCACATTTGGGCTCTCCTGGGGCGCGTCCGGGCCTTCCTCCTAAGCTTGCAAGTGCTGTTGGGCCACCCGGGGCGCTTGGCTCATTGCTGGGCAATGACGCTTGCTCCGGAACCCACCGGAACTCCGTCGGCACCTCATTTGGTGATCCAATTAGGCTCTAGAACCATGTGTTTTTTTTTTTCCCTTGTAACTTGCAGAATTAAGACTTTTGAATAGCCAAGCATAAACTGTATATGCGGCATTCTCCATGCTTTTTTTGAAGCTAGTGTTATCCATCGACGTTGTTAGCATTCTGCAATACTGTGGCATTGATTAATTTCTAATATATGGCTGCCTGAAAATTTAGTTGTTTATAAAATATGGGCATCCATACTTTCTAGTAGTTATTGTGGTTTATATCTTTCTAATCTTTTCTTTTCATTTTTTGTATTAGTTTCAGTACTTTACATTAAGCGGTGGAATTTAAAACTGAAAAAAGATGACAAATTCTTATAACCCACGAAATTCTTGCTTGAAAGTTGAAAGTTCTAGCATTTAGCAAATATCCAAGCCTCATGTTTGAACAAAATGAATAATTCATTTGAAGTTTATGCATTACTCTGCAATCAAAGTACAAATATTTCGTGCCCACAATAGAAAGGAAATATTATGTTAGAGAACAGTAGTTTCTTCGGTACAAATTTAGCCATTATTTATAGGCTTTAGCTCTTTCAGTAGTAAAAGTAAAAAAATTACAGCCTCCCTAATATAATTCTATTGGCGTCCATGGGTTGCTAGCTTTTGGCCCTTGGATTTAGTTGAGGAGAACATCTAGGATGCTGTTCACATGTATTAACTTCTAAGGAATCTCACGTGTAAGTACTGTTTGATTGAAGAAAAATTTAGGCTTCGGGGTTACCAAAGAAGTGACACTGTTGTGGGTTAGCCAGTGCTACATCATGTACTGTGGCATTTTGAAAAGGTCGTAGTTGCTAAATCAAAGCTTCCTATGAGACTTCTGCTGTAATATAGTAGTGATGTACCCATTTTATTATCCTCCCTAATTACAATTAACCACATTTTGGTGTCAGTGCTTCCATTGAGTGTAGATGCAATTTTCATTAGTCTCTAGGTATTGGAGATAAGGGGTCATAATAATGCTTTTCGTAGGCATATATATGTAACACACTTCTATGCCATGCTTGCTTAATGCGGTGAAATTGTCTCTCATTATGTTTCTAAGTTGTTCTCATAGGTGTTATTCTCTATGGTGGACCTCGAGGAAGCATTGCATTTGAAATCCCTCAAGCAAATTCATTTCATCATGAGTATAGCTCAATGGCTTGTACAGTGGAAATAGTTGATGATGTGTATTCAGCAATTAAACACATACATTCCTATGGAAGGTACATAGCATTCTTGAGATTGTGTTTTTTTGGTGAAAAGAACTATCTCCGACTAAAACTTTTTATTGCTGCCTTTTTATTTTTCAGTGCACATACTGATTGCATAGTAACTGATGATATGGAAATTGCTGAGATTTTTCTTAATCAGGTCGACAGGTACATTGATGTGTTAGCTACATATGATGACACATTTCAATGTTTTCTAATTTTGCACATTTTTAATGTTCTGAACTATTATAATATGGAAGCTTATTGTGTACTATCATGCATTCTGTGTAATGCACAGTAAAAATGACATCTTATTTCAGTAAAATTGATTAACTTTTGATCTATGTTAACAACTGAATATCAACTATAATGAATTTGTTAAACAAATTTGGAGGACAATGAACATTTGTGCATAAATAATCTTGCTGTTCATCTTTGAGTATGTGATGTGGATACTAGTGTTTACAAGCGTAGGATGTAAATATAGTTTCATTGTGTTATTATTCAACTCCTATGCTTTTAGTGATTATTTTTTACATTCAAGTTTGCATAAAGGCTTAAGGAAGGGGTGATTTTTTATGAAAGCTTGCTTCCATAAATGTGATCCTTGTGGTGTGAAGCAAGCTTTGATAATAAACATTGTAATAGTGTGATCAACATAAGCAATTTTAGTGATCTAAGATAGGTTTAATTTCTTGTTAATTTGTTGAGTGAGTAAAACTAAGGTGTAGAATACTTTAAAGAAAATGGTGTAGAACACTTTAAAGAAAATGAAGAATGAACAAGCTATTAGATTGGATGACATCTCTACAGATATATGAAAAGGTTATATGAGTTCGGTTTTTTATTCTCGCCAAGTTATTTAGTACAAATATAATGACTTTTATGATGTTGGGGGTTAGCGAAGAGTACCATGATGTATTTATAACAGGTGATGTGCGGGATTGTGGAAATTATAGGGCAAGTTGTTGAGTTATACTTTGAAACCTTAGATGAGAGTGATCAAACACAAATTACATGAGATACCTAAATTCTACATAATCAATTTGGTTTTATACTTAGTAGATTGAATATAGAAGTTATATATTTAGAGAGGGGAGTAGATCTTCATTATATTTATTAATCTTAAAAAACATATGGTAATGTATCATGAGAAGTTTTTGAAAGAAATGGAGTTTGTATTTCTTGCATCAATATTATTAATGATATGTAAAATGAGTAGTTACATGTGTTCAAATAGAATATAATTTGTTGGGTAACATGGGGTGCTTTTGTGTGCTCTGCGATTGATAAATCCCATTCAAACTAAAAGCTTTATGGACAATTGTAAGTCCATCAATGTTATTTGTGGGATAGAATGTTTACATGCAGCATACTAACCCTAATTAATTATATAGAGGTGAGGATGATAAAGTGGATGAGTGTGCATGCTCTAAATGGTATGATGAGAAATGAGTATTTTCATTGTAAGATTGATGTAACCCCCAATTGCTGATTGGCTTAGAGAAAGTCATTTTAGATGGCTTAGGCATAGTAAGTAGATTGTTAGATTCATGGTGAAGAAGTTAATGAATTTTGCCTCTTTTAAAAGAGGAAGATGAAGACCTAACAAGACGTAACAAGAAAGTATTAAGAATGATCTTATTTTGAACATAGTTTGGGATTAATATTTGATCAATAATATAGATAATAAGTTCTTGCTTGGTTACAGTGCTGCTGTTTTTCATAATGCGAGCACACGCTTTTGTGATGGTGCTCGTTTTGGTCTCGGTGCAGAGGTATGATATACCCCATATATGTAATGTTGGCTTCATGTTTCTTTGGCAGTTTTTAGTAGTTTTTTTTTCTTTCATTATTTGCTGTGTAGGTTGGCATAAGTACAAGCAGGATTCATGCTCGTGGTCCTGTTGGTGTTGAAGGGCTGTTGACAGCACGATGGTATGTTATTCTGAAAATGTGGGTTTCATACATTTGAGTATTGTATTCATACTTTGATTTATGCTATTTATTTTTCTGTATGAATGAAGGATATTAAGAGGGAATGGACAAGTGGTAGATGGAGACAAAGGTGTAATTTACACCCACAGGAATCTTCCGCTTGAGTAAGCTTTTCTCTCATGCTAATTTGTAAAACTTAAAATTTGGGTGTTAAATATGAAATAAAAAGATTTGAGTTATATTAACAGTTATAAATAATTGATACATCTATCATGTCGAATGCATGTCTGATGTCATGTTCATGTCCCCTTGTCCATGTGTGCGTGTCATAGTTGTTAAGCAGTCATACTTATAGCAGGAAGGGTTTCTTGATAAGTCTTGTTGTGATTTAATTAGTTCTCTATCTTCTTACATAAAGAATTGTGTTTTAGATTGTTGAACTTTGAAAATTTCATTAGAAAATTGGGCAAATGCCATCCAAACGCATTGATTAAAAAAAGAAGCATTTTTATTTCAGTCTTCTGTACTTGGAGAGGAGATACTCATTTTCTGAAACTCCTACAAAGATGGGTTCGTATTAGTTATCAGGAATGAGCTAGGCTGTAAAGAAAAGGGGCAATTTCATACGTACTAAATTTTATTATATGCTTTACATATCTAGCAGCCATACTTTTTTGCGTCTTTGCCACAACACCAATACTAGTGTCACTAAATAATCATCTCAAGTTATAGGCAGTAGTTTTGTAAAGATGAATGTTTAATTAATAAATTTATGAATTTGAAAAAACTTAGTATTCTGTTGAAATAACTATATATGAATGCTTAAATATATGTTTATCCATTGCTTAATTAGTATACTTCTTACTGTAGTATCTCAATATGTTAATCTATATTGATCTTCATATTTGAAAGCTTATTGTGCTATTTTTTCGCAGGCAAAGATTGGACAATGGAGCTATTTGACAAGTGAATGCGTCGTGATCATTGTTTTTGTTTACCCAAAAAACAGATCTATGTGAGTGCTACTAATAGAAAAATGCTTTATGAAGTTCCAATGTTTGACTTCCTAACGTCTTTCTTACAATGCATTGATTTTTTTTTATTTCTTTAGTTGGGAGTTGGGAAGTTTGAGCGTCCACACTAAAAATTTAGTCCTATTAAGTATAATATATTTATAAAGGATTGTAGATGATGTGGCAAATTTTTATATGAAAAGAGGATTGGTGTAAAAATGCTACTATGCTACTCGTTATCCTCCCAAATTAGAGGATTATTATCATGTCCAATATGGGAATTAGATCTTGCAATTTTTGCTTGTAGACCCAATAACAAAAAGGCCCTCTTTCTCTTTGGGAGATTTGGGATTCATTTTGAGATAGGATAGTATTTTTCTTGGTGCAATGCATTTCTGTAAAAGAAACAAGAGAAACTTTACACTTATTAAGTAAAATATATTCAGGATGAGCTATAGATAATGCAATGATTTTCTTTTGTAAAAAGTGGATTAGTGCAAGTATTGCTATGCTACCCAATAAATCTCAAAATTAGATCAATAACAGGCATAATAGGGGAGTTACTTCATCACTTTTGTTCATGAATCCAATAGCAAAAAAGCCTTCTTCTCTTACTTTTGGGAGGAGAGCATTTGTTGAGGGTATAATAGCATCTTTCTTGGTGTAATGCATTTTTTGCGGGTCCACTTGTAAAAAAATAAAATGTAAAATCTGTTGCTTTTGGATAGGTTTTACAGCAAGTTAACATTTTTCATTTATAGTTTATTAGCTGATTCATATTTGTTCTCATCATCTTATTAGGTTGTCAGATAACAAAACACTGCAGGAAAATTGAAGCTTGAGCTCTCTCATTCTTATTGAGTTGTATTGAGTATGAGTGTGTGCGTGCAGAGCTGTGATTTGCTGAGAATATTGGCTTTCTTAAACCTTCCTGTTTATTTATTAATTTATGTATTTTAATTTGTCGGGGTATTTTTTGTTATAGTATTGAAATCTTCAAGTTTTGCATGTCTATGCTCATGAATTCAGATTAGTAAGATTCATGAACATTGATTATTGAATTTAAGTGTATTTTGTAAGTTTTTATGAACATTGACTATTGAATGTGTTAAAAGAGATTTAAAACTATGATTTGTTAGTTTATCATATCAATTATGTATTTAAAATCGTTTACTTAACATCAATGATAATCTTGGTGGTGGGGGGCATACAATTCCATCCTTTCTTATAGGGCTTCTATTTGTAACATTATTAACATTGTGGGGGATTGTTGGGTGATCTATGACACACAAATAGGGCTGCCAAAAAAGTTAAGAAGCCATGTTTGAACACACACTTAAAGCCTAATTCCTTATGAAGTTGTTGATCAGTAAAACAGGAACATAGGCTAAACTTGGTCTTGCTTACGCTCCCAATGACAAGCTCATGGGTGAGTCTCCTAACCACAGGTTCATGGATGAGCCACTTGCATTCAACGGCAGTGCAAAACTCCAATTATTGTCTTATTTATCACAAAAAAATCTTTTAAAAAAAATCTTTTTTCATAAATTAAGCTAGGTTGAGGGACAAATATGTTTGCCATTCTACTTGTACAAGATTTCTCATATTTACTAAAGAGTCAGTTTTCACAGTTCATTACACTAATTAAAAATAATATATTTGTTTAAAAAATTATTAAAAAGTCATTATCTTAAAAGTTTTTCTAAAAATTACATATTATTCAACATAACATTTTAATTTAGTTGTATGGGTTCAAACTTAACTCTTAAAAAGATTTAAACGTTGTAGAACACACTCAAGGTGCCATCTTGACCCTTTGGGGGAAAAGAAGCATATTCACTTAAGATTAGACATTACCTCTTATTGGGGATCCCATGTTTTTATAAGGTTAGTGACTTAATTTACTTTAGAAAAAGTGCAATTGTACTTTTATTTTGAGATGCTACTAATATTTTTTAATATGGGAATTTCATTGCATATTTATATCAACTTTAGCATGAACTATGTCATTAAACAAGTTGAATAAAAATTTTTAGAGATAAAATGGAAGATTTAAAAATTCATTCTTGAAGTTCACAATGAAGATCTTTAGAATATTACTTTTATTTGTTTTCTTATTGAATTGTTAATTGAAGTTGTATAAACTAAAAAAACAATTAAACTAAGAGATTGATAGATTTAATATTTAATTAAAATTTTAGGACATTTAAATAAACATGTTGGTTAAATGATTAAGCAGTTGTACAATTCTAGAAAATTTAAATTAATGATTAAATTATCAACTAAATTGTTATTCTTATTAAGTGGTTCTATGATTATTTGTTTAATAAATGAATAGGACAATTAATTAATGATTATTGTGTTTACTACAATGAATGTTAATAAAAATTTAGATTTGTTATATGATATATGGATTGTTGTACATCTAATTAAATGGCCATTAATATAAAAAAATGTGACCAATAATATGTACCGTAGTACATTAATTGAGTTTAACAATCAAATAAACTCAACAATCTAATGCTTTTTATAAATACTCATCACTTGAAGAAGAATATAATCTTTACACTTAAAAATTGTTTAGTATTGTTTTGCTTTTTGCACTCTATAGCTTTTAGGCTAAGTCTTCAATTCAAACTTAAGGAGCAATAATGCTCTTGAGAATCTCATCTAAAGACATTGTTCTTCAACATCTTTCTTATTAACAATCTTTTTCCTTCACTTATAAGTTGAGCAATAGAGATCTTTGGCAACTCTATTTAACCAAATATTTTGAGAAGGACGATGACTGATAATTTAGTTGTTAAAATTTAAAATGAAGGGTTATACAAGATTCTCAATCTACTTGTCTGTGAAAGTGATATTCCCAATAAAGGTGAAATTCAAAAATTGGTTATAAAATTTTGGGCATTTAAATTACTATAAATCACTTTACATTCATTTATTATATTTTCTTACAATTTAAATTAATATATGTAATTAACCTTGAATTATTTTCTAATTTTTATAGAGCTTGTAAAATTTTGAAATATTTTAATTTAATTTGCTAAAAAGTTTACATCATAACTCATATCTTTTTGTGTAGTGCCATTAGAACTAGCATGTTATATATATTAGAGCATGGCTCTACCTTATTTTGAATTTAAAATTAATAAAGACTCAATCCATATGACACAATGTGTTGGAAACTAAAAGTAATAAGTTTTCTAAAATCAATTTATTTCACATGTTGAAGCAAAACCAAAGAAAGTTATACTAAAACCCAATAAACCATTTGAAAATATATTAATGATGAAATAAGAGATACCCAATTAAGTGTGAAAATTCTAGCTTGCATTTATGTTCATTAAAGTAAAAAGACCATACATTGTGTTCTTATATACATGTAGTATATTTGAGAATTTTTAGCAGTAATACGTATATGTAATGGTGTTTGACAATCTATTCTTATAGTACTCATAGATTTGAGATTTTTAGTTGAAATTAAAAGAGGCTATTTCTATGATGTATATTATATTGATAAAAATAGTTATCGACTTTTATATTTTAGGAAAACCTCATACTAATATTTAAGAATAGTTAATTTTGAGAAATTCATTAAGAGTTTGGATTTTAATGTTCAAGCTATTATAGAGGCTTAAGATTTAGCTATCTATTCACTTGATCACTTATAAGCTCTCTTATAATATATGACCATGCACAGGCGGATAAAAATGCATGACAAATCAAAGAAAATGAAAAATGTATTACATTTTAACGCTAGGTAATTGGAAAGGAGATTATCAGATTTATTTCATGGTAGGAGGATTTAACTTTTTTGTAGATGGATAAAAATAGAGATTATGATTGTTTGAACAATAAAAGAAATGACAAAACTAAAATTGATTCTAATGCATTTATCTATTATGAAGGTTATAAATAACATTACTTTTTTTAAATATGGTCAAATTTAGCGGTGAAAGGAAAAAAAAAAGAGAAGCTCAAAATGAAGCATTTAAACACAAACACATTCAATTTCAATTTAGATTTTGAAGAGGCTACCAAGTCAAAAGGTTTACCAACACAAACTCTTAAGCAACAAGGTATTGTCCACTATGTCCTGAAAGGCCTCATAGTTTTGCCCTCAGAAGACAGCTTCCTAGCAGGTCACCCATCATGGTAATGCTCCCACATGAGCACGCTTAATTTTATAGGAACTCCACCGTTATTTGAAAAGGCACCTTGATATTTAAGAGTTAAACTTATTACTACTTAAGTAGATCTTTACAAAAGGAAAAGAAACAAACTTGTCCCATGAGCACTGATCGAGCACTTTATATTGGGCATGACAAACTAGTCACACTTAACTCTTAGCTTCAGATACTACACATTTCAAACACGAACTTGGTGTCGCCAGAAATAAAACGCTTTTCAGTTGCTGCCTTTCTTCTCTTACCTTTCTTTCAGGGCTTGAAGACTCTCTTTGCAAAGGAAAACTCGGCAAAATCTACAGCTGGCCATCTTCTCTACAGTATGCCTCTATTTTCTGATTGCACAACGGAGAAGCTCTCTTGCTTCTCTCCTAAGTAGGCAATGAACTCGACTTAGTAAATAGGAGGACACTAAACTACTGTTTAATTGGCTCTCCTAGTGCAGCCTCTGTTTACTGAATGCGATTGAGAATGGAACAACTCTCTGACTTTTCTCATAAGAAGGCAATTTTGAATACTCTTAAGGTTCAGGTTGAGCAAGAAGATTTTGTAATTACAACAATTTTGTTGCGGTGGTGGCTTTGTCATTCCATCTGCTGATTCACACTGCAGAATTCTGGAGCTTTGTGAAATCATTCTCGATTGGAGACTTCGTCGTCTGACTCTACATGAACTTTTTTTTTTATGTAAGCTATTCTCTTCACTTGATTTAGCAAAGTGTTGTGAATGCTATTTCCATTAGCTATAGATTCTATGCGTGATCGTTGAGCCTCAATCGGACTCAAATGAGTCCGATTGAAGCTCATTTTCTCCATTGAAAAATGCTGTCAAAAACTGTATGATTTTTGTATACCAGTTGCTAGAGCTTTACTTTCTACTTGTCAGAATAATTCATTCGTACTGATTTTGGTATGAAAGAAAAGGTCTCAGAATGACCTTTCCATTGGTATATGTCACCACTCATGAGGTGCCAAAAATTGAGAGTATTTGGGTGCGAAAGGAGACCCATCACAGTTTTCGCACAGGTGAAACCACGGTAGGGTGCTGCAGCGCTGTAGCGCCCGAAGTTTTGAATTGAAATTCACCGTGGCGTGCCGTAGCGCGCTACTTCGACATATAAATTTAATGAAATTAAATTAAATGCGTCGAAGCACTGCAATCCGCTACAGCGCGCCGTAGTGCCTGACTCTCGGCCAAGGAGCGCTACAGTGTGCTGTAGCATCCAGCTCTCGGGAATTCTGGCGCCGTAGCGCGCTGTAGCATGCCATAGCACTGAAATTCGCTGCAACGTGCTGTAGCGCCTGAAAGCGTTGCAGCTCGCCGTAGTCCCAAAAACTGTCCGGAATTGCCCGGATTTGTGATTTTTCACAATCTAATGACTCTAGGACCATAATGGGGCCAAAATATATCAAAATCGAACCTGAATTTAGTAAAATTAAAAATTGTATGAAATTGTAGGTGAATTCTAATGTAAAATTTATCACTTACCCTAAAAATGACATGTTCTAAATCTTTTCGGTATTTACTTGAATATTTTTGTGCCAAATATTAATGTTATAATCTTTGATTGCATGTGCGACCAAGTGGAACTTAATAGCTAAATTGCATGAAACTTAAGTTCTTTAGATTTGTAATCGTGCTAATCCCTTTTGGTTTGATTTAGTATTTGATTAGTCTCCATGCGGATCCTGGCCGTTGTGCCTTTTCTAAGCTGTATCGAACGGTCCGGGAGCGACCCGGTCCGATCAAGCTGATCCAGTCGTTCGATTGCTCGATCAAACTGACAGGCTAGGATTAGTTACATGTACGTCCCCGTCCTCTCGCTCGGTCGTGCGCCTGCCGGTGCTCAGGCGCGCAGTGATTCCCTCCAACTGGTCTCATCGTGAGTAATAAACCCCTCCATTTCATTCCTTAGACCTTTTGGCACTTGCTGAGGGGTCGAGCTGAAGCTGGGAGCATTTGTGGTGATGGCTGAGGTTTTCTGAAGGATCAATGGATTTCGATTCTTCTTCCACCTCCAGGTACCCCTCTAATCATCCATCTCCTAATTTAATTATAACTTAATCAATTTCGCATCATTAGCATTCGATCTGAGGCTCGATCAGGCTCGATCGAGCCTGATCAGCTGGTTTAGCCCCGTTGAATTTGACGGTGATACCTAGGTCCGTTTCTTTGAGACCTAGGGTTCGATCTTGTCGACACCACCATTGATTCCATGTGTTAATTTTAAGTTTATTAAGTCGGCCTTGTCAAGAGATTTCTGTTAAGGTGTGGGCCGTGCCGGGGGACGGCCGAAGTCGACACTGGACTAAAACCATAATTAGGTCTCTTCGGGTCTTCGCAGGGATGAAGCGGTCCGGACCACGTGTGCTGCGGTCTGGGTGTCCCCGCTGAATCGGGCCAATTCATCGAGTGGATTACGTGTCCATGAGTTTTCTCTGTGGGACTCGCGTCAATACGCAGCGTCCGCAGGGTCTGCCATGCGTCTGACTGCGCGCACATTTTGATGCGCCGTCAGCCGTCTTTTTCTTAAATTTAGCGCCATTTAATTTTGTGTCGTGTTCTTAATTTTGTGCTGTGTTGATTAAATGATTTGGAATTAATTATTAATGATTAATTACTATAAACTTTATTTAATTGTAACTTTAAGAATACTAATCCAAATAATGTAAACTTATATACTATTTTGATCATAAAAATGTGTAGATTAATAATATGTAATTAAATTTTTATTTTGATGAATGTTTTAATTAGTCAATATTTAAGATTAATTAATTAATTATAATTTAATTTAATCATTTCATGTGACCTAAATTTGTCATTTAATGTCCATATTAAATGATCAAATAGTCCATTTCACTCACAAAAATATGAAGAATAATAATATGAAATCAAATTTAATATTTGAACCCTAAATTTCTTAATCACTTTTTAACCCTAATTTAGAGTCCTGAAAACCCTAATTTTCCAATATTATCCAAATTTGACTTACTTAGTGTCATTTTTCTCCTTATGTTATAAGGATTTCAAATTTATGTATATTATTTTTATTGGACAATAATTGTTGATTTTAGATTTTTGGTCACTTAATTAGTGTTATTGTGATAATTCTAGTTCCTTAAATTTACATGTTTTAGGTACTTAAAATCTTAAGGTAGAAAACATGTCACATTATTTTCCTCCCATGTCAATTTATATTGCATGTGATTGAACTTAGTTCTCATTATTTTAGATACTTGAAGCAATTACTAAGTGTTTGATTCACTTTTCAATCCTAAGATAGAAACATTATGATTGATTTACAATATGATTTATAGTTGATCCCTATATCTATTTCTTACATCCATTAAGAGTAGTTAGCCTTAATATTTTTGTAGTTGTAGATTATAAATCAACTAGGACTAGCTTTAAATGATTAGATTAGAGCTTAGTTCATTTCATCTTAGTTCTTAAGTCTTCACTTAAGTTCTTTAAGAGCTAGTAATAGGAGTCCTAAATTCATTTAGAATAGTTTAGTAATCCTATTGATTTTCCTTAATCTTTAACTGTTAAAAAATATAGAACGTATAGTTTATAATTCTCTTGCTCATATACTTTAAATCTTTCATTTTACTTTAACCTAGTTAGATTAGTATTTGATTTGAATAGATCCTTCAAACTACAACTTAGCTAGAGAACTTTAGTGATTTGAACCTTAACTTTCTTTTCCTTTAAGTATGATAATTTCATAACTTCAATCCTTCCCTACTAGTCACCTAAGCCTTGATTTAGTTAACCTATTTAAATCTTATGGTTCAGGACTAGAACAAAACTAGTTTTTAATGTATTGTTATACTTATAAACTAATTTGTCATCTCATAAAATAAAATGAAATCACCATTTTCAAAATCCCAATTACTACTATTACTTATAATTAACTTGAGATCAATATCCCAAAGTTAATTAGGAGCTCAATTAGCTCCAATCATTAAGTATATCATTAAAATTAGATAACTTTAGATATTACTTAGTTGTAATTATTGAAATTTCCTTGAATGCTTGCTTAGCTTTGAGCCATATTCATTTGAATCATTCATATAAGATATTGTGCATGAATAAAACTTTCACATTAAAAACTATAAGGGTTTACTATGATGGTTAAGCCAAGGGTAGGCTAATTAGGAGTAGTAAGAAGACCTCACATTCTCAGTGGGTGAATGTAAGTGTTATTTATTTTGACTCAACTTTCCTTTACTTGTTAAACATACGTGTTTAACTCCTCGCTTCATTCTGTATTTGCCCGCAGAATGAATACTTTCAAAAACAACATTATTCATTTAAAATATGAGATATTCTATAATCTTATTGATTATTGAGACTCATCATAGCTTTTAGCTATGTTACTTTTCATAGTTCTAGACTGTGTGATTCTTAGACTAATAGTCTAAGATCTTCCTTCAATTTCCATACTTTGCATTTTCTATGTTTTAGTACTGTACTTTACTTATTTATAAATTACTTAGATTGCAGTTAATATTATTATAATTACATTTAAATGCTTCACTGTCTCTTTTATTTACTTGGCATAAGTTCATTTAACATATACATGCTTTATTTCATTTATTTTCATATGTACTTTAGTACTTTTCTAGCCTATTTAGGATGCTTTTATCCTTATTTTACTTGCAGGCTAGAATGTATATTATGTGAATATTCTTACTCACTTTACTTTTCCTTATATTTTCCTTACTTCCTTTTCCATATTTTTATGCTTACATTTTGGACCCTTGCTTATGCTTAGATTGTAACTAGTTATGATATCCAAAATGAATAATAAAATACTTAGCATAACCTTAAATTATACTTAGACTGTTTAGTTTAACCATATTTTCTCTTTATTAGCTTTGCCCTATCACATTTAAATATTAAAATGTTATAGATCAGGTGCACTTTGAGGCTAGTGGTGCTGGACCAAGCGCTTAAAGAAAAAATAATTGCTTCCGCCAAATTTTATTAAAGTTCTTGCTTTTTATTCAAGTGAGAGAGACTTTTACTTATTTACTTTCTAGTATCCATTTTTGGTTTGTAATAATTAAAGTTATTTTCTTTATATTTACTATGCTTGTGTTATAAACTAAACTTCTTACTAAAATGCTTGGTTTGGGATGAATGGATATATTAATATGAATGCATACTTAATTAGAATCTAGTTGCATACTTAACTAGAAATTTAGTTATTATTTTCTCATTTTCTTATTAATGTAAATGATGTAGGATGTGTGTATCCTAGGATAGAAAATTTCTTCATATGTTTTTTTCACTTCAAATTATTAGAATTAAAAATAAGCAATCTGATGTAACAGATTGGCTTTATATTAATTTTAGGTTGTTAATCCTTTTAATTAATCCTCCAATTGAATGGAAAATTTATATGTTGATGTTATAAGTGTTTCTTTTGATCAAATACAACAGAAGTCATGCCAAAAATTTTAATAATTATTTGGAAAGATTATAAGAATTAATTGACTTATACATATATATCATATTGTATTATCATGCATAATTTTATAAAATTTCTCCCATCTTAACTTAAGATCCTGTTCTAAATCCTTAGCCAAACACAGCACCTAATGATTTGGATTAGTTTCCTTCTAGTCTAATATTAGATATTGTGGTGATGTATCAATATTGAGATTTATTATTACTCAATATTAGGGTCATCACAGTTGGTATCAGAGTGCAGAAGATAAGCATACATCCAAAAAATATTTATCACAGAAGCTGAAATAAAAATTCATCTCAAAAAAGAAAAGAAAATACATCCAAAAATTATTACAAACAATTTATTGAAATCAACAAAAATCTAGTCTTAGCATTGAACTGAAGTAACTAATAAAAAATAAAAAGAAACAATAAGGTTGAAGGAGGGTTCACTAAGGCTCCACAAACTCCTCTTGAGTCTCTTGAGAGTCCTTCTGGCATGGCTCAATATGCTGCTCAAGATCTAGCAAATTGAAAAATCCCAAAAGTACCACGTGTTAGAATAAGTCTAACACATAGAAACTAAAATAGTTTTAATTATTTACATATAACAGTAAGGTAAATAAAGCTACATAAAGACTATAAAAGTAACTGAATAACTAAAACTATATAAAACTGAAGTAAGATAAAGTTGATTGTATATTGAATACTGAATAAATAAAAATAATATATGATATGAAACTGAGTAAATACAATATAAAACTATAATGTATGTCAATGAATAAATTATACATCTGAATATGCTATGATATTGAATGCCAATGATATGAAACTGAACTATTACTGAATTGCTATGAGCCATATGGTCCAATGTCTGCATACATCCTATTGAGAAATACAGTTTATTGTGATGTTTGAATATCCTGAGTTTCTCCTGTTGATGTATGCAATATTTTGTAACTTATAAATTATCACTGATACTCATACAATATGCTTATGATCATGCTCATGTCTTTACAATACATGGCTTAAAATCTAGAAAATCTAGAAATGCTTTAAAATCAGATTATGACTCAAGTGCCTCTATTGTGAAAAATTTTGCTAGAAAGATTCTAACTCATAGAACCTAATTTTAATAATTAGTTTCTCTTGTTTAGGGTTTTGCTTGAAATAATCAATTGGAAAGGTTGTATACACATGGTTGTATGTTCCCAAGATGGTGAATTTAACACTTAGTTTACTTATAACTGCACTTATTGAGGCACACAGAAGATAAAAGTTAGAACGCTGTTGCAGTTATTCTTCTCCCAAACTAAGATTCTAGTTCACACTCTTATGTTTGGAGGATTTACTCTAGTGGGACTGATTCATCTTATCCCTCTGGAAAGCACTTGGTCATAAGTCCACATTGGAGTGACTCATCCAAACCTGAATATTGTTGAAGCGACTCAGCACCATGGGTATGTAAAATTATAATAACTAATAGTCCAACTTCAGTCAATTCTAATTAATAACCAAGGATTTATCAAAACTATAATCCTTATTCTAATTGGGTGAAGCCTACACAAGGGTCCAAGGATGTGACCAAAATGTCACTCAATATAGGTTACTACCACCTAGGAGAAATCTCATTCTAATACCTTAAGTGAAATTTACCATAAGGTTTAAGACCAACTTCTAAGATTAAGAAGAAAATCATCTAATTTCCTACCTCAAAGTTCAATAAAAGATCTTCATACCTCAATGCGTTAACATTATTTAGGCTTTTTCATATATTACAAAACACTTCTCTGGCAAGATCATCAAGATCTCACACCTCTAATAATTACACTAAATTTAAAGGTTCACATATTAAGCTTGGATTATTTTGATCAAATCAGATGGTTAGACACATCTGATTACATCATACACTACAATTATGGGATAAAAATCAAGAATATAATTGGGAGTGGATCATGTTGTAAATCATTATAGCTTTATAATTATTTTCATGCTGAAGATCTTATATAAGAAAAAATCAGAGATCTCAAGCTTAAGTTCAGATAATAAATCACATAAGTTTTTTATTAATCTTAGCACTTTTAATTCAATGATTTAAAATCAATGCTAAATCAGATGTATTATCGTAATAATGTCAATTGAATTATCTTTTAATCAAGCTAATTGATTAAGTGATTAAGAGTTCAAGTCTTAATCAAATAAGTTAGGATTTAACCCCTATCCTTACCCAATTAAGATTAATTATTGATTTATAGATCAATGACCAATCAATGCATTATAGGTATATTATTGATGGTAAATTTCAATTTTATATTAGTATCATTTACTTATTAATCAAGTTCTTAAGATTCTTATGTTCAAATATAGTTTAATATCAAATTAAGTAAATCAAGGAGTTCAAATCAATGTTAAAGTTCTCTAACATACACCCTATTATTATGAAAGCATAGGAATATAAAGTGACATCAAATAAAGTTTTAAGTATGTCTTTACTCAAAGAGAGTTAAATTGTAGACAAAGAAGGTGGCTGGAATTTATCTATGATTATGATTTAGAAATACTTTATCACCCGGGTAAAGCAAATGTGGTGGCAGATGCTTTAAGTAGAAAAGCAGTATTATCTTCTTTGATATATAGTAATTTGCTAATAAAAGACTTTGAGAAATTAAGCATTAAACCTATTACATCAGTAGAATTAGAAATATTATTAGCCAAGTTTAATACCGAACCTTCATTGAAGGACAGAATTGCAGAAGCTCAAAAGAAAGATGAGAATTTTGATAAATTTAAAATGGATATAGAAAATAATAAGAAACCTGAATTAAAGATAGAAAATGAAATTATCTTTCAAGGAAACAAAATGTGAGTTCCTAAGAATCTTCAATCATAAATTTTATTGGAAGCTCATAACTCAGATTATACCACTCATATAGGGAATAGTAAGGTGTATCAAGATCTTAAGAAAATATTTTGGTGGCCAGGCATGAAGAAGGACATAGCAGCATATGTATCCAAGTGCCATTCTTATTGCTTGGTAAAACCAGAGCATCAGTGACCTGGTGGACTCCCAAATTATTAGAAATTTCCAAGTGGAAATGGTCCGATATTTCTATGGACTTTGTTATGGGCTTACCAAAATGTAGGTCTAGAGCAGATGCTATTTGGGTTATTGTCGATAGGTTAACCAAATCAGCACATTTTATACCTATTTGTCAAACTGATTCAGTGGAAAAGTTAGCAAAAATATATATTAATGAAATTATTCGCCTTCATGGTACGCCAATTTCAATTGTTTCAGACCGACATAGTAGATTTACCTCCCATTTTTGGCAAGCAGTTCATCAGGATTTGGGAACTAATCTGGCTATGAGTACGGCATTTCATCCGCAAACGGATGGACAAACAGAAAGAGTAAATCAAATTCTTGAAGATCTATTGCATCTTTGTGTGTTAAATTTTGGTGGAAGTTGGGAAGAGCATCTTGCTTTAATTGAATTTGCCTATAATAATAGTTACCAAGCCAGTATAGGCATGGCACCTTATGAAGCACTTTATGGCAGAAAATGTAATACTTAACTTGAATGGACTGAAGTTGGAGATGTTTAATTATTTGGATCTGAATTAGTTGAAGATGCAAATAAGAAGATTCAAATAAATAAATCAAGGATGATAACCGTTCAAGATATACAAAAGAAATACCATGATCTTCGTCATTGTCTCCTTGAATTTCAAGTTGGAGATAAAGTTTATCTTAAAGTAAGTCCTATGAAAGGAATGCAACGTTTTGGCATTTATGGGAAGTTAAGTTCTAGATATGTAGGACCATTTGATATTATTGCAAAAGTTGGGACGTCAGCTTACCGTCTAAAATTACCCAACAATTTTGCTGCAGTTCATAATATTTTTCATGTATCATTTTTAAGAAAATGTTTAATCAATCCAGAACAACAGATTCAAGTCATAAAAATTAATCTACAGCTAGACTTAACTTTTGAAATCAAGCCAGTTGAAATATTGGGGAGAGATCTTAAGCAGTAAAGAAGCCGTAGTATTCCCATGGTTAAATATTTGTGGCAGAATCAATCAGTTAGTGAAGCCACATGGGAAAGAGAAGAAATAACGCGAAAGAGATTTCCAGAACTTTTCCTATAATTAAGGTATTCTTCAAATTTTTAACTGTTTGTCTCCTTATCACTTTTATTGAAAGTTGAGTTGGATGTCGAGGACGACACCTTTTTTAAGAGGGGGAGTCTGTAACAACCAAAGATTGTTAATCATCATTTAATATCCTAATTAACTTCAAATCTCTTTTATCAAGTCTTAATTAGTCATTAATATCAAGTTCCAAAGTCTTGGTCAACTTGGAATTTAAACGAACAAACCCTAATTTTGGGTAATTCATAAAAGTAAGAAAATGAGGAAATTATTTGGACCTCAAATTAAAAATCGAACTTCGCAATTGCGTTTCTCACACCCAAATTTGCTTGGGGTGAAGTTTTGATGAATTTTAGAAGATAGTCAAAATTTCTCGATTATTTTATTGTATTTTTAAAAAACTTGAAAAATGAAATATTTAAGTTGACTTTAATTAAAATTTTGACTCCATATTTGAGTTCGTTACCCCCAATTTAGCTAAAAAGCAATTTTTTAAAATTCATTTAGAAGTATATTATCATATAATTCTAATTAAATAAAATTTCTAAATTTATCAAAAAATACAATATATATATAAATATATATATATATATATATATATATATATATATATATATATATATATTAACAGAAACCTGTAAATTTTATTGATATTAAAATAAGGTTACAGAAAAGGGTTGGGTGGTTACAAATAAATCATAGAACTAAAATTCCAAAAGCCAACCCCAAAAAGGACGGATCCAGGGAATATCCTAAAAGGTCCATCCAAAAGTAAAAATACACTAAGTAGTACAAACTTGAAAGGTCAAAATCAAAAAGAGCCGCAGCAACCTTAGGCTTCTCAAAACGAACAAAATGAAGAACCTGCAAGAAGGGTTTGCAAATAATTTGAACAATATTATAGGAAATCATACCTTGAGTCCTCGCCAGGAAACGTACGAACTTAGCCTGGGACTGAGAAGGCCACCTAAGGAGATTAGCACTGGCATTCATTCTTAAAATCTCATGCCAAAAATTAATTCCAGCCCAAACCAGCAACATGAGATTAGGAACAAGGAGTTTCAAAGATCAAAATCTGAGAAACCTCATACAGAACCCAACAAACTGAGGATGCAAGGAGAAAAGCCACAACAGAAACCAAGTGACACACCACACACCATAGATATCTGCCACCCCAATAGCCATTTTGCAATTATAAAAGAAGTACATATAATAATACATATGGCACCAAACAGCCTCTCAGGACCTCCAAAATTCGGTGAAACCAAATAATCCAATACCCATTAGAAACCAAAAGCAGATACCAGCCATGTCTCAGCCTTTTAAACCCCAACAATAAACCCCACAGGGACAGCCAAAGCCGCAAATGGTGCAACCAAAAAACCAGAACCCAATTTAACAAAAAAGCTTAAGGAGATTCCAGCAAACCTTATGATGGCGAGATGAAGCCTTAAACTCAATCCATTCAGACTAGACATGTTCTTGTTTAGAATATTCAGCAGCTTGTGACAATAAATAATTTCAACATATAAACTATCAATAGCATAATCCATATCATTCAACGAATAAACATAATGGAGGTCAGTTATCCTATAATTACTGCGCAACAACCAGCCATATAAGAACATCAAGCGAAACTTCAGATTCACATTTAAATAAGTGAGAATAGGCTTCACCTCATCAAGGAAATATGTATTGACTTTAAATGACCAATTTAGAGCAACATCAATTAAGCACTTGTTTGACATAGTCAATGTTTATATTTTTCCAGCTAAAAGAAGACTCTTTAAAAGCATTGATAGTTTTATTAACATCTTTTTTAATTACATTGACTATTTTTGCAGCATTAAAAGGAGACATGTTGTGCTTAGCATTGTTTATAGCAGTCCAGATCTGCCAAAGAGCATAACAGTCAATTAATTGGCCAACGTGCACCTTTTTTTTTTTGAATAGGCTAGCGATTAAATAACTCTTTAATATCAGCAGGGCTATGAGAATCGTTAGGCTTAATATTCATAGAATACCAAATGATTTTGCTTAATGAATTGTTAAGAAAAAGGTGATTGATATTTTCAGCATTAGTCATATAGCAATGACATCTAGAAGCAAGATTATAACCTTTGGATTGTAAAATATCATCTACATTGATAAAGTTATAGTAGATCCTCCAAAGAAAGAGGCCAATCAGGTTTGGAATACAATTATTCCAAATCCAAATAGGAAAATTAGGAAGATTATGCATTCTACAAACATGCCAAAGAGAAGATAATTTGAGTTTACCGTTATAGCAGAAGTTGGAGTTTGCCACTTTACTTTGCTCAAACTTAGGAGTCCTGTTAATGATGTTTTCAAAATTTTCAGGAGGAAGCAAATTCTGCAAAAGCTCGACATTCCACTCTTTATTATTGTTGAGGCATTCAGCAAGAGTAAGCTTTTGATTTCTTATAAAATAAGCAGATTTGGCCAAAATTTCGAAGTTATTCCAGCAATCATACTAAAATGAGGTGGAGGTATCAATAGCTTCCCAAGTTATATTTTCTTCAATTAACTCTCTATAGTCAAGCATTCTAGACCAAGTGATAGAGTCAGTAATCCCTTGAGTGGTTTGGGAAGGGTGGGTACGAGCACAGTACTTGGCTTGAAGGATTTCAAACCAGATCATATTTGAGGTTCTGAATTTCCACCAAAGTTTGAGAGAGAAGGCTTTATGTAATGAGTATAAACATCTAATTCCCAGGTCTCCTTCACTGGCCCAAGAGCACCAGATCATCTTACTACTTTTAGGGTGCACCCAAAAAAATTTATTGAAAATGCCTTTTAGCTTGTTTAGGATAAATTTGGTGGGGGCGGTGACTTCCAACCAATAGAGAGGAATGGTGTTTAAGATGAATTTAAGAAGAATCATATGACCACCTTGAGATAGAGAATTTAGCTCCCAACCTTGGAGTTTAATAAAAATAGAGTCGATGAGGTTAAGGTAGTTGTTATTTTTACTGTGCCCAATGGCAATAGAGATGCCTAGATACTTGAAGGGGAGTTTACCTTGTTTTATTTTTAAAGAGTCTGAAAGTTTATTAACCGTTTTGGTAGAGACTTTGGAACTAACAAAAAATTAATATTTTTGGTTATTAACTTTAAGCCCAGAAATGTTTTCCAAATAACTAATGAGATTTTGAATTTTTTCAACCGTCTTGCTATTGGAATTACAGAAAATGATAATATCATCTGCATAGGCAAGGTGTGTGACCAAAAATTTACCTCCAACCTTGAAATGCATAGAAGGGTCACTTTTGAACATAGCATTAATGCAAAGGGACCAATAATTAAAAGCAAGGATGAAAAGCATAGGGGATGTATGATTACCTTACCGAAGACCTCTTTCAAATTTAAAGAACCCACTAGCCTTGCCATTAATGAGAATTGAAAAGTAGTTATATTGAATAAGGTTCTGAATTTTAATGATGAAACTTTCATTGAAGCCATAGAACTTTAGCATTTTAATAAGAAAATGCCAATCAATTTTATCAAAGGCTTTTTCATGGTCATAATTGAATATGAGATTGTGACTTTATTTTTATTTTTTAAACTATGAAATAGCTCTTGAGTGGCCAAAATGTTATCCTGAATCTGTCTTCCTGGAACGAAACTAGATTGGTTGGGAGCTATGAGGAAATTTAGAAGTTTTGAAGCCTTTTAGCAAGAATTTTGGAGATGATTTTGTTTATAGTGGTGCATAGGCTAATAGGTCTGAATTGGGACCACCAAGAGGCTTTATCAATTTTAAGAATTAAGGATAACATGGTGTGAGTGAAAAATTTAGGAATACAGGCTTGGCAAAAAAATTCTTTGATACCATTACAAACATCTAGTTTGATTACATCCCAAAATTTACAGAAGAATTCACAAGGGAAACCATCAGATCCAGGACAAGTGTTTTTTCTTAGATTGAGCACAACTTCTCAGATTTCTTCCTCATTAGGCATCACATTAAAGAAGAAATTATCTTCTTTCGATAAATGAGGAGAAGGTAAATTTGTCTCTAAAGGAGTAAGATTGGAGTTAGGCTTTTGGCTAGCTTCAATGAAAAAGGACACAGCAGAGTTTTGAATATCATCAGCCTCCTTAAGAGATAGTTTATTAGGAGGGTTAATTTCAGAAATGTGATTTTTGTGTCTTCTTTTATTAACCCAGTTATGATAGAAGGAGGTGTTTCTTTCCACTTGAAGCGTCCAATTTATACTACATTTTTTGTTTCTAAAAAGTTTCAATATCGTTGTGAGTTTGAATAAGAGAGGCTTTAGCTTTAGAAACTTCGATCCTATTTGAATCAGAGGGATCCAAATCAAAGATGTTTTCAAGATTGTTGACCTTATTTTCCAAATGAGTGGCATTATCAAAAATATTACCAACCACGTTTTTATTCCAAATGCAAATCGCTTTCCTAAGTTTCTTAAGTTTTTCAACAAGATGGATGAGACCATAATTGTTCATTCCAAATAGATTAAACAAGTTAAGAGAAGTCCGTTCTATCTAGCCAAAAAAGTTGGAACCTAAAGGATTTAGGGATGTTTTTAATTTGGTTCCAAGAGGAAAGAGTAATTGGTTTATGATCAGACATAGTGGAGTTTAGGGAAGAAGCTTCATAGTTAGAGAAAGAGTTGCACCACATGCTATTGATGAGAAATTTATCAAGTCTAGCAAATTATCTACCAAAGTTCCAAGTGAAAGGAGAGCCGGTATAATTGAAATCTTCAAGACCACAATTGAGGATAGCAGAGTTGAAATCAAAAGAGGATTTGGAGTGATCTCTCGCATAACCCTTATATTCAGAGTTTTTGAGGATAGCATTAAAATCTCCTCCAACATCCCAAGGAAGGGTGGAGGTGCTGCAATCTTTCAAAAAATTCCAAAGAGCTATACGATCAATTCTAAGATTATTGGCATGCAAAAAAGTGATGAGACAATTGTGATCATTGTTACAGAAATGCATATGAATAACTTGATGCTATTGAGAAAGCACCTCAGCTTTCCAAATATTGTTCCACATAACCCAAATTCTATTAGAATCAAAACAGCAAACATTTTCCAATTTGCAAAAATGACCCACAGCATTATGAGCATGACTTTTAAGTTTAGGTTCAAAAATGTGCAATTGAATTTTTTTTTTCAAAAATTAAATATTTTAACCTATTTTTTGAGGAAGCATTACCAATGCCTCTGATGTTCCAGCAAAAAATATTTAGTTAGAGACAGAAGATGATCCACTTGGGATCAACTGGGCCGTATCAAAGCATGAGTTTAAATTTTCAGCCTTAAAGCTAGAATTTTGATTTTTAGAATCCATAGCCTCATTATCAATAAGCAATGCAAGAGAATTATACCTGTTAGAAGTTGGCATTGTATTAGAGCTAAATTGGACTTTTTTATTTTTCAGCGGCGTTTTAGGCTTAGCAAAGGTGACTAAATTATTGCATTTCTTTTTATCACCCACAACATCTTGCTCAACAAATTCAGCAGTAGAATTAAGCTCACCATTTCCAGATTCGGCAACAACCGATTGCACATCCTCAGAAATGAAAAGCAATATCAACATTATTTGAAGCAATAGTAGTATTAAAATCAGCAGAGAAAGTAATATTAGAAAACATTTCAGATTCAGCCTCGATAAATTTTTTAACAGCAGAATCACTTTCAGCAGAGGCAGACACAGCATTAGGCTCGAAAAAAGACCCTGGTCAGCAGCATTAAAACCTTCCAACTCAGGATCAACAAACAATTCAGCAACAATATGATTTCCAGAACTCACACACAATTCATTAAACTGATTTATAACAGTGTTTTTTCCAGCATATTTAATAATATGGGTACTACTTCTAAAAGCAGTAGAAGATAAATTTTCAACCGATTTTAATGCTAAATTATCAACATGAGCAGAAACGTCATTAATAATCACTTCATCATTGCAAATGGAAGATTTAAAAAGGAAGTACTAACCTCTTTTCCCACATCAGCAGAATTATGGGAGACATCCATATCTGCAGGAGCAACAGACATATGGACTACCTCCCTGCCATTAGAAACTTCAACATTATGAGAGACAACATTTAAAACATTAACAACAGCATGATCATTAAGTATATCACTGGTGACAGCATTAAAAACAGAAACATTAATAGGGTCAGTCATTTTATTATTTTCCAGAGTATTCGGGATAACAATTCCAGTACCAACATTAGTGTTAACAATTTCACTAGTGTTAACATCAACATTTCTAGTACCATCATTAGTATCTGAAGAAGTAAGCGGGTCACCTTGAGTCAAAGATAGCCTGCCAATTTGAATATGTTCAGTAGACTGAGCATTGTTTGCTTCAGTAAATAAAGGTCTTAGCTCATTACTGGGGTCAGAATGATTTAACAGCCTTAATGTTGAGGGGAGAATTTTGGTTTCTATGGGTGCATGTTCCCGTATTGCGCCCTAATGTGAAACACCAGTTGCAATACGAAGGCATGTTCTCATAGTAAATTTCTTGTGAATAACCTTTTTCCATGGAGCCTAACCAAATCTTTGTAGGAGGGCGAAAGGATATGTTTGTTTCAATAAGAATACGAGGCGCAGCAATGTTCCTGTTTAACGCTGTATTTCGGTCAAGTTGCAGAGGTGTGCCAATGGCATTTCCTATATTAAATAGAGTATCTTTGGAAGTATATTGTAAATGAAGACCTGGAAAGTTCACCTAGATCGGGATAATCGGGACGTCGTGGGTCACATCTGAGAAGGGATCCCATTTGCAAAGCTTCATCGTGTTACCTTTCAAATCATAGGATCCTTTAGAAAAAACCCGAGCGTAGTCTAAGTCTGATTGAAAAGTAAAAAAAGTTCGATGAGCATCGAAGGATCTAATGTTAACTGGTGCAAGCAGTTTAAGACTTTCGATGAACCCTGGAATCAGCCCAAATCTAGGTTTAACACGAGCAAACTTACCCACAAGGGTGAGGGAGTGAGGGGTAGAGAGTTGGGTAACTTCCTCATCAGTGAAAAATAGGGCCGGGACACCATTAAAAGAGCTCACGGGTTTAGAAATAGAAGTGGGATTGTGAGCGACAATATCGCAAAAAGAGCGAACAGAGGGATCCATTAGAGCATTTTGAAAACCAGAACAAAAAACAAAGCAGAACAAAAGCAGAACAAAGCTAGAAGAAAACTGAGATCAACTAAAGCTTGCCGGGGAAATAAAAAAGATCACTAGCCAGAGCAACCCTAGAAAATTGCCGGGAAAAAACTAGCAAAAATTGGGTCAGAAATAAAGGGATGCAAAATAAAGAGAAAAGAAGTCACCCAAAGCCAGCAAGCCGCGTCGACGGAGCGGACAGGCCGACGACCGAGCGCCGGAAGTGGAACCCTAAATCGCCTTTCAGTCGCAGCAAAACGCCTCAGAACGAGAGCAAAAAATCAATTACAATATAATACATATATATACATATATATATATATATATATATATATATATATATCGATAGATACATAATTCTATTATATCATTACATCGGCAAACCCTAATCCCTAAGTTCCTTCGCATGCGACCGAGCCTCTCATCCCTATCCTTTGAGCGGCGAATGGAACGAAGGGAAGACGCCGCTCAACCGAGACGTGAAACGACGACACGTGGCTTCCACCGCTTGTGCAAGCCATTAGTTGTTTGCCTAGACATCTTGATCATCAATGCGAACTCATCTAGCAGCAAGTTGTAAAGCAAACAGCCAAAAGTTCCAATCTAGGTAAGAGTCAAGGCCATATTTATTCAATTTTTATCTAGATCCTCGATACTTCGTTGTTCACATTTAGAATCGCAAGCAGTAGGCAGCATAAAGGGCGATCTCCTAAAACCTAAAGCTACAAAAAAAAATTTACTTCTCTCGATTCTCCTCTCATAAGCTGTTTACATAAAAATCGAATGATGATTCAAAAACTCTAATAGAAGGAAGAACTCATTAAGGTTTAATCAAACTCAAATGTAATAACTTTATTTGATTTTTACAACTTTTCTAAAAGAATGATTTACCTTATGAGTTTATGGGTTTTATTGTAGATGTTTATAAGATGGGAACTATGTTTATACATTGAACTACTTTTTCAATTTTTTTTAGGACATGCTATCCTAACTATGCAGCAATTACTCAAACATTTTTTTATGAGCAAAAGTCAATAATACATTCGAAATATTTTAAGCTGCAGCCATTATGGAGTATAATCCCATTGCTTGTGCATTAATTTATTTTCTCCGAATTTTTTTAAGGCTGATTTCTGCAACTATTATTAAAGTCAGTTTGAAAGCTGATACTTAAAAAGAAGCAGCTATTTGGATTACCGTGAATATATATAGTCTATATGACATTTAAAGATTCAGAGGTTGTCTCATCAAAGTATCTTACAATAATTATATATATATATATATATATATATATATATATATACACTCTCTCGTTTTGAGGCGCTCTCCTGGCGATTCTGAGGCGATTTAGGGTTTCATCCCCGGTGCTCTGCCGGCGGCCTGGCGGCTTCGTCGGCGCAGCCTGCTGGTTTGGGTGATCTCTCTCCTTCTCTCTGCTTCCTTTTATTTCCGAGGGTTGCTTTTGAAGCTTCTAAAGTTGCTTGGCTGGAGAACTTTTGTTTTCCCCGACAACTTTGTTTAGTTTTGTTAGCCTCTTTTGTTTTTTGTGTTATTTTGCTTTGATTTTTATGTTTAGTTAATGGATCCTGCGGTCCGTTCCTTTCGGGACATCGTCGCTCTCGATAATCCCCCTATTCTAAACCTGTAAGCTCATTTAATGGCGGTCCGGCTTTATTCTTCTCTGATGAGGAGGTTATTCAACCTTCGAATCCCCATTCCCTCACCCTTGTGGGTAAGTTTGCCCGTACTAAACCTAGTTTCAGGCTTATCCTGGGTTTCATCAATAGCCTCAAGCTCATTGCACCGGTTAACATAAGATCTTTTGATGCGCACCGTGATTTTTTTACCTTTCAATCGGATTTAGACTATGCTAGGGTCTTTTCAAAAGGCTCTTACGATCTAAAAGGCAATACGTTGAAGCTTTGTGAATGGGACCCTTTCTCGGATGTGATCCACGACGTTCCAATTGTCCCAATTTGGGTGAACTTTCCCGGCCTTCGCTTGCAATACACTTCCAAGGACATTCTTTTTAATATAGGCAATGCAATTGGCAAACCTCTTCAACTTGATCGAAATACTGCCTTAAACAGAAATATTGCGGCCCCTCGTATCCTTATTGAAACAAATATTGCTGCTCCCCCACCCAAGCATATTTGGTTAGGATCGGTAGAAAGGGGCTATTCCCAAGAAATTTGCTATGAGAACATGCCATTGTATTGTAACTGGTTTTTCACTCTAAGCCATAATTCGGAATCCTGCAATCATAGAAACCAAAACTCCCCCATTCCAAGTTCTAGAATTTTAAATCTGGCCGCTCCCAATATTGTGTTAAGTCCCACCGCTAATGAAGGTTTGAATGTTTTATCTATTGTGGAACTTAATCAAACTGGCGAGCTTCCCCCGGTTCAAGGTAACTCTTATACTCCTTTAGTCTCAAATTGTAATGCTGATCCCCTTAATTATATTGCTGCTGATATAATTACTAAAGATATAGAAGCTTTTCAAAATACAGAAGATGTTGTAACATAAGAAAATTTGATTATTTCTGTTTTGGCTGTTCCTGTATCTGCTCTTGCTTTAAATAGGGAAACTTGTGACTCTATTACAAATGAGCATGTTAACATAAATCTCCCTGTAAACATGGTGGCTCCCCAATTGGTCGCTGGTCCCGTGGGCTTGGAGATTGCTCCTAACTCTGTTTTAACTGCTGGTAATGAAGTTTGTATTTCTGCTTCTAATTTTTCTGAAATAGTTCCTGCTTTATGTTGCTTGGATAATGATAGCTTCCATTATGCTGATAATTTAATTCCAAAATATGTTGGAAAATCTTATATTAATGTCCATATTACAAGCTGCTCCCCTGCTAACTTGAATGCTGAAATAAGGGTAGAACCTAGTTTTAACAAAGATGCTAATGTTCTGTGCGGTCCTGCTGCGGTCTCTTCTGGAATTTTTTTTAGGTCTGCTTTTGATATTTTTGATATTGAAAATGTTGCTGTTGGTAATGAGAAAAATGTTGCTTCGGCCATTGAAATTATTCCTGTTGATTCCGTTATTGAAACTGCTGTTGGCAATGTTAAAAAGGTTGCTGTAGATTCTGTTAGTGAAATTACTGTTGGTAATGTTAAAATTGATGATTCTGCCATTGAAATTACTCCTGTTGTTTTTGCCACTGAAATTGCTCCTATTAGAAAGAAGGTTCTTGCTAAAGGTTTTTATGCTGACAAAGATCATGCTGAAAATGTTTCTGATTTATTTTCTCATAATACCTGTATTGATGAATCCAACAATGCTATTGTTCTCCCAAATGCTGTCAATGCAACAAACATGGTTGATGGAAATTCTGGAAGTTCTGAACCAATTTTGTCACAAAACTGTAATAACATTGTTACTTTTGCCAAACCTAAAACACCTTTGAAAATTAAAAAAGTCCAACTTAGTTCTCACAAAATGCCAACATCAAACAGATACAAATCTCTTGTGTTACTGATTGATAGTGAAACTGTTGAAACTGAATGTCCAAATGATGTTTCTAAAAATGATAAATTTGTTATGGCTCAGATGATCCCAAGTGGATCATCTTCTGTCTCTTAATGAATATTCTTTGCTGGAACATCCGAGGCATTGGAAATGCCTCCTCAAAAAATAGACTTAAACATCTAACGTTTGAAAAAAAAATTTCAATTGCTGTCATTTTTGAACCTAAACTTAAAAGGGAAGCCCTGAATTCTGTGGGTCGTTTTATAAAGCTGGAAAATGTTGTTTGTTCTGACTCTAATAGAATTTGGGTTATGTGGAATAATCTTTGGAAAGCTGAGGTGATATCCCAATGTCATCAAGCTATCCATATGCATTTTTTCAACAATGATCACAACTGCTTCATTACTTTTGTGCATGCCAACAATTTAAGATCTGATCGTATAGCTCTTTGGGATTTTTTGAAAGATTGCAGCTCCTCCACCCTTCCTTGGGCGGTTGGAGGAGATTTTAATGCCATTCTCAAAAACTCTGAATACAAAGGCTATGCGAGAGACCATTTGGAATCCTCCTTTGATTTCAATTCTGCCATTCTCGATTGTGGTCTTGAAGATTTCAACTATACTGGTTCTCTTTTCACTTGGAATTCCTGTAGAAAATTTGCTAGACTTGACAGATTTCTAATCAATAATATGTGGTGTAATTCCTTTTCCAACTATGAAGCTTCCTCCCTAAACTCCACCGTATCTGATCATAAACCAATTACTCTTTCTTCTTGGAATGAAAATAAGAACCTCCATAAATCCTTTAGGTTCCAACATTTTTGGCTTGAAAGAAAAGATTTCTCCCAACTTGTTCATTCGATTTGGAATGAAGATTGTGGCTCTTACGGTCTCATTCGCCTTGTTGAAAAATTTAAGAAACTCAGGAAAGAAATTTGTCAGTGGAATAAAAATGTGGTGGGAAATATTTTTAATAATGTTACCCACTTGGAAAATCAAGTGAACTGTTTAGAATCAATCTTTGAGTTGGATCCTTCTGATGCCAACAGAATTGAAGTTTCTAAGGCTAAAGCCTCCCTCATCCAAACCCACAATGATATTGATTCTTTTTGGAAACAAAAATGTAGCATAAATTGGACTCTTCAAGGTGAAAGAAACACTTCCTTCTACCATAATTGGGTAAAAAAAAGAAGGCACATAAATCACATAGCAAAAATTACCCCTCCTAATTGTCCGTCCATTACGGGAGTTGAAGAAATTCAAAACTCTGCTGTTTCCTTTTTTCTTGAAGCTAGCCAAAATCCCAATCCCAACTTCACTCCTTTAAATCTGAATCTCCCTCATCCTCAACTATCGGGGGAAGATAATATCAATTTAAATGTTATGCCTAATGATGAGGAAATTTGGGAAGTTGTTAAAAATCTTAAGAAAAACACCTGTCCTGGTTCTGACGGGTTTCCTTGTGAAAATTTTCACAAATTTTGGGATGTCCTTAAACTAGATGTCTGCAATGGTGTCAAAGAATTCTTCTGTCATGCCCGGTTACCTAAATTCTTCTCTCACACCATGTTATCCTTAATCCCCAAAACTGATAAACCCTCTTGGTGGTCTCAATTCAGACTTATTAGCTTATGTACCATTATAAACAAGATCATCTCCAAAATCCTTACTAAAAGACTGCAAAAACACCTTAACTTCCTCATAGAACCAAATTAATCTGGATTTATCCCTGGTAGGCAGATTCAAGACAATATTTTGGCCACACAAGAGCTTTTTCATAATTAAAAAAATAAAAACAAACACCTCAATCTAATTCTTAAATATGATCTGGAAAAAGCTTTTGATAAAATTGATTGGCATTTCCTCACTAAAATGCTTAAATTCTATGGTTTCAACGAAAGCTTCATCCTTAAGATTCAGAACCTTATTCAATATAATTATTTCTTGATCCTAATTAATTGTAAGGCTAGTGGTTTTTTTAAATCTGAACGTGGGCTTAGGCAAGGTGATCCCATTTCCCCTTTGTTGTTCATCCTGACTTTCAATTATTGGTCCCTAAACATTAATGCTTTGTTCAAAAATGACCCCACTCTTCACTTCAAAGTTAGAGGCAATTTTTTGGTCTCCCATCTTGCATATGCGGATGATATTATCATTTTCTGTAACTCCAACGGAAAGTCAGTTGAAAAAATTCAAAATCTCATTGGCTACTTGGAACAAATTTCTGGGCTTAAAATTAATATTCAAAAATCTCAATTTTTTGTTAGTCCCAAAGCCTCAACTAGAATGATTAATAGAATTGCAGATTTGCTGAAAATTAAGGTTGGCAAGCTCCCTTTCAAGTATCTGGGCATCCCAATTGCCATTGGCCACAATAAAATTAACAACTATATTAGCCTCGTCGATTCCATTTTTAGCAAACTTCAAGGCTGGGAGCTTAATTATCTTTCTCAGGGTGGCCGTTTGGTTCTTCTCAAGTTCGTCCTAAACACTATTCCTCTCTACTGGCTGGAAGTTTCCTCTCCCACTAAAAATATTCTAAACAAACTTAAAGGCATCTTCAACAAATTCCTTTGGGTGCACCCAAACTGCAGTAAGATGATCTGGTGCTCTTGGGATACTCTCACTTTTCCTATCATTGAGGGTGGTCTGGGTTTTAGATGTTTACACTCTTTACATAGAGCCTTTTCCCTTAAATTGTGGTGGAAATTTAGATCTTTTAATTCGATTTGGTCAGAAATCCTGCTAGCCAAATACTGTGCTCGTTCCCACCCCTCCCAAACCACTCAGAAAATTTCTGACTCGATAACTTGGTCTAGAATGCTTGCTTTCAGAGAAGTAATTGAAGACAATATTACCTGGGAAGCCTTTGACACCTCCACCTCTTTTTGGTTTGATTGTTGGTATTCTTCTGAAACTTTAGCCAAATCTGCCCATGTTATAAGGAATCAAAAACTAACTCTAGCTGAATGCCTTAACACCAACAATGAATGGAAAACTGAATTTCTTCAAGTTTTTCTCCCTATTGAAATGGTTGAAAACATCCTTAAGAGGTCTCCTTAGTTGGTCAACTCTAAAGTTGCAAACTCTCCCTTTTGCTATAATGGAAAAATCCAATTATCCTCTCTTTGGCACGTCTGCAGAATTCACAAGTTGTCTGATTTTCCCAATTGGATCTGGAATAATTGCATACCAAATCTGCTTAGTATATTCCTATGGAGGCTTTACCATAACTTTATTAGTGTGGATACTGTCCTTCAATCCAAATGTTTCAATCTTGCTTCTAGGTGCCAATGTTGTTTATCAAATGTGGAAACTATCAATCATCTTTTTTTTTAACAATTTGTCCAGCCAAATCGTCTGGTCGTCGCTGAATATTATGCCTAATAATACACATTGCCCTATTAACATTAAGGATCTTTTAAATCGCTGGCCCATTAAAAAAAAGGTTCATGTGGGTCAATTATTTGATAGTTTTACTCTTTGACACATTTGGAATGCTAGAAACAAAGCACAACACCACATGTCTCCCTTCAACACTGTCAAAATTATTAATGAAATTAAAAAGGAAGTCAACAAAACCATCAATGCTTTCAAAGATTCAAATTTCAGCTGGAAAAATATAAAAACTGAGTATGTCAAACAACTGTTCTTGTGATTTTTTTCAGAATTGCGTTGTTAAAGTTAAAGTTTTTTGCTTGGATCTCGTAATGCGTTATCTTAATATTAAGGTAGCTTTCCTTAATTTCGACAGGCTGGACTGCTGCTGCTGGCGAAGTCTCAGAATTTATTTTTTTTCAAATCTGCTTAATGCTGCCGAGTGGAATAACTTACTCTTTACCAATCAGAACTTAGCTTCTTGTCACAGGTTGCTGAATCTTTTAAATATGAGCAGGTTTCTCAAAACTAATACTTACCTTTTCCATTTGTGTATTTGCTGACTGGCTCTGAAGTTTTTATGCTTCAATTGGGTTCTGGGTTTATGGCTGATTCGCATAAGATGGTTGGATACTTGTGCTGTGCTGTGCTGGTCTATTTTGAGCTGTCATACTTTACATATGCATTGGCTTTTGCTATCCTGGGCTTCTCTTAATGCAAAAATGCTCTCTGTCTCTATGTCTTCTATGCGTACGTGCTCTCAGGTCTGGCGGATTTGTTGGTTTCAAGCCTATTACGTTGTCAATTTTCTGATTGTTTTCGGTTGCCATAGTTTTCGCATTATCCATTATCCTTTTAATTGCCATAATGTGCTGTGGGCTGGTGCTGGGCTTGTTCCTTGGCTTCAAGTGCGTGTTTCGGCTTTGCTCCAGTTGTCTGCTGGGGGCTATTTCTCTGTTCCCGATTCTGCGTTTCTTTCCGTCACTTTCTCTGATGCGGGAATCGTTCCTCTTTGGTTTGAGAAAGTAATTTCCTCTAATCTTTCGTGTAGGAGGTTTTGTTTTTGTTGTAGGTGTGGACTGGTTTCTTCTGCAGGTTTGGCTCTCGGTTCCGGATTAAGTTTGTGCATCCCCCTGCGCAGCCTAAAGGTATGTGTTCATTTCCTTCATTTAATATTTTCTACGAGTACATCTTGCAGGAGCCTTTGGATGCTTGGATCGATGAGTTGAAGATTGTCCCGGCCTTTTTTGTTTTAGACACTACCTTTAATTATTGTATGAAGTATTTTTTTTCTTTTGGTTGGACCTTTTAGGATATACCCTGGGTCCTTCCTTTTTCGGGTTGGTTTTTGGACTTTTAGATGTAGGATGTGATTGTAACCACCCAACCCTTTTTTGTATCTCTTTTTTCATATCAATAAAACTTACATGTTTCTAAAATATATATATATATATATATATATATATATATATATTTTTTTTTTTTTTTTTTTTTTTTTTTTTTTGGAAAAGCCATCTCGGCAAATTTTATTTCATAAAAAAAGACGATACAGGACTAGGGCTGGGAGGTTACAGAAAATCCTAAAACCAGCCCCAAAAAGGAGAGACCCAGGGTATAACCTAAAGGTCCGCTCCACCCCAAAGAAAAAGACAACCGAAAGACCTGCTATAAAGTAAAACCCGGCGGGCGCCACCAATGACCATGAGCAGACGTAGTGAGAAAGAGAAACATCACGGGACGCCAAACAAACGAGCAAAACAAACAGCGCAATAAACCTCCAACCGAGACGGGAACCGGAAACAGGAGACTCCAAACCAAAAACCGCCGCCTCCCTCCAGCAAATGCCATTTTCATCAGGATTGAGAACCAAACTCGAATTGAAAGAGAAGAACAGCTGGGACAGCACCCAGTTCTCAAACACCGGATCCAAGGACCCAAAAGCAGCCAGAAACCCGGTAGACCTGGTAGACCCATTCAGAGAGGTCATCAGACAGCCTACCAACCCCAAAATCAAATCCAACCAAACCATCATACCAATCCAAATTCCGGTGATACCCCGGCCCTCGGCTCTGTCGAGGACATTGCCGCCATGACGCCGATAAGCCACCAACACTCTTGTTCGAGAGCTGCGGCTCATCGGGCATCTTGCACGGAAAATTGAAGACTGGGCGACGGAGCAAAGATCCGACGAGAGAAGGATAGTAAAAAACGACACATCGAGAAAGAGCCGTACAACCATAAAGCTTCCAGGAATAATCAGCGAACCGTAATAAAATAGGAGTATTAGTAGCCAAGCTCCACATATTCATTAAATGCAGAAGATAAGCAATAATTTCCCAGACCTTCATAGAGCTAATGTAAGGCACAACATTGCAAAAGTAAGGGTTTAGACTAGTTTTTTGCTTATAAAATGGGCAATAAATTCAGAGCCATAAACCAGAGGGACCACAGCACCAAATAATCGGTAGCCGTGATCCGCAGCGTTAAGCATCAAAAACATATTCAAACCGTATTCCCCGGCCAAACCAGAATCAATATCATAGACAGTTAGCATAAACCAAAAGAGGAGAATACCACCATTAGTCGGTGTTGAAGCAAATCAACACAAAAAAAAACCTTTAAAGCCATGAAGTTTACAAATAAGCCCCAGCCTTTGATCATTTGTGCGCAACTAGTTAAAAGATTGGCTATAAGCGCATATAGGGAAAAGTTTAGCTGCGGGAAGAGACGGACGCAAGGGTGCTGGGCGTCCAGCACATCCAGATGGTATAGCAATAACTATCAAAGAGCCACTTTAAATTTTTATGATAAGAAAGGAAATCGTGGACAAACAGGCTCCAACAAAACCAAACCATAAACCCATTAACCATAGTCCTGTGAGCGTCCTTCCATAAATTCAAATAAACACGTAAACAGACCATAAGGGTGCATAAAAAATTCCACATATCAACCTCACGCAAAAAATGCCAATTCTTAAACTGCCAAACACCATTATGCCAAAAAAGCTTAAACATCTTATTATGAATGAGGCAGCTAGAGAAATAAATAGCAGCAGTATCTAAAAAAATGTAAATGAAGATACAAGTTTCCAGGTGTGTATATATATAGGTATATATATAGACATGCCTATAGAGATGTATATTCCCATTATAACCAGAATGCCACAGAACATCATTAGGGGCCGGAAGAGGCAGTCTAATAATAAAAAAAGTGCCATCCCCACAGAGAGGCATCCATCACCAGATCATAGGGCCGAAGTACCTGACTTTTGGGACATCAGAATTTAAAAACCAACGTCCAGACCAAATAAAAGAGACGGGGTTCCTCTAGAGCAGCTAAGGCTTAGGAGTAGGATAGGATATTTTTTGTGTGTTCTTCATTTAAATTGATCCAGCAAAAGTTTTTGGTGCCAAAGTTGCTTAAATTTTGGTGGATATCATTTTTTATTGCTTCCAGAAGTTTGTCAAACAAGAAAGGATGAGAAGCATATTTCCTAGCGTTTCTAGCCTTCCATACATTCCAAAGGACGGCGCTATCCACAAGTTGGCCAATGTGGAGTTTCTTTTTGTGATTGGGCCAACGGTTCCAAATGTCTTGTATATTTTGCAAGCCATGAGTAGTGTTATGTTGAATGTTCAGAGAGGACCAGATTTTTTGACTTATGTCATTCTCAATGAAAATGTGGTTGATAGTTTCATTATTATCTGCACAGCATAAGCATTTGGAAGCAAGGTTGTAACCTTTGCTTTGAATGATATCATCCGTGCTAATATAATTATTATAGAGTCTCCATAAGAATAAGCCTCTGAGAGTAGGGATACAATATTTCGAAAACTAGGTGGGATGGGTTGGAGGGCCAATGGGTCTACAGATTTGCCATAGAAGAGATAAACTTATTTTGCAAAGAATAGAGTTGGCTACTTTTGTTGCTGCAAGGGATGGGGAAGAGCTTTCTATGTCTTTGACCTTGTCGATAGGGAGAAGGTTGTTAAAATGAGAAGAATTCCAGCCTTTTTCTGGGTTGAAACAATCAGCAAGTCTTGGATTTGGGTTTGGGATAATATATTGGCTAGAAATGTTTCCAAGAGTCTCCTTTCCATTCCAGAAATCATACCAGAAGGAGTTGGAGGAGTCAAGAGCGTCCCAAGTAAGAGTTTCCTCGATAACGTCTCTTGAGTCAAGCATTCTTTTCCAAATGGTAGAGTCAATAATTTTGTGTTTGGTTTTAGAGGGGTGAGATCTAGCACAGTATTTAGCTAAGAGGATACTAGACCAAATTGAATTTGAAGTTCTGAATTTCTACCAAAGTTTAAGAGAGAAAACTTTAAGGATAGAGGAGAAGCACCTCAAACCCAAACCTCCCTCATTTGTAGGAAAAGTGATTTGGTCCCAAGAGCACCAAATCATTTTACTACCTTTGGGGTGAATCCAGAGGAATTTGTTAAAAATAGTCTTCAAGGTTTTTAGGATAAGATTCGTTGGAGAGGTCACTTCAAACCAATACAAGGGTAAAGTATTTAGGACATATTTCAGAAGCACTAAATGTCCCCCTTGGGACAAATAGTTATGCTCCCACCCTTAGAGTTTTTTGAAAATAATATTGATGAGGTTTGAGAAATTAGAGCTTTTATTATGCCCCCTAGATATCGGAATGCTAAGGTAGGTGATGGGAAGTTTTCCGGGTTTTATGTTTAAAGTGTCGGCTATCCTGTTAATGTGACTCAAAGGGGTTTTAGGGCTAGTGAAAAAATGGGACTTTGCAAGATTTATCTTGAGGCCGAAAACTTTCTCCAAAGAGATAATCATATTTTTAATTTTGGCTATAGAGATCTTACTTGTATTACTGAAAATGATGATGTCATCAGCATAGGCAAGATGAGATACCAACACTTTCCCTCCCGTATGAAAATGAAGATTAGGATCCTTTTTTAATATGGAATTTAGGCTTATAGACCAGTAGTTAAAAGCAAGTATGAACAGGATGGGGGAAAGGGGATCTCCTTGCCCGAGACCTCTTTCAGCCCCAAAGAAACCTTCAGCTTTTCCATTTATCAAAATTGAATAGTTATTGTGTTGGGTGAGATTAATGATTTTTTGTATGAAACTCTTATTGAACCCATAACTATTCAGCATTTTTATCAAGAAATTCCAATCTAAACTATCGAAGGCTTTCTCAAGATTAAGTTTAAGAATGAAGTTATGCCCCCAACATTTTTTGTTGAGACTGTGAAAGAGTTCTTGGGTGGCCAAAATATTATCTTGAATCTTTCTTCCAGGGACAAAAGCAGATTGGTTTGGCTCAATGAGAGATGGTAAAAGTTTTTGGAGTCTTTTAGTTATGATTTTTGAGATAATTTTGTTTATGGGGGTGCACAGACTGATGGGCCTGAAGTCGGACCACCAAGTAGCTTTTTCTTTTTTTGGGATTAAGGAAATCATTGTATGAGAGAAGAATTTGGGTAATCGGACATCACAAAAAAATTCCTTAACCCCATCACAAACATATCTCTGAATTACTTCCCAGAATTTACAGAAAGACTCACCAGGGAAACCGTCAGGACCCGGGCAAGAGCTTTTCTTTAAGTCAATAATGATTTCCCAAATTTCTTCATCAGTGGGCAACAAATTTAGGAAGATGTTATCATCATTCAGAATTTGAGGAGTGGGGGGGGGGGGGGTCATATTGTGAAGGGTACCGGGAGGCCTGGCTTTAAAAAGGTCTTGGAAATGAGAGATTGCAGAGTTTTGGGTATCATTCAGGTCGCTAAACATGGTATTATTTGGGGAAATGATTTTAGAGATGTGATTATGGTGTCTTCTTTTATTTACCCAGTTATGATAAAAGGATGTATTTCTTTCCCTTTGGGTTTCCTAGTTGATGCTACATTTTTGTCTCCAGAAGGTTTCAATGTCATTATTAGTTTGGATAAGGGTGGCTTTGGCTTTTGAGACCTCCATTCTATTACAATTGGAAGGATCTAATTCAAATAAGGTTTCCAAGGAGTTAACCCTTTTTTCTTGAAAAGCGACGTTACTGAAAATGTTTCCAATCTCTTTTTTGTTCCAGACATTTATTATTTTCCTGAGTCTTTTGAATTTCTCCACAAGGCGGTTGAGAACAAAGGAACCATAATGTTCATTCCAATTTGTTTTAACAATATCATAAAAATCATCTTTTTTTAACCAAAAAAGTTGGAAACAGAAAGATTTAGGGATTTTTTGATTTGTAAGCCAAGTGGAGAGAATAATTGGTTTATGATCAGAGACGATGGAGTTTAAGGAAGTGGAAGTGTAGTTGAGGAAGGTGTTACACCATTCATTACTGATAAGGAATCTATCTAACCTTGCAAACTTTCTCCCAAAATTCTAGGTGAAGGAGGATCCCGAGTACTTAGCATTTTCAAGGCCACAATCAAGGAGAGCATAATTAAAGTCGATTGAGGATATGGAGTGATCTCTAGTATAGCCTTTATACTCCGAGGAGTTAAGGATAGCGTTGAAATCCCCACCAACTGCCCAAGGAAGGGAGGAGGAGCTGCAATCCTTTAGGAACCTCCAAAGGGGGAGACGTTCAGACCTAAGATTATTAGCATGGATGAAGGTTATGAGGAAATTTTGGGTTTCATTATAAAAGCAAATATGGGTGGCTTGTTGGCATTCAGCCAAAAACTCAGCCTTCCATATGTCACTCCACATAATCCAGATTTTGTTTGAGGAAGAGGCAACAACATTCAGGAGTTTAGCAAAACGAGAGACTTCATTAATTTTTTCCTGGCTAATCTTGGGTTCAAAAATGGCGGCTATACTTATTTTTTTTCATAAATAATATGTTTAAATCTATTTTTGGAAAAGATATTTCCAATGCCCCGAATATTCTAGCACAAGATATTCATTTATGGACATTAGAAGATCCACTTGGGATCGACTGACAAGTTTCAGACACGGAATCAGGTTTCAGTTCAACATAAGAAGTAGTGTTTTCCGTAGCAACATTATCATTTTCTTGTAAACGGGATAAGGATTTATACCTGTTAGAGGCTGGCATTTTGTTTATGCTGAATTGGACTCTTTTGTTTTTCATGGGCGATTTTGGTTTTAGAAAAGCTTCCGAAGTTTGCATACCTTGGTGAGGAGCTTTTGTTTGTTGATGGTCCTGCAAATAAACATCGTTAGCATAAAGAGCAGCAGAGATTCCAGTGGCTTTGCCTGGGGAGGATTCTGGATTCGCTATCCCTATTTCAGATACGGGGGGTCCCCCGAATCCCCCGCACCAGCAGGCGAACCTGCCTCAATTTGTCATGCATACTTAAAATAGGAGTCAGAAGTAGAAACATATATATATATATATATATACACGCACATATTTAATTCCCTTCATTTGCTTAATAAATTCTACAAATATTAATCAAGTTTATGCCAAGAAGGGAGTGTAGTAAAACCTGTGTAACACTCATTCTAGAAGCTATTTTAGGAATTAGACATGAGTGATTGGGCTTGTTTTTCTCAGCAAAATGAATGATGGCAGAATTTGCATGCTCTAACATCTTTTCTAAGTCACTAGCTGCTGTACAATATCACAATTCACTGGTAAAGTTTTAATTTAGATATAGACCGCTCAAATATTTTTGCTTAATGTTAAGGTGTGAAGAAGTAATTATTTCATTGTACTTTATAAGTAATCAACCATGGCTCAATCTGAAGGTTATACTTTTGATGACTGTCCTTTATTGTAGATAATTTTTTTATTTATCTGTAGCAAATATTAAGAAATTTATAATTTCTTACAAATAATAGCTTTAAATATTACTTTAGAATAAAATGTTAATTTTGCAAGTTTTCTTTGAAATGATATTTGGAATCTATTCGGAATTAATGCATTATAATAGTAAATGAAATATGATGGTGATCTTATCTAAAGTTTAGCTACTTACAACACCTGCTTGTTTAATGAATAGCAATTATTTATAATTATTATTAGTTCTTTTTTACATAATCTTTTTATATTATGATCAATGGAAATGTTTCATTTGATTATGCGAATGGTAAAATTTGGTGGAAGCAGTATTCTATAAATTTGAATTTTGATACTTACAAAGGTGGTGAGAGGTGTATCCATAGCCGACAACTTTTCTTTAACTATAGGTAATTATACACGATAATCTGTATCGACTTATTTCCAACTTTTAATAAACTAAATGTGTTACATGTGGAAGTTCCTACAATTATTCTTTAACTGTTCTTAGTGTAGAATAATGCTTGGAAAATTGGTCTTACTGTAGAATTTTTTTCTTGAGACATTAAATGAAGTTGCTACCGCCTTACCATCTCTTCCAATGGAAAATCTGATATTGAATTTTATTTGTTTGCTGTTCCATTCACTTGATATTTTTATGCAGTAAAACTATTGCTTTTGTTTTCACTCGCCGTTCATAATGGATTTTTAATGAGCGCCATTATTAATGCTATTAATTAGCTATTTTGAATGTTTGCTGTTATTTATCATAGAAATTCTATGATCTTAAACCTTAAAGGTTGACATGGTAAAACCATACTAAAACCTATATATTCTAATTCTTTAATTCTCTTATGCTAATTTTCTAACTCTATAGTAAAATATTTGTTTTATTTTCCCTTCTCTTTAAAAGCTGTATTTTTTTCTTTCTTCATCCATAATTGCATTTCTGCTCCCTCATCAACAAATATATGTAGATCCTTTTAATAATTATATGTGGACAATTCGTACGAGAACAACAAAGAATCTGTTAATACTTTTGCAAAGAATATTTATCACATTAAATACCAAATGAAACTGACATTTAAATTTTTATAATGTAGATTAGAAATTTTTACAAATTGTTACTTATTTTAAGACTTATTTCATTAGCTTATTATATATTTCTTGTTTTCTTTTTATCAAGTGCAAGTCTATACCAAATTATAGGTGATATAAATATCCAACTTGTTTTGAAGTTATATATATAATGATTCAATTATATTCATCAGTAAGAGCTTATCATTGAGATATCGTTTTCAGTTGCAAGAGAGGGATAATTGTGATGATTTATTTATGTATCTAGATTTAATTAAGACTGATGGAAGCTTACATAATTATTAATGATAAGAGGATGGTTTATTCAATAGCTTAGCTTTTATTTTTATAGTAATGAAATAATCACTCACATGTTTTTCTAAATTGTAGAAGTTAAATTTAAGTTAAAATTTTTGTTTATATATTAAAATTATTTCAAGTCCTTCGCTTAATAGATCTATTATCAACTGCTAGGATTTTTAAATTAAATTAAGATTTTGTAAGGGTGTGCTTGGTTGCTTGTTTATTAGGACTCAACCAACAGATTTTGTGATTTCGCCAAATAGGGCTGGTGACAAGTTAAGCTCATTACTTTCTAAAATTTTATTTTGCTTGGAAAAAGGATGGAGACGATGTAGCTTATTTGGGGAAATACTATTGTTCTAAATATATTTTGATTTTAAAACCTCATACTTCCTCTTGAATTATGATCAAATATAAACTTCTTATGGTATAAAATAGGTTGCATACACTTCATTTAAAGCACAACCAATGTTATATAAATAGTTCATTTTTTTTATATATCCTAAGTCTATGGAAAAAGGTATGGGATGCTAGTTAATACTTTTAATATGCTTTTAAGATTTAGTTAAGTCATGCATATTTCATTTGGTTGCAGTCCCTGAACACACTTCTTTTTTGCTTCAAGTGCATTATTTTGTTTTCAATGGTATAGAAATCACCAACAACATGATCTACAAATCTAGATCAAATCCAGTTTAGGATTCTCAAATTTTCTTCACATATATATTATGTTATGAGAAATAGAGCATCTTTCTCACTTACTATATTTTAATATTCTTAGCATGGTGATTGATTTCCCCAGCATTGTTGTTTAGTGACTGTACTAATGTAACCATGATTATAAGAGTGACTGATAAAAAAAAACTGCTATAACTAATATTAAGATTCAAGGCTACCATCCTTTTATATGAGAGTAAATGCTATCATTAGAATCACATGTTGCCATTTAGTTTGTGAGATCCACATGCTGCCATGTCTTATACGGATTAATTGCTGTCATTTAATGTAAGTGAGAACAAGTACTGCCATTTACTTCAATATGAATCGAATGCTGCTATATATTATGATATAAGATCAAGTGCTGCCATTTACTTCAGTATGAATCATACGCTGTCGTTTCTTTTAAACAAAATCATATGCTGCCTTTTATTCTAAAGTGAGATCAATAAGATCAAAAGAAATCAAATGCTACCATTCTTTTAATAAAATCATATAAAGTAAGAAACAAATGCTGTGCTAGAATTCAGTTTAAATAATTCTTATTTCTTTTATATATAAATACTAAATTAAATATTATTATTCTTTGCAGATTAAGTTATAAACTAATATCAAAAGAAATGCTGAACCACATGCCATTACTTATAGCATATTAAGTCAAATGATGCAGCTCCTATATATTGCTAAATTAATTACTGCATCTCTTATCATTTTCATAAATATTTAATTTAGGATGTGAATTTTAGGTTAGCAAATTGCTTCATTTGATTTTCTCACATGAAGTTATTATAACTGGAAATAGTCAATCCAATATAATGGATTGACTTATATATTGATATTGTAAGTGTGTATTTTGAGCAAATACAAAGGAGACCACGCTGAAATTTTTAGAATTGGAATTTTATTTTTGTGTTATAAATATTTAACTTCTCCATTTGTTATATGTAAATTTTAAAAACTTTAGCTATTAAACTTAAATCTTTAATTTCACTTTTATTCTTAACACTTTTAATTTACATAACATCAAACTACAGTTTATAGTATTGGCAGTATTCTAGTTCAGAATTATCACAATATCATAATAAAACTCTTAGTATAGCTTGTTATATGTTTTGCTTTAATGAATGTATTCCTTATTTATTTAAATTCAATTCTGAAAAAAAATGCTCTATATAGAGTACTTAATATTTAGTAATTTACATACTTAGTGTCTCGATCACCACATGAGATTCTCTAATCACATATTTTTACAACATTTGCTTATTAACATGATTCCAAGAATATTGTTGTAGTAACTTATAAATTTCTTTCTTATGTTTATTTATCTTATGTTGTAATATTTTCTTGTGCAAATATCAAACTAATTAATGAGAACTTATGATTAAGAAGAGAAAGATATTCATATGCTTTAATTCAATTGTTCAAAATTTCCTATTAGTTAAGACTTTTGATTGAACAACACTTCAGAAGAATACTATTATTAAGAAAATGAAACATATTTAGAAGTCTTGAAGTAAGGAAGGCAGGACTTGTAAAAAGTTATGCAACCGACTCTAGTTCCCATAAATTATGAATTATAAATTTTATTATTAAGAGATGGGAGAATATTCATTTTTCCAAGATTAGCCATAAATCATTAGGATAGAAAATAAAAAATAGAAAACAATGGATATCACATGGTTTGCAATTCTTTGATAAATTTCTTGTGCTGCAACGCATTGAACTTAAAACTTTAGTTCATAAAATAAGATTTTGTGCATATAATAAACATTTTATAAAATATTTTAGAGGGGTTTATATGAAGGATTTCTAGTATAGCTATCATTAAGCCTGGACAGACTATTGGTGTATCCGGAGACCACATAATTTCTTTGAGGGAGAATGTGTGTGTTTACAGTTAACCCCATTACAGAAAAGTTGAGTAGACGTACTCAACTCCTCACTTGTTCTGCACCCACAGAATAAAATTACAATATAAATAAATTATAAATTGCAATTATCACAATCTTATTGATTGTGAATGATATATTCAGTCTTTAGATTGAAATGATTTACAGCATTCTAAATCTTTCTAAAATTTATACAGTGTAAAATTTATATAAAAATATAGTTCCTTTTCTTACTCTATTTTTCTTACTTGGCATATAAAATCATTTGAATATATTTATATTTTCTTTCATTTTGCAAATACTTAAAATGCTATACTAACCTAATTGTTGCAAGATTTGTAAGAAACTCTAGCACTGTGAGGAAATTTTCTTACATACCCTCCTTACTATTTTCATGCTTATTGCACTGCTTATACTTTAAATTATAAATGTTTAATGTGATATCCGCTTAATAATATGTTTAGCCTACTTTTAAAATGTACTTAGACTTTTAAAGTCTAACAACTTTTTTTTTTGTTGTGCCCTAACGTATTTAAAAACCAAAATACGATAGATCAGGAGCAAGGATCAGATCTTGTAGTTAAAGAAGAACCTGAGCAATAATTGGGAGAAGATAATTTACTCTTGTTTCTTTATGTGAGAACCAACTTTACTTATGAATATTTATAAATTAAATATTTTGTGATGTGTGTAAACTATTCTTTCATGTCATTTGTAATTTCATATTATAAATAATGAATGTTTGAGTTAGAATGATTGAATTTCCTTCTACCCATAGATCATTATAAAATAAGGTAGTATCTAATAATGAGTTAGAATCACCTAACTCAATATTAAATAATACCGTAACACTCATTGTTAGATTATTATATTTAATCTAATAGTGAGGCGTTACATAAGCGCCCAACCCGCGGACTTGAAATTTCTTCACGTGCGCCTAGGTGCTTGTAATTATGCTTAGTGGATGTGTGGTGCTTTGCTTGTTGGGTTCCTGGGCGTGGTGCTCTGTCAATGGGTGTGGCGGCCCTGCTCCGCCGTGGTCCTATTAACTCTTAAGTTAACATGATTACGATGGAGGGGTTACCAAATGATAAGGTCCCCACTTAAGATTGAATTAAACACACATTATAATCCAGTTTAACTAAGGACTTTGTCATTCATTCCAGAATTTATCACTAAATGATCATACATGAATTTAGAGTGCGGAAGCATATAACATCCATCCAATACAGTATAAATACAATAGTACAGAATAAGTAAAGTACTGAAAAAGAAATATAAACTTGTATTATTACAATATTTAATAAGTTTAAATGAACTGAAAGGAACTCTCAATCTCACTGAAAACAGAAAACTAGGCTACAGATCTTCAAGAACGGGCTCCTCCTCCAATGGTAAGCTCTCCACTAGATCTACTGCTCCAACAAACTCAGATCCTACCATTATCAGTTTCATAATGGTAAGGCCTCAGCCAACAAAAGAAAAACTGGTTAGACAATGTGTCTAAGTACATTTTAGGGCAAACAATTTTATTAAGTTAAATAGATATCACCTTAAGAACAGAACTGAGCAAAATAGGTGCAGAAAAGCGTATCAAAAGAATAGTAATAAGTTATAAACTACAGTTTATAACTAAACAAATAGGAAGTAATACATACTCTTCCAAGCAACTGCAACAAAAACAGGTAAGTAAAAGAAAAGTAAAACTGTAAGAAAAGTACAACCTAAAACATGCTTATGATCAAACAAATTATGCTAGGTGACATATATAATTTGAACAGTATAAAACTGAAAACACTAATATACTATGTGAGCATATAAAAATAGTAAGTAGAACTAGCATCCTATAACATGTGCATGAAAACTGTGAGTAAAACAGTGCTGAGATGCAGAATATACAAGTAAAATAGTAACTGTAAACTGAAACTATAGTGACTATATAAGTCACCTGAACTAAACACGAACTCAGCAAAATCTTAGCCTGATGAGCTAAGAACTCTGAACTGAACATCACTCAAACTCTTAGCCTGATGAGCTAAGATAGAACTGAATGTAAGTGTACTTGAATTAGTATAACCATATCAAAATCCTGACTCTATAGTTAGTAGGGCAAGAGTCTATCCATCCTATCCCATGGACTAGGCATGGCATAGACTATCGGACTGAAACCCCCTACAAGAAGCCGACCCCGAACGAGTTGATCGAAGAGGTATACTAATCAAGCTACACCTTACAAACCACTTATGAAATAAAAACACAATGCTATTTATGAATGTTCAAAATTAACATAAGATATTTATCAAATATCTTAAGTACATAATATATGTTCAAGGTATAAGGTTCAAAATCAAGGAATGAGAAGCATCAAAATCAAAGTGCAAGAAACTCTATCTAAAACACATGTGATATCCATTGTTATCTACTTTATTCATTCTATCTACTCTAAGTTACATAAGTTTCAGAATTCATCAATTCTTGCACATTCTGTAACTTAGAATCACGAATCCTACAAGTTGAAGATAATTAGGACTAGCCAAGTCCTAATTATAACTTAATCAAAAGATGACTATTTGGTTAAAATAAATAAATCATCGACCTAGTTTTGTAAATTAATTCATTCCAACCTCATCTTGATTAGCCAAACCAAGATGAAGAGATTAAGAATTAGACTCCAGATGGTGGGGTATAACCACTTAATCTAAAGGTATAATCTAAGGGTCTAAGGTTTAGAACCCATAACTCACGGATTAGATTAAGGCAAATCCTAATGATAAATCAAATTCATTAGGATAGATCTCTATTCTTAGTTCTAGGGTTTAAAGATCAAATAATCATTTAATAAACTAAGAAAAATCTAGAAACTAGTAAACTCAAGGTTTTACCTAATTGAGTAACCTTATTTACTCAATAGATGAATTCTAACTTAAGATCTATTCATAATCTTAAGAATTAAGGTTCTTAATTACTAAGAGTATTTCTCAAGACACACATCCTAACTAATGTTATAAGACCTAAGGATGGGTCTAAGAATGATTAAAGAAGGAGAACACTCACTTAGGACTTAGAATTTTTCTTAAGAAGCTAAGATTAAGATTTTAATCAAGGTATAATTTATACTTGGATTTGATTAATTTCAACTATGAATCATTTTATTTACTAATTTTAGTGATTAGAAACTGAATTTAGGGCTTTTAAAGGCTAAACCCTAAATTTGGGCAAAATAACCATTTTGCCCCTACTTAAGGTTTCAAAAGATCAACTTTTAATCTAGGGATTAAATTCTAAAATTTTCTTTTGGAAAGAGATTCTTACTGTCTAATATAAGATTAGACAGCAACTGAATTAATTTTGGGCAATTATTAAGCCATATGAGATCAAATTAGTGAATTTGACTCATAAGGGCAATTTAATAATTTAATTAAGTGAAAGCTAAATTTTCTCATAGATTATTGTTCTTTACTGTCTAAGCTTTCTATAGAATCTTAATTTGCTAAATTCTGATAAGTATTGGCCAAGTTATGGCTAATACAAGATCTAGGGTTTTAAGGTTAATTAAGGGATCCTTAATTATAGGTCAAAAATCCTAACTTTGCCAATTAGTGTCCAAATTAAGCAAAATTAGTGGCTATAAATTACAAATAGCTCACTGATCATAATGACATGTGGTAGGCTCAATTTGGACCTAATTTGACTAAGTTAAGACCTAATTAGGTTTTAGGGTGATTAGTGAGTGATTAACAAAATTAATCACTCAAAAACTAATCCAACCTTATAGATTGATTCTAAATGGTTCTAGGAGTCCTCTAAAACTTAAATTACTTAATTTGGATTATTAATTTGGCTAATATTCACTAATTAAGATTTAGAGTAATTAAGGATGATTAGCAAATCTAACCATTGGATCTAAAATATTTTTACACATTATTGTTAATTAGGTTCTTCTGATCTAAATGGACCTTTGGATAATCAAATTTGGAGCTCAATTGACTAAGTTATGGTCAATTGAAGTTCTAGGATTAATTAACCTAATTAGGGTTAGGTCCTAAATGTCATTTAGCAATTACTAATCCAAACAGCAAAATAAACATTATCAAATTAATCCTTAGGGTTTTCTGATCACTTTAAGACCTATATTTAATATGTTTGGATTAATCTACACAAAGTTATGGTTAATTGAAAATTTGAGACATAAATTTTGAACTTAATTAAATCCTAAATATCAATTTGCTAAATACAGTTCCAAATGCAAAATTATTAGCATCAATAAATTTCTCATATTTTTCTGATCAATTTGATATATTTATTTGCATAATTTAGACTTATGGTTGTATAAATATTATTGAGTAAAGTTTGAGTAATTAATTTAATTTAATTAAACTTAATTATTGATTCATATTTATTTTATATTTATTTATAATGTTTATCTGAAATAAACTTCTGACGTGGGTCCCACCAAATAACAGCTGCCGTCAGAGAAAATAATGGCGGGACACGTGTCACTCCATAATTGGAGGCCGGCCATCTGCGGGGTTCACCTTGCGCCAGAGGAAGGAACAAGTGGGTCCCACCACACGACACATGGCATCACCACGCTCACCGCCGCTCGTGTGGGTCCCATGCCCATTAAAAAGGGCCTGTAGATGCCGACAAAAATCCATTCGAAGACGGGTCAAGTTCTGTCTGACCCGGCCCGAACCCAAACATTCTTCATCTTCTTCACTGCGCTCCTATTTCCGCCGATTAGGGCACGAAATTTGGATACTCTGCCGACATCGCCAGGCTTCAAACTGCATAGCCACTGGTGAGGGAAGACTAGATCTTTCTAATGGTGGTCTTATCAAGACCTGAGATGGATTGAGGTGGATACAAACCCTAACCCTAGATGTTAATATTCACGAGGCCATTTAGGTAACGGTTTTCACTGTACCTAAAAATCTGAATTCGTTTGATTCTTATTGATACTACTCAATCAAATTCGATGGATTGTTAATCTAAGTATTGAAATAAGTAAACGAATTAAAGGGCGAATGCATGAGTGAGGAAAGAAGGAGATCGGCGTGTACCTGCTTCCGACGGCACGACTGTTTCAAAGGAACGATGCGATGCCTGAATGCCTTCGACCTCTTCCTTCGACAAAATCACTATCGATCATGTTTACAAAGCCTTAAGGATTATCTTACAGCGGCGAATGCCATCTGTGAGAAGGAGGGGAGAACGCGCGTCCGCGCGCATGCCACGCGTTGCTTCCTCGCTTACTCGCGAGGAAGACGAATTAGAGGCCGTCCGATCTTTTGATCAGACGGTCAAGATTGACCGTTAGGAATAACTAAAGAGGCGGACGGCGCTAACTATGGACAAACGGCGCCGTTAGCTGCTGAATTAATTATTAATATTTTTAATTAATTTATACAAATTTATTAATTAAAATTTCACGTTTAAATGCATTTAGAAAATTTTCGATAAATCACCCCTAGCTAAATGAGGGGTGAGGAATTCAACGGCGCACTCGGATTTTTATTTTGACGAGTATTTAATTACTTGAATTTTCAGGGTATTTAAATAATATTAAAATATTCGACGAAAAATCAACGACTTCCAAATGCCTCCAAAATTTCACCCTTAGCTATTTTGGGTGTTCTGAATGCAATGACGAAGTTAAATTTTCAATCTGAGGTCTAGATAAAAAGTCAACTTCTAGGATTTGAAATTTTCCAAAATTTCAGATTTGACTTTGTTGACTTTTGGTTTGACCTAGGTTTTAGAGATGAGTTCTAAATTACTTAATTAGTGACTTAGAACCTTAATTAAGACTTAGATTAGTCTTAATTGAGCAAAGTAACAACCTGGGTTGTTACAATGGGGCACCTAGGTGCGCCTAAGCGCCTAGGCATTGTCCAGCAATGGCTCCCTTTTGCTAATCCAAATCCACTTTGACCTTCTTTCAAATAAACCATTATCCATCTTATATCTCATATAGGCCATATGAGAGCTGAAACAAAACACCCACTCAAGCATAGTAGGTGCACCAACTTGTTTTCCTATGTATCCTCCTCCCAAAAGAATCAGGTCACCCATAGTTTTGATCAATAAGAAGCTTTAGTGAAGCGTCCCCACATTCACCAGACTATTGCAATGGGCAAAATTTTGAATTGTAAGCTCCTTAGAAAGCATATTCATTGGGTTGTTTTCTGTGTCAACCTTCTTCAACAGGATCCCTCTATCCTCTATGATATCTTGAATGAAGTGGAGTTGCACATCTATGTGCTTTGTGCGAGCATGACAAACAGAGTTGGTAGCTAAGAATATAGTATTTTGGTTAGCATAATAAACTACTACTTTTTCTTGCTTTACACATAAATCTTCAATCAAGCCTTTCATCCAAATAGCTTCCTTGAATAGTTCTGTAATTGCACTATATTCTACTTTTGTTGTAGATATGTCGACTATAGGCTGTAGTGTATATATCTTCACCCAATCAGAGCTCCTCCCAAAGTGAACACATAGCATGAAGTCGATCTTGTTCGACCCAAATCTCCCACATAGTCAAAATCCATATATCCAACACAAAGGTCTGCTTTCGATGATTGCTTCTGGAACAATAGACCAACACCCAATGCCATCACGGTTTGCCAGTGATCATTTCTAGGGATTATGCATGCACTTGCTACAACCCCAACTGCTTGTGTCAAATCAAAGGTAGTGCAAACTATATCATAAATCAAGCTACATACATCACTAGCATAGGGAATTGAGTGCATTTCATCCTTTTCAGAATTTGTCTTAGGGCACAAATCAGTAGAAAGTGAAAATGCGATGCCAAAGGAATACTCATAGACTTTGTAAAGCGGATTGCTTGAAACCTCTTCAACATCTCCAAATCCCCATTTTGGGTAAGCCAAAACTTGGATTTCAATCATCAAGTAAATATCTAAAAAAAATTATGCAATGCACGGAATGGTTCAGTAATTCTTTTTGATATCTCTTAAAAACTCTTTGATATGATGTAATTTCTTAGTAAATAGAAAAAAGTTTAGTTTTTTTTGTGAAAAAATAGTCATTCGTTCCAAACTGTAAACTATAATACATTTTTACAATAAATGAGAGCCGAAACACTGCGTTTGAATAGACATTTTTTTGTAAACCTCAATCATTATAAGCTAAACAAAAAATTAAAATATATTAATAATAATGAGACATTTCTAATGTCTTGCTTTTTCTTAAACTGTGTTACCAAGAATTTATTGCTAAAATAGTGCATCAAAGCTGTTAAAATGGCATAATTAAAGATAAAATAATAGATTGAGAGAAAGGAAAAATGAAGAGAAAAATTCAAACAAAACAGCAGAGGTCAACTATTTTTGATTAAAAACACTGCAGCTGGCTGAAATTTCTCATTATCGAAATGTAGCATCTAGCATTTCTTAAAATATAGCAGCAGTTCAGTGCATTAACATTAGGTATTTCATTCGATGTTCTAACATAATGTTTAATACTTAAGATTCACTTATTAAAACTATAAGAAATTAATCATCGAAGCATTTTTCTTAACCTTATAGTCAAAGTTAATATCTGTAGTCCTGCAGTATTTAAATAGTCGAATCTACACAAGAAAAAAAACACTAAAAAAAGCTGTCTAATTCCTAACAACTCCACAATCTCAATCACAAATCACTTTATGAAACCAATAATTAGAACTTTTGAGCAAAATATCCAAATATGAGAGCACACAATTAATAATTTAGCTACATATTCAAGTATCAAAATTAAATCCTTCCATTTACACAAAATCTCTGCACATCGATGGAAAAACATTTGCGCGAAGAACTCATTTTCAGCAAATTATTGCTTCGATGCATGCATGCGCGAATTGCATTGATAAATCAAATTAAATTTAGAATATAGTGATCAAATTTATCCACATATTGCAATTTTTTCGGAAAGGCACAGAGACTGCTACATTGAGCCTTGGAAGCTTGAAGGCATAGTGGTAGATTGATACATCAATGTATTTATTGTATTGCCACTGCTCCAGTTGAAATGGGATTCATGAGGCACTCCAATCAGTCCTGAAATCTCTCCAAACATGGCTGTTTCCACGCAGAAAGAATCACTATCATATCTTTCCAATTTCACTTGATTATTGCAAGAAAAAATGTTGTCGAGATTCTCCGAAAAATCGCACGGCTGTGCCCCGAGAGGTTCGCTCAGGTGGCCGGGCTGAGAGGAGGACACCATGAGGCTTGAATTATTGGTGCTTTGAGCATATATATTAAGATGATGACTTGATGCAATATTCAAAGTGGGATACTGAGGCCAGTGTGAGTCCTTTGAAATAAGCACTTGTTCAGATTTCTTGGGATCCGATGGCTGCTTGGGATTGAGGCGGTTTGAATTTGGGTGATCTTTGCGTGGCTTTCCGAAAAGCTTTTTTTTCAATCTGGTGTTCCAATAATTCTTGATATCGTTGTCTGTTCTTCCAGGAAGTTGGGCTGCTATTATTGACCACCTGTTTCATCATAATTATCAATACGATTCAACACACTTCAGAAATATAATATTTGGCACAAAAGAGATTAAAACACATATTTGTTATTTTGGTGAGAATTTAATTACTAAATTATTTGATATTAGATCTATGAACATAATTTAGCAATTACAAAGTCAACTTTAATCAATTGCATTGATCCTGATAAGGTTTTCTTTCCTTCTTTATTCATTGACTAAAATTCGGGATAGCTAATTACTCTTGTGAGATAATTATAGTTAACAAGCCAGACTAATTATAAAATTTTGGACCAATTATCGCATTCTTTTTCAAGGGATTATGACCTGGAAGCTTCAATTATCTCTTTCATATAGGACTAGCTGTTTTTTTCCTTAAAAATTAGATATGTAGCAGCAATAGAAAAAGATTTGATTCCTTTCTCGTATAAATCGAGACATAAGAGATTTCTTAGGCAAAGATGTAATATAATATACCTGCTTCCAATAGTGATGTAGAGGCTACTGATGATGTTATCCTCTTCCTCAGAAAAGCTGCCATGCTTCAGGTTCGGCCGCAGGTAGTTCAGCCACCGAAGCCGGCAGCTCTTGCCGCACCTCTTCAGCCCTACTTTTTCATAAGAGAATTGAGATCATATTTTATCTCTTTTTTTAATCAGGTTTAACAAACATACCAATTTTCTGCGGAAGTGCAATCCAGTTTCCTCCTGTTCCATTCTGCTCTATGTAAGACTTGAGCTTTGAATCCTCTTCAGGAGACCATGGTCCCTTCTTCACGTTTGCTTTGTCGCAGCAAGGAGCTCTTCCCATCGCTTCTCTCTCTCTCTCTCTGTCTGTCTGCTTCCTGTTCCTGTTAATATTGAGGGGAGCTTAAGAAGGGAGATGAGAGGAGTGATTTAGAATAAAAAATATATATTCGAGGGGAGAAGAGGGAAGGAAAGACTAGAGCCTCTTTCCTCGTCTTTCATAGAATAGAATACATATCATGCAGCAGCAAGTTGGACCCACGTGTTTTACTACTTATTTTAGTTTAATATTCTGCATGCATATACAAAAATATGATATTCTGCATATCTTAGTTATAAGTCGTATATACAGTTTTGTATGTAGACTTTTCTGTATTATACAATATTGTATGCGGATTAATAAAATACTGGTGATTTGTGTCGGTTTTGTTGTTTGGATGCTGAGGGTGATTAAGAAATTGCAGTCTTAAGAAGGATAGATTAAAAATGATATATTCAGCGAGTATTTTATAAAGTAAGATAGGCTAAGTTGTAGATAAGTTAACTGAATTAGCCCAAAAAATATATATTTGCTTATAATTTTAAAATTATATTTTGAAGAAAAGAGTTTTATTGCATGCTATGGAATGATGCTATCTTGAATCTGTATTATTGATACATTAAGAGATTTACTAATAATACTGTCCTCTAATCTAAATTATCTTCAGCGTGTATATGTGTTTCGTTGACAGCAGGGATGGCTGTGCCGTCACGAAGCACACAAAGAGGAAACGGAAACAGCATGAGGATGGGATGTGGAATTTTGCCCCAGGGGCTGTTTGGATTGAACTAAAATAGGGTTTAAGTAAAGTTTTTTCGGGGTAAATTGAGATTACCGACGTTCGACATGAAGTAAAACTGGTGAAAAACTTGTACACTATAATTCAATTTTACGTTAATATAAATATAAACGGGTAATCCAGTTACATCTAAATTGAGCGTAACCGGCGACTACATGGAGCAGCCAACTCATTTGTGCAGAGCCGAGCAAGGAGAGGAAAGTTTGAACGAATTGAACAAGTGCCTTCTCTAGCGCCAAACATCTTCTACTGATCTACCGTATTTGATTTTTAATACGATATGACACAGTTAAGAAAAGAAAAATAAGTGGTTAGAATTATAAAGTTTAAGCACATTTTAATATATCTAAATCATTTTAGTTTAATAGATATGACAATGCATTTTAAAAATAAGTATTGGTTTTAGCTGCTCAAAATCTGTATCACATGTTAAGTAAGAAGACATTATTATTATTATTATTTTTTTTTTATTGATATAAATCCAAAATTACAGAGAGGGGTTGGGAGGTTACAAAACAACCCCTAAATCTAAAAAACCTAAAATTAACCCCAAAAGGGAGGAACCCAGGGAAAATCCTAAAAGGTTCCTCCGGAAAAGAAAATACAGAAGAAAAATAGAAAAAAGATCCAAAAAATTGACCGGGGCTGCGACAACAAGCAAAAACTCCGAAACTCTAGCTTTGAATACCTGCAAAAGAAGCTTCCAACAACCAAATAGGATCAAGCAAGAAAAGGCACATACCTTGAAGCCAAGCAAGCCAGAGAACGATCGACTAACTGCTTGACACCACTCGAAAACTGCAAAACTAAAAATCGCAACCATCTTTCCGAGTAAAAAAATAACATCAAAGTTGCTAAAAAGATCGCAAAACCGCCAAGCGAAAGAAATGCAAACAACACCTCGCGACCGAGTCACGGATTCACCATCCAAAAAATATATTTCAGGATACCAACCGTAAGATAAAACCCCACCAACTATCTTTGAAGACCACAACAAAAACACATCAAGACGCCAACAAGACCTCCCCCAACGAAAGTAAAATCTGCTACGCACAGGGCTCAGCAACGAGCTCAAAGTTTTACCCATCAAATAATTATCCAACCCATTAAACCAACGCAAAAACAGAATCACATTTAGACCACGCAGCCACCACCAAATAAGAGTGTCAGACTCATAAGCCAACGGCATCAAAATGCGCCCACCGAAAATAAAGATCTGGGCGAAAACATATATAGTGGAGACAAACAAAATCTTCAAAACATGTAACCACTTGATTGTCTAGCACTGACAAACCAATCCAATGAATAATAGAGCCATTGAATTCCGAAACAAATTATATATATCTGGATAAAGTTATATATATATATATAATAAAATATATATATATATATATATATATATATATAGTCACGAATGTAAAGATATATATAACGATAAATAGCAGTAAACAATACATCCCAGCAATTAAATTCCCTAACATCCTCCTAAATCTTAAAGAAATGGCAATTAATTTAATAACCACCAACACAATCAAGCCAACAGCCATCCAAACAATAAAAAACTGCACAATGCTTGAACGAAAAAGCTTCATCCCAGCCAAAAGACCAATGAAAAAAACCAGCTGCTCAAAGTACCAAGCGAACGAGTCCCAAACCCGCAAGTAAAGAGACCAGATCAGCCACAAAACATTTGAAATAACGTCAAACATCAAACATAATAGCAAAGGAAGTTTTATTAATGTTTGCCCAACTGATAGCCTTCTTTGGAGAATTTTGAACAATAACGCTGATATCATTAATAATTGAAATTCTTGCTTTAGAAATGTTCAATTCAATATCTTGATGCTTTTTGAGATGCGCGCGTACCAAATATTCCAAATAATGTAAGCGTTAATTAAATTCAAAAGATGAAGCTTTTTCAAACTAGAGACACCAACGTTCCAATTATACAAAAGGGTAGGAAGATCCGCGATCCGCTTACTATTAGCCCCAATAATATTGAAAGAGTTCCATAAAGAGCACGCAAAAACACTGTTGAAGAAAACGTGATCCAAAGTTTCAGCGCAAGCAAAAGCGGGCTTACAGCAATGACATTTAGAAGGGAACTGAATACCCTTAAGAATAAGGATCTCATCCACACTTAAGAATCTACAATGTAATCTCCAGATAAAAATACTTAAAAAAGTTGGGATGGAATTATGCCAAAACCAAGGTTTAAAAGTAGAGGCTTTATGCTTACGGTGGATATGCCAAGCTATATGCAGATTAAATTTATTTTGGAGGATAAAGTCAGTGGAGGCAGTAAGAAGACATTATATATATATATATATATATATATATTTTAGAAACCTGTAAGTTTTATTAATCTGAAATCAAAAGTTACAATTCGGGTTGGGGGGTTACAATAGATCGTATAGCTAAAAAAGCTCAAGGCCAACCCAAAAACTGGAGACCCCAGGGTATATCCTAAAAGGTCTCCCAAAAAGTAAAATACAATAACCAATACAAATTAAAAAACATCCACTGACCGCGCACCACTAACTTCCTAGCTACGAGCACCTGATTCAACTTGTCAATAAATTTCAGTCCAGAAAGATAAGAAAGAATGCGAACCTGAAGGTTGAGCGAGCTCGCCAAACAGAACAAACCTGCCGAGCCAACTTCCCACAGCCACCTACCATCAACCGGATCCTGAGAAAAGAGCAAACGAAACAGGACGAGGACAGCCAACACCAGTGAATCAGTCGCAGCACAGGCGTTTCCCAGCCCAATAGTCTCACAAAAGAAGGAAGAAGCTCGAAACATCCGACCAACTAAACCATCTACCAGATCCAAAAAAACATCCACAGCCAAATTCCAAACATCCGCAGCAAAGACCCACAACGCCCAGAACAACCGCACGGATAGTTCTGAGCAAACAAAATTAACATAACACCAATGGAAAAGCAGATCGAGAATTTTGGGCTAAAAACCAATTCCCATCAACAAAACGCAAAACAAAGTTATACCAATCCAAACCAACGAAAGACAGGACGCCACCATATTCTCCCCAAAATCAATCACCCTTTCAAACATTCTAAAGAGCAGCCAAAGCCAACATAAACAAAAATTCCCCCGCAACACATCAAAATCTGACCGGCCAAGAGGACTGCCCCAAAAAGAGACCACTTCCTTCGGACCAAGATCAGAAAACAGGAAGCGAACAATATAAACCAAAAAGCCATTAGCCGTATAAAAAATTTTTTTTCCACTCAACTGCATTAATATTTTTCCAACTAAATTTTTTTTCCCAAAACAATTGAGGCAACATTTGACATCGCCCATAATTTTGTTCATTATAACCGTTCCATTCATACAAATCTGAGAAATTTTGCTTCGTTTCTAGCCTTCCAAATGTGCCAAAAAATATACGAATCTATAAGATTTCCAATATGAATTTTGCCTTTTTTAACCATAAGCCAGCGCAACAAAATGCTCGCAGACGAAGCCACCGAGGGAAGGGGCGCAAGCGAACAATGCTGCCAAATAAACACACTAACTTGGCTTTCAAAGAAAACATGGGTTAAGGATTCCGTGTTATTGCAACAGCAGCAACGAGAAGCAAGATTAAAATCCATTTCTTGCAATTTAGAATCCACACTAATGTAACCTTTATACATTCTCCAAATAAAAATGCTTAGAAGATTGGGTAGACAAGCATTCCAATACCAGCTAGGGGAAGAGGGAGATTTATAAGTTCTGCAATTGTTCCATAAACGGCACAAATTAATTTTTCCATCAACACAAAATATAGAGTTTGCAACTTTAGCACCCTCCAATTGAGGTTGTAAACTGATAATGTGAGATAAGATCGGGCCAGGGATGGCAGCTTGAACCGACTGCAAACTCCAACCCAAGTCCTGCGAGAAAACCTCTCCAAGTTTAAGATTAGGCAACTTGATTTCTCTATTATTTAGATAAAATGCTTTATTGTTATTCCAACCATCATACCAAAAAGATAACGAAACATCAATAGAATCCCAGCTAATAACATCTTCAATCATATCTCTCACACCCAACATTCTTTTCCAGACGAGGGAATCCGTAATCTTATTTTTAACCACGGCCGGGTGCAAAGTAGCACAATATTTTGCCAACAGAATTTTAGCCCAAAGAGTGTTAGAAGATCTAAATTTTCACCATAATTTAAGAGAAAAAGCTTTGTGGATGTCAATAAAGTTTCTAATATCAAGACCCCCTTCAGCATAAGGATAAGAGACCTCCTTCCAAGAACACCAAATGATCTTGTTCCCTTTGGGATGAAACCACAGGAATTTGTTAAAAATGGCAAAGAGCTTTTTTATCACCTGATTTGTTGGAGTACAAACTTCTGACCAAAAAAGAGGAATCGTATTGAGAACGTATTTAATAAGAATGAGCCTTCCTCCCTGAGAGAGATACTTGTTCTCCCAACCTCTTAATTTGCTGAAAATTTTATCAATCAACATTTTGTAGTTTGAGGTTTTGTTATGACCAATGTTAAGAGGGACGCCGAGGTAAATAAAGGGAAGTTTTCCTTTCTTGAAATTAAAAATTTTGGTAATTTTGGAATTGATGCTTGGAGGATTTTTATGGTGCACAAAATAGTTTGATTTACCAATGTTAATGTTCAGCCCAGAAGCAGCTTCTAAATCAGCAAGAAGAGCCGCCAATTTTTTCAAAGCAATACAACTACAATTGGAGAAGATGATCATGTCATCAGCATAAGACAAATGAGATACCATAATTTTTCCCCCTAAATTAAAATGCATTGAAGGGTTCAGCCGAAATAGAGAGTTGATATTAATGGACCACACATTCATTGCATGGATAAACAACAGAGGGGAAAGCAGATCTCCTTGTCTTAGGCCTCTTTCAGAAGTGAAGAAACCTGAAGGATGACCATTCAGTAACACAGAGAACCAATTGTGATGGGTTAACTTTTTGATTTTTAAAATAAAATTATCATTAAAATCATAGGCTTTGAGAGATTGAAGCAGGAAGGACCAGTCAAGACGATCGAAGGCCTTTTCAAGATCAAGCTTCAAAATTAAATTTTGACCCCAGCACTTCTTTTTAAGGCTATGTAACATTTCTTGAGCAGCAAGGATATTATCTTGAATACGTCTTTCAGAAACAAAAGCGGATTGATTTGGTGTAATTAGGTGGGGTAAAATGGATTGAATCCTTTTGGCAAGGATCTTGGAGATGATTTTGTTAATGGTGGAGCAAAGACCGATCGGTCAGAAGTTGTTCCACCACAACGCCTTTTCTGATTTAGGAATTAAAGAAATCATGGTATGAGAGAAGAATTTGGGCAAGAGGCACCACAAAAGACATATTTATACCATTACAGACATCCACCCTATTTATTTCCCAAAAAGTTTTGAAAAATTCACCAGGAAAACCGTCCGGCCCAGGATAAGCCCCATCCTTTAAGCTTTTTATAGTTTTCCATATCTCTTCCTCACTAGGAAGCAAGTTTAGCCAGTTATCATTTTCTATTGACAATTGGGGATTAGGGTCTCTGATTTTGTTAACTTGAGAGAACTCCTTACTAGGGGGGCTTTAAAACTTTCAGAAAAGTAATTGACCACCGAGCCTTGAAGGTCAAGGAATTTTGTGAGCTTGCAACCATCAGGCTCCATAATTTTAGTTATGTGATTAATGTGTCTACATTTTTTAACCCAATTATGATAAAAAGCCGTGTTTCGTTCACCTTCTTATTTCCAGTTTAGAGAACATTTCTGCTTCCAGAAGGTTTCAATTTCGTTATGCTTTCTAATCAGATTTGCTTTGGCTTCATTTAATTTAATTCTGTTAGCAACCGATTGATCCAATTCAAAATTGTACTCAAGCAAAGAAACTAATATTTCTTGAAAAGAAACGTTAGAGAAAATATTGCCAATATGCATTTTATTCCAAATTCCAAGCGATTTTCTTAATCTTTTGAACTTTTCTACTAATCTGTACAACCCAAAAGAGTCACAAGGGAGATTCCACGAATCTCTAACAATGGCATTACAATCCTCTCTTTGAAGCCAAAAGAGTTGGAAACGAAAGGATTTAGGCATTGTGTTAACAACGTTCCAAGCACTAAGGAGGATAGGCTTATGATCGGAGACAGTCGAATTTAACGAAATAATTTTAAAGTTGGTGTACGAACTACACCATAAGTTATTCATAAGAAAACGGTCCAGCCTAGCAAAATTTCTCCCAGCGTTCCAAGTAAAATGAGCCCCCGAATAATTAAAATCATCAAGGCCACACTCTAGCATTGCAGAATTAAATTCAAAAGTAGATCTAGAAAAATCAATGGCATACCCTTTATATTCATTAGAAGGCATAACCGCATTAAAATCACCTCCAACAACCCACGTAATAGAATAAGAGGCAACCTGCTTAATAAAAGACCACAGCTCCAAACGATCAGCTCGCAAATTATGGGCATGCACAAAAGTAAATAAACAATTCTCTTTCTCGTTATAAAATCTAATGTGCAAGGCTTGATCACATTGATCAATGAGTTCCGCATTCCAACTAGAGGACCACAACACCTAGATTTTGTTAGACAAAGAAGCCATAGCATTCTCCAGTTTAGAATATTTTTTAACTTTCTCATCAATATAACTGGCATTCATCTTTGGTTCGAAAAGAGCAGCAATATCTATTTTATGTTCAAAAATTAAATGCTTAAACCTGTTAAGAGAGGAGACATTGCCAATGCCCCTAATGTTCCAACAAATAGAATTCATAAGGAAACAGAAGAAGAACCTGGAAAGGTCTTCTGAATGCTTTTAACTGCATGAGATAAAGAAAGAACTTTTTCACATACCTCCACTTCACTACCAATATCTGTAAGGGTTGATAGAGATTTGAAACGATTTGCCGTAGTGGTGTTTGGGTTCCTTGAAGAGGAGGATCTGCAATGCTGGGTTTTCACCGGGCTTTTTGGGACTTGAAAGCATTTTTCCAGGTTTAAATTATTCTGCAATAAAATGTTAGAAGCAGGTTTTAATACATGAACATGAGCATCCTCTTCACGAGGAGAGGGGGCGACATCCACCTGGATAGGAGAATTGATAACCACAGACAAATCATTATCCGCAGGCTGAATAGAAATTTCAATAAAATTTTCAATTTTATCTGGTTGAAAAACAATAACAGCTTCCACCGAAACGTCATTTAAAGAATCAAAATTTGACACCAGGGAATCATTTCTAGCTAACAACTTTTCCATTAGCGAGGGCCCAACAGAGACATCCCCCACGGTAACAGGCGGCAAAATAGCTGAACTACTAGTTTTTTCAAGCAAAATTTCACCCTCTAGAGAGTTAGGAGCCACAAAGCCCACATCACCCTGAGGGGAATCAACACCCACCTTTTTATCTAAATCCACAACAATATCCCCATCAAGCTGCTCGACATCCATTCCCGTTACATTAGCAGAGGAATTTTGCATTATCGGTTCCCTACTCTTGTTTCTTATAGGGGAATTACATTGTCTAAAGGAGCATGAATCTGTGTTATGGCCAAAAGTACAACACCAAGAACAAAATAATGGCATCTTTTCATAAACAACTTCTTGCATATAACCTTTGTCAATGGAGCCTAACCAAATGGACTTAGGGGGAGGAGACTCAATATTTAATTCAACAAGCATACGAGGTGCCACAATATTCCTAAGAATCGTGGTGTTTTTATCAAGTTGTAGCGGACGGCCAATCGCCTTTCCAATATTTAGGAGAATTTCCTTAGAAATAAATTTCAAACGCAGCCCTGGTAAATTGATCCAGACCGGCACAACAGGAACGTCATGAGTAACATCCGAGAAAGGATCCCATTTACAGAAACGAAGTGGATTACCTTTTATATCAAAAGTACCTTTAGCAAAAATTCGAGCATAATCAAGATCTGATTCAAAGGAGAAAAAAACTCTGTGATTATCAAAAGAACAAATATTGACAGAACTGACAAGTTTTAAACCTTTGATGAAACCATCAATCAACCCAAAATGAGGCTTGGGATGAGCAAATTTACCAACTAAAGTTAGAGCGTGCGGTTGAGCTAGGTTTTTAACTTCTTCATCTGAAAATAGGAGAGCAGGCATACCTTTGAAACTTACAATCGGTTTGGAAAAAGACAATGGAGCAGCTTCCACCACATCACGAAAGGATCGAATCGACTGAGGCAGATCAGACATACCCGCCAATCACTTAAAGATGCAAAAGGAAAGAGTAGAAAACCCAAGGCCACAGCCGCAGAGAGCTCCTGTCCGTCGGCCAAGCCGACGGAAGGAGAAGGAAAAAGGAAACCCTAAGAGCTCCGCACAGACCTAGCTCGCGAGACGAGCCAGGAAAATATATATATATATATATATATATACAAGTGTGTTCAATACAAAAAATATAAGAAGAAATATACCTAACATGATGTATGCTTAATAAAAATAACAATCATTATGGTAGATAATAAAAAGTAGATAATAACAAATGGCTTTGCATATATACTAGCTTAATTTGGTAAGACTTAAGAGATGATCTTAATTAGGTTAACATTATTTAGATCTTGCATTTACTAAGCTACTAGTCTAAGTAACAAGTCTCTTATATACTATCCAAGGGTTCCAAGTTCTAATGTTACTAATACTTAGTTCTTACTTTAGCTTTATTAGTTAATACCTAAGAAGCTCTAAGCAACAAGATTCTCTCTTTCTTCTTAAAGGTTTAAGTCTCATTATCACTTAATATTGAGTCTAGTCTTTGCTCAACCACTAAGCATTCTAGATGGCTCTAAATCTTGCACTTACCATTTAACGGAAACATACACTACAAAAGGTAATTCACTCTTATCCACTTAGATTTATCTACAATGTTTTAGAAATCTTGGTATTAGCTATATTAGGATAGCTTTTTACTCTCAATCCTCCTAAAATAACTCCAAACCAAGACACTTAATCTTTCCTATCCACTCTCACTACCCTAAGGCTTATTCACTACAATCCTAATTCGCTTAACTAGAATAAGTCATGGATTCCTCATATTACCTTCTCTCTCTTAAAGGTTAAGGTGCAAAATTAGCCCCATCCCTTTTATTCTTATTATATGTACCTCCCCTTCAAGTACTATATTGGTATCAAACTCTCTTCCCATTAAATATAATACACCACCCTATGTTATACCTGCTTGATAGGCAGAATATTCCTAACAAACTCCTCAAACTTTAAGAACTTCACAATTTATAACAGTCATCACCACTCTTCCTGATTAACAATATAATAACCATTTCATACCTCCACATCCCTACAAGATTCATCATATAATTACTAAATTTTAAATAGGTTTTCTAAAACCTAAAGCTTATACCACCAAATTTTTTATGTATCAGTGTTGTCACATTGCTATCCAGATACCTACTTCTTCTACTCAAGCTCATAAATCCACAGAATAGAACAATACAAGCTCTTCTCAATAATAAGTCATGGACACTTGTCCAACAAATAATTAGCATGAATGTAATATGCAGCAAATGGCTGTTTAGTTTATATACCATCCAGATGGTTTCATCGTCAAACATAAAGCTCATTTATTTGCTCGCAATTTTGACCAACAACTTGGCCTTAACTATCATGAAACATTTTTCTTGTTGTCAAGCCATCGACAATCTGCATCATCCTCACTATTATTATAACATAAAATTGGTCATATGCCAACTAAGTTTTGATAGCGCTTTCTTAATTGGAGAGTTACTCAAAGCAATTTACATGCAATAACTTATTGGCTTTATTGATTGTACCCATCCTACTCATGTGTAAAACTCAAAAAAGATACCTATGGTTTAAAATAATCACAATGGGCATGGTTTCACAAGCCCTCAGGTTTTCTAGAACAACATGGATTCACTCCTAACAAATTTGATAAATTTCTCATCCATATCCGTTTATCTACCATTTTTGCTTACACACTAATATCTGTTAATGATGTTATAATGACTAGTACTAATGGCGAATTTCATTCTCACCTCATAGCAACCGTTGTTACCACATTTCCTCTTAAACACTTGAGCGCCCTTCACTTCTTCATTGACAGTCAAGACTAACAAATCAATCAGGGTTTGCCCTTATCTTAGAGCAAATATATTTAAGAATTACTTTATGAGACTGCACTGTAGGAATGTAAGCCTTGCAACTTCCCTATGTCTCCATATTTAAAGTTCTTGGCTAAGAAAGGACAACTACTACCTAGTGCTACTCCCTAAAGATGACTTAGTCCAGCACTGAGGCAGAATTCAAACAATTTTCTATAACTCCAATGAAATTTAGTGGCAATAGCTCATTTTATAAGAACTTGGCATCAACCATCCCACACCATCAATTATTTGGTGTGACAGTCTGTAGCGCCCCGCCCCATCGCCGCTCACAAAATAGGTAATCATAATCAATTTTGGCGGCAGAGCGGTGCGCTACTCGGGAAGGGATGTCCCATTTCCTCGAATAGCTGAAACTAAACTAAAGGCTGCTGACTCAACCTCAAAGGAGAGTCGAGAACTAATACTTAAGATAAGAGTAGTATCATAATCCTAAGTTTTATGCAAATACATACATTAGATTTAAAATATAACATGAACGGATATGAATGGTACAGTCCAATGTCTACATTTATCCGATTAGGAATCCAGTACTAGTCATCCTGAAAATTCTCTAATTGATATCTGCAACATTTTGTAACTCATAAATTATCACTGATACTCATATTTTATGTTCATGTTCATGCTCACGACTCTACATTACATGCCTTAAAATTTAAAAATCCAAAAAATGATTTAAAATAAGATAATGAATCAAATGTCTCCATTGTGCAGAATCTATTTAAATGGATTCTGACTCCTAAGTCTAAATCCAACAGTTTGTTTTACTTAGGATTTTATTTAAAATTATTAGTTGGAATAATTGTATATACATATTTAGTATATTTCTAGTAAAGGTAAACTTAACATTCAGTTTATTTAAAACTGCACTTATCGAAGCGCACTTCAATAGGAGGCATTACCCGGGCACAGTTTATATCTCAAACTAAGCTATTAAATACATAGATTTCCAACATACTTAGTGTCTTAAGAAGAGTACTTGGGATACTTAGTTTAGTTAAAACTGCACCTATCAAAGCACACTTTGATAGGAGGCAGTGCCCGGTTGCAGTTTATATCTTAAACTAAGGATTTAAGTCACTAATTATAACACTCTTAGGATTGGATGATTTATTCTAGGTGGGACTATATCCGACTAAGCCCGTAGGATAGAACATAAATATAATCATATATTAAAGTGAATCAACCAACTCCTAAATGCTGCTGAAGTGATCCAGTACTATAGATATACACTACTATACTAAACTAATTATATGAGTTCAATTAGTGCTATTTAATCAATAAGGATCACCAAGGTTATGAGATTTAGACTACAAGAGGTGAATCCTACACAAGGTTCCAAGGATGTGACCAAAAAGATCACCTAATATAAGTTGCTACCACATTGGAGAAATCTCATTCTAAGTACTTTAGGTGATTCTATCACAAGGATCTAAGATCAAGCTTCTAGGGTTAAGAAAGATCATCTAAGTTCTTAAGGATCATCTAGTATTTAGATATATACCTTAAAATCCCTGATTATCTCATATATAAGACTATTAGCATGTGATAAACCATAAAAATATACTAATTTGTAATATGATCAACTCCTAATAATATTCTTGATTATATCTCATAATTGTAGTATAGATGTTGATCAGATGGGCTTACCCATCTGATCTGATCAATTCAAAATTAAAAAAATAAGAATTAGTGAAAATATAAGACTTAACTGCCTTTTCTTGTTAAAAGTGTAAGATCTTTATAATCTTGCTTTAGGTTATCAATATAATAATTGTTAAGCCTTAACAATTGATATGATATTGAGGTAGAAAGATCTTATTGTTGAAACTTAAGGTAGGAACATAGATGCTCCTTCTTAGCCTTAAATGCTTGGTCTTGAACTCTTGTAGTAAGATTACATAAGCATGTAGAATGAGTTTTTCCTATACGGTAGTAACCTATATTGAGTGACCTCTTAGTCACATCCTTGGAACCTTGTGTAGGCTTCCCTTCAATAGAGTAAAGAGTCATAGTTTTGATACTTCTTGGTTATTAAATATAATTATTAGAACCCAGATTGTTAATTGGATATGATAGTGTATATCTATAGTACTGTATCACTTCAGCAAAATTTTAGGATTGGTTGAGTCACTCTAAGTAGAATTATCGGGTATTGGTCTTATCTTAAGGAATTGGGTAAGTACAGTCTGCTTAGAGTAAAATTTTCAATCTTAAGAGTATTGTGATTAAGGGAAATGAAATCCTTAGTTTGAGGAGATAATTTATGTCCAAATTTTACCTCTTATCATCGTGCGCGTCGATAAACACAATTTAAGACAAATTAAGTATCTTAAGTCACCATTCTTAAAACACTCAGTATGCTTGTAGTTAGGGTATTTAATAGCTCAATTTGAGAGAATAAATTGTGACCAGGTTCTGCTTCCTATCGTCGTGCGCATCGATAAGCATACAAATTATATGTATACAACATTTCCAGCTGATTATTCTAACTGAAATAATAAGTAAAACAACCTAATGATCTAACGTTAGGAGTTAGAATCCATTTAGATGGAATCTGCACAATGGAGATAATAAAATCATAATCTGATTTTAAAGCAATTTTCTAAATTTCTAGATTTAAAACATGTAGTCTTAGAAATATGAGCATAAGCATAAGCATGAGTATATGTAACAGTGATTATGTATGGATTATTAGATGTTGCATACAACAACAGGGTAAATTCATGATGTTCAGGCGTCACAGTAAATTGTATTTCCTAATAGGATATATGTAGATAGTAGACTATATATCCATGGCAGTTCAGTGATATTTTAGTTGCATATCAGTGTCATACAGTACAGTAGCATATTTAGATGCATAATCTCAGGCATACGATATAGTTTTACAGCATTACTTACTCAAATTCAAATCATTTATTATTTTACTTACACTCAGTATTCAGTTTACAACTCAGTTTTACTTTACTTCTAATTTATACTATTTTTAGATTTTCAACTATTTAATAGTTTTTTACAATTTTATTTAAATGACTTAAATGTTAAGTTAGACAATTATAACTGTTTAGAATAGCTTTCGATGTATTAGACTTATTATCTAACACGTGGTACTTTTGGGATCTGACATTTTGCTAGATCCAGAGCAGTTAGTGGAGCTAGATCTGTGGATACTCAGGAGATCTAGAAGGAGTTCGTTGAGCACTACTAGACTCTTCTCCAGCCTTTACTATTTTGCCTAGTTATTTTTTTTAGTTTAATATTTAGACTCTTTTCTATATTTCAGTAAATTGTTTGTAATAACTATAGATGTGTTTTTTTTTTTTTTTTCTGAGATGAATATTTTATTCAGCTTCTGTGATGATTGTTTCTGGATGTTTGCTTTAGCTTCCGCACTTTGTCTTTATATTTCTTATACTTAGTATTGTGATGTAATCGACATACTGGAAATGCTGATGTTTCTATACATATATTGAATTTCTCTTTCTTAGACTCATAATCCAATGTATGTATTAGCTTAATATTTAGAATAATGATACTACTCTTATCTTAAGTATTAGCTCTCAACCATTCTTAAGGTTGAGTCAGTAGCATTCAGTGTTTTATTTTTAGCCATTTGGGGAGATGCAAAATTCCTTCCAGTGTAGCGTGCCGCTCTGCCGCCGATTGATTACCTATTTTGCGCGCGGCGACAGGGCGGGGCGCTACAGGGATCTCTTAGGGTTACAAACTAATGCGGATCAAAGCTTGAGATGATGAGCAAACTAAAATAAAGTAAAAAAACAACACATGCAATCACAAACACAGCACAAACAAAAAGATTCACGTGATTAAGTGATAATATCTACGTCCATAGGGAAAAGAGTAGAAAATTTCACTATTGAGAAATGGGGTTACAATGAGTTTTAAGATTTACAAACACTTACACAACCTCTAGGAGCATTCTCTTCTTTGCAATGGAGCAGCGTTCACACACAAAAATGAAATAAAAAAAGCAATCACCATTATACAAATCCTAAGATATTTTAAGAATTTATATTGGGGTCAATAATTAACTTTAAAAAGCCAAATTAAAACAGTTTTTGCCATTCTGAAGGACGTGCTGTAATGTCTGTCCGGTTCTTGGGCGAGCCCAAGCATTGTCACCTCAGTCCAATATGCGCAAAAAATATTCTGTCGGGCAAGTCCAAGAGCCTCTCGACAGGGTGCCAGGAGAGCCCAAGAGCTTAGGTGCCAAAAATAGCTTGGCGCTTAGGTGCGCAAAAATATCTTTTTGCACCGGAGCACGTTCTAGCCCGCTTTGCACTCATTTTGACTCTAATCGATCCGTGACCCTTCCGAATACATTCTAAAATTCTATAACCTTCTCTTATCATAAAAAGTGAGGGATAAACTTCATTTTCTTTGTTCAAATCATCTCCACAAGTAAAATGAAATTCTGCCCTCGTTTTTTGCATTTTCCAACAGTGACGAAGAAGATTACTTGCGTGGAGTTTGAAAGAACAAGCATGCGGACTTGAGGGAGCAATTAATAAAATAATTAAGACACAGATTTGTTAGAGAATACTTAATGCAGAAATAATGCTCATTTAATGTATTTATTTAATTAATCCAGTCTTTCTCAGTTAGCCGTAGTTTTTTTTTTCTTTTATTTATTAATTTGCTTGCGTGAAATATGTAGAAATATTAATATTTGTAAGAAATTAATTTAAGGCCGGACCAATAAAAATTAGAGGGTTTCTGCTTTCACCAATCGGCGATCAAAATGCGTCGCCCGATTAATTTAAGAAAAAAATTCCCGCAAAATGCACATCTTGCGTCCCCGCAAATTTCCAGCGACGTAAGCGTCCACGAATTTCCGGCGATTATGGGGAATGCAAATCATTTTTTTCCCTCTAATTTTTAGCTCTAATTTTTCCCTAAAAATTAGAGGAAGGGTCAGCCTTTGACTGTTTCACAATTTGTGTTCATACACAATTGAATCAGTATTGTGTATGCTTTAGCAAAACTCAACCTGCTATTGCTATTGGCATATCAAATCCTTTCAGACATGTTTTTTTTAAAAAGTAAGCTTAATAAGACAAATATGTGTGTCCAAAAAACTTTTACTTTTGATATCTCAAAAATGAGTATCTTAACACTCCAATCATTAAACTACAATGCCTACCACTGAAACTGCTTTTTCGCTTTCAAGGAAGTTATGCTGTAACGCCTTCACGGCTGCTTAATAGCGATTGTTAGTAAGTTTTAATAATATTCATTTCATTTATGATTTTAGGAAATGCAAAATTCAATTAAATCAGAGAATTTCAAGTTTCCTATTCCCTAACATATTAAGACATATATGCATACATACATACATATACATACATATATATATAGATACCCTAGATCCTTTCGTGATGTGTTAGAAGGTTCTCCTTCCAACACTGTACTTTATAAATCTATTTCTTGCTTAAAAAGGTGGCCTGCCCTCTTTTTCAATGATGAAAAAATTGCTTGCCTTGGAGTGCCGCACAATCTTATATTGATCAGCAAATTCTCTTGCACGAAACCTAGTTTCATCTTAGTTCACAACCTTTTTAATTGATTAAAACTGGCAGGAACAGAGTGCATTCGTTCCTACGACTCCTAGAGAATTTTCTTAAAATTTTCATCTGATTTAGACTACGCTTGGGTGTTCTCCAAAAGCTCATATGATATTAACGGCCATACGATAAAACTTTTTAAATGGAGCCCTCATGTAGATGTTAAATTTGATGTCCCCATTGCACTGGTTTGGATAAATTTTCCTGGTTTATGTTTACAATGTATTTCTAAGTAAATTTTGTTTAACATAGCTCAAGTTTGTGGAAAACCTCTATCTGGATAGAAACATTGCTATAATTACCTTGCAATTATCTTGGTATTCCAATTTTTAAAGGCACCAACAAAAAATTGATTTATCATGACCTTATTGATCAAATTTTTAAGAAAATTTGAGGTGGGAAAATAATTACATCTCTCAAGGAGGTATGATCATTTTGATTATATACATCCTCAACACAATCCCTCTTTATTGGCTTGAAGTTTCTTCTCCAACCAAGTCTACATTGAACAAGATCAAAATTATTTTCAACAAATTTCTTTGGGTCATGACAAGGGTAACAAATTAATTTGGATTAAATGGGAGAGTATTACTTACCCTATCAATGAAGGTGGTCTTAGCCTTCAGAGTCTTGAAGCTATTTATAACGCATATTCTATTAAACTTTGTTGGAATTTCAGAACCATGACCAACATTTGGGTGGACATTCTTAATGCCGAGTATTGTTCCTTCTGCCCATTCGATTATTGTTACTAATAAATAACAAATTCTTTAAATTGGAAAATAATGTTTGAGAAAAGAGATTTGTTGGAACATACCATTGATTGGAAGACTCTGGATGCCTCCTCTTCTTTTTGGTGTGACCCTTGGGGTCCCCTTGGCCCTCTCCATGCTATTTGCAATACCATCTTACCTAAGTTGATGTTAGGGGATTGATTTGAAGAAGATAACTCTTGGAATGTAACGCCCCATCCCATCACCGCGCTCAACAAAAAGATTAAAGATAACATGATCGGCGGCGGAACAGTGCGCTACTCAGGAAGAGCAAAACTCCCCCTAATATGAGTTATTATAGAGCGCTAATTCTTAAGATAAGTATAATATCCTTATCCTAAGTTTAAGTAAAATGGAGCACTGTATAAATATGTAGGTGAATTTCTAATTTTTGTATTAGATGATAATTTAATCCCTAATCGCCCTTAAAATCTTAAATATTGATTTGACCATATCTTAGTTAATTATACTCCAAATCAAAAAATTCAAAGTGCTAGATAGCGTAAAATTCCAATGCTAACAATAATCAGAAATAATATTTAAGTTCTGAATCCTAGAAAAATAAAAAATGACCAAAATATTCCTAATCTTAATTAGGTCATAACTTGATCAATTGAAGTTCAATTTGGGTCTACTCCCAGTTAAAGTAATCAGTGTGATATAGGAAAGCTATAACAACTGAATTTGCTGAATTTGGATATTAAATGGAAAAGTTAGCTTTTTGACCCCTCTTAACTTAGAAAATTACCAAATTACCCATTGAAATTAAAATGGTTATAACTAATTCATTAGACCTAAGAATTTAGTATTCTTAAACTCTATAGAATCCTTGAATAGTAACCAATAGTAAACTGTATAAAAATTTAGATTTCATTAGGTGCAATTTACTAAAATGCCCCTTAGGTCAAAAAACCCTAGTTTGGACCTATAGGACCTATTTCTTATCCAAATTTGGTGTGCTTACTATCTATCTTCATGCTAGACAGTAAGAAATCATTTGATAATAAGAAACCCTAATTTGGTGCCATAAATCAAAAAATAGCTTTTTGGACCCTTAAGTAGGGGCAAAATAGTTATTTTGCCCAAAATTTAAGATAAGTATTTTTAACTCCTAAATTATCTTCTAAGTCAATAAAAAAAGTATTAAAACTGTATTAGAATCCTCTAAGTGAGTAAAATCAGCTATTAGGTCAAATTTGCTAAAATCCCTAAAATTTCTCTAAGTCTTTTCCTTAAAAAATTCAACACCTCACAATATGATTATTCTTAAGATTAGGGCTAGATCATAGGATAGATTTTATTTATCGAATAATGCAGTTATTCAATGAATGAATCATTGGCTTTATTAGTTTCTAGATTTTATAACTTATTTGGATTATTTTATCTTTCAATATTAGATTTAGGATATGAGATTCATCCTATTAAGTTTGATTTGCTTAATAGGATTTACCTCAATCATTAGTTCACAATTAGATTTAACCTAGATCTTAAATATTACCTTTGAGATTATATGATTAAGCCTAATCTCGTGGTGTTTAATCCATAATCTCTAGCTTGGTAGATTTTGGATAAGCTTTTAGTTTAGAACGTATAAACTCATAAATTAGGTCATAATGATTTATATAGTCGACATTGATTAATCATATTCGAACCTAGCTAGTTCTAATATTTTGTAACCTATAAGGACGTACTTCTAAGTTACACTCGATAGTTGGAATTGGAGATCTTGAACTTGTATTACTTGGAATAGTTAGAATGTTTAAATTAGACAACAAATGATATTATCATGTTTAGTGGAGTCCCTTGCTTACTACTTGATATTGTGCTACACATTCCTTGAACTTTGTGCTTATTTTTCCTTAAATATATCATATAAGAAAAATATTGTTGCATGAAAATAAAAACTTAAAATATTAGAAAAATATTTATATTTGGGTTCAGTTCATGGTAGATGATGGTGCACATTACTCCAATGGACAGGGGTAAGGAGAGATCAGGATGCTTAACATTACTTATTGAGGAGTATGTATTAAGTTTGGAACCCGCTCAGTCTTGCAGACGTGCTTGACTCCTCAGCTGCTTCTGAAATTGTTCATAGAAATAAAAGTAAATAACTAAAAGATATTTGCATAGTATTATTTACTTTTTCAATTTTTCTTTACTGTTAATTTATGTCTTCCATAGCCCAGAACGGTTATGGGAATTTATTGGGCCGGATTGGCCAATTCTTTCAAATATGGCAATTATACACTTTTTTCAATTTTTAGCTTACTGTATAATATGATGATGATGCATGTTATTTTAGTTAGCTGTATTTTTCTTATTTACCTGTTTACTCGTATAGATACATATATATAATGCTAAACTTTATCGCTTATTATATATACTACTTTCAAATTTATGTTTTAAACCAGCATATGTTGTATGATCATCAACATGTATAGGATTAGATTTTTCTTTCAGTACTTTCACTTACTATATTATATATGTATGCCTATTCATAATTTAGTTGCTTGAGGTGTGCTTTTGCCTTACTTATTATTTAGTTATAAATGATATATTTATAACTTATCTTATTTTCCTTATATGCTTATCTACTCCTATGCTAGATAGATGTTTAGTTTTATATAAAGTAAAATGGGGGTATTAATAAATGTTTAATGAATATTCTGCCTAAAATATACTTAGATAATTTGTCTAATAAAAATTTTATTTTATTGGCTAGTTCCCTGACATTGTGAAACCAATAATGTCAGATCTTGTTCAGTTTGAGGAGCTAGTACCTGAGGAGGCGCCTTATTTAGAGGAGGTGCAGCAGCCTGGTGTAGAAGACCTCTAGTTGCCTCTTTTTTTCTTCATAGTGAGAACGAGTGATATTATCATTTTCAATCTCTTAAACTTTAATTAAAATATTGTAATAATACAGGTTTTGTGACTATGTTTACTTTCAACTCTTTATTATTTCCTGAGCTATATTAATGTTTCTTACTTAATGTATGTTGATTGGATGTAAAATTTACTTCATATCACTTCTACACTCTGTATATATATAAGACTTAGTGACTGATCCTTATATTCATCATGTGCACGTCCTTCCTTATTAGTGGATTGTGGATCTCACCTAATCCAATGATAAGTGAGGGATTTGCCAGAGTGGCACACCACACCCCTCGGGTCTAATCCTGCGGATCAGGGGGTGGGGCGCCACAAGCGGCCACCCCACAATAATCGTGCTAACATGCGTGTTAGTAGGACTAAGGCGGGGGCGGGGAGGTACAACATGTTTATGAGTACATATACATGATTAGTATGTCTTAAGGAAGGTTACTTTTAAACACTTAATTTGTTTAACTACACATAATTCTTTTACAATTTATTCTCTCAAACTAATTTGTCTAATCCCTCACTTATAACATACTTAGGATTTGTGATGTTTTTCATGAACTGAATTGTACTTATTTAATCATTTAAGATAAGACCAAAACTTTATAGTTCTATTTAGGGTAAATCAAACATTTCCATATCCTATTAAATCAAGTTAGTTCTATGGATATGCACTACAGTGACCATATGATAATATAAATATTCTCATTCTAACAATTTATTTAATGATCAAGGATTTACAAGTTAATGAATCCATCCTCCATTATAGTAGGCCATACTCAAATGGCTCCAAGGAAGTGACATATAAGTCACTCAATTTAGGATAATTATCACAAAAGATAACTCAATCTACGTCTTTTTAAGTTATCCTACAACAAGGCATAAGATCAATCATCTAAAGTTGATATGGTTCATCTAAGGTCATACCTCAATGCATCACAAATAGGACTGTCCTACCTCAAAGTTTAACTTTACCAAAGGTATAATATTATTTTAACATAAACTTATCACTTAACATTAGAAAGGTCTAAGACTCTTAACACTTACTTTCATAGTTAAGGATTGATTCTACCAATCCAACTAGAGAGATTATATGTAAAGTTAAAACACTAATTATTTAGTTTAAATGAAGAAATTAAGTATATTAACCTCTTGAATTCTAATTCCATCTTAAGCACCATAGTCATGAAGCAAATCATTAAGAACTTAATATATGGTTGATTGATAAATTAAACATCTTTTATTTATTGGTTAGGATCAATTCATGTTAGCCCCTTACTTAAGAGAAAAATAAGAGAATTATGGTCTGGATTAAAATGTAAATTACATAAATATTAATATGCCATTCTAAGATTAAACATTAAAATTAGTAATTGTTAATTTAGTTTATGCTGATTAAGGAATATAAAATTGGTAATTAACCTTCTTAATTCATTAATGAACCTAAATAAGGCAAATTAAACTCTTAGGTCGATTAGACATAGATAAAGATCAAACATGCATACACTGAAATAAAATAATATTGCAAAGTTATTTATTATATAAGGATCATTGAAATACCAAATTCAACAAAGTATATTAAGCAATGAGATTAATCTTCACTAATTATGGTTTTATACAATTAGCCATTAATCAATTTAATTAGTTATGAAGAATGATTCTAATAAATGCATTTAGGTTCTTCATGACATAATGATTAGATAGGAACATTAAATAAATCATCTGGATACTTAGCTATCATAAAATGTACTGTAATAATCTTAGTGCTGTTACCCATTAAGTAGTTTCCAAATCGACTTAAATCTTTTTCTAATACTCTTATAATAGTATTAAGAGTTTCCATGTCAAGTTTCGTGCGATTTGGAGATCATTTGAGAATTTTCAATATTTCCTGATTTCCCAATAATTTTGAGAATGCCTATTTTATTTAGACCTCAGAATAAAAAATGGAGTCTGCCATTGAACTCATCACCTCCAAATTAGCTAGGGGTGTTATTTTGGGAGTGTTTTAAAGTTGTCAAATTTTCTCGATTATTTTAATATTATTTAAATACTCAAGAGATTACAATAATTAAATTAACCTCCGATCGAAATTCCGATTGTATTTTTGAGTTCCTCACTTATAATAATTCTAGTATTGTTACCCATCAATTAGTGATCTAATTGACTATAATCTTCTTTCATTAGTCTTATAATAATATTAAGAACTTCAATTTTAATTTTGTGCTATTTGGAGATCATTTGGTAATTTCCAATATTTCCTGGTTTTCTAATAATTCAGGAAATGCCTAATTTATTTATACCTTAGAATCAAAAATGGACTTCGCCATTAGACTTACCACACCCAAATTAGCTAGGGGTGGTATTTTGGAAGTGTTTGGAAGTCGTAGAATTTTCTCCGAATATTTTAATATTATTTAAATACTTAAAAAATTAAGATAATTAAATTGAGCTCTGATAAAAAATCTAATAGCATTTTTATGTTCCCCACCCCACCTTTAGATAAGGGTAAATTTTTAAGATTTTTCAGAGCGCGTTTGGATATTTAAATTAAGTAAATAAATAAATGGAATTTAATAAATTTAACATGATATTTAATTAAATTAATATATTATATAATTTATGTTATATCTAACGGCTTTTCTAAAAGGCAGGAATTCCATGAAGTGCACCGAACACGGGACAGCCCTGCGATCGGATCTGGCTCGTTGGATGCCTCTGGATCTTGATCGAACGACGCATAAGTGATCGATCAAATCTGATCATCGGATCAGCGCTTCGATCCGATGGACAGTGAGCGTTCCTGTACTTCTTCCTCAGGCACATTTTCCTTGTGTCAGATGAGGACCATCCGGATGTTCCAGCTGGATTACCGAGCCCCGTTAACCCATACTCCATTCTAATATCTCCCATTTTCGCTATATCGTCTGCATTCACGTAAGCTGGGGAGCTGATGAAGACACTACTTGTACTCGCCAAATTTATGCAATTAAACCCTAGGTTTCGACAGGTGTTCTTCCTCGATGTATTATTTTTTAATTTACTCCTAAATTCGTTTACGAAAGTTTAGTGTTTAGACTTTCATCTAATTAATATTCTGCGAGTAGATTGAGATATAATCGAACTTGGATTCGATTTGGTCTCCTCTGCAGATAGCATTTTGCTGGGTTTAGGGCATCATCCTTATCGACTTTAATGTCAATAATCAATGAAGCCTATGAGTCCAGCATGCTCCCTAAGGCTTCACCTTCTCGTTGGCATTCGATTTAACACAGGAGAGGTATCGAGTTGACTAGGGTTTGAAACCCTAGTTTTTGTTTTTCTATCTCTGCTCGTGACGGATGAATTGGTCAAGCATGGGATGATGTCGGTCTGGGTTTTGTTCTTAAACGGGACCGTTTTGGTCCTTAAATTGCAGGCCGTGGTCATTTAGGATGTGGGCCCCGCGTTGCCACGTGACACTCGTTAGAGTTACCGCATGTGTGACAGCATCACGTATTTAGCGCCGTGTTTTCCTATGCCGCCGACCACTATCTTCTCAGGTTCTCATTTTCAATGCCATTGTTATCCGTGCTGCTCTTAATTCCCGCGTAATCATGTATTAGTGATTAATGTAATGTAATTATTATCTAATAGTTGCAAAATTTATATTAATCATAACTTTAATAATACACATCCAAATAATACAAAATTATATACCATTTTAATCACAAAAATGTGTAGATTTATAAGACGCTATTTAATTTCCATTTTGGTAATTATTTTATTAATCATTATTTTAGATTAATTTAATTAATTACAAATTAATTATGATTTTGTTTGTGTCATAACTTGATAATTAGGAGTTCAAATTTAATGTTTAAATAGTCTTTTTCACTCACAAAAATATGAGGAATAATAATATGAAATCAAATTTATGATTTAGAACCTAAGTTTTTTAACGAATATTTAACCTAATTAGGACTCCCAAAAACCTTTAAAATCTAATGTTGTCCAATTTTGATCTACTTAGTATCATTCTTCTCCTTATAGTATAAGGATTCTATTTTTATGTATATAATTTCATTTGGACAATATTTAGTGATTTTAAGTTTTTAGCTCCTAACTTAGAGTGATTTTCATAATTTCTTTCCTTAAAACTCATGTTTTAAGTATTTAAAACCTTAGGATAGCAAACATATCACATTTATTACTTCCCATATCAATTTTAATTGCATATTTTTGAGCTTAGTTCTCATAGTTTAATTGCTTGAATCAATTGCAAACTGCTTGATTCACTTTTTAATCTTAATAGAAGCTTTAGAATTGATTTATAATTTGAATTGTAGATAATCCTTAAAGCTATTAATTATATCCATTAAGTGTAGTTAACCTTAATGCTTATATAGTTGTAGGTTATGAATTAATAAGTAACTAGATTATATCTCAGTTTACTTAATGTTAGTTCTTAAGTCCTTTAAAGTTTTGTAATAGGAATCCTAAATTCATTTAAAATAGTTTAGGAATCCTATTAATTTCCCCAACCTTTAAATTATAGGAAACATAGAGTTTATAATTTACAAATTCTTCTTCCTATTTTCTTAAACCTTTCCTTTTATAATAACCTAGCTAGATTAATACTTGATTTTTAAATAGCATCCTTCTATTTTAACCTAGTTAAATGAGTTTAGTAAATAGAACCTTAACTCTTAATTTTCTTAATAATAATATTTACTTAAACCTACCTTTTCTATCTAGTTTCCTAAGTCTTGATTAAGTTAACTTAATTTAATCTTATGGTTTATGATAAGGATAAGAATAGTTTCATTTTACTATTGTTATACTTATAAACTATTTTGTCATCTCATAGAATGAAATGAAACTACTATTTTCAAAATCCAAATTACTATTATTACTTATAATTAACTTGATATCAATATCTCAAAGTTAATTGGGAGCTCAATTAGCTTCAATCATTAAGGACATCATTAAAAATTAGATAACTTTGGATATCATATAGTTATAATTATTGAATTTTCCTTGAATGTTTGCTTAGCTTTGAGCCTTAGTTATTTGAATCATTTAAATAAGATATTATGCATGAATAAAACTTTCACATTAAAAATTATAGGGTTTTACATTATTGGTTAAGCCAAGGACAAACTAATTTAGAGTAATGAGGAGACCTCACATTTTCAGAGGGTGAATGTGAGTGTTATTTATTTTGATCCCGCTTTCCTTTACTTGTTAAACAGATGTGTTTAACTCCTCGCTTCATTCTATATTTTCCCACAGAATGAATCATAAAAACTCTAACCAATTAAAATATGAGATCTTCTACAATCTTATTGATTATTAACTCTCATCATAGCTTTTAGCTATATTACTTTCTATAGTTCTAGATTATGTGAATCTTAGACTAATAGTCTAAGATCTTTCTTAAATTACCATACTTTGCACCTTCCATATTTTTAATACTGTACTTTACTTATTTACAGTTCATTTATATTACAGTGAATGTTATTATAATTTTATTTAAATACTTCACTATTTACTTTTCTTACTTAGCATAATTCCATAACATATACATATTTCATTTTATTTACTTTCATATGCACACATTAGTATTTTTCTAACCTATTTAAGATGATTTACCCTTACTTAAATTGCAAGTTAGATTTTTTTTACTTGTGAGTATTCTTACTCACTCTTTATTTCAATTGTCTTTATTTACAATTATCTATTTTTCTTTCCATACTTATATGCTTTTATTTTTGCATCTTTGCTTATGCTTATATTGTAACTAGTTGTGATATCTAAAATGAATAATAAAATATTTAGCCTAATCTTAAATTGTACTTAGACTTTTTAGTCTAATTACACTTTTCTTTTTGTTGGCTTTGCTCTATCACATTTAAATGCTAAAATGTGATAGATCAGGTGCATTTGGAGGCTAGTGGAGCTAGATTAAGTGCTTAAACTTTAAGAAATAAAATTGCTTCCGCATAATTAGTCTTTCTTGTTTCTTTTAAATGTGAGAGAGAGATTTACTTTCCTTACTTTCTTATTGTTTAATTTGGCATGTAATAACTAAAGTTAATTATTTTGTATTTATTATGCTTATATTGAAATTTTGATTTTTTTACTTAAATGCTTGGTTTGGATGAATGAATATATGAATGGATACTTAAATGAAATTTAATTGCATACTTGAATTAAAATCTAGTTGCATATTTAAATGGAATATTAGTTACATACATAATTGAAATTTAGATGCATACCTAATTATAATTTAGATGCATACCTAACTGGAATTTAGTTGCATAATTAATTTAAGAAAGATGTTAATTCCTTATTTTCAATTTATGTTTAATTTAGGATGCATGAATCATAGGATAGTAAATTGCTTCATATGATTTTTTCCCTTATTATTTTGAATATGATGTTTAGATTTTACATATCGATAAATGTGTTGAATGTAAATAATTAGTGCTCATTTATGTTGAATTCATTATAATGTAAAATTTCTTAGGAAATATCATATGAATGAATTGAAATATACATACATCTCATAATGTATACTCATATTGTAAGTGCATATCATTAGCATCTTCATACTTATAATTATAATTATTTTAATCACATACATTTGAATTTATATTCATCATATATATCTCATGCATTATCCTTTCTTTATATTTTCCCATTTTAACTTAAGGCCCTCTTCTAAATCTTTGGCCAAACACAATATCTAATGATTTGGGTTAGTTTTCTTCTAATCTAGTATTAGGTGTTGTGGTGACGTATCAATATTGAGTTTAATTATTACTCAATATTGGGGTCGTCACATCACCCATCAATTAGGTAAGGGTGAAATTTCGGGGTTTTTTGGAATCTATTTAAGTATTTAACTTTGAGTATTAAATTAAGAATAATTAAAAAATAAATAATACATATAGAAAAAATATAAATATAGCATTTGAATTAATATTAAACAAATATCCAAACGGACATTTAGAAAATACGGTAATTCGCTGAGGCGCTTGGAACACCAAACACCAATTCTTCTCAATCAAGTTCATTTATTTCTTTTTGATTGGGATCTAACGGCGGGATCTTGCCCCCTCAATCCAACCGTCAGATCATTCCTTGGATCCGGCGGCTAAAAACAGAGGACTGTACGTCCCTGTTTTGCTCTGTCGATAGTGCACCTGCGGATGCAGGCGGGCGTACGTTCGGTCTTGCCAGCTTCCCCTCCTCCATGCATTAAGCCTTATTCATTCCCTAAACTTAATTTTTCCCATTGGCGCTACTGTTATGCTATTGTAATAAGCTTAGGAACTCGAGAGCTACTCTGTGAAGAATTTGCCTTAGCTGAAACCCTAGCGGCTGACGGAACTCATACATTCGCAACTCCAGGTGCTTCCTTCAATTCTTCTACATGTCGATTTTTCTTCAAATATCAATTATTGAACTCTTTCTTAATGCATTTAGGAAAGTTGAATTAGTTGAATTGAAAGTAGAACAATTCAATCCACCTGTTTTTAACGAATAAACTCCTAATTAGTTTTCATTCAGCGATTTACTTATTGCATTTGTTCGATTGATTGCTGCGTTGTATACTATTGTCTGTTTGAGTGGATCGGACTTGATAGAGCTGATTGAGATTAATGTGGTGTTAATGGCATATTTTCTTCGCTATACAAATAATATTTATTAAGCTCTGTGAATCTCTTTGCGACCATAAGCAAGATAGATCATACTAATGGTTAGAGCTGAATTTCATCTTCATTTGATTGCTTTTTAATCCTGTCGACTATTCCTGCTTGCGATATTAGCGAAAAACTAGGATTTCCATTTCTCTTCTCCCAGTCGACTGCTTGATGCCGATCTTTAGTTATGGGTCGTATTTATGGCCCACGTCCTTAGCCTGTTTAAGGGCCAACGCTATCGGCCCACATAAGGGCCAACGTTCTCGGCCTATGTCAGGGTTCGCGTTCACGGCCGGTGTTCGACCCGTGTTTGGGCTCGCGCTTGGGACCAACTCCCTTGCGTGCACAGGGTGTGCCCTTTTTGGGCCAGGAGTTAAGAAGGGAAATGGATTTTTATGTTTAATTGGAATCAAAGTTAAATGTTAATTCAATTTTGATTATAAATTAATCAATAATATTAATGATAATAATTCAATTGCTAATACTATGTTCTGTTTTGATTCAAATGAAGTTATGAAACAATAATACATTATCTAAATTTCAATTTTAATTATTCAATTTAAATTATCTTGACATTAATGAAATTTCCATTTACTAATTGATTTATAATTTCATTAACTAATAATTCCAAAATTACTTAGCTAATATATGCAAATTTATATACCATTTAGATCAGAAAAAAATATGTAGAATAATAATATGACATTTAATTTTTGTTTCGTTGATTATTTTCATTAATCATTATTTTAGGATTATTAATTAATTACAATTTAATCCTAAACTTGTATGTGCCATAATTTGAACAATTGATGTTCAAATTTGGCATTCCAATAGTCCATTTCAATCACAAAAATATATATGACAATAATATGACAATCATATTTCCATTTGGACAACATTTGGATCATTTAGATATTTAGCTCCTTAATTAGTATAAAATTGCATTTTCCTAATTTTCTAAAATGCTTGTTCTAGGCATTTTAAACTCTGGGACAATAAATATGTCTCTCAATTCAATCAATTGTAAACTTAAAAGAGAACAAGAACTAATGTAAAAGTATGATAAGATCCACTCTAAATGCTAGGAACTAATCCTAATAGTTTTGTAACATTACAATTACATGAGTGTAAATGTTATCAACATTAATTGGAATTAATCTAGCTCTAAAGATCACAAGCAATTCATGATTTTAATTCAATCATATAGCAATTTTATTAAGGATGAAGAATAAATCAATTAAATGATAAGCATTCAAATTATCAAACTTATAGAAACTTAAGTCTCAAATATACAATTGAAGTTATATGTCATGAGATTAAGATTCTTCCTTTATTTAATATGTTTTGCACTTTGTATTTCTAGCACTGTGCTTTACTTACTTATAATTCATTTAGAATGCAATGTATGTTGCTTTAATTTTATTTAAATATTTCATAGCTTTTCTTTACTTTATTTAGCATAATTTCCATTAGACATATACATATTTTCATTTCATTTACTTTTAAATGCACATTAGTAGTTTCTATACTTATTTATGATGCTTTTCTCTTAGTTTTTTGGTTGTATGCAAGAACAACTATACGTGTGAGTTCTTTTACTCATCTTCCTTTCCTACTTTTCTTCTTTACAGTTATATTTACTATATTTTCTTGCTTGAATGCTTTTTAAATGCTCTATTACATATTTTATACTATAAATTTACTTGTGATATCCAATTAAGTTTAATTAAATAATTAGTCAATTTTAAAATATGCTTAGACTGTTTAGTTTAACTATATTTTTTTTCTTGGCTTTACCTTATCATATTTTAAATACTAAAAATATGATAGATTAGGAGCATTATCAGACTAGTGGAACTGTACCTAGTACTAAAGGTTTTTAACAATCTGCTTCCGCTTTACTTCTATTGCAATTACTACTTATGTGAGTGAGTGAATTTATTTTATTGCTCTTTCATTTAAAAGGCATGTAATAATAATTTTGTGATATTTTTACTTCTTTATGTGATGAGTTTACTTACATTTACTTACTTGGATTGGATAAGTGGATAGTTTTTTTCTAATTCTACTTGCACTTGTTTCATATCCTTCCTTTTTTTCCATTGAAACTTTCTTAATTTAACGCCCTTACAAAGATACTTAGCCAACATATTATTTAGTATTGGGTTTATTTTCTTCTAATTTGATATTAAATACTAGGGTAACGCTCTAATGTTGGATTGAGTTCCTATTCAAAATTGGGGTCGTTACATGTACTAATTAGGCTTTTAGAGTAATTAAGCAATATTAACAAAATTAATTACAAAAAATAATTCTAACCATTGCAATAAGGTTCTCTATGACATAAAGAAGGATTAAAGACTGAAATTATGCTTTTTGGATAAGTGAATACCCTAATATTCACTAATCAAGCTAAAATTGTAATTAGGGCATAATTAGTAAATCCACCCACATAAATGAAAATATTTTTATAATTTATTAATTTACACATTCTTTTGATCAAAATAGTATATTGGATCATATCATTTGGATGAGAATTGAGCAAAATAAATGAAACCCTAATTTTATTAAATAATTCCTAAGTTAGGACTTTAGAGATTTCATTTATGCTTCACATTATTCTCATTTGGATTATTGGGCTCTATCGGGTCAATTGGGATCCAACGGGCCAGCCCAGTGAAGGAACCCCATGGGTTGACCAGAACCCGATGACTCGGCCCTACCAGTATTGTTTGTGTTTGTTCCACAGACTGAAATTATGCTTTTTGCAATTGTGAACTTGCTCTTTAAGATTTTTCATAGTTTCAATGCCGATGTTTCCATCATCAATGCATATTGGATCTTCTGAGTCAAATAATTTTAGATCAAATCGTATGCATTTATGGTTCATTTTGGTCAAATCTCTCTTTGAAAATTTCCTCCGATTTCTCTTTGCCATCAAGAACATCCTCCAAATTTAGTGCACATAGTGCATCTGTCAGCTCGTACCGCCTCATGCTAAAGTTATATTTTCTATTGAACTTGATCACATCAATCTTCGTTATATGTGTCACAACATGTGTAAATGCAAAAGCAAAAACTTGCAAATTAACAGTCCTCAAATAAATACAAAACTATTTTACAGCAAAAATACAGAACACGAAAAAAATATCAGCAGCTTCAATACCTTTGATCATATCCATTGACAGGGTTTCTTAGGCGACTGCTGCAATTAAGCTAATCATATTCGTATTGAGTTGAAATGAATTAAGTGAATTAATGTTTCCCAATCGAGTGGCAAATCATAATATTTTAATGAGCCGGCCAACAGATCGTACAAAAATTCATATTAACAATCAAAGCATGCATCATAAGCCATAAAAAAAAAAAAAAAAATTAGTATACATTAAAATATATTGTTGATGTGTAAATTTAATGTGTAAGTAAATTATTGGTTAAATAATTTTTTTATGGAACCTATATATAACATTTTTCAAAAGAAAAGCTGTAACACAATTTCCCCGCACAATGAGCCGACCTGGTTACCCCTTGAGTCACGTGAGATTTTGCTCCATCACGTGCAGTAAAAGCCTTTCGCATTTGGGCCATCATGCGGTGTTGTGTTGCATTGGATTGTTCTGCCAATATGAGCCATACATAGCTAGTAGTGCCTCGTTGTTGAGGATTGGGACACCCCACAACAAATACAAAGCCCATGACACCCCAAAAAGCATAAGAATTTTTATGTCTAAATACGAATGTGGTGCCACCAAAAAAATTTCACTATAGATGAGAGGATTTACAAATTTTCCACCCAAATGCATCTATTTATAATTTCTATCATGATGTGCTTGGGCGCATTGCCATGATTGCCCCAAACTAAGTCCTGCGCAAACTTACAGTTGCCTCTGTCGCGCATGTGTTAGGGATTTGAACACGATATTATATGCTTGTCGGCACAACAGTGAGGAACTTGCAGTTCAAATATTGAGTGGAATTTTGGTTTTTGTCACATTCTGAGCAAAACATTAAACATAAAATACACAAAAAATATAGGCATTGAATTCACACACCACAGGCACAAGGTTCTTTATATTGAAAACCTCAAAACAGAGGAAAAATCATATAGGCATATCACTAAAAACTTCACAGTGAAATTAGAAGATCATACTAGAGAGATATCACTCTTTTTATGCCTTGGATCTCCAAAAACTTTTTCCTTCTCTTGAGATCCTCTCAACCCTCGCACATTAGCCATTAGCTTCTCATAGCCACCACAGTCATCATAGCACTCAAATCTCTTGTAAAACCTAAAATATTAGTGTATTTATAGCCACACTCACCCCAACTCCAATAAGTTATAAGAATATATTTTAAGCTTCATTTAATGTCTGAGCAAGATTCCTAGAACATTTTACACTCCGTCTGGCTCTTAGGAGTGCCCAAACACCAATCCTTCTATTCTACATTTAAAATGAGCACTTAGGCACGTCCAAACACAATGTCCTTTGATTGAATGACGCAAACGAAAGCTTAGGCACCACCATGAACCCTACCATCAATTTACATAGCTAAGAAGAGCACTTGGGAGCACCTAGGCACCCATCCAAAATCAGCTCAGCTTTTCAAGCCCATTCTCATCCTTTTTTGCATCCATTTTGCCTTTAATTTATTCATGACATACCCAAAACTATTCCAAAGCATTTAAATGCTATATGACATTTCTAAAATTGTGAAGTTTTAGAGGTGTCTCCCTTGTAGTGGTCTTTTCCTTATGTGGCATCTAATACCCAATGTCGTACTCTGAAACTTTTTACAATAGCTCAGACTCTTAAGCGTCAAGATACTGCCCACATTGAACCTAAGGGTCTCATGGGTTTTTCATTAGATGCTAATTTCCTAGTAGATCTCCCATACTTGGAGTACCCCTGCTTGCACATGCTTAAATTTGGAATTCTAATCAGAAACACTATTATTATCTCAAATGGTATCTCAATATTTAAGAGTTCTACATAATTATATTTGAGGCTTTACAGTAAAAGACTAAGGTTGATTACTAGCTTAGAGAATATATTAATTAATATGAAACTTAGGTTTTACTTTAAGAGGTGAGGGTTAGGTAAGAGGAGTGGGGAAGAAAATGACCAAGCAAAGCTTCAACTTCAAATTATAATAACTAAACTAGGTTCGAGAGGCTCCTACAAGCCTATACTATGCTTACGAAGCCCAATATTTGACTTGAGTTGGCCCAAACTTGAGAGGGGTCCAAGGGAAAATTAACCTTTTAAGATTATTTTTGAAGTTGATCCGATGGTAGTGGGATGTTTTGTGACAACCCCAATATTGAATCACTTAACTCAACATTGATATGTCATCACAATACCTAATACTAGATTAGAAGGAAGCTAATCAAAAACATTAGATATTGTGTTTGGCCAAGGATTTAGAAGAGGGTCTTAAGTTAAGATGGAAGAGAATTTTATGAAATGAGTTATGTAAATTACATATGAAGATGCAATACATGAAGCTATATGTGAGAATGAAATTTATAAACAATTGATGTGAATTATTGCGAGTCTAGATATGAAAATTTTAAGTATTTAACATGTGAAACATGAGTATACATTTTTGCCAAATTATTCTAAGTTATTAATTTCTTGAAAATTTCGGTAGTGTTTCTACTGTAACTGGCTAAAAAAAAATACATGCAAGGTAGACATACAAGACTTTCATTCCAATGAAAGTTATAATTAAAAGAAAAATAACCTAAAACTAGCATGTAATCAATCCATTATATAGGATTGTTTAATTCCAGTTCTAATATAGAGTCAATCAATTACATAGGATTTACTCATTTACAATTCTAAATTCTAATATAAAGTTAATCCGTTATATGAGATTGATTATTTCCAATTCTAAAATTTAAAGTAAGAAAAACACATGTATAACAATTGTCTACCCTAAGGTATGCTCAATTCACAACATCTATTACATATATGTAGATAAAAAAAGCTTCTCAACTTAGATATGAAACTAGTTTCCAATTTTATAAGTAATTTAATATACAACTAATTTCAATAAACATTCAAAGTAGATAATCAGCTAATGACTTAATTAATATTCATTTTCATATATTTATATTTATCCATCCATTCATTACATCTATTCATTCATTCATCACAAGCGTTTAAATATTATCTAAGCTCCAACACAAGTGTAATAAAAGTAAAAAAAATAACATTAATTATAAACCAACAGTGAACATAAAAAGAAAGTAAGAATAACACTCACTTGCAAATATTTATAAGCTATATTCTATTCTTATTATAAGCAGAAGCAGCTAGCTTTTAGCACTAGGTCCAGCTCCACTAGCCTCCAAGTGCACCTAATCTATCATATTTTAGTATTTAAATGTGATGGGGCAAAGCCAAGAAATAAAAAATCTGGTTAGTCTAAACAGTTTAAGTACATTTTAAGATTAGCTAAGCATATTATTATTTTAATTGGATATCATGATTAGTTACATGATAAGCACAAGTATGGGTGCAAAAAGGTAAGCATATAAGTGTGGAAAAATAAGTAAGGAAAAGATAAAGTGAGTTAGAATACTCACTTAAAAATACATCATAGCCTACAAATAAAATAAGGGTAAAAGCAACCTAAATAGGCTAGAAAGAAACTAAAGTGCATATGAAAGTAAATGAAGTAAAGTGCATTTAAATGTATTTTTAACAATATTCACTATAATTTAAGTAGACTGTAAATAAGTAAAGTACAATACTAAATTATAGAGAATGCATAGTATAGAAATTGAAGGAAGATCTTAGACTATTAGTCTAAGATTCACATAGTCTAAAACTATAGAAAGTAACATAGCTAACAACTATGATGAGTCTTAACAATCTATAAGATTAAAGAAGATCTCACATATTAATTAATTGAAGTTATTTAAATCTGCACTCATTCTGTGGGCATATTCAGAATGAAGAGAAGAGTTAAACATGTCTATTTAACAACTAAAGAAAAGAGGGGTCAAAACATATAACACTCACATTCACCCTCTGAGAATATGAGGTCTCCTTATTACTCATTTTTAGCCAGCCCTAGGCTGATCTATCGTTATAAGCTCCTATTAATTTTAATGTGAAAGTTTTATTCATGCATAGTGTCTTATATGAATAATTCAATGAATAAGGCTCTATGTTAAGCAAGCATTCAAGGAAGTTTAATAATTGCAACTAAATGATATACAAAATTATCTAATTTTAATAATTTACTTAATGATTGGAGCCAATTGAGCTCCTAATTAACTTTGAGATATTGATCTCAAGTTAATTGTATGTATAGTAGTAGTTGGGGTTTTGAAAGTAGTAGATTCAATTCAATTACTATGATATGACAAAATAATTTATAAGTATAATTGATACTATTAGAAGCTAGTTCTTATTCATATTCTAAACTATAAGATTTAATTATATAATTAAATCAAGATTTAGGTGTATAGTAGGAAGAAATTAGGATAAAGAAAATATATAACTTAATAAATTGGAAGTTAAGATAAATTTACTAAAGTTCACTAGCTAGGTTATTGTTTAAAGGATCTAACCAATCAAGTCTAACTAGGTTACCATAAAGTGAAAGGTATAAAGTAAGCAATTAATAGGACTTAAGAACTACAAGTTCTAAGTATCATAATAACCAAAGTTTAAGGAAAACCAGTAGGATTCCTAAATACCCTAAGTGAATTAGGGTTTCAATTATTAGCTCTTAGAGAATCAAGAGAAGGCTTTAGGGATTAAGATGAATGAACTAAGTTCTAATCTAATCATTAAAGGCTAGATCTAGTTGATTTAATAATCTATAATTACAAAGGTATTAAGGCTAACTACTCTTAATGGGTATAACTAAATAAATTTAGGGATCAACTATAATTCAAATTGCAAATCAATCATAGAGTTTCTACATTAGGGTTGAAAGGTGAATTAAGCATCTTGCAATTAATTCACACAACTATAAAATGAGAACTAAGCTCAAATAAATGTAATCTAATCTTACAAGGGAGATAATAAATGTGACATATTAACTATCCTAGGGTTTTATATTACTTAAAATATGCCATCTAAGAAATTAGAATTATTACAATAATACTTAATTAAGAGTCAACAACCTAAAATCATTAATTGTGGTCCAATGAAAATGATTTATAGATTATTAAAATCCTGATTTCATAAGAAGAAAAATGATACTAAGTATGTCAAATTTGGACAACGTTGAAAAAATTTGGGTTTTTGTGACTCCTAATTAGGGTTAAAAAGTGATTAAGAAAATTAGGGTTCAAATGTCAAATTTGATTTTATATTAATGTTTCTCACATTTTTATGAGTGAAATGGACTATTTGATCATTTAATTTGGACATTAAATGATCAAATTAGGTCAAATGAAATAATGAAATAATTTTGTAATTAATTAATTAATTTTAAATATTGACTAATTAAAATATTAATCAAAATAAAAATTAAATTGCATATTATTAATCTACGTATTTTGTGATCAAAATGGTATATAATATCATATGATTTGGATGTATATTTTGCAATTTATTAGGTAGATATATTTAATTTTAATTAATTTGTAATTTAACAATTATCTATCTTAATTCTTTAATTAAAATTTATTAAAGGCGCAGATAACCAAGCAAGAAAAATCCTGCTCTCCACGTCACTCCTTCACGGCGCGGTTCGAACAACTCGAGCCGACCAGTCTAAATGGCTTTGAGTGAACCACCGTCTTCTCCAATGGAGCGACGGACAGAGAGAACTAGGGCAAAATGGGGATGACAACCCAGAGCTCCTCGATACGTAAGAATTTTTGCAATCGAACGGTTAATCCTAGACCTTTAGTTTAAGCTCTGGAACTCTTCTAAAAATTAACCCTAATACGTGCGAAAAAGGATGCCCTAATGTTGGTACATTTCTAAAATACACAGAATAATTTACTTTACTCATTAGCATTGATACGAAATAATTGAAAACAAAAATTAAGTATTTGCAAAGTTGAGATAAAGAACAGAAATAAAAATATGATTTGCTATAATCAAATATCAATTAAATACATTATGTATCGATCATTTTTGAATTTAATTAAACTTAGGAAATGAATCTAAACGTCCTACCATCGCAGATCAAATGGGAATGGAGTAAAGTGGGGAGAGATTGGAATACCTTACGGTTTACAAGGTTCAACGATCAATCAATGGAGACCATTTCAGACTTCTCCTGATTAGCATTTGCATGCCTCTAGCAGTTCAACAGCTTAGGTAGTCTGAAATGAAGCCAAATTTGAATTATGGAGCTGGGCAAAGGATAAGGGCTGTAGGAGGGGCAGCTAAGGCATCATACCCATTCCTTTGCTCCTCCGATGCCCATCGTGCAAAAAGCTAGAAGGCGTACAGGGAAAGAGGCTCAGCTGTTGGATATGATGCGTGATCCAACGGCCGGATCAGTTCAACGCATGCCAGCTGTCTGATCTTCTTTAAAAATGCGCAACGACCATGATCACGTTGAACCGCAGTTTGGTGCTCAAGAACTCACAATAGATTTCTACGGTTCAACTTTAATACCGTTGAATAATATTAAATATAATATATATTAATTTATATACTTTAATTAGTTTAATTAATTAAACACATTTTATTAATCAAAATAAAATGACTAAACGTGCTCCGAAAAATACTAAAAATTCACCCTTACCAAATTGAGGTATGGGGAATTCAAAAATACAATCAAATATTTGATCGAAGGTCAATTTAATTATCTTAATTTTCTGGATATTTAAATATTATTAAAATATTCGGGAAAAATTCGACGACTTCCAAACACTTCCAAAATATCATCCATAGCTAATTTGGGTGTGGTGAGTTTAATGGTGGACTCTATTTTTGATTCTGAGGTCTAAATAAATTAGGCATTCTTAGAATTATCAGAAAACTAAGAAATATTAGTAATTGCCAAATAATCTCCAAATTGTGTGAAATTTGAAATGGAGGCTCCTAATACTATTATAAGACTAATGGAAAGGATTAGAGTCAAATAGGTCGCTAATTGACAGGTAACAACACTAAGATTGTTACATGTTTATAGAGATTCTTTAGGCTCCATGAAATTATTAGGGAGTCTCTATGTGGTCTCAGATTATGGGATCACCAATGGAAGGGCCAATTAGGGTGGGAAAATAGCACTCTCACCTAGTTATACTTAAGTATAGGCTTAGACAGAGGCTCTAAGTTGTTCCAATTGAATCTAATAAACTCAATGGAAGTAGAGAAAGGCATGAGGATTATTGGGATAAAACAGGGAAAATTTTTTATTTCATTCTAATTTTAGGTCTGACCCTTATGACAAAATTATTGATGACATTGCCAATTGACTATGTAGGGTGGCTTCTTGATCCACATGGTGTGATTTGGATAGCTGAGTGTAAGCCTTGTAGACTCTATATGTTGGACATTTGGAAATTTCATCTTCAGTTTTTCAATTAAATTTCCTCTTTGGATTTCATCCACTCGACTCTTGATTTTGACTAAGTCCTTGTGGTGAACTTTTAATGACTTAATTAAAGTACTAGAATCAAAATCAGGACTTGGTTTAGTCCTAATTGACCTAAGTAACAACTTGGGTTATTATAGTAGACCCAAGTTGGACTTCACTTGTTTAAATTATGTGATAATTAATGTTAAGAGTGATTAGTGAATTATTAGTGAAATTAATCATAAATTCATAAAATTAATCACACAATTGAGTTCTATTCTACTTAAGGAACTATTAGCAATCTGAATCTTTCAATTTGGATCATTAATTATGTTAATATTCACTAATCAAGATTTAAAGTGATTAAGGCTAATTAAAAAATATAATCACCAAATCCTAAATATTTTTACAATTTATTGTTTATTAGGTTCTCTTGATCAAAATGATATATTGGATGACCTAATTTGGAGTTTGATTGACTAAGTTATGGCCAATTGAATTTCCAGGTTAAATGAGATAATTAGGGAGGGAACCCAAAAGTAATTAGTCATTCTACAAGTCTAACAACAAAACTAATACCTTCAAATTATTTCTGACATCCTCTTGATTAAAATGAGATCCTTATTGACTATGTTTGAATTTTTGATTGCAAAGGTATGAGTATTTGAAAGTAAGGATTAATTAAGTCATTAATTAGGGGTCCTAAATGTTTCTATGTTAAATACTCATCCAACAAGAAATTTGAGATTACCATAATGTTCCTTGAATTTTGTTGATTAAAATGACATATATATATTTGATGAATTTGGATGAGTGGATTAAAATTTAGTAGGGATTGGAGTTATGCTAATTAAGCATTTAATTAAACTAAGACTACATAAATTTAAATTAAATTAACCTGATAAGAAGGTCAACAATACATCGGGCCCCATAAAAGAATCGGCCGTAGATGTGGGTCCCACGATAGAGTGACGACGTGATTGGCGCGGTCCCACACACATGATCCGGTTAGCCAACATAGGTGACTGATGGCAGTGGGACCCACACAACGCAGGCCCGCACAGCATCGCACGGGTTGGGCCATACTCGACCCGACCCATGATGGATGGCCATGCCATCCCGCAAAAGCCCGAGGCAGAGGACATAGGGCACGCATAATGGGAGCTCGATCCAGCCTCGCCGGAGGCCGACCCGCACGGCCGAAGGTAGGTCTCGATAAGACCTACCCAACCTGACTTGAGCCGACGACCGAAAAGGACTAGATCTTCCATGAACCTAAACCCTAGGTCTTAGGGTGTGGACGGAATGAGCCATTACTATGGGCCACTGTGGACGAAGTTCAAAATTGCATCGATCAAATTCATTTGGGGACAATCGGAGTCGCTTACCCGACAATCAAGGCGTTGAAAAAGAGTTTCGAACTAATGCAGTGGTAATTGCTAAGGAAAATATGAGGTGTAGAAGAGTACCTTAATCAACGGTGCATGAAGCTAGGTTCAATTGACGAGCTCCTTCGATGTCCGTAGGGTTCAAAATGCTCAAACCGAAGAGGAGATTGATCACAGACTTAAATTGAGACTCGATGAGGCTGCCTTCGATGGTGGAAACGGTGCATGAAGCTAGTTCAATCTGACGGATGGATGGAAATGCCACCTGATTCGACGGTACCATTCGAAAATCAAACGGCGCGAGCGATTAGTTGACAGCGGCCGTTAAGAAAAAGAAAAATAATAATTAAATTATTAATTATTTTAATGTTTTCCTAAATAAAATAGATTTACTAAATTACTTCAGAAACATCTAAATAAATCACAGATAGCTAATGGAAATATGAGGAATGCAACGGCGAACTCGAATTTTAATTTCGAGAGTATTTAATTTTTATTATTTTTCGGGATATTTTAAATATATTAAAATATTCGACAAAAATTAAACGACTTCCAAATGTATCCAAAATATCGCCCCTAGCTAATTTGGTGGTGATGAGGGCAATGACGAAGTCAGATTTTTTATTTGAGGTTAATTTAGATAGGCCAAATTCCAAGGTTCCTGAAATTCTCAAAATCAGGATTTGATTCATTTGACGCCAAATTTGGACCAAAACTTTAAGGTGTGATCCTAATGACTTATTATGAGTGATAGAATCAAAATTAGGACTTAATTTAATCATAATCAACTAGAGTAACAACCCGGGGTTTGCACATTTGGGGCTAATGGACGCTTTGTGTGCTGTTTGCCTTCGCTCCAAACGGTAGCTACTGCTTTTCTCTTTGCCCAGGCATTGGTTAATCTCTTTCACTATTGCATTCCTTGTCAATCTATTTTATGTCCATGGATGGTGGTTATTTTTCCTTAAGTCTCGCTATGCCCTTTAGATGGATGTTGGCTATTATTCATAATGTTTGGATGCTGCTTTATAGAAATAGGATTGTTTTTCGGATTCTTTGTTATATCCATATGTGTTGAAAGTTCATTAATTTTGATGTCATATTGAATGCTATTTTTCTTATTTTTCTGAACTGGGTCAATACTTTACGTGATTATTTTGTTGGGTCGAATTGGTATGTGTGTGCCGATCTTTGGCTGTTTGAGGGTCGGCTTCTTGCTGCTATAATTGATTTGGGTTGGGGTTGGCTCTTATGGTCGAGCTTCTGCTGGAGGTGCTACCTATTGAGGTGGCTCTGTCATCTGATCTGGTTGAATGCAGTTACCTGCAAATACTATGTTATGCTCGTTGCAAATACCTGCAAACGATAGACATTTTCATACTTCCCTAAAATATAATTGTGTAATTATTCCTTACAAAGTGTAGAATGAAAAAACACACATGAATCTAAATTATATGACTATATTGAAGGAAAATTAATTTTTTCTTAATTGAAAAAAAATTAAAGAAAATTAATTTTTTCTTAATTGAAGAAAAATTAAAGGAAATTAATTTTTCCTAAATTAAAGGAAATTAAGTTTCCTTAATTAAAAAAAAATTAAAGGAAATTAATTCTTTATATATATAATTAAATCTCTCAATTATGGTGTTAAGAAACTACCGCATTAATAATTTCTGTTTTGAGAATTATGGATTTGGAAGATTTCTTTATGTCTTTAATTGAGAGATTGAAATTTATAACTCTTGGAAATCAATGATGGCTTATAAATAGGCCTTGATATGCAAGAGTTTCAATACACAAGATACAAGAGAAGATCTCCAAGAGAAGGTTTTATAAGGGTTCACTAACCTTAAGCCATTTGTATTCCTCTCTGATTTTAGTAAAACTTTGCTCTTCTCCCCGTGGACGTAAGTGTGATCACCGAACCACATAATTTCTGTCTTGTGACTGTGATTATTTTATGTGCTTAGTTTTTTTGCTTTAATTTTTTAGTTTCTCAACGCTCTGTCAAGTTTCTTTATATTTCGCATTTGGTTTAAACCTTATTCGATCCCAACAAGTGGTATCAGAGAAATGTTTGGTTTCCCTTGTTCATTCTTAAAGGCTAGGGTTTTTTTTGCTTGAGCTAATTGTTAATTTGTGATTGAGTTTTATTAAAGCAAGAAGATAAACATGGCTGAGGGAGGAGAAGAGGTGGTTGGACCTTCGTCGTCATCGGTGGTGGAGAGGCGTCTCCACCAAGTTGTGACACATCCGGCTAAAATAGATGTGGTCAAATTTGATGGGAAGAACAACTTTGGGATGTGGCGGTGCGAGGTGACAGACGCACTGTGTGCCATAAATCTTGAAGATGCTCTGGATGGCGAAGAAAAACCAGAGGAAATTTTATAGAGGGATTGGATCAAGATGAACCGTGGTGCATGCGGCTTGATCCGAAACTATTTTAACTCAGGAGATCAAGTATGCAGTTATGATGGAGACATCGGCATGGAAATTATGGAAATTCCTATAGGCTAAGTACCTGACGAAGAGTGTGGAGAATAGACTCCACAAGTAAAGGCGGCTCTACAGATTTCTGATGAGAAGAGGGATTTCCATTGATGAGCACCTGAATGAATTCACAAAGCTATTGGCAGATTTGCTAAATCTGGATGAGACCATGGAGGATGAAGACAAGGCCTTGTTATTGCTGAACTCGTTGTCAGACGAGTACGAGCACTTCACCATGACGTTGATCCATGGGAAGGAGGTTCTGAAGTATGAGGAGGTGACTACAGCTCTTGTGAATCATGAGTTCAGAAGAAGGGATAAGGAGTCTACTATGATATGGCAGAGGCACTTACACTCCAGAGGGGAAGACCAGAGAAGAAAAAGCAATGGCCAAAGAAGAATGCAGACTTCTAGAAAAGGGGGAAATCTAGAGGCTGAAGCATTGGATGTAATCAGTGCGCATTCTGTTTAGAGATAGGACATTGGAAGAAGGACTGCCCAAAGGTGAAAGACAAGCAGCGGGCGAGTGGATCTTCAGAAGCCAATATGATTCAAAATGTGGTGGAGGGTTCAGACTCTGATGTATATATTGTAGCAGTTTCTATGGGTCTAATAGTAGACAACTCTAGTTGGATCATGGACACCAGTGCAACGTATCATATTTGCTCACAAAAGGATTGGTTCTGTTCGTATAGGGAAACGAACAGCGGTGCAGTCACAATGGGAAATGATGCTACTTGCCAAATTATAGGAGTTGGTAGTGTGCTGATAAGGACACATCCAGGAACAGTTCAAGAACTAAAGGAAGTCAGACACGTGCTAGAAATCAAGAAAAATCTTCTGCCTATTGAGGCCTTAGAAGCTAAGGGCTTTAAAGTGGTGATTGAGGCAGGAGTTCTGAAGATCAGCAAAGGTGCAATGCCTTACTTAAGAGGAGTCAGACAACAGAACCTCTACTACTTGCAAGGAAGTATAGTGACAGGTACAGTGGCTGTGGATGAAGACTCTGAAGATGCCATGATGTTGTGGCATATGAGACTAGCACATGCAGGGGAACCATCACTGAAGGCATTGGAGAAAGAGGGGCTCATCAAAGGTATAAATTCTTGCAAATTACAATTTTGTGAACATTGTATTTTTGGCAAGAAAACACGTAATCCCTTTGGTGTTGGTCTCCACAACACCAAAGGTATATTAGATTATATACACACAAATGTATGGGGACCAACGAAGACTACATCATTCGGTGGTTGAAGATATATTGTTTCCTTTATAGATGATTACTCCAGATTTGTATGGGTGTACACTTTGAAGAGCAAAGCTGTAATAACCCAGGTTGTTACTTTGGTTAATTAAGATCAATTTAAGTCTTAATTGATGTTCTAAATCACTAATTAAGTAATTTAGAACTTATCACAAAAACTTAGGTCAAATCAGAAGTCAACTGAGTCAAATCAGAAATTCTAGAAAATCCCAAACCCTAGAAATTGACTTTTTATCTAGACCTCAGATTAAAAATCTGATCTCACCATTGCATTCACCACCCCCAAATTAGCTAGGAGTGATGTATTGGAAGCATTTGGAAGTCGTTAAATTTTCGTCTAATATTTAAATATTATTTAAATATCCTGAAAATTCAAGTAAATAAATACTCGTCAAAATAAAAATCTGATCACACCGTTGCGTTCCTCACCCTCAATTAGCTAGGGGTGATTTACTGGAAAATTTTGGAATGCGTGTACTTAATTAATATTAACTAATAAAATATGTTTAAAATAATTTAAATATTTTTATTTAAAATTGACGCCGTCTGCTTAAATCATCCTCTTCACTATCAAATTGGACGGCACCTATCTAAGCCGTTGATCAGGCCGTCCTGATCGGACGACCCTGACCAATCTTCTTCGCAAAGTCACGCACAGACCTGCGCGTGTCGCGCAGGCAGGCACGCGTCCCTCGCCTGCCGCGTGCCATTAGCACCGCTCAAATCCTCTTGATTAACCCTATTTTTTGGACTCATCGATCAGATGTTGGCATCACTCAAAATCGTTAGGTGCTTCCAGGTTCTAGCGTCCATTCATTCATCTCGAAGAATCGGCAAGACATCTTGCTTCCATCTAGGTACCCACCTCACCTCTTAGTTTATTTCATTCAAAAATTAAGATCAATTATTGAGATCTTGTGCGTTCTGAATTATTGTGAATCAATTAAGTATTGTCATCATCTCATTTATCTGTCAAAATCCCTAACCCTAGGAATTTAGGGCATCAAATTAAGTTTGATTAAGAGAGATTTAAATCAAGTTCTCGCACTAAGTTAGATTCGCCAAACTCAGGAGTATCGTCGGCTTGAAGTTTCGACTTCAAAATACCGATTTAGGCGATCTTGGTAAGAACCCTAAACCTAAGTTCCAACGCCTCATTGAAGAAGAAGCCGATCCTTGCTGGACCGGGCCGGGTCGGGTCATACCGGACCCGCGTGGCTGCCTCAATCGCCCGTGTGGGGCCCGCCATTAACAAATAAAAAGAAAGAAATAATAATAATAAATATATAATAATAATATATACAGTTGAATATTAAATCAATGTAATTAAATTTTTATTTAATTAAACCAAACATTATTTCATTCATAACTAAAGATCTATAACTCCAAATATACTAAACTTATATATCCCTGAAATCAGAAAAATGAAGAGAACACATTGATATTATCAAAATTTCATATAGAGCCAGATTTAACTTAGTGACATTTAGGATCCCTAAATTTAACCCTAAAATGTTACAAAAGTTCAAATCACTATAACTTTACAACCTTTAATCCAAACATACCCAATATGGGTCTTAAAATACTCAAAAAACCCTAAGGATTATTTTAGTAGGGTTATCTTTACTGTTTGGATTAGTATTTGCCTAATCACTTTTAGGTCCTAACCCTAATTACCTTAATTAACCCTAGAACTTCAATTGACCATAACTTGGTCAATTGAGCTTCAAATTTGGTGATCCAAATATCAATTTAGATCAAAAAAACCTAATTAATAGTAATCTATAAAAATATTTAGGATCCAATGGTTAGATTTGCTAATCACTCTTAATTACTCTAAATATTGATTAGTAAATATTAGCAAATCTAGTAATCCAAATTGAGTGATTTAAGTTTCAGAGGACTCCAAGAACCACTTAGAATCTATCTGTGAAGTTTGATTAGTGTTTGAGTGATTAATTTTGCTAATCACTCACTAATCATCATAAACCCTAATTAGGTCTTAACTTAGTCAAATTAGGTCTAAATTGAGCCTACCACATGTCATTGTGATCAGTGGACTATTTGTAAACCATAGCCACTGATTTTGCTTAATTTGGACACTAATTGACAAAGTTAGGATTTATAACCCATAATTAAGGACCCTTAATCACCCTTAAACCCTAAATCTTGTATTGGCCATAACTTGGCCAATACTTATCAGAATTTAGCAAATTTAGATTCTATGGAAAGCTTAGGTAGTAAAAAACAATAAACTGAAAGAAAATTTAACTTTTACTTAGTCAAATTACTAATTTACCCTTATGAGTTAAATTCACTAATTTGACCTCATATGGCTTAATAATCACCCAAAATTAATTTAGTTGCTGTCTAATCTTACATTAGACAGTAAGAAACACTTTCCAAAAGAAAATTTTAGAATTTAAGCCCTAGATCAAAATTTGATTTTTTGAACCCTTAAGTAGGGGTAAAATGGTCATTTTGCCCAAATTTAGGGTTTAACCTTTAAAAGCCCTAAATTCAATTTTTAATCATTAAAATCAGTAAATAGAATGATTTAGAACTGAAATTAATCAAATCCAAGTATAAATTAGATTTTGATTTAAATCTCAAAATTTGCTCCTTAAGAAAATTCTTAAGTCCTAAGTGAGTGTTCTCATGTTCCTTACTCATTCTTAGATACATCCTTAGGTCTTATAACATTAGTTAGGATGTGTGTCTTGAGAGATACTCTTAGTAATTAAGAGCCTTAATTCCTAAGATTATGAATAGATCTTAAATTAGAATTCATCTATTGAATAAATTAGGTTACTCAATTAGATGAAACCTTGAGTTTACTAGTTTTTAGATTTTTCTCAGTTTATAAAATGATTATTTGATCTTTAAACTTTAGAACTAAGAATAGAGATCTATCATAATGAATTTGATTTATCATTGGGATTTGCCTTAACCTAATATGTGAGTTTTGAGATTACACCTTTAGATCAAGTGATTAGACCCCATCATCTGGAGTCTAATTCTTAATCTTTTCATCTTGATTTGGCTAATCAAGATGAGGTTGGGATGAAATAAATTACAAAATTAGGTCGATGATTTATTCACTTTAACCAAATAGTCGTCTTTTGATTCAGTTATAATTAGGACGTGGCCAGTCCTAATTAGCTTCAACTAGTAGGATTCGTGATTCTAAGTTACAGAATGTGTAAGAATTGATGATTCTTAAACTTATGTAACTTAGAGTAGATAGAGCGAATAAAGTAGACAATAACAGATATCACCTGTGTTTTAGATAGAGTCTCTTGCTCACCTTGAATTGATGCTTTGCATACCTTGTTTTGAGCCCCTTACCTTGTACACATATATTGAACATAGGACATTTGATAAATATTTCATGTTAATTTTGAATTGCATACATATCATTCATGATTGATCGATGTTTTCAGTTTTTTAGAAAGTTGTGGCTTAACTAGTATGCCTCTCTAATCCTCGAGTTCGGCATAGCACACTGGTTTGTTACTGTCGGTAAGTCTATCCATATCTGGTTGAAATAATTCCCAGTATGGCGAGAAATATATTTTGCACTCTTTAATCAGGATTGGACATATTGAGTACTAGTTGAGAGTAGTTTTGGTAAGGTGTAGCTTGATTAGTATACCTCTTCGATCAACTCGTTCGGGGTCGGCAACCTTTCGAGGGTTTAATGTCCGACAGTCTATTGGCCATGCCTAATCCATAGGATAGGATGGATAGACTCTCGCCCTACTGACTATAGAGTCAGGATTCTGATATGGATATACTAATTCAAGTACACTTACATTCAGATCTGTCTTAGCTCATCAGGCTAAGAGTTTTCAGTGATGTTTATTTCAGAGTTTCTTAGCTCATCAGGCTAAGATTTGCTGAGTTTGTGTTCAGTTTGGGTAACTTAGATGGTTATTGCAGTTTCTGTTTTTAGTTACTATTTTATTTGCATATTTTGCATTGTAGTACTATTTTACTTACAGCTTTTCTGTACGTATTTTTATATAGGATGCTAGTTTTACTTACTATTTTCATATGCTCACCTAGAATGTTAGTTGTTTTTAATTTTATACTGTTCAATTTCTGTATGTTACCTAGCATAATCTGTTTGATCATTAGCATATTTAGGTTGTATTTTCTTTACAGTTTTATTTAGTCTTTCTTTTGCTTATCTGTCTTTGTTGCAGTTGCTTGGAGAAGGTATGTATTACTTCCTATTTGCATAGTTATAAACTGTAGTTTATAACTTATTTCTGTTCTTTTGTACGCTTTCTACATCTATTTTGCTCAGTTCTGGTTTATGGTGATATTCAAGTAACTTAATAAATTGTTTGCCCTAAAATGTACTTAGACATATTGTCTAACTAAGATTTTTCTTTTGTTGGCTGGGGCCCTATCATTATGAAACTGATAATGATAGATTCTGAGTTTTTTGGAGCAGTTGATCCAGTGGAGGACTTGCCATTGGAGGAGGAGACTGTACCTGAAAACCTTCATACTTAGCTATCTTTCTGCACTTGTGAGGATGAGAGTTTATTTTCAGCTCTTTTTAAACTATTCAAATTGTTGTAATAATACAGGTTTAACTTTTCTTTTTAGCACTTTACTTATTCTGTATTGTTGTATTTATACTGTATGGATGGATGTTATAATTTTATTGCTTCCGCACTCTGAGTTCATATATAGTCATTTAGTGATAATACGTTGGGATGAATGGCAAAGTCCTTAATTAAGTTGGATTAGAACATGTGTCTAATCCAACCCTAAGTGGGGACCTTGTCATTTGGTGACCCCTCCACCGTAATCATGTTAACTTAAGGGTTAACAGGGCCACGACGGGGCAGGGCCGCCACAAAAGCAAATGTGCTGATGGTATTTATAAACTGGAAGAAGATGGTGGAGAATCAAATGGGCAAAAGAATCAAGATAATCTGTTCGAACAATGGTGGAGAATTCACATCTAATTCTTTTGTTAAGGAATGTCAAGATTCAGGGATTGAGTGCCACTTCACAGTAAAAGAAATACTACAGCAAAACGGGGTAGCAAAGCGAATGAAGCGTACCTTGGTGGAAAAAGTGCGGTGTATGTTGTCCAATGCTGGGTTGGAGAGAGTCTATTGGGCGGAGGCCCTAGACTATGCTTGCTACTTGATGAACCGACTGCTATCTGCCACACTTAATAAGAAAACTCCAATTGAGTTGTGGTCAGGACATCCTGCCACAGATTATGATCAGCTGAAGATCTTTGGCAGCCCAGCTTACTACCATATTAGGAAGGATAAGCTTGAACCGCGGGCCAGAAAAGCAATTTTCGTGGGCTTCAGACACAATGTGAAGGGCTACAAATTGTACGATCCAATTGACAAGATGATCGTGGTAAGCAGGGATGTCACCTTTGATGAAGAGTATTTCTTGAGACAGAGGAGTTCTCATCAGGTGGAGGATAATACTGAGACTCTTATAGGAAGGCAGAGAGTGGGGTTTGATGTCACCCCATTTGTTTCACAGGAAACTTCACATCACATTGAAGATACTTATACAGATGAAGACCACGTTGGTGATGATGAAGAGCAAATTGATATTGATGGTGAGGCTCCAACTCAGGAGTCAATTGCTAGAAATAGACCTAGAAAGAATGTACCTCAATAGCCAGCCTGTCTTATAGACTACGTCACATTTGCATTGTCTGTAGTGGAGGAAGATGTTCCCTCTCACTTCAAAGAAGTGGTGACATGCTTAGAAAAAAATTTATGGAAGCAGGCTTATGAATGAAGAGATTGAGTCTCTTCACAAAAATAAGGTATGGATGTTGGAGAAACTCCCTCCAGGAAGAAAAGCTATTAGGTGCAAATGGGTGTATGCAAAGAAAGAAGGTTACTCAGAAGCTGATGTGCGCTATAAAGCTAGACTTGTGGCAAAGGGCTTTGCTTAGAAGGAAGGGATCGATTATGATGAGGTGTTTTCTCCAGTTGTGAAACACTTCTTGATCCATGTGCTTTTAGCTTTGGTGGCATAGTTCGACTTGCTGCTTAAGCAGCTTGATGTGAAGACAACGTTCTTGCATGGAGAACTAGAGGAGAAGATCTATATGATGTTGCCCCCAGGGTATAATGAGCCAGGTAAGGGAGACTTGGTATGTAATCTAAACAAGTCTCTATATGGGCTAAAGCAATCACTGAGGCAATGGTACATAAAAATTGATCAATTTATGCAAAAAGAGGAGTACTGCATAAGTTAATTTGACCATTGCAAATCTTTGGTGAATTTGGAGAAGCATTAATAGACTTCTCATTTGGTGGAACTACGGATGGCTTGATTCCCATGGCAGGGGGATACGTAGGCAACCAACTTGGTGTAGTCGTATTGATCGAGAGTATAAGGTTTCAGTTCTCATGTGAAGCACATGAGACCTGAGGTGGAGAATTGAAGGAAAATTAAGGAATCTTAATTTTTCCTTAATTGAAGGAAAATTAAGAAAAATTAATTTTTCCTTAATTGAAGGAAAATTAAAGGAAATTAATTTTTCCTAAATTAAAGAAAATTAAGTTTCCTTAATTAAAGAAAAATTTAAAAAAATTAATTCTCTATATATAATTAAATCTCTCAATTATGATATTAAGAAATTGCCGCATTAATAACTTCCGTTTCGGGAATTATGGATTTGGAAGTTTTCTTTATGTCTTTAATTGAGAGATTGGAATTTGTAACTCTTGGGAATCAAGGATGACTTATAAATAGGCCTTGATATGCAAGAGTTTCAAGACACAAGATACAAGAGAAGATCTCCAAGAGAAGGTTTTGTTAGGGTTCTCTAACCTTAAACCATTTGTATTCCTCTCTGATTTTAGTGAAACTTTGCTCTCCTCCTCGTGGACATAGGTGTGATCACCGAACCACGTAATTTTTGTCTTGTGGTTGTGATTATTTTATGTGCTTGGTTTTCTTGCTTTAATTTTTCGGTTTCTCAATGCTCGCTTAAATTTCTTTTTGTTTCACTTTTGGTTTAAACCCTATTCAATCCCAACATATATAAACTGTACAACATAGCACACCAGGGCATCAATAGAGTTAGTTGATCAACTTTAAGTTGGGGCACCTAAATAAACTGTAATTATGTAATTATCTTTACTTGGCCTTCCTCTACCCTCAATATTTAAGGTAGAATTAGATGAGTCTCTTATTCTCTTATACAAATCTCATTACTTATCATATCTCTAGTATTATCCAACTTTAAGTTGGGACGCCTAAGTAAACTACTCATCGCAGTATCATTGCTAACCAACTCTCTTGTAGGAAAGATATTCCAATTAGAACAACTTGTTTTTAAATATTTTTTTTATAGAGTTAGTTGATTCATGGTCATATTGAACTCATTTAGTTAGTCGGTCCTTATTTACTATTGACGGCTTCTCATACATATTTGATAATGCTCTCATCAAGCACATTGTCATCATCTGATTGGCGATGATGAATGCACATTTTACGGAAAGTTTAAGCGCACAACCATGAGTGCTCGTCAGTTTAGAAGATTCTAATAGGTCCATTCCATCTTTTTGGGATTTATCTTGTATAAAGGTAAATGCAACTTCTTTGCATAGAGGTAATCCTCTATTTGCATCTCTTAGAAAACAAAGACCTTCCCTTTGATATTGTCAAGCTTTACTTTTTTGCCCTCAACCATTGCTTATAATTATCTCCTTAGAGCTGACGCTCTAATATCCATTGCTAGGTATATGCTTCATCAAGAGACACTTTTGTTTATATGATGCAGGACCACCCGAGAAAGAGAATAGAAGCAAATAAAATAATGAAATAATCATGCACAAACACAAAGAATTTACAAATTTAATTAATTGTTCACCTACGTCTATAAGCTGCACCAGATTAATAATTTTTACTCAAAGAAAAGATAGAAAAACAATATAAGAGAGGTACCAAAAGCTTATGATAGAGTCCCATTCCATTTCATCCCCTTTTTATTATCACTCAACTCTCACATTATGTCAAAATAGGAAAATTTCACGAAACTATCCATGGTTAAATAAGATGGCTTCCTTAGAACATCCATTTTTGTTTAATAATACAAAGAAAATTAAGTGAAAGTTTCTCCAGTAAACAAAGATGTTCAAATATTTATGAATGAAACTATTTGAGATTTTCTTCGATCAAAATGTACCACAATCAAAGTTGACAGGATCTAAGAAAGCTTCTCCTTAGTCAGTACATCAACTTGTGAGGAAAAAAAAAGCAAGTAAAATGATACGGTTGGAAGGCGTATTAGATGCTCGAGCTAAAGTAGTTTTCATAAAGGGAAGGGGTTGCTTTGTAGGAAGTGAAACTAGAGGGGCAAACACCCTAAATGATATACCTGCAAATAGAGTCATGTGCCAAGATCAGCTGCGAGGTTCTTTAGTTCAATTAGGAGAACCTCCTCTTTCACACCCAAATAGGATTCCTTCAAGAAGAAAAACATTGCAAGAAGAGCAATAAATTAGTTTCCAAACATGCTCCCACTTTTTCTAGGATAAAAATGCTATTGAGGTCAATCCATATGTTCTGAGGTGAAAGTACAGCTTGGAAAAATCTTCACACAAAAATGGGCAAAAGACAAACGCTTCCTTATTTTAGTTAAGAATGTACCAACAGTGGAATCCATTCTTGCTAGCTAGCTTAGATAGAAGAACACTTGACCATGACAAAGTGGGAGATTGGATAAATGAATTCAAACAAAAATGAAGGAAAGAGACTCTTAAGAAGGAATTAAACTCTCTCCAGATAAAAAAAGGATCTTCCATGCAATTGAAATGCAAGAGACAGTCTGTTACTCTTAGAGAAATGAGATCATTATTAGCTTTACACAATATGGATCACAAATTTATCAATCGGTATGTGCTTATGAACCAAAGGATAACGTTCAAAGATTGGTTGGGCCATGAGAAGCCACGTGAATAATTAATTCTTGCATCAATCATTTATTCTTAAGAGTAATTAAAGTGTCTGATTCAGAGATTTGGGTATCACAATTAAATTTAATTATATTAATCTCCAATTAATAATTAAAGTATTAAGTTCATATTTATCAAATTACACAATTCAAATACATAATCTATCATACTTTAAAAAATAAAAATCGAAAATAACCTATAATACAATATCACATATCGATAGACAAAACAAGAAATATAAGAGCAAATTTATCATGATTCTGTTAAAAAAATATGGTTCTAAAAAGAAACAAAAAAATACAGATCTTAGAAAATTAAAATGAAGAACATCAGATCAGATTTGCATGAAAAATTTAAAATTAGAAAAAATTACGAAACTACGTCACTGCTGCACAGAAAAGATTCATCGTACCCTCAATCCTAATATTTGCTGATATATATATATAACGGATTATTATTAGAGAAATATTTATAAAAAGGAATTCGTTAAGCTTAGACAAAAGCGATTAAAGGCGTAAATACGTCTATCACTTATGCAAGGAATTCACTTTCACTGTCACTATCTACAGTTCTAAGCAAATATAAAAGTAACTAAAATTGGAAGCGAAGAGAACTATTATAGAGCCTTCCTTTGCAATGCAAGCATAGAGGAAGCTTTAGATATGTTGAGAAAGAGTTGAAGCAATCCTTCCCGGAAAACTTGTTCTTATATTCAATTCATCATCATCGTCATTATTATCATAATCTTCATTTTTTAAGAAAGAGATATTAGCCTAATCATTCAGCATTATATATAATTTCTGTTTTAACTCTTATTTAATTTGCCATTCCTTCGACTTGCAGTTATAACAGTTAGGTGGCTGGTTGCTTCTGCAGAGTAATTCATTTATTTAGAAATCTATGGGTATATAACAAAGGTGAGGAACCACTTCAAGATTGTATGCTAAAGGGTAAGGAAGGCTCAGTTATCCGAAGAAGTAAAAGGTGAATGAAGTCAGAGCTAAGTTTCACCGTATAAGCATCATCAGTTGTATTTCTTATTCTTCGTTTAGCTCTCTTAATTAGACTCATTGATTCAGGAAGCTTCATGGCTAACTGCCACAAAAGCAGCATGGAGGTACATTTGAAGCACTTAACTGTGGAGTGCTATTCATCCAGTTACACTGTAGATTTACTTTGCATGCTAGATAGAACAACGAGCTCTTTATATATAAATTTTATAATGCGAATGATATTGTAGTTCTTAGAATTGAATAGATCAAGATTTTATATTACGTTAATTCTCTTATTACTAATGATCTAAGAAAAAAGGACTACAAATATTATTTGAGTATTTTTTATTTTTTGAGAATTACCATATGGTATTGAATCCATTAATACGATGTTCAAATTATACAATAACTACAACGTCAAACGGTTTTGTTGATGCTTACATACTGAGACAGGAGAAAAACAGTGCCAGAAGATCTGTTGAAGTTGGAGACGAAAACATCATTCTGAACCCAAGCTTTGAAGAAGGCCTTACGGATTGGTCAGGAAGAGGCTGCAAGATTCTCTTATGTGAATCCTTAGGCAACGGCAGAGTTCTTCCGCTCACCGGAAAGCACTTTATTTCAACGACCTCTCGCAGTCAAGCCTGGAACGGAATTCAGCAAGAGATAACGGGCCGGGTTCAAAGAAAGCTGGCATATGAGTTCAGTGCTACAGTCAGGACCTTTGGCTCGTCGGCCGCTGCCAGCACGGTTCAGGCAACTCTGTGGGTTCAAAAACCCAGCGGCAAAGAACAGTACACTGTCATTAGTAGGTGGGTTTATGATTAATTTGATGTGGTAAAGCTCAAAATTATTAATAACTTTAGTTAGATGTTATGATCTGTATGTTTAGAGTGCAAGCAACGGACAAAGAATGGGTGCAGCTGCAGGGAAAGTTTTTGCTAAGTAGTGTTGTTTCTAAGGCTGTTGTATATTTGGAAGGACCACCTCCTGGTATTGATATTCTTTTGAATACTATGACTGTTAAACATGCTCAGAAAATCCCTCCATCTCCTCCTCCAAACACAGAGGTAAATATTTAAATTTAATGATCTTTAGATCTGTTCGAGCCTGTATGAACAACTTTTTATTTGAGTGGAACTCCACTTCACCTGCTTGACTAATATGAGTAGTTTGACTGTCATTAGTGCATATTATGTTGACATGTTAGGGTTCGATCAATGTAGAACAAATAATGTACATGTGGAGCAAAAATAAAGCAATCACAAACCGTGCAAGCACAACCACAATACAAGACAAAAAAATTACGTGATTCGGTGCCAACACCTCTGTCAACGAAAAGGAAACATAGCAGATTTCATGATTGGAGATAAAATTACAAAGTTTTTAAGATTTTGAAACCCTTACCCAAGACTTTTAGAGTTTTAGATACATTTTGGAACAACCACCATACACACTCAAAAAAAAACATAGAGACACTTAACCCCAAAATGGGCTTAAGAAGTACTTATAACCCGCACTAAACAAACTTGCTAAACCGTGGGCACCACGCCGTATATCAATTGTATTTTTCAAGTACCAAAATATTCTCATCACTACTTGCTAGTAATCCTTTCTCGAATTGTGCATATACCGGCTCACAACTCCAACTCCTTGGGCCAAATTTGGTCTAGTGCAAATTATGGCGTATATCAAGCTTCCGACCGTACTAGCACAAGGTACTGAGTGCATTTCTTCATTTTTTTATCTTTTTTTCGGACATAGCTCTGTAAATAAATGAAAGTGAGGTGCTCGAGGTATACTTACAGACTTTGTAGAGTTCTCAATTCTAAATCTTTTTAGCATCTTTTTCAAATACCTTTTTGGGTAAGCCAAATCTTTCTTATTTTTTATATCACTACAGATCTCAATTCCCATAATCTTCTTTACCTCTCCCAAGTTCTTGATTTTAAAGTTCTTCGACAATTTTCATGGATCAATCTTAGACTAATCTAAAGTCGCCATCAATATATTATTGACATACAAGAGTAGGTAAATGAAGTTACCTTGGGGTAACCTTTTAAAATATATGAAGTTATCAAACTGGCTCCTCTTATACTCATTTTTCTGCATAAACTGATCAAACTTCTTGTACCATTATCTTGGTAAAGAGACTTGTCTAGTTTACATACAATATCTTCTTTTCCTAGCTCAATATATTTTGGGGACTATGCTACAAAGATCTCTTCTTCTAGTTCTCCATGCAAGAATGATGTTTTTACAGCAAGCTTCTCAAATAGAAAATCAAACTGTGCCACCAAAGCTAAAAGCATGCGAATCGATGAGTGCTTAACAACTGGGTGTACAATATACTCTCTCCAACCTAGCATTGGACAACATACATCACAGCTTTTCCACCAATGTACAATTTATTTGTTCGGCTACCATGTTCTGCTACAGTGTTTCTCTCATTGTGAAGTGGTGTTCTGTGGCGGCCCTGCCCCGCCGTGGTCCTGTTAACTCTTAAGTTAACATGATTACGGTGGAGGGGTCACCAAATGACAAGGTCCCCACTTAAGATTGGATTAGACACACATTCTAATCTAGTTTAACTAAGGACTTTGTCATTCATTCTAGAAATTTATCACTAAATGATCATACAAGAACTCAGAGTGCGGAAGCAATAAAAGGTATAACATCCATCCAATACAATATAAATACAACAATACAGAATAAGTAAAGTACTGAAAAATAAATATAAACCTGTACTATTACAATATTTAATAAGCTTTAAAAGAACTAAAATGAACTCTCAATCTCACTGAAAGAAAAACTAAAGCTACAAATCTTCAGGAATGGGCTCCTCCTTCAATAACAAGTTCTCTACTGGATCTGCTACTCCAACAAACTCAGAACCTACCATTATCAGTTTCATAATGGTAGGGCCCCAGCCAATAAAAGAAAAACTGGTTAGATAATATGTCTAAGTACATTTTAGGGCAACAATTTTATTAAATTAAGAAGATATCACCATATAAACAGAACCAAGCATAATAGGTACAGAAAAGCGTACAAAAGAACAGTAATAAGTTATAAACAAATAGTTTATAACTAAAACAACTAGGAAGTAATACATACCTCCTCCAAGCAACTACAACAAAGATAGGTAAGTAAAAGAAAAGTAAACTGTAAGAAAAATACAACCTAAATCATGCTTATGATCAAACCAAATATGCTAGGTGACATATATAGTAGTATGAAATTGAAACCAACTAACATCCTAGGTAAGATAAGAAAATAGTAAGCAGACTAGCATCCTATATATAATATGTGCAGAAAAACTGAAAATAAAATAGTGCTGAAATGCAGAAATATGCTAGTAAAACAATATCTGTAAACTCAAAACTGCAGTGACTATCTAAGTCACCTAAACTGAATACATATACAGCAAATCTTAGCCTGATGAGCTAAGAAAGAACTGAATGTAAGTGTTCTTGAATTAGTATAACCATATCAGAATCCTGACTCTGTAATCAGTAGGGCAAGAGTCTATCCATTCTATCACTCAGACTAGGCATGGCCAATAGACTGTCGGACATTAAACCCTCGAAAGGTTGCCGACCCCGAACGGGTTGATCGAAGAGGTATACTAATCAAGCTACACCTTACATACTTCTTGTGAAACGAACATAATGCTGCTTATAAATAATGTTCCAAATTAACATAAGATATTTATCAAAATATCTTATGTACAAAATACATGTTCAAGGTAAAAAGCTCAAAATCAAGGAATGCGAAGTATCAAAATTAAAGTGCAAGAAACTCTATCTAAAATACAGGTGATATCCTTTGTTATCTACTTTATTCGTTCTATCTACTCTAAGTTACATAAGTTTCAGAATCATCAATTCTTACACATTTTGTAACTTAGAATCACGAATCCTACTAATTGAAGATAATTAGGACTGGCCAAGTCCTAATTATAACTTAATCAAAAGACGATTATTTGGTTAAAATGAATAAATCATCGACCTAGTTTTGAAATTTAATTCATCCCAACCTCATCTTAATCTCACAGATTAAGAATTAGACTCCAGATGATGGGGTCTAATCACTTAATCTAAAGGTATAATCTAAGAGTCTAAGTTTAGAACCCAAATCTCACAGATTAAGTTAAGGCAAGTCCTAATGATAAATCAATTTCATTAGGATGGATCTCTATTCTTAGTTCTAAAGTTTAAAGATCAAATAATCATTTAATAAACTAAGAAAATCTATAAACTAGAAAACTCAAGGTTTCACATATTGAGTAACCCAATTTACTCAATAGATGAATTCTAACTTAAGATCTATTCTTAATCTTAGGAATTTAAAGCTCTTAATTAATAAGAGTATCTCTCAAGACACACACCCTAACTAATGTTATAAGGATCTAAGGGAAGGTCTAAGAATGATTAAAGAATGAGAAAACTCACTTAGGACTTAGGAATTTTTCTTAAGAAGCTAAGATTAAGATTTTAATCAAGGTCTAATTTAAACTTGGATTTGATTAATTTCAACTATGAATCATTTTATTTACTGATTTTAGTGATTAAAAACTGAATTTAGGGCTTTTAAAGGCTAAATCCTAAATTTGGGCAAAAATGACCTTTTTGCCCCTACTTAAGGGTTCAAAAGATCAACTTTTAATCTAGGGCTTAAATTCTAAAATTTTCTTTTGGAAAGTACTTCTTATTGTCTAATATAAGATTAGACAGCAACTAAATTAATTTTGGGTAATTATTAAGCCATATGAGATCAAATTAGTGAACTTGACTCATAAGGGCAAATTAGTAATTTGACTAAGTGAAAGTTAAATTTTTCTTTCAGTTTAATGTTCTTTACTGCCTAAGCTTTCTATAGAATCTAAATTTGCTAAATTTTGATAAGTATTGGCCAAGTTATGGCTAATACAAGATCTAGGGTTTTAAGGTTAATTAAGGAATTGTTAACTATAGGTCAAAAATTCTAACTTTGCCAATTAGTGTCCAAATTAAGCAAAATCAGTGGCTATGAATTATAAATAACTCACTGATCATAATGACATGTGGTAGGCTCAATTTGGACTTAATTTGACTAAGTTAAGACCTAATTAGGGTTTAGGGTGATTAGTGAGTGATTAATAAAATTAATCACTCAAATAATAATTCAACCTTATAGATTGATTCTAAATAGTTCTAGGAGTCCTCTGAAACTTAAATCACTCAATTTGGATTATTAATTTGACTAATATTCACTAATCAAGATTTAGAGTAATTAAGGATGATTAGCAAATCTAACCATTGGATTTGAAATATTTTTACATATTACTGTTAATTAAGTTCTTCTGATCTAAATGGACCTTTGGATGATCAAATTTGGAGCTCAATTGACCAAGTTATGGTCAATTGAAGTTCTAGGGTTAATTAGGGTAATTAGGGTTAGGTCCTAACTGTGATTAGGCAAAATTTAACCCTAACAGCAAAATGAATACTACCAAAAAAAATTCTTAGGGTTTTCTGATATCTTTAAGACCCATATTGGGTATGATTGGATCATCGGGTACAAAGTTATGAGCTAAATAAGGTTTGTGACATTTAATTTAAATTAAATTAATCATTGAAAAATCACTTTGCAAAATATTGATCCTACAGCAAAATTTTTGGTATCAATAAATTTCTCATATTTTTCTGATCAATTTAATATATTTATTTGTATAATTTGGATGTGTAATTTGCAAGTTATTAGGGTTTAAAGATTTGAATATTATTTGGATTAATTTAAGCTAAATTAATTTATTTAATCTTATTAAATATTTATATAATTAATTCTCTGCAACAATAATTATAGTAATTATTAATTTTATTTTAGTATTTTTTTATATGTTCTATTTTTATTATATTTAAATAACTAATATATATGCATACTCATAGTATACATATATAAAATGTATATTATATATATTTATAATTAATTAAATTATTTATACGCTGCAGGTGGGACCCACGCCGGCAGTCAGACATGACCGAGGCGGGACCCACAGCCACGCGGCAGGCCATGGCTTGATGGGACGCGACCAGTGGGCCCCATAGTCAAGGCACAGTACTGACCCCGTCAATTCAATGGAGATGGGCGGGTCCCACTTGCTGAATTAGTGATACGACCCGCCACAGATCCAATAAGATCGCAACACGTGTCCTGTTGAGATGGATGGTCCGGTTTAAGAGAACCGGTTCGATTGAGCCTGGTGATTTCAACGATCCCGATGAGTTTAATTTAAAACGAACGGTATCAAGAAGCTAATATAAAAATCGAATGGATCACGTTTAATCAAGATGAATCTGATGGCTTAGATTAAATTAGAATAGAACCAACCGTCAGATTTGATTTGAAATCGACGGTTGGATTGAAGGGACGATCCGTCTTCTTCTTCCTTGAGTTGGCGAGAAGATCTTAGGGTTTAGGCGAAAACGCAAGATTGGGTTCGATCGAACCCGGTCAAAAGCTAATCCTCGATAGTAAACATGATTTCGAAACATCAATCTAAGAATTAAACGCAAGATTTGAGGTATAGAAGTACCTGATAGAATCGGTAGACGAACCCTAGGGTTTTGCTCGGGAGAAGGTTCTGAGGATCTTTGCACTTCTATCTCGATCTAGATTTTTGCAAACCGAGGCTAAGGATTGAATGGATGTTTAAAGAGTAGTTCAGCGGTGGAAGAGTCGCGCGAATGCCACCTGCGAGCGAGGGACCTCCGACGCGTGCGCAGGGTTTGCCACGCGCTGATTCGCGGAGGTGACGACGGAGGACCGTTCGATCGCTTGATCGGACGGTCCAGAATTCCCGTTTCTTTAAACGGCGCCAGAGGAAAAACAGGGTGACGACGATAGACGGCTTGACGGCACCGTTAAATGCTATTTTTAATAATAATACTTAAATTAAATTTTTTAGATTTAATTAATTAATTTTTAACCTACTAAATAAATTCCAAAAATTTCCAATAAATCACCCTTAGCTAATTGAAGGGTGAGGAACGCAACGGCGCACCCAGATTTTCGTTTCGACGAGTATTTATTTATTTGATTATTTAGGGTATTTAAATAATATTAAAATATTTGACAAAAATCCAACGACTTCCAAATGCCTCCAAAATTTCACCCCTAGCTAATTTGGGTGCTCTGAAAGCAATGGCGAAGTCAGATTTTTGATTTGGGGTCTAGATAAAAAGTCAATTTCCTAGGGTTTGGGATATTCCAGAATTCTAGATTTGACTTTGTTGACTTCTGGTTTGACCTAGGCTTCAGAAGCGAGTTCTAAATTACTTAATTAGTGACTTAGAACCTTAATTAAGACTTAGATTAATCTTAATTGAGCAAAGTAACAACCTGGGTTATTACATGTTCTAACTTTGAAGTCTGTCATTCCTTTATAAAAGAATCATAAGTATATTCTCTGCCATTGTCTAATCAGATCCTTTTGATTCACTTGACATATTTATTTTCTACCAAATTCTTCCAATTTATGAAACCTCCAGCACATTTACTTTACTCTTCATTGTGTTTCCCATACATATTTGGAGTAATCATTTATAAGAGAAACAAAATATCTACTACCGCCGAAAAATGCCGCTTTCATCAATCCCCAAACATATATATATATATATATATATATATATATATATATATATATATATATATATACTCAAGTATATCTTTGTTGTTGTGTAGGCCAACACCAAAGGATTTGCATTTTTTTTTTCAAATATACAATGCTCACAAAAAAGTAATTTACAAGAATGCATACTTTCAATGAGTCCGTCCTTCTACAATGAACTCAGTGAAGTCTCTCCCGCATGTGTTAGTCGCATGTGCCACAATGCCATGGCATCGTCTGAGTTAGCTGCCACTTCTACTGAACATGTCATTGTACTTTCCTAAAGATAGTAGAGGTTCTGTTGTCTAACTCCTCTCATGTAAGTCATTGAACTATTGCTGATATTCAGGACCCCTACCTCAATCACTTCCTTATAACCTTTGTCTTCTAAGGCCCCAATAGATAATATATTCTTCTGGATCACAAAAAGGTAATTTACAACAATGCATACTTTCATTAGGTACTTGCTCACTAGAAATTTTCATAGCTTCCATGCCGAAGGCTCCATTATCACTGCATACTTGATATCCTGGGTTAAGCAGTTTTGAATCAAACCGCATGCACTACAATTCATTTTGATCCATTCCCTCATCGAAATTTTTTCAGATTTTTCTTCACATCAATAACATCTTCCAAATTTAGTGCACATAGTGCATCCGTCACCTCGCACGTCACCTCGCACCTTCACATACCGAAATTGTTCTTTTCATCGAACTTGACCACATCAATCTTCGTTGAATGCGTCATGACTTGGTGAAGATATCTCACCACGACCGATGATGACGAAGTACCATCCTCTTCTTCTACTCTATCTCCCATGTTTTCCTTTGCTTTGTAAAATAACCACAAAGAATGCATAGCTTGTAACAAACCCTAACAATCAAACATAATTAACCTCGCTTTGATATCACTTGTTGAGATCCGAGGGTTCGATCAATGCGAACAAGCAATATATATGTTGAGCAAATATAAAAAATAAAGCAAAAACAAACTACATACAAGCACAAGCACAACACAAGACAAAAAATTTACGTGATTCGGTGCGAACACTAATGTCCACGGGAAAGAAAGCATAGAAGATTTCATTGTTGGAGATGAGATTATAAAAATATTTAGGGTTTTGAAACTCTTATCCAAGTCTTTTGGAGTTTTAGTCTCCTTTTGGAACAACCACTATACACACTCCAAAGAAAAAGCGTAGAGACACTTAACCCTAAAAAAGACATAGAAAGTACTTATAACTCCGCACAAAATGGGCTTGCTGAACTGCGGGCGCCACGGTGCGCCATCCTTCCTATCCCCAGGCGCCTTCCTGTCGAACGCCTCGATGCGACGAGACATCGTGGTTCCTTCCTGTCTAAAATATCGACGTGCCGTGGTGCCTTCCTGTCTAATGGCTCGGCACTGCCCTTACAAACTCCCTTTAATCAACATGCTATAAGTTAATAGACATGTAAAGTTTCACTAAATATCTATATCAGACGTAACATCAACATGACGAAAAAAATACTTTTGGGTGATGGTCACTAATATGGCTTATTGGTCAAAATATTTCTAGGCGGATTTGCCAAGTAAGATTCAATGGTGCGGATTACTGGAATTTAAACTTTTGATTAGAAACGTAAACTCAAAAAGTTTTAATAATTATATTCTTTGCATAATATTTTCATTTGTATTTATTTTTACATAAAATCTCATTTTTTATATTCATTAAATTTATATTTTCTTGGATGTGCTCTGTGTAAAGATGATTTATTGATTTACGTTACATAGCATTTAAATTAAAAAAAAATACAAACAACTTAAAAATAATAATACTATTATGAAAATTTTATCATCTTTTCAATTAAAAGTTCCTTAAATAATGAGTTTCATTTTTAAGAAAAATATTTGAATATCTCAATAAATATTTCAATCTATTTTTTTTTAATATAATTAATTCATTTTAATTAATTTATAATCTTAATTTTTAATAATAAATTTTAATTATTATGAATTAAATATTAGAATTAGTTCTCATATATATTTCAAAAAAATATGATAATTAGAATTTAAAAACTTAAATAAAATAACAAATTATCATTAAATCAAATTTTGATGGAAAAAATCATAAAAATACATATTTTAAATTTTTAATTTTAATCATCTATATATATATATTTTTTTTAATATTAAAAGAGAGTCAAATTACATTTTTTTGTTTCTTGTGTTTTGAATCCTAGCCTCTGAGTTTTTTCATCTTCTTATATTTGGATCAAGTAATCTTTGATCTTGCTCTCATAATACTTTGATTTATACGTACTTATGTTAATCAATATATTGGCCAAAACAAGAGTTTCCGAGCCTGTTTCTGAACTTATAATTTTGCAATTTTCAGAATGTGCTCTACGGAGTAAACATACTTACGAACAGCAACCTTACAGACAGCCTAAACGGCTGGTCTCCTCTCGGCCCCTGCATTCTGAGTGTCGGGCAAGGCTCCCCTCGCTTAATCCCTCCAATGGCTGCCAACTCTTTAGCAAGCCACCAACCCTTAAACGGGCGCTGCATTATAGCCGCAAATCGAACCCAGACGTGGATGGGACCCTCTCAGACCATCACAGACAAGCTTGCCTTGTTCGTGACATACCAAGTGTCCGCTTGGGTTCGAGTGAGTTCAGTTAAAAACGGCCCTCAGATCATCAATGTCGCTCTTGGGGTCGACAGCCAGTACGTTAATTGCGGCCAGGTGGAAGCCATTGATGATAGGTGGTACGAAGTTGGGGGATCTTTCAGAATTGAGAAGAAGCAGCCTTCCAAAACTATTGTTGCTTATGTTCAAGGTCCTTTGCCCGGCGTTGATCTCATGGTATCTGGACTGCAGATTTTCCCAGTTGACAGGAAAGCAAGGTTCAAATATCTGCAGAAGAGGACTGACGAGGCAAGAATCTCAACAGTTTAAATTATTTGTAAAGTTGAAACTTCCTCAAATTACTAAAACCCTGCAGGTGAGGAAGAGAGATGTCATTCTGAAGCTTTCACTTTCGGAAAGCCACTGCGGAGATATCGGCAAAGTTGCTGTAAAAGTCACTCAGATCAACAACAGCTTTCCCATTGGAGCCTGCATCAGCCGAACCGACATAGACAACGAAGCCTTTGCGGAATTCTTCAGGAAAAACTTCAACTGGTCAGTCTTTGGCAACGAGCTGAAGTGGTACTGGACGGAGCCGCAGCAAGGCAGCTTCAACTACACAGACGCAGACGAACTCCTGGAATTCTGCAACAAAAATGGGGTTCAAGTCAGAGGCCACTGCATCTTCTGGGAAGCAGAGTCCTCAGTTCAGCCGTGGGTGCAGTCCCTGAGCAAGACCAATCTAATGGCCGCAGTTCAGAACCGGCTCTCCGGCCTTCTAACAAGATACAAAGAAAAGTTCAAGCACTACGACGTGGACAACGAGATGCTCCACGGGTCGTTCTATCAAGACAGGCTTGGAAGAGACATAAGATCGAACATGTTCAAGGCAGCAAGTCAGCTGGACGCCTCCCCTGCTCTCTTTGTGAACGATTACCACGTCGAGGATGGAACCGATGCCCGCGCTTCGCCTGAGAAGTACATTAAGCAGATTTTGGATTTGCAGGAACAAGGGGCTAATGTGGGGGGAATCGGAGTTCAGGGCCACATCGACTGCCCTGTAGGCCCAATAATTTCTTCAGGATTGGATAAGTTAGGAATAGTTGGTCTTCCTGTTTGGTTTACAGAGATTGATGTGTCTTCCTTGAATGAGTTTGTGAGAGCAGATGATTTGGAGGCTGTGCTTCGGGAAGTCTATGCGCATCCTGCGGTTGAGGGAATCATGCTGTGGGGATTCTGGGAGCTGATGATGAGCAGAGACAATGGTTTTTTGGTGAATGCTGAGGGTGATATTAATGAAGCAGGAAGGAGGTTTTTGGGTCTTAAGCAGGAGTGGCTTTCGCATGCTTCTGGCAGTGTTGATGAGGATGGGGAGTTTTTGTTCAGAGGGTTTCATGGGGGTTACACTGTGGAAATACTGCTTGCATCTGGTAAGAAGATGAGCCAGACGTTTCGAGTTGAGAGGGGTGATTCTCCTTTGGTGGTGGAATTGAGTGTTTAGATGTTTGTGGCTGAAATTACTATAAGGTGCAATGCAAATCACCGGGTTTATTAGTAATGCTTCGACTTTAATTTGTTGCTTGTAAGATTAATGATATTTCAATAAAGCAGGTTCTGATGCTAGTCGTGCAATATTAGGATTCAGTGTTGGTTTGAATAATATATATGGAGATGGTTGCATGCAAAGAGATTAAAGTCTGTAGTGTTTACAAGAACATCTATATGGTTATGAAGGATCCAATTTTGGGTCCATTTGATATCTGTTCAAGATTTAGTACGTATAATTATATTTGATCTCTAGCAGCGAATGTGTGTTTTGTTTGAACTTACAGCAGTCAAATGTGAAGTGTCAAATAAGCAACGGTTCCCATATTGTGAATGAATGCCGTAAACAAGTTAGTCTTTGATTCTAAGTTAAGATTAGGTAGTTTGAATATTAACGCTCTCATTAGCAAGTTTTTTGAGTTAGTCGATATTATGACAGTATGAATATTAATATATAATGCCTTCAAAAAATAATGAGAATGGGAGAGAAAACAAAAGAAATTGATAGTTTAGACTTTAAACTCTAGTACTTTGATAAGATTCACCTTATGAATGATGTGTGTATTATTTGGGATAAGAATAAATTCTCGAACAGCCCCATCATGCATGCACCCTATCATTACGATAGACATAATATTACCGAGTATCATAACACCACTCTCCAGCACTTTATATGTTATGGAACCACTCACATCGCGAACAAATATAATAAATAACACTTATGTTCATAATCGAACACAATTCATCTGTGCACAAGCACTATGCCACAACTATAAGAGAAACATTAGAGTAATCAGCATTGGTGTTCACATGTGTAACATTTATATGAGTTGTCTTTATCCCAAATGAGAAGCACCTTGCCTTCATACTCCAAGTCTTCATCCAAATTGAGAAGATTTGCCTACAATTAAGTGAAATCATTAATATGCTCGTAGATTGAGATATCTCGCCGCATATGGAATATGTAGAGCATCTGTGTGGCGACCGGGGATCGAAGTTCGAGAGTCTTTAAAGAACAATTCATCTCAAATGAAAATATAGACATTTTTATAATTCAAAAAGGACATAATAAAATAAAATAATAAAATCCACAGTCCTTTTATACATAGAGCCAAAATATATATGAAAAGTTACAACAGCTTGAATTTTTACAAAATAAGAAATAAAATATCTACATTCTTCTTGCTTCTTTAAATTCTTCTTCTTTTAATTTGACAGATCTTCTAAGTTCTTTAATTATCAAAATCTGAAAAATTCAGTTTACCACTCATGTAGGAGTACGCAAATTGTTCTTATAAGAATAAATCTAGCATCCTATAATAGGTATGAATCACATATGAAAATGACTGAAAATAAAACTGCAAGTAAAGTAAGCAATTTCCAAATGCAATTTCTGCCCTGCAAAATAGCTGTGAAAATCAACATATATGAAATAAATTTTATCAAAAGCATATGTAACAATAAGTCGAGTCCGGAGACCCCTAAGCCCAAATGGGTAAACCCATAGGCATAAATCTGTAAGAAGCTTATCTCGCCACCCGTCGGTAGCTTACTTAAATTAGGAACTGATGGTGTGTCTTTCTTCTGTATTTGCCTACTTCCTACAAGAGGCTAAATCCCTCCATATAACTCCCAGGAGCTTGCTAGCTAGCCCAATCTGTACAGATTCCAGTTTTGCATTCCACCCTCCAAAGACAAACACCACAAAATATATATATATTCTTTTTGTTACATGCTTTTTGATATAATTCTTTTGCAAATTAAAAATGCGATAAGCAGTACAATAATAATCAAATGGAAAATGGCTCAAATAAGGATACTGAAATAAGACTTATAAGTAAATTTGCGTACCTGACTTGTTTTGAAAAAAAATCAATCAATTCAATTTCCTTGATCTGCCAAAATAATGAAATTTTTAATTTAATATGATTGGTTTATAAAATGACTATTTTGAATTATTTAAGTTATATAATTATTTATGCCTTATAAGGTCAAATTGGGAATTTGACCTTATAAGGGCATTTTAGTAATTTTACCTTTAATATAATACAAAATTTATGTTAGTTTATTATAGATTATATTTTAAGGTTTCTATAGAACCCAAAATTATCAAATTTTGATATAAATTGGTTAAGTTATCGCTATTCTAATTTGGAGGGTTTAATAATTAGGGTTTATTATAATTAGAGAGTGATTAGTGATTTTAGTCACAAAATTATTAAACTAATTATATATTTAGGTTGTAATTTACTTTATAAGTTATTTAAAACTAAAATTTCTTAATTTAGATTATTATAATTGCTAATATTCACTAATTAAGTTTTAGAGTTATTAGGTTTAATTAGGAGATCTAACTGTTGGATCTTAAATATTTTTGCAGTTTACTAAAATTTAGGTTCTTCTGATCTAAATAGATATTTGGATCATCTAATTTGGAGTTAAATTCACTAACTTATGGCTATTTGAAGTTTCTAGATTTAAAGGCTTAATTATGGTTAGGTTCTAATTGTGATTAGTCAAATTTTAATTCAAACAGAAAAATTAATATTTCTAAAATATTCCTTAGGTTTTTCTGAGTATTTTAAGACCCATATTTGATAAAGTTGGGTAAGTGTGTGAAGAGTTATGGATTAATGAATTTTAGTGGTATTTTTGTAATATTTTGAATACCTAAAAATATCATTATGTGAAATAATAATCCTATAATGAAATAAATTGCATCTTTAAATTCCTTATATTTTTCTGATGAATTTGATATATTTATTCGTATAATTTGGATGTATATTTTATAAGTTATGAATTTTATAATTTTTGATTCATTAAATGAATTAATTATACCAATAATTAATATTTATTATTTTTGTTTAAGATTATTTCTTAGTATTATGTTTATATCTATGTATTTAAATTTGATTAATAATATTAAATATCTTATTTATCTGTTAAATATATTTATTCTAATATTTATCAAATAATATTATATGTTCTGCTTTTATAAAAATTTCTGATTTAATTTAATTCTGTATTCATATTTATTTATTTATTAAATATATATTATTGTATCTATTTTAATTATTAAATATATTTAAATATTGTTTTATCATATTTTATTTAAATTTTCTGTTTATAAATATTTTTATTTATTTAATTTTTATTTTACTTATCTTATTTTATTATTTACGTATATTTATAAGTATAAGTATATATAAGTTACTTAATATGTAACAGATTTATATATATTATAAATATAGATATTTTTATTATAATTATTATAATTACTGCAGTTTTTTTTTTTTTTTTTTTTTAAATCGGCGGCGGGCCCACCAGTGCCATGCGGCACTTTGCTATTCGCCGAAGTTCAGTGTGTGGGTCCCACGCGACAGAAATTCCTTCTAGAAGGTCCACGTGTCTTCATCTTACTCGCGAGGCATCAGGTGTGGGTCCAGCGTAGTTGAGTGTTGCAGCAGTCTGCAGGACCCGAGCAGAGACGGGTCGGGCCCGGGTCGACCCGGCCCGACCCAGAATCCTTCATCTTCCTTCGATCGTCCGTGAGGTCTCGTCCTAGGGTTTAGTTCTTAGAGGGTTTCCCGGCATTGATAGCCTCCAGCCCGCACAGCAACGTATAGAGGAGATCAAGACCTAGCTAACAACATAGGTTTCAATTGTTGAGGTGGTCTATTTAGCACGATGATTGAAACCTTAAGGAGGTATGCCGAAGGAATTCGTAGATTTTAACGGTAAGTACTGTGGCAAATTGCTTCAATTCGCATCGACCTGCTTTGATCGGTGCGATCTAAGCCATTAAATCTTTAATCTACTATATGAAATTAAGATTCGATGCGATAATAAGGTAAATGATTGACTAAATTGAAAGGTAGATGTACTTGAAATCGAACGGTTTGGGAGGATGCGCGGCTTGATCGAAAGGATCTAGACTTCGAGATGACGGCCGAGTAAAGTAAAAATTCCTAAGGTCTTAAACTAGTCCTAATGCGGTGATTACGAGCGGTGGAGGGGCAGATGGCAAAGAGGCGAGAGGAGCGAGCGACGCGCGTCGTGACCTGGGACACGCGGAGAGCCCTCGTTTGCGATCGGGGAAGACGATCTTCCTATCGTTCGATCTTTCGATCGGACGGATCAGAAGATCCGTCTAAATTAACGGTGAATTAAAATAAACAGGGAACGGCGTTACCTAAAAGCGACGGCGCCGTTTAAATTAATTAAATAATAATTATTTTAATTAATTAATTAATTAAACTTAATTTAATAAATATTTCCCAAAAATTTTTAAAAATATATTTCCTAGCTAATTGAGGGCTTCTGGATACAATGGCGCACTCAGATTTTTGATCCGATGAGTATTTAATTACTCAAATTTTCAGGTATTTAAAATAATATTAAAATATTTGTCTAAAAATCAATAACTTCCAAATGCGTTCAAAACTTCACCCCTAGCTAATTTGGGGGTGGTAAATGTAATGGTGGAGTCAGATTTTCAATCTGAAGTCAAATTATTTAAATATTAATAAACAATTGAGAATGAAATTTTGGTATTTTACATTCTCTCCAACTTAAAAGAGATGTCGTCCCGACATCAATCTAAAATTTGAAAATAAATACAAGATCTAAAACTATTTTATTATTGGAATAAATGAGGATAAAATCTCTTCATGCTTGATTCTTCTTCCCATGTAGCTTCTTCTTTGCGACAATTTTTCCATCTAACCTATCATGGGAATAGATTTACTTCTTAACTTCCTTTCATCTCGATCTAGAATCTCTTCTGGTTCGATCACATAGCTGAGATTTGGTTGCAAATTGATATCTTCTACTTCCACTCTCATTGAAGGTTCAGATAGACATTTTCTTAGGGAGGAGATATGAAATACATCGTGCATCAGACTCAGATGTGCTGGAAGCTTGATTTGATATGCTACTTGGCCTACTCTTTTCAAAACTTCAAAAGGTCCAATAAATCTTGGACTTAATTTCCCAGAAACTCCAAATCTGGAAACTCCTCTGAATGGGTTCACTTTCAAATATACAAAATCTCCAACAGAAAATTCAATATGGCGATGATGAGCATTAAAATACTGCTTCTTCCTGTCTTGAGCTGCTTTCATTCGATGTTGAATTATCTTTATCTTTTCTGTTGCCTGAATAATCAAATCTGATTTTAATATCCTATTTTCTCCAACACTATTCCAGGATAAAGGAGTGATACACTTTCTTCCATAAAGGGCTTCATAAGGAGCCATTCCAATACTTGCTTAAAAACTGTTATTATAAGAAAATTCAATTAATGGAAGGTGATCATCCCAACTTCCTCCAAAATCTAAGATACAAAGGCGAAGAAGATCTTCTAGAGTTTGATTTACTCTTTTAGTTTGTCCATCAGTCTGTGGATGAAAAGCTGTACTCATACAGAGGTGTGAACCAAGATCTTGATGAACTGCTTTCCAAAACTTTGAAGTGAATCTACTATCTCTATCAGAAACAATAGTTTTTGGAATACCATGAAACCTTACTATCTCTTTTAGATAGATCTTTGCCAATTTGTCTACTGAATCTGTTTGTTTAATGGGTAAAAAGTGCGCCGATTTGGTAAGCCTATTCACAATTACCCAAATAGAATCATTATTGGATTTTCAACGAGGAAATCCAGTGATAAAATCCATGGAAATATCTTCCCATTTCCATTGAGGTATAGCTAGTGGTTGAAGTAATCCACCTGGTTTTTGATGTTCTGCTTTTACCAAGTTACAGGCTTCACATTTTGATATGAACTCAGCTATACTTCTTTTCATTCCTGGCCACCAAAAATATGATTTTAAGTCTTGATACATCTTATTATTCCCAGGATGAATTGAATATCTAGACTGTTGAGCTTCTTTTAGTACTTTAGTTCTTAGCTCATCTTTATTTGGTATCCATATTCTGGATCCACACCAAATATTTTTATTTGAATCCAAATTTAATTCTAAGCTGCTTTCCTGATTGAATGGATGCAGATAAGGAACTATATTCTTCATCAAGGTGTTGAGCTTCTTTAATCTCATCCATTAATGAACATTCTATAGTCATCTGAAATAACTTAGCATTTAATGGCAATTTGACTTCTAACTGAAGATCTTCTATTTCTTTGAGTAATATAGGATTATAAGTCAAAATATGCAAATGTGAAACTATCTTTCGACTTAGTGCATCTGCTACTACATTTTCTTTGCCAGGATGATACTGAATTGATAAATCATAATATTTGATTAATTCTAACCATCTTCGCTGTCTTAAATTGATCTCTTTCTGAGTAAAAATATACTTCAGACTTTGGTGATCTGTGAAGACTTCACATTTTACTCCATACAAGTAATGTCTCCAGATCTTTAGTGCAAAGACTATTGCAGCTAACTCCAGGTCATGAACTGGATAATTCTTCTCATGAATTTTGAGTTGTCTAGATGCAAAAGCTATCACTTTTCCTTCCTGCATAAGAACACAGCCTAATCCAATTCCAGAAGCATCATAATAAATCTGATATTCTTTTCCTTCAACTGGCAGAACTAGAATAGGAGCTAAGGTTAGACATTCTTTTAACTTCTTAAACGCTGATTCACAAGATGAGTCCCAAACATAAGGTACATCTTTTTGAGTAAGACGAGTAAGAGGGACTGCAATCTGAGAGAAGTTCTTAACAAACTTGCGATAGTACTCAGCTAAACCTAAGAAACTTCTTATCTCTGTTACTGAAGTAGGTTGGGGCCAATCTTGAATTGCACTTATCTTGCTGGGATCAACTGATATTCCTTCCTTGCTAATTATATGGCCTAAGAAGGCGATTGAGTGAAGCCAAAATTCACATTTTGAGAATTTGGCATACAGTTGATGTTGCCTTAGTAGGTTCAAGGTGATTCTAAGATGCTCTTCATGTTCCTTAGCATTCTTAGAATAGATCAATATATCATCAATAAAAACGATGATAAAAGAATCCAAGTAGGGTTTCATTATTCGCTGCATCAAATCCATAAAATAAGATGGAGCATTTGTTAACCCAAAAGGCATCACTAAGAATTCATAATGCCCATATCTTGTTCTGAATACAGATTTAGGAATATCTTCATCTTTGATACGGAGTTGGTGATAACCAGATCTTAAATCAATCTTAGAAAATATGGAAGCACCAACTAACTGATCAAATAAATCATCTATCCTTGGTAATGGATATTTGTTCTTAATAGTAACCTTATTCAATTCCCGATAATCGATACATAATCTCATATTTCCATCTTTTTTATTAACAAATAAAACTGGGGCTCCCCAAGGAGAATTACTTGGTCTTATAAATCCTTTTTCAGTCAATTCTTGAAGTTGATTCTTAAGTTCCTCTAACTCTTTGGGTGCCATTCTATATGGAGCTTTTGATAAAGGATTCGTACCCTGACTTAAATCAATACTAAACTCTACTTCTCTTTGAGGTGGCAAACCTGGAAGTTCATCTGGAAATACATCTGCATATTCTTTTACTACAGGAGTTTCTTCTAAGGTTGAAGTTTTAACTTCAGAACTTGAGAGTACTGTTAGGAATATAGGATACTTCTTTCTAATGAATTTCTCAATCTTATTTGCTGGGATAAGACTAATAATTGCACTTCTTTGACCAATAAAGGTTACTCTCTTATCTTCATTAAAAATATATACCATCTTCTTTGCACAATCAATCAATGCCTTATTTTGACTCATCCAGTCCATCCCAAGGATAATATCAAAACTAGTTATTAGGATGATTGTGAGTTTAGCTTCCCAAGAAATTCCATTTATAACTATCTTGCAATTACAGAAGATGTTTGTTTCTAAGAACTCTCCTGATGGTATATTAACTTTAAGGGCTGATGAAAGTTGTTCTACTGGTAAAGAATATTGTTGAACTAATTTTGACGCAATAAAAGAATGCGTGGCTCTAAAATCAAAAAGAACTGAACATGGGTACTGAAATAATAAAATGGTACCTGTGACCACATCAGGTTCTTCTTTTGCCTCTTCTTGAGATAGATTGAATATTCTAGCTTGAGCTTGATTATTTCTTGGATTACTAGAAGATGCAATATTGTTTTGTTGATTTACTGGTGTTCTTCCTTGATTCTTCATAACTGCTTTTCCTTGATTTGGGATTTGATATCCATTGACTGTATAAGTGGCGCGACAGAATTTTATGGAATGGTTTGTTCTTCCACATCGGTGGCATTGACCTTCACCGGTGAAGCATTTATCTGTACTATGAATTCTTCCACAAAACCTGCAAGTGTTTGGTGTCCTCGGAATAGGTCTACTTGAGTTTCCATGAATATTATACACTTTTCCTTGAGGTCTGGAGAAGTGATGCCGTTTGGCTTTCTCTACTAGTTGAGCAAAGTTTAAGATTTGAAGAGGTGTCAAAATATGTTGAAAGTTATTCCTTAATCCATTAAGGAATAAATGGCATCTGACTTATTCAGTGGTGACCATTTCTGGAGCAAAGCTAGCTAGACGAGTGAACTCTTCCTCATATTCAGTTACTGTGTGACTTCCTTGTTTCAAGTTTAGTAGTTCTTTTCTCATTGTCTATCTGGCAGACTGATGCACATATTTGTCTAAAAATGCTTTCACAAATTCCTCCCATTGGATTTCTTCTTCTGATCTATTCTGGAATCTGATGTTTTTGGTTGTCTTCCACCACTTCTCAGCAGCTTCTATCAGAATATAAGTAGCTAGAGATACCTTCTGGTCTTCTGAGCTCTTAGCACATTTAAACTCTTTTTCAATCCTTTGAATCCACTCCTCAGCTTGGTAAGGAGTTGCTTTGCCATTAAATCTGGGTGGCTGAAGTTTAAGAAATATTTGCATGTCTTCATTTACTGCTTTTCTCTGAATAGGATGAGGATTCTGGATTTGTTGACTGTTCATGAATTGACTCATCATATTCATGAACTGGAGCATCTGATTTGCTCCACTATGATCAAAGGGATAGACTGCTTCAACATTAGGTGAAATAGTCTCATTGTGACTAGGAGTGTTTTGAGGAACATTTTCCTCCTGTGATTGATTATTGTTGTTATTGTTTTGGCTATCCATAATCTGGGAAATAATAAACTATACTTAGTTGGCTCTCCAACTTAAATTTCTAACTTCTAATAATTTTGTAACTGTATTCATATAATTGGCTCTTCTAATGAATCATTCCTTAAATAGTCTCAAACTTCGCTCTGATACCAATTTATGTGGCGACCGGGGATCGAGGTTCGAGAGTCTTTAAAGAATAATTCATCTCAAATAAAAATACAGGCATTTTTATAATTCAAAAAGGACATAATAAAATAAAATAATAAAATCCACAGTCCTTTTATACATAGAACCAATATATATATGAAAAGTTACAATAGCTTGAATTTTTACAAAATAAGAAATAAAATATCTACATTCTTCTTGCTTCTTTAAATTCTTCTTCTTTTAATTTGGCAGATCTTCTAAGTTCTTTAATTATCAAAACCTGAAAAATTCAGTTAACCAGTCAGGTAGGAGTACGCAAATTCTTCTTATAAGAATAAATCTAGCATCCTATAATAGGTATGAATCACATATGAAAATGACTGAAAATAAAACTGCAAGTAAAGTAAGCAATTTCCAAATGCAATTTCTGTCCTGCAAAATAGCTGTGAAAATCAACATATATGAAATAAATTTTATCAAAAGCATATGTAACAATAAGTCGAGTCCGGAGACCCCTAAGCCCAAATGGGTTAACCCATAGGCATAAATCTGTATGAAGCTTATCTCGCCACCCGTCGGTAGCTTACTTAAATTAGGAAGTGATGGTGTGTCTTTCTTCTGGATTTGCCTACTTCCTACAAGAGGCTAAATCCATCCATATAACTCCCAGGAGCTTGCTAGCTAGCCCAATCTGTACAGATTCCAGTTTTGCATTCCACCCTCCAAAGACAAACACCACAAAATATATATATATTCTTTTTGTTACATGCTTTTTGATATAATTCTTTTGCAAATTAAAAATGCGATAAGCAGTACAATAATAATCAAATGGAAAAGGGCTCAAATAAGGATACTGAAATAAGACTTATAAGTAAATTTGCGTACCTGACTTGTTTTGAAAAAAAATCAATCAATTCAATTTTCTTGATCTGCCAAAATAATGAAATTTTTAATTTAATATGATTGGTTTATAAAATGACTATTTTGAATTATTTAAGTTATATAATTATTTATGCCTTATAAGGTCAAATTGGGAATTTGACCTTATAAGGGCATTTTAGTAATTTTACCTTTAATATAATACAAAATTTATGTTAGTTTATTATAGATTATGTTTTAAGGTTTCTATAGAACCCAAAATTATCAAATTTTGATATAAATTGGTTAAGTTATCGCTATTCTAATTTGGAGGGTTTAATAATTAGGGTTTATTATAATTAGAGAGTGATTAGTGATTTTAGTCACAAAATTATTAAACTAATTATATATTTAGGTTGTAATTTACTTTATAAGTTATTTAAAACTAAAATTTCTTAATTTAGATTATTATAATTGCTAATATTCACTAATTAAGTTTTAGAGTTATTAGGTTTAATTAGGAGATCTAACCGTTGGATCTTAAATATTTTTGTAGTTTACTAAAATTTAGGTTCTTCTGATCTAAATAGATATTTGGATCATCTAATTTGGAGTTAAATTCACTAACTTATGGCTATTTGAAGTTTCTAGATTTAAAGGCTTAATTATGGTTAGGTTCTAATTGTGATTAGTCAAATTTTAATTCAAACAGAAAAATTAATATTTCTAAAATATTCCTTAGGTTTTTCTGAGTATTTTAAGACCCATATTTGATAAAGTTGGGTAAGTGTGTGAAGAGTTATGGATTAATGAATTTTAGTGGTATTTTTGTAATATTTTGAATACCTAAAAATGTCATTATGTGAAATAATAATCCTATAATGAAATAAATTGCATCTTTAAATTCCTTATATTTTTCTGATGAATTTGATATATTTATTCGTATAATTTGGATGTATATTTTATAAGTTATGAATTTTATAATTTTTGATTCATTAAATGAATTAATTATACCAATAATTAATATTTATTATTTTTGTTTAAGATTATTTCTTAGTATTATGTTTATATCTATGTATTTAAATTTGATTAATAATATTAAATATCTTATTTATCTGTTAAATATATTTATTCTAATATTTATCAAATAATATTATATGTTCTGCTTTATAAAAATTTCTGATTTAATTTAATTCTGTATTCATATTTATTTATTTATTAAATATATATTATTGTATCTATTTTAATTATTAAATATATTTAAATATTGTTTTATCATATTTTATTTAAATTTTCTGTTTATAAATATTTTTATTTATTTAATTTTTATTTTATCTTATCTTATTTTATTATTTACGTATATTTATAAGTATAAGTATATATAAGTTACTTAATATGTAACAGATTTATATATATTATAAATATAGATATTTTTATTATAATTATTATAATTACTGCAGTTTTTTTTTTTTTTTTTTTTAAATCGGCGGCGGGCCCACCAGTGCCATGCGGCACTTTGCTATTCGCCGAAGTTCAGTGTGTGGGTCCCACGCGACAGAAATTCCTTCTAGAAGGTCCACGTGTCTTCATCTTACTCGCGAGGCATCAGGTGTGGGTCCCGCGTAGTTGAGTGTTGCAGCAATCTGCAGGACCCGAGCAGAGACGGGTCGGGCCCGGGTCGACTCGGCCCGACCCAGAATCCTTCTTCTTCCTTCGATCGTCCGTGAGGTCTCGTCCTAGGGTTTAGTTCTTAGAGGGCTTCCCGGCGTTGATAGCCTCCAGCCCGCACAGCAACGTATAGAGGAGATCAAGACCTAGCTAACAACATAGGTTTCAATTGTTGAGGTGGTCTATTTAGCACGAAGATTGAAACCATAAGGAGGTATGCCGAAGGAATTCGTAGATTTTAACGGTAAGTACTGTGGCAAATTGCTTCAATTCGCATCGACCTGCTTTGATCGGTGCGATCTAAGCCATTAAATCTTTAATCTACTATATGAAATTAAGATTCGATGCGATAATAAGGTAAATGATTGACTAAATTGAAAGGTAGATGTACTTGAAATCGAACGGTTTGGGAGGATGCGCGGCTTGATCGAAAGGATCTAGACTTCGAGATGACGGCCGAGTAAAGTAGGAATTCCTAAAGTCTTAAACTAGTCCTAATGCGGTGATTACGAGCGGTGGAGGGGCAGATGGCAAAGAGGCGAGAGGAGCGAGCGACGCGCGTCGCGACCTGGGACACGCGGAGAGCCCTCGTTTGCGATCGGGGATGACGATCTTCCGACCGTCCGATCTTTCGATCGGACGGATCAGAAGATCTGTCTAAATAAACGGTGAATTAAAATAAACAGGGAACGGCGTTACCTAAAAGCGACGGCGCCGTTTAAATTAATTAAATAATAATTATTTTAATTAATTAATTAATTAAACTTAATTTAATAAATATTTCCCAAAAATTTTAAAAAATATATTTCGTGGCTAATTGAGGGCTTCTGGATACAATGGCGCACTCGGATTTTTTATCCAACGAGTATTTAATTACTCAAATTTTCAGGTATTTAAAATAATATTAAAATATTTATCTAAAAATCAATAACTTCCAAATGCGTTCAAAACTTCACCCCTTGCTAATTTGGGAGTGGTAAACGCAATGGCGGAGTCAGATTTTCAATCTGAATCAAAATTATTTAAATATTAATAAACAATTGAGAATGAAATTTTAGTATTTTACAATCTGCTTCATATGTGGAATCGATTCTCCACACTTTTTGTCTTGTGCTTGTTCTTGAGAGTTTACCACAACTTCTCTGCTAAAGTTTATGTCATCATTGAATATTTGATGACTCGCATGAGAAAATTGTGAATCAATCCATATGCACTCTTATTCATTTTTACACAATCTTTTTCTGACCTATTTTTTCTTATTGTCACCTTCTAGATTGTTTTCAAGATTCATAGCACATAGCGCGCACCCATCATCTCGCAGCGCTACACCCCAAAGTTATTATTCTCATCAAATTTGATAACATCAATCTTTGCAGGATGCGTTAAAACTTGATTCACGAATCTTTCAAACACCGTACATACTGATGAAGTTTCTTCATTCTCCGCCTTACTTATTCTTAATAAAATATATAGTATATGCAAAAACTTTTAAAGCAAAACTACCGCTCTAATACTACTTGTTGGGACCACAACAATCCTATCAAAGAACAATAGATCCAACTGACATTTGATTATTAAACCAAGAAAATAAAATAAAAGAAAATTCACATAAATTTACAAACACATAATACAAGATAAATTTATGTAGTTCAATGAGAATCACCTATGTCCATAAAAAGAAGAGGCAGAATTTCACTATGAATAGAAGAAGATTACAAAAAATATCTCAATTATTCATCTTTTGAACTCTCTCAACCTATTTATATAAGAGAAACATTTAATATCCATTAAACAACCATAAAAACTCCCCAAATTATCATTTTAAAACTCAATTTATGTTTGAAAGATGATCGTAACCTATGCACACACGCACACACAGATATATATATATATTTATATATATATATATATATATATTTATTTATTTATTTATTTATTTATAATATATATCAACAATGCAACAACTCAGCAAAAGATTTATATGGTTTGGTGAAACACTTAAAATTCATGAGGAGAAGAAAAGAAACTTTATTATAATAGGAAATATTACAGGTTAGGGTTTCACAAACCCTTTCAAATTTTCGACAATGGAGAATCTCTTCAATCCTTGCAGCCGCCACACATTCTTTGGCTTCAAAAACTTAGCCCTCTTTCAGATTTGGGAAGGGGATTGAGCAATCCAAATCACTCATCCATAGCTTGTTATTTAGGTTTTTATAAGGGCCCAAAACGGGTCCTGTAAAACCGCAGGTGTTATGGCGCACCCTGAAGCCCGCCTCTCGAGCGCCCTCGAGCTTCAAAAGTCTGGACACCTGAACTCTTCCGATCAACAGTTGTCGCTGTGTAGGTTTGTTAAGACTGCAAAAGCAACAAAGATGGTGAAATCCATTGCAGGAGGCACACAAGTTAGGAACCAATCGTTAAGCACTTGAGAGAAAATACAACCATTTAGATGCAATTTAATAATGTCTAAGGGAGTGGAAGAGGGCTTGATATATATTGTTACTAGTAAGAGCATCTGCCGTTAGAGGAGGAACACCGACAGCACTTGCCACGTTCAAAAGGCCGGAGTCTGTACAAAGCTAAAGGGGAGATCGAGGAAACAAACCAATATCGGAACTGAGGAGAACGCAGAGGCATTGGGAAGGAAGTTTTTAGTTCTTCGTTTTACCAAGAATGAACATTTGAAAAAAAAAAGCATGGCCTTTAAGCTGCAACAGGCAGCAACCGTTGGAAATGGGTGACCAGCAGAAGGGAGCCGTCAAGCGTCCAAAGCCTTAACAAACAGTCGTATAAGGATTTGTAAATGTATCTTCCCAAGAAAATCTGACTGAAAAAATTAAGAGAATACACTAAATTGAGACTGAGGGGATAAACGGGCTCAAGAGCCATGAGAGATCATTTCAAGTTTACTATCCCAATTTGGGCCAAAATGAACGATGGATATGGCCCCTATTAAATCATAGACAAAGCCCAGCAGTGAGACCGACCTTGGCGATAAGTGATAGCAAGCAAATGGCAGCAAAACGAAAGAGATGCAGGTGCCCACAGCCACCCCACCACTAAAATTAAAATAGATAAGATATTTAGATTCAATGATGTGGCACTAACAAAAACTTATCCATAGAAATGATTAGTACATAAGCCATCGTGGCAATCCAAGTGCAAGATTTTTGTGGGCCCCTATTTATTATTCACTTTCTAATTAGAGGAAATTACAAAAGCAGCACGATGTCTTGCAAGGCGGGAGGTTGGCTGCACAATAGAAGTCCATAGAACAGCAGAGGCCCACCAAAGATATGGAGGATGATTTGATGATAGCGATGCTTCGGTATCGAAATGATAAATATTCTACTAATTTATATGACAAACAAAATGCTTTCTTAATAATTTTTAGATTATCTTTTAATTAATTTTTATTTAAATCTTTTACATACAAAAAAATATATGAAACTTTAGTTTGAGGCTCCTATAGTATGAATCTCCGTATTCAAAGGAGAGATTATAAGAAGTTGGAAGAATTCATGACTACAGTGAGAGCTGCAGTGAAGGTTTGAATGGGAATAACCACAACTCAATCTCTTCTCACAGCTATAAAAATGCTAACTAGTCGAGTATTACGGCTACATCACCAAAGCAAGTGCATAGAAACGAGAGATGCTTAGAAAAGGCTCGTTCAGGCCTGGCAATTTCAGCTAATGCACCCTAGAACCATGGCTTTGTTTGTTTAAGCTAATACTACAAGGATAGATTCTATAGGCTCGGTCAATCCGGACAAGACCATAACCACCATCCGTGTCTCGCGCCCGGCGGAGACTAGGTATTTAATGGAGCCGGAGGCAGCGATTAGATCAACGAGTTAAAGAAAAATTGATCCGGCCCAACCAACCCAACGCAAGCCGGTTGTTTATTTAAGCTTAACGGCTCGCTCAGGCCTGGCCCGTGGCCAGATTTTCCTTTTTTGCTATAATAGTTGAAGCTCAATTATTAAAATGAAACCAATAAAGCAGTGATTATTTCAATATATGTGGATTAAATATTCTAAGCTGGCTTTTATCTTTTCTCTTTTACTTGTTAATTTTTTCTTATGATTACAATTTGGTTGGTGGTATTTATTTGTTTTAACAGGTGACCGTTTCTTCTTTAATTTTGTTGGTAGAATGGCAATTCTGTGGTTATGGTTTGAAAATTCTTTATGTTTAGATTGTTTTTGTTTTCCTTTTATAAAATTTGGCTATCGAAGATGATTACAGAAAAAAAGGCCAAGATTTATGCATTTAGCCGTGACCTAATCGTGCCTTCGTTTTCGTCACCGTATCATTCATCGACCGCTTCTTCTTCTTCGACGTAATTATGTATCATCTCGGCAATCCTCGCACCAAGCTTTTCAAATGAAGGACGGATTGCAGTAAAGGAGAAGCAATTGATACCTCCGGAATGGAGGTTGATGAGACACGACTCGTAAGAAGAAGAATTAAAATATAAAATTTGATAAATTGTAAGGACTAATTTGAGATGAAACTTTAGGGATTAAGAAAAATATTTTCTCCAAGAGAAAAATTCTCTAAGAAAAATTCACAAATATACACATGTTTCTTACATACAAATAACATAAATGCATTTCAAAAATAAAAAATTGAAATCAAAATGGTTTGCTTGCAGCAAACCGCTACTACGTCAGCCAAAATCAACACTAATATAGTAGATGTCGCCTGTGCCCAAGTGCGCCATCATATGAGCTTGGGCGGGTGAATAGTAACTACATTTACACTGAACCATGTCGTGAATGAGGGGGTATCAACTCCTACTGGATTCAAACTATGATAAAGAACTTAAGAAAACTAAATTATAAATTTAACATAGAAAAAAAAGCATCCAAGCACACAGATCTTATATGTGAAAAGTTTTAAGATAAAGAAAAATTACGGAGCTACCACCACGATGAGTATTCCACTAAAACGACGGAATTATAAACTTACAACAGCTCATACATGAGCTCATCCAGCTCTCATGAAAGAGATAATATTTTTCTTCTCTTCTTACAAAAGCAACCTGTCACTCTAAATAATCTTATCTATCTTAGTACTCACACAGGACTCTCTCATACTAAGCGATATTTCACTTACCATTTTCTCATAAGATATGACAAATATGCCTTATTGTATCCCTAATAAAAATGGCCTCAAAAGAGACAAATCTTAAAATCCCCCTTGGATCCTTCATCTGTGTAAGCCACGCTTCGCCTGGCACTTGGGTGCACTCAAGAGTCGGGTTTCATTTTTCTAGCTTGGGTGTGCCTAGGGGCTGGGCTCTCGTATAGACATATGGTCTTAACATTGCAACAAACTCTTGGGCACGCCAAAGAGTCACAACTTTTCAGGGTTCACCAATGTTCTAGTGTCCTACGCTTTGGACTACTCAGGTGCCCAAGCCTCGTTTTGCTTAGGTTCTTTGTTGAGTTTTTCATAACGCTTAAGCACGTACAATGCTAAGGCACGCTCAGCCACCTAAAGTATTTTCAGTCTTTCTGTTGCGACCTTCTCGATCCTTGGGTATGCTTAAGTGCTAAGACTTCAGTGTCTTCTGAATATCCCCGAAGCTTGAGTGCGCTCAAGTGCCTAGAGTAAGTACCGTTATGTGCTCGCTCTAGCTCACTCGACACTCAATTTCACGAAAAGTTCCGACTTGGATGTCAAGTGCGCATTAGACTCTGTTGCCCTCCTTCAATCAATGTCTTTCCTTAGTGGCACGGGGGGGGTCAGCTCCGCCCATATGTTCATGTTTTAAGACCAACTGAAGCAAAACATAGTGTGACGACCCCAATATCGAGTAGGAGATTAACCCAACATCGGAGTGTCACAACAGCATCTAATACTGAGTTAGAGGGAAGCTAACCCAATTACTAGATGTTGTGTTTGACCAACGATCATGAAGAGGGTCTTAAGTTAAGATGAGAAAATAGAAGAAAGAAAATACAAATGATAAATATGATTTCAAATGCATGAATAAAATGATAATTGTTGGTATATGCAAGGCAAGTAATCATTTATCAAAGAAGTAATTGAAATCAATATAGTAGGAAGAGAAGAGTAACACGAGTCAATAATAAAATGCAAGTGATAAGAATGCTTAGATGGAAGTAATTTTAATTATAAATAAAATATATGAAACATGTGAATAAAAATATTTGCATTTATTTGAAGTAAATGATAATTGCAATCATACATATCAATAAGAATTTAAGGAGATTGCAACATATAAATGAGAGTAACATTTCAAGTAAGAGTAAAAATGAACATTCACTTATATGAACATAAGCTTACAATTTATGAGGTGCATGTTCAAATATGCTACAAAAATGATAGATACAATTAATTACATGCAACAAATAGTTTTATGAACATGAAATATTTGTGCACTTTATCCATTCAATTATCCATTTATCCAAACCAAGCAATTTAAGTAGGAAAAGTATAGTTCCAACATCAGATAAGTAAAGACAAGCAATTTAATTAAGTTATTACATGCCATTAATTAAACAATAAGTAAAACTCTCTCTCACTTAAATAAAAGCAAGTGATAACATTTAAGCGAAAGCAAATATATGATTTTTAAGCATCTGGTCCAGCTCCACTAGCATTCAAATGCATATGATCTATCACATTTTGGCATTTAAATGTGATAGGGCAAAGCCAATAAAAAAAGTATGATTATACTAAACAGTCTAAGCACAATTTAAGATTTGAGCTAAACATTTTAATATTCATTTTCGTTATCACAACTAGTTTACAATATAAGTAAAAGCAGTGGAGCAAATGAAAGCATATAAGTATGGAAGGAAAATAGATAATTGTAAAGTAGAACAATTGAAATAAAAGGGTGAGAATACCCACAAGTTTAGACATTCTAGCATGCAATTAAAATAAGGGTAAAAGCATCCTTGATGGGCTAGAAATATACTAATATGCATATAAAAGTAAATAAAATGAAGCATATATATATTTAATGAACATATGCTAAGTAAGGAAAAGAAGACAATGAAACATTTAAATGGAATTATAATAACATTCACTGTAATCAAAATAAACTGTAAATAAGTAACTACAGTACTAAAAACATAGAAAGTGCAAAGCATAGTAAGTGAAGGAAAATCTTAGACTATAAGTCTAAGAGGCATATAGCCTAGGACTTATAAAAAGTAATATAGCTAAAAGCTATAATGAGTCTTCAAAATCAATAAGATTATAGAAGAACTCATATTTTATTAAACTAAAGTTATTTTATGAAAGTATTCAATCATCAGGCAAATACAAAATGAAGCAAGGAGTTAAACATGTCTGCTTAGCAAGTAAAGGGAAGCGAGGTTCAAAACAAATAACACTCACATTCACCCTATGAGAATGTGAGGTCTCCTTATTACTCCTAATTAGCCTGCTCTTGGCTTAACCAACAATGTAAGCCCTTATAGTTTTAAAGTGAAAGTTTTATTTATGCACAATATCTTATATGAATATGTCCAAAAAATTATGCTCAAAGTTAAGCAAGCATTCAAGGAAAAATTCAATAATTGCAAAATATGAGATATCTAAAGTTATCTAATTTTAATGATCTACTTAATGATTAGAGCTAATAGAGCTCCTAATTGACTTAAAGATATTGATCTCAAGTCAATTGTAAGTAATATAAGTAGTTGGATTTTGGAAAATAGTAGTTTATTTTCATTTTATAAGATAACAAAATAATTTATAAGTATAACAACACTTAATGAAGCTAGTCCTAGCCTAATCCTAATCCACATATTGGTATAGGTTAACTAAATCATGGCTTAGGAGACTAGTTAAGAAAAAGGATGACTATGAAATCATCATAATTGAAGAAGATGGAAATTAAGGTTCTACAAGCTCAACTCATCTAATTAGGTTGTATTAGAAGGTCAAATCAAATTTATTACTATTCAAGTTAAATTGTAATTGTTTGAGGAAGATCTAATTGTATTGGAGAGGAAGGGATTGTAAGTTACAAGCGTTATAATTTTTATAAGTTAAGGGTTAATGAAATTAATAGAATTCCTAAACTATACTAATGAGTTTAGGACTCCTAATTCAACTCCTTAAAGGACTTAAATGAAGGGTTATGTAACAACCCAGGTTGTTATCTTAGTCAATTATGACTAATCTTAGTCTTAAGGCTAATAATCATAAGTGCTAATGAGGTCAATTGGAGTCAACCTTTTTGTAATAACCCGAGTTATTACCATAGTTGATTAGGACTAATTTTAAGTCTTAAACTCAATTATAAGTGCTAATTAGGTCAAGTGGAGGCAACCTTTGAGACCTAGTCCAAATCAGGAGTCAAACGGATCGAATCCCGACTTCTGGAAATCCAGAAACCCTAGAAATGGACCTATTTAAATTGACCTTCGATCGAAAAACGGGCACTGCCATTGCGTTCCCTGACCCCAAATTAGCTTGGGGTGAAGTTTCCGTGTCAATCGGAAGTCGTTGAAATTTCGACGAATATTTTAATAATAAAAATATCCCAAAAATAAAGGTATCAAAATACTCGTCGAATCGAAAATCCGACTGCGCCATTGAATTCTTTGACCCCAAATTAGCTTGGGGTGAAGTTTTCGTGTCAATCGAAAGTCGTCGAAATTTCGACGAATATTTTAATAATAAAAATATCCCGGAAATCGAGGTATCAAAATACTTGTCGGATCGAAAATCCAACTGCGCCATTGAATTTCTTGACCCCAATTTAGCTAAGACAAATATGTTCAAAATTTTCTGAAAATTTTTCAAAAAAAAAAAAATAATAATAATATTATTATTTTTACTGTAGCTAACGGCGTGCCGTTAAGTACTTAACGGACCCGTCACTATAGCTGACGGCGCCGAACCCCCGGAAGGCGAAGGGTCACGCCTTCGGGTCGGGCCGGGCCGACCCTAGCCCGACCCGTCCGGGTCAGGTCCGCGTCAGCGCAAGTGGGGCCCCCGGCCACATGGCAGCTTACGGGCCCGCCACGTGTCAAGCGGGGGCCCACCGCCCCGTCAGCCGGGCTGAGTCAGCGGCCTGTGGGGCCCACAGTGCCACGTGGAAGCTTCTAGCAGTGCCACGTGTCAGGTGGGCCCACTGTCCAGTCAGCCGAGCTGAGTCAGCAGCCCGTGGGGACCACAGTGCCACGTGGCAGCCTCTGAAGGTGCCACATGTCACTGGAGCCCACTGTTGATTAATTAGAAATTTTTATTAAGGTTAATTTAATTACTCTTTAGCCATAATTAATTACTGTTAGTGGTTAATTAAGTTAGGGTTAGTACTAATTACTTTTAAACCGTAACTTTAATTAAATAATTATAATTAAAGATTAATTAAGAATTAATTAACTGTTAATTAAATCTTAAACAGTAATTATGATAATTAATTACTTTTGAACAGTAAAACCTAATTAATTATATTTATTTTAATATTAACAAATAATTAAGATTAATTAAACAGTAATTAGCACTAATTACTTTGCTACAGTAAAATTAATTAATTAATTAATTAATAATTAATTAAATAAAAACTTTAGGAATGAATGGTAAATTTAAATAATTAATATAATTAGAGATTAATTAAGATTAATTAAAAAGTGATTAACACTAATTACTTTGCTACAGTAAAATTAATTAATTAAAAATTAGAAATATTACATTTAAACTTTAGGAATGAACAGTAAAATAATTCAATTTGAATAAATGAATAGTAAAATAATTCAAATTGTATTTTTGAATAGTAAAACTTAAAAGTTTAATAACTTTTTGTAGGATGATCCAAACATAGCTAATATAGGTCTTAAAATACTCGGAAAAATATTTAGGATCAAATGGCATAATGTAAAATTTCGTTTTGGGGTACGCATAATGAGGTAGCATTTTAGAACCTCTTTAAGACCCCATAACTTTTTACCCGATTATCGAAACATAGTCAATATGGGTCTTAAAAAGCTCAGGAGAGCGGCCCCATCACCGTGGTAGTATTAGTTTTCCCATTTGTGCATCAGGACAAAAAGTCAGCTCTAGAATTTAGAGTTGACTTTAGTGAAAAATGACCAAATTGCCCTTGAAACTTCAAATGGCCATAACTTGGTCAATTTAACTCCAAATCCAAAAATTCAAGAAGCTACCTAGTTTAGAATTTCAATGTCATCATTTTCATAGAAATAATATTTAGGATTTGAACTCTAAAATTTAGGGAAATGACCAAAATACCCATAGCCTTATTTTAGCCATAACTCGGCCGTTTCTCGTCCAAATTGGACGTACTTACTGTCTATCTTCAAGTTAGACAGTAAAGAATTAGTTGGAGAAGAGAAAACTCAGTTTGGACCCCTAAATCAAAAGTTGATTGACCCATAAAGTAGGGGCAAAATAGTCATTTTACCTTAAAATTGGAAATGCGCAACTTTAGCCCTTAATTAAAATCTTAGAATACTAGGATTAATAATGTAATCATATTAGTACCATGTAAGTAAATAAAACAAGTCATTAAATTGAATTCCAATAATTTTTCCTAAGTTTTAAGCATCCCACCTTAAGGACCTTTCCTGAGAGTAGGACTAGATCATAGGTTAGTGTTCATTCATTGGGTAAATTGGGTTACCCTATGGGTGAAACCTTGGTTTTAATAGTTTCTAGATATTATTTTATTTTACAACCCATTCTGATTAGTTTATCTTTTAACTTTAGATTTAAGATAGGAGATTTATCCTATTAAGTTTGATTACTTAATAGGATTTGCCTTAACTAGTAGATCACTTATAGTATAAAACCTAGAACTTAGGTCTTATCCAGTTGGGATTATGTGATTAAATCTAAAACCTCGTAGTTTTTAATCCATAATCTATAGGTGTAAAAGATCTTGATCAGATCTTAGTTAGAACGTCTAAATTCACAAAAATTAGGACGTATGATTTATTTGTTTAATTCGTAATCGTCTATCTGATTGAACTAGATTGGAACCTGATCAGTTCCAATCCTTTTTAACTTATAAGGATGAATTTCTGAGTTACACTTGATAGTAGGAAAACGATGATCCTGAACTTGTGTAACTTGGGATAGTTAGCTGGTTAAGTAGAAAACAAATGATATCACCATGTTTAGTCGAGTCTCTTGCTTACTTGTTATTTGTTGCTACGCATACATTATAATTTTGTGCCTTATATTTTCTTTGAACATATCATATAAGACATTTGATGCATAAATAAAATGTTAGGAAATTATAGAGACTCCTTAGATTCCTTATGAAAATATTAAAGTAAATAAGTGAAATGATAATGAATTGACGTGATTGAGCTGCCTCTCAGTGTTCTTTTGATCATACCGAATGTTGCCCTAGCCGTATCGTGCTAGGAGTTGCCCTAGCCGTACTGTGCTAGGATATTTCGGTATGATAGTTGGTGACCTAACCATATCGAGCTAGGAGTAGCCCTAGTCGTATCGTGTTAGGGCCATATATGTAACTGTTGTTGGCTTAGTCGTATCGAGCTAGGAGTAGCCCTAGCCGTATCGTGCTAAGATCTTCAGTTTCTTTTGGCGAGCTAGTGTAGCTCTTTTCTGTATGGCAGTTGATGTATTATAGATTTATATGCAGTTGTGGTTGTTTTAGTATATTCTTTTTCAGTCAGCTATTTCCTTGTACTGCTTTATATATATTTAGGATATTAGAACCTTGCTGTTATATGTATATATCACTGCTGAGGTATTCATTTTTAATTAGCATATTATTTTTATTGATCACCAGCATGTTTAGGATGTAGAATTTTTCTTCCAGCATTTATTCAGTTATATTTACACTTAAATGCCTTTCCTTGATTACTTGTTATGCGAGGCATGCTTCAGCCTCTTTTCTTTGCCTTGTTTATACTATAGAGCATAGTCTATAGTTTGCCTTTTTTACTTGTGTTGCTTACTGCTCCTGTATTTACACATCATGCTTAGAAGTAAATGGTAAAATGGTGATATTATATAACCTTATTAAAAATTCAGCTTAAAATGTACTTAGACAATTGTCTAACCATATTTTCTCTTTTTTTGGCTGGGGCCCTACATTGTGAAATCGACAATGTCAGGCTTAGAGCAGTTTGAGGAGGCTGCACCCGAGGAGGAGCCTTACTTAGAGGAGGCGCAGCAGTTGGGGCCAGAAGATATCTAGTCATTTACTGCCTGTGAGGATGAGTGGATTTTGAACATTTATTTTGTTAAACTTTAATTGATGTAATAATACAGGTACATATGACTGTGTGTTCAGATTTCACTATGCTACTTTTCTGAGTTATATTTCTATTCTTATATATATTGTGATGCTTAGATGTCATTTATATATCGCTTCCGTACTCTGTATTTTTACTTATATAGTGACTGCTCGATTGATCCTGAGTTAACCTTTCTCTAATCAGGTGGGTTGTGGAGTTTATCCTAATCCAATGCTAAGTGAGGGATTAACCAGAGTGACACTCCACCCTTAATCTAAACCTATTGAGGGTTAAGGGTGAGGGTCGCCACAGTTGGTATCAGAGAATTTTATAAGGTGTCAGATGAGAATTTGCATTCTTATCTACCTAATGGATGATTCTTCTGCCAGTTCAGTCACTATATCAGTATATGTTAGAGTCACATCCAAGAACATCACAATATCAAAGCTCAGAATAATAAGAGTATAGAAATCCAAAATGCTGTCATGGTACTAGAACTTAATCAGTAGAAATTTAAGATAAATGAGTAACTAAATAACCAGCTAATTCAAATCAAAACCTTTATAAGATCAAGAACTTAAGATGGTAGAACGTAATTATGAATCCCTATAAGACTTTAAACCAACAAATAGGTCTTGGAACACTTTTAAGTGGTTACCTTCCACTTTCTAAATATTGTCTCCTTAGGAATAATAATAGGAAAATCTACTTCAAGAATCATTAAGGCTAATAGTGCTCTCTAAAGAGTTTAAAGTTGGTAAAACATTAGAGTATAGGCTGAAGTGAAAGCACTATATTGGGAGATCATCCTTTGCATCAAGTCACTACTAGCATGTGTGACTCCTACTTCACTAATTCTATAACTCGAGGTAGAAACTCAACATAATACGTAATGGGAAAGAGAAAACTGGCCAGCATCCCTCGACCCATTTTGGCTAGGCCTCCACAAAAATAGAGATGCAACGATAGGCTTGCGGGAACCTGCACCCATTTAGGAATGGCCGAAGGCAATGTTGTTATTTCAGGCACACCTATTCGATCGCCTAATTATTTTCATCATTTAAGTTTTACAGTCACTCCATTATTAATCCTTATTCTTAGACATCATCAAATCTGTCTTGTACTATACTAGGGTGTCACATTGGACAATTACTTATTCCTAGCTTTGGTAGTCAAACATTAAGATCTAAGTCATGCTTTCATGACTCATAGTAATAATTTCTCTATCGAGTAGCAACTTACCCAGCTAGGTAAATAACATATCACTCTTTAGATTAAACTAAACGATGGAATCTATTGATTTGGCAAGTCATAGTTGTGACTCAAGATGCAAATTTAGCATTTTCTTAGGCCTTTAACCCATTACTCCATTAAAGTGAGTAGTCAAAAAGTGCTAGTCTTTGATACCAAACCTTTGGAGTCTAATAGTATCCAATCATTTCCTTAACGCTGAGTAAGTCTTATATGACTTCGCCTAAAAAGCGACGCACGTTATTTAAGTATAGAACCGTAAGGATCCTTGACTCTTAGAATTATCCTATGCTTAGCATATGATATCACTTGCTAAGCGATAGTCTTACCCATAACATTGTGTCATATTTTACAACTGAGTATTTAACCCATAGTCCCGGGAAATTACATTCAACCTAGTTGAAAGTCAACTGGCCGCTTCTTGCCATCCTCACATAAATGATAGTTATCACTTAGATTAGTTAGTTCCCTCTAATCAGTAAGGTTAGATCCTGAAAGCCCAATCTTAAATCTTAAGTCTTATAATTCTAAATGGAGAGTCCTAGTACTTCCTCAAAATTAGCATATCAAACTTACTACTGCTTATTTTTTTCCACTTGAGTGATGTCGAGGACGACATCGTTCTTAAGTGGGGGAGTCTGTAACAACCCGAGTTGTTATCATAGTTGATTAGGACTAACTTTAAGTCTTAAACTCAATTATAAGTGCTAATTAGGTCAAGTGGAGGCAACCTTTGAGACCTAGTCCAAATCAGGAGTCAAACGGATAGATTCCCGACTTCTAGAAATCCAAAAACCTTAGAAATGGACCTATTTAAAATGACCTTCGATCAAAAAATGGGCACCGCCATTGCGTTCCCTGACCCCAAATTAGCTTGGGGTGAAGTTTCCGTGTTAATCTGAAGTCATCGAAATTTCGATGAATATTTTAATAATAAAAATATCACGAAAATCGAGGTATCAAAATACTCGTCGCATCGAAAATCCGACTGCGCCATTGAATTCCTTGACCCCAAATTAGCTTGGGGTGAAGTTTCCGTGTCAATCGAAAGTCGTCGAAATTTCGAAGAATATTTTAATAATAAAAATATCCCGAAAATCGAGGTATCAAAATACTCGTCGGATCGAAAATCTGACTGCGCCATTGAATTCCTTGACCCCAATTTAGCTAAGAAAAATATGTTCAAAATTTTCTGAAAATTTTTCAAAAAAAAAAAAAAATAATAATAATAATATTTTTACTGTAGCTAACGGCGTGCCGTTAAGTACTTAACGGACCCGTTACTGTAGCTGACGGCGCCGTCAATCTGGATATGGATCGGCCCAGATCCAACGGCTGCGGAGTCATCTTCCTTGACGACTCCGCCCGCGTGACACGCGGCGGCCCGTCGCCATTTCTGGCCAATCCGGCCGCATCCATGCCTCGGCGAGGTCGCCGTCCGGTCTATAAGACCTCGGCCTATCCCTAGGCTCCGAGTTTTCACCAATCGGAGCCCGGATCGAGCCGGAATCAAGCCCGGAAGTCAGCCTTTTTTTTCGCCGAAACCTTCGCCGATCCGAACTTCAGGTACCCCGATCTCCCTCATTTACCGTTCTATCGTTGCAAAAATTGTAGGATAGGTAGATCAGCATGTCCTTTTCGCATCCACCATTTCGATTGGGCTAAAACCCAACTGATCGAGAACACTAGGTCCCCGAAGTGGACTGGGTTCGGTCCGCCGAACCCCCGGAAGGCGAAGGGTCACGCCTTCGGGTCGGGCCAGGCCGACCCGAGCCCGACCCGTCCGGGTCGGGTCCACGTCAGCGCGGGTGGGGCCCACCCGGCCACATGGCAGCCTACGGGCCCGCCACGTGTCAAGTGGGGGGCCCACCGCCCCGTCAGCCGGGCTGAGTCAGCAGCCTGTGGGGCCCACAGTGCCACGTGGAAGCCTCTGGCAGTGCCACGTGTCAGGTGGGCCCACTGTCCAGTCAGCCGAGCTAAGTCAGCAGCCCGTGGGGACCACAGTGCCACATGGCAGCCTCTGAAGGTGCCACGTGTCAGAGGGGCCCACTGTTGATTAATTAAAAATTTTTATTAAGGTTAATTTAATTACTGTTTAGCCATAATTAATTACTATTAGTGGTTAATTAAGTTAGGGTTAGTACTAATTACTTTTAAATAGTAACTTTAATTAAATAATTATAATTAAAGATTAATTAAAGATTAATTAACTGTTAATTAAATCTTAAACAGTAATTAGGATAATTAATTACTTTTGAACAGTAAAACCTAATTAATTATATTTAGTTTAATATTAACAAATAATTAAGATTAATTAAACAGTAATTAGCACTAATTACTTTGCTACAGTAAAATTAATTAATTAAATAATTAATTAATTAATTAATAATTAATTAAATAAAAACTTTAGGAATGAACGGTAAATTTTTAAATAATTAATATAATTAGAGATTAATTAAGATTAATTAAAAAGTGATTAACACTAATTACTTTGCTACAGTAAAATTAATTAATTAATTAATATCAATTAATAATTAATTAAAAATCAGAAATATTACATTTAAACTTTAGGAATGAACAGTAAAATAATTCAATTTGAATAAATGAATAGTAAAATAATTCAAATTGTATTTTTGAATAGTAAAACTTAAAAGTTTAATAACTTTTTGTAGGATGATCCAAACATAGCTAATATGGGTCTTAAAATACTCGAAAAAATATTTAGGATCAAATGGCATAATGTAAAATTTTGTTTCGGGTACGCATAACGAGGTAGCATTTTAGAGCCTCTTTAAGACCCCATAACTTTTTACCCGATTATCGAAATATATTCAATATGGGTCTTAAAATGCTCAGGAGAGCGGCCCCATCACCGTGGTAGTATTAGTTTTCCCATTTAGGCATCAGGACAAAAAGTCAGCTCTAGAATTTAGTGAAAAATGACCAAATTGCCCTCGGACTTCAAATGGCCATAACTTGGTCAATTTAACTCCAAATCAAAAAATTCAAGAAGCTACCTAGTTTAGAATTTCAATGTCATCATTTTCATAGATATAATATTTAGGATTTGAACCCTAAAATTTAGGGAAATGACCAAAATACCCCTAGCCTTATTTTAGCCATAACTCGGCCGTTTCTCGTCCAAATTGGACGTACTTACTGTATATCTTCAAGTTAGACAGTAAAGAATTAGTTGGAGAAGAGAAAACTCAGTTTGAACCCCTAAATCAAAAGTTGATTGACCCGTAAAGTAGGGGCAAAATAGTCATTTTACCTTAAAATTGGAAATGCGCAACTTTAGCCCTTAATTAAAATCTTAGAATACTAGGATTAATAATGTAATCATATTAGTACCATGTAAGTAAATAAAACAAGTCATTAAATTGAATTCCAATAATTTTTCCTAAGTCTTAAGCATCCCACCTTAAGGACCTTTCCTGAGAGTAGGACTAGATCATAGGTTAGTGTTCATTCATTGGGTAAATTGGGTTACCCTATGGGTGAAACCTTAGTTTTAGTAGTTTCTAGATATTATTTTGTTTTACAACCCATTCTGATTAGTTTATCTTTTAATTTTAGATTTAAGATAGGAGATTTATCCTATTAAGTTTGATTACTTAATAGGATTTGCCTTAACTAGTAGATCACTTATAGTATAAAACCTAAAACTTAGTTCTTATCCAGTTGGGATTATGTGATTAAACCTAAAACCTCGTAGTTTTTAATCCATAATCTATAGGTGTAAAAGATCTTGATCAGATCTTAGTTAGAACGTCTAAATTCACAAAAATTAGGACGTATGATTTATTTGTTTAATTCGTAATCGTCTATCTGATTGAACTAGATTGGAACCTGATCAGTTCCAATCCTTTTTAACTTATAAGGATGAATTTCTGAGTTACACTCGATAGTAGGAAAACGGTGATCCTGAACTTGTGTAACTTGGGATAGTTAGCTGGTTAAGTAGAAAACAAATGATATCACCATGTTTAGTCGAGTCTCTTGCTTACTTGTTATTTGTTGCTACGCATACCTTGTAATTTTGTGCCTTATATTTTTTTTGAACATATCATATAAGACATTTGATGCATAAATAAAATGTTAGGAAATTATGGAGACTCCTTAGATTCCTTATGAAAATATTAAAGTAAATAAGTGAAATGATAATGAATTGATGTGATTGAGCTTCCTCTCAGTGTTCTTTTGATCATATCGAATGTTGCCCTAGCCGTATCGTGCTAGGAGTTGCCCTAGTCGTACTGTGCTAGGATATTTCGGTATGATAGTTAGTGACCTAACCATATCGAGCTAGGAGTAGCCCTAGTCGTATCATGTTAGGGCCATATATGTGACTGTTGTTGGCTTAGTCGTATCGAGCTAGGAGTAGCCCTAGCCGTATCGTGCTAAGATCTTCAGTTTCTTTTGGCGAGCTAGTGTAGCTCTTTTTTGTATGGTAATTGATGTATTATAGATTTATATGCAGTTGTGGTTGTTTCAGTATATTCTTTTTTAGTCAGCTATTTCCTTGTACTGCTTTATATATATTTAGAATGTTAGAATCTTGCTGCTATATGTATATATCACTGCTGAGTTATTCATTTTTAATTAGCATATTATTTTTATTGATCACCAGCATGTTTAGGATGTAAAATTTTTCTTCCAGCATTTATTCAGTTATATTTATACTTAAATGCCTTTCCTTGATTACTTGTTATGCGAGGCATGCTTCAGCCTCTTTTCTTTGCCTTATTTATACTATAGAGCATAGTCTATAGTTTGCCTTTTTTACTTGTGTTGCTTACTGCTCCTGTATTTACACATCATGCTTAGAAGTAAATGGTAAAATGGTGATATTATATAACCTTATTAAAAATTCAGCTTAAAATATACTTAGATAATTGTCTAACCAGATTTTCTCTTTTTTTGGCTGGGGCCCTACATTGTGAAATCGATAATGTTAGGCTTAGAGCAGTTTGAGGAGGCTGCACCCGAGGAGGAGCCTTACTTAGAGGAGGCGCAGCAGTTGGGGCCAGAAGATATTTAGTTATTTACTGCCTGTGAAGATGAGTGGATTTTGAACATTTATTTTGTTAAACTTTAATTGATGTAATAATACAGGTACCTATGACTGTGTGTTCAGATTTCACTATGCTACTTTTCTGAGTTATATTTCTCTTCTTATATATATATTAGTGATGCTTAGATGTCATATATTTATCGCTTCCGCACTCTGTATTTTTACTTATATAGTGACTGCTCGATTGATTCTGAGTTAATCTTTCTCTAATCAGGTGGGTTGTGGAGTTTATCCTAATCCAATGCTAAGTGAGGGGTTAACCAGAGTGACACTCCACCCTTAATTTAAACCTATTGAGGGTTAAGGGTGAGGGTCGCCACACTTTTTGACCTAGTCCAAATCAGGAGTCAAATGGATTGAATCCTGATTTTTTAAAAATTCAGAAACCCTATAAGTTGACATATTCAAAAGACCTCAGATTGAAAAACGAACTTCACCATTGCGCTCATTGACCCCAAGTTACCTAGGGGTGAAGTTTTCGTGTCAATCGGAAGTCGTCGAAAATTCGACGAATATTTTAATAATATTAAATACCCCGAAAATCGAGGTATCAAAATACTCGTCGGATCGAAATTCTGACCTCATCGTTGCGTTCCTCACCCCTCAATTAGCTAGGAGTGAGTGTTTGAGAATTTTTGGGAATTTTCAAGAGTTAATCAATTAAAATAAATTATTTTTATTAAATTTTTTAAAATTTCGTGCGCCGTTGGCCTACTCACACCGTCCAGCCAAACCGCGAGCGCCGTTTCGATCCACCGTCCAGATCAGACGGTGGATCGGGACCGTCTCATCCAAGATCAGACGGTACGCCCTCTTCGCCTCCATCACCTTCGTCCCCGCCAACGCACGCAGGTCGCGTGGCTCGACGCGAGCGGGCGCCGCCGCGGCTAGCCAGTCCCAGCTCGAGGACCCCCTTAGGAAACTCCGCCGACCCTCCTTATTACCTCCAGTCGCGACCCTCCCTCACGCGCACGCTAAGGTTTGAAGCCAACCCTATTCGCAAACAGCCGTCCATCTTCAGGTACGCCCCTCCAGTATTTCCTTCATTCAATTAATGATTGATTGATATGTAAGCCTACTTCATAGTCTTGATTGCATCGTTGTAGTAGTGGATCGATCGATCGACGGTTCGATCGATCGAAATAGAGGTGTTGAGCTCGGTGTCTACCGATTAGGGCGTTCATCCCGTAGGTTGCCGTCTGGGGCTAGGTTTTCCGCCGCCGTCAGTCACCCTCCGGTCTCGAATGAACCACTGACGGGAAGCCACCGTCGTCCTCTTTCCGTCGCCGTGCGGGCCGAATGCCGGCACCGCCGGGAGGCCGCCCAAAATTTGAGCCCTAGCTCAGTCGCCTCGAGGGGGAAGGCGAAATGTCGCCGGGTCGGGCCCAACCCGCGCGAGGCCGCGCGAGCCAGCCACGCGTCCCACGAGCAGCGGCTCCGCTAGGCGCCGGCCCCGCCCGCTGAGCCGCGCCCTCTCGCGCCCTGCCACGTGTCCTGGCGAGCCCCACGCTCTCTGCCTCGGCCAATCGCGAGCCGCCACGTGGCCGAGGAGGTCGCGTCATCATGATGATCCTGCAGAAAATAAATATAAATATATATATTTATAATATTAATAATAATATCAGTTATATATATATATATTCATAATTAATAAACAGTAACTGTAATAGAGTAATTAGGTATAATTAGAACTTAATTAATTAGGTTAGGACTAATTAAATGCTAAACAATAAATATATATTTTTATTTTATACAAAACAGAAACTTTAAAATTGCATAAACATTTATAAATATATACTATATGTATATACTAATACATATTATGTTACCTAATTAAATGAATTATAGTTAATATATATATATATATATATATATTAGGTTAATTTAATTGATTAGTGTTAAATTAGGATTAATAGTTAGGTTAATATATTTAATTACTGTTAATTAGTTAGTTGATTATTATTAAACAGTAAAGCTATAGTTAATTATTCCTAATTAAATATTAGTAAATAATTAAGATAATTATTAAACAGTAAATTAACTTATTAATTAATCTTAATCTTAAGATTAATAATCATGAATGAATAATTAGTACTTAAATAATAATTAACCTGACTTTCATTATAATTAAATAAGAGATTAACTAATAATTAATAATTAATTAATAATTAGTAAGTAATTAATAACTAATAATTAATAATTAATTAATTCCAGAGTAATTAATTAATTTCAGAATAATTAAGGAATTAATAATTATAGAAAATACATGACTTTAGATATGAACAATAAATTAATATAATTGGAATAAATGAATAGTAAAATAATACAAATTATATTTTTAAATAGTAAAACTTAAAAGTTTAATAACTTTTCATAAGATGATATAAATATAGCCAATATAGGTCTTAAAATACTCAAAAAAATGAATAGAATCAAATGACATAATGCAGAATTTAATTTCAGGGTACGTATAACGAAGTAATATTTTAGGAACACTTTAGGACCCCATAACTTTTGACCCATTTATTAGAACATAATCAATATGGGTCTTAAAATGCTCAAGAGAGCGGCCCCATCATCGCAGTAGTATTAGTTTTCTCATTTGGACATCAAGATAAAAAGTCAACCCTAGAATTTAGAGTTGACTTTAGTTAAAACTGACCAAATTACCCCTAGAATTCAAACAACCATAACTTGGTCAATTCAACTCCAAATTCAAAAATTCAAGATGCTAACTAGTTTAGAAATTTAATATCACCAATAAACTGAAATAACATTTAGGTTCTGAACCCTAGAAATTTAGAAAATAACCAAAATACCCCCAAGCTTAGTTAGGTCACAACTTGACAACTTGAGGTCTAAATTGGGTCTACTCCCTACCAACATACTCAGTACATTATAGGGAAGCTATAGAAACTAAGTTTGCTGAATTGGACTTCAAATGGAAAAGTTCGGTTTTTGTCACCCGTTGACCGACTCGAAATTACCAAATTGCCCTTCAAACTTAAAATGTCCATAACTTCGTCAATTGACCTCAGAATGCAGTGTTCTTGGACTCTATGGAATCCTTGAACTGAAATCAACAATAAACTGCATAAAAACTTTGTTTTCAGTAGAACAAAAATCACTTAAATGCTCTTAAGTCATAAACATTAGTTTGAACCTATAGGACCTGTTTCTCATTCGAATTGGACAAACTTACTGTTTATCCTCAAGTTAGACAGTAAGAAATCATATGGAAAAAAGAAATTCTAATTTGGGCACTTAAATCAAAAGTTGACTTTTTGGACCCTTAAATAGGGGCAAAATGGTCATTTTGCCAAAAAAAAATTAGGATAAGCGTCATTAGTCTCTGAATTATGATTTATATCACTAAAATTAGTACTAAAACTATATTAGGAATCTGTTGAGCAAGAAAAATCAACTATTAGGTCAGTTTGGCAAAATTTCCCAGAATTCTCTTTAAGTCTTTAGGATCTTTACACTACACCTTAAGGACTCTTCCTGAAACTAGGACTAGATCATAGGGTTAATTTCCTGCATTGAAAAATGGGGTTTTTCAATAAATGAATCCTTGGTTTGATTAGTTTCTAGAATTTTCAACTTATTTTTGATTATTTTATCTTTTGACCTTAGATCTAAGATAGGAGATTCATCCTATTAAGTTTAATTACTTAATAGGATTGACCTTGATTATTAGATCACTATTAGAATGAAACTTAGATCTTAGGCCTTATCCTTTTTGGATTATGTGATTAGGCCCAATCACGTGGTGTTTAATCCATAATCTATAGTTTATTAGTTTTAGATAGAACGTCTAAAATTATCAATTAGGTCGTAATGATTTATTATTTAACTTCTATAGTCGACTTTGATTTGGTATATTAGGACCTAGTTAGTCCTGGTATTTTGTAACTTGTAAGGACAAATTTCTAAGTTACACTTGATATGTGGAAAGATGGTGATCATGAACTTGTGTTATTTGGAATAGTTAGAACGAATAATAGAAAACATATGGTATCACCATATTATTAGAGTCCCCTGCTTATTTTGATACTTTGTGCTACGCATTCCTTGTATATTTGAGCTTACTTCCTTGGACATTTCATTTAAGATAATTTTGTGCATGAAAATGAAAACTTAGAATAATAGGATAACAGTTGCCTTTGGGTCCAGTTTATGGTGATTATAGTGCACATTTTCCCCGATGGACAGGGGTAAGGTGAGATCAGGATGCCTAACATTCTTATTGAGGAGAGTGTGTTAGGCTTGGGACCCGTATAGTCTTGCAGACGTGCTTGACTCCTCAGTTGTTTCTAACAGTTGTCCATAGAAATAAAAGTAAAATAACTAAAATATATTGCATAAGTATTGTCTGCCTCTTCAGTCATGCAGTATGTTCAGTACATTTGCAGATTGAGATGTATATATATGTGGGCCAGTTTGGCCAAGTTTTCTGATATGGCAGTCAAGATACAGAGTTTGATGTGCAGTTGTAGTATTTGGTTATGTTTTAGCATTATTTATTCAGTCAGCTATTTACTTGTACATCTTATATATAGTAGGATGTTAGATTTTGTTGCTATTTATATGTATCACTATTGAGATTTATTATTGAAATTTGTATATTTCATTTGATCACCAGCATGTATTATGATGTAGCATTTTCTTTCAGCATATAGTTTAGTTACTCATATTATATGCCTTATCTTGTTTATCTCACTTTTGAGGTATGTTTTAGCCTCCTTCTTGCTTAAGTTATAAAAGTTATTATAGCCTTTTCTCTTTCTTGTTGTATTGCCAGTCGCTCCCTTATATATAGTTGCTTAGGAAAAATTGTGTAAAGTGGTGATATTATAAAACATATAAAAATGTATCAGCCTAAAATGTACTTAGACAAATTGTCTAACCAGATTTTCTCTTTTTTGGCTGGGGCCCTACATTGTGAAACCGACAATGGCAGGTATAGAGCAGATAGAGGATCCAGCACCTGAGGAGGAGTTATTTATAGAGGAGGAGCAGCAGATCGGGCCAGAGCATATCTAGTCCTTAGACTTATTGTGAGGATGAGTGCCTTTACATTTCCTTTTATTTGAACTTTAAATGTTGTAATAAAATAGGTACTCTTGACTGTGCATTTGGACTTATATACTTATATTCTGAGTTATATTTTGCACTTATATTATATTGTGATGCCTTGATATTATTTATTGCTTCCGCACTCTATTCATTATAGTGACTGTTAGATTGATGCTGTGTTAATCCTTCCCTAATCAAGTGGATTGTGGAGTCTACATGTAACAACCCGACGTTGTTACTAAGCCGATTAGGCCTAAACCTAATCAGATTAAGAGAAAATATAGGATCCTGATTTAAGTCAAATAAAAATTAAATAAAAATATCCTCAAATGAAGCATGTTAAGGGGATCCACTTGCCAAAATTTGAGCGCAATCCAAGTTCCGGATCGTCCTAAATAAAATTGAAAAATTTAAATTTCCGAAGTTGATAGAAGATAAAATAAAAGTTAGATTTTAGAAATTTTTGTATATTTGAGTTAAGCATTATGAGAGGAATCTATGTTTTAAGTTTCGTAATTTTTCGGGCTCCGGATTAATCGTAGCGAATTTTTAAAGTTTTTCACTTAAAAATTAATATAAAATAAAATACTCGTTCAAATTTAATAATTTTTAGACGCTTGCGTTCATCTCATCGAGACGGTCGTTTTGATACTAAGTTTGTAATTTTTAGAGTTTTTTTGCTCATTCAATAGAATCTTTGAATTTCTGGTGATTCTTAGCCATCCGATCTTGATCGGATGGCTCTCATCAAATCGTTTGAGTTGATATATAACTCTCTCTTATAACCTAAATTTCTAAATCCCTCTCTTTTCCTCTCCCCCAGCTGAAACCCTCTCACCCTAACCGATCCTCCAAAAAAATCGCAAAGCCTCTCCTCCCTGCAGGCGCCGACGTCTCCCTCAACGGACGAGCACCCGATGGGCTCCCTCCTCTCAGCTGATGGCCGATAGCAGCTCGAATCCTTCCCTCTCAGCTGAAGACTAAGAGCTGGCGCATCTCTCCTCTCTATCCTTACTGAGGATTGATTCCTCCATCTCCCAATCGGTGCAAGTGCTTGCCGATCCTTGAGCTCGTCGACCTCTTTCACCGTGCCTATGCGTCCTACTTCGTCGTTCGCTGCCGGCAAGACACTCAGTCAAGTGAATACCCTCCATTTAATTCGGATTGAATTCATGAGCTTAAGGTTCCTAATCTAAGAGCTATAGAAGCTTCAAGGCCTTCGTCAAGGTACTTCCTTCCCACATTGATCTTGATTCTTTTTTTTTGTTTGCTTGTTGCATGATGGATTGGCTCCCCATTTAAGCTTAATGTTTTATAGCATGATCGCTGTGTTAGTATGGCTTTCTTCATTAAGCTTTGCTTAATAAATTTTAATTGATTTTAAGTCTTATTTTCTTAATCTTTATAGCTATTTCAAGTTTTATTGAAATTAAAATTTGTTTGACTCATAATTTGCATAATTACCACTATGTTAAAGTTGTGTATTCTTAAGGTATGGGCTGATTATTTACCATCCAACTTTGCTGTTTTCAAAGCTAGCACTATGGAATATTCTTTACTTTCATTTGTTGTATTGAAGTGAATATGCGCCATTCATGCATAAATCACTAAATTAATGAACCATTTTTGTGTGTGTTCATGTTAATTATAGGTAATGTGCAAATCTATACTTCAGATTTGTGTTGGTTGAGATTAAATATTTTAAGCTCTTTATTCTTTTATGCTGGAATGTGAATTTAATCCATTGAATCCGCCTATCTCTTGTCATTAAAATATCAAAAGTATGTTTGAATAATCAGTGGATCGATAGCGCTTTGATTTAATTTTGTTTGCATATATTAGGTGGACTTATGTATGATTCAAATGGATTATCCATCGTCCATGATCTTGTCTATCAACAGATTGAGTTATTGTTAGTAGTGTGATAGCTTCTATTTTATATCATAGATATAGATTATCATTCAATTGAAGATAATCCCATAAATTATTCAAGAGAATGAAGGGTGTCTATGCTTCTATGCCATGCCTGCGGCCCTCCTTTTCTTAAGTTGCTTATGTAAAGATGGGTTATGTTAAGTAGTAGGCTTGTAAGTTCTTATGATAATTAGTTCATGCAAATTGTGGAGTTGTAGGTCCTCATATTTAATTTCTAATTGATCTTAGTATGGATAGCTTGTGCGATTCATTAATCCATCACACCAGTTTTTCTCATCATTTCTCAATTTCATTATCCTAAGTATTTATATGAATGTCGTAGCTTAGTATTGGGTTGATTTCATCTCCATCAAAGTTATAGCAAATTATGCTCAATGTGAACCCATAAATCCCCATAAGAGTGGTTGTTGTTACTCTTATCAGATTATTTCTTATATTATTATGAATCCCTCTTAGCATACTATATTTAGGTCTCCAATCTTTAGTTATGGCATGATTTGAGTAAGGTTCAATTAGTTTATATTGTTAAAAAGGAAAGCAGCTCTTATTACATCCTACAAAATTGTTGCAGGTGCTGAGAATGGCGCTTCATCTCGATCGAAGCGTTAAGCTGCAAGCTAAATTATTACCTTGAAGGTACGTTTCGTACTTAGAACTTTATTGAAGTTCTGTATTCTTTTAATTAAATTATTTTCTTGAGCTCTATGTATAGTGCGTACACCACTTGCATAGACCTTAGCATAATTAGGAATTGCTTATTATTTGGAAACCATGACATTAGGATATATGAGCTTTTGCTAAACCTTAGTTGAAAACTGTAAATTATGCGGACATGGATTAGAACCTAGTGTCAAACTAAGGTACTTCCTTAGGAACTTCACTTCACCTTAGACTCTTTCCTTAAGATTAGGATTAGACACTAAGTTAGATTTCATTCGTTGAATAAGTGATTTATTCAATGAATGAAACTTGGTTTTAGTAGTTTTCTAGATTTTTTCTAATTTCATTTTGATTATTTTATCTTTCAATTTTAGATTAAGAATAGAGATATATTCTATTAAGCTTGATTGTTACTTAATAGAATAAGCCTTAATCATTAGTTCACTTGTTGATTGAACCATAGATCTTTAGCTTACCCTTGGATCATGTGAATGAACCCAAGGTTGTGGTGTTCAATTCATAATCCTTAGCTTAGTAGATCTGGATCAGATCTTAGCTAAGAACATCTCAAATCATCAATTAGGGCGTGATGATTTATTATTTAACTTATAGTCGATTTTGATTGAACTAAATTGGGACCTTATCAGTCCTGATTATTTTTAACTTATAAGGCTGTGCTTCTAAGTAGTATGACTTAGGATAGTTAGAACGACTTAATTAGATAATAATAGATATTACTTAGTCTAGATTGAGTCTCTTGCTTACTTTGATTAAATTGCTTTGCATACCTTGGATTTTGAGCTTTAGCCCTTGAGCATAATAGGAGAACTTAGGATGATGTATCCTAAGCTAGTATTGAATTTACATATCATTCAGTTTTGTTTTATCATAGTTAGTAGAATATGACCTAGTTTAGTCTGCCTCTTCAGTAGTAGTGTTGTATAGACTGGACTCAGACCTAGCATATTTGGATGGCTAGGCTGGGGATTGATTGATTGATATTGGAGGCCCTGTATGGCCTATTGGCTGGTATGGCAGTACTATGTCTTAGGCTTATTGCTACTTTAGCTGGATTTTTCAGTATTGTTTTACTTTTGCTTTGCCACATATTTCAGTAATTTTATTTTCAGTATTTGCTTGCTTTGCCACATGTCTTCGTGACTTTACATTGCACTTGATTATTTTGCTTATATATATTGGCATGTTTAGGATGCTAGAATTGCATGTTTTCAATATTTGTGTTTCTTTTATATACTGAGCATGTGTTGATATGATCATAATCATGTTAGGAGTGGAATCATCATAGTAGTTGCAGTTCTTTTGCTTTTAGCTTTACCTTGCTTACTCTCACGTCTTGATATTTTATTTCACATACATGTTGAATGTTATAAATGGATAGTTTATAGTTATCCCTTCCTTGTAGCTTGTGGCACCTATCTATTTTGCACACTTAGTAGTATCAGTAATGTGGTGATATCTTTAAATTCATGCAACTTTAATAGCTTAAATTGTACTTAGACTTATTAAAGTCTAACCAGATTTTTCTTTTTTTGGTTGTGCCCTGTCATATATGTACATATGGCAGATCAGGAGTATAGGTCAGATCCAGCGCTTGAGGATTTAGCTGCTAGTAGGTTAAGGTAAAATGCGGCTCATTGAAGGAGATATGCTTCCACCTTCTTGACCTGCCTTTATAAAAATTGTAATAACTATATTTTCTTATTCTTACTATTCAGCATTTAATGTATTGTATGTGAATGAATTAATGTGGACTATCTGGATGCCTCTTTTATTTTACTTATTTTGCACTGCTATACTATATGTATATTTCTATTAAGTCTTGCTCAAATTGGTTGATTAGCATCATGGATATGCTCTTAGTTTAATGTCTGTGGTGCTAGTGACGACCACCTCTTAACACTCATTCGATTAAGGGGCCGCCGCCACAGTTGGTATCAGAGAAACCCATGGGTGTCAGATAGAGGCTATGCTTCTATCTACCTAATGGTTCATTCTTATGTTGAGCAAGATTTGGCAAACATTAGTATAGTAGCAATTGGATCCACAGTTCATTCAATACAAAACTGAAATGTTAGAATGATGAGAACATTAAGAAAGAGTAATATAGAAATCACAGGACTTAGAAAAGTTCAAGTTAAGGATATCAGAAAAATAATATGAGAGGAATATAAAGTGATGTGTGCAATGACATACTTAGTGACCATAACCACGTCATCGTTCTGTTGAATCATTTCTTAAGTTATATGTTGACTCAATTCCAACTTAAATAGGTTAAGTAAATTTTGATTTATAAAATCATTTGTGGAGATAAGATGTAGAAGTTATGAGTTAAGCCTGAGAATATCTCTAGGCTAATATTTAGATCACCAATAATAGAAAAAAAAAACGATAAAATGCAGAATTTGTGAATTCGGCTACAGACGAACTTACTGAAACTGCATTTGTATCCATTTCTTTGATATTAAATTGGCAAACCTTCAAACTACCTCTTCAACTCTTGCGAATGGACTCCACCTTGATTAAGATAATTATTTTAGCATTCTCATCTTAGCTTGATGTTATCTTAGATCTCAGGCTCTAGAATGGTAGGATTCAAATTTTCATAATCCAAATTCATTAACCTTGTTTGATTCCTGATTATTCGATCGAATTCAGTTTTTGATTTGAATCTAAATCTGAAATTAAGTTTGCCAATCTAGAAGATGAATTGAGAATTGCTTGATAAATAGATATGCCGAAATGGGAATGGTCGAGAACTAAATCAATATGTGTGCAGCGATTAAGCTAATGGTGAGGCTGCCGATAGATCAGACTTTTGTGGTCGCCGTCGAGTTTGAATGAGGCTCCCTGTGAGTAAGCATATTCATGTGCAGGATTAAGTGTTTATCACAAATGAGATGTGCTGCTGTACCTTCCAGTGAAGGAATCAAGCCCTCTCCTCTTAAGTATAAAATTTTGGCATTTAAGATTTTAATATTTATTGGTCGATTAAAGCTAGAAATAATATGAAATTTCATGGGGAGGATTTGTGAAGGAATCTCAAGATTGGTGAATTTTTTTTATTTATTTATTAAATTAAATGTTGGAGTGCATCATAACATGAAGAAAATGATATAATAAATCCTTATCGACTTGGATTTAAATTGTAGGATGGAATGCAAGATGATTGTGCATTTTTTTAGCACTTAGAACAAAATGATATTGTATTCAAACCATTAAATCAAATCTGATAGGTAAATTAGATGATATCTAAATAAATCATGTAGTAAAGTGATTCAAAATTATGAAATTTAGTTTTATCATCAGCTCTAGTCGGTGGTACTTAAAACTGCATCAACGAGTTACACCAATGAATTTTTGAAGTGGGTCTCAAGATGCCAATTAACTTAGCTGATTAAGAAAATAAAGTTCTCGGTGTAAAGAGCTTAGTTTCATATTAAAGTATTAGACCCTCAATAGTTTCTTTATAAATTTTCAGATTTATCTTTTTCTTTTTCAAAATACCAAATGGTTGTTTTTGTTCGCTTCTTCTGAATCGAGACAAAGAGATTGTTTTGCTTGGCTCACTTGAAAGCAAATAGATAGATGTGGGATGATTTTAAGCTTTTGCAAGCTGAATTCTGGCTCATCGTCCTTTAAGCTAAGCTTTCTACAATTTTGCTATACAAAATAAAAAAGTGACATTGTTCTTTACAACTTTGCAATTATAATGATGACTGTGAGTATAACATTTGGAGTGTAGTGGAAGAGAGGCATCAGAAACAGCATTGTTATCAGCACAACGGACGCCATCACTATATTCGAGACTGCTGTTTTTGATCCTGCATTGTAGTTCAAATCGCAAATCTGAGGCGTGGACTCATAATTAACCAAGCATCTACTTGTTATTAACTCTTCTATTCATTCATTTAAAGCGATTAATTCAAAATCAGAAGCTATTGGAGAGTATCTCTATATTGATTCTAGTATTAATATTCCCGAATTTGTTGTTGTGCAAAATTCAAAAAAAAAAAAAAAAAATTGCTTTAGGTTTTGAGGAACACTACTTTCCTTTAAGATGGATAGATGCATTCTTTCAATCTATGATTCTTTGGAAGTTTGAAGTGAGTTCTATAAATAATATGGTAAAAGTGGAAGACAAAAGAAAAGTTACTGTTAAGACAAATGATGGTATTATTGCAAATAGAATTAATACTATGAATGTTGCTATTAATAGACGAGGTCTTGGTGTCGCTTAGTAACATCTTTTATGTTGATCAATACATTTGTATTAATATATATTTTATTCTTTTTCGCATTTGTAAAATGCAAACATTGTCTTAATTTTGCAACGGCGATATTCGCTACTTATGATATACATGCCTCTTAGAATCTGTTGCCATCCTTTGCCTTGATAATTATAGAAGATTTGTGCTCATGCTAAATCTAAATTAATGAATAGACAAACTCTTATAAATGTGCATTCCATGAAAACCTGGTGGAAATTTTATACCGTTGAGAATTGTGTTGAGGATTTGTTATAATTTTAATAGTTGATTAAGAGGTGATCATCACAATTGGGAATTATCATTTATGTTGATTTTTTTTTTAGTTGAAATCTTGTATGATGTTGTATTTGATACTCGTTATTGTTTCCTATAGTCTAGAATGATTTGTCGATGACATAATGATACATAAACAGGTATATGAGAGGATATTTAACACAAAAATATATTAATTGAATATCTAATGAGTAATTGAAGGTGAAAATCTGTGCATTAGAATTATGGCTGAACACATTTTCATAAATCTTGATAATTCAACAACAACAACAATATTTGAAAGGCAGAGAGAGCTACAGTATCAATATATTTGTTACGTTTCCCAATTTGCCATGTAATATAGCTCGAAAGTCCAATCGATCTGCAGCACACAAACTCCAATCTTCTTTAATAAGGCGCAATAAAAATAACAACTAAATTATTCAATAGGTAGAGACCTATCTTCAAGCGCTGCTCCTCTTTCCATCAACAACACATCAACCGCCCATTGTGGCTTGGCAGGAATGCTGGCCATTGCCTTCACTTCAAGCGGATTGCTCTTACTCTTGCAAACTATAAGAAATATGATCGTAAGATCACCTCTGAGAACATCTGATTCGATATGTAGTGATTAAGAATAGTGTTCTTTTATATTTCAATTGAGATTCTCTATATGGTATCATATTTTTATTTCCTTATGGCCGTTACAGTGGTATTTCGGTTATACAGTTTTAATATGGGCTGGTTCTACTATCTCAGTTTCATGGTTCGAGTGGATACAAGTATATAACTTTTTGTGAAATTGCATAACCTTCTAGCAAACAAGGAAAAGGAGTTGCATGTATTTGTTGTATTCCGTCTCCATGAATGAAAATTTAAGCCCATATTCTTTTTCATTTCTTTTGGCGTATTAATACTATGAACTATAAATATGAGATGATTAAGCACTTGGGACTAATGCTAGTATTAGTTCAATAAAATAATTGTCTTCCCAATTGTGTGATATTTAAATGTAAATTTTGAGTGCAAGGTTAAACAACTTCTTTATTTTAAGATCGGAGATGTAAATTGAGATATGGTAGGATTTTACTTAATTATAAATGATTACTTAAGATTTGATTGGTAGCAATAAGAAATTATAATGGTGTCAGTTGAATTATGATGGCGGAATTATGTTTGATTCTACACTGTCCTGAATATATAGTAGCTTGATGGTTTACAAAGATTGAGAAGTTATTGTATGGCTTTACCTTTATTGCAATTAACTCTTTTTGAAATGCCTAGATGATTCAACTTATATGAATTGTTAATCGAATGTATTTTATATTCGGTCATGATATTTGAAATGAAGGATTATTTTGGGAACTGATTAATGATGTGATTTATTGAATTGAGCTCTGTGATATACCCATAACTTCAACACAATATATAAAGGTTGACCAAGTTCATATTCTGCATTAGAGATGTATTGTGATTTAATAATAAGAATTTGGAGATAAAAAGGAAAATTGAATTAAAATCTAAGATCTCTAAAATTGCTATAAGTGTGAATTTCAGGATTTGATGCATGTTAAGTAATCATTGTAATATTATCAAAGATTTGATGCCTTGCATGATGAGTGAAAAGTTATAAGAATAAATAGAAGTTCAAGATCGTTTAAAATCTGTGGTGGCCAGCGATGAACTCATAAAATATTGTGGACTATTGAATGATTAAATTCGGGTGAGATTGCATAAGTTCTTACTTAACTCCAAGTTGATTTTCAAACCGTATAATAGGCGATATTTTATATGTATTACCAACATTGGCAAAACTAAGAGTATATATGGAATATAGCATTTAAGTTTATAGTTAGCTCATCTATTCCTATGTCATATTTAGGCAAATCAAATTTGCTGGTCCTTAGCAAATGGGAGTTGAAAAGAGAATTGTTGTGGTGAAGTGTTAAATTGAATCAATGATTTGTAATTCTTATTGTTTTAGATTGTCAAACTTAGCTGTGCTTGATCCAAAATAAGTAGAGGGTAGAATTTGTATCATAATTGTGTCAGCAACCAATTAGTGAAGTAGTTAAACTCTCCATGATTTTCTCAGCTATATACTTCTCTTTTGGATACTTTATTCAGCATATTCTATAACTTGCAAATATATAATACAATGATTATGAAGTTAGCGTAATTGAGTGTCATGGCATATTATAATTTTAAAGGAAATTAATTATTGTAATATTGAATCAAATAAAAATGGTAATATAGAATCAGATGCTATTATTTATTTAAAGTAAATCAAATGTTAAATTCCTTATTAAGTAAATTCACATGTTGTTATCAATATGAATAAAAGCTAAATTCTGTTTTTCTTTGCAGGATAAAATAAAATGTTAAATTCTATTTTCTTTGCAGGATGAGATGTAAAATCAATGCGAGAACGCTAAACTAAATGTTATGTGCAAAAAGTCACATAATGTTGCTATTATAAATGCTAATTTTATATCTGCATTTCCTTTTATTAGATGTTTTATATAGGATGAATAAACTGCTTAGTTTAGTTTTATATATATTTGAAATTGTTGTAGAACTGGAAATGAACAATCCTATAAAAAGGATTGAACTCTATTGTAGAACTGAAAATGAGCAATCCTATAAAAAGGATTGAACTCTATTTTAGAACTGGAGATAGTCAATAAAATTGACTTATGTTGATTGTGAAAATTTTGGTTTTTGAATAAAAATAAAGGAGATTCTGCCAAAATTTCTAAGTATTTTAAGACTTAAAAAATTTTCAAGAAATTTTTGTATTCATTTCGAAATATTCATTTCAAGGATCTAATTGAGTTTAGTTGAATGCCCCTTAGAGAAAATCCTTGTATATAGATGTTAGGAGTCTTCTTGTGCTAGCTACCAGTATTGAATGTGACTCCTGCCCATTTGATTAAAGCCATGATGTCGAGAACGACATCGTTCTTAAGTGGGGGAGTCTGTAACAACCCGACGTTGTTACTAAGCCGATTAGGCCTAAACCTAATCAGATTAAGAGAAAATGTAGGATCCTGATTTAAGTCAAACAAAAATTAAATAAAAATATCCTCAAATGAAGCATGTTAAGGGGATCCACTTGCCAAAATTTGAGCGCAATCCGAGTTCCGGATCGTCCTAAATAAAATCGAAAAATTTAAACTTCCGGAGTCAATAGAAGATAAAATAAAAGTTAGATTTTAGAAATTTTTGTATATTTGAGTTAAGCATTATGAGAGGAATCTATGTTTTAAGTTTCGTGATTTTTCGGGCTCCTGATTAATCGTAGCGAATTTTTAAAGTATTCACTTAAAAATTAATATAAAATAAAATACTTGTTCAAATTTAATAATTTTTAGATGCTTGCGTTTGTCTCATCGAGGCGGTCGTTTTGATACTAAGTTTGTAATTTTTAGAGTTTTTTGCTCATTCAATCAAATCTTTGAATTTCTGGTGATTCTTAGCCATCCGATCTTGATCGGATGGCTCTCATCAAATCGTTTGAGTTGATATATAACTCTCTCTTATAACCTAAATTTCTAAATCCCTCTCTTTTCATCACCCCCAGCTGAAACCCTCTCACCCTAACCGATCCTCCAAAAAAATAGCAAAGCCTCTCCTCCCTGCATGCGCCGACATCTCCCTCAATGGACGAGCACCCGATGGGCTCTCTCCTCTCGGCTGATGGCCGATAGCAACCCGAATCCTTCCCTCTCGGCTGAAGACTGAGAGCTGGCGCATCTCTCCTCTCTATCCTTACTGAGGATTAATTCCTCCATCTCCCAATCGGTGCAAGTGCTTGCCGATCCTTGAGCTCGTCGACCTCTTTCACCGTGCCTATGCGTCCTACTTCTTCGTCGTTCGCTACCGGCAAGACGCTCAGTCAAGTGAATACCCTCCATTTAATTCGGATTGAATGCATGAGCTTAAGGTTCCTAATCTAAGAGCTATAGAAGCTTCAAGGCCTTCGTCAAGGTACTTCCATCCCACGTTGGTCTTGATTCTTTTTTTTTGTTTGCTTGTTGCATGATGGATTGGCTCCCCATTTAAGCTTAATGTTTTATAGCATGATCGCTGTATTAGTATGGCTTTCTTCATTAAGCTTTGCTTAATAAATTTTAATTGATTTTAAGTCTCATTTCCTTAATCTTTATAGCTATTTCAAGTTTTATTGAAATTAAAATTTGTTTGACTCATAATTTGCATAATTACCACTATGTTAAAGTTGTGTATTCTTAAGGTATGGGCTGATTATTTACCATCAAACTTTGCTGTTTTCAAAGCTAGCACTATGGAATATTCTTTACTTTCATTTGTTGTATTGAAGTGAATATGTGCCATTCATGCATAAATCACTAAATTAATGAACCATTTTTGTGTGTGTTCATGTTAATTATAGGTAATGTGCAAATCTATACTTCAGATTTGTGTTGGTTGAGATTAAATATTTTAAGCTCTTTATTCTTTTATGCTGGAATGTGAATTTAATCCATTGAATCCGCCTATCTCTTGTCATTAAAATATCAAAAGTATGTTTGAATAATCAGTGGATCGATAGTGCTTTGATTTAATTTTTTTTTGCATATATTAGGTGGACTTATGTATGATTCAAATGGATTATCCATCGTCCATGATCTTGTCTATCAACAGCTTGAGTTATTGTTAGTAGTGTGATAGCTTCTATTTTATATCATAGATATAGATTATCATTCAATTGAAGATAATCCCATAAATTACTCAAGAGAATGAATGGTGTCTATGCTTCTATGCCATGCCTGCGGCCCTCCTTTTCTTAAGTTGCTTATGTAAAGATGGGTTATGTTAAGTAGTAGGCTTGTAAGTTCTTATGATAATTAGTTCATGCAAATTGTGGAGTTGTAGGTCCTCATATTTAATTTCTAATTGATCTTAGTATGGATAGCTTGTGCGATTCATTAATCCATCACATGAGTTTTTCACATCATTTCTCAATTTCATTATCCTAAGTATTTATATGATTGTCGTAGCTTAGTATTGGGTTGATTTCATCTCCATCAAAGTTATAGCAAATTATGCTCAATGTGAACCCATAAATCCCCATAAGAGTGGTTGTTGTTACTCTTATCAGATTATTTATTATATTATTATGAATCCCTCTTAGCATACTATATTTAGGTCTCCAATCTTTAGTTATGGCATGATTTGAGTAAGATTCAATTAGTTTATATTGTTAAAAAGGAAAGCAGCTCTTATTACATCCTACAAAATTGTTGCAGGTGCTGAGAATGGCGCTTCATCTCGATCGAAGCGTTAAGCTGCAAGCTAAATCATTACCTTGAAGGTACGTTTCATACTTAGAACTTTATTGAAGTTCTGTATTCTTTTAATTAAATTATTTTCTTGAGCTCTATGTATAGTGCGTACACCACTTGCATAGACCTTAGCATCATTAGGAATTGCTTGTTATTTGGAAACTATGACATTAGGATATATGAGCTTTTGCTAAACCTTAGTTGAAAACTGTAAATTATGCGGACATGGATTAGAAACTAGAGTCAAACTAAGGTACTTCCTTAGGAACTTCACTTCACCTTAGACTCTTTCCTTAAGATTAGGATTAGACACTAAGTTAGATTTCATTCGTTGAATAAGTGATTTATTCAATGAATGAAACCTTGGTTTTAGTAGTTTTCTAAATTTTTCCTAATTTCATTTTGATTATTTTATCTTTCAATTTTAGATTAAGAATAGAGATATATTCTATTAAGCTTGATTGTTACTTAATAAAATAAGCCTTAATCATTAGTTCACTTATTGATTGAACCATAGATCTTTAGCTTACCCTTGGATCATGTGAATGAACCCAAGGTTGTGGTGTTCAATTCATAATCCTTAGCTTAGTAGATCTGGATCAGATCTTAGCTAAGAACGTCTCAAGTCATCAATTAGGGCGTGATGATTTATTATTTAACTTATAGTCGATTTTGATTGAACTAAATTGGGACCTGATCAGTCTTGATTGTTTTAACTTATAAGGCCGTGCTTCTAAGTTGTATGACTTGGGATAGTTAGAACGACTTAATTAGACAATAATAGATATCACTTAGTCTAGATTGAGTCTCTTGCTTACTTTGATTAGATTGCTTTGCATACCTTAGATTTTGAGCTTTAGCCCTTGAGCATAATAGGAGAACTTAGGATGATGTATCCTAAGCTAATATTGAATTTACATATCATTCAGTTTTGTTTTATCACAGTTAGTAGAATATGACCTAGTTTAGTCTGCCTCTTTAGTAGTAGTATTGTATAGACTGGACTCAGACCTAGCATATTTGGATGGCTAGGCTGGGGATTAATTGATTGATATTGGAGGCCCTGTATGGCTTATTGGCTGGTATGACAGTACTATGTCTTAGGCTTATTGCTACTTTAGCTGATTTTTCAGTATTATTTTATTTTTGCTTTGCCACATGTTTCAGTGATTTTATTTTCAGTATTTTCTTGCTTTGCCACATGTTTCAGTGGCTTTACATTGCACTTGATTGTTTTGCTTTTTGCCACATGTCTCAGTGGCTTTTCTTTTTCTTTACTTAATTAGCATGTTGTATGTATACACATATGTTTACTTATATATATTGGCATGTTTAGGATGCTAGAATTGCATGTTTTCAATATTTGTGTTTCTTTTATAACTCAGCATGTGTTGATATGATCATAATCATGTTAGGAGTGGAATCATTATAGTAGCTGCGGTTCTTTTGCTTTTAGCTTTACCTTGCTTACTTTTATGTCTTGATATTTTATTTCACATACATGTTGAATGCTATAAATGGATAGCTTATAGTTATCCCTTCCTTGTAGCTTGTGGCACCTATCTATTTTGCATGCTTAGTAGTATCAGTAATGTGGTGATATCTTTAAATTCATGCAACTTTAATAGCTTAAATTGTACTTAGACTTATTAAAGTCTAACCAGATTTTTCTTTTTTTGGCTGTGCCCTATCATATATGTACATATGGCAGATCAGGAGTATAGGTCAGATCCAGCACTTGAGGATTTAGCTGCTAGCAGGTTAAGGTAAAACGCGGCTCATTGAAGGAGATATGCTTCCACCTTCTTGACCTGCCTTTATAAAAATTATAATAACTATGTTTTCTTATTCTTACTATTCAGCATTTAATGTATTGTATGTGAATGAATTAATGTGGACTATCTGGATGCCTCTTTTATTTTACCTATTTTGCACTACTATACTATATGTATATTCCTGTTAAGTCTTGCTCAAACTGGTTGATTAGCATCACGGATATGCTTTTAGTTTAATGTCTGTGGTGCTAGTGACGACCACCTCTTAACACTCATTCGATTAAGGGGCGGCCGCCACACTATTCTAATCCAATGGTAAGTGAGGGGTTAGCCAGAGTGACACTCCACCCTTAACCTAATCCTTGGTGGTTTAAGAGTGCTGGGCGCCACAGTTGGTATTAGAGAGTTTCATAAGGTGTCAGATAATAATTTGCATTCTTATCTACCTAATGGGTGATTCTTCTACCAATTCAATCACTATATCAGTATATGTTAGAGTCACATCCAAGGGATCACAATGTCACTCTCAAAATAGGAAGTTGATAATCAAAATACACAAGCAGTGTATCAAACAAAAATCTAAATATTAACACAGTTAGATACGCTAGGATGACGGCTGAAGGGCACCTTCAACGATTCAATGAAAGCTGGGAAGAACTTGTCCAATTCTACCAAGGACTCGACCCGTACACAGATCCAGAAGTCAGGAGGTTGAACCAGATGCTCCGGGAAAGCACCTTCAGAGGACATGATCACCCCGCATTAGCCGAGAGATGGCTAATGCTGACAGATGATATAATGGGGATGATGGATATTACAGACAATGTCAAACTTGCCCTCGTGACACGCCTCCTGCAGGATAGGACTAGAGATTGGTGGCGTGTCACCCTTAGAGCCCTCACCCATCAGCGCAGATGGTTACAACGGGGCGTCATCTACGAAGACTTCCGTTGTGCCTTTACAGCCCGATATATTGGATAGAAGCCTTAGTTTTGTTTCTTATGTTTGTATTCTCTTCTGTATCATCGTAATTTGGTCTTTTAAATAAAAAAAAAAATTGTTTTTCCTTACTACTTTGATATGGATGTCTAGGATACTAAGCAAGCATGACAGGATATGACCTCTTCGCCCATTTTAAGGATAGGTGGGCATACGATGTGTTCTTAGCAAAGAAATATGGAAGGGAAGTCCAAGGAGTCTCCCCAGCTGGAGCTAGCGTTCTTGAGAAGATGCTGGAATGTGTGGTGTTCAGGGGACTGGATTTCCCCATCCTGGCCAGAGAATGGTTACGAAGAGTAACCAAAGTATTTGATGAGCTGGAGTGTCCAGATGATACTCGACTGGATATCCTTGAGATCCTCCTCCAGGATTATGCGGAGGAGTGGTGGGCCCAGGAAGTATGGAGGTTTGAGCGACGACATGCCCGCCGCCACCAAACACTGACCTACGCTTACTTTACTTGAGCTTTCACCAGAGAGTACATAGAATAGAATTTGTATTCTCACTATTGATATCTTTTTATTTATGGCTTTAAATGATGTACTGTGCCTAGTTAATAAAGGAAATGGAATGTGTTGATCTCCTATTTATTGAATTCTAAATAATGTGTTGTTCTTGATTCAGGTGTTGATAACTATGAACCCATGATCAAGTCCCCCTTCTGTTCCCTCAAGTACCTCCTCTAATGAGGTAACCGCATTATTGGAAGCTGTGAAACTAATGATGGAAACCCACCAGTGATAGGTTGAATTTAGCCAAAAGCAGGCTAGAAAGGCCGTGAAGGCCCAAGCTAAACAAGCCGAACGGATGGAACGACTGCTGGTATCTCAGATAAACCAGAACTGTACCACCACGGGAAGCACCTCAGCACCCCAGACCCAACCGCAGAATCAGTCTGCAGAAGGGATACTCCACAGCTTTCTCCGATTGAGGCCTCCTACGTTTGATGGGACCCTCTCGACAGTTGATATGGCCTCATGGTTAAAGATGGTCGAGAATAATTTAACAAGCATCCAATGCCCGGAGTCGGCCCTAGTTCGCCTTACTACTCACCTCCTGCAGAACGAAGCTGAATACTGGTGGGATACCACCCGCAGCACCACATTCTCTGGATTTTCATTAGCCGACATCACGTGGGATGAGTTCGTCGAAGTGTTCCAAGCTCGATTCATTCCTCCGTCTGCCAAGCATCGCTTGGGAGAAATGCTACTAAAATTACAGCAAGGAGATCGATCCGTGTCAGCATATGAGGCTGAATTCTGTCGCCTTGCTAGATTCTCTACAAGACTGATCCCTACAGAGACAGATCGTTGTTTTCGATTCTAGGATGGCCTAGTCCTTCAATCCGGAGTCAAGTTATTCCTTTGCGCATCACCGATTTCTCAGAATTACTTGAGACAGCCAAGGTAGTAGAACAGTATCAGGCTAGGGAAGGATCCATAAGTAATGTAGGGTCTACTTCATTACAGCCACAACAGTTCAAGCGAGCCAGGGTATACCAACTTGAGGCTGAGACTCCAGTAGCAGATCCATTCAATGGTTGCACCAAACCACACCCTTATGGACGGTGCTACCATGGAAGTCGTGTCTGTTATACCTGCGGACGGCCAGGTCATGGGTTCCTCGACTGTGCGGCTACAGAATTGGTGGATGGTGATGTGATCGATCGTACTAAACGTCGTCAAGTCTTTGACCTATACCAAAGGCCTACAGTTACCCGTCCAGCCCCCTCTCCTACTTCAGTCATAAGGCGTGAAGCACCCAATGCTCCTCGCCCAAATGCACCTTCAAGGCAAAATTTCAGCAACAGGCCGGCTGGACCTGCACGTGTGTACACTCTCACGCCCGTCAAGGCGACAGAAGATAACCACGTGGTGTCAGGTACACTATCTTGAACCTACTCATCTTTACTGTCATTTCTTACTATGCACAGTTAAGTCAATTATTTGTTATATGATTAGGTTCCATCTGTATAAATGGGAAACTCTGTAACATCTTATTTGATACTGGGGCTAGCCATTCCTTTGTATCTGAGGAATGGGCGAAATCATTAAATCTCCATAAGTATAACTTGGCCAATTCCCTTAAAGTTGGATTACCTTCTGGAACCCAATTGCTAGCTCGCCAGTTTTGCAAGATACAGATTCCAATTTCAACTAGAAAGTATGAGGCTAAGCTAGTAGTTCTTCCCATAGCCAACTTTGATATAATACTAGGCATGAACTGGCTAAGCTAACATAATGCCACTATCAACTGTACCAAGAAAAGATTACCTTGGGAAGTGGGAACGAAGCCATATCCTTTATTGGCAACCTTAGTACTCGCGCCTCACTCATCAATGCAATAGAAGCAAGGAGATTGGTTCAGAAAGGATGCGAAGCCTTCCTAGTGACAATACTAGGAGAGAAGAAAGAAGAAGTTCCATTAGCTGAGAACCCTGTTGTTTGCAAATTCGCAGATGTCTTCCCAGAAGACTTACCTGGTCTTCCTCCTATACGGGAAGTAGAATTCGCAATTGATGTTATTCCAGGAACACAGCCCATATCTAAAGCCCCATATAGAATGGCGCCTAAAAAACTGCAGGAGTTGAACAAGCAACTACAAGAACTCCTAGAAAAAGGTCTCATAAGGCCAAGCTCGTCACCATGGGGAGCACCAGTATTGTTCGTAAAGAAGAAGGATGGTTCTATGCGGATGTGTGTCGACTACCGCGAGTTAAATAAAGTCACAATCAAAAATAAATATCCTTTACCGCGCATAGACGATCTGTCTGATCAATTGCCAGGAGCCAAGGTATTATCAAAAATTGACCTGCGATCTGGATACCACCAACTGCAGGTGAAAGACTATGATATTGCTAAAACCGCCTTCCGGACTAGATACGGTCACTATAAATTCCTAGTGATGTCGTTTGGACTCACTAATGCTCTGTCTATCTTTATGGACCTGATGCAACGAATCTTGAAACCGTATCTGGATAAATTCGTCATCGTATTCATAGATGATATTTTAATATACTCCAAGACAAAAAAGGAACATGAGAGTCACCAGTTGTATGCCAAATATTCAAAATGCGAATTTTGGCTTGATTCTGTCGCCTTCTTAGGCCACCTTATAGATGCTCAAGGGATCAAAGTAGATCAAAATAAGGTCAGTGCAATCCAAGAATGGGTACCTGTAACGGCCCCAATATTTGGATAGAAGATTAATCCAAATTTTGAGTGTTACCTTAGCACCCAACACTTGAATAGAAGAAAATAGATCAAATGCTAATGCTAAGTGGCCAAGTCTCTTTATGAGTATTTGTTAAGTTAAAAATGAATGAAAAAGAAAGATACATATAAATGCAGATATACAAACATTTACAAATAAGCAAACCACTCATTCATCCAAGTAGTCTTATATTCATTACAGATACAACACAAATTAATAACTGAAATAAACGTAACTTATATAATTTATTTATTACAAGGCTTTTCAATATACATGGCAGTTTAAAAGTGAATTAAAGTTTGACTATGCGAAAGCAGATTTCCATAAGGATTCTTCAAGTACTGGGCCCTGCATTACCTGAATAAAAGGGCTCTTGTTCTATCATATTTTGGTATTTAAATATGATAGGGCAATGCCAAGAAAAGAAAAAGGTAGTTAGACTAAACAGTCTAAGTACAATTTAAAGTTAGCTATGTTTTTAGATTAACAAGATATCACAATTGTTATTTACAATTTAAGGTAAGCAGCGGTGTTATAAAAGCTGTAATGTATGGGAAAGTAAAGTAAATGTAAATGTAAGGGAAACAGTATGAAATAGCTTGAGTAAAATACTCTCTTTTAATAAAGTTCTAGCCTATTACTGAAAATTGGTAAGGAAGGCATTTTAAAGGCTAGAAACTGCTATGTGCATAAAATGAAAGCAATATATGATCAAATGGGATTTATGCTGAGTAAGCAAATAACATACAGTGAAGCTTTAATTGAAGTTAAACAACATACACTGTATTTAAACTAAACTGAAATAAGCAATACACAAAACTGAAAATAGAGAGTGTAAAACTAAAGGAAGTAAGGAAATATCTTAGATTCTCATTCTAAGATAATCATAGTCTAAGACTATGATTTGAAAGCATAACTAAACAGTTATGAAGAGATTTTACAATTTGTAAAAGAATCTCTTATATTATTAGTTAAAGTTACATTTAGAAATACCTCATTCTGTAGGAGTACACAACAGAATGGGCGAAGAGTTAAGCACGTCTGCCTAACCAGATACAGTGGGGGAGATGAACATTCACATTTACCCTCCCTAAAATGTGAAGTTCTAATGTAAACATTTTTATTTGTACTCTAATTGCCTTAAGGCATTTCCCCTTTAAAATTTTAAGAAAAATCTTTATATATGCCCAAAGTCTTGAATATATGTTCAAGGATATGAGGCTCATAGCTATGCAAGCATTCAATGGATTGCAAAAATTGTAAAGTATGTGATATCTTTTTGTTATCTAAATATTTTAATAATCTACTTTATTATTGGAGTTAATCAAACTCCAAAATTGGCTTATAGATATTTAATCTAAAGTCAATTTCGAATGAAAGTAGAAGGAATTGTAAATGAAATTAGAAAGATATTACAATTTTATTAAATACAAGAAGAACTTATCCAAAGCTTAAAAAGAAAAGAAGCTATTAATTTCAATTAAAATTATTGAATTGAACATTTTAATTTGAATGTTAAAGCTTTCTGAAATATTTCTAAGTCTTAAAATTCTTAGAAAATTCGGCAGAATCTCCTTTGTTTTTGTTCAAATTTTTAATTTTCACAATCAATAAGTCAACTTTTACTGACTATCTCCAGTTCTAAAGTAGAGTTCAATCCTTTTTATAGGATTGCTCATTTCCAGTTCTAAAATAGAGTTCAATCCATTTTACAGGATTGCTCATTTCCAGTTCTAAAATTATTTTAAAATTAAACTAAGTAGTTTACACAACCTATACAAAATATTTAATAAAAGAGAAATAGAGATAAAATTGACAAATTGTAAGAGCAGCGTTATGTGGCTTTTGCACATATTATTTAATTTAGCATGCCTGTATTAATTTTATAGCTCAACCTGCAAAGAAAAATCTTATTAAAAGTTTAGCATTAAAATGTAAAAGAAACTAGGCAGCATTTTTATTAAAGAAGGACAGCACTTGCTTTAAGTTTGATTCATAATGGGAGCATCTTGAATCTTATATGTATTTGATAGCATCAGGAGATCATGCTTATAATAAACAGCAGCATAAATTCTCATATGAAACTGAAGGTAGCATATGATATTAAGAAAGAAGATGATAGCATTTGGAAGATAATGACAATATTTAGATCCCATAAAGTATATTACAACATGTATATTTATTGAGATATATAGCTACATTTAGATCTCCTAAATTGCATAGCAGCATTTGAATTCATGGCAGCAATTATTTTTACTAGAAGTAAATGGTAGCATATGAGACAATAAAAAAAAATTTGTAATATGTAATCTCATATATAATTTATGGCAGCATTATATTATTTGAATTGAATTAATATTATTTGATTTCATTGATTAAACTAATGACATTTGCTTCTTATAATTCATTTGACATTTCATTATATAAGAGATTTCAGCGTGTGGTAAAAACAATAGCACTATTCATCCTCATATGATTCTAAAATAACAGCAATTGATATCTTTGAATCAATTATATTAAGATGATAACAGCATTTGTATGATATAATTGGCAGCACCTTGTAGAATAGTATTTAATCCTCTTATTCATGGCAACATTTCATAACTAATGGCCTTTGTAAGAAAAATTGACTTCAATAGACCCACATGAGATGGATGAAATATAAAGATGTGAGTTCAACACATTTCATATAGTTTAACCAAATACATTTGATGACAATATTATAACTAATAGCGACATTAAATCACTTAAAACCAAAGATGGTAGCAATATGGCAGCATTTTATGACAGTAAGTGATTCCAATGGCAGCATTTTGATTTATAGAAGGTAAATGACAGTAATTTAGATTTCATTAAAATGATTGCAGCATTAAATATTTGATCTCATGGTAACTTATGATTCAAATGAAAGAAAATGATAGTATTAATAATTTAAATTCAGCATATATTAAATATGAAAGCATGTAATCTTAAAGCATAAATGGCCGCATTTGATTCTTAAATGTTAATAAATGAAACATTAGAGTTTAAGCCTGACACATTGTGCAGTTTAAGTAAAGCATTTAATTCCCATATGATACAAATGATTCAATCTTAGAAATAAAATCAGCATATATGATCCTATGCTGCATGAGGTGATGAATGCTGCAAACTATACATTGTGGTTAAGAAACCACAAATTAAGAGTGCAATACAAGAATCTCAAAGCACGGTGAACTGCCAGTATATGTAAGCATGGAAACAATAAGTTAAAGCAGGTGTTAACTAGTTTGGATGGTGAAGACTTTGAAAGTTGCCATCCATATATCAAATATTTTCTAAAAATAAAAACAAATATTATTTCAATTTAATGTGGTAATACCAATACCCTCATTACTTGTGTGCCTTGCGAAAAGTTACCATCATGGTTAGTACTTCTCAATGATTATTCACTATGCTGTTAAACTGTCAATAAAACTTAAATAATGAACTCTACATTGGATTCAGATGGGATAATTGTGTATTTGTTTTGTTTTGTTAATTTATATATGCAACGTATAGTTGTTTGTGCAACATTTCTCATGATTAAATATATTATTTCAAGTATTGTATATCTGTTGACAAAGTAATGTGTAATAACACTTTTCACCATTTCTTAAAGAAACTAATATTGCTCTTTATAATGTGCATGCAATGTGATGATGAAAATATATGGCAGCATTGAGACCCCTGTTTTTCATTAATTGGCAACAACTTCAATGTAGTAGTGATTTGACAATATTTAGATCAAATGACATCATTTAATTTTATGACAAAACTGATAGTCACATATAATACAATCTGTTGATATGGCAGCACTTATTCTTAAATAGCAATTGTTCTAATATGATACTTAGCAGCTAATGGATTACTTTTGATTTTTATAAGAACAAGGGATTGAAGCATTTGATTTTTTTACATGTTAAATGACAGCATGTATTTCTTTTAAGAAAAATGGTAATTGATTTAATATAAACCATTGATCCTAAATTAGAATGAAAGGAAGTATTTATTCTTAAATACCACTTAGCAACCTTAAATTTGAATTGATAATTGGAGATCCATGATTCTTTATGAACTAAATAACATTTGAATTTCATAATTTAAATAGGCAGCACCATGACTATATTTGGGTTCAGAAAATAGATCTTAAACAGCAGTTGATCTAGTACTTCTTGTTACTAGTTTGACTCAACAAAAGTTATATTGATAAGAAGAAAATTTTCATAATATTAACAGCAAATTAACAGTATTTAATATTTGATGATTGATACTAATAGTTTGGCAGTAGAAAGAAGTAAACAAAATGGTCTATATAAAGTGTTAATTGAAGAAAAGAGTATTCATTATTTTCATCAATAATCAATATTCCACTCTTCAATTCCAGCAAAGAGTAAATACGAATAATGGAGATATACAATACCCAATAGAACTTCTTATAGCAGTACAATTAAATCGATTTCTGAATATGCATAGGTTTAAAAGAAAACTGAATATAAGACATCCTCCAAAATATTTATTTATTTATTTTTTTTTTTTAAAAACCCTAGCTTAAATATTGACCACATGCAAACCATACTAAGGATGAAAATCGAAAGGAGTACCGTTGTTATTTGCGGCTAAGAGAAGAACTCGGCGGTTCCAGCAAGGTTGAGTAGAGATTGCTTACCTTCCCGTGCCGAGAGGATAAGATGGCTTTTAAATGAGGGGATTGACATGGGCTTACAAGGGATGTGGATGGCGGTAGCTCTTTGCTCACTCTCCCATTGGCGAGAGCGAGCGGTGAAGAGCACGTGTTGACGGTCGCTTGTCCCGATCGAGCGGCTTCATTAATGCTTAGCCGATCGAAGAAAAATGGGGATGAGGAGGAGGGTTACGTGCGGTCGGCCGAAGGACCCTTAGGGTTTGCCGAAAAAAAGATTTAGATAAGTAGTGTCTTTTGAGATATATATATATATATATATTGATATAATAGAAAGTTTTATTTAATTAAAGTTTTCATGATAATATCTTTTCAATTTAATTTTTTGAGAAATTACTTTTTAGCTAAAATGAGTGTTACGGACTCAAAAATGAAGTCAAAATTTAATTTGAAAGCTATCTTAATTATTTTAATTATTGAATTATGAAAATATAATAAAATAATCAAGAAATTTTGACTTTCTCCAAAACTCACCAAAATTTCACCCAAAGCTAATTTGGGCGTGAGAAATGCAATGGTGAAGTCTATTTTTGATTATGAAGTCAATTTAAATTAGGTGTTTTCAGAATTATTTGAAACCCAGGAAAAGCTAGAAATCGACAAACAATCTCTAATTCGCACGAAATTTGAGGTGGAGACTTCTAACTCTATTATAAAAGTAATGAAAAGATTTAAAGTCAAATAGATCCACTAATTCATATGTAACAACTTTTGGGTTGTTACAGTACCACCCAAGTTCGTGACAGAAATTAAGAGCTTCTTGGGTTTGGCCGGGTATTACAGAAGGTTTATAAAAGGCTTTTCCCAGATAGCCTCTCCACTCACTAAACTTACTCAGAAGGCTATACCCTTTGAATGGTCACCAGCTTGTGAGGCAGCGTTCCAGGCACTGAAAGATGCACTTACCTCTGCCCCGCTCTAGTTGTTCCTAAGGAAGGAGTGAACTATCAAGTTTATACTGATGCCTCGGGCATAGACTTAGGTGCTGTGCTAATGCAAGAAGGAAGAGTTATAGCATATGCTTCTCGCCAACTGAAGACCCACGAGAGAAATTATGCCGTCCATGACCTAGAGCTAGCCGCAGTAGTGTTTGCTCTAAAAATTTGGCGACACTATCTCTACGGAGTTCAATGCTCGATATTCACTGATCACCAAAGTCTGAAATATATATTCACTTAGTGAGAACTAAATTGTAGACAGAGAAGATGGTTGGAGCTGATCAGTGACTACGACCTGGACATTCAATACCATCCTGGGAAAGCCAACGTTGTAGCTGACGCTCTAAGTCGTCAGGCCTCATTAAATGCCATAATATCGGAGGGACCGTTAGTCGAAGAATTTTGCAAAATGGGTATCAAGCCTATTAGCGATGATAGACTCAGTTTAACTCTGGCAAACATCAATGTGGAGCCCACCTTTCACAGGGACGTATCTGTGTCACAAATCAAGGACGATGAATACTTGGGCTTCAAGCAAGCTATTGAAAGTGGTCACCGTATTGATCTTCGATTTCAGAAGGGTGCTATTTATCTAGGAGATCGTTTGTGGATCCCTAAATGTATGCAACATGAAATACTAATCAAGGGTCATAATTTGGGATATCAGGTACACCCAGGGAGTACAAAAATGTATCAAGACCTGAAGTTATCCTTCTGGTGGCCAAGAATGAAGAAGAGCATAGCAGACTTTGTGGCTAAGTGCCACGTATGTTGCCTAGTAAAGGCAGAACATCAAAAACCTGGCAGTTTGCTGCATCCACTAGAAATTCCAGAATGGAAATGGTTAGATATATCAATGGATTTCGTTATGGGATTGCCTCGTGCAAGATCTAGGGCAGATGCAGTTTGGGTCATAGTTGACCAGTTGACCAAGTCTGCACACTTCCTTCCAATTCAACAAACGGACTCAGTTGAGAGACTTGCCAAAATCTATATCAAGGAGATAGTTCGGCTTCATGGTATCCCAAAGACTATTGTGTCAGACAGAGACAGCTGATTCACATCAAAATTTTGGCAAGCTGTCCATCAGGACCTAGACACCACACTGGCCATGAGCACAGCCTTCCATCCTCAATCAGACGGTCAAACAGAGAGAGTAAATCAAGTTTTAGAAGATTTACTCTGCCTCTGTATTTTAGACTTTGCAGGATCTTGGGAGGATCATCTTCCCTTGGTAGAATTTGCATACAATAACAGCTTCCAGGCCAGTATCAAGATGGCTCCGTATGCGGCACTTTATGGTAAAAAGTGTTCTACGCCTCTAGCTTGGGCAGAAACAGGAGATGTTCAACTGTATGGCTCTAATCTAATAGAAGAGACAAACAAGAAGATAAAGCTCATACAGCAGAGAATCGGGACAGCCCAGGATAGGCAAAGCAAGTATCATAACCTTCATCGTCATCCCTTGGAATTTCAAGAAGGAGACTCGGTATATCTAAAAGTCAGTCCTATGAAAGGAGTCTATCGTTTCGGGGTTGCTGGTAAGCTCAGCCCAAGGTATGTGGGACCCTTCAAAATCATGAAGACAATTGGGTTAGCTGCCTACCAATTAGAATTGCCAATGGATTTCACCGCGGTGCACAACATCTTTCACGTTTCGTCCTTAAGGAAATGTCTCCGGGACCCGTCTCACCTTGTGCAACTCCCTGAAGTGCAGATCTAGCCCGATCTGTCATATTGCCGAGGAGCCAATTCGAGTTCTAGCTCGTGATCGCAAGCAGCTCAGAAGTCGTGCCATCGACATGATCAAAGTCCAGTGGAAGAATCGTTCCTGCAACGAAGCCACTTGGGAGAAGGAATCTGACATGCGATCGAAATATCCCAAACTCTTCGAGAACCCAGGTAATTATGTTTCAAATTCTTAGTTATATTTGACTCTTGTCTTTAATTCTGTTTAAGTGATGTCGAGGACGACATCGTTTTTAAGTGGGGGAGTCTGTAACAACCTAGGTTGTTACCTTAGTCAATTATGACTAATCTTAGTCTTAAGGCTAATCATAAGTGCTAATGAGGTCAATTGGAGTCAACCTTTTTGACATAGTCCAAATCAGGAGTCAAATGGATCGAATCCTGATTTTTGAAAAATTCAGAAACCCTAAAAGTTGACCTATTCAAAAGACCTCAGATTGAAAAATAGACTTCGCCATTGCGCTCATTGACCCCAAATTAGCTAGGGGTGAAGTTTTCATGTCAATCGGAAGTCGTCAAAAATTCGACGAATATTTTAATAATATTAAATACCCCGAAAATCGAGGTATCAAAATACTCGTCAGATCGAAATTCTGCCTCGCCGTTGCATTCCTCACCTTTCAATTAGCTAGGAGTGAGTGTTTGTGAATTTTTGGGAATTTTTAGGAATTAATCAATTAAATAAAATTAATTAGGGATTTTATGAATTAAAATAAATTATTCTTATTAAAAATTTTAAAATTTCGTGCGCCGTTAGCCTACTCACGCCGTCCAGCCAAACCACGAGTGCCATTTCGATCAACCGTCCAGATCAGACGGCGGATCGGGACCGTCTGATCCAAGATCAGACAGTACGCCCTCTTCGCCTCCATCGCCTTCGTCCCCGCCAACGCGCGCAGGCCGCGTAGCTCGACGCAAGCGGGCGCTGCCGCGGCTAGCCAGTCCCCGCTCGAGGACCCCCTTAGGAAACTCCGCCGACCCTCCTTATCACCTCCAGTCGCGACCCTCCCTCACGCGCACGCTAAGGACTGAAGCCAACCCTAATCGCAAACAGCCGTCCATCTTCAGGTACGCCCCTCCCGTATTTCCTTCATTCAATTAATGATTGATTGATATGTAAGCCTACTTCATAGTCTTGATTGCATCGTTGTAGTGGATCCATCGATCGACGGATCGATCGATCGACGGTTCGATCGATCGACGGTTCGATCGATCGAAATAGAGGTGTTGAGCTCGGTGTCTACCGATTAGGGCGTTCATCACGTAGGTTGCCATCTAGGGCTAGGTTTTCCGCCGCCGTCAGTCACCCTCCGGTCTCGAATGAACCACCAACGGGAAGCCACCGTCGTCCTCTTTCCATCGTCGTGCGGGCCGAACACCGGTACCGCCGGGAGGCCGCCCAAAATTTGAGCCCTAGCTCAGTCGCTTCGGGGGGGAAGGCGAAGAGTCGCCGGGTCGAACCGGGTCGGCCCCAACCCGCGCGAGGCCGAGCGGGCCTGCCCCGCGTCCCACGCGCAGCGGCTCCGCCGGGCACGGGCCCCGCCCGCTGAGCCGCGCCCTCTCGCGCCCTGCCACGTGTCCTGGCGGCCCCACGCTCTCTGCCTCGGCCAATCGCGAGCCGCCACGTGGTCGAGGAGGTCCCGTCATCATGATGATCCTGCAGAAAATAAATATAAATATATATATATATTTATAATATTAATAATTATATCAGTTGTATATATATATATATATATATATATATATTCATAATTAATAAACAGTAACTGTAATAGAGTAATTAGGTATAATTAGAACTTAATTAATTAGGTTAGAACTAATTAAATGCTAAACAGTAAATGTATATATTTATTTTATACAAAACAGAATCTTTAAAATTGCATAAACATTTATAAATATATATTATATGTATATACTAATACATATTATGTTACCTAATTAAATGAACTATAGTTAATATATATATATATATATATATATATATATATATTAGGTTAATTTAATTGATTAGTGTTAAATTAGGATTAATAGTTAGGTTAATATATTTAATTACTGTTAATTAGTTAGTTGATTATTATTAAACAGTAAGGCTATAGTTAATTATTCCTAATTAAATATTAGCAAATAATTAAGATAATTATTAAACAGTAAATTAACTTATTAATTAATCATAATCTTAAGATTAATAATCATGAATAAATAATTAATACTTAAATAATAATTAATCTGACTTTCATTATAATTAAATAAGAGATTAACTAATAATTAATAATTAATTAATAATTAGTAAGTAATTAATAACTAATAATTAATAATTAATTAATTCTAGAGTAACTAATTAATTTCAGAATAATTAAGGAATTAATAATTACAGAAAATACATAACTTTAGATATGAATAGTAAATTAATACAATTGGAATAAATAAATAGTAAAATAATACAAATTGTATTTTTGAATAATAAACTTAAAAGTTAAATAATTTTTCGTAAGATGATCCAAATATAGCCAATATAGGTCTTAAAATACTAAAAAAATATGAATAGAATCAAATGACGTAATGCAGAATTTAATTTCGGGGTACGTATAACGAAGTAATATTTTAGGACCTCTTTAGGATCCCATAACTTTTGACCCAGTTATCAGAACATAGTCAATATGGGTCTTAAAATGCTCAGGAGAGCGGCCCCATCACCGCAGTAGTATTAGTTTTCTCATTTGGACATCAGGATAAAAAGTCAACCCTAAAATTTAGAGTTGACTTTAGTGAAAAATGACCAAATTAACCCTACAATTCAAACAACCATAATTTGGTCAATTCAACTCCAAATTCAAAAATTCAAGATGCTAACTAGTTTAGAATTTTGATGTCACCAATAAACTGAAATAATATTTAGGTTCTGAACCCTAAAAATTTAGAAAATAACCAAAATACTCACAAGCTTAGTTAGGTCAGAACTTGAGAACTTGAGGTCCAAATTGGGTCTACTCCCTACCAACATACTCAGTACATTATAGGGAAGCTATAAAAACTGAGTTTGCTGAAATTGGACTTCAAATGGAAAAGTTCGGTTTTTGTCACCCGTTGACCGACTCGAAATTACCAAATTGCCCTTCAAACTTAAAACGTCCATAACTTCGTCAATTGACCTCAGAATGCAGTGTTCTTGGACTCTATGGAATCCTTGAACTGAAATCAACAATAAACTGCATAAAATCTTAGTTTTTAGTGGAGCAAAAATCACTTAAATGCCCTTAAGTCATAAACATTAGTTTGAACCTATAGGACCCGTTTCTCATTTGAATTGGACAAACTTACTATTTATCCTCAAGTTAGACAGTAAGAAATCATATAAAAAAGAGAAACTCTAATTTGGGCACTTAAATCAAAAGTTGACTTTTTGGACCCTTAAATAGGGGCAAAATGGTCATTTTGCCAAAAAAATTTAGGATAAGCATCATTAGTCTCTGAATTATGATTTATATCACTAAAATTAGTACTAAAACTATATTAGGAATCCTTTGAGCAAGAAAAATCAACTATTAGGTCAGTTCAGCAAAATTCCCCAAAATTCTCTTTAAGTCTTTAAGATCTTTACACTACACCTTAAGGACTCTTCCTGAAACTAGGACTAGATCATAGGATTGATTTCATTCATTAAAAAATAGGATTTTTCAATGAATGAATCCTTGGTTTTATTAGTTTCTAGAATTTTCAACTTATTTTTGATTATTTTATTTTTTGACCTTAGATCTAAGATAGGAGATTCATCATATTAAGTTTGATTACTTAATAGAATTGACCTTGATTATTAGATCACTATTAGAATGAAACTTAGATCTTAGGCCTTATCCTTTTTGGATTATGTGATTAAGCCCAATTGCGTGGTGTTTAATCCATAATCTATAGTTTATTAGTTTTAAATAGAACATCTAAAATTATCAATTAGGTCGTAATGATTTATTATTTAACTTCTATAGTCGACTTTGATTTGGTATATTAGGACTTAGCTAGTCCTGGTATTTTGTAACTTGTAAGGACAAATTTCTAAGTTACACTTGATATGCGGGAAGATGGTGATCATGAACTTGTGTAATTTGGAATAGTTAGAACGAATAATAGAAAACATATGATATCACCATATTAGTAGAGTCCCTTGCTTATTTTGATACTTTGTGTTACACATTCCTTGTATATTTGAGCTTACTTCCTTGGACATTTCATTTAAGATAATTTTGTGCATGAAAATGAAAACTTAGAATAATAAGATAACAGTTGCCTTTGGGTCCGGCTTATGGTGATTATGGTGCACATTTGCCCCGATGGATAGGGGTAAGGTGAGATCAGGATGCCTAACATTCTCATTGAGGAGAGTGTGTTAGGCTTGGGACCCGTATAGTCTTGCAGACGTGCTTGACTCTTCAGTTGTTTCTAACAGTTGTCCATAGAAACAAAAGTAAAATAACTAAAATATATTGCATAAGTATTGTCTGCCTCTTCAGTCATGCAGTATGTTCAGTATGTTTGCAGATTGAGATGTATATATATGTGGGCCAGTTTGGCCAAGTTTTCTGATATGACAGTCAATATACAGAGTTTGAAGTGCAGTTGTAATATTTGGCTATGTTTTGGCATTGTTTATTCAGTCAGCTATTTACTTGTACAACTTATATATTGTAGGATGTTAGATTTTATTACTATTTATATGTATCACTGTTGAGATTTATTATCGAAATTTGCATATTTCATTTGATCACCAGCATGTATTAGGATGTAGCATTTTCTTTCAGCGTATGTTTAGTTACTCATATTATATGCCTTATCTTGTTTATCTCATTTTTGAGGTATGTCTTAGCCTCCTTCTTGCTTAAGATATAAAAGTTATTTATAGCTTTTTCTCTTTCTTATTGTATTGCCAGTCGCTCCCTTATATATAGTTGCTTAGGAAAAATTGTGTAAAGTGGTGATATTATAAAATATATAAAAATGAATCAGCCTAAAATGTACTTAGACAAATTGTCTAACCAAATTTTCTCTTTTTTGGTTGAGGCCCGACATTGTGAAACCGACAATGGCAGGCATAAAGCAGATTGAGGATCCAGCACCTGAGGATGAGCTATTTATAGAGGAGGAGCAGCAGCTCGGGCCAGAGCATATCTAGTCCTTAGACTTATTGTGAGGATGAGTGCCTTTACATTTCCTTTTATTTGAACTTTAAATGTTATAATAAAATAGGTACTCTTGACTGTGCATTTGGAGTTATATACTTATATTCTGAGTTATATTTTGCACTTATATTATATTGTGATGCCTTGATGTTATTTATTGCTTCTGCACTCTGTACATTCTAGTGACTATTGGATTGATGATGTGTTAATCGTTCCCTAATCAAGTGGATTGTAGAGTCTATCCTAATCCAATGGTAAGTGAAGGGTTAGCCGGAGTGATACTCCACCCTTAACCTAATCCTTGGTGGATTAAGGGTGCGGGGCGCCACAGGTTAAGAACAAGGATGAGATAAGCAAAGATCCAATATAGTTACTTAAGGCTAATCTTAATTAGTTTACTTTCTAGGATTACAAAGGTATTTAAAATTAACTGCACTAAATGGGTGCATTAACAACTTCTAAGATCATATGAAAAATCAATTATCAAATCAAACCTTAAGCATTTATCCTAAGGTTGAAGGCTGAATCAATCAATTTGCTAAATATATAAAAGCACCTAAATTAAGAAAACTAAGCTCAAAATCATGTAATTAAAATTGACATGGGAATAAATTTAATGTAACATGTTAGCTACCATAAGGTTCAAACACATAAAACATGAAATTATGTAATTAGAAAAATTATCAAAATTATCCAAATTTAGGAGCTAAGAACTTAAAATCACTATACATTATCCAAATAAAATAATATACATTAGTATACAATCATTATAGTATAAGGAGTAAAACGATGCTAACTATATCGAATTTGGACAATATTGAAATTTTAGGGTTTCCAGGACACCTAATTAGGATTAAAGAGTGATTATAAGACCTAGTGCTCAAAACCTATATTTGATCTCATATTATTATTCCTCATATTTTTATGAGTGAAATGGACTATTTAAATGTCCAATTTGAATTTGAATTGATTAAGGTATGATACAAATAAGATTTGAGATTTAATGGCAATTATTTAATTAATCTAAAATAATGATTAAATACAATACTCATCAAGATTGAAATTAAATTGCATATTATTAATCTACACGTCTTTGCAATCAAAATGGTATATTATAACGTATATATTGGATGAATATTTTGCAAATTATATATAATTTAACTTCTTCAAAATTCAATATTATTCAAAAGAATTTAATTATTTCTATTTTGATTAACTTAATATTTTAACCATTAATAATTCCTTATGCAGATAGCGAAGCGTATAGAAGTACGCCATGTGGCCTTCAGTAAAATGGCACTGTTCAAGTGAAGAAATGAACCAGACAGCATGAAGACCCAATCCGAAGATCGGTGCCTGAGACTTCTTCTCTTCCGATTAAGCGTGAAATGGGGTTCCCCTAGGGCATCAGAAAAACTACAGCTTAGAACTCCTCACAATGCTCTGAACTTCACCAAAGGAGGCCACTCCAAAATCCTTGAAGTCCCCTAATGCTGGCCAAAAGTCCCCTATGGGCACTATTAGAGTCTCCTAATAAATATTCTATATTGGAATATTAGAGGCATTCGTAATGTCTCTTTGAAAAATAGATTTAAACATAGTGTTCATGATAACAAGATAAGTATAGCTACCATCCTTAAACCCAAACTTAAAGCTAAGGCTCTCTTACCTATTTGCCACTTTACTAATTTCGGCTATGCAATTTCTTCCACATCTAACAAAATTTGAGTTATGTGGAAGAAAGATTAGACTGTCGAACTAATCTTGCAATGTGATCAAGCTATCCATCTTAAAATTTGTAATGATAACACAATTTTTTGATCACCTTTGTGCATGCTAACATAAAACGTCAAGATCGTCTTCATTTATGGGCCTTTCAAAAAGAATGCTGGTCCTCTAACTTGCCTTGGGCGGTTGGAGGAGACTTCAATATTGTTCTCAAAAGTAATGAATACAAGGGTTATTCACTTGACCACTTAGCTTCTACCTTTGAATTTAACTCAGCTATTCTTGATTGTGGTCTAGATGACTTCAAATATTCTGTCCATCAGTTTACTTGGAGTGCGGGAAAAAAATTTGCTCGCCTCGATCGTTTCCTTATTAATAACATTTGGTGTAATACTTACTCTAATTTTATTAACTCTTCTATAAACTCAACTATCTCTGAACATAAACCTATTACCCTTTCTTCTTGGAACACTCCCACCAATATTCCTAAATCTTTCTGATTTCAATTGTTTTGGTTACAAAAGGAAGAATGTGATAATGTTATGAATTCTAGCTAGAATGAACCTTGTGGTTGCTATGGGCTTGACAGGCTTGTTGAAAAATTTAAAAGACCTAGAATAGCGTTAGGTACATGGAATAAAACATCCATGGGAAACATTTTCACTAATCTTAATTGTTATGAAAATTTGGTTTCCTCCCTTGAGACGATTTTTTATTATAATCCAACGAATGCAAATAGGATCGATGTCTTTAAAGCCAAAGCTGATCTTATCACAAAACATAATGATGTGGAGTCTTTTTAGAAACAAAAATGCAACATGCATTGGAAAACGAATGGGGAATGCAACACCTCCTTATATCATAACTGGGTCAAGAAAATGAGGCATATTAACAAAAATAATGAAATCACCTATCCAAATGGTAGCAAAACCTTTAATCCTACTAAAATGTAAAACTCTGTGGTTGACTTCTTCAAAGATACTTTTAAAACTGATACTCCTTGGCAATCATCCATATCTCTTACTACCTCTAACACTCAAATATCTCATGCTGATAATATAAACTTGAATCTTATGCCAAACAATGAGGAAATTTGGGAATTGTTAAGGGCCTCAAGTTTAATACCTACCCTGCATCTGATGGTTTTCCCAAGGAATTCTTTTGCAAATACTAGAACATATTTAAAGAGGATGTTTGAAATGGTATTAAATAACTCTTTTGTGATGTTTCCCTTCCTAAATTCTTCACTCATACTATGATATCTCTAATCCCCAAAACTGACAAAGCTTTTTGGTGAAATCAATTCAGGCCCATTAGCCTATGCACTACCTTAAATAAAATTATATCCAAAATAATTGCTAAAGGGCTCCAAACTCATCACCCCCACCTCATTGAACCAAATGAATCAGGATTTATTCATGGAAGGAAAATTCAAGACAACATCTTTGCTGCTCAAGAACTGTTCCATAGTTTGAAAAAAAAATATTGGGGTTAAAATATAATTCTTAAAATTGACCTTGAAAAAGATTTTGACAAAATCAACCAGAATTACATCCTTAGCTCCCTCAAATCCTATAGATTTAATGATAGCTTCATTGCTAAAATAAAGAACCTCACTCACCATAATTGGTTCTCAATTTTTCTCAATGGCACTTCTTTGGGGTTCTTTCCGTCTGAACGTGGACTTAGACAAGGTGATCATCTTTCCCTTATTTTATTCATCCTGGCTTGAACTACTGATCCCACAACATCAATGTTACTTTTAAAAATAATTTTCATCTTCAATTCAATGAGGGTGGTAAAGTTATGGTCTCTCATCTTGCTTATGCTGATGACCTTATTATCTTCACTAATAGTAGCAGTCACTCATTGAAAAAATTGGCAGCCTTACTTTCCACACTTGAAGCTGATCTTCGTTTGAATATCAACCATTCCAAATCCAATTTTTTGGTAAGCAATAAGAGCCCCGCTAGAATCTGTTCAAGTTTAGAAAAGGCAAATTCCCCTTCACCTACCTTGGTATTCCAGTCTTCATTGGGAACAACAAAAATGAAATTTTTAAAGGGCTTATTGATGCTATATTTATAAGTCTTCAAGGATGGGAAAAAAAATACCTATCCCAAGGCAGGCGGCTTATTCTAATCAAGCGTATTCTCAACAATATCCCTGTTTACTGGCTTGAAGTTTGTTCTCCTACTAAAAGTATATTAAGAAAACTCAATTTTTAAGAAGTTTACGTGAAAAACTCAAAAACTGGGACAAAACACAGAGCCACACCACCACAACTACATGAGGAATACAAGATTATATAGTATAATCCATGACTTGAATCATTGGAGGAACAAGAAGATGACACACTCCACCTAGGAGCACACCCAAGCTTTGTTTCTCTTCAACACCCTCTCAAACTCTCTCATAAGTCTTCCCCCGAAAGGCTCTTTATTAATCCCAAGAGGCAGTCACACCTTATCCCCATGAATTAGGGCTTCCAACAAGCTTTAAAATAAGCCCAAGATTGCTCGAATCCGCCCACGAATGATCAAAGGAAGCCTGTTTTCACGTCGGACTCGTCACGGGCGTCCGGGCGTGCCCGGACGCCCAAGCTACTATTCCACGGGCTCCCATGCCTCTGTTTGGCAGGAGCATTGGCTTCAGGTCCATTGACTGCAGGGCGTTCCAGAGTGCCTGAATTGCCCCCAACTTGTTCTGAAACCTCTCGGAACCCACCGGAACTCTGTCGACACCTTCTTTGGTGATTCAATTAGTCTACACACCTTAACATGGTGCACTTAGGCCGGAGTTATATTTAGTCTTTTTGCTGCATACTTATTGATTCTCGGGCTCGCTTAAGTGTCGAATCTTTAGTTGCTTTGGAATATCCCATGTGCTTAACCATGACGACTTCTCGGCTGCATGAAAAGTGTTGGGTTCTTGCGTGCGCCCAAGCGCCTAGAGCATGTACCTTTGGTCCTTTTAAGTCAGTTTATTGTCCAATTAATCCAAAGCTTTGTGGTTCACATTGAAAACACGATGCTCCATTGCACAACAAATTGTTAGTGGTTTCACAACTCTACCCCTAACCCATGCATATGCGCCTTCTTTGAACTAACGCTTAGGCGCGCCTTGATTGCGCACCTATGTGCGTCTTGAACAGCGGGCCTAGCGCATAAAAACAGACAAGTGCCCACACCTGAAGAAGACTTTGCCTATAACTGTTCTGAGGGCACCTTCTGACTTGCGCCATTTACGCTTGGACATGTCTAGTTGTGTCAGTGCCACTATTAGCTTGGGTATAATTGATTTAACAGCATTAACTTGAACGAATGTTGTACTTGGCTTTAAAAAAAAACGCCAAGTAATTTTCCACCATGATAACGATTAATACTATTTATCAAATGCTAAATCAAATAAATGCTCATGATGAAATAATCAAGAGTTGATAAAGACTTTTAATGTGTTTGTGGTCCTTCACTTGGTTGGTTCCATGGAGCCATCAAGATGAATTGAGCTCAATAATGATTCATGTGATGGGGTATGCTCTCTTTGTTATAGCTAGCCCAATTCATTTAATGATGCCTAACTACTGATGCATTGATTCAAGATTAATTGTAAGGCTCAACAATATATACATGCAAACAAGATTCGACCATTAATTGTCCTTTAACTACGTTTACATAGAATGAATTACTGTACTGCTCATTAGCAGTTTCTTTGGATAATTAGGCTTTTGGTAGTATATAAGAAAAAAATATAATTATTTGTAAAGCTTAGGAAATCAGTAAACAAAACAATTATCATTAAATAGATAAAAGATTGATTTTATATTGTGCTGCGTAGGTATGGAAATAAGGTTTTTGAGATATATTTTGGTTATGAGAAATATTTGTCTATCTTCTTTATTTTAATTCAATTTTTACTCAATATATTGGTATATTTTGCATTTCTCAAATTTGTTAATGTGTGAGATATTTGACATTGTTTTAGAGATTAAAATTATTATATGACTCTTAGATTATTTTCAAAAAGCAATTAATGAACATGATTTTCCTACAGTTTCTTTCAACCAAAATAAAACGAGCCATCACACTCAAGCCAAGTGAGAATACTCTTTTAATCCATTTCACCTAACTGATTCGGGCAGTAATTAGCATTTGATGTGCTTTTGGAGGCAAGAAAATATTAATAGAATTTACCAACCCATTTCTTGCAATCATCACAATTCAAACCTCTCAAATAAAAAATATCAGTAAATATATTATTAAAATAAATAAATAAATAAATATATATATATATATAAATCAAGATGAGTTTAATATTTTGATAAGCATTATATTTTATTTTTCATTAGTTGTGTCTTTTGAGGTATGTCTTTTTATTATGGACGTGTCTTTGTCTTTTGAGGTGTGTCTTTTTATTAGGGATGGGTCTTTTCATTGACACCGCTTGGACTATTATATGTACTAATGTATTTGTTAAATTAGATGAGCAAAAATAAAATATTGTTCCAATATATTATATTTTATCTTCTTTCTTTTATGTGAAGACGGTGAATTACTTAAGTGCTCTTTCTTTACATGGTATTAGAGCTTGGTTGATAATTCGTCTTGCAATTATTTCGGTTTCTCAACAATGGAAGGCAGTGGTAGTTTTCGTGGTTCGGGATTTGATATGCTCACACATACAAATTTCAAGAAATTGAAGTCATGCTTAGAGAGTTATTTGTTGGGAGAAATTTTGTGGGAAGTTGTTGGTGGAGATGCACAGGAAGCGGTAGTGTCGACTAGAACAAATGATCGGGAAGTCAAGGCATGAAAGAAAATGAATGCGAAAGCAGAGTTCACCCTAAAAATGACTATATCAGCAGACTTGTTCGATCACATTATAGGGTGCAATTCGGCGTCAGAAATTTGGCCATCTCTTGATGGTTTGTTCAACAAGAAAAATGTGGCGAGGCTTCAATTTCTTGAGAACGAGTTGGCGAAAGCAAATCAAGGAGAGCTTTCTATTTCTGCATTCTTCCTAAAGTTGAAAAATCTCTGTGCATATATTACCGCATTGGATCCGGAAGAACCAATCTCTGAGGCAAAGATGAAGAGGCATATTATCATAGGATTACGGAAGGAGTATCTATCATATGTCACAGCAGTGCAAGGATGGGCTACTCAACCATCTCTGATAGAATTAGAGAACCTCTTGGCGTCTCAGGAAAGTTTGGCTAGACAAATGGCAGGAGTGTCCATCTCCGGTGAAGGCGGTGACGTTCTATACACCGAAAAAAAGAAATACTGGGATAAGAAAAAGAAGAATGATAGTGAAAATTTCTTTGTCTCATCTAAGGAGGATGGTGCTCATTTCTCTCCTAGGAATGATGAAGGAAAGAAAGTTGTCAGATACTTCGAATGTAATAAAGTTGGATATTACAAGCGTGATTGTAGGGTCAACCTCACATCACGTCATACAACAGAGAAGGAAGAAGGTATAAAGGAGGACAAATGTTGGGGGACATGTTTCCTTACCGAAAAGGTCTTACTATGGAAGCCTTAGCCTCTGTGAGATTCGAAGATGATTGGATCATTGATTCTGGATGTGGACACCCTAGGACCTTCGTGGGTCCAAGTTCTCATCTCTACGAAAGTATGAAGGAAATGATGCAATCGTGACAGTGGATAACACAGTCCATGCGGTGGAGCAAGAAGGGATTGTGACGGTGAGTAGTGATCAAAGTGCACTCACGTTAAAGAGTGTGTATCACGTGCAGGGCATGAAGAAGAATCTCTTTTCAGTAACAAATGCGGTTGATGCAGGGTACCATGTGCTTTTTGGGCCGACGGAGGTAAGGTTTATATGAAACTTAAATTCGGTAAAAGAAGAGGTGACTCGCATTGGAAGACAAGTTCGTGATTTGTTTGTTCTTTCCGCAACATCATACATGGACAAGATGAAGAGCAACGATAGCGCTGTAATTTGGCATGAAATGTTGGAACGTTGGCATGGAAAAGTTGAGAGTGATGGTGGCAAAGAGTCTTGTTAGAGACTTACATGGCTTATCTTCTTTTGGTGACGGGCATGTATGTGAAGGATGCCAATTTGGAAAGGCTCATCGTCTTCCATTTGACACGTCTATCTCGAGGAGCAAGAAATCGCTAGAATGCATCCATAGCGATGTGATGGGGCCAACAGCTACCTCATCTTATTCAGGAAACATATATATGTTGTTGTTTGTGGATGACTTCTCACGCTACGCATGGGTGTATCTCTTAAAGGAGAAATCAGAAGTGTTCGACAAGTTCTTGGAATTCAAAGAGAGGTGGAAGGTGTGCTTGGTCAAGAAGCTCAGAACGGATAATGGTGGTGAGTTTACATCTGTCGAGTTCTTTTCTTTCTGCCGCAAGCATGGAATTAAAAGGGAGTTATCTTGTGCTTACACGCCGCAACAAAATGGGGTGGTCAAAATGAAGATTCGACATATTATTGAGACTTGTAGGTGTTGGTTGCATGCCAAAAGAATTCCCAAAGCTTTATGGGAGGAGGGAATGGTTTGTGCAGCATATGTGATAAACTGATTGCCATTAAGCCCGAACAATCAAAAGTCATCGCATGAACTTATATTTGGAGAAGTGCCGAGTGTGAAGCATATGTGAGTGTTTGGAGCAACTTGTTATATTCATGTCCCAGATACGAAGAACAAAACTTGAAGCCAAAGCCATAAAGTGTGTTTTCATTGGCTACGATGAACACAAGAAGGGCTGGAAATGTATGGACCCCCAGACTCGAAGGTTCATTATCTCTCGTGACGTGGTGTTCGACAAATTGACGTCATATGATGGAGAGTCTAACATCATGTTGGAAGAGAACATAGGAGTAGCAAGTCTTGAAGAAGAAACTGAAGAAGAATCAGTTGAGTTACTAGTGTCTCCAGGTGTAACAACCCAAAATTGTTACCCAGCTTGATTTTAGCATAAATGTATCGTAATCATCATTTCATTAAGTTCATATAGTCATTAGAACCGAATCCTGAAGGTTTGGAACAATTTAGAGCTTAATCCAATATTCTTGATTATTTTAATATTTAATTAATTAGAAAATTGAGGTATTTATTTTGACCTTGAAATCGAAATCCGACTTCGCCGTTGCGATCGTCACCCCCAAATTAGCTAGGGGTGATGTTTTGGACGCGTTTGGAAGTCGTCAAATTTTCACGAATATTTTAATATAATTAAATTTGTCGAAAAATAGAATAATTAAATAATCGTCGGAATTGAAATCCGACTTCACCCTTGAATTCCTCACCCCCAAATTAGCTTGGAGTGAATTTTTGGGATTTTTTGGAGCGCGTTTCAAAAATCAGAATTTTTAAATAATTAGGAAAAATAAAAAAAATAAAAAAGCAATCTTTGGATCCCCTATTTGCAATTTCCCCATTTTGTATTCCATTTTTTTGGCTGGTCATGATCTTCATTCGGCTGGCCATACCCTCCCTCCTCCTTAAGCTATGCCCCATTAATGCCCATCCATGATGGCCCCTACTCCTAGCCTCCCTAGCTAATGGTGAAGCCCTACCATTTCCTTTCTCCTTTAAAAGGGAGAGCTCAGCCCCCTCTTGAGCTTGCTGAAACTTTCTCCACTCTTTCCTCTTCCTCTAATGCTGCACCCTAAGAAGAAGAAGAAGAAGAAGAAGAAGAAGAAGAAGAAGAAGAAGAAGAAGAAGGAAAAGAAAACAAAGCTTTCTTCTTCCCCTCTTTCCAAGGAATTAAGGTACCCTCTTGCTCCTCTCCTTATCTTTCTTATGATATTATGATGTTAGAATGCAACCTTGGAAGTCCATATGCATGTATGAAAGCCATTAAGGCTCTTAAGAACTCACAAAAATATGCTCTGTTTTTCGTCTATTCTGCATACCCTTGTATTCGTTGTCATTTTTAGTATAGATAGGATGTTCCGTTCGTACTGATTTAGGTGTCGATGGAAAGGCATTGGAAATACCTTTCCATTGATATATGGCACCACTTATGAAACTCTCTGGATTGAGAGTAATTAAGCTAGAAAAATGGCCCTCACGGGTTTCGCACCTGGCGAAATCACCGTCTGTCGTTGCAGCGCGCTCCAGGTTGCTGCGGGCTGCAGCGGACAGGAAAACTTAGGAAAAATGCACATTAATTAATTGAACAGTAAAATTACGAAATGGACAGCTACAGTGTGCTGTAGCGCGCTGCAGCGTCATTTCACAAAACTTAGGAAAACGACCTATAAAACTAATTGAACAGTGATTTGCAAAATGGGACGCTACAGCGCGCTGCAGCGGACTATAGCGAAAATATTTCGGAACTTAGGAAACATCAAAATAAATTAATTGAACAGTAGATTTGCGAAATTGTCTGCTACAGCGCGTGGTCGCGCGCTGCAGCGGTCTACAGCGATAATTTTACAAAAAAAAATTATAAAATCATTTAATGAAAGTAATTAAACAGTGGTTTTTTTGCAAAATGAACCGCTACAGAGCGCTGTAGTGCGTTATAGCGGGTCACAGCGGGCTACAGCGGGTCAAGTAGGTTTCAACGGGATGCAGCGGACCGCAGCAAGCCGCAGCGCAAAGGCGCTACCGCGCGGAAAGTGCTACAGCGCGCTACCGTGCAGAAAGCGCTACAGTGTGCTACCGCGCGAAAAGCACTACAGCGCGCGCCAGCGCACTGCAGCTCCCAGATTTGCAAAATTGTCCAAAAATTCCATAAATTTCCCAGATTTTGTAAAATTGCCGAGTCTTGGCTTAAATGGCCAAAACTCAACTGTTTTGGTATTTTAAGACCCTAGGACCTTAGTGGGGCTAAGTTATACTAAAATTCTATGTTAAAATCAAGTTTGAAACTTTGTTGATTATCAAATGCTCAACACCTATCATATAGCTTGAATGTATTGTATCTATTGCCAAGCAATAGAGTCTTAAGTGCTTGAATTAAATAGGTGTATCATAATAACTAAAATGGCACGAAACTTAAGTCTTTTGGATTTGTGACGAAATGCTAATCCCCTTGGTTTGAATTAGAATTTGATTAGCACTAATCACTATTTATGTCACCTTTTCCTTATTTGCTTTTATGATTTTAGAAGGTATGATCAGAAAACTTTAACTTTTAATTGGACATTTAAATGTGCCTAATTTACATTAAACTAAACTTGAACATAAGAATCCTGGTAACTTGATTAAGTAGATAATACTTAATCCAAACTTGAAGTTTGACATCAATAACACACTAATAATACATTGATTTTGTCATTAACATTGGTCTTAATGATAAAAAGGTTAGAGGTTAAACCCTAGCTTGTCTTGATTAAGATATAAACCTTAATCACTTAATTAATTAACTTGATTGTAAGATAATTTAATGGATATTATTCTAATAATGCATATGATTTGATATTGATCTTAAATCATCAAATTAGAAGTGCTAAGAATAATATTGAATATGTGTGATTAAACCATCTGAATCCAAACTTTAGATCTTTGATTTTCTCTTATATAAGATAATTAGCATAAGATGGAACTAAAACTATAATGATTGATGAAATGACCTAACTCTAATAAATCTTTGACTTTATCCCATAATTGTAGAATAGAAAAGGATCAAATAAATCATCTGATTTAACCACTTGAATATTAGCATAAGAAGTATAAAAGTGAGATCTCAAGGATCTTGCTTAGGATCGTCATTGAAATATTTAAATACCTTAATTAATGATACCTTGAGGTAGGAAGAGCTCTTGTGATTTATTGAGGTAGGAACCTAGGTGATCCCCCATAACCTTAGAAGTTGAGCTTTATACTTTGTGGTAGGAATCACTTAAATTACTTAGAGTGTGACTTATTTCTTGTGGTAGCAACATATATTGGGTGATCATTTGATCACATCCTTGGAGCCTTATGTAGGATTCACCCATCCATAAGAGGGAGAGGTAGTTTTGATAAATTCTTATGATTAAATAGAGTTGTCTGAACCCAGATCATTAAATTATGTAGTATGGTATACCCATAGTACTAGGTTAACTCAGTATTATTCAGGAGTGGTTGAGTCACTCTAAGTGAGATTTATCTTTATGCTATCATACGGGCTTAGGCGGATATAACCTCGCTCAGAGTAAATTAATTTATCCTAAGAGTGTTATAAGTAGGGACTTCTTCCTTAGTTTGATTAAAATACAAATTGCCATCGGGTGATGCCTCCTAGCGAAGATCGCTTCAATAGGTGTAGCTTAAACAAACTAAGTAATTCAAGTCACCTTCTTTAGAATACTAAGTATGATCGTGAGTTGGGCATCTTAATGACTTAGCTTGAGATACAAATCGCCATCGGGTGATGCCTCTTATCGAAGATCACTTCATTAGGGTGGCTTAATCAAACTAACTGTTAAGAACCCCCCTTCTTGCAGCCATGCTGAATATGTGTATACTATCATCTCATTTGATGATCTTTAAGAAAATTCTCAACTTTAACCAATTATCGAGGTAGAACCTTATGAGTCAGAATCCTTTTAGCAGGATTCTGCACAATGGAGGCCTTGGATTCATTAACATTTTTCAAAGCATTTTCAGGATTTTTTTTGGATTTTATCTCATATAGTTAGAAGCATAAGCATGAACATAAGCATGATGTATCAGTATCAGAAAGATATCTAAGTATCAATGATGATCTATGAGTTACGGAATGTTACATATATTGACTGGGGAATTTCAGGATGCATTGGCATTGCAGTTCCCAACTGGATGTACGTATATATTGGACCGTACTACTCATGACAGTTCAGTGATATTTGGTTGCATACCAGTATATACAGTGTTGAGACATATTCAGATGCATAGATTCAGTGACATACAGCATAGTTTTACACATGATTACTCAGTTTTGGATGTTTTACAGTTTCAGTTATTTCAGTATTCAATTTATAGTTCTGTTTTACCTTATTTGTATAGTTTTATATAGTTCTATGCTTTTAATTATTTTTATAGCATTTTTTGCAGATTTAATTATATAAATGTTAAATGGATAATTAGAACTGTTTAGATTAGTTTCGATGTGTTAGACTTATTGTCTAACATGAGGTACTTTTGGGATCCGGCAATTTGCTAGATCCTGAGCAGTATATTGAGATAGGTCAAGAGGACACCCAGGAGATTCAGGGGGAGCCCATGGAGCTCTAGTGGACTCTCCTTTAGTTTTACTTTCTGCTTAGTATTCTCAGTTCAGTACTTAGTTTTATTTTCGTATTTCAGTAAACTGTTTGTAATAATTCTAGACGAACTTTCTTTTCTTTTCTGAGATAAATATTTTCATACAGCTTCTGTGATGAATGTATCTGGATATTTACTTTAAGCTTCCGCACTCTGTATTATACTACTTATACTTAGTATTGCGATGCGGTCAACTTACTTATACATATATTGGATTCTTATGGTATTATAAATCCAATATATATATTTGTCTAATACTTAGGATAAGAATAATACTCTTATCTTAAGTATTAGCTCTCAACCATTCTTAAGGTTGAGTCAGCAGCCCTTCAAATAGGCTTAGTGTTCAGCTATTCAGGAAGACGGACCATTCCTCCTTGAGTGGCGCACCGCTACGCCACCGAAATTTACGATTTGCACGCGGCGACGGGGCGGGGCGCTACACCAAGAGCCCCATACTCTTCAAATTCAATGTCAATGGAGACGTAGTCAAGAAGAAGGGGGAGTAATGCTTCAAGTCATGGTGATGGGGGAGCAAGTGCAGAGACAAGAGGTGGAGAGTAGTTCTACTTTTAGAAGATCAAACCGAATGATTGTGCCACCTGCCCACTATAGAGAAGGAAATTTAGTAACAATGAGTTCATGTTACTTTGCCGGCCCACTTGATGAGCTGGAGCCGTCGTGCTATGATGAAGCTAAAAGCGTATAACAATGGCTAGAAGCCATGGAAGAGGAGATTAATGCCCTCAAGAAAAATGAAACATGGGATCTTGTGCCCAAGGTTGATGGCATTACCCCGGTTACTTGCAAATGGGTTTATAAAGTGAAGAAAAAAGCGACAGTAGTGTCGAGCGCTTCAAAGCTAGGCTTGTTGCTCGAGGGTTCTCACAAAAGTATGAAGAGGACTATGAAGAGACGTTTAGTTCGATTGCGAAGATGACATCAGTATGTGTTGTGATTGCATTGGTAGCATGCAAAAGTTGGAAATTGTGGCAGTTGGATGTAAAGATGCATTTCTTTATAGGGATATTGATAAAGATATTTTCATGGTGCAGCCACAAGGATATATATCCAAAGAGCATCTGAATTATGTTTGTAAGTTGAAGAAAATACTATATGGTTTAAAACAAGCACCGTAGGCATGATATGAAAAAATAACAGAGTACTTTCAATTCTGTGGATATCTCACTTCAGATTCTGACTCAAATATGTTTGTGAAGAAGCATGACAACCTACATGTTCTTGTGCTTTTGTACGTTGATGATATGATTGTGATAGGAAATGATGATGGCGATGTGACAATGCTTAGAGAGGAGTTATCAATCCGGTTCGAAATAAAGAACCTATGTGAACTTCACCATTTCCTTGGCTTGGAAGTTCAAAAGGTGATAGGAGGTCGACATCTGGGTATGTATCCATGTGCGGGTCAGCAGCAATCTCATGGTGCAGCAAGAAGCGGGATTGCATGTCCATCTCCACTACCGAAGCAGAGTACAAGGCATCATCTTTAGCAGCTCAAGAGTGTATCTGGCTTCATAGACTTGTGGAAGATGTGTTTATGAAGATTGAAATGACTACTATACTCTGTGGGGACAACGAAAATGCCTTGAAACTCATGACAAACTCAGTTTTTCATGCTCGGACAAAGCATATAGAGATTGAGCGTCATTTCATTCTAGAAAAGTTGCTTGATGGTGCTATTACTGTGGAACATGTTCGGAGTCATGAAAATGTGGCAGACATATTCACAAAGTCATTGCCAAAAGGATCATTCGAACATCTTCGTAGTTTGCTTGGAATGGTATCAAAAATTCATCTTGAGGGGGAGTATTAAAATAAATAAATATATATATATATATATATATATATATATATATATAATAAATCAAGTTGAGTTTAATGTTTTGATAAGTATTATATTTTATTTTTCATTAGATGTGTCTTTTGAGGTGTGTCTCTTTATTAGGGATGTGTCTTTATCTTTTGAGGTGTGTCTTTTTATTATGGATGTGTCTTTTTATTGACACCACTTGGACTATTATATGTACTAATGTATTTGTTAAATCTGATGAGCAAAAATAAAATATTATTCTAATAAATTAAATTTTATCTTCTTTCTTTTATACAAAGACGGTGAATTACTCAAGTGCTCTTTCTTTTCATATATAACCATTTTTATTGAATTTCAAGAATGCACATACATATTTGATCATGTAGTCATGAAACCACACCAATTTTACCACCACACATTACTATTCCCACTCAAGCAATTAACCATCAACATCATGAGAGAATCGACTAGAAGTATTAGGAGTTTAGGGGGAATGCAGAGCAATAAACATAGCTTCCTAGTAGAATTGCTTCTAAACAAAATTGAACAACTCCTCCTAGTGCCAGTGATGCTAAATTTTTTTCCACTGAGTTAAGAGAGACTTATCATAAATTATATATAAACAAAGAGATAATTTGCAGCTAAATAATAATTTGTAAGGGGCAAGAAAACCTAAGCTTTCTATTTTCTTTGAAAGCCGCAATAGAGCTCTAATTCAAAACGTGCATTTTTTTCAATAATTTCCTTATCTAAGAATCTGAAGCAAATGGAGCTAAGGGCCTTATTTATGGCTGCTGAGATATGTAAGAACTTGAACCAATAAATCATTTGACTGTAGATGAACATCTATTGAGAGAAACATGTGTACCCAACCCTCAGTCCGTTGCATAAATTAGCCTTTGTTCCCTTTATAAAAATAGGTAAGCCAATATATTTAAATAGCATTAGTTGATAATAATGCCCATAATATAAACCAAAGCCTCCTACCTTGAAACAAAATCAGAAAAACATATTGCTAATTTTTGAGTGTTATAATTCAAACCTATAATACTAGTAAATTCATCAATTGGTGGTTTAAAACCTTTCAAGCAAGAATCAGAGACTTAACCAAAAAGAAGAGTGTGCTCAACATAAAAGGAAATCTTTGATCATTACAAGTTTGATGTTGCAATTTCTAGCTTTTGCCCGAGAATACCCAACTTACGAAAAAAAATTTATGCAATATTTATGATGTTGGGCAGGTAACATATTTATGATAGTAAATATTTTATTGTTGTTTAACGATTTGATTTATTTTGAGGGAATTAAAACATTTTAAAGTGCTAAAATCATATTTTAGGTAATCTTTTATTTGTGTCTTATACCCGTGCATCGCTTTTGATATTTGAAAAGGTATAATGTGTGATATTCGTTTAGCACTTAGATTCTCATCTAATTTAGGGATTTCAAAATCAGACATTTTATTTAAGAAAATTGTTAGATTAGATACAACTAGAGAAGATCAATTTGATGGTGAGGCATTTGAGACAATCATTCCAGAATTTAAGAAAATACTTTAGCCTCTTTTTTTTTTTTTTTTTTTTTTTTTTAAATGGTGTAATGGCAAAATTGTTATTTGTTTATTTTAGAACTTAATGCTACGGTTGTATTATTCTAGATACTTTTATATTAAAATGAATGTAAATTATTATCTTTATATTGTATGGCTCTAAACGATAAAATGTTTTGTGTGCTATTTTACTACATCATTCAATAGGATTCTATGAAAGTGCATGATAATGATAATATTATAATAAGTGATGATATTGAGATGTTGTCTCACAGAGAGTATCTTTGGTTGATTGAAGAGCAGCTTGGAGGCACGTCATAGGGTGCCATAGCGCGCTGTAGCGTACAAAAACCTGAGAGGTGGGCGCTACAGTGCACCGCAGTGACAGGTGACCAAGAGGCGGGCACTACAGCGGACTACAGCGACAGGTGACCGAGAGGCGGGTGCTCCAGCGCGCCGTAGCGGCCTTGCGGCCGAGAAGTGGGCGCTTCAGCGCGCCACAGCGGCCTTGCTTCAGAGAGGTGGGCGTTACAGAAAATACTTATCCTCGCAGCCTTGCACCAGAGAGGTAGGCACTACATAATATTTCAGAGCGCTGTAGCACCCGCAGTCCAGAAAATACTTTTCTGAGCCACTTATATATATATATATATGTATTCTTAACCCCGTGTTTAGGGTTAAGTGAGGCCAAATCTGAAATATTATCAGCCTCCATTAATTTTGTGTGTGGTGGCTGCTCCATTGCAAGGAAGAAGAAGCTCCTAGGGTTTGTGTAAGAGCTTGCTAACCCTAAAACTCATAGTAATCTTCTCTCTTAATGGTGAAATCTCTTGCTCTCTTCCTCGTTGATGTAGATATTAACACATAACCACGTAAATCATTTTGTTGTTCTGTGATTGCTTGCATGTGTATTTTTTCTTGCTTTATTTTGTTTGCTGAACGACTTGAAGCTTTTGTTCCGCATTGATTTGAATCTCTAACATAAGCTCAAGAGATCTCAACAAGGGGTCATCGACTCCAATAAGTGATATCAGAGAGAGGCTGCCTTGTTTGTTTTTGAAGGCTATGGTTTAATTGAGTTGTGTATTGTTTCTGTTTGAGTTTCTTAAAGCAAGAAGGAAAGGCATGGCAGAAAGAGGAGAAGAGGTGGCTGAAACTTCGTCATCATCGATGATGAAGAGATCCCTCCACCAAGTGTGACACATCAAGAAAAAATTGATGTCAAATTTGATGGGAAGAATAACTTCGGTATGTGGCACTGCGATGTGACAAACACATTGTGTGCATTTAATCTTTACGGTGTTCTTGAAAGCAATGAAAAATTGGAAGAAATTTCAAAGAGGGATTGGATTAAGATGAACCGTAGTGCAAGCAGTATGATCCATAACTGTTTGACTCAAGAGATCAAATATGATATGATGATGGAGATGTCAGCTTGAAAATTATGGAAATTACTAGAGGGAAAATACCTAACGATGAGTGTGGAGAATTGAATCCACATGAAGAGGAAACTCTACCGATTTCAAATGAAAAAGGGAATCTCCATAGATGAGCACATAAACAAGTTTACAAAGTTGTTATCAGATTTGTTGAATCTAGATGAGACTGTGGAGGATGAAGATAAGGCCAAGCTATTATTGAACATATTGCCAGATGAGTATGAGCATTTTACAATGATTTTGATCCATGGGAATGATGCTTTAAAGTATGAGGATATGACTATAGCCCTAGTGAACAAAGGGACAAAGAGTCTATCAAATCAGATATGACAGATGCTCTTACACTCCAGAGGGAAATACTAGAGAAGAAAAAACAATGGCAAGAAAAAAATGCAAACTTCTTGAACAGAGGGAAATCAAGAGGCCAGAGCCTTGGGCGCAATTATTGAGAACATTGAAGAGGGGTGGCCTCATTAAGGATATAAATTCTTGCAAATTACAATTTTTTGAGCAATGTATTTTTGGCAAACGCAAGCCCTTTGGTGTTGGCCTCCACAATACTAAAGATATACTTGAGTATATACATATTGTTGTTTGGGGACCAACAAAAATGGCATCGTTCGGTGGTCATATGCATTTTGTTTCTTTTGTAGATGATTACTTTAGATTTATATGTGTGTACACTTTGAAGAGAAAATAAAATGTACTGAAGGTTTTCATAAATTAAAAAAACATGGTGAAAAATCAAACGGGCAAGAGAATTAAGATGATTTGATCAGATAATGGCGGAGAATATACATCTGATTCATTTGTAAGAGAATGTCAGAATTCGGGGATTGAATACCACTTCACAGTGAGAGAAACACATCAGCAAAATGGGGTAGCAAAATACATGAATCATACCTTGGTGGAAAAGATGTAGTGTATGTTGTCTAATGATGGGTTGGAGAGGGTCTATTGGGCAGAGGCCCTAGACTATGTGTGCTACTTGGTGAACCGTCCGCCATCTGCCGCACTTAACAAGAAAACTCCTATAGAGTTATGGTTCAGACAGATTATAATCAGTTGAATATCTTTGGTAGCTCCAAATTTGAGATTGTTAATGGAGCAATTAGCTCCAAATTCATAAATATTAAGTCGAAATCAGGATCTCGACTCAAGTCAAATAAAAATAAAATAAAAATACCCTTAAAAAGAATCCAATGCAAATATCCAACTGGAAAAATTGGAGTGCTATTGGGATCCCAAATTTTTTAAAATTAATTTTTGAAGTTTTTAATTTTGAAATTAATAAAAAATAAAATATAAATCAAAATTCATAAATTTTTACAATATCAGGCTTCAAATGATGATGCTACGTTTCACATTTCATCAAATTTCGAGCACCTGTTATTCGTAATTAATTTTTAAAATTTTGAATTTTTGAAATTAATATAAAATAAAAAATTAGTTTAAATTCAATAATATTTTTTTGAGAACGTTTGCGTCATCAAGACACTTGAATCACTCCTAAATTTGTAACTTTTGATGTTCAAATAGCGGTGGATCTCAACTTAAAAATTAAGGGAAACTTATAGCAACTCAATCTCAGTGAAAATTTTGGGAGCTATGGTGCGCTGCAGCGCTGCGTCGCGCTCCGGCGGAAAATGATATTGTGGCGCGTTGCAGCGCTTTTGATGCTGCGACGCGCTACGACGGGACCAATCCCAGAGCTGGATGCTACGGCGCGCTGCAGCGCTTTCTGGCGCTTTGGCACGCTGTGGCGGATCAACTTGCAGAAACACTGTTCAATTAATTTTTCTTCTAGTTTCATATAGTTTTTTAGAAATGGCTTTGCGGCCCACTATGGTGCGCGATAGCCGTCCAACTTGCGGTTTACTGTTCAATTAATTTTTCTCTTGATTTCCTATAGTTTTCTCCGAAATGACGTTGCAGCCCGCTGCGGCGTGCTGTTGTGCACGTCAGCGGCTTTCTTTCAGGCCATTATTTTAGCTCCAGAAGCGTTGCGGTGCGCGGTAGAGCGCTATGGTGCGCTACGGCGGATTCGGATCAAACTGTGATTTTGCATGTGCGAAAACCGTGAATAGCCACATTTCAAGCTTAAATACTCTCAATCTAGAGTATTCCATGAGCGGGGCCATATATCAATGGAAAGGTCTTTTCGATACCCTTCCATCGATACCAAAATCAGCACAAATGGATTATCCTAACTATACAAAACATACAATTTGAAGGCTCTGGTATACGAAACAGACAAAAATAGAGCATGCAATTTTCAAAGTAATATGATGCTTAAATGAACCTCAATGACTTCCAAACACAATCATAGATCTTATAAAGATACACAACAGCATAATAGTAACATGAATGAGGCAAGGAAGAGGAGCAAATGGGTACCTTAGCCTTACAATAAATGGAAGAAGAAGACTTGGAAAGCTTGGTGGAGGAGCTTCTTCTTCTTCTTCTTCAGCCCAAGACTTAGCAATTGAGGGGAAGGGAGAGAGCTTTGGAGCTTCAACTTGACAGCAAAATGAAGAGGGAGGGCTGAGCTCTCTTAATAAAGGAGAAGAGGAGGATGGGAGGAATGATATGGTCTATAGAGCTAGGAGGCAAGCTCTCTCCCATCAAGTATGGGGGAGAGTATGGGGAGCAAGGGTCAACCGAATAAAGGGGAATGGCTAGCCAGAATTTAGGAAAGAGATGGAAAGAGAAAAAATAAACTAAGGAACAATTAATTATTATTCATAATATTTAATTTATTAAAAATTCAGATTAAATAAACAAGCTCTGAAAAATCCCAAAAATTCACCCTGGCTAATTTGGGGGCGAGAAATTCAACGTCGAAGTCGGATTTTGATTCTGACGATTATTTAATTATCATATTTTTGGGGGTAATTAATTATATTAAAATATTCGCAAAAAAATCCTACAACTTCCAAATGCGTCCAAAACATCACCCCTAGCTAATTTGGGGGTGACGATCGCAACGACGAAGTCGGATTTTAATTTCGAGGTCAAATTAAATACCTCAATTTTTTAATTATATAAATATTAAAATAATCCAAAATAATTGATTGGACTCTGAATTGCTCCGAATCTTCAGCGATTGATTCAAATGACTAGATGAATTTAATATAATGATAATTAAAATACGATTAAACTAAAATTAAGTTAGGTAACAACCTTGGGTTGTTACAGCTTTAGCTTTAGAGACTTCAGTTCTATTATGAGCTGAGGGGTCCAATTCAAAAGTATTCTCTAAATAGTTGTCCTTGTTTTCCTGAGTATTGGCATTAATAAAGATATTTCCAATCTCCTTTTTGTTCCAAAGATTGTAGGCTTTTTTAAGTTTTTTGAAATTCTCTACTAAATGGGATAAATCATAGACAGCACAAGGTTCATTCCATATATAATGGACCAGATGAGAGAAGTTTTCTTTTTTGAGCCAAAAGATTTGAAACCAGAAGAATTTAAGAAATTTTAAGTCCTGGTTCCAAAAAGAGAGAATAATTAGCTTATGATCAGAAACCATCGAATTCAAAGAGGAGGCTTCATAATTAGAGAAAGGACTGCACCAAATATTGTTGAGAAGAAATCTGTCTAATCTTGCAAATTTTCTACCGCAATTCCAAGTAAAAGGAGATTCCTAATAGTTAAAATTATCAAGACCACAATCAAGAGTGACATAGTTGAAATAAAAAAGGAAATGGAGTGATCTCTAGTATAAACTTTGTACTCAAAACTTTTAAGGATTGTATTAAAGTCTCCACCAACTGCCTAGGGGAGGGTGGAGGAGCTACAATCCTTAAAGAAGTTCCAAAGAGGGATATGATCAAGTCTTTGATTGTTTGCATGAACAAAGGTTATAAGAAAATTATGGTTGTCATTTTGGAATTGCATATGGATGGCTTGGTTGTATTGGGCTAAGATGCTATCTTTCCATTTGTTGTCCTAGAACACCCAAATTCTGTTTTAATTACTTATAGCAAAATTTTCAAGTCTTATAAAATGATTAACCGAATTTATAGCATCCTGAAGGTTCAAAGATTGCAGTAATGGAATTTTTTTTTTTGAAAATAATATGCTTAAGCCTATTTTTAGAAGAGGTATTGCCAATACCTCTAATGTTCCAACATAAGATATTCATTGATAAACAAAAGAAGGTCCACTTGGGATTGATTGTTGCTTATCATTAGAAAAAATGATATTGAGGGAGTTGTTTGGTGTAGGTTCTTGGATAAGTTCCTCAAAATTTTCAGGATTAATAAGAGAAGAGAGGGATTTATACCTGTTTGAAGTCGGCATTTTGTATATACTAAACTGGTTCTTTTACTTTTTTAGGGGAGTTTTGGGTTTTGAGAAGGAGGAGTGATCAGTTCTTACCAAACCTTTCGAGCAGTAGTCAAGGGAAGCACTAGAGGTGGTACCACAAGCTTTATCCTGTGCTATCACATTCTAATCAGAGCTATTTCCTATAAAGGATCAACAACATTACCAAATTTAATTTTATCAGTATCAAAAGTATCCAACTTACGGCTAAAATCAGCCTTGGATGGAACAACTTTTTCAACAATAAAAGTTTTATTTTCAGAGATAGCATTATGAGCATCAAAAGAAGCATTAGTCCCCTTCTTGTTAATAGAGCTAGCTAATTCAGAAGGTTTAGTATTTATCAAGAACATAGAATCAAAGTTAACAACATCAACAAATAGCACCTTATAAATGACATCATCAATGTGAACAGAGTTTTCAGCTATATTCTTAGCAAAAGTTGGAGAAACAATATGACCAGCAGTAGCTATAATTCCAATCTTTTTGCTAATTGTAGTTAAACCAGCATGCACAGAGCTAGAAAAAGAAACAATGGAGGTATCATTCTGTTTTAAAGTAGTTTCAACAGCTGCATTTTCATAAAAAAAATTTTCTTGTTAACATCACCCTCAAAAGAGGCCGACAGAGTTTCTGTAGGAGACAAGATATCAATAGCCATTTCAGTATTCTCAAGGTTATCAACAGCATTTGGAACTATTTTTTTCGTAGCATTTAAAACAACTTCAGTTTCAGTTACATAACCACGTTATGTTCCAAATTGTTGATAGCATTTAAAATAATGTTAATCGCAGCAATTTTCGGGTCTTTTGCAGTAATCACAATAAGGTCCAAAGTGTTATCAGAAAGATGATCAATTTTAGTTTCCATAATAGCCTCCACCTTTTGTTCCAAATTATTAAAAGCATTTAAAGCATGATTTCCCACAGTAGTATCAGGATCCTGAACAACCACCGCAGTAAGGCCCACCTTATTACCATTCAAAGAAGCAGATTTTTCTGCATCATTAGGAACAATATTTTCCAAAACATTAGCAACTATAGACACAATATATATATATATATATATATATATATATATATATATATATATATATATATATTGGGAAAAACTATCTTGGCAAGATTTTATTTCACGAAAGAAGAAGAGTACAGGACTGGGGCTGGGAGGGTACAAAGAGCCTAACACATCTAAAAACTAGAATCCAACCCAAAAATAGAGACACAGGGAATATCCTAAAAGGTCTCTAGACAATCCAAAAAGAAAACAAAACAAAAACTGCCAAAGGAAAAAAAATAAAGGATCCAGATGCAACAAACACAAAGCTCGCAACATAGAGACCAATAGAGTAGGCGAGAGCGACCAAGTTACCTGCAAAAACAAAAGTAACATCCTGCACAAGTTTAGGGAAAAAGGATATGGCATTGGTACACCCTATAGAAAGATCAGCTTTAAAGGAACCCTCCATTAAAATATCATAGAAGTGAGAAGCAGGGGGCAGGGTTAGACCAGCTTCAAGGCACCATAAAAAGCCACAGACATTAATAATAAGATCACTAGCTGAAAGCCATCCGCTGCCCAACAGAGACACAAGATCATGCAGTGACAGGAGATCCTTAAAACTATAAAGAGTAAGCAACTGCATACTAATATGGGTACAAGCACTGAAACTAAAAGCACTGAAATAGGAGATAAGCGCATTATCATTCATAACATTAAAAATAATGCAAGCATCCCAATTACCAAACCCAAGAAAATAAGCCATCTCAAGGTTATCGGACAAAATGTAAACAAGCAATCCGGCGGGAGAGTAAGGGGTTCCCGGGATTCATCAAGTGAAACCGGAGAACCTCAATCTTTTCAAAAACCATAAATAAAGAAGCAGCCCCAACAATAAACATTGCACCGAGAAGAGGCTTAACATTAGACCTAATAAGTCATAAAAGGCAACAGAAACAAGACCATATTACGGATGCGCAGAATAATTTCTCTAATAGGATTAGATGTGGCAACATCATAAAAGGCAGCATTCTCATAATATAAGACATTAGCAAAAATCTAACCATTAAAATTGCCCAAATTTTGCCAGTTAATTATAAAAGCAAAAACCACCAAAGCAATCAGAATTGCGCTTAAATTCTTTGACACAATCCTTCTTAAACTAGCAACATACCAGAGATCCGAATATACCATTAACAGTAGAATTTAAAATAGCCCCACACACACACACATACACACACACACACACACACACACACACACACACACACACACACACACACACACACACACACACACATATATATATATATATATATATATATATATATATATAAAGAAAACCACGAGGCACCTCTTATTGATAAACATGGAATAGATACAAAAATAGAGCTGGGAGGTTACAAGATTCAAGAAAAATTAAAAAGTCATGAAGTTAGCCCAAAAAAATTAGGTTCAGAGTATAACTAGTGAATTTAATAAACATAGTTAATTTAGTGTTAATTGTAATGCTTTCTATAGGTTTAGTGTATTTTGATGTGTATTTCTGTGGAGTTTCAGGACAAAAGAGCTGAAATGAATGTGAAAAAAAGAAATCTGGATTCTAGAACATGAGAGGCGCTATGGCGCACCACAACATGCTATAGCACACAGTGGTGGATCAAACTCGAGAATACTGAGCTACAGTGCGTCGCAGCACCCTTCAAACAGAAGGTTCAGCACGTCGTAGCGTCCAACCAACAGAGAGCTTGGTACTATAGCGCATCGAGAGAATTCAAATAGAAACTCGGTGTTCCAGTGCACTGTAGCACGCTTCTAAGATTTATCCAAACCGATAACTCAGTGCTACAGCGCGCCGCAACACATTCTGGTGCTACAGTGCGCCGCAGCACTCATCAAACAAAAACTTCAGTGCTGTAACGCACCATAACACATTCCAAACAGTAATCCCGGTGCTGCAACGCGCCATAGCGCGTGACCGATAGAAGGGCCTGGCGCTACAATGTGCCATTGTGCCCGCCTAAATTCTGGATTCTTCCACTTTTTCAAATCTGCCTTGAAAAGGCACATGCATTTAATTCTTCCAATTGCATACAACATAATTCAAATTCTTGCATTTAAGGCTCCTCATTACCTATGGAATAAAGGAATAATATTAAAAGTAAGTCCAACTTTCAAAGAAAAGATTTAATAGCTGAATGAATACTGGAAAAGATGGGGGGAAAATTATAAAAGTTGGGAGGGAAATTCTTCCACCTTTTCAACTTATCAGTCTTTGATTATGTTTAGTTAGTCCATGTGTCGGAGCCTCTCTTTACTTTACTTTACTATACAATATTACTTTTATTGATGATTTTCCTCACATTAGAATCTTTACTTTACTTATAGTGTATGTTGCTTTACCTATATTTTATGTTTCACTGCTTTCTTTTATTTACCACTTAGCATAATTTCATTGAGCATATTCATGTATCCTTACATGCTTTCACATATACTTTAGTAGTTTTTAGCCTTTATAGGATGTATATCTTCCCTTGTTATTGCATGCTAGAACAAATTACTAATAATTTCTTACTCTTTTACTTTACTACTCTTACACACTTTTATATCCTACCTTTGATGCTTAATGCTCCACTTACTCATATAAATTGTAATTAGCTAATGTGACATCCACTTAAAACTAAATAGAACTTAGTGTAGCCTTAAAATATACGTAAACTTTTTAAAGTCTAATCACTTATTTTTAGTTTTTTGGCTGTGCCCTACTGTATTAAAAACTAAATTAAGTAGATCAGGAGCATCATCTGGACCTTGGATCTGGACTAGTACTGATCGTCAGTAACTTGGAGATCTTCTTTCTTTTACTGCTTTTCAGTGAGGACATGCGTTTTTTTAAACTTTTAATTCAGGTTATAATAATTTCATTTTTGTGATATTCTTACTTTATTTTTGTGATAAATTTACTTTCCTTTTTGTATACTTATTTTGTTTGGATGATGGATTTGGATGCTACCACTTGCATTGCTTACTTATTCATTTTTACTTCTAACTTCTTTGCCTCAAAAAGATTCATGGCCGCATATCACTTATTAGTAGGTTAACTTCCTACTAATTCAGTGTTAAGTGCTATGGTGATGCTCTGGTATTGAATTGGGTTCCTGATTAAATATTAGGGTCGTTATAGTTTTATGTGGTGGACTATAAGCTAGGGCAGGCTACAAAATATTAAAGAGACCACACACATCTTATAGGGGGAGTTGTGTGTTTTGGGAGACCTTGCTTTTCTTAGTTAGACATACATGTTTAAATCTTCATTTGTTTTATTATTTATTCTTGAAGAACAAAACTATTTATAAGATAAATAACATTACATTACTTTTTAACACAATCTTATTGATTGTGAGCTACTTTTCAAAACCTTTTGACTATGCTTATTTATCGTAGTCTTTGATCATATTTACTTAGTCCATATGACTGAGCTTCACTTTACTTTACTTTACTGTACAATACTACGTTTCATTATTATTTTCCTCACATTATAGTTCTTACTTTAGTTGTAGTGTATGTTATTTTTCCACTACATTTATGCTTCATTGCTTTCTTTTATTAATTCTAATGGACATATTTATGTGCCCCTTCATGCTTAGATATGCACTTTAGTAGTTTTTAGCCCTTAGAGGATGTATATTTTTCCTTACATGTTAATACAGGCTAAAGCAAACTACTCCTAAGTACTTACTCTTTTTACTTTACTATTCTTAGATACTTTCATATCATTCCTTTGATGCTTAATGCTCCACTTACTCATATAAATTATAAATGACTAATGAGATATCCACTTAAAACTAAATAGAACTTAATGTAGCCTTAAAATGTAAAGACTCTTAAGTCTAATCACTTATTCTAACTTTGTTGGATGTGCACTACAATATTAAAAATCAAATACGATAGATCAGGAGCATCATCTGAACCTTGAAGCTAGAATTAGCATTGGTTGTTAGTAGCTTGGAGTTCTGCTTCCTTTTTACTGCTTATTAGTGAGGAGATTGTACTTTAATAACTTTTAATTCAGTTTGTAATAATTTAACTATGTTATGTATTTACATTATTTTTGTGATAGATGCACTTTTATTTTTGTATCCATGTGTAAGAACCCAATGTTGTTAATCAATATTTAGTAATCAAATCATTTTGTAATCATCTCCATTAGTCTCCAAATAGTATTTAGAGCAAATCCTGAGAATTTGGAGCGATATAGAGTTCAATAGAATAGTTTGAATATTTTAATATAGTTACCAAAAAATTAAAAAATTATGATAATTAATTTGATCTCCAAATCAAAATTTAAGTTAACCATTGAAATACTCACCCACAAATTAACTTAGAGTGAGATTTTGGGAATTTTTGGAAGCTCATGAAATTCTTTGAATATTTTATTTATTGTAATACTAAAAAAATTAAAATAATTAAATAGATTTTTGATTAAAATTCCAACTTCATTTTTAAGTTCATCTCCCCCAATTTAGCTAGATGTGAATTTTTAAGATTTTTTAGAATTTGTCTGGATATTTAATTTTTATTAATTAAAGAAAAAATAAATAATTAAATAAATGATATTAAATAATAATTAATCATTATGGCACCATGAGCCTTAAATCCATGGAATGTCCGGACAAACGGAGAGCTAATTTGCACTGTCTGATCCGATCAACCATCCAAATCGGACAGTTGATGAGCATCTTCCCCACGAAAGTCTGCGAGTGCAGCGCGTGGCATGCACTGCTACATACGCCAATGGCTGCACATGAAAGGATTGGATCACCAACAATCCTCTGAATCAAACCCATACCACCCTGTTTCCTTATTTATGTACTTATCGAATGCTTCGGGACAAGAAATTGGCGATCGAAACAACCCCATCCCGAACCTTAGCAAAAAAACCACATTATGAAATCAGGTACCTCTAGCTCCTAAAATTTCAATTTTTATGTTACGTTTCTTTATTTCACATGATTGCAAGTCTAGCCTTCAATTGATCGAGCTCAAACGAGCTCGAATTGATTGAATTTTACTGACTATGGCTACAGTAGTATACAGTAAAGTCGCAATTTTCATTTGAATAAACCGTGCATACCAATTTAGGGCATCATTTTAATTGTCAATAGAGAGATCGAATGATAATAATATGGGCACTATCGAAGGTCTAAAAAAAGCCTTTTGATTGGTGTATGATTCACCCCATGAGGAGCCCTATTTTACGAGTATTTATAAGCCCTAATCCTCTGATTGTTCGACTCTCATCAGGGATCGCCACAGTATTGGGCAGGTCGGCTTCCTGACCCATGTAATCTAAGCATGGGCCCCTCCTTTGCTCAAACGCGCATGAGCCGCAAGGCTTCAGCCGAGGAACAAGGGTCTTGCATGCTTATAGATTATTAATGGTATAATTAGATTAAAGTAATTAAACCCTAAATAATCAAATTATCATAACTCTAAGAATACATGTCCAAATATATCAAAATTATATGTTAAAAAGATAAAAAAAAAAACCAGGAATATGATTATGAGGTTAAATTTGCATTTTGATAGTTATTTTTTAATCACCTTTTTTAATTATCATTAAAGGTGATTAAACCTTAATTAGGCTAATTTTCATCCAAATGAGTTTTATTTACTATCATTTCAATCGTAATTACATGTGGAATATTTAAATACCAATCAATGTACCATTTGGATGTAAATTAGTAGAGATGCATTTTTTATTCTTCTTATGCGAACATGTTGAAAATCCTATGCCTAGATTATTATTTTTCTTGCCTCCTAGAATTTAGGACAACAAGATTGATTGAAACCTAAAAATATCCTAATTTTAGGATAATGTTATAGTTTAGAAATGAGATTGGGAATTTAAGTTTAGAACTTAGAATAACAACTTTATGATCAAACTCAACCTATTATACTTGTTTTGAACTAAATGTATCTTTTATCAAAATCACATTAAACCTTAAATATTGTATATGAGACTATTGATAAATAACCCATTAGGTCAAACTCACCTTTAAGATTTCATTTTTTAAGAGATTCACCAAGTATAGGTTAAGTTATTACTATATACTATGACTATCTAAATATATTGAAACTAAGTTCTAATTCACTTTATAAAGGCAATATTGATTACTTGATTAATACTTAGTGTAGAATTTCTTAAGAATAAACCCTTTGTAAGAAATTATACTTAATGAAGAGATCTTCATTAATAAGAATATAAATTCACAATAAGGAAAGATCATTCACTTCAATATAAAAAGTAAAACATCATTCTCATAAATTGGAACTCAATTATCCTTATTCATCATTAAAATATTCAAGTTTAGATAATTATTAAAAAATGTTATAGTGGCTAGACTAAGTTGATGAATTTCATAAACTAATATGAGTAAGCAAGTAAACCTCAAGTTTAGTAATAAGCCATAATAAAATATTGTAGTAAAACCTTGTAAATATAGAAGTAAGGTAATTGACTTATAAAATAAATTAGAATAAAAAATAGAAGATTTATTAAGATTCATATTTAAATGATAGAAATTAATGACTTTAAACTAAGAATGAAAATCCTAGTATCTTAATAAAGACAAGAGTTAGCAACTAATTCTAAGTCAAAGTTCATATATAAGATAGATTTATAGGATAAATAATAATAATGTTAGAGATTAACTAAAAATCATTAGAACCAAAATTATAACTCCTTTAAAGATCTTCAATTATCAGAATTTAATGAACTTTAGGTGAACCTAATGTATTGAATAAATTCAAGTCATCAAAGTAAGTTTATGTTCAACTTGATAACATCAAATCATATGCAAATATCATTAAAATTTTTATAAATTTTATCTCACATTTAAATGATTATAACTATAAATTAATTTGTCACCATATGAAAGCTTAATTAACTTATTCCTTTCAAAACTAACCTTATCATACTATTATATTATATATCAACTAACTTTGGGATCTATGATATCTAAGTTAATTAGAGACTTTATTAGCCCCAATCATTAGGACAGATAATTAAAAATTGAAAATAATGGATATCATGTGGTTTACAATAAAATTGATAAATCCTTGAAACACTGCAACACTTTGAGATTAATCATTGAATCATACATTAAGATTTTGAGCATATAATAAAAATATAAAATTACTGCAGAGGGGTTTTTATTTGGTGGTATATTGTACATCTGTCACTTAGCCTAGGAACTATTAGAATATTAGGAGATCACATAATTCCTATGAGGGGAACATGTGTGTTTGCAGTTGACCTCACCTATTTATAGTTGAGTAGATGCACTCAACTTCTCATGTGTTCTACACTCACAAAACCAAATATAAAATAAATAAATCATAAAAATTGCATTTCTCACAATTTGATTGATTATAAATGACTATTACAATTTTATGACTATGTTTATTCAGTCTTTTAGGCTAAAATTGCTTTACTTATTGACTTACAACATTTTAATACTCCACCTTTACTTATAGTTTCATGCAGTGTAGTTTTTCTTAATTGAAAGTTATTTAATTATCTACACTATCTTTTAAATTAGCATATAATTTGATTGGACATATTCATGTTACCATTATTTAATTAAATGCATTATTCATAAATACTTTGCTAACTTATTTGATGCAAGGATGAAACAATCACTTAAACTATGTGAGTTTTTCTTACCTTATAGCCTTCGATAGTTGTTTTATCCATTCCATGCCTTATGCTCCACTTATAATAAAAATTGTAAATGACTAATGTTATATTCGCTTAATTAAACAATGTATTTAATTACTTTAAAATTGTATGTAAACTTTATAAGTCTAATCATTTTTTTTATTGGTTATGTCCTACCGTATTAAAACCAAATATGATAAATCAAAAGCTTAAAGTAGGTTTGGTGCACAAAGGAGAACCTTCTCTGTAGCTGCAAGTTGAAGATCTTTTATTTTATACCTTTATTTTATTTGAATGTAAAGATGAGTGTTTAATTAATATATTTGTAATAACTTTTATGTGATATTTGGACTATTCTTTCTTGTTGCATACTTTCTTATTATGAATTATAGATGTTTAATTAGAATTTTTAAGTTTTCTTCTACCCGTAGATCTGCATTTACAAAGGTAGTACTCAATAGTGGGTTAGCAATTTCTAATTTAGTATTAAGTACTACCGTAACACCATTATTGAATTTATATATTAGATTTAATAATGGGGCGTTACAACATGCTTGGTTTGGATGGTGAATTTGGATCTCCTACTTACACATTGTTTACTTATTCATTTTTACTTATAATTTCTTTGTCTTAAAAAGATTTTTGGCGACATAGCACTTAATAGTGATTAGTTTCATACAAATTTAGTGTTAAGTTCTATGGTAATGCTCTAGTGTTGGGTTGGGTTCTTGATTCAAAACTAGGGTAGTTAAAACAAAACACAGTGCTCTGTCGAATCCCAGCTACATGATTAATCCAACATCCCAAATATGATCTCAAGAGATGATTGAGCCACAAAAACATCCCCAATCATTGGATATGGGTCCTGATCCAACGACTGAGATTAAATCAACTCATGATCTAATCTCTCCTGTCTGACTGATCCATTAAAACGACGAGACGACTCGTATCTTACTATTTGGCGGTCCCGTGTTAGCTAGAAAGCGGTGTGGATCAATTGCTGTTCGAAAAAGGTAACAACTAATTAGTCATTAGGAATTTAATTTAATTAATTATTAATACAAATTATATTAATTAAACTATTTGAGCTCCAAAAATTCTAAAAAATTCATCCTTAGCCAATTTTGAGGTGAATAACTCAAAAATGCAATCAAAATTTTGATTGAAGGTCAAAATAGTTTTCTTATTATTCTAATTATTTAAATTGATTAAAATATTTGATTAATTCAAATAACTTCCAAATCAGCTCAAAATTTTAGGGTTTGTTCCTATTGATGCTTAGAGCTTAATGGTGAAGTTTCTAAGTTAATTAAGCTAGTTAATTTACATAATAACCTTTAGTTGTTACATGGGCAGACCCACTATTAATATTAAAAACCATGTTATTGCCCTAGAGGGGGTTAGTATTAGTTGAAGTGAAATATAAGAAACAAATTTACTAAATTAGATAGATGTTCTTGATAAATCTTATTCTATACACTGCTGCCTAAGAAAAGCACAAAAATTGATAATGATACGTAAATCATATTTTCAATATCTTAATCTAGTGACAATTATCTATTGTGATAGTAAATAAATTATTTATCAACTGTACATTTTAATTATTTAATATTTTTGCACTCTAATTTTTATTGTGGGAAAGATATTACAAAATTTTAATTCATTGTTCTATCATATTATTATTCACTTTCTTTCTTACTGTATATGTAAATATAATGTAATTAATGATATCCAATGTACTTAGAATATTCTCTAATGAGTATTTAATCCAAGTATTTTCATTGTACATGTTAGGTCAAGATATTGAGGAAGAACTAGATCAACCATGAGATGATCAACTGCTACACTCTTATTTTACTTTTCTCTTTTTATTTTTCTATCTTTTTATTTATTTAACAAAAAGAACGACATACTCATGTAAAAATATTGCATAATATAACAATAAAGTATCATATTTTAATATTTCAAATTTGAATGAATGAATATATGTGATATTTTATATTACTATGCTAAATCCCGACTACAATCCTTAGCAGACAAATCCCAACTACGATCCTTAGCAGACAAATCCCAACCCTAGCTCCTCATTGTCCCGAGATTGGGGGATGTCACACTATTGACCACATATTTATTAATACTGATATTTATTTAAAGGTATTGGATGTGCTTAACATGAAGAATACTTAGTTTATTTCCATTAATATATATGCATTAATTTTTGCTCGGATAAGAGAATTTAAATGTAAAGAAAATTCACTTGGGTAACTATTTGTGCATATATTCTCTGTTACCTTTTGGTTACTAAAACTAGTCTAAGAGTAACATAAAAAAATACTCTAATATGTATTGAACTAGGTTATTAATGAGGCTAATCTTCATATTAATGCTTTCTCATGCTAATTGGGGTAAATTGATAAATCTTGATTTAATGTAATATTTCATGTGGATAAAGTGTTATATCTTGTTGACTTTGGTTTGATGATTTAGTTATGCTAGAGGCATGATATTTTTATGTATGGATGTTCCTAATTATAGTAAGGTGCAAACCTTGGTTAAGATAAGTACTAATCCTCCTTATGCTAAGCTCTAGATGTATTTATCTTTATGGTGTTTGCATGTTCAGATGCCTTTTTTCATAATGTTGTTTATATTGCAACATGTTGTGTGAGATGTGTAATCTCTTTATTGAATGACAAAGGTGACAATGATTTGCGGCATAATCTAGGGATGTTATAGCCTTGGGTAGGTTATTAACTAGTTTGGATTTATTGTATAATTTAGCGGTTTACCACATGTTGATATAGAATTTATGTTTTCTTTGGGAGTTTGTGGTTATCATGTGTTTTGGTGGCCATGATTTGGTAAGTTTTGAGGGGTATCATTTCATGGTTTCTATAGCAACTGTGAGCTACCTCTCTCAAAATGTTGGAAGATGGGACCTTTTTTTTTTATATATATATTTGGCACCATTATATTTCTTGACATCATGAGGTACTTCTACTTCATTTTTTCTTATAGAGACTCAATTTTTGCCCTTTGTCTGGATATACATGCCTTTTGGCTGGTTTAGCTGTAACTTGGGGCGTAAGTTTACAATTTTCGTTTGTAGCTTTGGTTTGCAATGTTGAATATAGTTGGATGAATTGAACTGGGCAATTATTATAAGTAGGTAAATGTGGTTCCATTTATGGATTCATTTTATAGTTTTGTTGTGATGGTGGGTTTATTGCTACTGGCATTATTATGGACAATTGTTATCTAGTCTTAAACTAACAGTCGCTGTTGTTTTATAGCTAGATTAGGTCTTGGGCTGCTCCTTATTTGTAGGGTTAACTATATGTTAACTATTTTATAATCCAACTCGATTAGATATATTGGTATTAACTGATATGCTTGGGATGGTTCAGAGAGTGGATTGTGGCATTTTGAAGATACGGGTATATGTACATTGTATGTTTGGGAGACAATTTTTTCCGTTGCTTGCAGCTGCTGGTGCGATTGGCACAACAACACACTTTAATCTCTTTGTGGAAGGTGGTTTCAGATTCTGAGATCAATGGTTTTGCATTTGCAGAGCATTGAATTCATCTACTGATAGCTTATATATTTTGAATCCTTGGTTTGTTGTTTCGGTTGAGATCTGTGTAATTGGTGACCTTTTAGGAATGCAATCCTCCGTTCTCTTTTTGAGGTTGGCTTGAATGTTATCTTTTTTCTCTTAATTGCACGCATCTGATTGTAATCATCTAACTTTATTTTGTACCTTATTTTTTATGATCATTAAAATCTTATGATTTTCTTAAGAAATATGGTTTTGGGCTTATGACACAATAGACCGCTCTACCAATCATGAGTTTTGCCTCTGCATGCAAGCGTCATTTTAATGAATATTTTAACTTCCTCTTTACAAGCAAATAAGCATTTTAACATTATTTCTTCGGCATTATTTTAATATCACATTATTCTCTTTCAGTATCTAACAAACGACAAAATAATATGCTATAAATAAATAAACTTTCTATTTATGATAAATATTGTTCCGACTTTAAAAAAGAAAAAAGTTTTGTACTGACATTACTAAAGAGATTTACATGTTAAACCACGTAATCATATCCCATATAGTCGTCCACATGGTCCCTCCAAATTGAACCAAAGCAGCCCTATTTATCTTCTGTTTTCCCCAACGCAAGCCATTTGCCAGCCAATCTCCTCTCAAGTCTATCTTCCACTCACCCTCCATAAGCTCATCATCATCATCATCCATGTTGAATGATGATGCTTACAACACGGGCCTCGCCCTTCGCCTCGGCTGTGGCGCCAACGCTGCTACCGGCCGCCGGCAATGGCGACGGCGAGACTCTTCGAAGAACTCCAAACCCGTCCAGAGATCTTGCGAGCAGAGCCTGACGCTCGAGCTCTCAGGCACGAAGAAGGCGGACGCCGGTGTCGAAGGGACGAAAAGGGTTTCGTGCAAAGGTAGCGACGACGAGGACGGATTAGGTGGATGCAGGAAGAAGCTGAGGCTAACTAAGGAGCAGTCTGCTGTTTTGGAGGAGAAGTTCAGAGTGCACACTACGCTTAATCCAGTTAAATATTATTTAAATATATGTTTCCTTACTGTTAGTTTTAGCGTGGAGCTGTGCTTAATATTTGATTTCTCTCTCTCTCTCTTAAATTCATTAACAGAAGCAGAAGCTATCATTGGCGAAGCAATTGAGTTTAAGGCCACGGCAAGTGGAGGTGTGGTTTCAGAACCGGAGAGCAAGGTGTTTGTTCTTCTTTCTTGTATAATTATATTCTCTTTTAATTTCTTAGAATAATAAAAATGATTTGCATAAATATAATTTATGTAAATGTTTTTATATATGTAATATTTAATTGAAAAGTAAATTGTCGGGGTTTTCTAATAAAATTTTATTTTAAAAAGCATAATATATTTTAGCTATTAATTTGAGAATAATTATGTAACTAAAAGGATTGGATTTATGATAATCTTCTTTCTTAATTAATTTAATTGACTTAACATTTATATTTTCAAAACATTCTATTTTCTTAGAAAAATAAATGAATTTGTCATGTAGATTTTTCACCTTTTTCTTATTAAAACAAAGTCAGGCAAATTAAAAATAGTCAAATTGTGGTGTTTTGATGGGGATAATTGATTTGGTCAATAAATAATGGTTTATGAGTTGAAAACAAAATTTATGTAGATCTTTAAATAAGAAACAATATTATCATCTACAAATTGGAATGTTGTGTTCATCTAAGTATGTGTGTTCGTTCTATCAGAATAGTCGAGACTCAGGATTTTACGTTCAAATATAGACTACCAATTTTCTTTTTAGTACAACTTTTAAGCCTTTCTTTGAGATGGGGACCAAAAGCAAACAATTAAACTGAGTATTGAAAGCAACCCTACCTTTGAGATCAGGCAACACATTACAAATGCCCGAAACAATATTCTCACAGATGCACAAAGAAAGCAAGAAATTAAATTATAAACCACAGCAACAATGGCACATTTTAAAGTTCTTAACTTAACATTGAAGAAGCATTTGGGCATTATAAGCACAATCAAACTGGAATAAAATCTTGACTATCATGAGAGAACCATAAGCAGAACAAATTGATTTAACATAAATGTATTCTCACAATGGCATAAAATGCAATTCTCAGTCCTTAGCAGATAGTATGAGTGAGCTTCGAAACAGTATAGTCGACAGTCGAGCAGTGAGCAAAATCATATATGCTGAAATAAAACTATAAAAGCTTGGACTGTTTCTGCATTTATATCGTGAGAGTCTTCTATGCATTGACCCAATTTTGTTCAATGGTGGCCAGAGTGTCCTTCTTTTTAAGTAGACTGTTATGTTACTCAAAATAGAAATGTGAGGCTAACACACCAAATTGCATTGCATGAATGAATTGTAATTTTATTTTGAGCATTGCTATACTTCCTATAACTCATAAATACATAATATTCTAAAAGACATGATATGCATATTTGTAATTTTATGATCGGAGTAATCCATATTAAAACTGACCTACTTATTATTTCTCTTTATTCTCTCTACTTTTTAAGATAAATTCTGCAAAGCATAACATTTCTCATTTGCATTATGCAAGACTTTTTTATTTTCAAGAGGTTTTTTGGGCAAATTTTGTGGTGATGTAGCATTGCTCTTCTTTTAATATCACTTTTCCTACTAATATTTGGAAAATTTAGGAAAAATTGGGTATCATTTTTCACCAGACCGGGTTGTGATTCACAGGACGAAGCTGAAGCAAACAGAAGTTGAGTGTGACGTACTGAGGAGATGCTGTGAAAGGCTGACAGAGGAGAACCGAATTCTGCACAGAGAGCTGCAGGAGCTGAAGGTTCTCAAGGCTTGCTCCAGTGTACATGCCGCTACAAGAGGCGACATTTACGGTGTGCACTTCTTGCGACAGGGTGACCATCATTAGCAGTGACAAAACGAAAGCTTCCTCTTTGCCTAAGAAAACTCACTTCTTGAACCCCTTGGGCCATTCAGCTACGTGCTAGCTTTTGGATACGTCCAGTCTTTTCTGTTACTTTTCTTGGTGCTTGATAAATTCGAGAGATTAATGTATTTAATAGGTTTTATATTCATAAGGCGTTATTTCATAACTATAGTAATGCAACAAACAAACAATGGGGCTTCCAAATTTTGGCAAGCCCCGATTGTTTGAAATGAATGTTAATCTTTTTTCTTATTCTACCATTACATGTATTACTTCATGATGATGCATTAAAAAACCTAAAAGCTAGCTCTCACAACTTTGTAATAAACTAAATATCGTATAATGCACCCAAAGTTCAAATCAGTAAGTGAACTTAGGCTTATTACTCGGTCGAACAATTTCCAATCTGTCTATAATTTTCATTTCTCTCGCCATCTTTGAGTCATCCAGGAATTCGCCTTAACACTAAACTCCTTGTTTTCTAGCCATCATTACATAATGGATCAAAACATTTCATGACATTTCAAAAACACAAATATTTCTTCCGAAAAACATGGATCAGCAACAATATTCATTGCATTAGTGAGGTTGTTTACACATCTCTATCGTCTCATCTTTGGAGGCTTTCTGTCTCATGCATAAGAGTGTATCAATGTTCTTGCTTGAGCACTTGACCGTCAACGCAACATTTTATGACATGGGTAGAGAACCGTAAGACCTTATCCAATGAAAATTTTTTTATGATTGGAGTTTGATCACTGAGAATCACCGAAGCAATTATAAAAATATACCAACACAAATAATTGAAAAATCATAGAACAAACAATTACAAGAGCACAAACATACGAACACAAAGGTATACGTGAAAAACTTAAGAATAAGAAAAACCACAGAAGCACACAACCACAAGAAAATTTGCTATAGAAAAAATGGTTACTGATTTACATATAACTTATCAATCTCTTAGAGGAAGAAAAGTTCACTGCCTTAATTTCATCTTATTCTTCTCTCCCAAATTTTTCTTTGTTCTCACTCTAATGTTTTAAGCATCCAAGCTTCCAAAGAGCTCTCACACAAAAATGACACACATATAACCCTCACACATCATGTTAGCATTTATATGGAATCACAAACCATCCCTCATAGTGCCCTAAATAGGATAGGACACATCACACCTGAGCTGAGATTTTCATGTAATGACCTAAGTCGTTATTCTAATAATTAGGACTAAACATAACTCAAAATTTAGAGTCCCGAGTGACTTCAAAATTAGGGAAAAATAAAAATACTATTGGATAGAGTATATTTTAATGATCGTAATGTCCAAATTTGGAAGCAATCTAGATAACAAATACTCCTGATTAATTTTTGAATTATTTAAATTTAAAAAATTAGGAAAATTAAATACATGTCAAAATTCAGCGATTTTAGTGCCGTTGGATTAAAAATATTATAAAAAGGCTACAAAGAAAGTTTCGTCAAATTTATAGCTCCGGATTAACCAAAATTAATTTTTAAAATTTTTATCTTCAGAAATTAGTAAAAAATAAAATATTGCTCCAAATTGAAAAATTTTTATGGGAGTATACTTTTCTCATCAAGATACACATCCGTGTCAGTTTCATTATTTTTGGAAAAGAAATGAAAGAGAGAGAAAGATGAGAGAGAAAAAGGAGAGAGAAAGAAGGGATAAAAAAGAGGAAGAGAATATCAAATTAAACACTCCAACAATTATGATAAATATTCTCTCATCCATCTTATCCAAATAATGAATGAGAGAGAAAATAATTAATTAATAAAAAAAGAGTTTATAAGAAAATAATTAATTAATAAAAAAAGAGTTTATAAATACACCCCACATTTCCATATCCCCTCCCCCATTCCTCCTCTCCACCCCCACTCCCCTCCCCCACTCCTCTTCTCCCCTCCACTTCCTCCCTCTCTTCCTTGGCCACTACCGATTCCCTACGCCGACCTCTAATAAAGCTTCATTAACGTCAATATAGAGTAAGAAATGAGAAAGAAATAAAATATTTTATATTCTTTTCATTTCATCTTCTTCTTTTAATAATAATAATATTATTATTATTATAATTAGTAATGTTAATATTATTATTATTATTATTATATTTTCATATATGTATATATATTTTATAATTCTATAATTTTTAGTTCTGTCATTTTCTTTTTTTCAATATATTTATATATTTTTTAATTTCTGCAATTTCATTTCAGTCATTATATATATATATATATTTCCTAATTTATACAACTTTTATTTCTGTCATTTTTTTTATATATGTATATATTTCCTAATTTATACAATTTTTTTCTTGTTATTTTCTTTTTTTCTATATATGTATATATTTCCTAATTTCTACAACTTTCATTTCTGTCATTTTCTTTTTTCTTCTATGTATATATATATATATTTCCTAATTTCTACAACTTTTCTTTTATCATTTTCTTTTTTTCTATATATATGTATATATTTCTTAATTTTTGCAACTTTTATTTCTATTATTTTCTTTTTTTCTATATATATATATATTTTCTAATTTCTACAATTTTCATTAATGTTATTTTCTTTTCATTTAATATATATATATATATATATATAACTTATAATAATAATAAAATAAATTATTATTTTTAATATATAAAGATAAATAACTTATATAATATTAATATATATATTTTTACTTAAATAAAATGAAAAATATTATTTTTTTTTTAATTATTTCATTTGCAGCATTTGCATCACTATTAAGCTTTGACCCATAATAATATTTTTATATGAGATTTTGTGCTCAGAACTTGAAATAAATGATCAAAAATTAGTATCATGGATTCATTCAGGTTGATCTCAGGTCCGTACAGACAATACGTTAGATTAGGACATGCTGATATTTAGAGAAATAAGAAGATTGCACATTACTTTTGAGGGAAAATATGTAGTTAATCAGGAACTCACATTTCAAATAGTTAGATAGATATATATAACTCATCGATTATTCTGTAACTTTGTCCAACATAATAAATATTATATATTGCTGTATTTTTTTTTGAATGAGCACATATTTTAAATATATATATTGCATTAATAATCATAAGCATATCATACTTAAATATCACATTTAATTTGTATATGTTTCTCATGCAGAATAATGCTGCTTAAATGAAAATTTTGATATCCTAAAAACCTTACTTAGACTTTTGTGTCTAATTAAATTTTTTTTCTTGGTTCTCCATGTCACACACACACACACACACACACACAGATATATATATATATGGAAATTCAAGAACAATCTTTGGATCAAACCTTTGAGGAGGAGCTGATTTATGATTGAGCAATTTAAACACAGATTTTTTTTAAGTTTTAAATTTTTGCTTAATATATAACAAATTTTGTAAAACAATTTTTATTTTTTGCAATAAATATATTTCTATTATTATTTTGATATTTTTGAATCTTGTAATGAATGTGAAAGTTTATATTTTATACACATCTAATTACATTATTATACGAAACCCCGATATGATCTTGAGGAGCGAGCACCTAACGCTAGATTAGCTATGCTGATCCTGCTGTGGGTCGCCAAATTATGTGTGCATCTAGGCTCCTGCCTTGCTATTTTTGAGGTGCCTAGAGTGCGCATATGCATCAGACTCTGTCTAATGGGCTTTAGGGGCATGCATGGGCGCCAGCACACTTGGGCACTAGTCTTTTTATTGGCTTCTATGGATCCATCATGGAATCCATCAAACCATCATTTGTTATTCTATTAATGATCCAATTGGTCTCCAAACCATAATAGTCTCCCGCTTAGAGATCAATTGCGATCAATCTATCTTCAACCTTAGATTTCTTCAACTTAACTTCCATTCTTATAAATGACATGGTGTGGCTTATCCATCCTTTCCTTATCCTTTGAGGCCAACTGAAGCAAAGCATATCTTCAGATTTTATGGTTATGATGGCACCACCTTTATGAGTATCTCGGCAGGATGCTTCAAAGTATAAATTTCCTTGCCCGCCTCAGTAATACTTTGCCTTTGTTGTGAATATGGATATTATCTTCTAGACCCTGAGGATCCAACTCACCACAAAACTACTCAAAGTGAACATGTATATCTTATAATATTCCTATTATCGATGTCTCTAGCTAAATCAAAGTCTGCATATTCATATAGCTATATTTTAGATTATCAAAACATATGATTTGTTCACAGTGCCTCTCAAATATTTAAATATCCACTTCACAGCTTTTCGACAGGGCCTATTAAAGTTGCTCATGAACCTATTGACCACTCCCACTAAATGGGCTATGTAAGTATCGTGCATATCATGGCATACATCAAGCTACCAATTGCTGAAGCATAGGGGACTTTTTCCATGTTATATTGTTCTGCTTTAGTCATTGACATCTGCTACCTGGATAAACTAAAGTAACTTGTTAAGGGGTGAAAATTGGCTTTGTCTCATTATTGAATCTTTTGAGCACCTTTTTAACATATTATGCTTGAGATATCTTTAGTAACTATTCATTTCTCTCCATATTGATTCTCATCCTGAGTATCTTATTTGCAAGCCTTAAGTTCTTCATTTCAAACTCATTTGACTACTCTTTTTTTAGTCTTTTTATCTCTTCCATATTATATACTTCTATCAGCATATAATCTCCATACAAAAGTAGAACGATATAGGAGGTATCAAATTGCTCACATTACAGTAATGATTGAACTAGTATCTTTTGTACCCCCTATCTGACATAAATATATTAAACCTTTTATACCACAGCTTCGGTGCTTATTTCAAGCCATATAATGTAAAATCCTAAGATTTTGAGTTAATAAAATTATTGTTCATTATCTTAGTTAATTTAAGTAATATATTAGTTCTTTTTGCAAAAGAAGAATATCAGGTTGTTAAGAATACTTTTATAGAATTTTGGAAAATTTCTAGGAATTTCTTATTAGAGAATTTTCTCCAGTTATTTTATTATGGATTTAAATCAAAATAATTATTAAAAATTATTATGGTGTCAAAATTTAAATACTTTTTATTTTTTAAATTATATACTATCAAATTGGTTAGTCACAAAAATCAAATAATTCTTGGAGCTAAAATAATGAATTATGCTAAAAATACATTTGGAATTAAATTAAGTGAATAATTGAATAATTTAACTTGAAAAAAAAATCAGTGCAGCAGTGGTAAGCAAACAGAGAAGCAGGCACTACAGCATACCACAGTGGAAATCAGCGCCACAGCACGCCGCAGCAAATCTATCACGAGACACGGGCGTTATCGCGTGCTGCAGCGAGTGTGTAACAACCCAAGGTTGTTATCTAGCTTGATTTTAACTTAATTATATCTTAATTATCATTTTGTTAAGTTCGTCTAGCCATTATAATCAATCCCTAAGGATTTGGTGCGATTCGGAGCTAAATCAAATATTTTGAAATATTTTAATATTTAATTAGTTAAAAAATTGAGGTATTTATTTTGACCTTGAAATCAAAATCCGACTTCACCATTGTGATCGTCACCATAAATTAGCTAGGGGTGATATTTTGGACGTGTTTGGAAGTCGTCGGATTTTCATGAATATTTTAATATAATTATATACCCCGGAAAAATATGATAATTAAATAATCGTCGGAATCAAATTGTGAATTCGCCGTTGAATTCCTCACCCACAAATTAGTTAGGGGTGAGTTTTTGGAGTTTTTCGGAGTGCATTTATTAGATCTAAATTTTTAGTAAATTAAGAAATTAGAAAATAAATAAATAATTTTTTATTTAAGAAAATCTATTTGATTTATTTATTTTCCCTTACCTTGCTAGCTGGCTCCATTCGACACCCCATACCCCCCTCCATTCGCACGCAAGGGGCAGAGCCCCTCTTCTTTTTCTCCCATGGCCATGCCTCCCAATCCTCTCCTTCTCATTTAAGAAGGAGCTCAAGCTCGTTCATCATCTCCATTTGGCAAAAAGCTGCAGCTCTCCTCCATTCCCCCATTATTGAGCTTGGTGCTGAAGAAGAGGAAGAAGAAGTTCCTCCAAGCTTTCCAAGTCTTCTTCCTCATTTCCTTATAAGATCAAAGGTACCCATTTACTCCTCTTCCTTATCTCTTTCATGTTGCTATTATACTGTTTTGTATCTTTAGAAGATCTATGATTATATGTGAAAGCCATTGAGGTTCTTTAAGACATCATATTACTTGAAAATAGTATGCTCTATTTTTCATCTATTTTGTATACCCGAACCTTTAACTCCATCATTCGTATAGTTAAGATAATCCATTTGTGCTGATTTTGGTTTCGATGGAAAGGTATCGAAAAGATATTTCCATTGATATATGACACCGCTCATGAAATACTCTGGATTGAGAGTATTTGAGCTCAAAATGTGACCCTTCACAATTTTCGCACATGCCAAATCACCGCCGGGCGCTATAGCGCGCCGTAGCGCACGAAGCTCAAATAGTTTCTGTTGCGGTGTGCCACACTAAGTAAATTGGAGGGCATTTTGAACTTTTTAGGGTTCGAAATTGAGCTGGGTACTTAAGCAAAGAAGTTGAGAGGAGTTTACAATGTTGACATCTCTGTTGGAGGCTACGTTCTTGCTCTGAGGAGGATATGCCAGTGTGAAGCCCTAAGGAAGCTACTGTGCAATAAACCTCTTGCATGTTGGAGAAGAGACTCCTGATGGTGGCTGCTTCCTCTCCTCTCCATATTAGAGTAATATATTGTGTATTTCTAGTCAAGGGATAAGCTCTTTGTAACTCTATGTACTTCAAGTTTTCTAATAAATTTTTCTGTGGTGTGGCTCCGTAGTTTTTCCTGTTCTTGGGATTTTAACATAATTTTTTGTATTTGGATGTTTGTGTGCTTGAGTTCTCTTTGCATGCATGTTCTATGATATTATGGTTTTGTGATTTCAGATTTGCTTGGTAACTGTTAGCGCAACCCCGATCATCATCAAACAAGCGCTTATGGTTTTGGTTTGTGCTGTTGTTATATGCTTATAGTTGTTATCTTTTAAGGCTATGCTTATGGTTGGGTTTACTGCGGGTGGGCACTTTGTTACCTTGCTAATTACTGTGGCTGTGCACTTTGTATGGCCATGCTTATGGTGGATTTTTTGCGGCTGGGCACTTTGTTGCCTTGCTAACTCTTACGGCTGGGCGCTTTGTTGCCTTGCTGTGGTTGGGCACTTGCTAAGCACCTTGCTGAATAATGTGGATGGGCATTTTGCTACCTTATTGTAGCTTCATTCTTATCTGAATTGGTATACTGCGGCTGTGCTGTTTCTCCATGCAGCTGTGCTATCTCTCCATGCAGTACTCAATTATGTTCAGATGGAAGACATCCTAGTTTTACTTGGCATCAGGTTTGATATTTTAGTTGTGTTGTTTTTTATGATTGTAGCCTGCTTTTGATGATGTTGTTGTCTCCATGCTATAGCTTAACTACTATTCTACTATATGTCTATTGTGTTTGTGCTTATGTTCTATTTTATTATGTCTAGAGACTTTTTAGGATATTCCATGAGTCTGTATTTTAGGGGTTGATTTCAGAGTTTTTAGTTTTTTTAGGATTCTATACCCTCCTAGACCTAGTCCTATACCCATTTCTTTTTCATAAAACACAATCTCACCGAGATGGCTTTATATATATATATATATATATATATATATATATATATATATATATATATATATATATATATATATATGGTAGATCACGAGCTATCTCTAGATCAAGTATTCGAGGAGGAGATGATGCATGCTAAAACAACTTAAATGTATATTTTTCTTAAGTTTTATTATCTATTTAGTGTGTAATATATTTTGTAAAATAATTATTATATATGTTATAAATATTTTCTTTGTTATTCTTGTATTTCTGAATGTTGCAATGAATGTGAAAATATGTAAATTTTATATTGCTCATACTACACTGTTATACTAAACCCAGATATGATCCTGGGATGTGAGTGTCTAATGTTGGATTAGCTATGCTTACTCAACGACGGGTCTCCACAAGGCTAATTCAGATATTGAGCAAACTGTTGATGCTGAGGGGGTGATAATAGAAGAGAATTCAGTACGAGAGTCTATTACTTCCGGCAGAACCATGAGGGTGAATGTCCCAAAACCAACATGGCTAAGGGATTACATTGAATTTGTATTATCAGTTTCAGAAACATGTATTCCATGTCAATATAAGGAAGCTATAAATGGTCTTGAGAGTAAGCATTGGAAGATGGTGATGGATGTAGAAATAGTCTCTTCATAAAAATTCAACTTAGAGTTTGGTGAAGCTTCTTTTAGAGGATTGCTATCAGATGCAAATGGGTGTATGCCCAAAAGGAAAGATCTCAAGGAGTTGCTGATGTGTGCAACAAGGCAAGATTTGTTGCTAAAAGCTTTACACAAAGAGAAAGGGTAGATTATGACGAAGTATTTTCTCGTATTGTTAAACAGCCCATTACCCTAGTCTTTTAGCACGTAAAAGTTTTGATGATTAAGATTTACATTTAAAATATTATTTTTTTTGTAGGTATCATGCACAAAAATAAATTAATACTAAATTTTTATAAAACAAAAAAAATTATTTTCTTATGAGTTATTAAAGAAAATATTGAAAATTGTGCATCAAAATTTTTAGAGTAAATTACACTTACACATTAGTATACATCAAAATATATATTTGATGTGTCAATCCAATATGTATGTAGATTATAAAATTTAAATGTAATTTACATTTTTTTGTGAGGTATATATATAAAATTTTAAAAAAAATTATATTAATTTTGAATATATTTTATTGTATATTCTTGTGTAAGCATATCAATTTCCAAATTTTTATAATAGTTACATTTAATAGTTGATTGGTTGCCCGAGTAAGATTTACATAGATAATTATACTCATTAAATTTGGGACATTAATGACCATCATTTTGTAGCCATTAAAAAAATATGATGCATTTTTTAGCGTGGGATGAGAGAAGAGCAACAAATCATTTTTGACGAGATTATTATTTGTAAAGAGACTGTTCATTTGTGCTGTGGCTGTTCATATTCTTTCCTACATCTTACTTTTTTACAACTTTTTCTAAAAGACAGGAAATCAATAGTTGATTAGTGATACAAATTTAGGAGTTATTAAAAATTAAGAGTGAATTATTTATAGCTCATAAGCCAAAATATATCACACCACTCCTATTATAATAACATAGAAACAACATCATCACCCATTAAATCTACTTTTTTTCAAATTTTTTGCTCAGTTTCTTCTGTAATATTCGTGCATCTATATCTCTGCTGATGCTTTTTTTTATACATGTCGTCGGGACTTCTTTCATGTTGCAGCTATTCATGTCCGGACTTCCTTGCAGTTTTATTTTGGTTTTGTTCGGCGATTCTAACGATATTTCTGATTCTGCGCTAAAGAATATATCATTTGCTTAAATTACAAAGTATCATGACATGTTACGCTTTGTTACTTACATTGATACTACAATGAAAATGCCAGTATTTTGGCGCATGGCAGATAAATATATATACAAATCTATATATATATATATATAGACTAATTTTTATTGGACCACTCATAAGTGGAATGCTCAGAACAAGTAAATGGAAACAAATTTCACGGCAGAGAGAGACTTCTGTCTAAGCAATGAGGGCAAAATCAACTTTGTTTGATAGCCATTCCTCACCAAGAAAGAACCTAAACTATATCTAGCTTTCACATGAAGTGATGAAGCGTTCTATTTGTGCCATATGATGGCATGCCACTGTCATCCACATGCGCCAAGTGTTTTGATTCTTCAGCCAACTTTCAGTTCATGTTATTCTCATAAAATGAATTCTTCATTTGATAATATGATATATTAAATCCCTTTAAAAATCTTCCCAGGATTTTTCTTTTTTTCATTTTGATTTATAGTGCAGGCTTGGTTTTGTCTTGCATGCATCCCATAACGTGTAGATTTCAATCAATCTTGAGTTTTCCAATCATTTCTTCAAGGAACTCCTTTGAATATAATATATATATGTAATTTTGTTGCAAATTTGTTGATTGTAGTTAAGCAGCAACTGGGGCCTGTAGTGCATGATTACATGGAGACTACTTCCCAAAAAGTGGAGAAAGGCCTTTGTCACTCTTATTGGTAATGGGGGGGGGGGGGGCATATGAGCCTGCCTTGTTTGGGAAGTTTATTGTAATGTTAAGAAGTAATATATAAAGGACCACTTAATCAGAAAGTAGCCACAAGAATTCTGATGCTGAGATCTCTTTTGAGTTTGATGGGGCAATAAATTAAGAAACAAGAAACTAATGGGCAAAAGGAACCCTATGCACCAATAATTGTATAGCTTGATAAGATCTATAGACCTAAGTTTCAGTATGCTTAGAAAGATAGTTCTTTTGAATGATTATACGAAGACTTCTTTGCCTTCAATAATTGTTTGATATGAGCTGGGCTCTTAAAATTCTCTTGTGAAGTTACTTTGTTAAAGCTATGGTATAAAGCTGTTAATTTGATAACATAAATTCTTTGTTTGTAGAAAAGATATCTTAGCGTATCATAAAAGTACAGCACTTACTTTGCTTGGAAAAGGCACAGATAAACTGTCTTTGGGTAATTTATTTGGAGATCACAGTGGATGGAAAGGGGCGATTCATTGACAAACAAATAAAGAAGAGCTTTTTCTTTTTAAATTCCTGAGGGTCATACAGAACACAAAACTAATCAAAAAAAGAAAGAAAAAAATATTTAAGAAAAGACATAAAATACTATAGAAATACTACAGAAAACGAAACCAAAATTGAAGTATGCCTCAGCTATTTATTGCTCAAAATTGCTACAACCGGCTGCAACGATTGTAGTTCTAAGAGTAGTATTCATGGCGTGCCACTCGAGTCCACAGGTCATCGCCCTTTAATAAATAAGAAGACCTCATTTGAAAAAGGAAAACAGCCACAAATCCACTATCCAAAAGATAATATGAGAAAAATCCAAAACTAATCGAATAAACCAACCCACCGATGCTGTGACATCTGACTAATAGCAGAAAATCTAATTTCAGCACCGTGAGAATGCCCCTCTTATTAGTAAAATCAAGATTACCAAAGCATTTATAAAAAAGAGCATTAGAAAAAGTTTTGCAGCATGGTCATCAGTACTAAAACGCTTCAGTGTAATCACTTAATCTACAGTTGCAACGGGGATGGACAGAGGCCAGGGCACCCAGGTGCCCTAGCAGCAAAAGCAGCGCAGGCGCCAAGGCGCCCCAGCAGCAAAATCTTGGGCGTCGGGCATCCTGGAACAGTGAGTCAAGCGCTTAGGCACACTCAGGCTCCCCAAAGACAGTGAGTCAAGTACCAAAGCACGCCCAAGTGCCCTAGGAATAATGAGTCAAGCGCCTAGGTGCCTGGAGACCTGAAACATGAAAGCCCAGGCATGCCCACGGCTATTCAAACACAAACAAAAGCGTCCCTAGGGCAGTTTTGAGGTTTGAAGGGGGATTTTTAAGCAATTGCTTGCAAAATTAATGTAAGCCATTGATGAATGTTATGAGATAAAGGAGGCTGTAAGAACTCCAATGTAAGTTCTTTATATAGGGTTTGTGCATCTTAATTTGTATTTTTTTCTCTCTTCGTTCTTCATTTCCGTGGACTTAGGTATATACACCGAACCATGTAATTTGTTTGTTGAGTAGTGTTTGTGTTGTTTTCTTTTTTGTTTTTGCGATATTTGATTGCTCAACAACATGGATGTCACCATTGCCGATTCGCAGAAAATGGTATCAGAGAGAGGTTCGTTCAAGCACTGTTGGAGTTTTTGTGTTGGTTGTTAATATAAAAGCAAAAGGAAGACATGGATGACACTCTACCAAGCAGTGACACATCTGGAGGAGATTGATGTTGTCAAATTTTTTGGAAAGAACAATTTTGGGATGTGTAAATGCGAAGTTATGGATGCTCTCTATGCATTAAACTTAGAAGATGTTCGTGACGGTGATGAGAGACTGGTGGGGATTACTATTGCGCAAAGATGAATCAAATCTCTCGTTGCTTGATTCGCAATTATTTTACTCAAGAGATAAAGTATGCGATGATGACGAAAATGCCAGTGTAGAAATTGTCGATCTTTCTTGAAAGCAAATATTTGACGAAGAGTGTGGAGAATCATCTTCACATGAAACAGAGTTTGTACCAATTTCAGATTGCAAGCTAAGCCGTTATAAGTTGTTTACTTCTTGGGTTTCATTTTGTGTATCAAGAATTCGGTCTTCTTCTTTTCTTTTCTTCGGTATAGTTTTCTACCTTAATTTTATTTTAATCGCTATTCTTCACCTGCTATTATGTGCTGCTGAAACGTTTGTGGCTTACACTCAAATGTGCATCAAAAGAGCCGGTTTTTCAAATTTTCACTTTCAAGCATGATATTATTGGGATTTTAGAACACAAACATGCTTCTATTGCTCTTAATAATTCCTTTTCTGCGGATAAATTTCAATTCTTTGAGAATGAATCTAATTTTCATAATTTTAGCACATCTTTAATGAGACGAATTTAAGTTAAGTGGAACAAGAATAAGTATTCAAATCACCATTCATGACGTAGCACATCACAAATGTATTATGAAAGGCCCAACACAAGAATAGTTAAAACTCAAGGATATAATATGAAGGACTCAACTACAAGAGCCCAATCAAAATTTTAATAAAAGCCTAATTATTGGGCTTATCATATGCAATTTTTTTTTATTGATTTTATAATTTTTATTCATTTTTATGCTATATATTTAGTTTATCATGTCATGAGAGAATTATTTAAATCCAAGTAGTTTAGATTATTGAGATATCTTGACCAGGTGTTAGGGTTCCAAAACAATGTGAAACAAAAGCTTCAAATTGTTGAGCAAATCAAAATAAAACAAGAATAACACACATGCAAGCTATCACAGCACAAACAAAAAAATGTATGTCATTCGGTGCAAACACCTAGGTCCATGGGGAGGGGAGCAAAAACATATTCACTATTGAGAGAGGATTACTAATTTTTTAAGGCTAGCAAACCCTTACACAAATCTTTGAAGCCTTCTTCTTTCTTCTAATGGAACAGCTACTACACAAAAATCAAAGGGAGCTGAGCTAAAAACATATTTTTTGCCCTTTTTAATAATTATTATATATATTAATTAATTTAAATATATTAGTTAATTATTTAATTTAACTCATTTAATTACTCAAAATTAAATAATCAAACGAACTCTAAAAAATCATAACATTTCACTTATACTTAATTGAGGAGTGAGGAACTTAAAAATTCAATCGTATTTTTGATCAAAGTTCAATTTAATTATCCTAATTTTTTGAGTATTTAAATATTATTAAAATATTTGGGTAAAATTTCGACGACCTCCAAACATTCCCAAAATATCACTCCTAGTTAACTTTGGAGGTGATGAGTTCAATGATGAACTCCAATTTTGATTCTGAAATCAAAATAAAATATGCATTCTCAGAATTATTGGAAAAAAATCAAAAATGTTTGTAAATTATAAATGATCTCTAAATTGCACCAAACTTGAGGTGAAGGCTCCTAATACTATTATAAGAGTATTAGAAGTGAATTGGAGCTAAATGCTTCTAAATAAAGGATAAAAACACTAGGATTGTTAAAAGCAGCTTCCTTAGGGTTTCACCTTGAAATCTCCTTCTCACATCAGTCAAAGCCTCCAATTGAAATGCCAACCCTTTTAGGAAATTCCACCACATGTTTCCTTAAGTATCCATCTCAATTTCAGACCCCAAAAGGTCTAAAATGCTCTCCAAATTACATAGAAAGAAACCTGAATTGGAGCAAAATTTCACCGTAGCACCTGGGCTTTGGGTAGCCAGGCGCTAAGGCATGTTGTAGCACCATGGTCTATGTTAGCCTGCCACTGCGGCCCACGATAGCACCCGCCTCTCAGGATGACTACCGCTGTGGCGCACTGTAACATTGATTTTTGCTACGGTGCGTGGTAACGCCCGATTCTCTGTCAGCTGGTCACTGAGGTGCACGACAGCGCCTCTATCTCAGGTGAGGGAGCGCCAAGGCACGCTATAGTGCGCTGCAATGCCCGTGTTGTTCCTGGATTTTACACATTGTTCTGAATCACCTCAGAACCTTTCGGAAGCTCACTGGAGCACGATTAGCATCTCCATGATGGACTAAATTATCTGCACAATATAACATTCCCCACTCGAGCTGATACAGTACTGCACAGTAATATGGTTTGAGTAATGATCCGCCATTCGAGTCACTCTCGAGACTAGCCAATGGAGGTCTTAGCTCCGTCGTTGCCTGATGAGCATGTAGGGATCAAGTGTAACAATCCAAGGTTGTTACACAGCTTAAATTTAGCTTAACTGTATCTTAATTAAGTTCATCCAGTCATTAGACCCAATTCCCAAAAGTTTGGTGCAATTCGGAGCTAAATCAAATATTTTGGATTATTTTAATATTTAATTAATTAGAAAATTGAGGTATTTAATTTGACCTCAAAATTGAAATCCAACTTCATTGTTGCGATCGTCACCCCCAAATTAGCTAGGAGTGATGTTTTGGACGTGTTTGGAAGTCGTTAGATTTTTACGAATATTTTAATATAATTAAATGCACCAGAAAATGGAATAATTAAAAAATCATCGAAATCAAATTCTGACTTTGTTGTTGAATTCGTCACCCCCAAATTGGCTAGGGGTGAATTTTTAGAGTGCATTTCAAAAATTAGAATTTTTAAATAATTAAGAAAAATAAATAAGTAATTATTCTGTCCCTAAATTACAATTTTCCCTAATTTTCTATTGCTTCCTGTCAGCCCCTTCACCATATTCGGTGCCCACATGCCCCCCTTGGGCTGAATTATGATGACCTCTCGTCCTCCCATGCCTCCTCTCTCCCTAGGCTCATGATGGCATAGTCCCCCTCACATCTCCTTCTCCTCCCTCTTTAAAGAGAAGCTCATCCCCTCTTCTTCTTCTTGCTGAAGTTTTATTATATTTTCCTCCATTGATGTACTTGTGCTGAAGGAGAAGGCTCATCTCCAAGTCTTGAAGAAAATAGAGGTTCATTCTTCTTCCTTTAAGGCTAAGGTAACCTTATGTTTACTCTCCGTGTACCCATTTGTTCCCCTTCCTTATCTTCTTCATATTGCTATTATGCTTGCTTGTATCTTTAGAAACTCATTACGATGTATGGAAGCCATTAAGGCTTATTGAGGCATCTCATTACTTTGAAATCGCATGCTCTATTTTTCATCTATTTTGTATACCCTAGTCTTTATCATCATTTTTTATATAGTTAAGATGCTTTGTTTGTGCTGATTTTGGATTCAATGGAAAGTATCAGAAAGACCTTTCTATTGATATATAGCACCACACATGGAATGCTCTGGATTGGGAGTATTTAAGTTTGAAATGAGGCCTTTACGGGTTTCGCACTAGCAAAAATACCGTCTGGCGCTCCAGCGCGCTGCAGCGCCCAAGTTGCAGAAACTAGACCGCTGCAACACGCCATAGTGCGCTGTAGTGGCTGCGGTGTCATTTCAGGAAAAATCATATAAAATCAGTTATTAAACTAATTGAACAGTAAACCGCAAATGGACCGCTGTAGCGCGCCATAGCGCGCTGCAGCGGACTGCAGCGCCATCCCTGGAAAACTATATGAAATCAGAAAATTAAATTAATGGAACAGTGTTTCCGCTAGTTAGTTTACTATTGCGCGCTACAGTGCACCATAGCGCACCGTAGCGACAGCCTTTCAAAAAATTAAGCGCCGAGAACCGCCGTAGCACGCCGCAGCATCTGAAAGCGCTGCAGCATCAAAAGCACTGTAGCGTGCCATAGCACACTCTGGCACCAAAAGCGCTGCAGTACGCTATCGCGCGCCATAGCGCCCAGAAACTGTTAAACTGCCCAGAAATGGCTGAAACTTTACCGTTTTCACATTTTAAGTTCCCTAGGACCCTAGTGGGACTGAATTATATCAAATGTGAACCTATTTTAGTTAATTTTGAGGATTCCATAAAATTATAGGTGAAAAATTAACTGAAAAAATTGCCCCTTATGACATGTGCAAAAACCTCTAATGTGCCTTAAGGATTTTTGTGCCAAATGCTAAATAGTAGAACCCTTGAATGATTGTATTGAATAGGTATATCTTAATAATAAAATAGCATGAAACCTAAGTCTTTTAGATTTGTAATCAAATGTTAAGCCCTTTATTTTAATTTAGAATTTGGTTAGCCTTAATTAAGTTTATTCTATGTCATCTTTACATTTATATGCTTTCATGATATTATGATGTATGTTAGAGAACTTTAACATTATTTGGACACCTAAATGTGCTTAAATTGATATTAAACTATAATTGAATATAAAAATCTTGATAGCTTGATTAAGTAGATGATACTTAATTTAAACCTAAAATTGCCATCAATAATACACTAATAACACATTGATTTGTCATTGACCTTTAAAATTAACCTTTGGTCTTAATGGTAGAAGGGTTAGGGGTTAAACCCTAACTTATCTTGATTAAGATCTAAGCCTTAATCACTTAATCAATTAACTTGATTGGAAGATAATTTAATTGATATTATTCTAATAATGCATCTGATTTAATATTGATCTTAAATTATTGAATTAGAAGTGTTAAGGTTCATATTAAATCTGTGTGATTGAATCATCTGAACCTAAACTTTGAATCTTTGATTTTCTCTTATATAAGATTATTAACATAAGATGGATAATAAAATGGTAATGATTTATGCAATGATCTAACTCTAAATAAGATCTTTGATTTCATCCCATAAGTGTAGCATAGAAATTGATAAGATGGATTTTATTCATCTGATCTGATCACTTTAACCCAAAACTAATAAATAAACTCTGAATATTAGCTTAAGAGGTAGAAAACTGAGATCTCAAGGGTCTTGCTATAGGATTGTTCTTGAAGTATTTAAAGATTTTAATTATTAATACATTGAGATAGGAAGAACTTTTGAAACTTACTGAGGTAGGAACTTAGATGATCCTTCATAACTTTAGAAGTTGAGCTTGATACCATGTGATATGAATCACCTAAAGCAGTTAGAATGGAACTTACTCCTTATGGTAGAAATCAATATTGAGTGATTCTTTGATCACATCCTTAGAGCCTTATGTAGGACACACCTATTTAAAGTAAGGATTAATAGCTTTGATAAATCCTTATTGATTAAATAGAATCTTCTGAACCCAGATTATTAGATGGGTATAGTAGGGTATACCGATAGTATTAGATTATTTCAGTAATATTCGGGATTTGTTGATTCACTCCAATGTGAACTTATGGCCATGTGCTATCCCGAGGGATTAGACGAATATAACCTCGTTAGAGTAAATCTTCCAAGACTGAGAGTGTTACAATTAGTGAACAAGATCCTTAGTTTGAGATATAAAATGCGATCGGGTTCTACCTCCTATCGTAGTGCGCTTCGATAAGTGCAGTTTAAGCAAACTAAGTATCTTAAGTTATTTTGCGTAGACCACTAAGTATGCTTGTAATTAGGTCATTTAATGGCTTAGCTTGATATATAAACTATGGCCGGGTTCTGGCTCTTATCGTAGTGCGTTTCGATAAGTACAGTTTTAAACAAGCTAAAGGTTAAATCTACCTCTCTTGGAAACATACAACCATGTGTATACAACCTTTCCAACTAATAATTTTAAGTAAACTCTCAACTATAACCAATTATCAAACTAGAACCTAGGAGTCAAAATTCTTTTAACAGGATTCTACACAATGGAGACATTGAATTCATTATCAGATTTCAAAGTATATTCTAAATTTTTGGATATATCTCATGTTGCTAGAAGAATGAGCATGAGAATAAGCATGACATGTGAGTATCAGAATGACGTATGAGTATTAATCATGATTTATGAGTTACAGAATATTGCATACATTGACTGGGGAATTTCAGGATGCATCGGCATCACAATAAATGGTATTCCTAACTGGATGTATGTATACATTGGGCCGTACTACTCATAGCAGTTCAGTGATATTTTGGTTGCATATCAATAGCATACAGTATTGTGGCATATTCAGATGTACAGTTTCAGTGACATACAGCATAATTTTACAGATCATTACTCAATTTCAGATCCATTACTATTTTTAGTTTACTTTCAGTATTCAGTTTACAGTTCAGTTTACTTTACTTTACCTCAGTTTCATATAGTTTTATACAGTTTAATGCTTTCAATTATCTTTACAGTATTTTTGCAGATTTAATTATATTATGTAAATATTAAATGAATAACTAGAACTGTTTAGATTAGTTTCGATGTGTTAGAATTATTGTCTAATACGGGGTACCTTTGGGATCCGACAATTTGCAAGATCTTGAGCAGTGTATTGATCTATGTCAGGAGGACACCCAGGAGATTCAGGAGGAGCCCGTGGAGCACTAGTAGACTCTTCTTCAGCTTTACTTTTCTGCTTAGTTTATTTTTCATTCAGTACTTAGCTTTTATGTCTGTTTCAGTTAAATATTTGTAATAATTCTGGATGCTTTTTCTTTTCTTTCTGAGATGAATGTTTTCATACAGCTTCTGTGTTGAATGTTTCTGAATGTTTGCTTTAGCTTCCGCGCTCTATTATATACTACTTATACTTAGTATTGTGATGTGGTCAGTATACTAAAAATGCTGATATCTTATGCATATATTAGATTCTTCATATTGTATTTTAAATCTAATGTATATATTAGTCTAATACTTAGGATAATGATACTACTCTTACTTTAAGTATTAGCTCTCAACCCTCGTTGAGTTGAGTCAGCAGCCCTTCAAATGGGTTTGGTTTCAGGCTATTTTAGGGAGACGAGATAATCCTCCCCGAGTGGCGCACCGCTCCGCCGCTGAATTATAATTTTACCTTTTTGCACGCGGTGACGGGGCGGGGCGCTACATCAAGCCAACTTCAAATGGTGGACTGTGGCGCCCCACCCCTTAATCCACAAGATTAAGCTAAGGGGTGGTGGGTCACTCTAGCTAACCCTTTACTTATCATTAGATTATGATGAAATTCACAATCTACCTAATAAGGGAAGGAGTAAGCACAGTATCAATATAATCAGTCACTATATACTAAAAATATATAGAGTGCTGAAGCGATTTACAAATGAGAAACATTCAAGCATCACAGTATAAATAATATAAAATAACTTAGAATAAAAGTATAGAATCCAAATACACAGTCACGAGTACCTGTATTATTATTATAACAATTTAAAATTTAAGCAAGGGAAGTAAAAATGCACTCATTCTCACTTATGAAGAAAAACTAAACAACTGCTTCTTCCACAGGCTCCTACTCTGGATATGGCTCCACACCAAGTTCCTGATCGCCCAACTGAAGAGGATCTGCCATTGTCGGTTTCACAATATAGGTCCCCAGCCAAAAAAAAAGAAAAGTCTTATGTTAGATAATTGTCTAAGTACATTTTAAGCTGATAATTTTATATGTGTTTTGTAATATCACCACTTACATTCTCTAAGCAACAACCATATATAAGGGAGCAACAAGCCATACAATAAGGATGGAAAAGCTATAAGTAATCATTTATAACTCATGCAAAAAGAGAGGCCAAGACATGCCTCAAATGCAAACTAAACAAGGTAAGACATATGAATATATAACAAGTACTGGAAGAGAAACACTACATCCTAAACATGCAGTGATCAAAAAAATATGCAAAGTAAAATAACTAAACTCAGTGATGATACATATAGATAACAGCAAAATTCTAACATCCTAAAATATATAAGCAGTATAAAGAAAATAGCTGACTGAATAAAAATGCTGAAAGGTAAATAAAACATCCAAACTTTATATATATGTAAACATCTGTGTACTAACTGCCATACATAAAAGAGCTAATCTAGCCACCTAAATATAAAAAGGATCCTAGTGTCAACAAGGAGACTAGGCACAAGATTATATAACCTTAGTGTCATACAAGGAGACTAGGAAGATATATGGGGTTTTCTCCTAGTGTCATCAAGGAGACTAGGCATAGAAAACACAACAAATCTTCTCTTAATGTTAACAAGGAGACTAAGCAAAGAAGATATAAACAAAGTCTTATCCTAGTGTCAATAAGGAGACTAGGCAAAGAAGATATAACTGAGAGGCAGCTCTAACACATATAATTATTATCTTTAATCAATCATTTTAATATTTTCACAAGGAATCTAAGGAGTCTCCATATTTCCCTAATATTTTATTTATGCATCAAAAATCTTATATGGTATGTTTAAGAAATTATGGCACAAATATACAATGAATGCGTAGCAATAATCATCAAATAGAAGCAAAAGACTCTACTAAATATGGTGATATAATTTATTTTCTACTTAACCATTCTAGCTATTCCAAGTTACACAATTTCAGAATCACCATTTTTCTACTATCGAGTGTAACTTAGAAATTTGTCCTTATAAGTTAAAAGGATTAAAACTGATCAGGTTCTAATCTAGTTCAATCAGACAGACGACTATGAGTTGAATCAATAAATCATACGTCCTAATTTTGTGATTTTAGATGTTCTATCTAAGATCTGATCAAGATCTTCTAAACATATAAATTATGGATTAAACACTACGAAATTTAAGTTTAATCACATAATCCATAAAGGATGAGACCTAAGTTCTAAGTTTTATTCTAATAGTGATCTAATAATTAAGGTAAATCCTATTAAGTAATCAGACTTAATAGGATGAATCTCTTATCCTAAAACTAAAGTTAAAAGATAAAATAATCAAAACAAGTTGTAAAATAAAAGAAAAGTATAGAAACTAATAAAACCAAGGTTTCACCCATTGAGTAACCCATTTACCCAATGAATGAACTCTAGCTTATGATCTAGTCCTAGTCTTAGGAAAGGTCCTTAAGGTGTAGTGTTAAAGATTTAGGGAAATTCTGGAATCTGACCTAAGGGTGATTCAGAAGTTTTTACTCTGTTGAATCCTAAATTTTGATGCAGGTTATTGTTCAGGGATTTCATAGAGTCCAAGAACACCGCATTCTGAGTTTAATGGGATAAGTTATGGGTATTTTAAGTTGGTAGGCAATTAAGGCCTCTACATTAGTGATTTAATTTGATTATTATCGATTATCTATCGTGTATACTTATGCGTCCTTTTAACTAATTCAGTTTTTACCTTAATTAACTATTATCTAAAATTGCCATTAACTTAGTGTTACTCAACACCTAATTAATGCCCCTCATATTCTAATGTTATTATGAACATTCCTTATTAATTCTCAAGTACTATTGAACTAATTTAATTAAGTTTGTTACTTACAATCAAATCAATTAATTCACGATATTATTAACACTAATATTTATTTATATAAATTGTTACTGTTTCAAGATAGCTATATAAGTATGTTTTTATATGTAGGTTACCATCTAAAGTTTTTTGTATGTATTTAATTTAGTATTAGTTTATTGTTAATACTACTTACCAAAACTTTCTTGACTTAATTTAATAACATTCATTTAGTTAAATTTATCTTTTTGATTTATTTATAATTACTTATTAATATATATGTATTTATCTATATGTTTATAGTTGGCCGCTTTCAGAATATTAATTAGATTACTGCTTTATAATCTAATACATTTAACTGGCGTAGTCTCTGTCTAAGCATTTATATATATATATATAACCTCTAACAACTTATCTAAATATATGTATACTTTTTAGTTTATATATATATATATTTACAATTGGCTGCTTTTAATTAATTAAATTTCTATGTGATAATGTTATTTAACTTACCTAATATTAATAAAATTTTCTGGTTAATATTTATTTGCTATATTTACACCAAATAATATTAACTAAACACTAAGTAATATTAACCAACTATTAGCCTAAGGTTTCTGCTTTGCATATTGCACTGATTAATCTTAATCGTGGCCAATTAAATAATTATCCTAAACTATACACGTGTATGTATATATATATATATATATATATATATATATATTTTTTTTTTTTTTTTTTTTTTTTTTAAAGCCATCTCGACGGGAGTTTTATTTCATCAAATTCAAAAATACAGGACCAGACTAGGAGGGTACAAAGTAAACCTAGAAACTATAAACCAGAATCCAGTCCCAAAAAGGGAAGACCCAGGGTATATCCTAAAAGGTCTCCCGACACAAAAGGAAAAAAATACAAGCATTAAGGCTAAACAGCAAACCTGTCAAACCAAAAGATGAACATCCCAAAACGCAAAGGGACCAGCGAGCCGCCAATGTATCCACATGCTCAACAGAGCTCCAACAACGAGCACCTGCAATCAAAGGGAAACCAGCCAAACAAAGAAGCAGCCAAGCTAGCGCTGCTAACGTGAAACTGCTAAAAACATGCTTCCAGCAAACCACCAGCAGCAGCCGGAACCGCCATTTCAACAACAGCCAAACAGCAACGAACCAGGCAACCAAACCAGAATAAAGCAGAAAAACCGGTCCGTACAGAACCCACGATGAAGCCAAAGGAGCAGCAACAGCTTCGCAAACCCAGGTAAAGATACAAAATGATACAACATTAACAAACGCCAAGCCCAAAACAGCCTGTCAGACCTGGAGACCGACTGACGAGGGAACCAAATACAAGCCCACTGCCAAACCCACTGAAGCAGACCACACATCAAAAACAGCATAACGCAAAGTAAATTTACAAGGAGCCCTTGAACCACCAGAATCCAATTAAAGAGCTTCAGCAAACAAATGTAATTCAGCAACCACATGTAAGTACTAACTAAAAGCAGCCTCTTATAAAAAGACGCAAGAGAATTAATCCACCAGAAATAATCAACAGCAATCCAACTATTTTTAAAGATCCAGAATAGAGCAAAATTAGCTAAGAACGTGTTTTGCATATTCAATATTGATAGTATCCCAGCTGAAAGCAGAATCAGTAAAAGCATTCATTGATTGAGTCACATCTTTTTTAATAGCTTTGATAATTTTTTCCGCAGAAAAATGCATCCGTTTATGCTTGGCGTTGTTTCTAGCAGTCCAAATTTGCCATAATGTATGACAATCAATAAGTTGGCCTATATGAATTTTGTTATTATTTTTTTTTATAGGCTAGCGCGTGAAAAGATCATTAGTATCAGCAGGCAAAAGACACTCGGTGGAGTTGATATTTAAAGAGGACCAAACAGTGTTAACAATCACATTGTTGAGGAAGAGGTGGTTGATATTTTAATTAATGTTTTGACAACGATGACATCTAGAAGCAATATTATACCCTTTAGCTTGCAATATGTCATCAACATTGATAAATTTATGATATAACCTCCAAAGAAAAAACCCAGAAGGGTAGGAATGCGATTATTCCAAATCTAGCAAAGAAAATTAGGAAGGTTATGCGGTCTACACATCTGCCAAAGAGAAGACAGAAGGATTTTACCATTGAAGCAGAAATTTGAGTTTGCCGAATTTCGGATCTCGAGATGGGGGGGGTCCTTTTAATGATGTGATCAAATAAAATAGGGTTCAGCAAAGACTGCAGCAATCCAACATTACAAGCCTTATCAGAATTAAGGTAATCAGCTATGGTAAGCTTTTTTATTTTTAATACTATGGACATATTTGGCCAAATTTTTAATACGTGTATGTATGTATATATATATATATATATATATATATATATATATACACACATATATTTTATAATATTATATGTTTACTGATTATCCCATAAGAATACACTTGCATAAGCACTTAGCCAAATTTAAATAAATTCTTAACTGCAGTTGACGCTAATAGAACCCTTTATTTATTTTCTATCGTAGTTAATTCATCTAGTTATAATTATAGGTGTATAATAATTACTCGTTTAAAGTTTCGGTTTAATATATATATACATATATTTTATTCTTTACTTGTTATTGAGACTTAAATGCCCTAACTGCTAACTAATTTACCCATAGTAATAACATATCTGATTATAATAAAATATACCTATTTATATATATATATATATATATATATATATATATATATATATATATATATATATATATATATATATTGATACCATGTGAGTTACGCATATTAGGGAAGGATTTCTTTGATGGTTGCCCTCTCCAAGAATAAGCTCAAATTTATAGATGAGTCAATCAACATTTCAAGTTTGGGAGAGATGTAACACGATGGCAGCCTCTTGGCTAAATCAGGCCATAGCTCCCTCAATATATTTGACCATCGCAAGTTATATGTTGCGATGAAATTATATATGGCTTCACTCATCGCATTTTTGACTTTGATGATAATGTTGACCTCTAGCTCACCGGCAGCCATCCAATGTCATTAGTATTACCAAAATTATGTGTTACAACCAGTTATTCCCATTCAAAGAGAGCATGAACAACAGTTAAATGAAAAATTATATAACAATCCCACGGTATATTTAATTGTTCCTATTCTACAAGCAGATTAGAAAGAAAAGGAAAATAAGGATCAAAGTTTTGAATACAAATAATACCTAAGTTTATATATTTATAGCACAACCTAATTTGTGTATATAAACTTATACATTGGAAGGGGAAGTCTTAAGTAAAAGAATGGATGAACGAAGAAATCTGAAGCGTCGAACACACAATCAAAGGTACACAGAGATACCTCTTTCAATCGAGCACCCCATTCAAGCAGCGCAGGGAATAGAAGGGAGAGGGGTACCTTGGTCTTGCAAATGGGGGTTCCTTCTATGGATCCTTAGGAACTTGAGAGTTTGAGAGAATGGGGAACTTCTTCTTAACAGCTATCACAACAAGAATGAGAGGTAGGGGGGGAGCTTCAGCTGGCCAAATGAGGAAGAAGAGGGGGCTGAAGTTACTTTTTAAGGAGGATGGGGGAACAAGCCTCCATTAAGAGCCTTCTCATCAACTTGGTGGGAAGTAATGGCAGCTAACATTCACTCAAGTGCTGGGATGGGGAGGAAGCTGCTAGGAAAGAAGGGGAAGACAGCATATGGATCAGATTTTGAAGAAAAGAAAAGGGAAAAAATGAAATATTTTGATTAACTTAAGTAATTTAATTCTAAAAATAATGAAAAATTTGGATTTTATAAATGTACTCCGAAAAATCCTAAAATTTCATGCTTAGCTAATTCGAGGGTGAGGAACGCAACGACGTAGTCAAATTTTAATTCCGACGAGTATTTAATTATGCTAATTTTCGGGGTATTTAATTATATTAAAATATTTGCGAAAATTCGACGACTTCCAAACGCGTCCAAAATGTCACCCATAGCTAATTTCAGGATAACGATCGCAACGACAAAGTCGGATTTCGATTTTAAGGTCAAAATAAATAGCTCAATTTTCTAATTAATTAAATATTAAAATATTCCAAAATATTTGATTTAACTCTGAATCGCCCCAAATCTTTAGGGATTGATTGAAATGACTAGATGAATTTAATGGAATGGTAATTAAGACATGATTAGGCTTAAATTAAGCTGAGTAACAACCTTGGGTTGTTACATGGACAATGGAGGGTGAATTTCTCCTCCATAGCAAACCTTATAGACCAGGCAAATTGAACTAGGGTCTATATGAATGGGTAAACCCCAGTTAGGGCTTTTAAGGCTAGAGTGAAGCTGTCTCCTCTGTAAGCACTTTTATATATTAAACAACATGATTGATGCTCTTTAAGTGGAGGATTTATGGTTTAATCGAAACTCTAAACCCTCTGACTCCACTCCCAACTTTGAAGAAGAAGACGGCAGCGCGGGTCGGGCCGACCCTTGACCAACGCTATCAAATAGTGTCGAGCTGTCGGGCCCATTCGACTCACACAGTTCAGGCCAAAGCGAATAATATCTTGGTGCTTAAGAGTTTGGGTTGTTACAGAGTTAGAGGAGCAGTAGCCAGCATCGCATTGACTTATTTGCCTAATTTACTTTCTGTTGTGAGATGGGAGACTTTTACTACTTATTTACTTTTAAACTATGGTTTGTAATAAATAATTCTAGATGTACTTCTTTTTTTTTTTTTCTGAGATGAATACTTTTACTTAGCTCCTTTGATTAATATTATGGATGAATGCTAAAGCTTCCGCAATCTATTATTCTTACTACTTATACTTAGTATTATGATGTGATTGATATGAAACTCATATATAATACTCATACAGATTGGATATATTCTTATTATCCTTTATAAAGCTAATGTGTATACGTACCTTAACTAATACTTAAGATAAGAATATTACACTTGTCTGAAGAATTAATATCTAATAGTAAGTTAGATTAAGATAAGTTTAACATTCCCAAGTAATGCATCATTCCACCACCAATTATGTGTTATTAATAATATATTTATCTTTTTGTTGCACACAGCGACGGGATGGGGCGTTACACCACTGCCTCTCTTTCAACTTTGGGCAATCTTTCTTCAAATATTCTGTCTTCAAATAGAATATGCATTGATTGTGCCCAATGCTCCAACCTCTGGATTTTCTCTTTTCTATAAGTCAGCATTTTCTTTGGTCATTGATTTTATCTCTGGTCTTCCTCTCTGTAGTGTAAAAGCCTCTACTATATCCGATTTGGTGAACTCTTTATCCCTTCTCCAAAACTTGTGGTTCATCAGGGTTGCAGTCACATCCTCATACTTCAGAGCATTTTTCCCATGGATCAATATCATGGTGAAGTGCTCAAACTTATATGTCAAAGAGTTCAACACTAACAAGGCATTGTCTTCATCCTTCACAGTTTCACCCAAATTTAGCAAAGCTGCCAACAACTTTGTGAACACATTTAGGTGCTCATCTATGGAGATTTCCCTTCTCATCTTGAACCGATAGAGCCGCCTCTTCATATGGAGTCGATTCTCCACACTCTTCATTAGGTACTTACTCTCTAGAGTTTTTCATAATTTCCACGCTAATGTCTCTATCATCACTGCATACTTGATCTGCTGGGTTAAATAATTTTGGATCAAACAACATGTGCTATGGTTCATTTTGATCCAATATTTCTCTAAATTTCTTTTGGTTTCTCTTTGCCATCAATAACTTCTTCTAGAATACACATAGTGTGTCTGTCACTTCACACTGTCACATACTAAAATTATTCTTCCCATTAAATTTGACCACATCAATCTTTGATGGATGTGTCACAATTTGGTCGAGAGATCTCTCCCACTGATGACGACGAAGTTCCAACCGCCTCTTCTCCTCTATCTGTCATGCTTTTCTTTCTTGCTTTAAGAAACTCAAACACAAACAATACATAGCTCGAAGAAAACTCTAACCCTCAAGCACAAACAAGGCAACCTCGCTCTGATACCACTTGTTATGATCTATTGATCGGGTGTTAAGGTTTCAAATCAATGTGGAACAAAAGCTTCAAACCGTTGAGTAAATCACATTAAAATAAGAATAACACATATGCAAGCAGTCATAGCACAAATAAAAAAATTTACATGATTTTGTGCTAACACCTACGTCCACGGGGACGAGAGGAAAAACAATTACACTATTACGATATGATTACAAAGATTTTAGAGTTAGCAAACCCTTACACTGAATATATATATATATATATATATATATATATATATATATATGTTGAGATCGAATATTGTTTAAACTAAAAGCGGAACAAAAAGAAACTTGAGCAAGTGTTGAGAAACCAAAAATTTAAAGCAAGAAACATAAGCACATAAAATAATCACAGCCACAAGATAGAAACTATGTGGTTTGGTGATCACACCTACGTTTACAGGGAAGAGAGCAAAGTTTCACTAAAATTAGAGAAGAATACAAATAGTTTAAGGTTAGAGAACCCTTACAAAACCTTCTCTTGGAGATCTTCTCTTGTGTCTTGTGTCTTGTGTGTTAAAACTTTTGCATATCAAGGTCTATTTATAAGCCATCATTGATTCCTAAGAGTTACAAATTCCAATCTCTCAATTAAGGACATAAAGAAAACTTCCAAATCCATAATTTCCGGAACAAAAGTTATTAATGCGGTAGTTTCTTAATATCATAATTGAGAGATTTAATTATATATATATAGAAAACTAATTTCCTCTTTTTTTTTCTTTTAATTAAGGAAAAATTAATTTCCTTTAAATTTCCATCAATTAAGGAAAATTAATTTTCCTTCAATTCTCTACCTCATGTCTCATGTGCTTCACATGAGAACTGAAACCTTATACTCTCGATCAATGCAACTGCACCAAATTGGTTGCCTACGTATCCCCCTCCTAAGGGAATCAAGCCACCTATAGTTCCACCAAAGGAGAAGTCTATTAATGCTTCTCCAAATTCACCAAAGATTTATAATGGGTTAATTTCTGAACAGTGAGGAGCTTTATAATCATATCAGTGGGATTGTCTTTGGTATTGATCATCTCTACTAAGATCTCACCATCTTCGATAACATCTCGAGCAAAATGATGTCGGACATAAATATGTTTTGTGCAAGCAAGACAAATCAGAATAGTAGCCAAAAATATAGCGTTCTGGCTATCGCAATGTACTACTATCTCCTTTTGCTCCACACCCAGATCTTTCAGCAAGCCTTTCATCCAAATAGCTTCCTTGAATGCCTCAGTAACTGCCATATATTCAGCTTTCATTGTTGATAGGGCAACTATAGACTGAAGGGTTGACCTCCACCCTACTGGACCTCCTACAAGTGTGAATACATAAATAATTGTTGACCTTCTTTGATCCAGATTTCTGGCATAGTCCGAGTCCACATATCCCATGCACAAGTCAGCGATCGAGGACTGCTTCTGAAATAATAATCTAATACCAGTTGTACCTTTCAAGTATCTGAAAATTCCCATCACTGCTTGTCAGTGATCCTGCCCTAGATTATGCATGTAGCAGCTCACAACTCCAACAGCTTGTGCCAAATCTTGTCTAGTGCAAACCATGACATACATCAAGCTCCCAACTGCACTAGCATACGACACTGTGTGCATTTCTTCTTTTTTTAAATCTGACTTCGGACATTGCTCTGCAGATAGGCAAAAATGAGGTGCTAGAAGTATACTTATAGACTTTGTTTTTTCTCAATCCTAAACCTCTTTAGCACTCTCTCCAAATACCCCTTCTGAGTCACCCAAACCTTCTCTACAATTTTGTCTCTACAGATTTCCATTCATAATATTTTCGTTACTTCTCCCACATTCTTCATTTCAAAGTGCTTTGATAATTGATCCTTTATATGATCCATTTCTGACTAATCCGAAGTAGCTATTAACATGTCATCGACATACAATAACAAATAAATGAAGTTATCTTAAGGCAGCCTCTTGAAATACACACAATGGTCAAACTGGCTTCTGCAGTACTCCTCTTTTTGCAGAAATTGATCAAATTTTCTGTACCATTGCCTCGGTGATTGCTTTAGCCCATATGGAGACTTGTTTAGTTTACATACCAAGTCTTTCTTTTCTGGCTCACTATACCCTGGGGGCTGCATCATATAGATCTCCTCCTCTAATTTTCCGTACAAGAATAATGTCTTCACATCAAGCTGCTCAAGCAGTAAGTTGAACTGTGCCACCAAAGCTAAAAACACATGGATCGAGGAGTGTTTCACAATTGGGATTGACCCCTTCCTTCTGAGCAAAGCCTTTTGCCACAAGTCTAGCTTTATAGCGCACATCAGCTTCTGAGGAACCTTCTTTCTTCGCATACACCCATTTGTACCCAATAGCTTTCCTTCCTGGAGGGAGTTTCTCCAACCTCCAAACTTTATTTTTATGAAGAGACTCAATCTCTTCATTCATAGCCTGCTTCTATAAATTTCCTTTTGAACCTGTCACCTCTTCTTTGAAGTGAGAGGGAACATCTTCCTCCACTACAGACAATGCAAATGTGACGTAGTCTCTAAGCCAGGCTGGCTGTTGATGTGCATTCCTTCTGGGTCTATTTCTAACAATTGACTCCTGAGTTGGAGCCTCACCATCAATATCAGTTTACTCTTCATCATCACCAACATGGTCTTCATATGTAGGAGTATTATAAAATACTAGATGTTCCTTTCAAATTTATTTATTAATATTCAAATAATTTTGACCTCAAATTAAAAATTTGACTTCGCCATTACGCTAATCACCTTTGAACTAGCTAGGGATGATATTTTGAAAATTTTTGGAAGCCGTTAAATTTTCTCGAATATTTTAATATATTTTTAATACCCAAATTAGGATAATTAAATTGTTCTCGAAACCAAATTCGACATCGTCGTTGCATTCCTCACCCCGAAATTAGCTAAGGATGAAATTTTGGATTTTTTTTTAAACTCGTTTAAATGACATAATCCAAATTATTAAAATAATTAAGTATGAAAATAAATAGTGGGGCCTACCACCAAATTAAATTAATATCATCTCCTCATCTAAGCCCATTCTCACTCATTCTTTATCTAAACTCATAACATAATTCAAATTATTAAAATAATTAAGTATTAAAGTAAATGGTGGGGCCTACCACATAATTAAATCATTCTCATCTCCTCATCCAAGCCCATACCCTCTCCTTCTTTATTTACACTCAAATGGCAGCAATTATTTTCTTGTATGATGTTAGAAAACTTCAAAGAGCAAATCCATTCCAATATTAAGAGATCTCCATTTTTCAAAGCTTCTTCTTCTTCTTCTTCCTCCCGTCACACCATCAAAGGTACCTTAATATCCTTCAATTCTCCTTCAATCTGTGATTTTTACTTTCCTTTTGTCCATTAATCATTATTGCATCCAATTTTAAATAACCATCGGGCTCAATCAAGCCCAATCGAAAGTTCTATTTCCGTAAATACACTTAAATTTCACAATTTCCCCGTATACCCGTTGCTAGGGCATCATTTTTTGAAAAGTTATTGTGCTCCAATAATGTTTATTCAGGTACCTATGGAAAGGTCTCGAAGAGAGCTTTTCATCGATATATGGCACGCCCCGTGAAGTGCCATATTTTAAGAGTTATGGCATTCCCAAGGTGACCCTATTTGTCTTTCCAACCATCCAGGCTACGGGTCAGGCCCGGCTTACGGGTCCACTTGCGTGCAGCCCGCCTGGCCCGTATGGCCCGCGTACACCCCATGAATAGTAAATTACTGTTTATACAGTAATTTCAGAATAAAAAATTTACTTAATTAAATTAAAATTTTGTAAAATCTTGAACCCTCATAACTTTGCAACCACAAATCCAAATATAGTAAAATTATATCTCATTTTGCTCAAAAAAATGCAAAGAATATTATGGCAAGAATAATTTTTCTATTTGATGCTTAATTTAACTAATTATTTTTTAGGCTAATTAATTACTCCATTAAACCCTAGAATTTCATTTAGCCATAACTTGATTATTTATAATCCGAATTAGGTCATCCAATATACCATTTTGATCAGAAAAGTACAAGAAATACTAATCTATAAGAAAATTTTAATTTTTGTTATTAAATTTCTTAATTTAGCCTAATTACTTTAAAAATAGATTAGTGAATATTAGAATGATTAATTATCCAAAATTCAAATTTGAAGTTTTTTATCACTCAAAAAATAGAGGAGAGCATATTAACATAGTCAAAGTATTTTTTTTATAATGAATTTTGCTAATTACTCACTAATTATTCATTAATGAGCTTAAATCTTAATTTTAAACTTATTAGCCTCAAAACTTAGTCACATGAAATCCAAATTGAGAGAACTCAGTTTCATTGTGATCAGTATGCTATAAGAAAATTATAGCCACTGATTTTGTTCAATTTGGACACCTAATGAATAAATTAGCTTTTTGGATATATTCATAAATCTCTAAAATTACACTTTTAACCCTAAACCTTATTTTGGTCATTACTTAGTCAAAAGACCTCAAAATTTAGAAATTTTAGGTTATATGGAATCCTTAGATAGTAAGCAACATAAGTATAACAAAAATTCTAGATTTCCATAAGTACAATTGTTAATCAACTCTTAATGAGCTTAAATATTAATTTAAGCTCATTAGCATTAATCCTTGGCCAAATTATGTGTTCTTAGTGTCTAACTTTATATTAGACAGTAAGAAAATATTTTGCATTAATAAATTTAATTTGGAAGTGAAATTCTTAAATTCACTTTTTGGGCACCTTTAAGAGGGGCATTTTGGTCATTTTGGCAAAATATTAAATTAAATAAATTTTAGTAAATTAAAATGGTTCTTTATATTTTAAATTAATAACTTAATAATTCAAAATTAATTTAAAAGTATTTAGATCATTTTTCTTATTTTAGAAACCTAAATTACAAAATTTAGTACTTATAAACCTAATATTACATTAAATAAATAACAAATCATGTTAAATCATAAAATATTAAATTATTATTTGGTAGATCAAAGGAATTGATTTGGTTATAATTTTTATCAAAATAGTCAGGTACGTAGATCTACTTATAAGTTTTATTTCAACATATCTACTTTGAGTCATTTTCATTTGAATCTTGCTTATGCTTTCAAATATGCTTACCGCTTATTAATTTGCAAAAATTATCATAAGACATGTAACAAAAAGATGAAATGTATTATATTATTGTGGTGTTTATCTTTGGAGGATGGAAATCAATATTGTGAATTTGTACAGAGTGGGCCTGCTGGCAGCCCCTGGGAGTCATATGAAGGGATTTAGCCCTTTTTAGGAAGTGGGCAAATTTAGAGGAAAGGCACACCATCAATTTCTAATTTTGAATAAGATACCGACGGGTAGCGAGAAAGCTTCCTAAAGGTTATGCCTATGGCTTTACCCATTTGGGCTTAAGAGTCTACAGACTCGACTTTATGTTACAAATGCTTATGATAAAATTTATTTTATGCTTTTCTTATATAATAAACTTCAAGGCTAATATGCAGGGCAAAAGTTAATTTTATTTGGCAAATACTTTACTTTCTTACTTATGATGTAAAAATTTTGTTATCTCACTTTTACATTAATTTATGTCTATTATAGGATGCTAGAATATAATTCTTATAAGAATTGTTTACATACTCCTACCTGACTAGTAACTATATTTTTCAGGTTTTGAAAATTAAACTTTGAAGATCTGATTGAGTATTAAAAGAGAAGAAACTGAGATTTGAGATAATAAGGATGTTTAATCTATATTGTAAATATTAAACTATTGTAAATTCATATATGTATGGCTCTCTCTCTCTACTTGTATAATTGGACTTTGGATATTATATATATTATTTTCTTTTATTTAAAAATTTTATGTTTCCAAATTTTATGGATTATTCTTTTGAAATTCTCGAACTTCGATCCTCGTTCGTCACAAGTATCTTTAATGTGATGTGAAGTTTCCTGTGGAACAAATGGGGTGGCATCAAACCTCACTCTCTGCTTTCCTATAAGAGTCTCAGTATTATTCTCCACCTGATGAGAACTCCTCTGTCTCAAGAAAAACTCTTCATCAAAGGTGACATCCCTGCTCACCACGATCCTCTTATCAATTGGATTATACAATTTGTAGCTGTAACAACCCAAGTTGTTACCGTAGTTAATTAGGACTAATCATAGTCTTAAATATAATTATGCGTACTAATTAGGTCAATTGGAGTTAACCTCGAGGGCCTACCCCAAAATCAGGGATCAAATGGATCGAATCCTGATTCTAGAAAATCCAGAAACCCTAAAATTTGACCTATCTAAATTGACCTCGGATTGGAAAATGGATACCGCCATTGCGTTTATTGACCCCAAATTAGCTTGGGGTGAAGTTTTCATGTCAATTGAAAGTCGTCGAAATTTCGACGAATATTTTCATAATAAAAATACCCCGGAAATCGAGGAATCAAAATACTCGTCGGATCGAAAATCCGACCTCGCCATTGCGTTCCTCACCCTTCAAATAGCTAGGAAAATCATGTTCAAAATTTTGTTTAAAAAAAAAAAAAATTTAGTTGACGGCGCCGTCAACTTAAGTGGACGACGCTAATTGCACCGTCCGATCGGACAGTTCCATCCGGACCGTCTGATCCGCGCGGATCCAACGGCTCATAGCCGCGATCCATGTCGCGCGGTCCGGGCAGATCCGGGCCATCTGCGTGTCACGAGATAGGACGGCCCGGGGCCTTCGTCCTTGTCCCCGTCGCCCGCGAGCCCCGCGGTGCGCCCGCCGCTCGCCTGGCCAACCAGCGGCCTCCGCCGCCTCGGCCGTTCTGTCCGAGGGTCCTTAAGAACCTCCCCCACACCCCCCCGACCCCTGGTTACACATCCCGGAGCCCGAATCGACCTGACCCGACCTGAGCCCCCACAGCCGTCTGACTTCCAGGTACCGGATCTCACCCTCTCCTTCTCTTTTCACCAAATTAACACCTGATTGTTGTAGATCTTAGGCTAGATTGTCGATCCATCGGACATGATCGAGTTCGATCAGGTTCGATCCACCCAGATCAGGGTTTGAACCCTACGGGTTTCGCCTCATCTCCCCGTAATCGTAACCTTAGACCTAGGTTTAGGTTTTGCCAGCGACTACGGCCTCCTCCGGCGATGGTACGCCCACCGACGTGTAGCCCCCGACGAGGGCTACCGTCGGCAGTGCGGGCCGAGGTGGTCCGGCACCGGGAAGGCCGGCAAAAGTCGTGCCCTAGCCGGTGCCCTCGGGACCCCTCCGCGGAGAAGACGAAGTCCGGGTCGGACCGGGTCGACCTGAGCCCAACCCGACCTCGGCCGGGTCTGCATAAGCCCAGTGGGGCCCACAGCGCCACGTGGCGTGCGGGACCCACAGGCATCTACCCGCGTCTCTTCGACTTCGGCCGTGGGGCCCACTGCGCCACGTGGAAACCAGCCGGCATGCCACGTGTCACGTGGGGCCCTCAGCCCGAGCCCGTGCGGCGCTTCGGCTCCCCGTGGGGCCCACAGTGCCACGTGGCCGCCTCTGGGCCCGTCACGTATCAAGTACGACCCACTGCCCAGTCACCCGCGACCTTTCGGCTCCCCTATGGGGCCCACAGTGCCACGTGGCTGCCTTTGGCAGTGCCACGTGTCAGATGTGCCCCACTGCACAGTCACCCGAGCCTACTTGGCTTCCCGTGGGGCCCACAGTGCCAGGTGGCAGCCTCTGGCAGTGCCACATGTCAGGTGGGACCCACTGTCTGTTAATTAAATTTAAGTAATTACTGTTAGTCTAATTAATTATAGTTAGTAGTTAATTAAATTAGGATTAATGTTAATGACTTTTGAATAGTAATTTTATAATTAATTAATTGTAATTATTAATTAAGAGATTATTTAATATTATTTTAATATTAATTAAACTTTAAAACAGAAATTAGAATAATTAATGATTATTAGACAGTAACTATAATTAAATATTATTAATTAGATATTAGAAGGTGATTAAGATTAATTCAACAGTAATTAGTGCTAATAACTTCTCAACAGTAAAATCATAATATTATATAATTTAGTTAATTAATTAAATGGATTAATTATTGTTAATTAGTAATTAAGCTTAATTAATCATAGATTAATTAAAGGTTAATAAATTCAGAAATTATATATAATAAACTTTAGGAATGAACAATAAAATCATTTAATTTGAATAAATGAATAGTAAATTAATACAAATTGTATTCTTGAATAGTAAATCTTAAAAGTTTAATAATTTTTTGTAGGATGATCCAAACATAGCCAATATAGGTCTCAAAATACATAAAAAAATGTAAAGAATCAAATAACATAATGTAAAAATTAATTTCGGGGTACGCATAACCAAGTAACATTTTAGGACCTCTTTAGAGCCTCATAACTTTTTACCCAGTTATCATAACATAGTCAATATGGGTCTTAAAATGCTCAGGAGAGCGGCCCCATCACTGTAGTAGTATTAGTTTTCTTATTTGGATATTAGTACAAAAAGTCAACCCTAGAATTCTTAGTGAAAAATGACCAAAATGCCCCTAGACTTCGAACAGCCATAACTTAGTCAAATCAACTCCAAATTCAAAAATTCAAGATGCTAACTAGTTTAGAATTTCAATGTCATCGATAAAATAAAACAAAATTTAGGATCTAAACCCTAGAAATTTGGAAAATGACCAAAATACCCTTGGCCTTGCTTTTTGATCATAACTTGGCCGTTTTTCATCCAATTTAGGCGTACTTACTATCTATCTTCAAGTTAGACAGTAAGAAATCAGTTGGAACTAAGAGAATTTGATTCTAACTCATAAGACAAAAGTTGAATTTTTGACCCATAGAGTTGGGGCAAAATGGTCATTCTGCCCTAAGATTGGATTAAGTACCCCTAACCTTTAGTTAACATTCCAAAATACTAAAACTAATGTTATAATCATCTTAGTGAAATTTAAGTGAGTGAAATAAATCATTAAGTTAGATTTTAGTAATCTCTCTAAGTTTTAAACACTACATCTTAAGGACCTTTCCTGAGACTAGGACTAGATCATAGGTTAGAGTTCATTCATTGGGTAAATTGGGTTACCTATTGAGTGAAACCTTAGTTTTATTAGTTTCTAGACTTTTCTTTTATTTTACAACTTATTCTGATTATTTTTTCTTTAAACCTTAGATTTAGGATAGGAGATTCATCCTATTAAGTTTGATTACTTAATAGGATTGGCCTTAACTAGTAGATTACTTATAGAATGAAACCTAGAACTTAGGTCTAATCCTTTTTGGATTATATGATTAAATCTAAATCTCATAGTGTTTAATCTATAATCTATAAGTTTAGAAGATCTTGATCAGATCTTAGATAGAATGTCTAAATTCACAAAACTAGGACGTATGATTTATTGATTCAACTCGTAATCATTTATCTGATTGAACAAGATTAGAACCTGATCAGTTCTAATCCTTTTTTTAACTTGTAAGGATGAATTTCTAAGTTACACTCGATAGTAGGAAAATGGTGATCCTGAACTTGTGTAACTTGGAATAGTTAGAATGGTTAAGTAGAAAACAAATGATATCACCATTTAGTAGAGTCCCTCGCTTACTTTGATAATTGTTGCCACGCATTCCTTATATTTTTGTGCCATATTTTCTTGAGCATATCATATAAGATTTTTGATGCATGAATAAAATGTTAGGAAAATATGTAGACTCCTTAGATTTCTTGTAAAAATATTAAAGTGATTAATGAGAAGAAAATAATTTGATGTGTTTGAGCTGCCTCTCAGTATTGTCTTCTGATTGCCTAGTCTCCTTGTTGATACTAGGGGAAGGCCTTTATTTTGTTGTGTGATATTTGCCTAGTCTCCTTGTTGACACTAGGGGTACACCGTTGGTGCCTTAGCCGTACTGGTGCTAAGATCCTCTGCTCATACTGTTGGTGCCTTAGCCATACTGGTGCTAAGATCCTTCAGCTTTTATGGTGGTCTAGATTAACTCTTTTCTGTATAGAAGATTGTATACGGATGTTTATATGCAGTTTAATGTTTTAGTTATTTTCAGCATTCTTATTCAGTCAGCTATTTCTTTGTACTGCTTATATATTTTAGGATGTTAGAACCTTGCTGCTACTTATATGTACCACTGCTGAGTTATTTTATCTTAATTGGCATGTTTCTTTTGATCACCAGCATCTTTAGGATGTAGTATTTTTCTTACAACACTTTTTTGATTAGCTATATTTATGTTGTACCTTGTTTAGTCTGCATGTGAGGCATGCCTTAGCCTCTCTTTTTGCTTAAGTTATAAATGATGATTTATAGCTTTTTATTTCCTTTTATATTGCTTGCTACTCCCTTATACATTGTTGCCTAGATGATTATAGAATGGCGATATTACTTAACACGTATAAAACTTATCAGCTTAAAATGTACTTAGACAATTGTCTGACCAGATTTTTCTTTTTTTGGTTGGGGCCCTACATTGTGAAACCGACAATGGTAGACCCTCTTCAGTTAGATGAGCACGAGTTAGGAGTGGAGCCATACCCAGAGGAGGAGCCCTTGGAGGAAGTAGCTATTTAGTTCTATGCATGAGGATGAGTGTATTTGCACTTTCTTTTATTTAACTTTTAAATGATGTAATAATAAAGGTACTGATGACTGCGTATTTGGATTTTATACTCATGTTCTAAGATACTTTTCTTTATACTTATGTTGTGACGCTTGGATGTTTTATATTAAAACACACTTCCTGTGGTGACCGGGGATCGAAGTTCGAGAGTCTTTAAAGAACAATTCATCTCAAATGAAAATATTTACATTTTTATGATTCAAAAAGGACATAATAAAATAAAATAATAATTCACAGTCCTTTTATACATAGAGCCAAAACATATATGAAAAGTTACAATAGCTTGAATTTTTACAAAATAAGAAATAAAATATCTACATTCTTCTTGCTTCTTTAAATTCTTCTTCTTTTAATTTGGCAGATCTTCTAAGTTCTTTATTTATCAAAACCTGAAAAAAATTTCAGTTTACCAATCAGGTAGGAGTACCCAAATTGTTCTTATAAGAATAAAATCTAGCATCCTATAATAGGTATGAATCAAATATGAAATTAACTGAAAGACTGCAAATAAAGTAAGTACTTTCCAAAATCAATTTATGCCCTGCAAAATAGCTGTGAAAATCAACATATATGAAATAAATTTTATCAAAAGCATATGTAACAATAAGTCGAGTCCGGAGACTCCTGAGCCCAAATGGGTAAACCCATAGGCATAAACCTGTAGGAAGCTTATCTCGCCACCCGTCGGTAGCTTACTCAAAATAGGAACTGATGGTGTGTCTTTCCTCTGGATTTGCCTACTTCCTACAAGAGGCTAAATCCCTCCATATAACTTCCAGAGGCTGCTAGCTGGCCCAATCTGTACAGATTCTCAGTGTTGCATTCCACCCTCCAAAGATATACACCACAAAATATAAATAATTTCTTTTTGTTACATGCTTTTTGATATAATTCTTTTGCAGATTTAAAATGCGGTAAGCCGTGCAAATAATACTCAAATGGAAAATGGCTCAAATAAGAATACTGAAATAAGACTTATAAGTAAATTTGCGTACCTGATTATTTTGATAAAATCAACCAATTTAATTTGTTTGATCTGCCAAAAGTAGTTTAAGTTATTAATTTAATGCTTCATGATTTGTAATAATAGATTTTTTTATGATATTTGATTTGGATTCATTGAAGTAATTACTTTTATGACTAATATTTTCAAATGAAGTGATAATTTATATAAAACTTTTTAGAAATATGTGAAAATATCTATATTTCATATAATTTTTCTAAGTCCTAAAATTCTTAAAAATTTTCGCAGAGTCTCCTTTGTTTTTGTTCAAATTTTCCAATTTACACAAACAATCTCCAATTCTAAATATAGAGTTCAGTCTTTTTTCAGGACTGCTCATTTCCAGTTCAAAAAATAGAGTTTAATTCCTCAAAAAATACATAGAATGAGCAGGTAACAAGTTTCATTAAACCTCTCATATGATGCTTTGAAAGGCAGGACTTATGCTTCTCCACAACAACTCCACAAATTTTAATAACATTGAAAAAGAAACTTGTTTAAGTACACAAAAATAAGCTCCATGAAAATGCATATATATATATATATATATATATATATATATATATATATATATATATATATTGTTTATTGTGTGATTCACATTCAACTTATTACTGTTTATTAACAAAACTGCTGGATAAGTCCTGGATGGGCAAAAAAAAACTTTAAGTACATATACTTTTCCATGAAAACCAGATCCAAAGAAGAGAACATAATGAAACTAAATGCTGAATTAATTCATATGGCATAAAAAAATAGAACAGCCAATAGAAAATGATCCAAACAAATGGTGGCAGCAAATATTCATAGCAGTAATATCTAGACACATTCAAATATAAGATATACCTATCCTCATCTGCATTCTCTTTAAGAAAAAGAATATAATTACTTCACAATTCAAACTGCAGTTTTATTGAAAAAAATAATCATAAATAATTTCAGCTTCGAATTCCAAAATCCATCGCTGCCAATTCTCATTATTGAAATGACATGTTATCAATTCCACCATTAGTATCCAAATCATTTCTTTATCATGCTATAAAGAAACAAGAGAAGGGCACTCAATTGCCCCAAAATTCTAAGAATACAAGAATAAAGAGGTTCATTGCTATATTTTTCAAAGAAACTAGTAATTATGTAACAGCGGTTGATTACATGTTGAAGATAGCTAAAAGAAATCAGAAATTAAATAATAAATGTACTCAAATTCAGCAGATATAAAAATTTGTTAAATCCTTCAATTTGAAACCAAAGTTAAGTGTATCGGAAATGATAATGGTTGAAAGTTTACATAATAAATATTTATCAAAGTAACAAAATGAAATAATGAAATGTAAGCGATAACACATACTTGTGGCATGAGTTTATAATTTTAGCCATCATTACCTATGAACTTCTAGGGGGAATGTGTATTTCATACAATTTATCTAATAAATAGAATAATTATGCCATTGTTAGATGAAATACCACCATATCAAGTATTATATAATGAAGCTTCAGATTATGATTATGTTTGGCATAATCCCCTGCAAATTTCAAATTTCTGAAGCACATTTGAAGCAAGATCAATCTCATATGCTTTTTCTTGGATGCCACCATAATACAATTATTGGATTTATAACATAACACAAACTCTCATATTTTGAAATATAAAACATAAATAAACTTAAATATGAGAAGTACATTATAATTCTTTTTCAAGAAAATTAAGCAACTACTCATATGTGATGTATACCATAAATAAAGATCTTCATTTTCATATTTGGCACTTAGCATGGGCATCACAGATTTTAAATATAAAAATAAAATGTTATATTCTTTCTTATTCTAAATGTTGTTCTCTTTACTAAAACAAAAGTAAGGTCAACTGAATTGTAATAAACAAGATCACCATTCAAAGTAGAGTATCAACATTTCTTTTGACTTCATATTTGAAATTATTTCAATTAAAGCTTTCTCAAGAAAGTTATATATTTAAACTCTTTGTACAAATAATACTAGAGGATAAAATAATATATGAATCATCTAAGACGACTATCTTTAAGATTCACTTGGCTAAAATTAGTTCAACAGCGTCATGGATATACTCATTCTTTATCACATATGTTCATGAGTACTAAAACATATACTTTTCATTGAATATTCGCAGTTGCAAAATATAAGGAAAAGTTAATATGCATCAAAACCTAATTTATATACATAAATAATCTTAGATTAAGTGTATGCCAAACGAGTAACCATCACCTTGTGAATATTTTCTCAACATCTAAACAGAATCATTGATGAAATACTTTCACATATAAAATAAAATATCCAATATAAAATAATCTATAATTCCTATGAATCCTTCAAGATGATTTCATATAAACTATATTAGGATAAGAAATCGAGTGGAGTACCTTTGTTTCTTTGAAACTCGAAATGGAGAGAGCTTGACAAGTGGAGAGGTTTCGGCTAAATGGAAAGGAAGGCGTCGGCGATCGGAGGTGTCGACGAGAGGAGGCCCGGCTAGGAAGGCTCTCGGCTAGGTGGAGGCTCGGCGAGAGGAAGCTCGGCGAGTGGATGACTTGGCTTGATGAAAATGAGGGCATAGCGCATCTGCCGATCTCCCATAATAAAGAGTGATAGCCGAAGGATATGGATGGAGGAGGAGCCTACCGTCTCGGCTTGACAGATGGAGGATTGAAGAGGAGATAAAGAGAATGGGAGGTGCTGTCGTGCGATGGAGAGGGCAAGTGTCGCGTGTGTGAAGGAGTCGGCTTGCGTAGGAAAGGAAGTTTTGGCTGAGGGCATTAGGATTTAGGTAAGGAAGAAGTTAGGTTAGGTTTATAAGTAAATCTAAGATCGTATATTAGCCGTTGGATTAAAACAAACTGTTAGAATTTCTAAACCAAGATCTGGAGTCATTTGAGCTCCAAAAATTACAAACTTGGTATCCAAACGACCGTCTCGATGAGACGAACGCATATGTCTAAAAATTATTAAATTTGGATAATTAATTTATTTTTATATTGATGTTTAAGTGAAAAACTTGGAAAATTAATTAAGATAAATCAAAAATTTAAAAATTAACGAAACTTGAAACATTGCATCCTCATATGATGCTTAACTTAGATATACAAAAATTTTCAAATTTTAATTTATATTTTTCATATTATTAGCCTTTAAAGTTTATACTTCATGAATTTATTCAGGACAATCCAGGATTCTATATGCGCTCAAATTTTTGCAGTAGGATCCTTTCAATAGGTATTATAAGATGATATTTTTATTATATTTTTATTTGATTTAAATTAGATTCTTATTTTGACGAAAATTTCTGAGTGATCGAAAATATCTGGGAAAATTAATGATTTTCAATAATTCCCAGAATAACACTCTAAGTTAATTTGGAGTTACTGAGTCCAATGGTAGACTCCATTTTCGATTCTGAGTTCTAAATTATTTAAATATTAATAAACAATTTTGAAAAGAATTTCTGGTATTTTACATTCTCTCCAACTTAAATGAGATGTCGCCTCGACATCAATCTAATATTAAAAGATATTTACAAGATCTAGAATTACTTACTAGTGGAATAAGTAAGTATATGCTTTCCTTAGACTTGATTCTTCTTCCCATGTTCCTTCTTCTTTGCGACAATTCTTCCATTTGATCTTTATCATGGGAATAGATTTACTTCTTAATTTTCTTTCATCTCGATCTAAAATCTCTTCTAGTTCGATCACATAGCTTAGATTTGGTTGCAAATTGATATATTCTACTTCCACTCTCATTGAAGGTTCAGATAGACATTTCCTTAAGGAGGAGATATGAAATACATCGTGCATCAAATTCAAATGTGCTGGAAGTTTGATCTGATAAGCTACTTGGCCCACTCTTCTCAAAACTTCAAAAGGTCCAATAAATCTTGGACTTAATTTCCCAGAAACTCCAAATCTGGAAATTCCTCTAAATGGGTTCACTTTGAAATACACAAAGTCTCCAACAGAAAATTCAATATGACGATGATGAGCATCAAAATACTGTTTCTGTCTGTCTTAAGCTGCTTTCATTCGATGCTGAATTATTTTTATCTTTTCTGTTGCTTGAAGAATCAAATCTGATTTTATTATCCTGTTCTCTCCAACATTATTCCAGGATAAGGGAGTGATACACTTTCTTCCATAAAGGGCTTCATAAGGAGCCATTTCAATACTTGCTTGAAAACTATTATTATAAGAAAATTCAATTAATGGAAGGTGATCATCCCAACTTCCTCCAAAATCTAAGACACAAAGGTGAAGAAGATCTTCTAGAGTTTGATTTACTCTTTCAATTTGTCCATTAGTCTGTGGATGAAAAGCTATACTCATACAGAGCTGTGAACCAAGATCTTGATGAACTGCTTTCCAAAACTTTGAAGTGAATCTACTATCTCTATCAGAAACAATTGTTTTTGGAATACCATGCAACCTTATTATCTCTTTTAAATAGATTCTTGCCAGCTTGTCTACTGGATCTGTTTGCTTGATGGGTAAAAAGTGTGCTGATTTTGTAAGCCTATCAACAATTACCCAAATAGAATCATTATTGGATTTTGAATGAGAAAATCTAGTGATAAAATCCATAGAAATATCTTCCCATTTCCATTGAGGTATAGTTAGTGGTTGAAGTAATCCACCTGGTTTCTGATGTTCTGGTTTTACCAAGTTACAGGCTTCACATTTTGTTATGAACTCAGCTATACTTCTTTTCATTCCTGGCCACCAAAATTGTGATTTCAAGTCTTGATACATCTTATTATTTCCAGGATGAATTGAGTATCTAGACTGGTGAGCTTCTTTTAATACTTTAGTTCTTAGCTCATCTTTATTTGGTATCCATATTCTGGATTCGCACCAAATATTCTTATTTGAATCTAAATTCAATTCTAATTGCTTTCCTATTGAATGGATGCATATAAGGAGTTATATTCTTCATCCAGGTGTTGAGTTTCTTTAATCTCATCCATTAATGAACATTCTATAGTCATCTGAAATAGCTTAGCATTTGCTGGCAATATGACTTCTAATTGAAGATCTTCTATTTCTTTGAGTAATATAGGATTAGAAGTCAAAATATGCAAATGTGAAACTTTCTTTCGACTTAGTGCATCTGCTACTACATTTGCCTTTCCCGGATGATATTGAATTGATAAATCATAATCTTTGATTAATTCTAACCATCTTTGCTTTCTTAAATTGATCTCTTTTTGAGTAAAAATATACTTCAGACTTTGGTGATCTGTGAAGACTTCACATTTTACTCCATACAAGTAATGTCTCCAGATCTTTAGTGCAAAGACTATTGCAGCTAACTCCAGGTCATGAACTGGATAATTCTTCTCATGAATTTTCAGCTGTCTAGATGCAAAAGCTATCACTTTTCCTTTTTGCATGAGAACACAGCCTAATCCAATTCCAGAAGCATCACAATAAATCTGATATTCTTTTTCTTCAACTGGTAGAACTAGAATAGGAGCTGAGGTTAGACATTCTTTTAACTTCTTAAATGTTGATTCACAAGATGAATCCTAATCATAAGGTACATCTTTTTGAGTAAGACGAGTAAGAGGGACTTCAATCTGAGAGAAGTTCTTTACAAACTTGCGATAGTACCCAGCTAAACCCAAGAAGCTTCTTATTTCTGTTACTGAAGTAGGTTGGGGCCAATCTTGAATTGCACTTATCTTGCTGGGATCAACTGATATTCCTTCTTTACTGATTATATGGCCTAAAAAGGCGACTGAGTGAAGCCAAAATTCACATTTTGAGAATTTGGCGTACAGTTGATGTTGCCTTAGTAAGTTCAAGGTGATTCTAAGATGCTCTTCATGATCCTTAGCATTTTTAGAATAAATCAATATATCATCAATAAAGACGATAATAAAGGAATCCAGATAGGGTTTCATTATTCGCTGCATTAGATCCATAAAATAAGATGGAGCGTTTGTTAATCCAAAAGGCATCACTAAGAATTCATAATGCCCATATCTCGTTCTGAAAGCAGATTTAGGAATATCTTCGTCTTTGATACGAAGTTGGTGATAACCAGATCTCAGATCAATTTTAGAAAATATGGAAGCACCAACTAACTGATCAAATAAATCATCTATTCTTGGCAATGGGTATTTGTTCTTAATAGTAACCTTATTCAATTCCCGGTAATCGATACATAATCGCATACTTCCATCTTTCTTCTTAACAAATAGAACTGGGGCTCCCCAAGGAGAATTACTTGGTCTTATAAATCCTTTTTCAGTCAACTCTTGAAGTTGATTCTTAAGTTCTTCTAACTCTTGGGGTGCCATCCTGTATGGAGCTTTAGATAAAGGATTCGTTCCTTGACTTAAATCAATGCTGAACTCCACTTCTCTTTGAGGTGGCAAACCTGGAAGTTCATCTGGAAATACATCTGCATATTCTCTTACTACATGAGTTTCTTCTAAAGTTGAAGTTTTGGATTCAGAACTTGAGAGTAGGGTTAGGAATATAGGATACTTCTTTCTAATGAATTTCTCAATCTTGTTTGCTGGGATAAGACTAATAATTGCACTTCTTTGACCAATAAAGGTTATTCTCTTATCTTCATTATAAATATATACCCTCTTCTTTGCACAATCAATCAATGCCTTATTCTGACTCATCCAGTCCATCCCAAGGATAATATCAAAACTTGATATAGGGATGACTGTGAGTTTAGCTTCCTAAGAAATTCCATTTATAACTAAATTGCAATTGCAGAAGATGTTTGTTTCTAAGAACTCTCCTGATGGTAGATTAACTTTAAGGGCTGATGAAAGTTGTTCTACTGGTAATGAATATTGTTGAACTATTTTTGACACAATAAAAGAATGCGTAGCTCTAGAATCAAAAAGAACTGAACATGGGTACTGAAATAATAAAATGGTACCTGTGACCACATCAGGTTCTTCTTTTGCCTCTTCTTGAGATAGGTTGAATATTCTGGCTTGGGCTTGATTGTTTCTTGGATTACTGGAAGATGCAACATTATTTTGTTGATTTATTGGTGGTCTTCCTTGATTCTTCATAACTGCTTTTCCTTGATTTGGGATTTGATACCCATTGACTGTATAAGTGGCTCGACAGAATTTTATGGAATGATTTGTCCTTCCACACCGGTGGCATTGACCTTCACCGGTGAAGCATTTATCTGTACTATGAATTCTTCCACAAAATCTGCAAGTGTTTGGTGTTCTCGGAGCAGGTCTACTTGAATTACCTTGAATATTATACACTTTTCCTTGAGGTCTGGAGAAGTGTTGCCTCTTGGATTGAAAATGAGAAGAAAAAGCTGGCCTTTTTATCCTGGAAGAATACTGTTCTTCTTGAGCTTCCATAAGTTTGGCTTTCTTTATTAGTTGAGCAAAGTTTAAAATCTGAAGAGGTGTTAGGATATGTTGAAAGTTGTTTCTTAATCCATTAAGGAACAAATGGCATCTAACTTCTTCAGTAGTAACCATTTCTGGAGCAAAGCTAGCTAGACGAGTGAACTCCTCTTCATATTCAGTTACTGTGTGACTTCCTTGTTTCAAGTTTAGTAGTTCTTTTCTCATTGTCTGTCTGGCAGACTGAGGCACATATTTGCCTAAAAATGCTTTCACAAATTCCTCCCATTGGATTTCTTCTTCTGATCTATTCTGGAATCTGATGTTCTTGGTTGTCTTCCACCACTTCTCAGCAGCTTCCGTCAGAAGATAAGTAGCTAGAGATACCTTATGGTCTTCTAAGCTCTTAGCACATTTAAACTATTTTTCTATCCTTTAAATCCACTCCTCAGCTTGGTAAGGAGTTGCTTTGCCATTAAATCTGGGTGGCTGAAGTTTAAGAAATATTTGCATGTCTTCATTTACTGCTTTTCTCTGAATAGGATGAGGATTCTGGATTTGTTGACTGTTCATGAATTGACTCATCATATTTATGAACTGGAGCATCTGATTTGCTCCACTATGATCAAAGGGATAGACTGCTTCAACATTAGGTGAAACAGTCTCATTGTGACTAGGAGTGTTTTGAGGAACATTTTCCTCCTGTGATTGATTGTTGTTGCTATTGTTGTTTTGACTATCCATAATCTAGGAAATAATAAACTATACTTAGTTGGCTCTCCAACTTAAAATCTAACTTCTAATAACTTAGTAAATGTATTCATATAGTTGGCTCTTCTAATGAATTATTCCTTAAATAGTCTCAAACTTCGCTCTGATACCAATTTCTGTGGCGATCGGGGATCGAAGTTCGAGAGTCTTTAAAGAATAATTCATCTCAAATGAAAATATTTACATCTTTATGATTCAAAAAGGACATAATAAAATAAAATAATAATTCACAGTCCTTTTATACATAGAGCCAAAATATATATGAAAAGTTACAACAGCTTGAATTTTTACAAAATAAGAAATAAAATATCTACATTCTTCTTGCTTCATTAAATTCTTCTTCTTTTAATTTGGCAGATCTTCTAAGTTCTTTATTTATCAAAACCTGAAAAAAATTTCAGTTTACCAATCAGGTAGGAGTACGCAAATTGTTCTTATAAGAATAAAATCTAGCATCCTATAATAGGTATGAATCAAATATGAAATTAACTGAAAGACTGCAAATAAAGTAAGTACTTTCCAAAATCAATTTATGCCCTGCAAAATAGCTGTGAAAATCAACATATATGAAATAAATTTTATCAAAAGCATATGTAACAATAAGTCGAGTCCGGAGACTCCTGAGCCCAAATGGGTAAACCCATAGGCATAAACCTGTAGGAAGCTTATCTCGCCACCCGTCGGTAGCTTACTCAAAATAGGAACTGATGGTGTATCTTTCCTCTGGATTTGCCTACTTCCTACAAGAGGCTAAATCCCTCCATATAACTCCCAGGGGCTGCTAGCTGGCCCAATCTGTACAGATTCTCAGTGTTGCATTCCACCCTCCAAAGACATACACCACAAAATATAAATAATTTCTTTTTATTAAATACTTTTTGATATAATTGTTTTGCAGATTTAAAATGCGGTAAGCCGTGCTAATAATACTCAAATGGAAAATGGCTCAAATAAGAATACTGAAATAAGACTTATAAGTAAATTTGCGTACCTGATTATTTTGATAAAATCAACCAATTTAATTTGTTTGATCTGCCAAAAGTAGTTTAAGTTATTAATTTAATGCTTCATGATTTGTAATAATAGATTTTTTTATGATATTTGATTTGGATTCATTGAAGTAATTACTTTTATGACTAATATTTTCAAATGAAGTGATAATTTATATGAAACTTTTTAGAAATATGTGAAAACATCTATATTTCATATAATTTTTCTAAGTCCTAAAATTCTTAAAAATTTTGGCAGAGTCTCCTTTGTTTTTGTTCAAATTTTCCAATTTACACAAACAATCTCCAATTCTAAATATAGAGTTCAGTCCTTTTTTCAGGACTGCTCATTTTCAGTTCTAAAAATAGAGTTTAATTCCTCAAAAAATACATAGAATGAGCAGGTAACAAGTTTCATTAAACCTCTCATATATGCTTTGAAAGGCAGGACTTATGCTTCTCCACAACAACTCCACAGATTTTAATAACATTGAAAAAGAAACTTGTTTAAGTACACAAAAATAAGCTCCATGAAAATGCATATATATATATATATATATATATATATATTATTTATTGTGTGATTCACATTCAACTTATTACTGTTTATTAACAAAACTGCTGGATAAGTCCCGGATGGGCAAAAAAAAACTTTTCCATGAAAACCAGATCCAAAGAAGAGAACATAATGAAACTAAATGCTGAATTTATTCATATGGCATAAAAAAAATAGAACAGCCAATAGAAAATGATCCAAACAAATGGTGGCAGCAAATATTCATAGCAGTAATATCAAGCCACATTCAAATATAAGATATACCTATCCTCATCTGCATTCTCTTTAAGAAAAAGAATATAATTACTTCACAATTCAAACTGCAGTTTTATTGAAGAAAATAATCATAAATAATTTCAGCTTCGAATTCCAAAATCAATCGCTGCCAATTCTCCTTATTGAAATGACATGTTATCAATTCCACCATTAATATCCAAATCATTTCTTTATCATGCTATAAAGAAACAAGAGAAGGGCACTCAATTGCCCCTAAATTCTAAGAATACAAGAATAAAGAGGTTCATTGCTATATTTTCAAAGAAACTAGTAATTATGTAACGGCGGTTGATTACATGTTGAAGATAGCTAAAAGAAATCAAAAATTAAATAATAAATGTACTCAAATTCAGCAGATATAAAAATTTGTTAAATCCTTCAATTTGAAACCAAAGTTAAGTGTATCGGAAATGATAATGGTTGAAAGTTTACATAATAAATATTTATCAAAGTAAAAAAATGAAATAATGAAATGTAAGCGATAACACATACTTGTGGCATGAGTTTATAATTTTAGCCATCATTACCTATGAACTTCTAGGGGGAATGTGTATTTCATACAATTTATCTAATAAATAGAATGATTATGCCATTGTTAGATGGACTACCACCATATCAAGTATTATATAATGAAGCTTCAGATTATGATTATGTTTGGCATAATCCCCTGCAAATTTCAAATTTCTGAAGCACATTTGAAGCAAGATCAATCTCATATGCTTTTTCTTGGATGCCACCATAATACAATTATTGGATTTATAACATAACACAAACTCTCATATTTTGAAATATAAAACATAAATAAACTTAAATATGAGGAGTACATTATAATTCTTTTTCAAGAAAATTAAGCAACTACTCATATGTGATGTATACCATAAATAAAGATCTTCATTTTCATATTTGGCACTTAGCATGGGCATCACAGATTTTAAATATAAAAATAAAATGTTATATTCTTCCTTATTCTAAATGTTGTTCTCTTTACTAAAACAAAAGTAAGGTCAACTGAATTGTAATAAACAAGATCACCATTCAAAGTAGAGTATCAACATTTCTTTTGACTTCATATTTGAAATTATTTCAATTAAAGCTTTCTCAAGAAAGTTATATATTTAAACTCTTTGTACAAATAATACTAGAGGATAAAATAATATATGAATCATCTAAGACGACTATCTTTAAGATTCACTTGGCTAAAATTAGTTCAACAGTGTCATGGATATACTCATTCTTTATCACATATGTTCATGAGTACTAAAACATATACTTTTCATTGAATATTCGCAATTGCAAAATATAAGGAAAAGTTAATATGCATCAAAACCTAATTTATATACATAAATAATCTTAGATTAAGTGTATGCCAAATGAGTAACCATCAGCTTGTGAATATTTTCTCAACATCTAAACAGAATCATTGATGAAATACTTTCGCATATAAAACAAAATATCCAATATAAAATTATCTATGATTCCTATGAATCCTTCAAGATGATTTCATATAAACTATATTAGGATAAGAAATCGAGTGGAGTACCTTTGTTTCTTTGAAACTCGAAATGGAGAGAGCTTGACAGGTGGAGAGGTTTCGGCTAAATGGAAAGGAAGGCGTCGACGATCGGAGGTGTCGGCGAGAGGAGGTTCGGCTAGGAAGGCTCTCGGCTAGGTGGAGGCTCGGCGAGAGGAAGCTCGGCGAGTGGATGACTTGGCTTGATGAAAATGAGGGCATAGCGCATCTGCCGATCTCCCATAATAAAGAGTGATAGCCGAAGGATATGGATGGAGGAGGAGCCTACCGTCTCGGCTTGACAGATGGAGGATTGAAGAGGAGATATGGAGAATGGGAGGTGCTGTCGTGCGATGGAGAGGGCAAGTGTCACGTGCGTGAAGGAGTCGGCTTGCGTAGGAAAGGAAGTTTCAGCTGAGGGCATTAGGATTTAGGTAAGGAAGAAATTAGGTTAGGTTTATAAGTAAATCTAAGATCGTATATTAGCCGTTGGATTAAAATAAACTGTTAGAATTTCTGAGCCAAGATCTGGAGTCATTTGAGCTCCAAAAATTACAAACTTGGTATCCAAACGACCGTCTCGACGAAACGAACGCATACTTCTATAAATTATTAAATTTGGACATGTAATTTATTTTATATTGATTTTTAAGTGAAAAACTTGGAAAATTAATTAAGATAAATCGGAAACTTGAAAATTAACGAAACTTGAAATATAGAATCCTCATATGATGCTTAACTTAGATATACAAAAATTTTCAAATTCTAATTTATGTTTTTTATATTATTAGCCTTTAAAGTTTATACTTCATGAATTTATTCAGTACAATCCAGGATTCCATATGCGCTCAAATTTTTGCAGTAGGATCCTTTCAAAGGTATTATAAGATGATATTTTTATTTTATTTTTATTTGATTTAAATTAGATTCCTATTTTGACGAAAATTTCTGAGTGATCGAAAATATCTGAGAAAATCAATGATTTTCAATAATTCCCAGAATAACACTTTAAGTTAATTTGGAGTTACTGAGTCCAATGGTAGACTCCATTTTCGATTCTGAGTTCTAAATTATTTAAATAGTAATAAACAATTTTGAAAAGAATTTCTGGTATTTTACACTTCCGCACTCTGTATGTTTACTTAGATAGTGACTGAATATTTGATTCTATGCTCACTCCTTCCCTTATTAGGTGGATTATGAATTTCATCCTAATCCAATTATAAGTGAAGGGTTAGCTAGAGTGACACGCCACCCCTTAACTTAATTCATGCGGATTAAGGGGTGGGGTGCCACAGTAGCCCTTCATGCCGCATTTGAAGCCCATGAATATTGCTTTCCTAGCCTGCGATTCAAGCTTATCCTTCCTAACATGATAGTAAGCTGGGATGCCAAAGATCTTCAACTGATCATAATCTATGGTAGGATGTCCTGACCACAACTCATTAGAGTTTTCTTGTTAAGTGTGGCAGATGGCAGATGGTTCACCAAGTGGCAAGCATAGTCTAGGGCCTCCGCCCAATAGACTCTCTCCAACCCAGCATTGGACAACATACACTGCACCTTTTCCACCAAGGTATGGTTCATTCGCTCTGCTACCCTGTTATACTGTGGTGTTTTTCTTACTGTAAAGTGGCACTCAATCCCTGAATCTTAACATTCTCTTACAAAAGAATCGGATGTGAATTCTCCGCCATTGTCCGAACGGATTATCTTGATTCTTTTGTCCGTTTGATTCTCCACCATCTTCTTCCAGTTTATGAATACCTCCAATATATTTGCTTTGCTCTTCAAAGTGTTCACCCATAAAAATATGGAGTAATCATCTATAAAAGAAATAAAATATCTTTGACCACTGAATGATGTAGTCTTCATTGGTCCCCATACATCTGTATGTATATATTCTAATATACATTTAGTGTTGTGGAGGCCAATACCAAAGAACTTGCATATTTTCTTGCCAAAAATACAATGTTTACAAAATTGTAATTTGCAAGAATTTATACCTTTGATGAGCCCCTTTTTCTCCAATGCTTTTAGTAATGGCTCCCTTGCATGTGTTAGTCTCATATGCCATACATCATGGCATCTTCAGAGTCTTCAGCCACAGCCACTATGCTTGTCACTGTACTTCCTTGCAAGTAGTAGAGGTTCTATTATCTGACTCCTCTTAAGTAAGTCATTGCACCTTTGCTGATCTTCAGAACTCCTGCCTCAATCACCACTTTAAAGCTCTTGGCTTCTAAGGCCCCAATAGACAGTAGATTTTTTTTGATTTTTGGCACGTCTGACTTCCTTTAGTTCCTGAACTATTCCTGAATGCATCCTTATCAGCACACTACCAAGTCCTGTAATCTGACAAGTAGCATCATTTCCCATTATGACTGCATTGCTGTTCATTTCCCTGTACGAACAGAACCAATCCTTCTGGGAGCAAATATAATACGTTGCACCGGTGTCCATGATCCAACTGGATCTATCTACTATTAGACCCATAAAAATTGTTACAAGAGATACATCAGAGTCTGAACCCTCCACCACATTTTGAATCATATTGGTCTCTGAAGATCCACTTGCCTGCTGCTTGCCTTTTAACTTTGGGAAGTCCTTCTTCCAATGTCCTATCTCTAAACAGAAAGTGCACTGATTGCGTCCAATACTTTGGCCTCTAGATTTCTCCCTTTTCTAGAAGTCTGCATTCTTCTTTTGCCATTGCTTCTTCTTCTCTGGTCTTCCCTCCTATAGTGTAAGTGCCTCTACCATATCATATTTGGTAGACTCCTTATCCATTCTTTTGAACTCATAATTCACAAGGGCTGTAGTCACCTCCTCATACTTCAGAATCTCCTTCCCATGGACCAATGTCATGGTGAAGTGCTCGTACTCATCTGGCAACGAGTTCAACAATAATAGGGCCTTAACTTCATCCTCCACGGTCTCATCTAGACTTAGCTAATCTACCAATAGCTTTGTGAATTCATTCAGGTGCTCATCAATGGAAATCCCTCTTCTCATCTGAAATCTGTAGAGCCACCTTTTCATGTGGAGTCTATTCTCCATGCTCTTTATCAGGTACTTACCCTCTAGGAATTTCCATAATTTTCATGCCAATGTTTCCATCATAACTGCATACTTGATCCTCTAAGTCAAACAGTTTCGGATCAAGCTGCATGCACTATGGTTCATCTTGATCTAATCCCTCTCTGAAATTTCCTCTGGTTTGCCATCCAGAGCATCTTCAAGATTTAAGGCACACAGTGTGTCTATCACCTCGCACTACCACATCTCAAAGTTGTTCTTCCCATCAAATTTGACCACATCTATTTTAGCTGGATGTATCACAACTTGGTGGAGAGTCCTCTCTACCATCAACGATGATGAAGGTCCAACCACCTCTTCTCCTCCTTCAGCCATATTTATCTTCTTGCTTTAATAAAACTCAATCACAAATTAATAATCAGCTCAAGCAAAACCTTAGCCTTTAAGAATGTACAAGGGAAACCAAACCTAGCTCTAATACCACTTGTTGAGATCAAATAGGGTTTAAACTAAAAGCGGAACAAAAAGAAACTTGAGCAAGTGTTGAGAAACTGAAAAATTAAAGTAAGAAAAATAAGCACATAAATAATCACATCCATAAGATAGAAATTACGTGGTTTGGTGATCACACTTACGTCTACGGGGGGGAGAGCAAAGTTCACTAAAATCAGAGAGAAATACAAATGGCTTAAGGTTAGAGAACCCTTACAAAACTTTATCTTGGAGATCTTCTCTTGTGTCTTGTGTCTTGTATGTTAAAACTCTTGCATATCAAGGCCTATTTATAAGCCATCCATGATTCCCAAGAGTTACAAATTACAATCTCTCAATTAAGGACATAAAGAAAATTTCTAAATGCGGCAGTTTCTTAATACCATAATTGAGAGATTTAATTCTATATATATAGAAAATTAATTTCCTTTAATTTTTTTTCTTTTAATTAAGGAAAAATTAATTTCCTTTAAATTTCCTTCAATTAAGAAAAATTAATGTTCCTTCAATATATATATATATATATCATTTCATACTCGCTCACTAGGGTTTTGGAATCGTCCCTGTGGGTGATTCCTCTGGCATCCTGCATCCCAGCCTTGCTGCTCTTCCGACAGCCCTACCCTTTGCTAGTTTTCTTTCCGGGAGCCCATAGCCGTAAGTGTTAGAGTTCCTTTTGTTTTTTTTTTTTTTTTTTTTTTTTTTTACTTTCTTTTCGCGTCTGTTCTCTTTTTCTTTGTGTGTTGGTCTCTCTTCTCTCGTCGTTGGTTTTTCCTCTGCGATGTCTTGAAATGGCTGATTCTCCCTTAATTAGATCTTTTCGTGAGGTGTTGGAAGGTTCTTCTTCCAACACCTTTCCTCCTAAACCTATTTCCTCGCATAAAGGATGCCCGGTAATTTTCTTATCGGATGTTGAAATTGATGTTCTTGCTGCCCTGTTCGAGCTTACTTTGGTCGGGAAATTTTCCCGCACTAAACCTAGTTTCTCCTTGGTGTAAAGTTTCATCTCTCGGTTGAAGTTGTTGGCCCCGGTGTCGATTAGATCTGTTGATTCCCTCTGTATTTTCCTTAAATTCTCATCGGAATTGGATTATGCCAGATGTTTTTCGAAGGGCTTGTACGACCTTAATGGCCACACAATGAAGCTTTTCAAGTGGAGTCCTCATTTGGACGTTCAGTTTGATGTCCCGATTGTCACTGTCTGGATTAATTTTCTAGGGTTGCGATTACAATTTACTTCGAAGGAAGTTCTCTTTAATATTGCCAAAGCCTTTGGAAAACCACTGCATCTCAATAAAAACACTGCCCTTCATCGTAATGTTGCGGCTCCACAAAATTTAGTGGAGATCAACCTTGAACTCCCTCCCCCTAACAAAATTTGGCTTGGTACTAAATCTAAGGGTTATTTCCAAAAGGTTGCATTTGAAAACTTACCTGTTTATTGTGGTCATTGTAATACTGTTGGGCTTAAATCTTTGATGTGTCCGCATCTTGCTGGTAATCCGAGCGAATCCTTTTCAATTAATAGTGTTTCTTCGCTTGATAACATTGAGTCTGGCATCCCTGCGGGCGAAAATTTGGTGGAGACGGCTGTTTCTCCTCCTGGAGTTGACATTAATATAGAGTGTTATCAGGTTGCTTTACAAGTTTTGGATTGGCTCTCCTGTCCAGGATGTTAATGCTGTTGCTAATGATGAGGTGTTTATTGAGAATGCTTTGCCTATTGTAATGGGTTACCCTGGAAAAATTGTGGAGCCTGATAACATAGGTCTTGAAATTAATGTCCTGAGTTCTAATGATTTTTCGAAAATTAATCTTGATGTGGTTGAGCTTAATGCTTTGGTTTCTGCCCCTTGTGATGCTGAATGTGTAGAGAAATCTAATGCAAAAAATGTTAAACTTAATGATGTTTTGTCTGAAAATATCAAGGGTGGAACTTTTATTTCTGATGTTTCTTTTAACCCTTCTCTGGATACTTTCTGTGATGAGATTAATAATGTTGTATCTGTTGTTGACTCCTTAACTGAAAAGTGCTCACATTCTGCTGCTACTAAGTTAGGCCAGGCTACTATTTCATTTATTTGTGATAATGTGATAATGAGCTCTGATAAAGCCCCTACTGCCAATAATATTCTTTTTTTAATAAATACTACTCCTGCGAAGCCTGGTATTTCTGTTATTGAGGGTGTTGCTTATGACAAATGTTTTTCCAGTGATTCTGAGATTTTTAATACTTGTTCTAAGGTTACTAAGGACTGTAATACTGAGGTTGTTGTCGCCAAACCTAATATTAGCAATTCTGTGTTTCAGGCTTTGGCCGAGATTGATTCGATAAACTATGATGATAATAATGTTTCTTTGAACTAGTTTTTTATTAACTCGGTCCTCGATTCCAATGTCTTCTCCCCTGTTGGTTCTTCTGAGCCTATAATCGGGTTAGCTGTGGCTCATTTGACTCCATCGCCATCTGACAATTTTCTAGTTGTTGGTCAAGTAAATTGTTCCAAATCCCCTTTAAAAATTGATAACACTTCTATAGCCAACTCCTCCCTCATTAGCAACAGTAAATTTTTAATCCCATTGTCTGCCTAAATCCCAACTCAAAATTAACAAAAATGAAAAGCCTATATCAAATAACTAAAAATCTCCCTTCTATTAATATCGCTAGTCAGAAGGTTCAATCTGAACCTTCTATAGTTGACCAATGAATATTCTCTGTTGGAATATTAGAGGTTTGGGTAATCCATCCTCTAAGTCCCGCCTAAAACACTTAATCATGGAACACAAAATTGATATCACAGCCATTTTCGAACCCAAACTTCAACCAAAAGACTGCCCCAAAATTATGAAATTTCTTAAGCATTCTAATTGCTCCACCTCTATTTCTAACAAAATTTGGATTTTTTGGAATAATTCATGGAATTTAGAGATAATTAATCAATGTGACCAGGCTATCAACATAAAAGTTTCAAACCAAATTTTCGCCTGCTTAACCACTTTTGTTCATGCCAATAATATTAGAAGTGATAGGATCCGTCTTTGGAGTTTTTTAAAAACTTGTTCTTCTTCTAACCTACCTTGGATGGTGGGGGTTGACTTTAATGCGGTCCTCAACCTAATGAATTCAAAGGCTATACTCTCAATCACTCGACCTCCTCTTTTGACTTCAATTCTGCTCTCCTTGACTGTGGTTTAGATGATTTCAATTACAAAGGTGCGGCGTTCACTTGGTCTAATGGTAGGAAATTTGCTCGCCTTGACAGATTTCTTTTGAACAATTCATGGTGTAATCATTTTCGTGATATAAAAAATTTCTCCCAAAATTCTTCCAACTCGGATCACAAACCAATCTTTCTTTGCTCTAGTAACCCCCTGACTAGAATAAATAAATATTTTAGATTTCAAACATTTTGGTTAAATAGACCGGATTATTTAGAAGTTGTGCGATCCTCTTGGAATGCAAGCTGCGGTTCTTATGGCCTCCCCAGACTTGTTGACAAGTTTAAACGCTTGCACAAACACTTAAATTGTTGGAATCACAATGTGATTGGTAATATATTTACCAAAGCTTCCCGCCTTGAAAATCTTGTGAACAACTTAGAAACTATCTTTGAATCTCATCCTACCATGGAAAATAAAATCAATTTTTCTAAAAATAGAGCAGAGCTTATTCAATGTCACAACAATATTGAATGTTATTGGAAGCAAAAATGTAACATTCGTTGGAAACTTCATGGTGAAAAAAATACTAAATTTTATCATAGTTGGGTAAATAAGAATCACTCTAAATGTACCATTCACGCTATCACTAATCTAGAAGGTTCAACTTTTTCTAAGGTGGAAGACATCCAAGATTCGGCCATTAATTACTTCTCCAACATTCTTACAAAGGATGGCAACTGTAACAATTCATTATCTTTATCCCCTCCTGAAAACATTCTCACTCATGATGGTAACCAATTTCTTAATGCCATACCTTCATCTGAGGAAATTTGGATGACTATAAAATGCTTGAAACAAAACCCTTGCCCCGGCCCTGATAGTTTTCCGATTGAATTTTTTTTAAAAGCGTGGGACATTGTTGGAGAGGACATTTGTAATGGGATAAAAGAATTTTTTTGCAATGTTCCGCTTCCTAAATTTTTCACTCACTCTACCATCACATTAATCCCAAAAGTTAATAACCCCATTTGGTGGAACCAATTTAGACCTATTAGCATGTGCTTAACTATTAATAAAATAATTGCCAAAATAATTGCTAATCGTCTAAAAGATTTTCTTCCTAAACTAATTGAGCCTAACCAAAGTGGGTTTATCTCGGGAAGGCATATTCAAGATAACATCCTTGCTACCTAAGAATTATTTCATTGCATTAATAAGAAAAGTAGAGGTCATAATCTTATTCTCAAGCTTGATATCGAAAAAGCATTTGATAAACTTGATTGGGATTTTCTTCTAAAAATGCTCCTCGCATATGGTTTTAATTCTTGCTTCATATCCAAAATCAAAAATCTGATCTCAAATGTTTGGTTTTCCATTTTAATTAATGGGGCCCCGGCCGGCTTCTTCAATTCTTCGCATGGTCTTAGACAAGGGGACCCTTTATCTCCCATACTGTTTAATCTTGCTATCAATTATTGGTCCTTAAATATAAATAAATCTTTCCTCTTGGACCATAACCTCCATTTCAAAGTTGGGAACAAGTTTTTGATCTCTCATTTAGCCTACGCTGACGATATGATCATCTTCTCTAATACTAACAAACAAAACATTTTAAAAATTAAGACTTTATTAAGCACTCTAGAGATGGACTCTGGGCTCAAAATAAACTGCTATAAATCTAACTTCTTCATCAATCCAAAAGCATCCTCCAACCTTAAAGATTTCATCTTCTCTAAACTTGGATTTAGAGAAGGAAAACTTCCTGTTTCTTATCTGGGCATCCCTGTCTTTAAAGGCAAAAATAAAAATATTTTCTATCATGGCTTAATTGATCAAATTCTCAAAAGAATTAGGAGTTGGGAAAATATTTATCTTTCTCAAGGAGGTAGGCTCACATTAATCAAATATATCTTCAACACAATTCCTCTCTATTGGCTTGAGGTCACCTCTCCTCCAAATTCGATTATATCAAAAATCAATACCATTTTTAATAAATTCCTGTGAGTTAGCAGCAAGGGATCCAAATTAATTTGGACCAAGTGGGAAAATAGCACATTCCCTATCAAGGAAGGCGGCCTTGGATTGAGAAACCTTGAAGCAATTCACAAGGCTTTTTCTGACAAATTATGGTTGAACTTTAGAACTAAAAGCAACCTTTCGGTGGATGTGCTTAACGCAAAATATTGTTCCACCACTCATCCGGTGCTTGTCACTAGAAAGATCACTGATTCTTGAACTTGGAAGAGAATGCTGGATTCTAGAAGTCTTTTGGAAACTCAAATTGTTTGGGACAATATAGATACTTCATCTTCCTTTTGGTGTGATTCTTGGAGTGACCTTGGCCCTCTGCATCTAATCTGTCCTCCAAAATTTCCAAAGCTCAGTCTTGGTGAATGTTTAAATGGTGACGGTTCTTGGAACATTAATTTTATCGTTTCCATAACCGATCCTAACATCCATAACTATTTTTTGAATACCATTCCTATCTTTCATGAAGAAAAGCACGCACCGGCTGACATCATTATCAAAGACAGGTTCAATCTTCAGATAGCCTGGAACTCTCAAAGAAATCTAAAGACTATTAATTTCTCCCCGTGGTTTTGGCATAATAATATATGCCCACGCTCTTAAGCTTATTCATTTGGCAGCTTCATTTTGGTTTTATTAGTGTGGATGAAGCTCTTATCTCAAGGGGTTTCAACCTCCCCTCTAAATGTCATTGATGCAAGTCGTCTTCGGCGAGTTCGGAAAGCATTAGCCATGTGTTCTTTACTAGCTACTTTGCTCATAATCTGTGGCTATATTTTAATAGCATCAAACTCACCAATCAATTAATGATAGACCTCCCCTCTTTAATTTTAAGCTGGAATGGTGGCCACTCCAACTTAAAATTGCTGCAGATTGTCAATCTAATTGATGCCTATATACTGTGGTACATTTGGTCTGCACGCAATCTCAAAAAATATCATTCAGTTGAGATGAATCTACATAAATCCAAAAGTATTATCATCTCTGAAATTATCACAATCATTAAAATTTTCCCTAAGAATTCTCTTAGTTGGAATAACATTAATAAAATTGCCTTTGATGAAATTTTTAATGCCAATGATCCATAAAACTGCTTCGAGCAGGTTTTTGCAAGCTGTTGCCTTTCGTTTTAGGCTAATTATTTCGTTCGTTGTTACTTGGTGGGATGCTAGGCTCTTTTTGCAGTGGATGCATTGTAATCTAAAATCTATGGGTGATTCTTGGCCCGCAACTTTTTGGGTTATTTATGTTGCCTTACTTGGTGGTATTTGGTTGTGTTGCGGGACTATGTGGAAGTTAGTCTCTTTTTGCTTGGTTGGTATGGTGGAGGTTTTAATTGGTTTTGCTTTCCTTTGGCTGTTGGTCTCCTATTGCCGGGGCAGTGGCTTTGGTGTTTGGGGTTTTGAGGCCTTCTCGATTTTAGTGTTTATTTCTTGGCTCAAATCTGAGGCTTGCTGCCTATCTTTTAGCAACCTTTATGGTAACTGCACTACTGAGAATTTTCTTTCGTTTCACTCTATCAATGGCTCTTCTACTGTTTTAAGCTTGGCTGGCTGGCGCTTTACCAAACTAGATCTGGTTGCCTTTATCGGTCGATTATCTAAGGCTTGTGTGGATTGGTCAGTTGAGGATTGGTTTCACTTTCTAGACCAGCTGCAATATGGTTTAGATATTTGGGTTTCTTTATCTCTGTATTGGCCTAACTCTGAGAACTGCTGCATTTTTCTTCTCAATAGCCTTGTGATTTTATTTATGATCTGCACTGCTATCTCTGTTGTTGTGCTGCCAGTTTGGATGGTTTTTCATATGCTGGGGGTGCTTCGGACCCGTTTGGTCTTCGGACCTTCTGATTTTTGTTCGGTTGTCTGGGCCTGGATTAAGTCCAAACTGATTGCTTATTTTGAATTAAAGGTCCAAACTGCTTGTTGGCTGCATCAGAAATTCAACAGGCTTTTTGATATTCTCGTCGGTCTTTTGAGGGGTTTCACGGAGAATTCTAAGATCATCTATGTGCTGTTTATCACTAATATCATCTTTTTCTTTAGTACTTGTATTTGCAGGCATTTTGATAACTTGGTTGACCCAAAGTCTAGATTGCCGCATAACCAAGGAGGCTTGGTTTGGGGCAGTCCGGGGCCGGCTGTGATGGTTTGGCGGGGCTGTTTTGTGATTGCTGGTCAATGCTTTTGGCCGGATTGTTACGTTTGGCATGTGTTGTTTAATGCAAGATCATTGGTTTTGCTGTTTTTCTTTGTTTTGTTGGATTTTGGCGTGATGCAGGTTCCATGGGTTGGAGGCGTTATGCTGGTGGCTCTCAGATGCTTGATGTTTGGTCGTTTGCATGATTGTGGTTGTTTTACTTTTGTTTTTTGTTATTTTAATGTGGATTTTGATTTGGTCCTTTTTCATTTTGAGTCGGGAGACTTTTTAGGATACACCCTGGGTGTCTTTTTTTTTAGGGCTGGTTTATGGCTTATAGTTTCTATGATTCTTGTAACCGCCCAGCCCCGATCCTGTAAGGCTTGCTTCTGATGTAATAAAATTCGTCGAGATGGCTTAACCTAATATATATATATATATATATATATATATATATATATATATATATTATGCTGCTCTGAATTGGGTTGACTGGGCCGCGGGCGCTCAGCCGCTGCGCCACGCCTCCTACCAGCTCTTCAATCAACATAAATTACTCCTTTACTAATGGCCAATTATATGTTTTTCTTTCTAAAATTTCTCGTCTATTTTGTCTCCAAAACTCATATAGCAAGAGATTTGTAATGTCCATAAATATAGTATAAAATGTAATGTAACTTAGAAGTTGAATGAAAAAATATCGTGGTGGATTTCTTTTTAATTGCACGATGTCTAGTGGTATCAAGTTGTTGCTATCTTTGATGTGTTAGATTATTATTTTAATTTCTCTTTTATTTTCTTTCTAATCTCTTAAACTCATAACATCAAACTCTCTGCACTTCTTCAACGCCTTCAATATCGTATAATATCATGAAATTGTTATCTAAGCTCTCTTAAACGCACTCCAAACTCTAGTATAATCTCTATAGCCAAATCTGAAAACAATGCCTCAAATGCTGAATATGATAGAATTGTGCTATGGAAGATACTTAAAGAGAGAACCATGGTTCAATATTGGTGAGTTTAACTGCAATAGAAATGCTAATAAAAAATTGGGAGGCTTAACCATAGTTCATTTTTCTATAGTTTTATGTTCTGAAATATTTTAGTTAGATAACCACAACATAAATGCTCCCCAAATTAGACCTTACTTTATACAATTTTGCCTTAATAGATGTGCTTTCTATAATGCGTATTGCAAAGTGTTTCCACTCCCCACTCTTTGTTTCTGCTTCCCTCTCTGCCTCGAAGCCATCCAACTTTCGCTTTAAAAGTTTTTTGGATCACTGCACGCTTTTAAATACTACGTTTATCCATCAATTTCAAAAGCAACAGAATTTTAAGTATAGTGTTTAACTCATAATAATTAAGATTCACTAATCAAAATTAAAATTTTAAATTCATTAAAATTAATTAATTACATACAAAAATGATTGTGGTATATATATGAGAGTTTCAAGCATTTTTTTCTTGGTTTTACTTTTTTATTTCAGCAACATTTATATGGATGTATTTTTATACCAAGTTTTACAAGCGGATGAATCTATAAACATTATCAATAACTAATGATTTGGTCTTGTTGATTATTATAGGAAGTTTGTTATGGACGCACGTCACAATGCACTTGTAAGGCGCCAGCGTACATTGCAGCGCCACAACACATGCTAGACATTCAACAGGAATGCGCACGGCACGTCGCATCTCTTGGGCGTTAGATAAGAATGCGCCACAGTGCGCCGTGGCACCCGCAGTTCAGCAGGCCTGTTTTTAGAGGGCCTATAAGTACTTTCTAAGCCCTTTCTAGGGTTAGAATAGTGAAAAAGTGCTCTCCAATTTGTTTGAGGTGTTAGTGGTTGTTCCAAAGAGGAGGCTCAAGCTCCTAAGATTTGGGTAAGTGCTTATAAACCCTAAATATATTGTAATCTCGTCTTCAATAATTAAATCTTCTCTGCTTTCTTGCCTGTTGACGTAAGTGTTAGCACCGAACCACGTAAATCTCTTGTATTGTGTTGTGATTATGTTTGCATGTGGTTTCTAATTATTTTATTTTGATTTTGCTCAACATATATACGATTAATTCCGCATTGTTTGAATCCAAAAATCTTAAAAAGTGGTCTCAGAGCGAGGTTTGTTTGGTTGTACTTGAGTGTTATGGATTTGTTACAAGTTGTGTATTTTTTATGGTTGAGTTTTATAAACCAAAGGAAAACATGGGAGACATAGTAGAAGATGTGGTTGGTACTTCATCATCATCGGTGGTGCAGAGTCTCTTCACCAAGTCATGACACAACCAACAAAGATTAATGTTGTCAAGTTTGATGGAAAGAACAACTTCGGTATGTGGCGGATCGACGTGACAGAAGCACTTTGTGCACTAAATTTGAAAGATATTCTTAATGGCGAAGAAAAACCGGAAGAGATTTCAGAAAGGGATCAGATCAAAATGAACCGTAGTGCATGCAGTTTGATTCGAAACTGGTTAACTTAAGAGATTAAGTATGCAGTGATGATGAAGACTTCAGCGTGGAAGCTATGGAAATTTCTAGAGAGCAATTATCTAATGAAAAGTGTGGAGAATTAACTATTCATGAAAAAATGGCTCTATCGGTTTCAGATGTGAAGAGGATTTTCCATAAATGAACACCTTAATGAGTTCACAAAGTCATTGGCGGATTAGTTAGATATGGATGAAACTGTGGAGGATGAAGACATGGCTCTACTTTTGTTGAACTCGTTATTAGATGAGTTTGAGAACTTCACCATGATATTGATTCATGGGAAGGATGCCTTGAGGTATGAGCAAGTGACTGCAGCCCATGTGAACTACAAGTTCAGGAGAACGGATAAAGAATTTACCTAATCAGATATGATAGAAACTCTTAGACTCCAGAGAGGAAGATCAGAAAAGAAAAAGAAATGACCAAAGAAGAGTGTTGATTTCCAGAAGAGAGGAAAATCCAAAGGCCAAAACATTTGGCACAACCAGTGCACATTTTTTTTGAAGACAGGACACCATAAGGAAGATTGTCCAAAGTAGAAAGAAATGCAGCATGCAAATGGATCTTGCAAAGCAAAGGCTAATGTGATTTAAAATGTGGTGGGAGTTCAGACTCAGAGGCATCTCTTACTACTATGTCTATGGGTCTAATAGCTGACAACTCCAGTTAGATTATGTATACTAGTGCAACATATCACATATGCTCCCAAGAGAATTAGTTTTCTTCATATAGAAAAGCAGACGGTCATGCAGTCACAATGGGGAATGATGTCACGCACAAGATTGTAGGAGTTGGAAATGTGTTGATTAGGACATATGCAGGGACAATTCTAGAACTGAGAGAAGTCAAACATGTACCAGAAATCAAGAGGAATCTTCTATCTATTGGGGACTTATAAGACAAGGGCTTTAAGGTAGTGATTGAGACAAGGTTTCTGAAGATCAGCAATTGTGCAATGACTTACTTGAGAGGAGTTAGACAATAGAATCTCTACTATCTTCAAGGAACTACAATGATAGGTTCAGTAATTGTGGCAAAAGATTCAAATGATGCCATGAAGTTGTAGCATATGAGGATGGCACATGCAGGAGAGCCTTCATTGAGAGCATTGGAGAGAGACAAACTCATAAAAGGTATACTTTTTGTAAATTATAATTTTGTGAGCAATGTATATTTGACAAGAAAACACACAAACAGTTTGGTGTTGATATTCACAACACCAAAGATATATATAAGTATATACACAGATGTTTGGAGACCAACAAAAGCACCATCATTCGATGGTCGTATATATTTTGTTTCTTTTAGAGAATATTACTTTGTATTTGTATGAGAGTACATAATGAAGAGCAAAGCAACTGTGTCAGAGGTTTTCATAAATTGGAAGAAATTTATGGAAAGTTAAACTGAAAAAAGAATCAAAATGATCCAATTAGACAATGGCTGAGAATATACTTATTCTTTTGAAAAGAATGCCAGAATTCAGGGATAGAACACTCCTTCATAATGAAAGAAACACCGCATCAAAATGGGGTAATAGAACGAATGAAGCTTACATTAGTGGAAGGTGCGATGTATGTTGTCCAATAGCTGGGTTGGATAGAGCCTATTGAGCAGAGGTTCTAGACTATGCATGCTACTTGGTGAACCGTCTGCTATCTACAGCAATTAACAAGAAAACTCTAATAGAAATGTGGTATGGATATCCTATCACAGATTATGATCAACAGAAGGTATTTGATAACCCAGCGTACTATCACGCCAAGAAAGATAAGCTAGAATAATTGGCTAGAATGGCAATTTTTGTGGAACTTCAACGCAGAGCCCAACTTAATATCACTTCAGACGTTCCTTGGCACTTGCGTATTTGCAGGACTGATTTAAGGGACCTATAACTTTATTCTTAGCCTATTTCTAAGGTTACTCCCGAATTTTCTACTATTGTGTGTAGTGCTTGATCTTGGAGGTGGCTAGAGCTCCGTTGAAGCGTGGGTAAATGTTTTAATCCCTATAAATTGTAACATCTGCTCCTATAGAAAAAAATTCTTTTCTCCTCTCCCCGTGAACTTTGTTATTCGCACCGAATCACGTAAATTATGTTTTGTGGTGTCATTTACTTTTGTTTGTGATTTTTTATTATTTTATTGTGTAATTTGCTCAGCAAATATTCATTTGACTATTATATATTATAATTTATCTATTTATTATATTATATCCAAATCCTTAATTGAATCCGATAATTATGTTTCATTCATATTAAAATGATTTTAATATGGCTTCAAAATAGTCTTTAAATAACTCTGAAAATACATTAAAAAAATTTGAAAAAAATAAGAATTTAATTTAATTTTATATTGTAGGTAAGATCAGTAAAAATTATATATTTGAAATCTGAATTCTACTTAAAAAAATAGTATTTTTACAACAGCTTTTAAGAATATTTTTAAGGAGTCAGAATCAGAGCTTAAAGAGCAAATATAATTACTGACTTATCCAACACCAAGAAAATAGGATTCCTTTCGAGATTAAGTTGTTTGCTTTTTAGCACAGTATTATCATCCAAGAAGAAGAATGAATAAAGTTTCTAACTAGCAAAAAATGAACCAAAATATTTTCCTCAATTTACATGTAAAATTGAGATATTTTAATTACTCTGCAGATAAACTTACAAAACAGAAGTCAAAAATCAAAACTAAATAAGTAAACTAAGAAACGAACTCAAATTTATAGTGTTACAATCACACCATTGAACGTTTTGACGGTTGAAGGAGCGCTCTCAATCCCTTCTTCACACTCTTTGGATGTGGAGTTGCAAATCCTTCCCTCTTTCCTAAAGAAGGGCCAGGGCGGGCTTCTCTGAACCCTGTTTCTCAAGATTCTGACATAGCAAAGCTGCCAAAAACTCTCTTGAACACAATACATCAGTAGGTTATGAAATTAGAAATTCATACAAAAAAATAAACCATTTATACGAATTGAGGTGAAGCCCTCCAAATTAGATCTTCCTAAACTTTGATGAATCCTTCTATACTAGAGCATCTAAAATCTTCATGAGAAGAGCATTTTCTAGTTTGTTGGAGTGTCTTAATGGTGTGTTCAATGACTTGCAATCAACCCTAAACTAAAAGTGAGTGCGGGTAGTTAGTTAAAGCAAGAGAAATTTTTGAGGGGGTTAGTACACTTTGGCATGTGGCTGCTGAATGATTGGGTGCATGAGCTGTCAATAATTAAAAAGACCCACATCATCGTTACATAAATTATCAAAATAAATTAAGTCACTTAATGACTTAATCATCTTGTCAAAAACATTCTCTAAGAGTAATGGAATGGAAACATCATAAGAAAATATTTTTCATATAATTTTAATATCATCAAATAAATGAGAAAAATAAAATGATTCTCGATCATAAAAGTTTTTGTGTTTTTGAATTCCTCACCTCCAAATTTATTATTGGTGAAAGTTTCATATTTTTTGGACGCAAAACAGATGAAAAATGCGCAAAATACAAACGAAATAAATTAATTTAGTTTATTAATTAATTTTTAATTTTAATTTTACCCGCGGGCGATCTGCCGCGGAACCCCAAACACGGGACAACAATTGGTATCCTTTGGGCCATTGGATCAGCCGATCCAACGCTTCAGATCTGCCCAAAAGCAACCATGGGCATCTCTCGTCACAAGCCGAACTGCGGACATCGACACAAGTTAATCCCGATCATCTGTCTACTTTTAGATAGAATCGGACCACCCATAATCAACCTGAGCTACAGAGCCAAATACGACCGTCGGATCCAATCCTGGATCACACGGCTAGAAATTATTGCTGGTCGTCGTTTTGCCCATGACACGTAAGTGCCTGCTGTGTTGTTCTCGCGGGCAAACGTAGCCACGCACGCCAGTGATGGCGTCTGGCTAGCCATGCGAAGGGCCACACCGGGGCGCTGACTACCTTGCCTTTTCATCGGGGCAGCTGAGAGCCCTCGAGTGTCTAGCATGTCCCCGCACTGGCACCTCCATATATCGCCTTACTGCTGGCCTAACCGCCTATGGCTGCCACATTAGCAGTCGAGGATGGCCGGGCTGGGCTATTGTTATGTTGTGGAGACAATTTAATTCACCATAAAGATACTAATGGTGATCCGATGAGTTTCTGGGAGGTTTCGAGGTAATTCGAAATAAGGTGTGAAGTCCAGCAACAACACAGACGCTATTGGGCGCCGAGGCGCGCCGCGACGCACCTTGGTGCTCCCTCACCTGAGGCAGAGGCATTGTCGCGCACGTCAGCGATCAGTAGATATAGTAGCGGGAGCTACCGCAAACTGCAGTAGAAATCGGCGCTGCAGTGCGCCCCAGCGACAGTCATCTCAAGAGGAGGGCGCTACCGCGCACCGCAGCAGCAGGCAAATAGAGACTAGGGTGCTAAGCGCACCATGGCGCTTGGCTACCCAAATCCCAGGTGCTATAGCACACAGTAGCGCTTGACGGAGTTCCGCTCCAATTCAGGTTGCACCCTAAGTAACTTGGGGCATTTTGAATATTTTAGGGTTCAAAATGTAGCGCCCCGCACCGTCGTCGCGCGGAACTGAAGTATACAATAACAAAACAGTCGGCGGCGGAGCGGTGCGCCACTCGGGAAAGCATTACCCATGTCCCCAAATAGGCTAAAAACAAACCCATACAAAGGATTGCTGACTCATACCTCAAAGAGAATGGTCAAGAGCTAATACTTAAGATAAGAGTAGTATCCTTATTCAAAGTACTAGAAAAATGCATATATTGGAATTACATATATAATGAAGAATCTAACATATGTATAAAATATCAGCATTTTCAGTACGCTAATTACATCACAATTATAAGTATAAGTAATATATAAATAAAGTCCAGAAGCTAAGCATACATCCAGAAAAATTCATCATAGAAACAGTTTAGTTGGAATAATAACATTCTTCTAAGAATAGAAAAGTAAATGCATCCCGAATTAATACAAACCATTTATTGAAATGACACTGAAATAAAGTCTAAGTGCTGAACTGAAATAACTAATCAAAAGCGGTAAAGCTGGATGAGAAATCTGCTAAGGCTCCACAAATTTCTACTAAACCTCTTGCACGTCCTCTTGATCTGGCTCAACAAACTGCTCAGAATCTAGCAAATTGCCAGATCCCAAAAGTACCACGCGTTAGACTATAAGTCTAACACATTGAAACTAATTTAGTGGTTCTAATTATTTACTTAATATTTAAATAATATAAACCAAGTTACAGAAATATTATAAAAGTAACTAAAAACTTAAAACTGTATAAAACTGAAGTAAAGTAAAGCTGATTGTATGCTAAATACTGAAAATGATGAAACTAAGTAAATAACATGTAAAACTATGCGGTATGTCACTGAAGTCATGCATCTGTATATGCCACGATACGAAATTCCATTGATATGCAACCGAAATATCATTGAACGAGTATGAATCATACGGTCTAATGTTTATATATATCTGGTTGGGAATCTAGTACTAGTCATCCTACAAATTCCCTGATTAAGATATACAATATTCAGTAATCCATAAATTATCACCGATATTCATATATGATGCTCATATTCATGCTCATGTCTCTGTACTACATGCTTAAAATCTAGAAATCCATAAAATGATATAAAATTAGATAATGAATCAACTGTCTATATTGTGCAGAATCCATTTAACTCTTAGTTCTAATTCCAATAAATTTGTTTTACCTGAGATTTACTTAAAATCATCAGTTGGAAAAGTTATTACGCATATTTAGTATGTTTCCAAAAAAGATTAATTTAACACTTAGTTTGTTTGAAGCCACACATATCAAAGTGTTCTTCGATAGGAGGCATCACCTGTTGGCAATTTTTTATTTCACTCAAACTTAGCTGTTAAATACCTTAACTATAAGCATACTTAGTGTCCTAAGGAGGGTAACTTGAAATACTTAGTTTGTTTGAGGCCATCACTATCAAAATGTTCTTTGATAGAATGCATCACCCGTTGACAATTTTTATTTCACTCAAACTAAACATTTATGTCCCTAATTATAACACTCTTAGGATCAGAGGATTTACCCTAAGTGGATTGTATCTGCCTAAGCCTGCAGGATAGCTGTGGGGGCCCCCGTACTGGCAATAAGGAAGTACGGTGCTCCAATTGTGGCAAATCCCCAACTTAAGCAAAGTTAGGCGAACCCAACTTGCCTTAAGGCAAGGACTTGTCACCAAGTGCTATAACATTTATCAATATAAATATCAAAGTGGTAGAAGCAATATAAAAATAGGGTAACATCCATAAGCATACATAGTAGGAAAAGAAAATGCAATATAGTAACTCATCACAATGTAGAAAGTAAAGTACATCTAGAAAGTTTAATTATTACAAGTTAAAATGATTAACTGAAAATGAAAGACTCTCGTCATCACTGGAATCAACAAGACAAAACTAGCTAAACAGCAGCTGGAAGGTCCTCCTCCTGAACTGGCTCCTCCTCAGCGACACTGCCCACGAACAAGTCTGAATCTGACATTTGTCGGTATCACAAATGCCAAGGCCCCAGCCAAAAAGAGAAAAAGGTTACAGTTAGATAATTATCTAAGTACATTTTAGGCTAATTTAATGATCTGAATATTTATGATATCACATTTAAATTATTTTAACATGCAAGCGTTTAAAAGGTGCGACAAGCTGTACAAGGAAAGGAATACTATAAACTATCCATCTATAGCGTTCAACATGTATGTGAGATAATATACCAAGTCACAAAAGTAAGCAAGGTAAAGCTAAAGCAAAAGAAACTGCAACTACTGTAATAAATCTGATCCTAATATGATTATGACCATAGTGAACATGGTGAGTATAAAAGAACACAAGGACTGAACAAAATTCAGAAAATCTAACATCCTAAACATGCCATTTATGCTTATATAATTCATAATAACATACATACAACATGCAGATTAATATAAAGCAAGGTCACTGAGACATGTGACCAAAAACAATAAAATATGAAGCAAGGAACCACTGAAACATGTGGTAAAGCTAACTGAACTGCAAGCAAAAGCCACTGAAATATGTGGCAAAATAATACAACGGTACTGAACTGAACTAAAGTAGCAATAAGCCTAAGCTATAGTATGCCATCCCAGCCCGAAAATCATCAAAATACCCAGCCTATAGGCCATCCCCGTTCCTCTCAGAGGCTTGGGTAACTTCCATACTGCACTGAATACTGGAGGTGGCAATACTATACTCAGAACCTAATCTACTAATTGAAAGCACTGCAAAAACACTTAACTGAAATGATACACGCTTTACAAATTCTAACTTAGGATGTATCATCCATATCCTAAGTGTTCCTATTATGCTCAAGGAATAAAGCTCAAATACAGGGTATGCCAAAGCAATCTAGTCAAAGTAAGCAAGAGACTCAATCTAGACTTATGTGATATCCATGGTTATTTAATTTATCCAACTAGCTATTCTGAGACATTTACTAGCTTAGGGTCTCCAATATCCAGTTCTTAAGTAAATTCTCAGATGTAGGACCTTAAGATTTATATTAAAACTTAACAAGTTCTAATTTAGAATCACAAGATGACTATATAGTTTAAGTAAGCAAATCAACGACCTCATTTCATGAATATTTCACTTTCTTACCCAAATCTTGATTAAATAAATCAAGATTTAAGAACTTAGAACTTAAACCCTATGTTGAGTTCAAATTCTTAATCCAAGGTGACAATCTAAATGGGATCTAGGTTTCTCACTTATTACCCAATTTAAAGGTAAGAATCCTATAAGTTGAAAGATTCAGGAACTAAGATCTTTAGTGAATGGCTATTCTACTGATTATAAGATAAAATAATCAATTAAGAACTTGAGAATCTAAGATCTATATTCAATCTTTAAGATAATTTCATTATCTTATTGATTGAATCATCCTATACCCACATGGAAGGTTTCAAGGGATTTAAACAATTAATTATTAGAGAATTTCAATTGGAGGTGGTTTGATTCAAATTGAAGATCTAAGTCTAAGATCTAAGATCTAAAGATCTGAAGTTTGATCACTTTAGACTTCTAATTAGAGTTTTGACTTGAGAGTTTTCAATTGTGATTTTCCTTAGAATCTAAGTTCATAAATAACTATAAGGAGCTTATTAAGGTTAGAATTAACAATTCCAAGTTTTATATTAACATTAAACCCATATTGATCTTCTTAATTTACTTAAAATCTAAGGGTCTGAGTTTTGATCACTTTAGATCTTAAGCTAAGATTTTACTTAGACATTTCCAATTACTTTTCTTTTAACACTTAAATCTTGAGTTATCTTAACTAACTTATTAATGAGGTACTTGACCTTTTTCAATTGTTGGATTTAAAGTTTAGGGACAAATGATCTTTATAAGGAAAACTTAAGATCTAAGTATCTTAATTAAGGATTTAATGAAGATCTCAAGGATTCATGATCACATTAGCACTATTACTATTCTAAGATTTCAGAGAACATTTTCAATCTACCTTAGGATAGTTTACTGAAATTTTCAATCTTTAGAGAACACTAATCATATTTTAGTCAAAATGACCAAAATGCTCCTCTTAAGGCTAAAATTGGGATTTTATGGTTTAATTGCCTAAATTTGTTCTAATCTATTTTAATGTATTTCATATTACTTAATAAAGTGGGAAACACCTTTAATTTAGGTTTTGATGACCTAGATGATCATAATTAGCTCTAATCACTTAATTAAGCCACTTAGAGTGATTAGTGAAATTAGGGCATTCTAGGGCAATCTAACCTTACACTTAGGTTCTATTAGACTTAATATGAGGTTAGGAACCATCCCTACCCAAATCAGAGGCTTAGTTAGGGTTTAATTCACTAATCCTTGATTAGGGTGATTAAGGAGTGATTAAGAAAATTAATTATCCAAAATTAATTTTAAGGGTCAGGAATTGTTCCTTAGGGTATAAGGAGCAATCAGAGCCCTTAAACTCATAGATTGGATGCTTAGGTGATTTTATATAATTTATTTAAGAACAGAGAAGTTCTGGCAAATATTTTTAAATCCAACCATTGGATCTGAAATTTTATTTTATATTCAGATTCCTTAAATTTTTCTGATTCAAATGGTATATTGGATCATACCATTTTGATCTGAATAACTAAAGTAATTTAATTAATTCATTCTGTATTTTTATTTAAATCAAAACTCTAGGTTTTAAATAAATTAATTCATAACCATTAAAAATACACTCCAATAATTATTTAATTAACAGCGGCCCAAAATCAGAACCGCGCGGATCAGAGACCGACCCGACCCGGACCTGCGACTTCGTCTTCTTCCTCTCGACGGGTCCCGAGCCTGTCGAATTTCAAAGCTGAAATTCTCGGCGCTCCGGCGACGGCAGGGGCTCAAATCGATCCCTATACGTTCCATGAGTCGAGACGCGTCGATTGGACCAAGAACCCCCATCTGGATCCCTCTGGATCAATGGGGCCTTACTCACCCGAGACGTTTCTTCTGCGAGACGTCTCAAGTCGCATGTGAGGGAGAAATTCTCCTCACAGGGACTTCGATTCGCCGGGATTTTGAACCCTACACACTCAGGGGGACTAGACGCATCGAAACCCCAACCTATCATAACCCGAGGCGCAGCCAATCGCTAGGTCCTTACTCGGACTCAGCCATTGGCTCGCTGGCTAGCTCAGTCGATCGATACGATCGACTCGAGCTAGCCTAGCCCCAGGCGACAATCGCATTGGATTCCTAGGTGGCTAAGGTTGCTTAGACGACAAACAACGCTCATCCAGAGGACAGGAACAAAGCTGAGCTGAAGAAATTTTAATGGGGGAAAGGCTGTACCTGACTTCGAGTTACCGGCCTAACCGAGGAGAATTGGAGTGTCCTTAAGCTTCCTGTTCAGTAGACGAAGTTCCACAGGAGGTCTGAACACCAGACGGGCCCTCAATCAGCAGTTTGAGCTTTGGAAAATGTCGGAATTCACCGAGGAAGATGGGAGCTCCAGAGGCTTTAATTGGAGAAATTGAGGGTTCACAGTGAGCAAAGGGACTCACTGTGAATCGCTGGGGGTATTTATAGGCCTGGGGGAGCTATGGGGTGGCTTCCAGAGCTCAGGAAATGGCAAGAAGGCTCGAGCCGAAGGAAATGGCTCGGGCCAACGGCTAGGGGAAATTGAGGAAGAAGGCAACCGACCAAACGGTCGCGCCGAGGGCAGGAGAGGAAATTCGGTGAATTTCTCGTACTGCCACGCGCCAGGGAGAGATCCCGCTATCGGGGGGGACCAGGTGCAGATGGGCGAGGCGAGGAAAACGATCCACAGTGCTCGGGTTCGTCTCCGCCGTCTGATGGAGAGACCGTGGGGGATAGACGGTCTGATGCGGCTTCTATTTAACCGAACCGCGGATTAAAGCTCGAGCGTTGGATTTGAGATGCCGATCGGGCGGAGGGGATTAGATCACGGTGCGCGGTGTGCGAGCTGTTGGATTAGACGCACTGAGATGCGTGCTATCGCATCGGGTGGCTTATATGCATGCGCCGCTGTCGGGACCCCGCAGCGGATCTGCCGCGGTCCCGACAGCAAATCCCACCATTTTAATTTTAATTAAAATTTAATTTTAAAATAAATAAAATCAATTAATTAATATATAATTATCGTTAAATATCCTAAATCTAAATTAGGACCAAATGAGCTCCAAAAATTCCTAAAAATTCACCCTTAGCTAATTTGAGTTTGGAGAATTCAAAAATGAAATCAGATATTGATTTGGAGATCAAAATAATTTAGGTATTTTTTAGTGTTCAAAAATAGCCAAAAATACCAAATTTTCTATTTTAGCTCCAAATGAATCCAAACTTCTAGGGTTAGGTATAAATAACCCATTGAGTCTAATGGAATCAAAATTAGAATTTAGTTTAACTTAATTAATCTAGTTTTACCTAGGGTAACAACCTAGGATTATTACAATAGCACAAAGATAAGTCATACTTATGATGACTCAATTAATCATAAATACTGCTGAATTGATCAAGTATTATGAATATACACTACTATACTCAACTAATAATCTGGGTTCAGTGAATGATATTTAATCAATAAGGATCACCAAAGCTATGAATTTCGACTTCATTGGGACGAATCCTATACAAGGTTCTAAGGATGTGACTAAAAAATCACCCAAAATAAGCTACTACCACATGCGAGGAATATCATGCTAGGTACTTTAAGCAATTCTACCACAAGGTTGAAGATCAACTTCTAAAGTTAAGGGAAAATGTCTAAGTTCCTATCTCAAGATTCAGCAAAAAATCTTCCTACCTCAATGTGTTATTAATTAATAAAGTTTTTAATTACATTATATATCCTAAATAAGATTATTAAGATCTTACACATTTAATATTTACCCTAAATTTAAAAGTTTTATTTATTATACTTAAATTGATCAGATAAGATCAGATTGTTAGACCCATCTGATCACATCCTATACTACAATTATGGGATGAAATCAAGAATATTATTGGGATTTGATCTTGTAAAAAATCAACATAGTTTTATAATTATCTTCATGCTAAGAGTCTTATATAAAAAAAAATTAAAGATCTTAAGCTCAATTCTAAATATTTAATCACATAATTTCTTTTAATAGTCTTAGTACTTCTAATTCAAAAATTTATGATCAATATCAAATCAGATGCATTATTGCAATCATGTTAGTTGAACTATCTTTCAATCAAGTTGATTGATTTACTGATTAGGGTTTAGATCTTAATTAGATATGATAGGGTTTAACTCTTAGCCTTTCCAACTTAAGATCAATAGTTGATTTATAGATCAATGACAAATTAATGTATTATTAGTAAATTATTGATGAAAAATTTTAGATTTAAACTAAGTATCAATTACTTAATCAAGTTCTTAAGATTCTTATATTCAAATATAGTTAAATGTCAAATTAAGTAAATTAAGGTGTCCAATTTAAAGTTAAAGTTCTCTAACATACATAAATATCACATTAATTAAAATAATGAGTAATTAAGGTTAATCAAATTTTAAATTAAATATAAAGGGATTAGCACTTGATTATAAATAAAAAACAATTAAGTTTCATACAATTTGATTATTAAGTTCTACATTGACCATATAAGTAATTAAAGATCCTAACATTTCTATTCAACATAAAGTATTCACGCAATTTCTTTATGAGATTTAGAATATATTATACATGCTAAAATAAATTGATTTTATATTGAAATTCACCTTCACATTCATACAATGCTCATTATTACTAAATCTGGTTTTAATTTTAGTATGATTTGACCCCATTAGGGTTCTAAGACCATTATAATACAAAAATATGAAGTTTTGACCATTCTGGATGATTCTGGACTCTACGGTGCATTTAATTTAATTTTATTAATATTTATATGCCGCTACGATGTGCTGTAGTGTGCTACGGTGGACACATTTTCTAAACTTCAGGCTCTACGGTGCGCTGTAGATCCTGACGGTGATTTCGCATGTGCTAAACCGTAACAGGTCACCTTACGCGCTAAAATGCTCTCAATCTAGAGCACTTAATGTGCGGTGCTATATAGTAATAAAAAGGTCTTTCTGAGATCTTTCTATTTATTCTAAATCTGGCATGAACGAATTATTCTAATAAACAGAAATTAAAGTTCTAGCTACAAGTATACAAAAATCATGCTGTTTTTGATTGAAATTTTAAAGGAATGAATGGGCTTCAATCGGACTCATTTGAGTCCGATTGAGGCATGAAAATCATGCAAAGAATCCATAGAGTAACTTAATAGAAATATCATTCACAATAATTTGCTACATACGAAAAGAATAGCACAAGGAAGAGTTTAACAAAATGGTACCTTGATCTTAGGAATGGAAGAAGCAGACTTGGCTGGTTCCTTGAGAGCTTAAGGGCTTGAACGATCCTTCAATAGGGGCACAGCAAGAGAAGGAGGGGAGCTTAGTTAATGGCCAAATGGTGAGGAAGAGAGGTTTGAGCTTTCATTTAAAGAAGAAGGAGAGCATGGCTCTCCCTTGAGTTCTCCCATCAATTATGGGAGAGAAGAGGGAAAGACATTCATCTTTTTTTTTTTAATTATGTGCATTAGAGGAGAGGAAGGGAAAAAAAGTTTTGGCTGATATGAAAATAAATAGTTAGGTTTTAGCAGCTTATTAGGTTTAAAAACTATTTAACAATCTATTTAAAGCCATAACCTAAATCAAGATAGTCATTAAATTTAATCAGATGACTGAAATTTCTCGAGCCATGATTTATAACCATACAAAATCCAAAAATTACAAATTGTCTCGACTAGACGAACACACACATCCAAAAATCATTAAATTTGGACGACTATTTTTTTAATATTAATTCTTATGTGAAAAATTTTAAAAATTTGCTACGATTAATCTAGTGCTCCAAAATTAACGAAACTTACAACATAGCGTCCTCTTTTGATTCTTAACATAAATATACAAAAACAAAATTCTAAATTTTGACATATAGTTTATCTATTATCAACTCCGAAAGTTTAAACTTCACGAATTTATTTAGGACAATCCGGGATCCCAATTGCGCTCAAATTTTTGTAGGAGGATTCCCTTAATACGCTTTATTTGAAGATATTTTTATTTAATTTTTATTTGACTTAAAATTAGGATCTTTACTTTTTACTTAATTTGATCAATTTATGTCAAATTGACTGGGTAACAACCTTAGGTTGTTATAGACTCCACCACTTAAGAATGATGTCGTCATCGACATCGTTGCTAAGAAAGAGAAAGTAACATGCTAAAAATTAAGAACTTAAAGTTGAAAATTTTAAAGGTACCTAGATTCTCAAAGAGACTCAGATATTTTTATTGCATATTTGCTTCTTTTTCCCATGTGGATTCCTTGAGAGAGCGATTTCTCCACTGAACCTTTACCATAGGAATGGAACAATTTCCCAGCTACTTCTAGTCACGAGCTAAGATTTTAATAGGTTCCTATGCATAGGAAAGGTCTAGCTGAATAGATATTGCTGGGAGTTGAACAAGGTGAAATGGATTATGAAGACACCTCAGCAGTGAGGAGATATGGAATACATTATGAACTGCAAAGAAATCTTCAGGGAGTTTTAATCTATAGACTGCGGAACCGATCTTTTTTAGAACTCAAATGGTCCGACGTAGCGAGGACTGAGCTTTCCATATACACCGAAACGATATACACCTTTCATCAGACTGACTTTAAGATACGTAAAATCTTCGACATTAAATTTCAGAGTGCGATGGCGAGCATCATGATACTTACTCTGGCGATATTGAGCTATTTTAGTTTGTTGCTGAATTAACTGAACTTTTTTGTTTGTTTCTTCAACTATATATGGACCATATATCTGAACATTGCCAGTTTCAAACCACGCTAAGGGGTACTATATTTTCTACCATATAATGCTTCATACGGAGCCATGCTAATACATGCTTGGAAACTATTATTATGTGCAAATTTTACTAAAAGAATATGGTCTTTTAATAAACCTTTGAAATCTAGAATACAGAGATGAAGAAGGTCTTCAAGATTATGATTGACTTGTTATATATGACCATTTATTTGAGAGTGAAAGGCGGTACTGGCATAACATAGTACTGCCATAAATTGAAAGTAAAAGCATGCCTAAATATAGTACTCCCATAACAAAAATAGGCCATACAGGACCTTTGAACAAAAAGTTCAGCATGTATCCATCCTAGAAATCATCAGAGCTAAGTTCGAGTTGAACTTATAGAATAAGACATGTATCCATCCTAGCCAAGCACAGAGTTAGGTCTGAGTCTATCCTATAACAAAATTGGAACTAATGAGGTAGACTAAGCTAGGACACACCATACTAAATTGAATGTACTGAATGAACTGAATAAATGTTTATGCTTTTAAAATACTAACTTAGGATACATTATCAATATCCTGAGTTCACCTATTATATCCAAGGAAAAGGCTCAATATACAAGGTTTGTAGAGCAATAATAGTCAAAGTAAGCAAGAGACTTAACTAGACTTATGTGATATCCATTATTATCTAATTTAATTTAGTCTAACTATTCTGAGAAAATACAAATTTAGGATCTCTAATATCCAGCTATCAAGTATAATCCCAGATTCATGACCTTAATAATAATATTAGAACTTAACAAGTTCTAATCCAAAATTGGATGATAATTATAAAAGATTAAAGTAAATAAATCAACCACTTAATTAATATGCTTTACTCACTCAACCCATGTGGCGGCCCTGCCCCGCCGTGGTTTTGTTAACTCTTAAGTTAACATGATTACGGTGGAGGGGTTACCAAATAACAAGGTCCTCACTTAGAATTGGATTAGACATTCATTCTAATCCAACTTAACTAAGGACTTTGCCATTCATAAAGTAAATATCACATAATCCATCACTAAATGATCATACAAGAACTTAGAGTGTGGAAGTATAAAATACAACATCCAACCATATAATATAATAATCCAGAATAAGAAAAGTGCTGAAAAGAAAATGATTAACCTGTATTATTACAACATTTTAATAAATTTAAAGAGCTAAAAAGGAAACTCTCAATCTCACAAGCAAGAGAAACTAAGGCTAAGATTCTTCAAACACCGGCTCCTCCTCCAAAGGCAAGCTCTCCACAGGATCAACTGCTTCAATAAACTCAGAACCTACCATTATCAGTTTCATAATGGTAGGGCCCCAACCAATAAAAGTAAAATGGTTAGACTATTATCTAAGTACATTTTAGGGTAAAAGTTTATTTAAGTTAACTGAATATCACCATAAACTAGTACAACAAGCAAGTAGGTGCAAAAAGCGTAAGGAAAGAACGGTATAAAGTTATAAACAAACAGTTTATAACTAAAACAACTAGGAAGTAAGCACATACCTCCTCCAAACAACTGCAACAAAGTTAGGTAAGCAAAAACTAAACAAATACTGTAAAGAAAATACATCCTAAACATGTTTATGATCAAACAATTATATGCTAATTGACATAAAATAAGAAAACACATGTGAACAAGACTAGCATCCTAAATACAACAAGTGAATCTAGCATCCTATATATAAATAAGGCTTAGAAAAGTACAGGAAAACTATGAGTAAAAATAGTACTAAAATACAGAATATAAAAAGTAAAATAGTAACTAAAAACTGAAAACTGAAATGGCTATTCAAGCCACTCAACTGAAGGCATACTCAGTAAAATACTTAGCCTGATGGGCCAAGAAAGAAGCTCTCAACTGAGTATCACTGAAAAACCTCTTAGCCAGATGAGCTAAGACAGAAACCAAATGTAAGTGTACTTGAATTAGTATAACCATATCAGATCCTGACTATTCAGTCAGTACGGGCAAGAGTCTATCCATCCTATCCCACTGACTAGGCATGGCATAGACTATCGGACTGACCCGAACAATGAAGCCGACCCCAAATGAGTGATTGAAGAGGCATACTAATCAAGCTACACCTTACAAAAATACGAGAAGAAAATAAAATGTTATTTATGAATGATCAAAGTTGACATAAGATAATTATCAATTATCTTATGTACCTTATATATGCTCATGGTTTAAAGCTCAAAATCAAGGTAAGCGAAGCATCAAAAATAAATTGAGCAAGAGACTCTATCTAAAACACAGGGGATATCCGTTGTTGTTTACTTATTTATTCTATCTACTCTAAGTTACATAAGTTTCAGAATCATCATTTCTTACACATTCTGTAACTTAGAATCACGAATCATACTAGTTGAAGATAATTAGGACTGGCCAAGTTCTAACTATATCTTAATCAAAAGACGACTACTTGGTTAAACTGAATAAATCATCGACCTAATTTTATAATTTAAATTACCCCAACCTCATCTTGATTAGCCAAATCAAGATGAAAAAGTTTAAGAATTAGACTCTAGATGATGGGTCTAATCTCTTAATTCAAAGGTATAACTAAAGATCTAAGGTTTAGAACCCAAATCTCACAGATTAAGTTAAGGCAAATCCTAATGATAAATCAATTCATTAGGATAGATCTCTATACTTAATTCTAGAATTCAAAGATTGAATAATCATTTAATAAACTAAGAAAATCTATAAACTGGAAAACTCAAGGTTTCATCTATTGAGTAACCCAATTTACTCAACAGATGAATTCTAACTTAAGATCTATTCCTAATCTTAGGAATTAGGGTACTTAATTTCTAAGAGTATCTCTCAAGATACACATCCTAGCTAATGTTATAAAACCTATGGAAAGATCTAAAATTAAGGAAGAAGATTTACTCACTTAAAAGTTAGAATTTCTTTTAAGAGTTACGATTGAAATTTTAATCAAAAACTAATTTAATCTTGAACTTAATTAATTTCTATTATAAATCATTCTATTTACTAATTCTAATGATTATAAAATGATTTTAGAGATTTAGAAAGCTAAACCCTAAATTTGGGCAAAATTACCATTTTGCCCCTACTTAAGGGTTCAAAAGATCAAATTTTCATCTAGGGCTCTAAAACTAAAATTTTCTATTAGAATAGGTTTCTTACTGTCTAATGTAAGATTAGACAGCAACTATACTAAATTTGGGTGGATATTAAGCCTTATGAGGTCAAATTAGTAAATTTGTCTCATAGGGGGAATTTAGTAATTTGGCTGAATGAAATTTAAATTTTCTTTCAAATTACTGTTATTTATTGCCTAAGCTTTCCATAGGACCTAAAGTTGCTAAATTTTGATCAGTATTGGCCAAGTTATGGCCAATACAAGATCTAGGGCTTAAGGGTTAATTAAGGGATTCTTAATTAAGGGTCAAAATCCTAACTTTGTCAATTAGTGTCTAAATTGAGTAAAATCAGTGGCTATGGTTTACAAATAGTCCATTGATTACAATGACATGTGATAGACTCAATTTGGATCTAATTTGACTAAGTTATGACCTAATTAGGATTTAGGGTGATTAGTGAGTGATTAGTGAAATTAATCACTCAAACACTAATCCAACCTTACAACTAGGTTTTAAATGACTCTATGAGTCCTCTGAAACTTAAATCACATAATTTGGATTATTATATTTGCTAATATTCACTAATCAAGTTTTGGAGTAATTAGGGAAGATTAGAAAATCTAACCATTGGATATAAAATATTTTTATAGATTATTGTTAATTAGGTTTTCCTAATCTAAATTGATATTTGAATCATTTAATTTGGAGCTCAATTGACCAAGTTATGGTCAATTGAAGTTCTAGGTCTAATTAGGGTAATTCGGGTTAGGTCCTAAAAGTGATTAGGCAAATACGAATCCAAACAGCAAAGATAACCCTACTAAAATGATCCTTAGGGTTCTCTGATCACTTTAAGACCCATATTGGGTATTTTTGGATTATTGGATACAAAGATATGGGCTAATGAAGTTTTTTAAACATTATTTGGACTTAATTAATACCCTAAATGTCACTTTACTAAATACAGGTCTAATTGCAAAATTGATAGTACCAAAATGTTTTTCTATTTTTGCTGATCAAAATGGTATATAATTTTGTGTATTTTGGACTTATAATTATTAAGATATTAATGTTTAAAGTTTCATAATTTATTAATTAATTTAAAACTGTTTTAATTAAACAGAATTTGATTAATAAGATTTTAACTCTTTTAATATATATAAAATAACTTTTTATCTCTGCAGCTGGGACCCACGGTCGCGCCAGTGACAGAGACAGCGCCAGCGACAGACACGTGGCGAAGCGTGATAGGCTAGAGGGCCGAGAGGTGGGTCCCGTCTTTCAATCCGGCGCTCGACACGCGTCCTGTGGGTCCCACCGCACTCATTGTGGTGGCCATGTGTCGCACTGAGGGAGTCTGACTTGGCTGAACATGGAAGATTCTTAGGGTTTCAATTTGATCTCTTGTCGGCTTTTTTTCGATCAGAGTAACTCGCAAATAAGTCCCACTGACCTAATACTCTACTTTAAGATGCTCCTAAGCGGTGGATGACCTCTGGCATCGCAGCATGAACGACACGCGTCTAAAACCCTAGCACGCGTCGCCTTGCAGAAGGGATGACGGCTCGACCGTTCGATCCCTGATCGAACGGTCGAAAATGACCGTCTATTCGAATGGCATACAGGTAACAGAGATTAACTGCAGACGGCGCCGTTAATACCAAAAAATAATATTATTCTTTAATTTATAATTTAGAGACTTAATTAATTAAATTTACCCTATTAAATAAATCCCAAAAATTCTTAATAAATCACCCTTAGCTAATTGAAGGGTGAGGAATGCAACGGCGCGCTCGGATTTTCATTTCGACGAGTATTTATTTATTTGAATTTTCAGGTATTTAATAATATTAAATATTCACCGAAAATCCAACGAGTTCTAAATGCCTTCAAAACTTCACACCTAGCTAATTTGGGTGTTTTGAATGCAATGGTGAAGTCAGATTTTCAATTTGAGGTCTAAATAAAAAGTCAATTTCTAGGGTTTGGAATTTTCTAGAATTTCTGATTTGACTCAATTGACTTCTGATTTGACTTAGATTTTAAAGATGAGTTCTAAATTACTTAATTAGTGACTTAGAACCTTAGTTAGGACTTAAATTGATTCTAATTAACTAAAGTAACAACCTAGGTTGTTACAACCCAAATCTTGATTTTATTAATTAAGATTAGGGATTATGAACTTAGACTCCATATTTGTGATTCAAATCTTGAATCCAAGGTTCAAATCTACTAAGGGTCCAAAGTTCACACCCAACCATAATCTAAAGGTGGAAGATCTTATGAGTTGAAAGATTAGAAAACTAAGATCTTAGTGAAAGGTTATTCTAATATCATAAGACAAAATAATCAATCAATAATATAAGAATCTACAATCTATTTTTCAATTCATAGAATAATCATATTATTTTATAGATTGAATCAATCCTGCACCCACAGAGAGGTTTCAAAGGGATTAAGACAATAAATCAGTTCTGGATTTCCAAGATGATGGCATAATTATATCAAAATGATTAAGAGTCTAAGATCTAAAATCTATATTTTGATCACTTAAGAAAAAGAAAAATTAAACTTGACTCAATTGGATTAACTAGGCTCAAGAGTTAAGGAAATGATACTAATACATTTTATTACTAATTAAGAAACACTTTACTGAAATTTTTAGGGTTTAAGGATGCTTAAACAATATTTTGGTCAAAAATTACCAAAATACCCTTCTTATGGCTAAAAATTAGAAACTTAAGATTTAAACATTCAAATTGATTTAAATCAGTTTTAATGGACTTAACATTGGCTAATGAGATAAATGAAGCACTTAACTCAATATTTGATTTTCATATTAACCTAATGTGGTGGCCAGCCGCCCCTTAATCATCCAAGATTAAGTGGTGGTCATCATCGGACAATCCTTCACTTAGCATTAGACTATGAATAAATATTCCTAATCTACTGATATGGGAAGGAAATGCCCCAAATAGAAATAAATGGAGCAATCACTAAATGAGCATACTAACATATCATAGCGCAGAAGAAAGTACCAAAATAATAACATCCATACATCCATAATGAAATAAAGAATTATACAACTCAAAATAAATAAGCAGGAAAGGAAAAGCAATTTAGGACCTGTATTATTATACAACATTAAAAAGTTTCTTAAACAAAAAGGAAAAACACTCGATCCTCACAATTGAATAAGAAGAAACTAGGGATCTGCACCGGCACGCTCCTCCTCGTAAACAATCCCTTCAGAAGGTCGAACCTCAAACAAGAGTCTATCATTGTCAATATCATAATGATAGGGCCCCAACCAAAAGAAAAGAAGATCTAATTAGATAAAATTTCTAAGTACATTTTAGGTTAAGTATTTTATGAATTAAATGATATCACAAATTATCTAAGCAATTTGGAGCAGTAAAGCAACAAAGAAAATGGTATAAGTTATAATTAACTAATTATAACTTAAATAAAATGTGAAGTAAGCACATACCTCAACTCAAGCTGCAGAAGATGTTAATCAATCATAATAATAAAAATATACTAAGTACAAGAAATATCCTAAGTAATATGATCAATTATATATATGTGGGTTTATAATACAAAATTTAAAATACATAATTGCAATAAAAGTCTAATATCCTAATATGATTTCATATGTAAACAAAGCTGTAAATACTAAAATACTACAAATAAATAAAAGTGTAAATACTAAAATACTACAAATAAATAAAAGTGCTGTATGAAGAAATAAGCTGAAAATATAAAGTGAAAATACTATCTAATGTGGCCATATTCTTACTTAGTCATGCAAAAAAGTAATACCACTTAATTCCTTCTGATTATCTAGGAGAAATATCCCAGATAAATATCACCTTCTAGGAGAAATTTAATAGATAAATATCACCTTATAGGGGAAATACCCTAGATAAAATATCACCTCTAAATATGCTGTCACACTATAAGGCAGACTAAGTAAGACATATTCCATAAAATTTAAATAAAATTCATTAATTTAATTGCCTCTTCTACTTATGAATATGCTTTATGAATATATCAAATTTAACATAGAATATCCATCAAATATACTATGTTCCATATAATGTGTCAAAAATATAAAGGTCCAAAATAAGGAAGCAAAGCATACAAATACAAGGTGTAATTAGCATTAAACAAACTCAATAATATCACTTATTTTCTAATTAATTCATTCTAACTAATCTGAACTTATACAATTTTAAGATCTCCAACATCCAGCTATCGAGTATAAATCCAGAATATCAGTCCTATTAAGTTAAAAGCAATTAAAGCTAATAAAGTTCTAATATATTTCAATTAATGATGCTTATTTAAGTTAATAAGTAAATCAAACGTCCTAAATGATAATTTTAAATAATCCCAAGCCAGTCTTGATTATTTCAGATCAAAATTGGGAGATTAAGAAGTTAAACTTCAAGTTTAACTTCTTAATCCAATAAATTCCAATACGAATGGTATAAGGTTAAACCCAATTCTCACGAGCTATAATTAAGGCTACCTTATTAAGAAAAATCAAGCTTAATAAATCGAATCTCTAAACTTAAACTAAAGTTAAAATACAAAATAATCATGAATAAAGTATGAAATTTTATAAAATTATAAAATTAAGGTTTCATCCATTAGCTCATTTATTTAATGAATGAATTCTAACCTAATTCTTTAAACTAATTCATAAGGAATAAGATCCGAAGGATTTAAAGGAAAATCCTAATGAATAAATTTAAAATAAAGAGAGTATTTAAGCTTTAATTTTAATCTTACTTTCTAATATAATTATCTTATGGAAGATATAAGGTGAACTAAATTCAGCTTATGAGGCTTAATTTAGGACTTAGAGAATTTTAAGTGCATTTTAGGATTTTCCTTAAAATGACAATTTATTATGTTTAAACATCCTAAATTGATCTCAAATTAGTTATAATACTGATTTTAGATATTAAATTATGATTTTAAGGTTTAAGAATACTTAAACCTAAATTTGGATAAAATGACTATTTTGCCCTTACTAAAGAGTCAAAAATTCAACTTTATGAATTAGGGCTCTAAATTAAAATTTATTAATGGCAAATAATTACTTACTGTCTAATATTAAGATAGATAATAAGTACACATAATTGGATAATTATTAAGCCTTGTGAACTCAGTTTAAGGAAATTGACTCATAAGGGCAATTTGGTAATTTGATAAATAAAATCTAAATTTTCTATCAATTTATTAAAGCTTATTTTTAAAGGGTTCTATAGAACTTAAATTTACTAAACTCTGATATCAAATGGCCAAGTTATGGCCAAAACAAACTAAGGGTTCAAAAATGCAAATTAGGGTTTCTTAAATGGGGTCAATAACTTAACTTTTCTAATTGAAGTTCAAATTCAGCAAACTTAGTGGTTATAGCTTTCCTATAACCTAATGAGTACTTTAATTAGGAGAAAACATAAATTGGACCTCACTTGGTTAAGGTATGGCTTAATTAGGGTTTAAGTGATTAATGAGTGATTAGTAAAATTTATTACAGAATCAGCAAACCAACCACCCCACTAGGCTCTAATATACTCTATGAGCTATTAGAGAGTTAAATTACTCAGTTTAGATCACTAATTATGCTAATATTCACTAATCAAGATTTGGGGGTGATTAGGATTGGTTAGGAGATCTAGCTATTAAAACTTAATTATTTTTGCAGTTTACTGTTTATTAGTTCTTCTTGATCAAAATGATATATTGAAAGCCCTAATTTGGAGCTCAATTGAAGTCTTAGGGTTAATTAGGGTAATTAGAGGTTAGGTCCTAAAAGTGATTAAGCAAAACCTAACCCAAATATAGAAATAAATACTATCAGATTAATCTAGAGGTTTTTTTATTAATTTTAAGACCCATATTGACTATATTTGGGTGAGTGTGTGCAAAGTTATAAGCTATGAAAGATTAAGATTGGATCCTAAAAGTGATTAAGCAAACCCTAACCCAAACAGAGAACTTAACCCTACAGAAATATTCCTGAGGATTTGCTGATTAATTTAAGATCCATATTGGGCATATTTGGGTAAGTGTACACAAAGTTATGATAGTTTAAATGTTAAGAGCATTTAGGGCAAATTATAGGGGTCTTAAATGTCACTATGAGAAATAATGATCTTACTAAAAATTGGATAGTGCCTTAATAATCCTCTATTTATGCTGAAAATTGGATATTGAATATTATATCACTAGGTCAAATAATGCCCCAGGACCATCCGATCAATCGATCGGATGGTCAGCATCTCTCGTCTGATCAGACGGGCGATCAAACGGAAGGCTCAACATGGAAACGACGCAGATGATGCCATTTGATAATATAATATTACTAATATTATTAAATTTAAATTAACAAATTTTCTATTTAAATTAATATATAAATTGAGTTTAGAAAAATTTTAGATATTCGCCCCTAGCTAATTGAGGGGTAAGGAACACAATGGCGAGGTCAAACTTTTGATTCAACGAGTATTTTAATTTCCCAATTTTCGGGGTATTTAAATATTATTAAAATATTCGTTGAAATTTCAACGACTTCCGATTGACATGAAAATATCACCCCTCGCTAATTTGGGGCAATGAGCGCAATGGCAAAGTCCGTTTTTCAATATGAGGTCAATTTAGATAGGTCAAATTTTAGGGTTTCTAGATTTCCCAAAAATCAGAATTTGATCCATTTAACTCCTGATTTGGACAAGGACTTAGGGAAATGACTCCTAATGACTTGATTAGCACTTAGTGTTAAAATTAAGACTTATATTAGTCATAATTGACTAGGATAACAACCTGGGTTGTTACAGGCTCCCCCACTTAAGAACGATATCATCCTCGACATCACTTAAGTGGAAAGAAGAAAGCACGATTAAAACATGAATTGAAGTTGAAAGCTTAGAATGCTAAGAAAGATTACCTAGATTCTCAAAAATTCTAAGATATTTAGCTCGCATATTTGACTCCTTTTCCCAAGCGTCTTTATTGCAAGAGCAATTTCTACACTGCACTTTGATCATCTTGAGTGTACGATTCCTAAGTTGTTTGCGATCACGGGCCAAGTTTCGAATTGGTTCCTCGGCATAAGATAGATCAGGTTGGATTTGAATTTCTGGGAACTGAACTAGGTGAGATGGGTCTCTGAGGTGCTTTCTTAATGATGACACAAGAAATACATTATGAACTGCGACAAAGTCATATGGGAGGTTGAGTTTGTAGGCAGAAGAACCTATTTTGGCTGCTACCTTGAATAAACCAATATAGCGGGACTAAGTTTCCCATCAATGCTGAATCTGAAGACTCCTATCATTGGATTGACCTTTAGGTAAGCAAAGTCTCCAACTTTAAATTCTAGTGGACGATGATGAAGGTCATGGTATTTACTTTGGCGATCTTGGGCTGCTCGAATTCACTGTTGAATCAATAGGACTTTCTTGTTTGTCTCTTCACTAATTCAAATTCATACAGCTGAACACTACCTATTTCTAACCATGCCAATGGGGTGCTACATTTCCTATCATACAAGGCTTCATATGGGGCTATCTTTATACTGGCTTAAAAACTAGTATTGTAAGCGAACTCTACTAGAGGGAGGTGATCTTCCCAAGATCCAGTAAAATCAAGGATACAAAGTCTAAGCAGATCTTCAAAAACTTGATTTACTCATTCTGTCTAACCATCAATCTGTGGATGAAAGGCTGTACTCATTGCTAGAGTTGTGACTAAATCTTGATGCATGGCTTGCTAGAATTTAGAGGTGAATCGACTGTCTCTATCAGATACGATTATCTTGGGGATCACATGAAGCCTGATTATCTCCTTAATATAGAGTTTTACTGTAACAACCCAGGTTGTTACCTTGGTTAATTAAGACTAATTTAAGTCCTAATTAAGGTTCTAGTACACTAATTTAAACATTTAGAACTCATCTCTAAGATCTAGATCAAATCAACAATCAATTGGATCAAATTTTGATTTCTAGAAAATCTCAAAACCCTAGAAATTGACTTTTTATTTTGACCCCAAATCAAAAATTTGACTTCGTCATTGCGTTCACCACCCCCAAATTAGCTAGGGGTGAAGTTTTGGATGCATTTGGAAGTCGTTGGATTTTTAACAAATATTTTAATATTATTTAAAATACCTAGAAATTCAAATAAATAAATACTCTTCGAATCAAAAATCCAAACACACTGTTGCGTTCCTCACCCCTCAATTAGTTAGGGGTGATTTATTTATAATTTTCCAGATATGTTTAATTATGTTAATCTAATTAATTAAATTAAATAAATAATATTATTAAATTAATACTTAACGGACGCCGTTAGGTATTTACCTACGCCGTTAATTTATCAAACGGCGCCGTCTGATCTGACGACGCCTTAATCCAACCGTCGGATCCAGCCCGATCCGACGATTATGAGTCATCGTTCCTGATGGCTCACACCTGTCGCTCGCGTAAACGCTCTGCGACGCGCAGTGCATAATCGAGGATGCACGCGTCGATTTCAGACACGGTCGTGCCTAATCCACCGTTTCTAAACTTAAAATAAATCTTTATCTGAACGTTCTAGTAAGTTTTGCACTCGGAAGACTTCGAAATAATGTTGGATCGACCTCTGCCTCGGCATCTGACCTCTATCGAACGCCTAGTACCCCCTCTTCTCCTAGATTTACTTGTACGTAATCCTTTAATTGCTACGTTAAGCCTCGTTTGGGCACGAACGATCGATCGATCGATCCATCGATCGCGCCCCCCAAACCCTAATACCGGCATCGCACAGAGGAATGCGAAAAGATGCCGGTTCAACTCGTACCGGTTCCGAACCGGTCCGCGTCAACCGGTTCGCTTTAAGCGTGGACCGGTCGTACCCTCGGGATGCCGTGTAATCCAACAGCAAGCCCCATCCGCTTAGCTGTCGGGCCTGGATTCGGCCACGCGTCGTCTGCATGGCGACTGCGGCCCCGCTGTCTTTCACAGCGGTACTCGTGGGGCCCGCCAGTCAGGTCTCGCCCAATAGCTGCTCGCCGCGTAGCATCTGCAGGTCTCGCCTTTGCGTTCGGCAGCCGGTGTGGACCCCACCTGTAGAATAAAATATTTAATTATAATAATAATAATTACAGATAATTAGAATATATATATATACTACTGATTAATGTATATATATCTATAGGTATGTATATATGTACTTATATGATATATATGTATATATATAAATAAACAGAAAAAAATATAAATAACTAATAATAAATAACAATATATTAATTATTTTATACAATCATAATTAATATAGAATTAATTCTTTTAATCAGAAATACGTAATATTTATATATTAACAATAATATAATTAAATTAATTATCAAACTTTAAACCTTAATAATTTGATAAATATAAGTCCACATGCAACAAATAAATATACTACTGTAATCAGTAAAATTAGGAGAATATTATGGTATCATCCAAATTTCAGTAGGAGTAACATATCACATAGTGATATTTAGAGTATTTAAATAAGTTCAAAAATAGCACAAAATTTCATCTAGCCATAACTTTGTAACCAATAATCCAACTATACTCAATATGGGTCTCAAAATATTCAGAAAACTCTAAGGAACATTTTAGTAGTGTTAACTTTGCTGTTTGGATTAGATTTAGACTAATCACATTTAGGACCTAACCTAATTAGGTCAATTAACCCTAGAACTTCAATTGACCATAAGCAGGTCAATTGAACTCCAAATTAAGTGATCCAAATATCCATTTAAATCCAAGAAACCTAATTTACAATAATATACAAAAATATTTAGGATCCAATGGTTAGATTTACTAATCAACCCTAATTACTCTAAAACTTGATTAGTGAATATTAGCAAATCTAATAATCCAAATTGCACAAATTAAGTTTAAGAGAACTCCTTAAGTACATTAAAACCTAATAGTGTGGTTAGATTAGCGATTTAATGATTAATTTCACTAATCACTCACTAATCACCTTAAACCCTAATTTGGCCATAACTTAGCCAATACATATCAGAATTTGATGATTTTAGGTTGTATGGAAAGCATAGGATTTGCCTTAACATTTAATAAACTGACAAAAAAATTAGGTATCATTAGGGTAAAAATTGCCAATTTACCCTTATAGATCAAAATTCCTTAATTTGACCTTATAAGGCTTAATACTTAACCAAAATTAATGAACTTATTGTCTAAACTTATATTAGATAGTAAGTAATCATTCCACTTTATTAAAATCTAGAATTTAACCCTAATTCATAAAGATGAGTTTTAGACCTTAAGTAAGGGGCAAAACGGTCTTTTTGCCCAAAATTAGGGTTTAATGAATTTAAGACCTGATTTCATCTCTAAATCATAATATATAGTAATTAAAATGATTTAAGCTATAATTTAGATAATTCTAAGTCTCAAATTAGAATTTTGACGAAATCCCTAAGTTAAGTCTTAAGTAAAACTTAAGTGAATTATGAGAGACCTTCCTTTCTCTTTGAACTTCTTAGATCATCCTTTAGGTCTTATAACCTTAGTTAGGATGTGTGTTTGAGTGATACTCTTAGCACTTAAGAGTTTTAATTTCTAAGATTTGGAATAGATCTTATGTTAGAATTGATATAATGAGTAAAGTGAGTTACTCATTAAGGTGAAACCTTGATTTTACTAGTTTATTAGATGTTCATAGTTTTTTAAATGATTATTTGATCTTTTAATCTTAGAATTAAGTTTAGAAATCTTTCCTATTGAATTTGACTTAATTCAATAGGATTTGCCTTAACACTTAATCAGTGAGATGGGATTAGACCTTAGTCCTTAAGATAACCTTATAATTAAGTAATTGAACTTCATTCTTTGGAGTTTAATTCTTAATCCTTTCAATCTTGATTTGGCTAATCAAGATTTAGTTTAGGATTTATAAAATAACAAATTAGGATGATTGATTTATTTATTTAATCTTGTAGACGGCTATGATTCAATTATAATTAGGATGTAGCCAGTCCTAATTATGTTCAACTTATAGGTTCATGATTCTAAATTATAAATAGTGTAGGAATTAATGATTCTGAATCTTATGTAACTTAGAGTAGTTAAAATGATTAAATTAGAGAACAAGTGATATCACAAAATTTGTGTAGTGCTATTTAATACTTTGAATTTGATATGCTATACTTTTCCTTATTTTTGAGTCATTTATACTTTTGGACATGCTTAACATAAATACTTGATTCATACTTTATAATATACTTTGAATTACATTCATATAACATTTGCATATAAATAAAATAAACAACATTATACTTGTGGTTTATATTTTACTTAGTAGGCCATTCAGTATAACTTTACTTTAGGATAGCTTTTTCCCAGGACACTTTCCTGGATGTTTACATTACTTTTGCCCGGGACACTTTCCTGGATGCTTACTTTACTTTTGCCTGGGACACTTTCCTGGATGATTAAATGAAAGTTACCTTGTGATTAGGATACTTTCCTAGCGCAATATAGGATGTTTCTCCTAGATGGGCAGATGGACTTTACTTTGTGGCAATACTAAGTAGAAGTATCTCACACTTTACTTATAACTTATGTTTTACTTTATTTTTTTACAGGCATCTTACAGTTATATTACTTTAACTTTTCAGTCACTTTACGGTTTCCATTTTAGTTGTCTTACAATTACTTTACATGTTTACTTAACAGTTCAGACTTTCTTTACTTTACAGTTCAATATATTTTCTTTCATATTTTTTATTTTTTGTAGTTTCTTTACATTTCAGAACTTTATGTATGTCAGCCATTTTACTTACTTAAAAGCATGTTAGGATGTTAGATTTATTTTCAGTATACTACTTTTACTTATATCATAAATTGGCATATTTAGTTTGATCATATTTCTTAGGGTTTTCTTTGTACTTAGTAGATTTATGTATGCACTTTACTTACCTTTTATACAGTCTGAGTTGAGGTATGTTTCTACCTCACAACTTGTTCTTCCTTTTTTTTGTCGCTTTACCGCTATGCTATACTTAATTTCAATTGTGATATCATTAAAATACATTAAAATTTATTACCTTAAAATGTACTTAGATATTTTGTCCAACAAGATTTTTATTTTGTTGGCTGGGGGGGCCCTGCCATTATGAAATCGATAATGGTAGATTCTGAGCTTTTCGAGGAGATTAAGCCTATAAATGAGCAGATCCAGGAGAAGGTTCAGATTACTGAGGATCCTTAGTTTACTTGATAGATTGCTTTACTTTTGATATTGTGAGGATAAGAGACTCTTTTTAAATTAGTCTTTAAAACTTTAATATTTGTAATAATACAGGATTATTTGTACTTTACTTTCCTGAACTGTATATTCTGAGTTGGATGTCTTTATATTATAGTGTGGATGAATGGATGATTACTTCAGTTTGTACTTTTCTTCCGCATTCTGATTTTATAGTATACTCATTAGTGATTGTTATCATTTGCTTTATTATGAAAAGCACATCTTTCTCTTAAGATTGGATTGGAGTCTTAAATTTCCAATCTAATATTAAGTAAGGTATGTGCTTAGTGACGACCACACCTTAATCCTTATGTTTAAAGGGGATGACCGCCACATTTATAAATTTCTCAACTGAATCTGTTTGACATATAGGAACGAAATGGGCTGATTTGGTTAATCGGTCAACTATGACCCAAATAGCGTCTACTCTAGATCTTGCACGGGGCAATCCCATAACGAAGTCATCGAGGTATCTATCCATTTCCATTCGAGAATTTCAAGCAGTTGAAGTAGACCACGGGGTCTTTGATGCTCTGCCTTGACTAAACAGCAAGTGTGGCACTTTGCGACAAACTCAGTCACACTTCTCTTCATCCCTGGCCACTAGAAGGATTGTTTCGGGTCTTGGTACATCTTTGAACTTCCTGGGTGAACTTGATATCCGGAGTTATGGCCTTCAACTAGCACTTCCTGATGCATGGACTTAGGGATCCATAAGCGATCTCCTTAATAGATGGCACCTTTATGAAATTAAATGTCGGTACGATGGCCACTCTCAATGGCTTGTTTGAAATTTAGGTACTAATAATTCTTCATTTGAGTAATACATCTCTGTGGAACGTGGGCTCCACATTAATCATTGAGAACATTGTACTCACCTGGTCACTACGCGCTGATAGGATATCCAATTTACAGAACTCTTCTTCCTGAGGACTATTAGAGATAAGAGCATTAAGAGTAGTATGACGACTTAGAGCGTCAGCTACAATATTTGCCTTTCTAGGGTGGTACTGGATATCAAGGTCGTAGTTGCTTATTAGTTCTAACCATCTTCTTTGCCGGCAGTTCAATTCCCTTTGGGTGAATATGTAATTCAAACTCTGGTAATCTATAAAGATCAAGCACTGAATCCTATATAGATAGTGATGCCAAATCTTTAAGGCCAATAGTACATTAGCTAATTCTAGGTCATGGATGGCATAATTTCTTTCATGGGTCTTCAGCTGACGGGAAGCATATGCTATGACCATCCCTTCTTGCATTAGTATGACACATAAGCCTATACCAAAGGCATTAGTATAGACTTGATAGTTCACTCCTGCTTTAGGAAGAACTAGGACTAGGGCAGAAGTAAGCTCATCTTTTAGTGCTTAGAATGTTATTTCACAAGCTGGCGACCATTCAAATGATACAACCTTCTGGGTGAGTTTGGTGAGTGGAGAGGCTATTTGAGAAAAGCCTTTCACAAACCTTCTGTAATAACCGACCAAACCCAATAAGCTTCTAATTTCTGTCACTGACTTGGGTTGCACCCATTCTTGGATTGCGCTGACCTTGTTTTCATCTACTTTTATCCCTTGAGCATCTACTATGTGGCCTAAGAAGACGATAGATTCAAGCCAAAATTCACGCTTTGAATACTTGGCATACAACTGGTGGTTTATCAGTTCTTCTTATATTGTCCTGAGATGACTTTCGTGCTCCTTCTTTGTCTTGGAGTATATTAAAATATCGTCTAAGAACACGATGACGAATTTGTCAATGCATGGTTTCAAGATGCGCTGCATTAGGTCCATAAAGATGGAAGGCACATTTTTCAACTCGAATGACATCACTAGAAACTCATAGTGACCATATCAGGCTCAATAAGCAATCTTTGCTATGTCAGAATCCTTCACCTGCAGCAAGTGGTATCCTGATCATAGATTGATCTTTGAAACTACTTTTGTTGCGACTAGTTGGTCAAATAGATTATCAATGCAGGGCAGAGGGTACTTATTTTTTATGGTTACCTTATTCAGCTCTTTGTAATCAATACACATCCGCATTGATCCATCCTTCTTGTTGACGAATAAATTTGGCGCTCCCCATAGGGAAGAACTAGGCCTGATAAGACCTTTTTCTAATAACTCCTGTTGCTGCTTGTTCAATTCCTGTAACTCATTGGGTGCCATTTGATAAGGAGGCTTGGAAATTGGTTGGGTTCGTCGATTGCAAATTCTACTTCTCTTATAGGTGGAAGACCGGGTATGTCTTCGGGAAAAATATCGGTGAATTCACGGACGACGAGGTTCTTGGATATAGGAATGACTTCCTTCTTTTCTCCTAGTATGGTTACTAGGAAGGTGCTGCAACCTTTATGTGGCGCCCCTGCCCCACCGTGGTCCTGTTAACCCTTAAGTTAACACGATTACGGTGGATGGGTTACCAAATGATAAGGTCCCCACTTAAAATTGGATTAGACACACATTCTAATCCAACTTAACTAAGGACTTTGCCATTCATCCCAGAATCCATCACTAAATGATCATACAAGAACTCAGAGTGCGGAAGCAATAAAAGTATAACATCCATCCATATAGTATAAATACAACAATACAGAATAAGTAAAGAGCTGAAAAGAAAAGTTAACCTGTATTATTACAACATTTAAAATAGATTAAAAGAGCTGAAAATAAACTCTCATCCTCACAAGTGCAGAAAGAAAGCTAAGTTTGAGGGTTTTCAGGTACAATCTCCTCATCCAATGGCAAGTCCTCCACTGGGTCAACTGCTCCAAGAAACTCAGAACCTATCATTATCGGTTTCATAATGATACGGCCCCAGCCAACAAAAGAAAAATCTTAGTTAGACAATATGTCTAAGTACATTTTAGGGAAAATAATTTTATTAAGTTATTTGAATATCACCATAAACCAGTACTGAAGCAAAAAGGTGCAGAACGCATACAAAAGAATATAAATAAGTTATAAACTACAGTTTATAACTAAGCAAATAGGAAGTAATACATACCTCCTCCAAGCAACTGCAACAAAGACAGGTAAGCAAAAGACTAAATAAAACTGTAAGAAAAGTACAACCTAAACATGCTTATGATTAAACTGATTATGCTAGGTGACATACAGAATTTGAACAGTATAAAACTAAAAACACTAACATCCTAGGTGAGCATATGAAAACAGCAAGTAAAACTAGCATCCTATATAAAAACACGTGCAGGAAAGCTGTAAGTAAAACAGTGCTGAAATGCAGAATATATAAGTAAAAGTAATAACTATAAACTGAAAAACCGCAGTGACTATCCAAGTCACTCAACTGAAAACATACTCAACAAATCTTAGCCTGATGAGCTAAGAAACTCTGAACTGAACATCACTGAAAACTCTTAGCCTGATGAGCTAAGACAGAACCGAATGTAAGTGTACTTGAATTAGTATAACCATATCAGAATCCTGACTCTATAGTCAGTATGGCAAGAGTCTATCCATCCTATCACTCGGACTAGGCATGGCCATAGACTATCGGACATTAAACCCTCGAAAGGTTGCCGACCCAAACGGGTTGATCGAAGAGGTATACTAATCAAGCTACACCTTACAAACCACTTGTGAAACAAAAACATAATGCTGCTTATGAATGTTCCAAATTAACATAAGATATTTATCAAATATCTTAAGTACATAATATATGTTCAAGGTATAAGTCTCAAAATCAAGGAATATGAAGCATTAAAATCAAAGTGAGCAAGAAACTCTATCTAAAATGCAGGTGATATCCATTGTTATCTACTTTATTCATTCTATCTACTCTAAGTTACATAAGTTTCAGAATCATCAATTCTTACACATTCTATAACTTAGAATCATGAATCCTACTAGTTGAAGATAATTAGGACTGGCCAAGTCCTAATAATAACTTAATCAAAAGATGACTATTTGGTTAAAATAAATCATCGACCTAATTTTGTAATTTAATTCACCCCAAACCTCATCTTGATTAGCCAAATCAAGATGAAAAGATTAAGAATTAGACTCCAGATGATGGGGTCTAATCACTTAATCTAAAGGTATAATCTAAGGGTCTAAGTTTAGAACCCAAAACTCACAGATTAGGTTAAGGCAAATCCTAATGATAAATCATATTTATTAGGATAGATCTCTATTCTTAGTTCTAAGGTTTAAAGATCAAATAATCATTTGATAAACTGAGAAAATCTAGAAACTAGTAAACTCAAGGTTTCATCTAATTGAGTAACCTAATTTACTCAATAGATAAATTGTAACTTATGATCTATTCCTAATCTTAGGAAATAAGGCTCTTAATTACTAAGAGTATCTCTCAAGACACACATCCTAACTAATGTTGCAAGGACCTAAGGAAAGATCTAAGAATGATTAAAGAATGAGAAATCACTCACTTAAGACTTAGGAAAATTTTCCTTAAGGAGCTAAGATTAAGATTTTAATCAAAATCTAATTTAGACTTGGATTTGATTAATTTCAGCTATAAATCATTATAATTACTGATTAATAGGATTATAAAATGATTTTTAGGGCTTTTGAAAGCTAAACCCTAAATTTGGGCAAAATGACTATTTTGCCCCTAATTAAGGGTTCAAAAGATCAAATTTTTTGATCTAGGGCTTAAATTCAGAAATTATCTTTTGGAAAGTATTTCTTACTGTCTAATGTAAGATTAGACAGCAACTAAATTAATTTTTGGGTGATTATTAAGCCATATGAGATCAAATTAGTGAATTTGACTCACAAGGGCAAATTAGTAATTTGGCTCTATGAAAGTTAAATTTTCTTTCAGATTATTGATGTTTACTATCTAAGCTTTTCATAAAATCTAAATTTGCTAAATTCTGATAAGTATAGGCCAAGTTATGACCAATACAAGATTTAGGGTTAAAATGTTAATTAAGGGATTCTTAATTATGGGTCTAAAACCTAACTTTGTCAATTAGTGTTCAAATTAAGCAAAATTAGTGGCTATGGTTTACAAATAGTCCACTGATCATAGTGACATGTGATAGGCTCAATTTGGATCTAATTTGACTAAGTTATGACCAATTTAGGGTTTAGAGTGATTAGCAAAATTAATCACTCAAACACTAATCCAATTTTACAGATAGATTCTAAATGGTTCTAGGAGTCCTCTGAAACTTAAATCACTCAATTTGGATTACTAGATTTGCTGAAATTCACTAATCAATATTTAGGGTGATTAGGGGTGATTAGCAAATCTAACCATTGGATCTAAAATATCTTTACAGATTATAGTTAATTAGATTTTTATGATCTAGATTAATATTTGGATCTTCCAATTTGGAGCTCAATTGACCAAGTTATAGTCAATTGAAGTTCTAGGGTTAATTTGGGTAATTATAGTTAGGACCTAAAAGTGATTAGTCTAAAACTAATCCAAACAGCAAAGTGAACACTACTAAATTAATTCTTAGGGTTTTCTAATCACTTTAAGACCCATATTGGGTATGTTTGGATCAACATACACAAAGTTATGAGCTAAATAGGATTTGTGATATTAATTTAAATTAAATTAAACCCTAAAATATCACTCTGCTAAATACAGGTCCTAATGCAAAATTATTAGCATCAATAAATTCATCATATTTTTCTGATCAATTTGATATATAATTTTGCATAATTTGGATGTGTATTTTAGGAGTTATTAAGGTTTGAAATTTGGATTTAATTAATTAATTTATACTATTTATTTAAATTAATTAAATCTGTAACTATATATATACATATATAATTATCATTTGATTTTAATTAACTGTTATATATTTATATATATAAGTTTTATTATTTAATCCTGCAGGTATACGTGCGCGGCGCTATTGGCGGGGCAGAGAGCAGCGGGACCCACCGGGGCTGCAGCACCGTCAGGACTGTCCCGCGAGACACGTGTCTTCGCGGGATTAGCTCCTTAGCAGCACGCGCAGCCCACCATCCATTGAGACGAAAGGACCGGTTCACGGCGGAAATGACCCGACCGGCCCGGTTCAATTGTGTCGGCGCTTCGTCTTCCCCTTCACGCGACGAGGGGGAGAAATTAGGGTTAGGCGAAACGCACCAATTGGACTCGATTTAACGCAATCAAACTCGGTTATAGGTTAATCCATTATCTTAATCATGATTTCGAAACAAAATATTAGGATTTAAACGCAAGAATTAAGATATGGAAGTACCTCAAGGTCGACGGTCCGGAAGGAAAAGTGGTCGATACGGGGCACCTATCGTCTTCTTAGGGTCCGATTTTTCTCCAACGATGAGTAGAAACAACTGCATGATTGATTTTGAGCTTCTTATTGATGGTAGAAGGAGCCATTGGGAGGGGAGGACGCGCGGCAAAAGGGACCTTACGTGTCCTAACGCAGGACACGCGGAGACCTTTCGAAGAGGAAGAAATCACGACCGTCCGATCGCTCGATCGGACGGATCACGCTATCCGTCAATCTTGACGGAAAAATGTAATGAAAGGAAACAACGTCAGGGCTACAGGAACGACGCCGTTAAGTGCTGATTAAATAATATTATATTTAATTATTTTGCATCCTATTTTATTAATTAAAATTAACTAACTAAATAAACTCTAAAAATTTTCAATAAATTACCCCTAGCTAATTGAGGGATGAGGAACGCAATGGCGCACTCGGATTTTTGTTTCGACAAGTATTTATTTATTTGATTATTTGGGGTATTTAATTATTATTAAAATATTCGACGAAATTCCAACGTCTTCCAAATGCCTCCAAAATTTCACCTCTAGCTAATTTGGGTGTTCTGAACGCAATGGCGAAGTCAGATTTTCAATCTGAGGTCTAGATAAAAAGTCAATATTCTAGGGTTTGGGATTTTCTAAAATTTCTGATTTTTGACTTAATTGACTTTCAGTTTGACCTAGGTTTTTAAGATAAGTTCTAAATTACTTAATTATTGACTAAGAACCTTAATTAAGACTTAATTTAGTCTTAATTGAGCCATACTTACTAGCTTCTTAGCTTTGATAGCATTGACTAAAGAAGCTCTTGTACTAAAGTTCCAACAAATGACTTAGCTCGTTTACCATTACCCAATGTGATCTTCTTCTTTTGGCAGTTGATGATGGCGTCATGCTGACTTAGCCAATTCATGCCCAAAATAATGTCGAAGATGACTATTGGCAAGACTACAAGCTTGGCTTCGAATTCTATTTCTCTAATGGGGACCTGTATCTTGCAGAATTGACTAGATTGTAGTTGAGCTATAGACGATAGTCCTACGTTTAAGGGTTTTGCTAAACTGTGTAATGATAAGTTGAGAGACTTTGTCCATCTCTCAGAAATGAAGGAGTGACTCACTCCAGTGTCGAATAAGATATTGCAGGGCTTATTATTTATTTAGATGGTACCTAATTATGGATGAAGTAATCTACAAGTTACTTTTAAGCAAATAATAATAAAATGGTAGATTGGTACAAAAGCATGTACCTGACACCACATTATTATCTTTTGCAGCTTCAGTAGGAGTGAGGGCATAGACCCGCGCTAGACCAGCTTGTTGCTTGTTGTAAGGCTATCGGGCAAGTGGCCTCAGAGCATTTGGGCGGGGGACGATAGCTATCTCACGCCGTTGAGCAGAAGGAAGAGGTGGTAGCGCTGGATGGGCTGTGGCAGGCTTATGGAACAAATCGAAAGCTTGTTGGCGCTTAGAGCGATTTATTTAGTCACCATCAATAGTGTCGACATAGTTGCACTGATAATAGAAGTGGCCTGGCCTCCCACAGTTGAAGAAGTTCCCAATCTTATGGTAGCATTGTCCATAAGGATGGGGGCGAGTGCAGCCATCAAAGAGATTTGTTGACGAAGTTCCTGCCTCAAGCTGATATACCCTAGCTCTCCTAGGGTTCTCATGCTGAATAGATATCGTACCAAAACTACGCTTAGGCTCAGATGCCTCCTCAAGTTTAATCATCTTAGCGGATTCCAGCAATTTCGTGAAGTTGGTTAAGCAGTGAGATACAGCTAGTCTTCGGATAGAGGGTCGCGGCTCGCTCTGAAAGCGATGGCATCGATCAGATTTTGTAGGGATGAGATTGGAGGCGAACCTTGCTAGCCGTCGGAATTCAGATTCATAAGTCGAAACTGATCGGTTTCCCTGCTGCAGTTTAAGAAATTGATCTGCTATTGTTTGCATGGAAAAAGTAGGGATGTATTGAGTCTGAAATGCTGCTATGAACTCATCCCATGAGATTTCTTCCAGTTCCCAATCCGTGAATAGAGTATGGTGGATGTTGTCCCACCAGTATTCTGCCTCACCTTGGAGTAGATGAGTCGTTAAACGGATCACCTCAGCATCTGGGTACTTGATGTTGGTTAGGTTCTTCTCTACTATTTTTATCCAATTCGCCGTATCAATAGCAGAGAGACTCCCATCAAATGTCGAGGGTCTGAGGTGTAGAAAATTGTGGAGCAGTCCATCAGCGCACTAGGTGTGTGCTAAAATGAGTGGTGGGTTGCTATAGTAGTCTCAGGAACTGAGTGATTCTAGCTCATCTGTGCGGTGAGCAGTTGCTCCATACGTTCCTGTCAGGCTTGAACTCTGGCTGCTCTCCTGGCCTGCTTGGCTTGAGCCTCTGCAGCTTGCTTGGCTTACTTTTGGTGAAATTTTACTTGGTTTTGGTGGGATTCCACCATCATTTTGACCACTTCCAGCAAGGCACTTTCCTCACTAGATGAAGTGCTTGAGGGAGCAGGAGAGGGGCTCTGTCCATGATTCATGATTTTGCTTTGCTAGAATCTGAATAAAAAATAATACATCTTCAGAAAGAAGTAGGAGACTATAACATTGCATCTCTTTATTAATCAGAAGTAAAAATGAAATACATCATCGAAAGTAGTATATAGAACATAAGATAATAAAAAACAACAACTGGGAAAACATAGAGTCTATCCTATGTATTTTTCAGTGAAAGCCTAGGAAAAATCAGCGTAGGACATTTCTCGGCGGCGGCGAGCAGATCCACGCTCGAATACCCACACTTTACGAGCCCACCTCTCCTCCACGTAGTCATGGAGGAGGATGTCGATGATGTCAAGTTGAACGCAATCTGGGCATTCCAGATCATCGAACACTTTGGCCACTCTTCGTAACTATTCCTTAGCTAGGATGGGGAAGTCCAGTCACCGGTATACAACATCTTCTAGCATTCTCTCCAAAACACTGGCTCCTGCTGGGGAGACCCCTTGGACTTCTCTCCCATATCTTTTCGCCAAGTACACATCGAACTTCCACTACCTTCAAAGTGGGTGTAAAAGTCGTATGCTGACATGTTTGTGTAGTAGTATTCCTAGATGTCAAGATCAAGTAATATTAATTCAATTCTAATTCTAACATTTATTTCAAAATTAAGATACAAGATTCAGAAGGTAAAATAGGTAGCATATGAATGAAAGCCAGAAGATTCATTCGATATATCTAGCAGTAAAGGCACGGCGGAAGTCCGCATAGGTGACCTCTCTTTGCATTTCTTCATGCGATGGGTGAGTGTTCGTAGGGTAACGCTCCACCAATCCATGGCTCTGTCATGTAGGAGATGGGATACAATGGGAATTCTAATGTTGTCTGGGCAGTTAATAATTTTAAACACAAAATTTTCCCGTTTCAGCACTCCTTGGCTACAACGGGGTGATCGTATCCCCTGAATACACTTTACTGGAGTAGTCGATCCAGCATTCGGACTTTGGGGTCTGACACTCCTTCTACGTACTTTTTGTACTGCTGATGGAGTTGCACGATGTATTCCCACTTATCTTCAAATCATTGATGATGCCACCTAAGTGTCATCCATGTACGTCTAGTAACTTTCTAAGTTATATTAGTTTATTGATATTCTACTTGTGCATGCATTTCCATTTCTATACTCTTATTATTTTGAGCTCATGATCATGGTGCTTGGATGTAACTCGTGTATTCAGTTAATGATTGACTGGTAGAAGAACCATCCATTAGGTAGAGTGAAATACAAATTCCAGTTTGACACCTTATGGAATTCTCTGATACCAACTGTGTATTCAGAGCTTGCGAAGCCCTACCGAACGATGGTAGGCCACGGCTGCGGCTAGACGCCGCATGGTGCGCGATCAGCGGGGCTCGGGACGACGCCCCAGTACCATCCGATCAATCGATCGGATGGTCAGCATCCCCCGTCTGATCAAACGGGCGATCAGACGGAAGGCTTGACGGGGAAACAGTGCAGATGACGTCGTTTGATAATATAATATTAAGAATATTAAATTAACAAATTTTCTATTTAAACAAATATATAAATTGAGTTTAGAAAAATTTCATATATTCATCCCTAGCTAATTGAGGGGTGAGGAATGCAATGCCGAGGTCGAAATTTTAATTCGACGAGTATTTTAATTTTCCAATTTTCGGGGTAATTAAATATTATTAAAGTATTCGTCGAACTTTCAATGACTTCCGATTGACACAGAAACAACACTTCTAGCTAATTTGGGGGCAATGAGCGCAATGGCGAAGTCCGTTTTTCAACATGAGGTCAATTTAGATAGGCCAAATTTTAGGGTTTCTGGATTTCTCAAAAATCAGGATTTGATTCATTTGACTCTTGATTTGGACTAGGACTTAAGAAAATGACTCCTAATGACTTGATTAACACTTATGGTCAAGATTAAGACTTAGATTAGTCATAATTGACTAGGGTAATAATCTGGGTTGTTACACTACGGGCCCGGCGCCCTGCAGTAGAATGAATCGTGCGGGAGCTCGCTGCGTTTGCACCGCGTGTCGTGCGGGCCCCACTGTGTCAGGTCTGTGGCCTGCCTACAAGACCCGCTGTCTTCTTCTCTATATATTTGAGGTTGTCGCATGTACAGCCATGGGTCCCACCGCCGTTTTTAAATTATTTAATTATTTTGCCATTTATAATTTAATAAATACAATTATGTTTATTCAAACAATAGCTTAATTAATTTAATTCAAATTAAATTAAATGCCAGAACTTTAAACCCTCATAACTACTTAACTAATAATCCAAATATATTAAATATGTATTTTATTTTGCTCAGAACAATGAGAGGAATAATAGGGTACTATCAAATTTCTTGTAGGACTCCTATATAACATAGTGACATTTTTAGGACCTCCACACTTTGAATCAAAATTTCCCTTAGCCCTAACTTTGCACATACTCACCCAAATATAGTCAGTATGGGTTTTAAAATAATCAGAAAAGTGTCTAATTTGCCCTGATGGTATTAGATTTAATATAGGATAATTAGTTTACTAATCACTTTTAGGACCTTTCCTAATTACCCTTAAAACCCTATAAAATTGAAATGTCCATAACTTAGTCAATTAAAATCCAAATTAAGTCATTTAAAGTGCCTTTTAGATTAGAACCACTAATAGTAAACTAAAATAAAGTTAGGGTTTTGACCACTAGAAACCCTAGGTTGACCAAAAATACCCCTAACTCTAATTAGGACATAACATGGCTAATTAAGTTCTAATTTGGTTCTACTTCCAAATAAAGTACTCAGTGTGATATAGTGAAACTATAGCAACTGAGTTTGTTGAATTTGGATATCAAATAGAAAAGTTAGATTTTTAACCTCTCATAAGCTTAGAAATTACATAAATGCCCCTAAAATTGAATTGCTATAACTAATTCAATAGACCTTAGAATTTAGTTTTCTTGGACTTTATGGAGTCCTTGAACAACAAAAAACATTAAACTGTATAAATTTTTAGACTTCACCTAAGTGAAAATACAAAACTGTTTCTTAGGTCAAAATCCTTAATTTGACCCTATAGGACTCTATTCTCATCCAAATTGAGTGTACTTACTGTCTATCTTCATGTTAGACAATAAGGAATCAGTAAGTATAAAGAAAATCTAATTTGGAGCCCTAAATCAAAAAGTAGATTTTTGGACTCTTAAGTAAGGGCAAAATAGTCATTTTCTCAAAATTTAGGTTAAGTGCTCTTAACCCTTGTAATATCATTTAAATCATTAACAATAGTAATAAAATTAATTTATGATTAATTTAAGTAATGAATTTTATAATTTGATCAATTTGATAAAAATCCTCCCTTGAAGGCTTAAAATCCTAAAGTAAGGGTAGTGTACCTTACTTAACAAAAATTCATTCTTAACTTCCCTAAATAAACAAAAATAGGAAGTGAAGTCAAATTGTATTAAAATTTCTTCTAAATCAGCTCATTAGTACCTTTTCTTAAGATTAGGAATAGATCTTAAGTTAGATTTTATTTATTGAATAAAGTGAGTTATTCAATAAATGAAACCTTTGTTTTATTAGTTTTTAGATTTTATACTTTAATTTTGATTATTTTATATTTCAACTTTAAGATAAGATTAGGAAAATCATTCTATTAAGCTTGATTATGCTTAATAGAATTTTGCCTCAATTACTAGTTCACACTTAGATTAAAACCTAGATCTTAAATTTTACCTTTGGATTATGTGATTAACTCTAATTTGTGGTGCTTAATTCATAATCCATAGTCTTAAAAGATCTTGATCAGATCTTAGCTTAAAATATCTAATTTCATCAATTAGGACATGATGATTTATTATTTAACTTATAGTTATTATTAATTAAACTAAATTAGAACCTGATCAGTTATAATTGCTTTTAACTTATAAGGCTGTACTTCTAAGTTACACTCAATAGTAAGAATTAGAGATCATGAACTTGTGTAACTTAGAATAGTTAGAATGATTAATTATATAATAAATGATGTCACCTTGTGTAGTAGAGCCCCATGCTCACTATTGATGTATTTGTGCTTACACATTCCTTATATTTTGTGATACTACCTTAAACATGACATATAAGACAGCATTATTGCATGAAATAAAAATTTAGAATAATTAGGATAGCATTTGCATTGGGTTCTGTATTCTGATTAATTTTGGTGCACATTTACCCTAATGGATAGGGGTTAGGAGAAGTAAGGGATAACTTAGCATTACTCATTGATGAGTGTTATGTTAAGTTTGGAACTCAAAAAATCTTGTTAACATGCTTGACTCCTCAACTACTTCTAGTTGTGTAACGCCCCGTCCCGTCACCGTGCGCAAAATACGAGTATAATCCATAGTTTGGCGGCAGAATGGTGCGCTACTTGGGAACTGTGAGCCATATAAGTAAAACCCATCGTCCCGAATAGGTTTAAAGAGACAAAGCCATACTGAAGGCCGCTAACTCGAGCCCTAAGAGTAGGCTCGAGAGCCAATACCTAAGATAAGAATGGAACCCTTATCTTAAGTATTAGACTTAGTACGTACATAAGGTGTAAGGGAGGAGAGAAGGACCCATGTACGTTACAAAATATATCAGCATTTCCAGTACGCCGATCACATCACAATACTATGTATAGTAATATAACAGAGTGCGGAAGCTAAAAGCATAACATCCATAATACATTCGTCACAAGCAGTAGAAAATATCTATCTCAGAAAAGAAAAGTAAGAGTACATCAAGAATTTTATTACAAACCATAATAATGTAGAAATATAAAGAGTCTAGCCAGAGTACTGAAAAGGACTAAAAAGTAAAAGTAGGTGCTCAATCCCCTACAGCTCCAAGTGCTCCTCCTGAGTCTCTGGGACGTCCTCCTGACCTGTCTCCAACAACTGCTCGGTATCTAGCAAGTTGCCGGATCCCAAAAGTACTCCGTGTTAGACAAGAAGTCTAACACATCGAAGCTAGCTATACAAGCTAATCTAAATATAACAAATATGCAAGAACATAAAGTAAAAGTGCAGGAGAAACTGTAAAGCGTCAAATAACTGAACTATAGGAACTAAGCAAAGACAAACTGCATCAAAACCAAATGCTGAAAATACATGAAAATGTCAGATGCTGAGAAGGATGCTATAAGCTGCACTATATGCTATTGAAACCATGCTCACATATATGCTATATCACGGTATATCACAGAACTATCACTGCAGGTCTATGAGTCGTACGGTCCAATGTAAGTACAATAGTTAGGAAGTCAGTATGGTGACGCAGATGCACCCTGAATTTCCCCAGTCTGTGTATATATAACAATCCGTATCTCATACTGTATCACTGATAATCATGTGTCACAACAGAAGGAATGAGTTCAACTCATGTTTATGCTTATGCTTATGACATTGTATGATATGAATGAAAAATCCCGAAATCCATAAAAAATATAGTAAGGAACAACAATGAATCCTAAGTCTCCATTATGCAGAATCCTGCTAAAAGGATTCTAACTCCAAATCACTAGATCAATATTTAGTTAAAGTTGCTTATTTACTCAAGAATCACTGGGCAGGGTGATTGTATACACATATTAAATATGCTGCACAGATAGGACACAACATTTAGTTTGATTACGCCACCCTAATAAAGCGATCTTCATTAGGAGGCACCATACAATGATGATTTTGTATCTCAAACTAAGCATTTAGTCACTAAACTCACAATCATACTTAGCATCTTAAGGAAGGTAATCCCCCCTTTACTTAGTTTTATTTAAGCCATACCTATTGAAGCGATCTTCGCCAGGAGGTATTGCCCGATGGCAACTGTCCTTCAATAAAACTAAGGAATGGGTACCCATTCAATACACTCTTAGGATTGATTGATTTATTCTAAGCGAGGTTATGTCCGCCTAAGCCTGCAAGATAGCAACAAAAACAAATCTTACTTAGAGTGACTCAACCAATCTAGATTATTACTGGGGACCAGTAATATGGGTATACTATACTACACTTACCCAACAATTGTGGTTCAATCAAATCTATTTAATAGAGCAAGGATTTATTAAGACTACAAGTCTTAGACTAGTAGGTAAGTCCTATACAAGGTTTCACAAATCTAATGTGATCAGGGATCACTTAATATGGATTCTACCACAAGGAGATGTATCTCTTCTAGTATCTTAAGGGATTACTACCACAAGGAGAATTGATCAAGCTCTAAAGTGAAGGGATCTTCTATACTTTTACCTCAAGGATTCATACAAGGCCTCCTACCTCATGATATATAAATTTAGGTCTTTTAGATAATTTAAGACGATCTTATTTAGAGAGCATCAAGATCTCCCCTTAGATGTTGATATTAGACTATTAGGTTCTGGTTCATTATTAGATTTAGAATGATTATATCAGATGATGGAATCATCTGATCATACTTAGACTAAGATTATGGGGTGTAAATCAAACATATTATTAAAAATTTGATCACTTATTAATTCAACATAGTATTACTGATCTTGTTATGCAGGTTAATTACTTAAGAGAAAATTGAGGATCTTAAGGTTCGATTCAGATTGTGAAATCACAAGGGTTATTATTATCCTTACTATGTCTAATTCAAATGTTTAGAATCAATAGCAAATCAGATGTATTATTGGAAAATGTTCAATTCACAGTCTTGTAATCAATATAGTTGAGTTAGGGTTGTTATGGTTTTAGATTTGCCTTAAGTAGATTAGGGCTTAACTCCTTCTCAAATCTTAAGTCAAATCAAGTGTATATTTAAAGATCAATGTCAAATTAGTAGATTACTTTTGTATTATTGGTGGCAATCCTAGATCTAGATCAAGTCTTAAAAGCTTGATCCAAATCTTAGAATTTCTTAAGTTAATTAAGATATTTAAGATTCTATAGTTTTAAATTGATTCAAGTATACTTAATAAGTTTATAAAAGGTGATTTTATTTTATTTGGTTTACTGTTATAAGCCAAAATAATGATTAAAGTTTAACAAATAGTGTTTACTTAATGCTAACCAAACCCTAATTCTAAGCAAAAAGGATAAGTACATAAATAAAAATCCAACCATTCAGATTATATGAAATTTGGCATGCAAGTCCTAATTAATCATACAAGTAATCAGAGACTGAGTTTGCTATGATCCAAGCTGTATAAACCCTAAAATTTACTAAATATGATTTGACAAGATTACGGCATAACTATATTTATAGAACTCAGATAAATGTTATACTTGGCACATGCAATCTACTTAACATCAGTGAACTAATGGCACCCTAAACATGTAATTTGAATAAGTAGTTTTACTAATCTACCCTAATTAAGATTCACTATAATTAGGTAATAATTAAAGATCTAACCATCAGATGTGTGATTTTATTTTATATTTAAGTTTTTGAGATTTTTCTGAACATTTTCATATATAATATCATAAAATTTTAACCAGTGGATTAAAAGTTATTAAGAAAATACATTATGTATTTTTATTTAATCAAATTCCTATGATTTGATTAATGGAATTATTTTCTTTAAGGAAAATAATTCCATTAATTCGATTTAATTAAACGGCTCGGCCCGAAATCGAAAGCGCGCGGGTCGACCGGGGCCCGGGAGACCCGGCACTGTCGCACCGCGCGGGTCATGGGTTGACCCGGCCCGCACAGCATCATCGTCCCCGATTCTTCGTCCCACGGAAGAGGCCGATTAGGAAAAACCTAATCGCCAAATTCCAGCGCATCCGGTCTACAGATCAACCAGCATTCGATTGCTACACCATCACCACGGCCATATTGACTCGATTCCTGCAACTGGGATACCTGATTTTTGATGGATTGGAAGACGGATCATGGCTCGCTACTGTAAGGACTCTGGAAGCTCTTAGGGGTCATGAACTCTAGGAGTAACCCTCTATCAGTGGTTCAGGAGCATGGGAGCACCTGGGTGAAGCTTCGGGACTTCGGCAATGGTGACAAATTTCAGAAGCTACAATTTATCAGCAAGCAGCAATTGAAGCAGATTTGGGGCTATTTATAGGCTTGGCTGAGCTTAAGGAAGCTTCTGGAGCCACGGGCTCGGGCTGGGGAGGCCCGAGAGGGTGGGCCATGGCCGAGCTCTCGAAATTCCCTTTCGAGCTTGGCTGAGCCACAAGGCCCAATTGGGGTCTCATGGCATTTGGGGGAAGACCAGCAACGATTTGCTGAGCTGGAGGCGCGCGTGGGAGACAGGGGAGGCCACTGGCAGTACGGGGAATCTTCCCTGTCGGGTGCATCTTGCGGGGATGAAGATCCACAGTGCGGGTATGTTGTGGACCATCTGATGCATCGATTGGGAAGGCGTGATGGTCCTGATCCTCTGGATCCTAATGGCTGAACCAGATCAAATCTGCGCTGTAGGATCATTAGGGTTGATCTAACGACGGACCCGTGATTCTAATCCTAATCGTCAGATGGAAAGGCGCGATTGCTAGATTTGAGGGATCCCGCTATCGCGTGACCCGGGCTCCGTAGCGGATCGCCCGCGGTCTGCACAACGGATCCCAGCTGTTATATTAGGTATTAGGGTAAAAATAAAATTATGGAAAGTTATAAGCCCTTAAGTGCAATTAAACTATTCTAAATTAAATTGAATTATTGCCCAAATGAATTCCAAATTGCACCAAATTTTCACCCTTAGCTAATTTGGGGGTGAGGAATTCAAATATACAATCAGATTTTAATTCTGAGATCAAAATATTTTGGGTCTAGACTAGGGCATCTAGACTGATCAAATTATAATTTTTGACTTAGAGAACTCCAATGGACTTTAAATTTTCCAGATAGGCTTATCTTAATGTTTTAAAAGCAATGATGCTAAAAAAAATTGAATCAATCCACATTCATTTTGCATGGTAACAACCCAGAGTTGTTACAAGTTGTGTCCACAGAAGCAAAGTAAAATAACTAAAATTTACTGTATTTGTATTTACTGCCTCCTAAGTCCCACAAATTCAGTTCTGTTCTGCCCTGGCTCATAAGGGTATTGGGAATATTACTGTGGTTTGATTGGCCAATTTATAATATGCCAGTTTGTACACACCTGTTAGTATTTACTATTTACTTCTTATTGTTTTTGTAACAACTCAAGATTGTTACCCAGCTTAATTTTAGCATAATCATATTATAATTCTCATTCCATTAAGATCATAATCAATTGAACCAAACCCTAAAAGTTTGGAGCAATTCGGAGCCCAATCGATTATTTTGGAATATTTTAATATTTAATTAATTAGAAAATTGAAGTATTTATTTTGACCTCAAAATCAAAATCCGACTTCGCCGTTGCGATCGTTACCCCCAAATTAGCTAGGGGTGATGTTTTGAATGCATTTGGAAGTCGTCGGATTTTCACGAATATTTTAATATAATTAAATGCACCGAAAAAACATAATAGTTAAATAGTCGTCGAAATCAAAATCTGACTTCACCGTTGAATTCTTTACCTCCAAATTAGCTATGGGTGAATTTTTGAAGTTTTTCGGAGCACGTTTCAAAAATCAAAATTTTTAAATAATTAAGGAAAATAAATAAAATAATCAAAGGAGATAAATAGGGGATTGTCTAATCCTAAATTTGCAAATTCTCCTATTTTCTATTGCATTGGCTGTCAGCCCTCTTGAAATGTTTGGCTGGCCATCCCTCCCCATGCCTCATTAAGGCTCAAGCATGATGGCTCTCTACCCCCCCCCCCCCATAGCTTCCCTAGCCTCATAATGGCTCCCTACTCTCCCACTTCTCCTTTAAAAGAGAAGCACAGCCTTCCTTCTCCTCTTTGCTGTCAAGTTAAAATTCTAGAGCTCCCTCTCCCTTCTCCCATTGCTGTTCCATTATTGCACCTTAAAGAAGCTTCCTCCAAAGCTGTTAAAGGAAACAAAGGTCCTCTTCCTCCTCTCCTTCCAAGGACAATAAGGTACCGATTTTCTCTTCTCCTTTTTGCTTTATTCATGTTTTTATTATGCTTGAATGCACCTTTGGAAGTCCATAAGCATGTATGAAAGTTATTAAGACTCTTAAAAGCATTGTAGAAAGCTGCTCTATTTCATTTATTCTGCATACCCTGTCATTCATCCACATTTTTTTGAATAGCTAGGATACTCTGTTTGTGCGGATTTTGGTGTCAATGGAAAGGTATCAGAAAGACATTTCCATTGATATATAACACCACTCATGGAATGCTTTGGATTGAGAGCATTTTAGCTTGAAAATAGGCATAAAGTTTTTATCCAGGTGAAAAACGCCGTCTGGCGCTGCAACGCCCGAAGTTGCAGAGCTATGTTGCTGTAGTGTGCTACAGCACGCTGCAGCGGGCTGCAGCGGTATTTTGGTGGAAACTTATACAAACATATATTAGAGTAATTGAACAGTAAACTCGCAAAATAGATCGCTACAGTGCGCCATAGTGGGCTGCAGTGGAAATATTTTTGGAACTTTAGAAAATGTGAAAATAAATTAATTGATCAGTGATTTTGCTAAGTGAACCACTGCAGCGCGCCATAGTGTGCTGCAGCGGGCCACATCGCACCCCAGCTGCGCAGCCGCGCAAAAAGCGCTACCGCGCGAAAAGCGCTGCAGCGCCCAGACTTGCAAAATGCCTAGAATTCTTCTACTAAGTGCCCAGTTTTGGCTAAAATGACCATAATTTCACTGTTTTGGTATTTTAAGGTCTCTAGGACCCTAGTGGGGCTAAGTTATATCAAATTTGAATCTATTTTAGCTAAAATTGAATATTGCATAAAATTTTATATGAAAGTTATATTTAAAACTTATCACTTTTAAATTAGCCCTCATATCTACTATGGATCTTAAATATGTATTAAGCTAAAAATAAGTATTATATCTTAATTACTTGTATTAATTAAGTATAGTTTAACAACCAAATAGCATGAAACTTAAGTCTTTTGGAATTGTGATTAAGTGCTAATCTCTTTTGTTTGATTTTAGAATTTGATTAGCATTAATTACTTTCTATTTTATGCTTTTATGATTCTTTAGGATGTATGTTAGAGAACTTTAATATTTAAATGGGACATCTTATTATATAAATTAAACTTGAACATAAGAATCTTGATAACTTGATTCAGTAGATAACACTTAATCCAAATCTAAAGTGTGACATCAATAATATACTAATAATACATTGATTTATTATTAACCTTTAAATTAATATTGGTCTTAAAGATAGAAAGGTTAGGGGTTAAATCCTAGCTTGTGTTGATTAAGATCTAAACTTTAATCACTTAATTAATTAACTTGATTGTAAGATAATTCAATTGATATTATTCTAATAATGCATATGATTTGATATTGATCTTAAATCATCAAATTAGAAGTGCTAAGGATAATATTGAATATGTGTGATTGAACTATATAAATCCAAACTTTAGATTTTTGATTTTCTCTTATATAAGATAATTAACATAAGATAAAAATAAAATTGTAATGATTTATGTAATGATCTAACTCTAATAAGATCTTTAATTTCATCCCATGATTGTAGAATAGGAAAGGATTAGATGGATTTTAATCATCTGATCTGTTCACTTTAACCTAAGTCTAACAAGTAAACCTTAAGAAGTAGAAAAGTGAGATCATAAGGGTCTTGCTATAGGATCGTTATTAAAATGTTTAAAGACCCTAATTATTGACACATTGAGGTAGGAAGGACTTTTTGTAATTTATTGAGGTAGGAATCTTAGATGATCCTTCATAACTTTAGGAGCTGAACTTGATACTTTGTGGTAGGAATCACCTAAACCAGTTAGAATGGAACTTACTCCTTACGGTAGAAATCAATATTGAGTGATCCTTTGATCACATCCTTGGAGCCTTGTGTAGGACTCACCCATTTAGAGTAAGGATTAATAGTTTTGATGAATCCTTATTGATTAAATAGAATCTCCTGAACCCAAATTATTGGTTGGGTATAGTAGGGTATACCCATAGTACTGGATTATTTTAGTAGTATTCAGGATTGGTTGATTCACTCTAATATAGACTTATGACTAGGTATTATCCTGAGGGATTAGACGAATACAGTCCCGTTAGAGTAAATCCTCCAAGACTAAGAGTGTTATAATTAGTGAACAAGATCCTTAGTTTGAGATGAAAACTGTGACTGGGTTCTGCAAGCTATCGTAGTGAGCTTCGATAAGTGCAGTTTAAGTAAACTAAGTATCTTAAGTCACTTTACGTAGACCACTAAGTATGCTTGTAATTAGGTCATTTAAAGGCTTAGCTTGAGATGTAAATTGTGACCAGGTTTTGCCTCCTATCGTAGTGCGCTTTGATAAGTGCAGTTTAAATAAGCTAAGGGTTAAATCTACCTTTCTTGCAAACATACTAAATACGTGTATACAATCTCCTCAACTAATGATTTTTAAGTTTACCAATTATCGAGATTAGAATTTAGGAGTCAGAATTCTTTTAGTAGGATTCTGCACAATGGAGACTTTGGATTCATTATCAGATTTTAAAGTATTTTCTGGATTTATCTCACGTAGTTTAGAAGCATGAGCATGAGCATAAGCATGATGTGTGAGTATCAAAATGATGTATAAGTATCAGAATGATGTATAAGTATCAGTGATGGTTTATGAGTTACAGAATATTGCATACACTGACTGGGGAATTTCAGGATGCATCAGCATCATTAGTAAGCAGTATTTCCAACTAAATGTATGTATACATTAGACTGTACTACGCATAGCAGTTCAGTGATATTTTGGTTGCATATCAGTAGCACACAGTGTTAAGGCAAATTCAGATGTACAGTTTCAGTGACATACAACATAGTTTTACCTATGACTACTCAATTTTAGATTCAGTACTATTTTGATTTATTTTGGTATTCAGTTAACAGTTTAGTTTTACTTTACTTGTTTCAGTTTGTACAGTTTTACACTTTCAGTTATCTTTTCAGTATTTCTGCAGATTTAATTATATTATGTAAATGTTAAATGAATAATTAGAACTGTTAGATTAGTTTCGATGTGTTAGACTTATTTTCTAACACGGGGTACTTTTGGGATCCGGTAATTTGCTAGATCCTACGCAGTATATTGAGCCAGGTCAGGAGGATACCCAAGAGATTCAGGAGGGGCCAATGGAGCACTAGTGGACTCTCCTCCAATTTTATTTTTTTGCTTAGTATTTTCAGTTTAGCACTTAGCTCTATGTCTATTATTCAGTAACTATTTGTAATAATTCTGGATATATTTTCTTTTCTTTTCTGAGATGGATGTTTTCTTATAGCTTCTGTGATGAATGTTTCTGGATGTTTACTTTAAGCTTCCACACTCTGTTATATACTACTTATACTTAGTATTGTGATGTGATCAGCATACTGGAAATACTGACATCTTATACATATATTGGATTCCTATTATATTATAAATCCAATGTAAGTATTTATCTAATACTTAGAATAAGGATACTACTCTTATTTTAAGTGTTAGCTCTCAACCATCCTTGAGATTGAGTCAGCAGTCCTTCAGATGGGTTTGGTGCTTTCAGATATTTCGGGAAGACGAGATATTCCTCCCCGAGTGGCGCACCGCTCCGCCACCGATACAATTATACTCATCTTTTGCACGTGGTGACGGGGTGGGGCGCTACAGTTTTACTATTGTATTTTACTTCAATCAGCTTTACTTTACATGCTTATTCATACATTATAGGATGCTAGATTTTTATCGCTACTTGCTATATGTATCACAATCAGATTACTTATTTTTAACTTGCATATGTCATATGATCATCAGCATATTTTGGTGGTCTTTTTTTTTTAGTATTTTAATTTTCTTTATTTATACATATATGCCTAGTCTTGTATTAGCTTATTTTGAGATATGTTAGTTATCTCATTCTTGCTTAGTTATAAATGCTTTATTTATAACTTATCATTTCCATTGTATGTCTATTGCTCTTATGCTAGCTAGGTTTTATTTAGTTTAAAAATGGTGATATTAATAAACTTATGAAAATTTATCAGCCTAAAAATGTACTTAGACAATTATCTAATAAGATTTTTCTTTTTTTGTTATGGCCTTGGCAATGTGAAATTGACAATGTCAGATTCAAATTGTTTTGAGGAGTTCGCGCTTGAAGAGGAACATTTCTTAGAGGAGGAGCAGCTGGGTGAAGCAGAAGCTATTTAGTCCTTTTCTGCTTATTTGTAAGGATAAAAGATTTTCTTTATTTTCCTTTCATTAAACTTATTTAAAATGCAGTAATAATACATGTACCTTTAACTGTATTTTTTCTTATTATACATGTTTATTCTAAGTTGTATGTTGTACTTTCCTTATTTATTATTGTAAAATTGGATGCACTATTTACTTACTTCGCTTCCGCACTCAGAATTTGTATTTACTTAATGATTGATTCATGTTGTATGTATTCTGAGCATATCACCCCCTTATTAGTGGATTACGAATTATACCTAATTTATTGATAAATGAGGAATTTGCCAGAGTAGCACACCTCCCCTTTAGTCTAATCTTGTGGATCAAGGGATGGGCGCCATAATAATAATATAGGGTTATCATACTATGGGATCTAGTTTTTTGGTGTTGGGTATAGGCCTTAGAGTTAGGATTTCTTGTACCTTCCAACCCTTAATGTATCTTCTATTTGAAGTTTATTAAAATATTGCTACGATGGCTTTTCTCATATATATATATATATATATATATATATATATATATATACTTATCGTTTGACTAAGACTTGTGTCTTAAGTTAATTGGGGATTCAGTTAATCACAATCATTAAATTAGATAACTAAAGTTAGATACTACATAAATATCACTTGTTTAATTGTGCTTTTGGTAATTCCCATAAAGTGATTCTACGCTTTGAAACCTTATTCAAATGATCATAACTCATTGTATAATAATAACTATAAATTAAATTAATAAGGGATTTTTATAACAACCCAAGGTTGTTACCCAGTCGATTTGACTTGAATTTAATCAAATTAAGACAAAATTTAATATCCCGATTTAAGTTGAACAAAAATTAAATAAAAATATCCTTAAATATAGTTTATCGAAAGGATCCTACTACGAAAGTTTGAGCGCATTTGCAATCCCAGATAGTCCTAAATAAATTCGTGAAATTTAAACTTCAGAGACCAAAATAAGAAAAATATAAATCAGAATTTGAAAAATTTTTAATCATTGAATAAGGATGCTATGTTTAAAGTTTCACTCATTTTCGAGCTTCCGATTTATCGTGGTGAAATTTTAAAGTTTTTCACTAAAGAATTAATATAAAATAAATTACTCATTCAAATTCAATAATTTTTGAATGTGTGTGTTCATCTCATTGAGACACTCATTTTGATATCAAGTTTATAATTTTTGGAGTCCGATCAATGATAAATCAAAGATTTGAATTTTCCATTGATTTGTAGCTGTTCGATTCAACCTAAGGCTCCTTAATACTTAAGGCTGCCTATATTTATAACTCTCTCATTCTAACCTAACCTCTCCTAAACCTGATCTCTCTCAGCCAAAAGTTCCTTCCTCTCTGCATGGTGCCGAGAGCTCTCCTCTATTCCTCTTGTCCGCGCCTCTCTTCCTTGGCCGAGAGCCTTCTACTAGACTCTACAGGAGGCCGAGCGGCTGATCCCTCGTCCCCACTCGGTAGGAGGCCAAAAAAATCTCTTCTTCCCTCTCGGCGGGAGGACGAGAGGCTCGACTCCTTTTCTTGGCTGAAGGCTGAACGCTCTCCAGCCCATCAGCTCCTTCCCTAGTCGATCCATCACCCCAACCGAATAGCTTCCAAACCTTCATCCTCTTTGGGTGCCCGCAAGCCCTAAAACAAACCTAGTCGAGTTCAACCTCCCTCTTGGCTAGGTGCTGAGCAGCTGCATCGCCTCCTTCTGTCTATGCCCGGCCTCCGTCCAACCGAGCTCCTCTCCATCCTCTCGGTCGAGCAACCGCAGCCCCCACTTCCTCAGTCGAGCACCATCATCTCCATGTCGAGCTCCACCTCTTCTTCATGGTAGCTTTCTCTTTTTCTTATTTCCTTATATTTTTTCTAGTCTTTATAATTATAAATTACTATTTATCTCATTTATGCATATAATTGTTATATATGTTAGTCTAAATTATTAGATATGAGGGAATTCATGTTAGTGTGATTTTAAATTGTTAATATATATGTCAAGAATTTATAGATTTGAGCAACCTTTTCTAGCATTGTATTATATTATATTATTTTTATATAATAGTAAACTTTATGAAGAACCATACCAAATTTAAAAGAAAACTTCAACAATATTTGCAACTTGTTTTCTAAATACAGTTTCATATAATATAGTTAAATTTTAAGAGATTGAATGACACATAGAATGAATAAATATTAATTTTGATAACCTTTGTTGACGAATTGGTGGAAAATTTATGGTAGGTTGTGAACATTGATTAGCTTCTTTAACTGTTACCCAACTTATTTTATATTGATAATTGAATCCATTTTTTTATTATGATTCATTTTCTTCTTAACACACGTACATCTCATAATCATTATTCAGAATTCATGAATAAAAGCTTTTATTTCCTCCATTCAAAATAAGAGTTTAATCTATTAATCATAACATATTCATTTATTTCTTGTTAAAAGTATAGTATGCCAATAATATCATTCCTATCTTAGCTATATCCAATTAAAAGTTTAAGCTTAATCTTATTGATTATTCTAATTTAATTACAGCAAGCTACATGGATTATGTCTAATGATTGAGAAGATGCTTCGCAGCCTCGTAGAGGCCTTGTGACGGCCGAGGAATCGAGTTTGAGAATTTCGAAGGAATAATTCATACTTTAAAATATGCATTCATGAAAGTAAAGAAAATAAAATATATAAATATTTATATTTACATTCAGAGCCATTCATATGAATCACACAGTTTATAATTATTACAAAAAAATTTTGAAATTTTAAAATGTCTTCATTTTGCAAAACTTTATCATTAACTTTAATGCAAGAAGATCTCCTTAAACCTTAATTATCAAAACCTAAAATATTATCAATAATTACCAATCAGGTAGGAGTACAGAGACTATTCTTATAAGAATTACATTCTAACATTCTATAATTAGCATAAATCAATGTAAAGTGAGATAAGAAAATTTTTACATCATTAGCAAGTAAAGCATTTATCAAATAAAATTAATTTTTACCCTGCATATTAGCCTTAAAGTTCAGTATATAAGAAAAGCATGAAATAAATTCTAACATTATTTTAATATATTTTAATACCTTAAAAATTAGGATAATTAAATTAATCTCTAAACCAAAATTTGACTTCGCCCGTTGTGTTCCTCACCCCCAAATTAGCTAATGGTGAAATTGTGGGATTTTTAGGAACTCATTCAATTTTGGTTAAGGAAAAAAAAAAAGAACACCGTTAACGGCGTGTCAACGCGTCGTCTATTTAAGCGGCGGATCCTACGGCTGCCGTCTTTTACTGCTCAAGCGGATGGCGCAGATTGAATCAATCTGCACCTAACGTCGTTCACGGTGAAAGCGACCGCTGTTAACGGCGTTAATGGCACCGTTAACAGACGGGTCAGTTAAACATAAGAAAAAATCTGAAATTTCGAATGCAAATCTTGGCTTAACCACTTATCCAAATTAGGCAATTTTGGTGTCTATGGAATCCTCTCATCAAGACCTATCTAATGGATGCCTTAATTTGAAATTTTGGTGATTTTTATGTGATCAATTTTAGGGATGATTAAACTTTCATTTTTAGCACTTTTGAGCAAATTAAACAAAAATTTCACAAAAATTTTATCCCAAGCTAATTCAGAGGTGATGAGAATAATTGCAAAGTCAGATTTTTAATCTGATGATAAAATAGCATTTTTTTAATCAAATAAAATATTAAAATAACTAGGAAATGACAAAAATTTGAAAAATTTTAAATAAATTACCAAAAATTTTCTAAGAATATTCCTAGTAATCCTATAATTTTATTTTGTCAATTTATTATTTTTTTTAAATTAGGAAACTAATTTGAAAAGAAATCTAGTATTTCACATGCCTTCCTTGAATTTCTCATTTATATCATAATTATTGATCGATAGTTGGTTGATTAGTTGCAAGCATCCTCATTATAGCCTTATGATAAAATGCATTACAAAATTGTTAAAATGTGCGCATCTAAAGCTAAAGATAATTTTATCAATCACTTAATTTAGTTGTAAATGAATTATTTGAAGCCTATCAATATGTAGCAACTTACAAGCTCCTAAGAATAGTATTTATAGTTTTTTTAGTAAGTATCATTCATGATTAGTGATATCTAAAATAATGAATTAATTTCAAGTTAATATCCTTAAATAATTGCAAGCGATCTTATTAGAGTTTTCATTGTTTGTTGCGCCCTTATTCTTTAGGAATTAATAAATCAATTATTCATTATTTAGGCTTATTTTGCTACTTTAATTCAGCTGATGTCATTTTTTACCATAATGCAGCTATAATAGAGATCATCTACAATGGGATCATAGTCATGAAGCAACACTATAAATATATGTTAAGTACTTAGAACTTTATTGAGTTCTATATTTATTTAATTATACAATTTCATTGAGCTCTACGTATAGTGCGTACATTACTTACATAAATCTTAGTATCGTTAATAATTGATTATTATTTGTAAACCATGGAATTAGGGTGTATGGATTTTTGATATTGTAGGAGTGTTTTTCTACTTAATGACTTTTCACAAAGTAGCACTATTAATTTACTTGAAATATTAAGTTTGCTCTATGTAAATGAAATCTAGATTCTAGTGAGTAATTTTGTTAATTACTCTTGCATTTAGGAAATCATTATTTTGTCATTTTTATGACCTATAGATGTCCAATTAGAATGTTTGGAGAGTTGATTTACTCTTTGGATAATAGTCATATCATCAAACTAGAATAATTTTATTTAGAATCCTATTTTCTCAAAGTGACCTTATAGTCTCTTAAAATGTTATTATTTTGAGGTAATAATATCATATTGTGTAGAATATAGTCGAATTCATTGATTTCTCTCATGATACTTAAATCAATAAATATTAGAAATTAGATATTTTATTGAGTATGATTAAATTTAATGAAACCTTCTTTTAGTTCAAAACTTAATATCATTTGACATTGAATAACTTATACTTTAGATGTTTAGAATCCTAAGTAAAGGGACTTAAACCCATGTTGATTTAATCTCTTAACTTCTAATCTTGACAAACCATATTAAGATTGGTGGAAGAAATGGAAAGGTATAAACTAGGTCGATCGATTTATTCATTAAACCGCTGTAGGCGATCTTTTCTGATTCTAAATTAGAACTTGTTAAGTTCTTTTAAATTTATAGGCTAAATCTGGGATTATACTTGATAGTTGGATATTGGATATCTAAATCTTGTATCCTCTCAGAATAGTTAGAACGAATTATATTAGAAAACTAGTGATATCACAGATTTTGTGTAGTATTATTTATATCTTATTTTATTGCTTGTATTCCTTATATTTTGAGCCTTTTATAATGAACATGTTATATAAGATAATTGAATGCATGAAATAAAAAAATAAAAAATTAGGATAACACTATCATTGGGTTCATAATCTAGACGGGAGATTGTGTATACACATTACTGCCAATAGACAGGCGGTAAGGAGAAATAAGGATTATCTAACACATACTCATTGGGGAGAGTTGTGTCTAGGTTCGGGAACCCACTTTAGTCTTGTAGACGTGCTTGACTACTCAGTAACTTCTAGATGTGTCTACCAAAGTAAAGTGAAATAACAAAAAATTTCTGCATATGTATTTCTACCACTTCGGTTCAGTATAATCTTCTACCATAGCTTCGAGAAGTTAAGTGATATGGTATGATACAGTTCAGTTTAGTTAAAATTCAGTGGCTTGTTTAGCCAATTTTTTCATATGGCAGCTTGTACATAATTTTTTTTTTCTTTATGTTTACTTTTACTATATTTCATCTTTAGTATAGTACTAATTTACTTATGTATGTTAGGGTGCTAGTTGTTGATTCAGTTTACTTATATGTATCATAAGTTTAATTTACTTTCTATTAATTTGCATAAGTTCACATGATCATAAGCATATTATGATGAATTTTCTTTTCAGTATTTACAATTTATTATACATATATATTACCTAACTTTATTGCAGCTTTGGGTTGATATATATGCTTACCTCATATTTTACTTTAAGTTATAATTGAATGATTATAGCTTTTAACACTTTCTTTTGCTGCTATATTGCTCCTAAAATGCTTATGATGTTTGTGATATCTTAAACTTAATTAAAATTGCATCCGTACTTTGCTTATTGAAGTCTAACCAGATTTTTTTTGTTGCTATGCCTTATCATATATGTACATATGGCAGATTAGAAGTATAAGTCAGATTCTGCGCTTGAAGATTAAGCTAAATAGAAGGTTAAAGTAAGGTGCGGCTCATTGAAGGAGATATCTTTTTTGCCCACATTTAATATAAATGTAATAAATAAGCTTTCTTATTGTTCTGCATTTAATGTTTTGTATATGAATGGACAAATCTGGATTGTGCGTGGATGCTTCCTTTTCATTTACTACACCATTATACTATATACATAGTTCTGACAAATCTTGCTCAACTCATTATCAGTATCATGGATATATTTATGGTTTAATATATGTGGTACTAATGATGACCACCTCTTAAACTCAGTCGATTATGGGGCGGTCGTCACAGTTTCACTCAGGGTGGATTAGTATATACAAATATTGAGCTAGGGCTGGCTATGAAGTGATTAGGAGACCACATAATTTCTTGAAGGAGAATGTGTATTGTTATATAAGAGACCCTGATACACATAGCTGGGTAGATGTACCTAGCACTTTTTTCATTCTATATAAGTCCACATAACATAAATCACATAAAATACTTATAACTTGCACATGTATTGTTTTATAGTCATTTTCTACTTACTGCATTTTAATTTTACTTTCAGCATCACACTTATATTTAGGTTGTTAGAAAATGTCTTATACAACTTTCATATAGCTACTTATTGTTTAACCTCTCTTTTATAGGAATATATATAGTATGCATTAGCACATCCACTTACCTTTACTTTTATTGTCATTTACTTATAGTTCTAGTTTCTTTCCTTACTTATGATGCATTATGCTTCATTTACTATTTTACCTAAATGTGATATCCTTTAACTTAAAATAGTTAGACACCTTAAAATGTGCTTAAACTTTATAAGTGCAACCACTTGTTTTTTTTTATTGGTTGTGTCATATCATATTAAAAACTAGATATAGTAGATCAAAAGCATGGAGTGGAGTTAGCAGGTGAACCAAGACAGAAGCTAGAGGACCTGGAGCAGACTTGAAGACTTTGTAGAATTATTTTCTTTTATTTTTAATTATGTGAGGATGAGAGTTTTATTTATTTAAAGATTGTTTAGATTTTACTATTTATTTATTTTGAGATGTATATATATTTTTTATTTTCTGGATAAATGTATTGGTAGTGAAAGTTTCATACTCTTATATAAAATGCATCTATGTTTCCTATCTTATAGATTCTTTGCCCTCGGTAGTGCTTAATAGTGGATCAAGTAATATTAAATCAATATTAAGTACTACACTGATACTTAGTGTTTGATCGAGATATCTAATCTGACACTGGGTCGTTACAATATGTATATTCATGTATCTATGTACATAAAATTAAACAAATTTTCTAAATTTCATGCATATATTTACATTAATTTATGAACATATTTATGGAAAATTATTGATAAAAAATAACAAGCTTCTAAACTGACTAGTGAAGATTAAATCTTATTAAAATTTTATGTGTATAATAATAAAGAAAATACAAGCTTCCATGCTACAAACTGAATGCTGCTCACTGTTTTTATCAGCAAATGACGATCCTTGCAAAACAATATGCTTCTCATTTCATGTCACAAGCATTGCATGATATTTACGTTTGGCAAATCCTCCCCAAAGAATTGCGATTTTTCTAATAGTGTCACTAATATTTGTTATTTGGCACAAGATAGTAAAACATCATTTTGTAAGTGTAATGAAGCATGCACGATTATAGAAAATAAAATTAATTAGGATGATTACTTTGTGAAATCTCTCTACTGGCTAAACAATCTAGACAACCCTCTACTTAAATAAAATGCAAACCAACCACATGTTTAAGATTATTCTCAATTTTAAAATACGCATCCAACCTCCAAAAATTTGCTCTTGGTTCTTTATTGGTAGCAATCATCTTTTCATATAACCCGTCATTCGTTTATGATTGATATAATTTCCTTGATTAATTTCAAACTTGGCTCAAAATTGAAGGTTTCTAACTCGATATGGATTTGCTGAAATCGAAATATTCAAATTAAACTTTAATTGGGCTCACCTGAACTCCACTTTGACTCTGCAGGTGATGCTTCTATGAACTACTACTTTCCGATTTGCCTGATCTTGAAGTCCCAAATTAAAAAAAAAAATGTTTTATTAGAGTACAGAGATCAAAATATAACCGTTATATTAGTAATATCTTGCTGAGCTTCACTATAATGCAAATATTTATCTTTCAATTATGAGATCATAAAGTTATAAATGAAAAGAAAGAGATTACTATAATAAAAAAAGACAACTAAAAGTTGAACACCACTACAATCTAAGCACTTGCTCTCAAGTTCAGCTTAAATAATTTGACACCATTTAGTATCAGATATACTTGAAATCTTTCATAAGTATTTTCTCTTAATATGGACATAAATCACCAAGCTTCATTGGACATAATATTTTGATTATATGTGCTGGAGATGATTGAGATCCTCGAACTTGCCAACATCTTAGCTTAACAAAAGTAAATCTTTCCACACAATGATATTTTATTTCTTTTCTTCGAGTAATTTTCTTATGATGTTGGTGACATGTATACTTATGTATAATGGCTATATATTTACTTTTTTTTTTGTAATTGCTAACTTGAGTTGGATAGCTTCTACGTATACCCGAGAGTCATGCATTTCCTCTATATAAACATCAAATTTGCTCAATGCGTATTAAAGCTGTATTGCTTATAGATTTTTCTTAATCATTGAGCATTTTCTTTTAATCTACTGCCACTCATTCGTCATATCTGTGCCCAATCAGCCACAAGGTCTTATATCCTTCTTTTATTGTTTTTTAATAATAAACCAATATTATCTGAAGCTGGCCAGTAAAAAGTTGCAATTCTTTCTAAACTTTTTGTAAAGTTAATCTTACTGTTATTCAAAAGCTATTGTTCAATGATGTCTTGATATAGCTCACTTCTTGTATTAAAGTTACGAGGCCTGCAGAACACCATGTTACAATTTTATTTCACTTTTCTTGCTACATTTTATATTCTTGAAATCACTAGTTGAGAGTCTTGCTGCTGCCAGGCAAACTGAGTTTAACAGAGCAACCAAAGATTTGATTTACTTTAAATTCCCCGTGATCCTATTAAACCGTTTCATAGATTCAAGATTTACAAACTTAAATGCAATGAAAATACATTAACCAAAGATGTTGTGCTGTTGTTGGGAGGTTTTGCTGAATCGTGGCCAATTTTGTTGGTCCCTTTTGTTTTTTTTTTTTTTTCTGGTCTTTGGCCCCCTTTGATTTTGGGGCGGCTGTGATGTTTTGTTTGTGTATTTCTTTTTGTGCAGGTTGGTCTTGCAAGTCCCTCCTTCTGCTAGCTTTGTTCCTGCTGCGTTGTCTAATTTAGTTTTTGGTTGTGCACCTGCGCAGTTAGCTCAGTTGCTTGGTGCTACTATCTTCTTCATTTTTGTTGCTTCCTCAATTCGTCTGCAGTGTCTGTGCTGGTTTGTGCAACGCTGCATCTGGGTTGATGATGGTTGTATTTTGCTGTTGGAGCAAGTTAGGATTCTCTTTTATTTTAATGTTTTTTATAATCTAGTTGTTACTTTTTTTTCTTTTTTTTAAGTATCTGTTGAAGCAAGTTAGGATCTTTTCTTTTTTTAGGATTTTAGTTTAGAATCTTTGTATCTTCACAACCCTCTTTTGTATCTTTCTTTTGAGTATTAATAAAATATACAGATTTCTGTTAAAAAAAAAAACAAAGGCCATTGGATCAAGATTTGGTGGTTACATATTACCAAAAACTTCCAAGGTTTGATCGATCGCTGATTGAACTCCAAAAATTATAAATTTGTACAAATTTGGGACCAATTCTAGGGTCACGACGAGACGAACGCACACGTCTAAAATTTATTGAATTTGAAACGAGGTATTTTATTTTATATTAAATTTTAAATGAAAGCTTTAAAAATTCACTATGGTCAATCCAGAGTTCGAAAATTGGCGAATCTTAAAACATAACGCCCTCTTTAGATGCTTAATCTAAAATTACAGAATTTCTAAGTTTTAATTTATATTTTAATTTCTAATAATTTTTATAGTTAAAACATCAAAAATTAATTTAGGACGATCTAATATTTTAATCGAGCTCAAAACTTTCCCAGTTGGATCCTTACCTTAGACTCTATTTAAAGGTATTTTTATTTGATTTTTATTTTACTTAAATTGGGATCCTAATTTCAAATTAATTATCTTACATTTGGAGCAAATTACTCCAGTAACAACTTCGGGTTATTACAGAGTCATAGATGAAATTAATATCAAGTGATCATAAAATAAAATAAGAATTTTATCGCTTACAAATAAGGGCAACTCTCACTCATAAAAAGATCACGAAGATATTTATGTGCTGAGATTGGACCCAAGTATGTTCATCTAAAGCACTAGACAAGATTTGGTAACTTAAATGTAAAAAATGGAAAAGTTAGATCTCTTGATAACATAATAAAAAGTTAAAGAACTCAGTTATGTCATGATATTATAAAGAGAGTAATTAGGGACACCGCTAGGATAAGCTGCATGTTTGAACCCTAACTCTCCTCAATTTTTCAAACTTGATTACAGAACCATTTTAAGTTAGAATCGTTTTAATATTAGGTACAAAACCCCAATTGATATTTACCTAAACATTATTAGAAGTAGACATACTTTAGTAATAATTCGCACACCATTCTCAGTTGACGATAAAACTCAGGATCTTACTATCCCATATTACTTTAGATCATGTATACTTGCATGCAAGTACATACTATGTAATTTTGATTTGTCAATTCTCTAACTCAGCTCTTGAACATACAACATCTGTCATTGCAGATCACCACCATAGCCACCCAGTCACCATTTTAGCTCTAGTACAACCATAACACTTTACAACTACCCTTGCAGCACACTATTGCAGCCACCACCACAGTACACCGCTGCAGTCATCGATGCAACCCCCTTATGGTCACCTGCTGTAGCACACCACTATAGGCCTTTTAAAAAAATCTCAGGTATATATCTCCATCAATGACTTTCTAGTGCAGCTCCCCATTGTAGCCTTTCGATGTTGTCCTTGGCAGCGAGCTGTGGCCTTTAGCTGCAGCCTCAACACTAAAGCTACCACCCCCTTCTCCTTTGCACTCACAAAGATTTCTTATACATACTCTCACAAGTTATGGCTTCCAATGAGCCCAAGATCACCTGAATCAACCCACAATTTCCCACGAGATGCCTATTTCGCGTTTGACCTGCAGCAGGCGCCTAGAACGCTGGAGCACCCTAGGATCGAATGGCGGGCACCACTATGCGCTATGGTTCTCTCAACTCTAATGTGCTGGGGCGCGTCATGGTACCTGAATCTCAGGTTCAGGGGCTACAGGGTGCGTTAGGGCACACCAGAGCGTCTGAATTCTTCCCGACTTGTCCATGAACACCCCGTAACCTCCCCGAGCACACAAGAACTCCGTGCCTTACCTCAAAACCTTTTGAAATGCCACCAAAACTTCATCGACACATTTCGTAGTGATCCAATCAAGCTCCACACCCAATAATATTCCACTTGGAGACAGATTGTGATTGGTCCATTTTCAATTTAATCTTCTTCCCCTTAGCTCAACTTTAGCAAAGATCACGGTGTGGCTCACCCGCCTTTGTAGAGTTCCAAGATCAACTAAAGCTAGAATGTTAAAAAATTCTCAGTTTTCAACTTCTCATAGTCACTGGTTTTCTTGAAATTTCTATCGCAAAAACAATTTCTTCTGTACTACAAAGCTTCAATTAAGTTTGCTCCATTGCACTTTCCCGATCTTGTATCTCATTTCTACTATTTCTCTCACTCAAACTGACAAACCCTAAACCTACTCTCTGATACCACATGTTAGGTTCTCTAACTCAAATCTTGAACATACAATAGGTCCCACTGCAGATCACCAATGCAGCCATCGATTCACCGCTTCAGCCCTAATGCATCCATATCATTCTACGATCACCACTACAGCACATTGCTGCGACCACCACCGCAGTACACCTCATTATCCACCAATGCAACCCCCTTATGATCACTTGTTGTAGCACGTTGATACAACCCTTCCATGCAAATTTTTGGTGAATACCCCCATCAACGACTTCCTAGTGCGGACCCCAGCTGTAGACTCCCACTACTTTCCTTGGTTGAAGATCTCGGATGTGGCCTTTGGCTGCAGCCTCATCCCTAGGGTTGCTGCCTCATTCTCATTTGCACTCTCAAAGCTTGCTTTTACATACTCACAATTTAGGGCTTTCAATGTGTTAGGATGTGGAGACCATTCAAATCATCGTGGAGGTGCTAATGGAGTTCTTGTTGACTTTTGGAATATGGGACATGTTGGAGAGGTTCAAAACTTGCAGCGCATCATGGAGTGTCATAGCACGCCATGGGGCCCAGCATCCAATAACTGGGCCGCTGTAGCGCGCCCCGACGCTATTAAGCCAAAGACTAGGGTGTCGTAGCACGTCATGGGGCACTGTAGTGCGCCATGACGCCCAATCAGCCAAATGCTGAAGCGCTGTAGTGCGCCCCGGCGCCAGACCAGCCCGAGACCTGGACTCTATAGTGCACCCTAACACTTGCTTGTCCTAGATTTGGGCGCTACGGCGCGTCGTAGTGTCCGGCGGATATATGCTTATGTTTAGCGCCGCCATAAGTGATTTGGGGGGTATTTTGGACCATTTGGGGTTTGAATATTGAATGAATGTTTAAAGGAACATAATGTAAATGTTTCTTAAGGTTGGATAAGGCTTGTCAAGGAGAAATCAGCCCTAATTACGTGGTGGCTATTGCTCTTATTCTTCAACCTAGAGTGAGAGCTGGAAGTTCCGGGAAGAGAAGAAGTTTGATCGGTAGGTTGTGCATTTAGTATTTCATTTTTGTTCTTGTGAAGACGAAGCTCTCTGTAACTTTGTAATCATTTTGATTCATAGTGGAAATTTCTATGTGGTGTGACTCCGTGAATTTTCTCATCTTTGGGTTTTTCATGTAAGATCTTGTATTTGGATGTTGTGTGTTTAATGCATGTGATTGTGTTATGTTCTATTTGTTATGCTTGGTTTAATCTTGTCTATTGCTTGGTAACCGGCCCAATATCACCTGAAATGGCCCACAATTTACCATGAGAAGCCTATTTTTGTGTCTTACCCGTCGTGGGAGCCTAGACGCGCCTGAGCACCTTAGGCTAGAATGCTGGGCGCCATGGCGTGCGGTAGCGCCCATCTTTCAACTCCCCAATGTTGGGGTACGCCGTAGAACCTAGCACTCAGATCAAGGGCTGCAGGACGCACAAAGCGCCCGAATTATTTCCGGCTTGTCTTGAAATATCCAGAAACCTCCCGAAACTGACTAGAACTCCGTGCCTTGCCTTGGAACCTTCCAGAATGCCACCGGAACTCCGTCGGTGCATTCCGTGTTGATCCAATCATGCTCCGCACCAACACAAATTGGGAAGATTTTGTGTTCTCACCTGTTTTCTTTTTTTTTGGAAAAATATTTGAAAAGAGTATTATCAAGATCATCGATTGCTTGAGTAGCTTCTCGATAACATGTAAATTGATGTGCAACTTAGAAAAACTTGTCGTTATGTTCTCTAAGGTTGTGGTGAATCGGAACAACTTTGCCCAAGTATTGTATCCAAAATTAATGCACGACTTATATAATACTTGAGTTATTACTTAAGGCATAAAGTACCTTAGCAATTCATTGAATGCCTCTTTTTAATATTGTCTCGATTTTGAATACAAAAGTCTCCATTTTATTGTATCCAAAATTAATGCACGACTTATATAATACTTGAGTTATTACTTAAGGCATAAAGTACCTTAGCAATTCATTGAATGCCTCTTTTTAATATTGTCTCGATTTTGAATACAAAAGTCTCCATTTCTTTTAGGGTTATATGAATGTTTACATGGGTTGATCTTAGTTTTGATTGTCTTGCTCCAAATTTCTTACATTGTATATTTGTCCTGACTTAAAAAAAAAAAAAAAAAAAAAAAAAAAAAAAAAAAAAAAAAGATTTAATTGTGTGTGATGAGTGAAGTATGGCGCGGTCTGAAAACCGCTGTAACAATTTCGACTCGGTCTCTGCTGGCAGAATTTGGGTAAAATGGAATTCTCAAAACTCCTATTTTACTCTAAGTCTTATCAATCATCAACTAATTCATAGCAGATTTTGGCAAAATAGTATTGATCGCTAGATTACATTTATTTACACTTCTAATCATGATACAGAAAGGATTAGGCTTTGGGAAGACTTGATCCGATTTAATGAGGGTCTTTGTGGCCCTTGGTTTGTCACTAGTGATTTTAATTGTATTCGTTACTCTCATGAAAAAGTTGGAGGCTTTTCGCCTTTGCTATCCAAACTTATTTCCTTCAACGACTACTTAAATGTTGCTGGTTTGATTGATATACATTACACTGGTAGCCTTTTCACTTGGGATAATCACAGACCTAATTATCCAATAAAAGCTAAACTGGGTAGATGCATGGGTAATAATGACTGGGTAAACCTCTTCCCAGAGGTATATTGCAAGGTCCTTCCTCCCGGTACTTTTGATCACTCTCCCCTTCACAACAGGGCCTCAATCACTCAAAATTCAGTCCAGGTTTAGTTTCAAAAACTACTGGACTAACAGATTTGATTTCAACAGTTTAGTTCATGTTACTTGGTGTAACAACCAAAGTTGTTATCTAGGTCAATTAAGACTAATCTAAGTCTTAATTATGGTTCTAGTACACTGATCAAGTCATTTAGAATTCATCTCTAAGATCTAGATCAAATTAGGAATCAACTGAAGCAAATCCTAGTTTTTGGAAAATCTTGAAACCCTAGAAATTAACCTAATCATTTTGACTTCAGATCAAAAATTGAATGTCGCCATTACGTTCACCACCCCCAAATTAGCTAGGGGTGATGTTTTGGTGGCAATCAGAAGTCGTCGAAATTTCGATGAATATTTAATATTATTTAAATACTCGAAAACGAGAAAATTAAATACTCGTCGGAATTAAAATCTAACTTCACCATTGCTTTCCTCACCTCTCAATTAGTTAGAGGTGAATATTTGATGATTTTTGGAAATCATTCAATTAACTAAGATCAATTAATAAAAATAATTATAAAATAAATTATTTAATTCTAATATACCTATATATATATATATATATATATATATATATATATATATATATATATATATATATATATATATATTCATTTTTGTTCCCTCATTCCTAATTTCTAAAGTCGCATACCCTAATTCCATTCGGCCAAACTGCCTGCCCTAGCCGAGCATAGAACACGCCTCTCCTCGCCGTCGCTCGTCACCTCACCTCCCCTTCCCCTCTTGCGTGGCACTTCTCCTCTCCCTCGTCCGACACTTGTCGTCTCAACCTCGCAACCTCCGTCTCTTATATCCTAAGGTATCGCAAGCCAAGTCGCGAGCACGAGAAGCCGAATCCCTTAGTGCCATTCAAGTCAACCCTCTCGATCGCGAGGCGTGCAGCTCTCCTTCTCTTCTCCCCACGGCCGAACCTCCCTCCAATCGCAGCCGCCTCCTTCTATGGATGTCGCCGGCAAGGTACTCCACTTCACCACCTTCTTCTTGCTTTACCCTAATCTAATTTATCTAGCATGTTTAAGCATTCCAAATCTCTTGCTGAGTTGAACGAGTACGAACAAATGCTAATCAAAATTTTGCTCTTTTATTTTTTTTTTATGTAGTTAATCTTTGAATCTTATTAAAAGACTTAACTTATCAGGAAACTTGATCTAATTCAATTTTTTGAATCTAGAGCAAACTTGGCTGAGAAGCAAATATTGAATAAGTATCTTCTTTTAGTAGGCCTTGTTGCCTATAAATTTTTTTGAGAGGAATAGGCAGACTAACTAGTGCAATTAGAAGTCATGTATTAAATCATCTCTCTCGTAATACAAGGAATAATGATGGATCCTAATTTCTTAAACTAATTTTTATATAAAGGTGTTCATGTTTTGCACTTTTATGAGATGGTGAATGACGGCGAGGTAATTGGAGCTCACCTGTACTTGGCGGGGAAGCTCACATTGACTTTCGTTTCTAAATAGATACTTCATTTTTGATACTGCATCGAGCTTGCAATCACCCAGAGCTCAGCTTCACCCCTGGTTCATGCAGAAGTTGATTTCAGAGTTTCATCAAATCCCATTTGTCTTCTCTTTTGGCAATGGATTTCTTTCTTTTGCCTGTTTAAATGCTATTTTTCATATGAAGCAAGTGACTTATTGGTTATAAAGCTCGTTGCATGTCGGTTATTGGTTCTGTATTTATTATTTGCTGACAGGTTGCTGATTGCTCTATCTATCTGTTAGTATCTTTACCTAATTCGTATACCTAATGAGGCAATTGCTGAGAGGATTGAATGGTAGTGCCGTTGTACAAGCCTTTGATTGCCACATTGTGAACTCGTCATAATATTCATTTCATTTTATTTTATAAATAACGGTTTGAGCACATAATAATCACATTTCATCTAAATAAAAATGGCTCAAAAGTAAAAGAGATATCTATACTCTTTTTATTACATATTTTTTTTTAAAAAAAACTCACATAAAAGTGCTACAGAATCACATCCTACCTTTAAGAATTCATATTTGACAAAGCATTCAACTTTGTTTCTTAAGATATTGTTTCCTTAAATATTTTACATTTTCCCAAGCAAATATCTGCCACCTTCCCAACGATATATATGTTTTCTAGCCAGACCTTTGATGTCTTATGTTTTCCAATCTTAATATAAGCCAAAACAGTGATACAATCCAGTAAAGAATGAAAGATAATTAGACAAAGCCAAGTCAACTTATGAACAAACAAATGAAAATAGCAAACACATTTAACAGCCCATTTATGCATCTGTTTAATAACATCAACATAAAATATATCCACTTTCTTATCATTTTTATCCAAGCATGTATTGTAGATATTGCTTCAACATGTTACACTTTTGCAAGATTTATAACCTATGCTAATAAATTTTCATTTACTTTATTCAATAGATTTGAATCTATGAAAGCATTTAATAAATTTATAAACCCTATTTCAGTCTAATCCTGCACCTTCAAAATAGCCCTTAAGAAATAGTGCAAAGAGACAAATTAAAAACTCATACTTTTAAAATGTTCATGAGGCAAATATTATTTTTAATAGCAATGCGCATTTATTTAACAGTTAGTCATCCATCATTCTACTGATAAACACTATCAAGCAAACAATTGCAAGAGCAAATGCTAAGTTCATAAGAGGAATAATCAACTATGTTGCTGACATACAAATACTTATGTAAATAATTCAATTCTCTCTTAAGGAATATCTACACTTGTATCAAGTCTCTTTTACATTTTAATACAATTATACATAAATATTTTTATAATGCCATAATTACAATTTGGATGCTCTATGAGAGGCAACCATTGTAATTATGCATAATCCTTCCTGTTACTTATTATTTCAAAATCTATAGTGATTCAACTTAAATCTGCTTATGCTAACTATAAATACTGTAATAGAAGTGGTGTCAAAATTATAACTCTTGAACAATAATACAGAATAGATAATGTTAGTTGTGAGTTGAATAAGAAATAGTATTGTAAAGAGATTAGTATCAAAGCTTGTATACTCAATTGCAATCTTTATTATTTTGCAAGGTAATTAAGTTTAAGTTTCATGATATGAGATCAATCTCATATTATGCCTTCTTAAACTCCTCTAATCTTCTCTATTTCATTCTCAACCTTCCTAATAACATTAGTTAGGATTTGTGTATGAGTGTTAATCTTAGTGATTAAGAGCCATTTTCTTAGGATTAGGAATAGATCATATGATAGTATTCATATATTGAGTAAATTGGGTTATTCAATAGGTGAAGCCTTGGTTTTGATAGTTTTATAGATTTTCTTAGTTTGTTAATGATTATTTGATCTTTCAATCTTAGAACTAAGAATAGAAATCTATCCTATTGAGTATAATTTACTTATTAGGATTTTCCTTAATCTAATTTTGTGAGAAATTGGGTTCTACACCTTAGACCCTTAGATATACCTTTAGATTGAGTGATTAAACCCCATCATTTGTAGTTAAATCCTCAATCCTTTCATCTTGATATGATTAATCAAGATGGGTTGGGAGTATGATAAAACATCAAATTAGGATGATGATTTTCTTATTTAAATCAAGTAGTCGACATTGATTTAGATATAGTTAGGACTTGGCCAGTCCTAATTATGTTCAACCTATAAGACCGTGAGTCTAAGTTACATCTAGACTATGAATTGATGATTCTGAATCTTATGTAACTTAGACTAGATAGAATGAATAAAGTAGATAACAATGGATATTACTTGTGTCTTAGTAGAGTCTCTTGCTCACTTTGACTTTAATGCTATGCTTGCCTTGAAATTGAGCCTTAAACCTTGGCATATATTAGGATGTAAGGTATTTGATGAATATCTTGTGTTAGTTTTGAATTTGCATAAACATCATTTTCATTTGGTACTTTGAGACCTAATTAGTCTGCCTCTTTGGAATTGGTTCGACCTAGTAAGGGAAACACTAGTTTGTTGGTGAAGCCACCTAGTATTTCACTTATTAGTCTGTCAGAAATGTATTATAGTGTTGGTTCAGCCTAGTAGTGGGAACACTAGTTTGTTGGTAAAGTCACCTAGTGTTTCACTTACTAGTCTATCAGAATGAGATAACAGATTTGATTCAACCTAGTAGAATGAAAACTAGTTTGTTGGTGAAGCCACCTAGTGTTTCATTTACTAGCTATTGAATAAAGAGAATATATTAGATTTCCTGTGACTTGAAGAGTCATTTGTTTCGATATAGTAGTACTAATGTTTGGTATACATCTACATGTGTTCTTTTGCCTTAGCCCATCAAGTTAAGAGAGTTGATGTCTTCTTTCAGTTTGGCTAGCTTGAGTAGCCAGTATAGCTTCAGTTATTACCTTTAGTTTGCTTTTCTGCATTTCAGTACTTTTCTATTTATTGTTTTACTATATTTTCTATACCTTGATGATTATAGGATGCTAGTCCTACTTATTATAGGATAATAGTTGTGATGATTATTCTAGGATGTTAGTCCTGCTTATTATAGGATGCTAGTTGTCATGATTATAGGATGCTAGTCCTACTTATTATAAGATGCTAATTGTGATGATTATATGATGCTAGTCCTACTTATTATAGAATGCTAGTTGTGTTGATTATAGGATGCTAGTCTTACTTATTATAGGATGCTAGTTATGATGATTATTTTAGGATGCTAGTCCTACTTATTATAGGATCCTAGTTGTGATTATTATAGGATGCTAGTCCTACTTATTAATGGATGATAGTTGTGATGATTATAGGATGCTAGTCCTACTTATTATAGGATGCTAGTTGTGATGATTATAAGATGCTAATCCTACTTATTATAGGATGATAGTTGTGATAATTATTCTAGGATGCTAGTCCTACTTATTATAGGATGCTAGTTGTGATGATTATAGGATGCCAGTTCTACTTATTATAGGATGTTAGTTGTGATGATTATAGGATTTTAGTCCTACTTATTATAGGATGATAGTTATGATGATTATAGGATGCTAATCTTACTTATTATAAGATGCTAGTTGTAATGATTGTAGGGTGCTAGTCCTATTTATTTTAGGATGCTAGATGTATTCATTACAAGATGCTAGTTTCATTTATCATAGGATGTTAGAATTATGCAGTGAATTTGTGGCACCCCACCCCTTAATCCATAAGATTAAGCTAAGGGGTGGTGTGTCAGTCTAGCTAACCCCTCACTTATTATTAGATTGGGATAAAATTCACAATCCACCTAATAAGGGAAAGAGTAAGCACAGAATCAAATACTCAGTCACTATCTAGTAAAATATACAGAGTGTGGAAGCAATTTAAAAATGAGAAACATCCAAGCATCACAGTATAAATAGAATGAAATATAACTCAGAATAAATAACATATAATAATCCAAACATACCATCATGGGTATCTATATTATTACATCATTTTAAAGTTTAAGTAAATAAAAATGAAAATACGCTCACCCTCACATATAATAACTAAATATCCTCTGGTCCAAGCTGTTGCACCTCCTCTAAATAAGGCTCCTCCTCACGTACAGGATCCTCAAGCTGCTCAATACTTGACATTATCGATTTCACAATGTATGGCCCTAGCCAAAAAAGAGAAAAATCTTATGTTAGATAATTGTCTAAGTACATTTTAGGCTCATAAATATTTGTGTATTTTATAATATCATCATTTTACATTATCTAAGCAACAATACATTAAAAATAAGAGCAACTAACAATACAATAAGAAAGGGAAAAGCTCTAAACAATATTTATAACTTAAGCAAAAAGGAGGCTAAGACATGCTTCAAATATAAGCTGAACAGGGTAGGCATATATAAATAATTACACAAGTGCTGAAAGAAAATACTACATCCTAAATATACTGGTGATCAAAAGAAATATGCAAATTAAATAACTTAACTCCGCAATGATACATATAATAGCAGCAAAATTCTAACATCCTAATGTATATAAGTTGAACAAAGGAATAGCTGATTGAATAAAAATATTGAAAAGTAAGCTAAGTATCAAAACTGTACATGAATCTGAATATATGTGTACTAACTGCCATATCAGAAGAATTGACCAATCTGACCCATATATATATATATCCATCCCCATAGCCTTTCTAGGCTAGGGCAACATATCTCAATAATACTGTGTGACTGAAGAGGCATGTAATATTATACAACATCTCTTAATTATTTTACTTTTGTTTCTATGGACAATTTCAGAAATAAATGAGGAGTCAAGCACATCTGCAAGACTAAACGGGTCCCAAGACTAACACACTCTCCTCAATGAGTAGCGTTAAGCATCTTGATCTCACCTTACCCCTATCTATTGGAGTAAATGTGCACCATAATTCACCATAAATTGAACCCAAATGCAAGTGTTTTCCTAATTTTCTAAGTTTTCATTTTCATGCAACAATATCTTCTTATATGACATGTCCAAGGAAAAATGGCTCAAACATCAAGGAATGTGTAGCAACAAAATATCAAAATAAGCAAGGGACTCTACTAATATAGTGATATCACTTGTTTTCTAGTTTATCCATTCTAACTATTCTAAGTTACACAAGTTCAGGATCTCCATTTTCTTACTATCGAGTGTAACTTAGAAACTCATCCTTATAAGTTAAAAAGGATTAAAACTGATCAAGTTCTAATCTAATTCAATCAAATTGACGACTATGAGTTGAATCAATAAATCATACGCCCTAATTTTGTGAATTTAGATGTTATATCTAAGATCTGATCAAGATCTTCTAAACTATAGATTATGGATTAAACACCACGAGAATTGGGCTTAATCACATAACTTAAAAGGTTAAGACCTAAGTTCTAAGTTCTATTCTATTAGTGATCTACTAATTAAGGCAAATCATATTAAAAAATCAAACTTAATATGATGAATCTCCTATCTTAATTCTAAGATTAAAAGACAAAATAATCAGAATAAGTTGTAAAATTCTAAAAACTAGTAAAACCAAGATTTCATCCATTGAGTAACCTATTTACCCAATGAATGAACTCTAACCTATAATCTAATCCTAGTCTCAATAATGGCCCTTATGTGATATGTACAATAATAAGGAAAGGACTTATAAGGATTTTCAGGGATTTTACAGTTTCAACTTTAAAGACTGATTTCACTCATTTAAGTGATTCTAATATAGTTCAAATGTTGGTTTTAGTGTTTTAAAAGACAAATTAGAGGTTAAGTATACTTAGCCTAAATTTTGGCTAAAATGACCATTTTGCGCCTACTTAAAGGTCTAAAAGGTCAACTTTTGATTTAAAGGTTCAAATTGAAGTTTCTTGATTTCAAATGATTCCTTACTATCTAACATGAAGATAGACAGTAATTATCCTTAATTTGGATGAGAAACGGATCCTATAGGTTCAAATTAAGAGTTTTTACCTAAGGCATTTCAGTAATTTTCACTCTTTGAAACCTAAACTTTTATGCAGTTTATTATTTGTGACTATTCAAGGATTCCATATAATCCAAGAACACGGAATTACGAGTTCAAATAGTTAAGTTATGGATGTTTCAATTTTGAGGAGCAATTTGGTAATTTTGTCGGTTAACGGTGATAAAAACCAAACTTTATCATTTGAAGTCCAATTTTAGCAAACTCAGTTTTTATAGCTTTCCTATAATATACTGAGTGTGTTGATAGGGAGTAGACCCAATTTGGACCTCAAACGGTCAAGTTATGACCTAATTAAGATTAGGAGTATTTTATTGATGACATTAAAATTCTAAACTAGTTAGCATCTTGAATTTTTGAATTTGGAGTTGATTTGACCAAGTTATGGTCATTTGAATTCTAAGGGCATTTTGGTCAATTTTCCCTAAAGTCAATTGTGGGGTCCAGGGTTGACTTTGTATCTTGATGTCCAAATGGGAAAACTAATACTGCCACAGTGATGGGGCCACTCTCCTGAGTATTTTAAGACCCATATTTACTATGTTTCGTCAACTAGGTCAAAAGTTATGGTGTCTTAAATAGGTCCTAAAATGCTACTTCGTTATGCGTACCCCGAAATTAATTTTTGAAATACGTCATTTGATTCCTTTTATTTTTCTGATTAAAATGAGACTTATATTGGCTATGTTTGGATTATCCTACAAAAAGTTATTAAACTTTTTAAGTTTTTATTTAATTTTAATTAATTTAACTTAATTTACTATTCAAAAAAAAATATATAATTTGTATTTTTTACTATTCATTTATTCAATTTGTATTAATTTACTGTTCATTCTTTAAAATATTAGTTAATTAATTATTATTAATATGTAATTAATTAATCTTATTTATTAATTAAATAATAATTAAGTTAAATATTTTAATTATATACTTATCATTATTACTGGCTAATTATGATTAATATTATAATTAAGCTTACAGCTTAATTACATCAATCATTAATTATAATAATCAAATCTCTATTTATTAGTTTTAGGATTAGCCTTAATCAACTTATTAATTAACATTAATTAAATCCATTAACTGCTAACAGGATTTAATAATATTACATCCTAAGGTTCTTGTTTATATATATATATATATATATATATATATATATATATATATATATATATATTATACTAAAGTTTCTGTACTAATTAAATAGAATCTATACTTAATTTTCTAATTTATCTTAATTATATAAGTTCTGTTAAATTAAAATTAACTTGGTACTACCTTATCTATTGTAACATTATGTTCTAATGTATATATATATACTTAACTAAATCTTAATAGAATTATTAAGATGTTATATATATATCATATAAGAATACAATTGCATAATTATCCCTCTGCTAGAATTAATGGAGGTGGGACCCTCCGAAAATGCGTGGCAGCGTGTGACTAGGCGCTGCGGAGGCAGTGGACCCCCAGCGCCACGTGGCGAGCCCCGAGAGGCTAAGGCCCAGCAGGCGGGCCCATGGGCGTCAGCGTTGACACAGACGCGGGCCCCACCAGCGTGCTGTGTGTGCCGAAGGAACGCGGGTCGGTCCCAGGTTGACCCGACCCGACCCAGGGTTGCGCCCCTTCGCCATCTTTGCCTCTACCCGAGCCGTCAAGGCTAGGGCACCCCCCAGGCGGCGCCTCCGTCATCGGCTGGGCTCGAGATGCCCGGCGATGTAAAGGTCTCTGCGAGACCTGTACAACTAGGGTCGAAGGTACCGATGAGGTGGTCGGGGTCCTTACCAAGGTCTAACCCTAATCCTAGTCCTACGGACATTGCTTGCATTCGATTACGATCGACACAACGATTAAGAACGTAACAATTATTGAATGAGATAATATGATGCTAATTGAGGTAAAGGGGAAGGGGTGAGGCGCGTACCTAATCGAATCGGCGGAGTATCGAATGCCCTTCTGAATCTCTCTGAGTCACGCCGTTTTCCTACAATCGGGAGAGGGGTACCTAAAGGACTCGACGGCGGACTGAGCGAGGCTGGTGGGAGCCCCGGTTGGGCAGGCATGCAGCGGCACTCGGCCTCTGCTTGCCACACGGTCATGCCCTCGTGGACCACGGAGACGATGGCGGGGAGTCGTGGGATCTTCCCGATCGGACAGATCCGAGGATTCGTCAGATTGAATGGCGCAAACGAGGAAAGGGGACGGTGTGAGGGGGGGGGGGGGGGGGGGTTCCACGGCGCCGTTAGGAATTTGATTAATTTTAAAATTATTTTAATTATCTATTTTCCTAAATTAAAATCAAATAACTAAAAGGCTTCAGAAAATTTCCAGATATTTACCCTTAGCTAATTGAGGGGTGAGGAACACAACGGCAAGGTCGGATTCTCGATCTGAATAGTATTTTATTTCCTCAATTTTCGGGGTATTTTTGAATATTATTAAAATATTCGTCAAAATTTTGACGACTTCCGATTGACATGAAAACATCACCCTTAGCTAATTTGGGGGCAATGAGCGAATGGTAAAGTCCGTTTTTCGATCGGATGTCAATTTAAATAGGTCAAGTTTAGGGTTTCTGGATTTTTTAGAAATTAGGATTCGATCTATTTGGACTGGGTCTTAAAGGTTGACTCCTAATGACTTGTTTAACACTTGGGATTAGGATTAAAACTGTGATTAGTCATAATTGACTAAGGTAGAAACTTGGTTATTATAGAATTGCTTATATAAAATGCTTGGTGTATTTTAAATTATTTTAAATTCATGATTTATAAGTTATGTGAATTAGCATGAATTACATTGATCATAAGCATCTTTAGGATGAGTCTCTTTTTATTATGTTATCTGTATTTCTTATCATTTGTTTTACTACCCAACCTTGTTATAGCAGAGTTTGGAAGTGTATGTTCACTTCTATTATTGATTAAGCTATAGACTTATTGTTTATAGCTTTCCTTTTTATTTCTTATGCATTGTCGCACCTAAGGGTCATTGCTTAGTTGTTAAATTTATGGTGATATCCAAATGAACATAATAATTTATCGACTTAAAATGTACTTAGACATTTTGTTTAATTAAATTCTTTTTCTTTTGCTGGCTGGGGCCCTATCATTGTGAAACTGACAATGGTAGAATCTGAGCTATTTAAAGTTTTAGAGCCTTCTGAAGACCGGATTCAGGAGGAGGATCGAGCTATAGAAGATCATTAGTTCTTTTTCCTTTCTACTTATGAGGATGAGTGTTGTTCTTTTATTTCAGCTTTTTCCTTTAAAAATGTTGTAATAATAATGCAAGTTAGTTTGTATTTTCTTTACTGCTTTTATTTTAGGATGAATGTTCTTACTGATGTATTGTGATGGAATGAATGTTATGTAGTTTCTTCCGCACTCTAATTTCATTTATATATCATTTAGTGAATGTCTATGGTAAATGACAATTTCCTTAATTAAAATAGGTTATGATGTGTGCATAACTTATTCATAAGTGAGGAACTTATTATTTGGTGACCCCTCCACCATAATCATGTTAACTTAAGCGTTAACAGGACCACGGCTGGGCTGGGCTGGTGAAATTCCTGCTAAGAACTCTAAAGTTAAGTGTGCTCAGGTGGGAGCACTCCCATGATGGGTGACCTACTGGGAAGTTATCTTCTGAGGGCAAAATCGTGAGGCTTTTCTGGCCAAAGCAGATAATATCCTGGTGCTTAAGAGTTTGGGCTGTTACAAATAGTATCAGAGCAAATCATAGGGTGTCAGATAGGAGCTAAGTGCCATACAGGGCAAAGTACCACTTCATGTGAGCAGCCTCTTGAACCCATGATGGTTAAGGTGCTACATAGTTGTGGGTACCTCTTGTGCCGGTATGAGTCACCTCTAGTCCTATCTACCTAATGGATGGTTCTTGGATCTATGTGTGGATACTGACGAGGACTTCAGTTACTTAAGTTGGGGAGATTATGATGACCCACTTAAGTAGTAATAAGTGAAACTCTTAAATATCGAGGCGCCTTTTCAGATAATGGTGGAGTTCCTGCTAAGAACTCCAAAATTAAGCGTGCTCAGGTGGGAGCACTCCCAGGATGGGTGACCTACTGGGAAGTTATCTTCTGAGGGCAAAATCGTGAGGCCTTTCTGGCTAAAGCGGACAATACCTTGGTGTTTAAGAGTTTGGGCTGTTACATGGGCCGCCACACTTGGATTGAAAATTATGGTGGAGATCCTCTCTTTGAGTTGCACCAAAAAATCGTTCAAACAAAGAAGATATTCAAACTGAAAAATTAGCTTTATTCGACTAATCCCTCTGAAGTTAAATGATTGCGCATTACCCAACTGGAGGCCTTAACATGTCAAATTCCCAAACCCTTACTGATGTTCAATACTCCTACTATCTTTCTTTAAAGCAGTCCCTTAAAGTCGCTATCTACAATGAACTTTCTTGGGCAAAGCAATGTTCAAAGGCCCACTGGCTCTTGCTTGGTAAAGACAATCTAAAATTCTTCTATAATCAGATGACTATTAGAAGAAATCAATTGAGTTCCTATTCCCCCCAATTAAGAGATCAAGCCATTTCTTACTTTAAAAATCTGCTCAATGATAAGAAGGGGCACGGTAATAGCACTTCCAATCCTTATGCTATGGTTGATTCTGCTTTGCATAGCTTCATTTGCAGGCCCTTTACCAATGAAGACATCAGGCATGCTATTTTCTCCATTAAAGATAATGCGAGTCCTGGACCAAACGGTTTCACTTCTTTATTTTTCAAAAAAGCTTGGAGCAGCATCAGTTTTTTTATCACTCAAGTCATTGGCTTATTTTTTCACAAGAGTATTATGCCTAGATGGCTAAACCACACTCTCATCTCCCTTGTCCCAAAAGGAAAAGGGAATGCGTCCATTGATAACTATAGGCTGATTGCTCTTTGTAATACCATCTACAAAACTATTTCAAAGCTTTTTGCAGATCAAGTATCTTCTCTTCTCCTGGGTGTTATTCACCAAACTCAAGCTGCGTTCGTTAAAGAGAGGCAGTTATTGCACCATTTCATTCTTACAAATGAGATTATCAAAACCTTTAGCTGGCCCTCTTCAAAATTTTTCTGTGCCAAGATTGATTTAAGGAAAGCGTATGATAGTATCAACTGAGACGTTATTACTAATGCTCTCATTAAAATCAACCTCCCGAGGCAACTAATCTGTTGGATTACTGCTTGTATGTCTAACGTCCATTTCTCAATTAATATTCAATGTGCTACTGATGGTTATTTCAGATCCTCTATGGGGCTAAAGTATGGATGTTCTTTATCTCCACTTTTATTCATTATAGCTATAAATTTTCTCTCCACCTCTATAGACAAAGCAGTTCAAAGTAAGTACATTCAACCTTTTAATTATGAGAATTTCAGCTGCTCCCACCTCCTCTTTGCTGATGATATTTTAATATTTGGAAAAGCATCCTCAGTCAATATATATGGGTTTAAAAGATGCCTTGATGGTTTTTTAGAAGCTTTGGGCCTTAGCATTAATGCTGAAAAGTCTCACATATTCTACTCTAAGTTGGTCCAAAATGTTAATAAGTTATCTGAAATATTGAATTTTCCAACAGCCCAGTTTCCCATGAAGTACTTGGGGCTCCCGGTTTTACCTCATCATCCAAAAATGACTCTTTTTTCTCCTCTTATTACAAATTTCATCAGTGGATAACTGGATGGGCGCAAAAATCCCTGTCATTTGCTGGTCGATTACAGCTGTTAAAGTTCTCTGTTTGGCTGTTTCTTTTACACTGGTTTAAGTTAACCCTCACCCCCATAAGTATCATTAATATCATCAAAAAGTTATGTGCAAAATTTTTTGATCATGGCTCTCTGGAAAACAAACTTCATACTATTGCTTGGTTTAAGATTGCTTCCCCCACGGCAAAAGGAGGGATTTATATTATCTGTCCCTCAAAACTCCTTTTAAGTTGCAAAATCTCTCTTTGCTAGTACATTTTATGTAACACTTCCTTACTAAATAATTGGTGGAAAAGCAATCGACTAAAGGTCACTGATTCTTCGACTCAAGCAAACAAGGCCGCCTCCCCTTTCTAGAAGAACTAAATAAATATTGCTGGAATTCTTAATCCTCACATCACTTTTGATTCAACAAGGAATTCCTATTTATTTTAAAACAAAGCTGCTCTCACTTTTAAAGATGCCCAAAACATCCAGTTCCTATCTATGTCAAATGTACCATGGGCTTCCAACTTATGGATTAAAGGTATCAAGCTCAATCTAAAATGCACTATTTGGAAAGATTTAAATTGTGGCCTGAAAATTGCGGACATTTTGAATAACATAGGTATTGACTGTCATTCCTCGTGCCAATTTTACATTGTAAATGCTGGATTATGCTTTTTATATCCTAAACAAGATTTTGCCGAGAGTTCACAACTATCTTTTCCCCCCTTAAATTACTCAAATTTTATGCGATACTTCTAACCTCAGTCTTTGCAAAAAATGGGATCTCATTACGGTTTTTGGCTTGATTATTGAAAGAATTTGGAAAGAAAGAAAAGCAAGAATTTTTAATAATTCGGTGGCTAATACAAATTTCATCATTAATAATATTAAATCTAGTCTTATGAGTATTATTTGCAAGTGGAAGCAATTTAACAAGTCTAATTTTCTTCAGCTTTGGAAGCTTGAGCTTAACTCCAGACATTAATTGTGTTGAATCCTTTTACTCTACCGGGCATCATCTGCAAGTGCTGTTTTTTATGTGAATCCTCGTGGCCTCAGTTGGAATTGGGGCTTAATCTAAAATACTATTTTTATTATTTGCAAGCGTTGTTTTTACTGTGGATCCTCGTTGCCTAAGCTGGAATCGGGGAAATTTTATTTTTATGTTGTTTCTTCCTCTCTTTTATGCGATCTTTATTGAGCTGGATGGCTTTGTCATTGAATCCCAGTGGCCTGCTTTATGCTGTCAGTGTTGACCCGGGATCTTGGAATGTGTTGTCTCTTATGCGGGAGCTTTTGAGGCTTTACTTCACCTGTTGTGACCCCTGTCAGCTGGAATTCGATTTCTTCCTTCGCGGAGCTTCTTACTTTATTTATCAGCTTCATTTTTGTTGTTTTATCTTTCTTCGTGCTGCGGGTTTATCAGCTTCATTTTTGCTGTTTTATCTTTCTCCGTGCTGCGGGTTATTTCTCCGGCTGATCATCTATTGCCGATTATTTATCTGAGTCTGGAGCCCAGTTATTATGCTGCTTATGGTCCCTGGTTTTGGCAAAGGAATGATTATGATGATTTTCTAGACCCCATTTGCCCGATCGTGACTTCCAACAATTCTTGTCAAATACTACACAGATATTACACCGAATTCTGGACTGTTGCCCGGCAAATCTTTGATCTTACGTGAACCTCGTCTTGGAGGATCTGAATCATATCCACTTTATCCCTTTTTATTTCCCTGCCTTCGCGCTTTAATTTTGTATCTACTTTCTAAGACAATTTTAGTTTTTCCTTCCTTCTATGCCTCTTCCGACAAACTTTCTTTTCTGTAACATTTTTTTATTTCAATATACGCTATGCCCTCAAAAACTTTTTTTTTTTTTTGAAGTTTATGAGGGCCTAAGCTCGTACATTTCAAAGAAATGAAGTAATATAATATGAGTTCATGACCAACTCACAAAAAGAACAAAACAAAATATAACAACAATAAATTCAGAAAATTAAGAAAAAAACAAGAAGACTCTGGATTCAGTCCACTGTGTGTCCACCAAAGACCAAAGATCTGCCGGAGCATCAATCCTGAAGACCAGTGTAGTAACTCTGTAGTATCGAAGTTATAAAAAAGTTGTCAAACTGGCAAATAGGATCTAAAATAATCTCATAATTCATCCTAATCTTTAATAACAAAAAATAATAAAAAGAGATCACCAATCATCATTAAACTTTCAAAAAAAAAAAAAAAAAAAAAAAATAAAATAAAATAAAATAAGAAAGTATGGCGCGGGGGTTTAACCTCAGACGGGTGGAATTGATGCAGAACCCGACGAGGGACTGTAAAGCACCGGTTGAGCGTTCGGACCGCGCGATTTGCGGGGGGGCTCCGTTCTGCTGCGCAGGCTGTGGGCTCCCACCACACATGCAGTCAGCCATCAATCTCTTCCGTCCCCACTTTGTCCCCCTCCCCACCACAAGTGGGCTCCTCCTCTAAAGTGATTCAGTAATTTGACTCATCCAAGATTCTCTCTTCGCCATACCGAACGCCACAGCATGTGTTGCTTCTTTTTTATTTTGAATTTCATATATATATATATATATATATATAGAAACAGCGGCCAACTTGAATATAATTTTTAAAATTTATATTAAAATAATATATAAATTTTATTAGATATATTTTTTTAATTATTATAATAGTGGATTTAAATAGTATATATATATATATATATAAAAGTACATGGTATTATAATTATTAAAATTAATGATATTCAAGAATTTAAATTTTATCTTTCTTCTTTTCTATATATATATATATATATATATATATATATATATATATTATTTATTTATTTTTATCAAATGTAAATTAGAATGGAATAAAATCGAAATACAAATTAGGAGACGCATGTCCTTAGGCTACGTCGAGTAAATAGAGTCGAGATGAGTTTAGGCTGCATCGGGCAAGTGAATGGCATCGCTAACATAGCTAACAAATTGATTCAACTTTTCATTATCAAGTTAATGAATTCATAGAGTAGTTTGAGTCCCGTTGGGCTGATTTTAAGCTGAGAAGAAACTGATTTTCTGAGATTATTCTTGGAATTATTTTTGCATCTTTAGCATGAAAGTAAAATATATATTGATGTGAATATATTTTAATATATCCATAGAAATGAATTTTTAAATCTTTTCTCTTCATTGAGAAATGTATAGCATTACAATTAAAATATTAAAAAAAAATATGATTTTTTATGGGACTGAAAAAATAATATATCGCTATTCACTTATTAGGATAGCTGGTCACTAATTTTCAAACAATGAGTATTTACACAAGTAATACTCAAAATAATTTATATTTTTAACGTCTAAATTTTTTATATTTGCAAATAAAATTGTATCTTAGCACTAATTATATGATTATTCTGATTATAAAAGAACATGGCTTGTCGTGGACTCATGAAATTATAAATTATAAAATGAATGTGCTTTATTTGAAAATATTAATAATTGAGTGATATATATATATATATATATATATATGCCCCTTCTAATTGAATGCCTTTCTAATGATCCTATTATTGATGTCACTTCCTTTATTCCTATTATTGAAGACACAAAAATTGCTAATTCTTCCTTGTGCAAAAACGACAAAATTACCTTTTCCTACCGTCTAGATTGTTGCAGGCACCATGGTATTCCTCTGTTCCCTGACTGGATCTGGCATAACTGTATCCCCAACTTAATTATCATCTTCTTATGGAGGCTTTTCAACAATTATATCAGCGTTGATATCAGTATGCAAAGCCTTGGTTTCAATATTGCTTCAAAATGTCACAATTGTAATGAAATTGAATACACTAATCATGTTTTTCTAGAAAACAATGTTAGTAAAACTCTCTAGGCTGCTCTCTAGTTTAACTCTGTTTCTCCTCCTATGGATATCAAGATCATCTTCCATCGTTGGCCCTGCTGTAGGAAAAGTAAAATATTCATTTGGATTCTTTTAGATGCTTTCTCTTTTTGGCATATTTGAACTACTAGAAATAGAGCTAAATACCAAAATATTTCTATCAACATTAATTCAATTACTTCTAAGATCATAGATGATGTCAAAATCTTCCTCACAAATTTTAACAGTGCAAAGTTTAGCTAGAATAATATAAATGAAGCTACCATTAAATCTCAGTTTGACATGTAATGATGAGGTCATTTTCATTGGCTATTATTTTTTGCCCCTGGTTCACATTTGTCAGTTTTTTGCTTAACTATGGGGCTGTTGTGTTTGTGGTTGCTGCCTTATGTATCTTTCTTTTTGCCCTTGGTTCACAGAGCTTAATAGATGTTCTTACCTGTTTGATGCTCACTTGCTTGTTGCTTTCCTTATTTGCAAATTATTTCTACATTATCTCTGGATAACTAGCGGCTGCGTCTTTTGGTTGGCTGATTTGGCTAGTCACTTGGATGTTAACATTATGTTATTTTGGCTGAATTCAAAGGGAGTTTGGCCGGATGTCTATTATCAGCAGTTGTCCACTCTTCGTAGATGGTGGTGGGTTTATTTTGGTATTGTTGGTATGCTACCTTATAATCATAGGACTTTGTGTTGGAAATTCATTTACTTTGAATTCATTTTGAAAGCTTCTTTTCCAAATGCTCTAAACTGGGTCAATACTTTTCTTTTTAATTATAACGGGCTGCATTGTTCTATGAATGTCGGCCCTTGGTTGTTTATGGGATGCCATTTTTCTTTTTCATTGGGTCGCTAACTTATTGCGTTAATTAATTTGAGTTGGGGTTGGCACTTTCGTTTGAGTCTGTGTTTGGATTGTTGTCACCTGTTACTCTTGATTGTGGTTAGCTGGAGTATGCTTTTTGGCTGCACTTTTGCAGCTTGGACCACCAATTTCCTTGTTGCAGATTATGGTGTTCAAAAATTTTTGATAGAGGTCCGTTGGTTTCTCTTCTCCTTCTACCGCAAGTTAATTGCTCCTCTGGTCGAGTGTTCTGCTGTGGGCCGCTGCTGTGTTGGATATTTTGGTGTGCCAATGGAGTTCGATTTTTGTCTCGGTTGGCTCTTGATTCTATTCAGATTGGTTTGTTGTTGTGGCGCCCCACCCCTTAATCTACAAGATTAGGTCAATGGGAGGTGTGCTACTCTGGCAAATCCTTCACTTATTATTAGATTAGATATAATCCACAATCCACTAATAAGAGAAGGATGTACCCAGGATATACATACAACATGATCAATCACTAAATAAATACAAATTCAGAGTGCAAAAGTAAAGGAAGGTAAATAGTACATTCAATTCAAAATAATATAAGTAAGGAATATGCAACATACAGCTCCCTAAGAATGGCCGAAACTTCACCGTTTTCGTATTTTAAGGTCCCTAGGACCCTAGTGGGACTGAATTATATCAAATTTGAACCTAGTTTAGTTAAAATTAAGCATTGCATAAAATTCTATGTGGAAATTTAATTTGAAACTTTATCATTTTTAATGAGTACTCAAAGCCTATTATGTATTTTAAATGTATTGTGCCAAATGCTAGATAATATAATCCTTAAATGCTTGTAATGAATAGGTATATTTTAACAACTAAATGGCATGAAACCTAAGTCTTTTAGATTTGTAATCAAGTGCTAATCCCTTTGGTTTGATTTAGAATTTGGTTAGCCTTAATTACCTTCTACTATATGTCACCTTATATTTATATGCTTTCTTAATTTTAGAATGTATGCTAGAGAACTTAAACATTTAATTGGATACCTAAATATGCTTAAATTGATATTAAACTATAATTGAACATAAAGATCTTGATAACTTGATTAAGTAAATAATACTTAATCTAAATCTGATATTTGACATCAATAATACATTAATAATATATTAATTTATCATTGATCTTTAAATCAACCATTGGTCTCAATTTTGGTAAGGCTAGGGGTTAAACCCTAACTTGTCTTGATTAAAATCTAAACCTTAATCACCTTAATTAATTAACTTGATTGTAAGATAATTCAATTAACATTATTCTAATAATGCATTTGATTTAGTATTAATCTTAAATTATTGAATTATAAGTGCTAAGATTAATATTAAATCTGTGTGATTGAATTCTCTGAATCTAAACTTTAGATCTTTGATTTTATCTTATATAAGACTATTAGCATAAGATGGATAATAAAATTATAATAATTTATGAAATGACTTAACTCTAATAATATCTTTGATTTCATCCCATGATTATAGAATATAATATGATCAGATGGATCTTATTCATATGATCTGATCACTTTAATCCAAATTTATGAAGTAAACCTTGAATGTTAACTTAAGAAGTAGAAAAGTGAGATCTTAAGGGTCTTGCTATAGGGTCATTCTTGAAATATTTAAATACCTTCATCATTATTACATTGAGGTAGGAAGAACTTTTATAACTTATTGAGGTAGAAACTTAGATGATCCTTCATAACCTTTGAAGTTAATCTCGACACCTCGTGGTAGGAATCATCTAAAGTAGTTAAAATGGAAGTTATCCCTTGTTGTAGAAATCATTATTAAGTGATCTCTTTGATCACATCATTAGAGCCTTGTGTAGGACTCACCCATTAGAGTAAGGATTAATAGCTTTGATAATCCTTGTTGATTAAATAGAATCTTTTGAACCCATATTATTAGTTGGGTATAGTAGGGTATACCCATAGTACTAGATTACTTCAGTAGTATTCAGGATTGGTTGATTTACTCCAATATTGACTTATGACCAGGTGTTGTCCCAAGAGATTAGACAAATATAGTCCCATTAGAATAAATCTTCAAAGACTAAGAGTGTTATAAATAGGGACTCATTCCTTAGTCTAATTTAAATACAAATCACCATCGGGTGATGCCTCCTAGCAAAGATCGCTTCAATATGTGTGGCTTAAACAAATTAAGTAATTTGAGTCATCTTCTTTAGGACACTAAGTGTGATTGTGAGTTGGGCTTCTTAATGACTTAGCTTGAGATATAAATCGCCATCGGGTGATGCCTCCTATCGAAGATCGCTTTGTTAGGATTTCTTAATCAAACTAAGTGTTAAGAATCACTTTTCTTGCAAACATGCAAAATATGTGTATGCAACCATCCCATCTAATGATTTTTAAGTAAAATCTCAACTTTAACTAATTATCGAACTAGAATTTAGGAGTCAGAACCCTTTTAGCGGGATTCAGCACAATAGAGACCTTGAAGTCATTAACGGATTTTAAGGCTTTTTCTGGATTTCTAGATTTTTGGATTTATCTCATGTAGCTTAGAAGTATGAGCATGAGTATAGACATGATGTTGGAGTATCAGTAATCATGTATGAGTATCAGTGATAATTTATAGGTTACGGAATGTTGCATACATTGACAGAGGAATTTTAATGTGCATCGGTATCATAGTTCCCAACTTGATGTATGTATACATTAAACAGTACGACTCATAGAAGATCAGTGATATTTCAGATGCATATTAGTACATACAATATTTTGGCATATTTAGATGCACTATTTTAGTGACATACAGCATAGTTTTACATATCATTACTCAGTTTCAGATTCATTACTATTTTGGTTTACTTCTAGTATTTAGTTTTCAGTACAGCTTTACTTTACTTTACTTCAATTTTGTACAGTTTTATGCAATCTTATACCTTCAATTATTTTACAGTTTTTCTGAAGTTTTATTTACATTACGTAAATGTTAAATGAATAACTAAAACTATTTAGATTAGTTTCGATATGTTAGACTTATTGTCTAACACTGGGTACTTTTGGGATACGGTTATTTGCTAGATCTTGAGCAGTGTATTGAGCTAGGTCATGAGAACACCCAGGAGATCTAGGATGAGCCCGTGGAGCATTAGTAGACTCTTCCCCAGAATTATTATTCTGCTTAGTTTATTTCAGTTCAGTACTTAGCTTTATTTTTGTGTTTTAGTAAAATGTTTGTAATAATTCTGGATGTATTTTCTTTTCTTTTTTGAGACGGATATTTTATTCAGCTTCTGTGATGAATGTTTCTGGATATTTGTCGTAGCTTCCGCACTTTGTTTATACATTATTTATACTTAGTATTGTGATGTGATCAGTATACTGGAAATACTGATATCTTCTACATATATTGGATTCCTCATATGTTTTACATCCAATGTATATATTGGTCTAATACTTAGGATAAAGTTACTACTCTTATCTTAAGTATTAGCTCTCAACCCTCCTTGAGGTTGAGTCAGCAGCCCTTCAGACGGGCTTGGTTCAGTTATTCGGGGAGACGGGATATTCCTCCTCGAGGGGCGCGCCGCTCCGCCACTGAATTATGATCTTACCTCTTTGCGCACAGTGATGGGGTGGGGTGCTACAGACCATCCCGATTTTTCCTCCTTCTATCGTGAGTTCAGGAGCTGCGCGTGGAAGACTACTCCGCCGCGTGCCCTGCCCTCCTCGGTGAATCCGTTGGCTCCCCGATCTAGGTTACCTCCAGGATTTCGAGCCGAGCGATCGAAGGGTGCTGTTTCCGTCATTTTGAGATCCCGAAGGTTCTGGACTGTTGATCAGGTATATCCCGATCCTTCATTTCATTCCACGAATCTTTGCAGTTTGATTTCGTTTGATGATTTCGAACCCTTAAATACTATCTGATCGATCTGATTAGGTTAATCGCAATCGATCGAATGCTGCTTTTCTTGGATAGCATAGGTTACATAACCCTCCTTCGGCACCCGACCCCATCGCCTAGGGTTTACCCTTGTAGCCAGTGTAGGCAACCCCAATCGTCAGTCCAACCACCATTGTGTAGGTCTGGTCCGCGCCTACCCGTGGCCATGCGATTCAGCTCCTGTCGCTGCCCACTGGGTCGCAAAAAGGCAAACCCTAGGTCTCAGCCCTCGGGTTCGAAGTGGGCAGGGAAATGAACCCTCAGGTCAGGCTGACCCGAGCCCGACCCGCGTGCGTCGGGTCAGCGCGGCGCTCGAAGCCGCGGGATCCACATTTTGCAGTCAGCTGACTGCGTGGGGCCCTCCTTGACCCCGCATCTTCTCGCGGGCCACCTCGCGTGCGCGTGGGCCCGCCGCTGTCTTTCGTGCAGTGATAGCTGGGACCTGCCTTGCCCAGTTGTCAAGCGGTGATTCATCGTCTTCTTTGACTGTCGGTCCGTCAGTCCCACTGCATTCATTCCCTGCAGAGATAAAATATAATAAATATATGTTTATATATATTATATATGTATTATATATATATGCATATATAATTGTACACTTATATATGTACAGAATTTATTCATAAACAAAAATCTTAGTGTATGCATAAATTAGAATGATAGTTATATATATATATGTTAACTTAATTATGTTAGTTAATTTAATAAGTTCAATTAATTCAATTAGTGTATGCATATGTATTATACAAATCACCTAATTATAAACAATAAAGTAGTTAATTAAGTATATTTGCTAATTAACTTAGTTAATCTAATTATAAATATTAAGCTTAGTAATGTATTTTAAGTTTTTATAACCAGTGAAATAAATGTGTGTGTATATATATATATATATTGATTAATTAATTAATGATTAATCAGTTGATCTAATTTGCTAATGATCATTAGTGGTTATCATTAAACAGTCACCAATTTAAATTAATATTTTTTAATTAACTTAATCAATAGTAAACACACACACACCTATATATATATATATATATTAAAACACTTATATAATTACTTATAACATAAAAATAAATATATACTGATATTTAGTTAGTATTAATTTAATTAATAATATTTATCAGAAAGTAATTAATTAGCAATAAAAATAATTAATTAAATAATTAGTTAATATTAAACATTAGTTAATTAAATTAGTTAAAATTTTTAGTTAATTTGATTAACATGCTATTTAATTCAAATAGTAAAAGAATAATAATAATAAAATTAATATTAATTAACAGAAATAATAATTAGTATTTTTCTTAATTATTATTAATTGATTAATTAAAACTTAAAAGTTTAATAACTTTTTATACAGTGATCCAAACATAGTAAATATAGATCTCATTTTATTCAAAAAATATAATGGATCAAATAACGTATTTCAAAAATTCATTTTGGGTTATGTATAACATAATGACAATTTCAGACCTAAACAAACACTCACAACTTTTCACATAGATGTCCAAACATATGTAATATGGGTCTTAAAATACTCATGAGAACAGCCCTATTACCTTGGAAGTATTAGTTTCCTCATTTTGAGCTTAGTTTGAAAAGTAATATTTAGAACTCTGCCCTAAAAAATGACCAAAATACCTCTAATCTTAGTTGGGCCATAACTTGACCATTTAAAGTCTAATTTGGGTATACTCACTATCAAAGCACTCAATATACTATAGGGAAGCTATAGAAACTGAGTTTGCTAAATTTGGACTTCAAACGGAAAAGTTTGGTTTTTCCATTGAGCGACAAAATTATCGAATTGCCCTTAGAATATAAAATAGCCATAACTTAGCTGTTTAACCTCAGAATGCAGTGTTCTTAGACTTTATGGAATTTTTGAATAGTAACCAACAGTAAACTGTATAAAAATTTAAATTCCATTAAGAGTAAATTACTAAAATACCCCTTAGTTCAAAATCCTTAGTTTGGACCTACATGAACCGTTTCTTACCCAAATTGAGCATACTTTTTGTCATTCTTCAAGTTAGATAGTAAGGAATCATTTGGTAGTAAGAAATTCTAATTTGAAACTCTAATTCAAAAAGTAGCTTTTGGACCCCAAAATAGAGGCAAAATGGTCATTTTGCATAAAATTTAGGTTAAGTATTTTTAACCCTTAGATTATCTTCTAAATCAATAAAACCAATATTATAACTCTAATATAATCATTTAAGTAATCAAAGTCAGTGATTCAATTAACTTAGTAAAATTCCATAATTTCTTTAAGTCTTTTCTTTAGGATCTTTGCGCCTCACATTAGGCTCATTCCTATGATTAAGACTAGATCATAAGTTAGAATTCATTCATTGTATAAAATAAGTTATTTAATGAATGAATTCTTAGTTTTATTAGTTTCTAGATTTTATAGTTTATTTTGATTATTTTGTCTTTTAACCCTAGATTCAGGATAGGATATTCATCATATTAAGTTTAATTTGCTTAATAGAATTGCCCTAATCATTAGTTCACATTTAGATTAAAACTTAGATCTTAAGTCTTACCCTTTTGGATTATGTGATTAAGCCCAATCTTATGGTGTTTAATCCATAATCTATAGTTTAGAAGATCTTGATCAGATCTTAAATAGAACGTCTAAATTTATCCAATTAGGACGTTGTAAAGTTTCTTAACCTATAGTCGTACTTAATTGAATTAGATTAGAATCTGATCAATTCAAATCTTTTTTAACTTATAAGGCCGTACTTCTGAGTTACACTTAATAGTAGAAATTGAAGATCCTGAACTTGTGTTACTTGGAATAGTTAAAATGTTTAACTTAGAAAACAAATGATATCACCATATTTAGTAGAGTCTATTGCTTATAATTTGATGTTGTGCTACGCATTCCTTGAATTTTGTGCTTATTTTCCTTAAATATGTCACATAAGAAAAATATTATTGCATGAAGATGAAAACTTAGAATACTAGGAAAACATTGTATTTGGGTTCAGTCTATGGTCAATTATGGTGCACATTACCCTAATGGATAGTGGTAAGGAGAAATAAGGAGGCTTAACATTACTCATTGAGAAGTGTGTGTTAAGCTTGGAACTCACTTAGTATTGCAGATGTGCTTGACTCCTCAGTTATTTCTGGATGTGTCCACAGAAATAAAGTAAATTAATTAAAAGATATTTGTATAGTATTATCAGCCTCTTCAATCTTACTTTACTATTTTATTATATCTGCCCTAGCTCAGAAAGGCTATGGGAATATACTGGGTTGGATTAGCAAATTCTTTTTGATATGGCAGTTATACATTCTTTTCAGTTTTAGCTTACTATTTACTATGTTGATGATGCATATTATTTCAGTTAGCTATGTTTCCTGTTTTACTTGCTTACTTATATACTTATATTGGATGCTAGACTTTACTACTTACTATATGTACCACTTTCAAATTTCTATTTTAGACTTTTCTTTCAGTACTTTTACTTACTGTATTACATATGTATGCCCTACCTTATTTAGTTTACTTAAGGTGTACTTTTACCTCAATTTTTGTCTAGTTATAAATAATGTATTTATAACTTATCATGTCTTCCTTTTTATGCTTACTTTCTCCCATGCTAGATAAATATTTCATTTAATTTCGAGTAAAATAGTGATATTAATAAATGCTTAATAAATTAATTGCCTAAAATGTACTTAGACATTTTATCTAATAAGAATTTTTCTTTTATTGGCTGGGGCCCTGGCATTGTGAAATCGACAATGTCAGATCTTGAGCAGTTTGAGGATCCTATGCCTGAGGAGGAGCCTTACTTAGAGGAGACGCAGCAGCTTGGATCAGAGGATATTTAGTTCCCTTTTATTTCTTGTGAGGATGAGAGTTATTTTTATTTCATTTGAAAACTTTAATTAAAATATTGTAATAATACAGGTACTGTGACTGTGTTTATTTTTCTGCACTTTATTATTCACTAAGCTATATATTACTATCTCTTACTTGATATATGGTGAATGAATGTAACCTTTATTTAATTTTGCTTCCGCACTCTGTATGTATGTATAGACTTGGTGACTAATCCTTATATTCATCATGTGCACATCCATCCCTTATTAGTGGATTGTAGATCTTACCTAATCCAATAATAAGTGAGGGATTTGCCAGGAGTGGCACACCACCCCTTGGGTATAATACTGTAGGACCAGGGGGCGGGGCGCCACAACTATTGATGCAGCCAAGGTGTAATATATGTTTATTTAAAATAAAATTAATTAAATATAATTATTAAATAAATTTTGAATTATATACTTTTTACTATTTCATTATAGTAATATTAGAAATAAATTTAGAGAATATTTGATAAATTTTAAAAATTAATTTACATCAAGATTTTTCATAGTTATTTTAATAAGAAATTAAATTAAAATAATTATTTTAAATAATTTAGGTGTCAGAACTGAAAATTTTTGACATTTTCGAATTCAGGATGTCGTTGTAAGCTAAACGGGAAAATTTCATAAATTTAAAACTATTTGAAAAAAATAGTCAAATTTTTTTTTTTGTAAATTTCCGGGGCTAGTTGCCGCTTAATCGTTTGTCCAAATTTAATGTTTTTAGTATCGTTGGAATTGTATTGACGAGACCTTTCATATGATACCTTAAAATTTAATTTTAGTTAAATTTTGATTTTTTGAATTTGTAAAAATTTAAATTTACATTTTATTTATTTTGTATTTAAATTGATCTAATTTGTAATTTTTATTTTTTCTTAAAATTTATCTTTGAAAATATACCCTTAGGAATATTCTTATCCTATTTTCATTCAAAATAAAGACAAAATCCACATCTTAATTTAAACTATCTATTATTATTTTGATTTATTTATGCCATTTGATTTAATTTCTCTCGTATCCAATATATTTCTATACATTTAAAGGCCGTAGATGAGAGGAAAAATTTAACATTTGTAACTCAATTTAGACTTCTCCTCTCTTAGCAAACGTCTCTGCTTTATCTCTTTCCATCACCTCCAAATTCTTCTTCTTCCCAAACACTTCTCTTTTCATTTTCAAGAACTTCTCCACATCTCTTTCTTTTTCCCTAAATCTCTCCTACTCTCAAGGCTATCCTAGAGATCCAGGAAGTTAGCTAAAATATTCAAATTATCATAGAGAAGAGATCCAAAGAAGAACTCATCTCCATCAAACTTTCCAAATTTCTTCTTAAGGTAATTATTTTTTTTTCATTTTATTTATAAGATCAAAGCATTCATGCAAATCATCTCTCAATTTTATTTAGATCTCCTCATGATAAGCAAAAGTTTAATACATGATTATTTCATTTTTTTTCTAAAATCTTAATTTCCTTCAAATATTTCTCATACTTAAGAAGTATATTTATAATAACTTTGCATATCTATATCTCTTAGATTTATCATATTTAAAACTTGAAATCTTTTATAATATGTTCTCCTATATATTAGTTGCATGTTATTTGAAGAAATTATTTAATGAATTTACTTCTATATTAATTTAAATTAATCCCAAAGTATAATAAAATTTTCTGAATTCTTAGAAAAAGTTTTGGATTTTTTAAAAATTTTAAGATTTTGGTAATACTTTGAAACTTTATATCTTTTTGGTTACCTAGAATATAAAGCTGTAATTTTTTATTTAGATTCCCCTATATAGTGGGAAGAACTTCACTGAAGATATCCCAGAATTTTGAGCACTTTAGGGTTAACATTTAAGTGCTCAAAGTTCAATAAGAACTCTAAAAAGTTTCAAATTTAACAATAGATTTTTATAAAATTTTTTTGATGTTTAGCTTTATATAATTTTTATTCTAAGCACAGTTAGATGTTTATCTTTGGCAAACATAATCTTGGTTATATTGTGAGCAATTTCTAAGTTAATCACTTGAGTTGATTATGTCATTAAAAAGGTCATTTAAGTGCTTATAGTTTGCTAAAAAATCACAAATTTGAAGTTAGGTAAAATTTATAGAATTTCAAAAATTTTTCTAAAGTTTGAAATGATATAATTTTCAAAATACAGAGAATCCAAATGTGATTTTTGGCATAAATATTCTCTGATATACAAAAAACAATTTATGTTTAGACATCAATAGAAAATAAGCACTCTAAAAATATTGTTTGGATGACACAAAATCAGTTAAAAGCCTAAATTTCTTACTTAGCCAAAATTAGGAATATTTTATAAAAATAAAATTTTTATTTCAAGTAATATATAATTAATTTACACAATTTATAATTGCTGTAAGAACATAAATTTTGATATTTATGATTAATTTAAGTAATAAATTTGATTTTTGGAATATTTATAAATATCATTTTTTATAATAATAATAATATGAATTTTTCATATAATTTATTAAATGAATAATTAAAGTGAATTAAGATAGTTGATTAACAAATTTAGATGTCAATTTAACAAATTGAAATTAACAAATTTAAGAAAATTATTCTTCAAGTCAGGTACAAAATTATTCTCAAGTTTTATTTCAAGTATCTTAAATTTTGAGCTTATTTCTATTTGAATATTGCTTATTCATTTTATCATGCAAACTACTTTATTAAATTACAATACTTTTATATAAAAGTGTGTGATAAAAAGTAAAGAAATTTCCTTTCCGGTGTTTATCTTTGAAGGAAGAAATGAAAATGTAACATGTATAGGTAGAGCTTACTAGTAGCTCACGATAAAATAAGGAGGGATCTAGCCCTTATCGAAGTTGGCAGAAGATCTAGAGAAAAGATACACCTTTTTACATCTATAAGATGAGGCACTACCGACGGGTGGTGATAAGCTTCCATGGCCAATAGGTTTTACCTATTGGATGATGAGTCACAAGACTCAACTTTGTGTCACAATTTACTTTTAATTGAAAAATTTTCACTTGAAGCTTTTCAAATGTTTAATTTCATATCTAACATACAGGGCAAGCTTGGCAAAATTTACAGCTTTTATTTTATTATATGTCAATATTAAAATTTAATTTTCTTGCCATTTCATTTGATTTACACCTATTTTAGGATGCTAGAAAATAATTCTTAATGGATAATTTTCTTACTCTTACCTGACTGGCTTTACTAATGATTATTTCAGGTTTTGAAAACTAAAGCTTAAGAAGATACTCACTTAGGAAGAGCTTATAACAAGAAGTGAGATTGGAGTGAATATATTTTCTTTTGTTATATATTGTAATAATAATTGAACTTATGTAATTTTATAAGATTGGCTCTATGATGACTAAATAACTTATAATTTTATTATCTTATTCTCTATATTTCAAATGATGAGTTTATTATTTAGAAATTCTCAAACTTGATCACTCGGTCGTCACACAAGGGCGGGCTAATTAGGAGAAATAAGGAGACCTCATATTCTCATATGGTGAATATGGGTGTTTATTGTATTTGGAACCTTACTTTCTTTTACTTGTTAAACATGCGTGTTTAACTTCTCGCTTAATTCTTTAAGTCCCTGCAGAATAAATAATTTCATAAAATAACTTCAATTAAATAAAATATGAGATCTTCTATAATCTTATTAATTGTGAAGACTCATCATAGCTTTTAGCTATGTTACTTTCCATAATTCTAGACTATGTGAATCTTAGACTAATAGTCCAAGATCTTCTTTCAATTACTATGATTTGCATTTTCCATGTTGTTAATATTGTACTTTACTTGTTTATAATTCATTTATATTATAGTGAATGTTATTATAATTCTATTTAAATGCTTAACTGTTTAATTTTCTTACTTAGCATAATTCCATTGAGCATATACATATTTTATTTCATATACTTTCATATGCACACTTTAATATTTTATTAGCATATTTAGGATGCTTTACCCTTACATTATTTGTAGGTCTATACATTTGAGTATTCTTATTCACTCTTTTACTTTAATTATCTTTCTTTATAGTTGTCTACTTCCTTTCCATACTTATATGCTTTCATTTTGCACCACTGCTTATGCTTAAATTATAACTAGGTGTGATATTCAAAATGAATACTAAAATGTTTAGCCTAATCTTAAAGTGTGCTTAAATTATTTAGTCTAATCATACTTTTCTTTTTATTAGCTTTGGCCTATCACATTTAAATACCAAAATGTGATAGATCAGACACATTTGAAGGATAGTAGAGCTGGACTAAGTGCTTAAAGTAATTTAATTACTTATGCATTTACTAGCTTTTACTTACTTTTATGTTTTATGTGAGAGAGAGACTTTACTTTCTTTATTCTCTATTTTAAGTGGCATGTAATATTTTAAGTTAATTTCTTGTCCTTACTTATTATGTGTTGGAAATTAAAACTTATACTTAAATTACTTGGTTTGGATAATTGGAAATTTAAATGTATACTTAAATGGAATTTAGTTGCATTCTTAAATGAAAATTAGTTGCATACTTAAATGAAATTTAGATGCATATTTAACTAGAGTTTAGATACATATCTAACATGAATTTAGATGCATATTTAATTAGAGCTTAGATACATACCTAATTGGAATTTAGATGCATACTTAATTAGAACCTTAGATTTATATATGATTGAATCGTGCATACATCTCATAAGGCTTACTCATATTGTATGTGCATATCATTATCATCTTCATACTTATAATCATAATTACTTAATCACATATATTAGAATTCATATTTGCCATATGTATCTCATGTATTGTCCTTTCTATAAATATTTTCTCATCTTAACTTAAGACCCTCTTCTAAATCCTTAGACAAACACAACACCTAATGATTTGGATTAGCTTCCTCCTAATCCAGTATTAGATGTTGTGGTGACACACCGATGTTGGGTTTATCTCTTACCCGATGTTAGAGTCGTCAAAGAAACACAACTTCCCCGAATAAACTTGCTGAGCTCAAGAACTATTGAAACTCAACCACAAGAGAAGAGGGCTGAGTACTAATACTTAAGATAAGGATAATATATTTATCCTAAATATTAGGTAAATACATACATTGAATTATGAGTGGACTATGAGGAATCCAATATATATATATATATATATATATATATATATATATATATATATATACATATATATATATGTGTGTGTGTGTGTGTGTGTGTGTGTGTGTGTAACAACCTTAGTTGTTATCCTAATTAAATCTAAATTTAATTAAGCTAAACCAAGCTTTGATTTTGATTCCATTAGACTCAATTAGTCATTTAAACCTAACCCTAGAAATTTGAAATCAATCAGAGCTAAATAAATAATTTTGGTATAATTTGATCTCCAATTAAAAATCTAATTTCATTTTTGAATTTCTCATACCTCAATTAGCTAAGGGTGAAATTTTGGGAATTTTTATAGCTTATCTAAGCCTAAATTGAATTTAAAATTTAATTAGATAAATTATATATTATTATATTGATTTTATTAATTAAATTTAACTACTAATTAAAATTAAATAGGTGGGATTTGCTGTCGGGACCACTACAGATCCGCTGCGGGTCCCAACAGCAGTGTATGGGTTTGAGTCACCCGATGCGATAGCGCGCATCTTAGTGCAAACCATCGAACGACAAGATCTCCTCCGTAGTATGATCTAATCCTAAGCATCGGATCCACCGCTCGCATCTGACTGCTACTATCTAATCCACTTAAGTAGTCCATCTAGATCGTCTAGAGACAACGGTCGATCCATCCGACGGCTCTAAAGACCCCAAGAACTGTGGATCTTCGTCCACCTCCCGATCTCTCCCACGTGCGCTGGTCCCCATGACAGCCAGGATCCTCCCAGCCCAGTAGCAGTATGGGAATTGACCAATTCTTCCCCTCCTACCCTTAGCGCGACCCTCTGTTGGTTGCCTTCTGTAGCGCCCCACCCCATCGCCACGCACAAAAGACAAGTAGTAATATTCAGCGACGGAGCGGTGCGCTACTCGAGAGGATGAGAATAAGCAAAACTCATCTTTTTGAATAGGCTAGATGACTAAGCCACACTGAAGGATGCTGACTCGAACCTAAGAGTAGGATTGGGAGTCAATACCTAAGATAAGAGTAGAATACTTATCTTAAGTATTAGCCTAGTACATACATTGGACAATAAGAACTCAATATACGTTATCAATATATCAGCATTTCCAATATGCTAATCACATCACAATACTAAGTATAATAGTATAACATATTGTGGAAGCTAAAGCAAAACATCCAGAATACATTCATCACAGAGAAGTATGTAAGCATTCATCCCAAAAAAGAATACAAAAAAAAACACATCAAGAGTTATTACAAACTGTTTAAAAATATGATATGTAAAGTCTATCTAATATACAGAAATAAAACAGAAAGTAAAGGGTGGCAGACTGATCCTCTAAGGCTCCACGCACTTCTCCTGGATCTCATGAACGTCGTCCTGCCCTGTCTCCACAAGCTGCTCGGGATCTAGCAAATTGCCGGATCCCAAAAGTACCCCATGTTAGACAATAAGTCTAACACATCGCAACTAGCTATGCAATACTAAAGTAAATGCAGTAGACAGTAAAGTAAGGAAACTGAAAAAAACTGAGAAAAATGCTAAGTAACTAAAACTGTAAAGACTAAACAAAGTAAAACTGCATCAAAACTGAATATTGAAAGTGGATGAAAACATCATATGCTCAGAATTCTATGTGAAAGGAAAGTCATATGCTGTACTATATGTTACTGAAATGACGCACTCAAATATGCTACATCACGATATGCCACGAATATCTAACAGAACTATCACTGAAATACTATGAGTAGTACAGTCCAATGTATACAAACACCCAGTTGGGAAGAAAGTACGGTGACGCAGATGCACCCTAAAATTTCCTAGTCTGTGTATGCAATAATCCGTAACCCATAATTAATCACTGATGCTCATGTGCCACTACTGAAATGATGCTTCAAGCTCATGTTTATGCTTATGCCCATGCTTCTATTCTATATGAGTAAAATTCAAAAATCAATGAAAACTTGGAATGCTGATAATGAATTCTAAGTCTTCATTCTACAGAATCCTACTAAAGGATTCTGACTCTTAGCTTCTAGAATGATAATTAGTTAAAGTTGCAAATTTATTTAAAGATCATTAGACAGGATGATGGTATACCCATACTTAGCATATTTGCAAGAAAGGGTGATTATTATCACTTTGTTTGAGTAAGCCACCCTAACGAAGCAGTCTTCGATAGGAGTCATCACCTGTTGGAAATTTGTATCTCAAGCTAAGTTATTAAAATGCCCTACTCACAATCACACTTAGTGTCTTGAAGAAGGTGACTCTTAATTACTTAGTTTATTTGAGCCACACCTATTGAAGCGGTCTTCGCTAGGAGGCATCACCCGTTGGTGATTTGTATTTCAATCAAACTAAGAAATGAGTACCTATTTAATACACTCTTAGTCTTGGGAAATTTACTATAACGGGACTGTATTCGTCTAATCCTGCTGGATAACACCTGCTCGTAAGTCCCTATTAAAGTGAATCAACCAATACTTAATTCTACTGAAGAAGTTCAGTACTATGGATATACCATACTACCTGATCCAATAATCTGGGTTTAGACAGCTTTAATTAATCTACAAGGATTTATCAAGACTGCAATTCTTATTCTATATAGGTAAGCCCTATACAAAGCTTCAAGAAAATGTGTTAAAAATCACTCAATATGGACCTACCATAAGGAAAGGTATCCTTCTAGTATCTTAAGTGATTCCTACCACGAGAGGTTAAGATCAACTTCTAAGGTTAAGGGGATCATCTAAGCTTATACCTCAATGAGATATACAATGTTTTCCTACCTCAATGCTTACTTAAATGTAGGTCCTTAAATTATATTCAGAAACAATCTTAAGATGAGATACTTAAGATCTCACCCTCTTAATTTTAATGCTTAATACTTTAGTTTTTACTTACCATTAGACTTAGAGTGATCAGATCAGATGGTTAAGTCATCTGATCATCTCTTATTTTAAGATTATGGGATTTAAATCAAGGTTGTTGTTAAAGTTTTAGATCACTTACTCAATCAATGTGGTTTTATTAATCTTCTTATGCTAAAAATCTTACTTAAGAGAAAATCAATGATCAAAAGTTTAGATTCAAATTAAGTAATCACATAAGTTTATTATCAACCTTAACATGTCTAATTCAATATTTAAGATCAATACTAAATCAAATGCATTATTAGAAAATGTCAAGTTCATTATCTTGTAATCATATCAATTTTTCTTAAGGTTTAGGAGTTTGGATCTTAATCAAACATATTAGGGTTAAACCCCTCCTCATATCCAATTAAGATCAGGTATACATTTATATATCAATGTCAAATCAGTAAATTAGATATGTATTATTGGTGGCAATCTTAGACTTAGATCAAAGTCTAAGACTTCTTAAGGTTAATTAAGAGGTTTAAGTTCTACATTTATGATTTATTCAATTTATACATCAAAACTTTGCATACATGATTTTAATACCTCTATCTTACTGTTATGGATCAGATTAATAGAAAAATTTTAGAAAATAGAGAGTAACTAGTGCTAATCAAACCTTAAATCAATTCAAATGGATTAGCACCTAATTATAAATCTAGCTATCAAAATTTTATGCAATTTAGCACATAAGTTCTATTTAACTATACAAACAATCAGAGACTAAGTTTACTAAGATCCAATGCCTACAAATCCTAATTTTCACTAATCATAGTTTGATAAGATTAGAGCATAAATTGAAATACAGAGATCAAAAAATAAACTACTTAGCACAGTCATTCTACTCATCATAAGAAAACTAATGGCACCCTAAACATGCAATTTGGTTAAGTATAATTGCTAATCAACCATAATCAAGATCTGTAATGAATAAGCAAAAATTGAAAATCTAGCCATCATATGTGTAATATTTTTCTATATTCAGATTCCTGATGATTTGCTGATCAATTTCATATATTATATCATAGAGTTTGGACCAGTTGATTAAAAGTTATTCAATTAATACATTATGTATTTTTCCAAATTAATTTATCCTATGATTAGATTAATTGTATTATTTTCCTTAAGTAAAATAAATCCAATTAATAGAATTTATTTAAAATGGGCTCGGCCCATTAACCGAAACATGCGGGTCGACTGGGGCCCGAAGACCCGAGACTGTCGCACCGCGCGGGTCACGGGCTGACCCGACCCGCACAGGGTCTTCATCCCTGCCCTGCCTCCCTTTGACAGGAGCCGATCTGGGAAACCCTAGATGGTGAAATTCTCCGTATAGAGCGCACGCCTTGGCCTCAGGTCGATCGAGAATCGATCTTCTAGCCAAGATGCACCAATAGGCACTCGAAGCCCCCTATGAGGTGGTCCGGATCAGTCGAGCCTTATGCACCTGAGGGCTCCCTTAATGGAACTACTATGGGGGGATAATTCTGCCCACAGAGACCATGACAAGCCCAGGGCTCGATCCCCACACCATCAGGGAGGTGAGACGGATCGAAGCCCCCCGGCCTGAGGGCCTGAGGTGGCCTGGAACGCCGGGGCCTTACTCGACCTGTGGCGTTTCTTACGGACTTAGCCCGATCAATCAATTGAATTGATCGGGGCTAGCTTATGTCTTAATTAAGACAAGACTAGGTTTGAAATGACAATAAGCATCGATACGCATCAAACGGAGGAGAGCCCGAACCTCATTAGCTCAGAACTCACGAACGGGGGTACCTGGTTTGACGGGGAACTTGCAGACGATGCAGGGGACAATGCCGAGCTTACTGGGCTTCCTGAGGTTTCTTTAAGAGTTCCTGAATGCTAGGAGACTCTTCTATCAGCGGTACGCATGCCTGTACGCCTGGGAAGCTCGGACAGACAGCAGTGGAAGCTTGGAAATGGCAGAAGGTAACTTAGCCCCAATTGATCAACAAGGGATCATATGGTGAAATACTGAGGCTATTTATAGCCTCAACATGGAATGGGGAAGCTTCCAGAGGGCTGGCTCGGGCTGGGAAAAGCCTGAGAGGTCAGGCCATGGCTGAGCTCTCGAATTTCCAATTCGAGCTCGACCGGGTCACGAGGCCCAATTGGGACTCCAAGGCATTTTGGGAGAGGCCCCAATGACTTGCTGAGGTCAACGCGGGAGTGGGGGGCAAGCCTGACTGCTGGCGGTACGGGGGATTTCTTCTATCAGGGATGGGCGTGTTCGGGACGAATGTCCATAGTGGCAAAGCCTTCAGATGCCATTCGATGGATCGAAGGGAACGCGCTACGGTCTAGATCCGCCAGATCCTAATGACTGGATTGGATCGAATCTGAACCGTAGTATTCATGGGATGCATCTAACGGCAAATCCATGGTTCCGTGGAATCAAATACAGACCGTGGGATCTAAGGGTTCGACAGTGAGATCAGTAGGACCCCACTGTAGCATGACCCAAGCTCCACATCGGATCACTCGCGGTCCACACAGCAGATACTGACTGTTTATTTAGTTTAAAGGATGTTTGTGTAATTATGAAATGTTGGAAACCCTTAAATGCAATTAGATCATTTTACTTTAAATTGAATTATGGTCTAAATAATTTCCAAATTGCGCCAAACTTTCACCCCTAGCTAATTTGGGGGTGAGGAATTCAAAAATGCAATCAAATTTTAATTCTGATATCAAAATATTTTAGGTCTAATTTAGGGTATCTAGATCGATCAAAATATCAGTTTGGACTCAAAGATGTCCTATGGACTTCAAATTTTCAGGATAGGATTCATTTGAGGTTCTGAAAGCAATAAAATTAAAATTAAAGATTATTGAGACTATAGATTGGCATGGTAACAACCTAAGGTTGTTACACCTTCTCCCTGAATTGCCCCTGACCGTTTCAAGCCAACCCATTGCTTCGGGCTGAGCCATTATCTAAGCTTGAGCCACGACATCCACCCATAGGGCCTCCTTTGGCCTATAAATACCCCTTGGATCTCACAGTGAGTCCCTTTGCTCACAGTGAACCTCAATTCCCCAGCTGAAGTCCTCTGGAGCCCCCATCCTCTCAGCAAATTTCTAGCATTCCCGAAGCTTTGAATCGCTGATAGAGGGTGCATGTCAGGTGTTCAGACCCCCTGCTAGGTTGCTGAGATCTTTTGGAACCTCCAGCTTGTCTCAATTCCCCTCGACCATGCCTGCAAACCCGTCTTCAGGTACAGCTTCAACCATTGAACTCAATGAGTTCAGTTTCACAATTACGCTTCTAAATGAGCCTCTGGATGTCTCCTAGATTACCTTAGCCACTTATGAAACCCAATGTGATTGTCCTTAGGGTATGGGCTAGCCTATCACGATCGATTGATTGTCTAGTTTCTGCTGCGAGCTCGTAGTCGAGCTCGAGTAAGGATCCGACAATCCAAGGCATCCCAAAGTCTGTGGCTAGAGGGCTTCGATCCGCCTCACCGCTAGGATGGTGTAAGAATTGAGCTCTGGCCAAATGACCATCTCTGTGAGGAGAATATTCTCCTCACAGTAAACCCTAGATGCTGTGAGTATGGCTGAATCTATCGAGTAGCCATCCGGCGATCTGGTGCATCCCGGAGAGGGTTTAAGGGTTAGATCGATGCATCTGAACTTCAGGAATGTGTATGGATTGAGTTGAGCTGCCGTCATCATCTAGGTATCAGGAATTTAAGCGCGGAAGATTCCTCATGTCGGAGCCGTCTCAGGGAAGAAGACGAAGTCGCGGGTCGAGCCGACCCGTGACCCGTGCCTCTTGATTTTGGGCTACGGTTAATAAAATGAATAATCGAAATATTTTTATTATGATAATTAGTTAATTAATCATTTCCTATAGTTTTTATTTAAATAAAAATGCAGATTAAATTATTTAAATAAATTTAGCTATACTTATCCAAATGATATGATCCAATATATAATTTTAATTAGAAAAATGCAAGATATTTGAATATAAAATAAAATCAAAGATCTAATGGTTAAATTTAAATAATTGCCTAATCTTTCTCTATTTTTATTTAAATCATATTAAATTCATTTAATATCCAAAAATACTGATTTAGGTCTCTGATTGCTCATAAGACAAAATAAAACCTATATAGACTATTAGAAGTAATTTTATAACCTTAATTTTATTAATCACTCCTTATTTACCCTAATTTGGGATTAGTGAACTAAGCCTTAGATTAACCCTTGATTTTTATAAATCTAGTTCCTAATGCATCATTAAGTATAGTAGAGCCTTTAAATATGTTTGGATCATTCTAGTATGCCCAAATTTTCTTAATCACCTTAATTAGCTTTAAAATATGATTAGTGTTAATTAAGCTAATTAGATTACAAAAACCTAAGATAAGTATATTTCCTACTTTATTAATCCATATGGAACTCATTAAAATAGACTTGGATCAATTTGGGCACTTAAATCTTAAAACCCCATTTTTAGCCTTAAGGGGGGGGGGGTATTTTGGTCATTATGACCATAATGTGTTTAAGCACCCCTTAAGTCTCAAAATTTTAGTAAAATACTTCTAATTAGATTCTTAGCATCTTTCTGAAATCTCATGTAATAATATGATTGTTAAGTAAAGAAATCTTAAGTTAGTTCTTCTTAAGATCTTAAGATTTTAAGAGTACTCAAAATCATCTTATCTTAAGAATTAAGTCTAACTACCTTAAAATGTTAGATCCTTAGTTAATGACTTAATTAAGTTGATCCATAGGCTTGGATTCTAAAAGAAACATCATGGTAAAATTTTAAGTCTAAACTTAGCTTAAGTCTAAAGTGATCAAATATTAGATCTTAGATCTTGACTTTAGATCTTCTTATTGAATTGGACTACATCCATTTGGAATTCCTTAAGTGATTTATTGTTTAATTCTTTTGTAGCCTTCCACGTGGGTGTAGGATTGGTTCAATCCATAGGATAATGTAATTATCCTAAAAGATTGAATATTGATCTTAGATTCTTAGTTCTTATTGATTATTTTATCTTATAATCAGTATAATAACCTTTCATTAAGAATATAGTTTCTGAATTCTTCAGCTTATAAGATTTCTTATCTTTCATTTAGATTTTAAAGTGTGAACCCTAGATCCTTACTAGGATACTACCTTGGATTTAGGATTTGAACACCAAGTGGGGTTTAGATACAAAATCCATAAGTTTTGACTTACTAAATCAAGACTTGGATTAAGATAAGAAAACAATAATAATTAAGTCATTGATTCATTTACATTAATTCTTATGGTCGTCATATGATTATGAATTAGAACTTATTAAGTTCTAATATTAACATTAAGGTCGTAAATCTGAGACCTTACTCGATAGCTGGATATTGGAGATCCTAAACTTGTATTTTCTCAGAATAGTTAGATTTGGATAAAGTAGATAATAACAAATATCACATAAGTCTAGATGAAGTCTCTTCCTTACTTTACTAATTGCTCTGTATACCTTGAATATTGAGCCTTGTTCCTTAAGCATAGTAGGTAAACTTAGGATATGGAAGATACATCCTCAATTAGTATTTGAAAAGCATAGCATTCATTCAGTTCGTTCAGTGCTTTCAGTTAGTAGAGTATGTCCTAGCATAGTCTGCCTCTTCAGTCCTAGTTTTATTATAGAATAGACTTGGACTTATCTCGATGGATGTCTAGGATGGATACATGTCTTATTCTATAAGTTCAACTCGGACCTAGCTCTGCGGATGCCTAGGATGGATACATGTTGAACTTTCAGTTCAAAGGCCCTATATGGCCTGTTATGTTATGGCAGCACTATGTCTTAGGCTTACTGCTACTTTAGTTTAGTTGTCAATGTTTGTTTTGCTTTGCCACATGCTTCAATAGCCTTTCTTTTAGTACTTGACTTGCCTTGCCACATGTCTCAATGCCTTTACTTTTGCTCATATATGTACTTAGTTTACTTTTGCCACATATCTCAGTGGCCTTTTTCATATCAATCTGTATGCTTGTATATACGCTCTCATTGATTAGTACTAAGATATTGGCATGTTTAGGATGCAAGAATTGTACGTCTATTTCAACACTTGTGTTCTTATTATACTCAGTATGTCTCTATGTGATCATAAGCATATTAGAATCAAATTTATTTTTAAGTAGTTGTAGTTACTTTTTTCTCTTAGCCTCACCATATTTAGTTGCTATTTTGTATGTTCTTTTACATACCTATTGATTAGCTATAAATAATTAGTTTATAGCTACCCCATTCTTGTATCTTGTTGCATTTTTTTATATGCTTGCACATTTAATACTTTTAGTTTGATATCTTAAATACTCATTTCATTTAAATAGCCTAAATGTACTTAGACAATTGTCTAACTGTAACCTTTTTATTTTATTGGCTGAGGCCCTGGCATTTTGCGATACCGACAAATGTCAGATTCAGAGTTGTTCATCAGCAGTGCTGCAGGACTAGAGCCGATGCAGGAGGAGGATCTTCCTACTGCTGCTTAAATAGATTTTCTCCTTTTGTAGTGAGATTTAGAGATCTTTATTTCTATTAAATTTTGGATGTATTTACTTTTCTACATTTGATCTGAGTTACTGTTTCTGTTACTCGCTTATACTATGTTAATGCCTGTGGATGTTATATATACTGTTTCTTGCTTCTGCCACTTTGATTTGTATGATGTATATTCACAATTCTCCTATAGGGTGACAGTCCTTGGCTTAAGGTGAGTTGGTTCCTACTTGACTCAACTTGAGTTGGGGATTTGCCCACAGGGAGTGGAGCACCGTACTCCCCACAATTATGCTAATATCAGTATTAGCATAGCCGTGGGAAAGTACGGGGCCCCACAATATATAAGTATAATAGAATTCATAGTATGCTAATCACATTACAATTACTAAGTAGGAGTAATAGTAAATACAAAGTGCAGAAGCTAAAGCATAATTTAGAAATATTCATCAAAGAAACTGAAAAAACATTCATGTCAGAAAAAAAAAAAAAAGAAAACACATCCAGAATTATTAAACTGTTTACTTAATGAAACACAGAGAATTGTCTAAATACTGAATTGAAACTAAACTGAGTACCGAAAAGTAAATCCTAATGGAGAATCCTCTAAGGCTCCCACAACTCTTCTATATCTTCTGAACTAGATCCTGATCTGACCATACAAATAACTCTGAATCGGGCAAATTGCGGATCTCAGAAGTACACAATGTTAGACAATCAGTCTAACACATAAAAAACTAATCTAATAGTTACTATTCTAACTATTTAACATTTAAATAGTTTAAACAAAGCTATAAAAAAATAGTAAAATAGCTAGAAGCTCAAACCATCTCATAAATCTGAAAGTAAAGTAAACTGAAAATGTAAAGTAAAATTACATGTAAAATAATCTGTAATAAGAATCTGAGTAAATAATACTGTAAAACTGTGCTGTATGACACTGAATTAATAATTTATGCATCTAAATATGCCAATAAATGTATATTACTAATATGATGTATGGATGTCTCGTGGACACACCACTGAGTCCTTTGGTGAGCGAACAATCTGCAACATAGTCCTTAGGTGAGCTTATTCGCTCCACTAATGCTGACATAGACTTATGCCATTATGATATGCCAAGATTTCAGTGCTGGTATTCTTTAAATTATTGACAATCCTGAATCAATTCAATATCAAGTAGTGATTCCATTTACCTCCATTATGTAGAATTCACCTAAATGAATTTTGACTCTTAAGTCTAATTTACTGAGTTATTTAAATTAAAATCATATAGAACTATCAACTGAAGGGATTGAATACACATCGTTGATATGTTTCCAAAAAAGGGGTTTAACATATAGTTTGTTTAACTACACTTATCGAAGCGCACGACGATAAGAGGCATGACTCGGTTACGTTTATTCTCTCAAACTAAGCTGTTAAATACCAAAATTACAAACCATACATTGTGCTCTAAAAGGATAACTGAGATATTTAGTTTGTTTCACTGCCTTGTCGAAGCGCACGATGATTAAGAGCCATGATTCGGTTATAGTTTATTCTCTCAAACTAAGCATCCAAGTTTGTCAAATATTATGAAACCCTGGGCTTGAAAAATTTACACTAAGCTGGACTTGTACTTATCCAAACACATAAGATAAGAACAAGACTCTACAATCTTACTTAGAGGGACTCATCCAATCCCCAAGTTTTACTGAAATGATTCAGCTACTATGGATATACACTTTCACATTCTATTTAATAATCTACTGATTCCACAAATTATTTTAATAACCAAGGATTATCAAACTAACGACTCTTTACTACATTAAAATGGTATTACACAAGGGTGCAAGAGTGTAACCTAAAGGCCACTCAAATTTTAGGTTATACCATATAGAAAAAACTCATACTAAGCTTGTAGGTAATTCTACCACACTGGTCTAAGATCATGCATCTAAGCTTATAAGGAGCATCTATATGCTACCTTAAAATATGAACAATAAGCTCTTCCTACCTCAATAGATTAATCATTTATGACTTCTACTATTGATTATTCATGCTAAGGCCAAAATCATAATGATCTTGCACTTCTAACTTAAAAGAAATCTACGTCCTAAGCTTTACACTAATTTTATAATTCTTGCTTTTCTTAAAGTTTGATTTAACCAGATTAGATGGGTAAGCCCATATGATCAACACCTACGCTAAAATTATGATATTTAATCTCATAAATTATTATAGAATGATTAGTTTATAAATCCATTCTATTTTATAAGTTACATTATGCTAATAGTCTTACTTAGGAAATTAAAGATCTAAAGTTAAGTATTCAGATTGACCAATCGCATAGCTTATTTAAGATCTTAGTAGTTCTAAGTTAATGAGTTAAGATCAATGTTAAATTAGGGTGCATTATTACAATTATGTTAGTTAATTTATCTTTCAATCAAGATGACTTAATCAGGGTGATTAAAGATTAGATCTTAATCAAGATATGCTATGGTTTAACTCAAAACTTAACCAAATCAAGATCAATTATTAAGTTTATTGATCAATGATAAATCAGGGAATTATTAGTGCATTATTGGTGTCCACCTAAAGTTTAAGATCAATTATTAATTAACTTAATCATCCTTTAAGATTCTTAAGATTGAAATTTATTAGTATCCAATCAAATATTTAAAGTATTTAATCCATGATTTAAGTTCTCTAACATGCAAACTACTATTAATGGAACATATAAACATCACATTAATTGAAATAATAAGTAATCAAGGCTAATTAAATCATAATTAAAAAAATATAGATTAGCACTTGATTATAAATTTAAAATACCTAAGTTTTATTCAACTGGCTATTAAGTTCTACTCATTCAAGCAAGCAATCAAAGATTATAACAATTCCATTTGGCACAAAATATACAAGTGAATCCTTAGAAGATTTAGAACATGCCATTTAGGATGAAAACATATGTTTCATATTAAAAATTACTATCTATTCATGTAATGCTTAATTCTACTAAATTCAATTTTAGTTTTGATATTTTGGCCCCCATAGGGTCCTAGAATCATTAAATGCGAAAAATATGAAGTATACCGATCCCCCAGTCAGTAAGTGGATCTAGCTTTGTAAGCAATTTAGGACAGTTCTAGGAATGGTGACGTGCTGCGGCGCGCCATGGCGCATGCTTTTAAGATTGAGCGCTGCGGCGTGCTGTAGCGGATTTCAATGTTGTGGCACATTGCAGCGCTTTCAGGTGCTGAAAGCACTGTGGTGCGTTACAGCGCCATATCTTATGAGAGCTGAATGCTACGGTGCGCGATAGTGCTTTTAAGTGCTATAGCATGCTACGGCGGATTTAATTTGATGAGGAATTGTTTGTTACGGCGCGCTGCGGCGCTCGACAGTGATTTCGCCTATCCGAAAATCGTAACGGGGCCCCTTTTACACTCAAATACTCTCAATTTAGGGCACCTCACGCGTGGTGCCATATACCGATTGAAAAGTCTTTCTGAGACCTTTTCATTGATATTAAAATCGGCATGAAAGGATCTCTAACGAGCAAACAATGATGCTAAAGCTTCAGGTATACAAAAGTCCTACTTGCAAAAATAGTTATCTTAAAGGACAATATGAGCTTTGATCAGGCTCGTTCGAGTTCGACAAAAGCTCAACAATCAAATAGGACTTCATACAATAGCTGCTTAAGATATCATTTCATAGTTTTTTTGATTAACTAATGGAAAGAGTAGCACATGGAGGATGCAAGAAAGAGATATAAGGTAAGTTATAGCAAATGGGTACCTTAGCTTTAGAATTAATGGAGGAAGAGAACTTTGTTTTTTGTAAGAGCTTAGGAGGAAGGAGCTTATCCTTCTTTTGCTACCAGCAAAGGAGGAAGAAAGTTGTGGATTATAAGGAGGAGGAAGCTCCAGCTGAGCAAATGAACAGGGAGGAGAGCTGAGGAAGGTGCCTTTATGGAGGAGGAGAATGTATTGGCTGGGAGAAGAGATGTAGGGCAGCGTTCATGGTGCAGCAGGCCCTCTCCCATCAACATCATGGGGAGGAAACTTCCTTGTGCAAGGAGTGGGGAGGAAAGTGCAGGAAAATGAGGATGAGGCAGGAGGAAAAGTGTAACAACCCAAGGTTGTTACCCAGCTTAATTTTAGCATAATCATAGCATAATTATCATTCCATTAAGTTCTTCGAGTCATTAGAACCAAACCCTAGATGTTTGGAGCAATTTGGAGTTCAATCCAATATTTTGGATTATTTGAATAATTAATTAATTAGAAAATTGAGGTAATTATTTTGACCTCGAAATCGAAAACTGACTTCGTCGTTGCGATTGTCACCCTCAAATTAGCTAGGGATGATGTTTTGGACCCGTTAGGAGGTCGTCAAATTTTCATCAATATTTTAATATAATTAAATGCGTTGAAAAATAGAATAATTAAATAATCGTCAGAATCGAAATCCGACTTCGTCATTGAATTCCTCCCCCCAAATTTGCCACGGGTGAATTTTTGGGAATTTTTGGAGCACGTTTTAAAAATTAAAATTTTTGAAATAATTAAGGAAAGTAAATAGTTAATTATCCAACCCCTTATTTGCAATTTCCCCTGCCATGCCCCATTAATGCTTATTCATGATGGCTCCCTACTCCTCCCTTCTCCCTAGGCTCATGATGGCCTAGCCCCTACACCATCCTCCCCCCTTCTCCTTTATTAAGGAGGAGCTCAGCTCCTTCTCATGCTTGCTGAAACTTTCTCACCTCCATTTCCCCCATTGCTAAGTCCCTGAGTTGAAGAAGAAGACTCCTCCCCCAAGATCTTGAAGGAATCAAAGATCCTCCTCTTCCTCTCCTTCCAAGAACTCCACCATTATCTAAAAAGGCACCTCGATGTTTAAGAGTTTCACTTATTACTACTTAAGTGGGTCATCACAATCTCCCCAACTTAAGTAACTGACGTCCTCGTCAGTATCCACACACAGATCGAAGAACCATCCATTGGGTAGATAGGACTAGAGGTGACCCCTACAGGCACAAGAGGTACCCACAACCATGTAGCACCTTAACCATCATAGGTTCAAGAGGCTGCTCACATGAAGTAGTACTTTGCTCTGTATGACACTTAGCTCCTATCTGACACCCTATGGTTTGCTCTGATACTATTTGTAACAACCCAAACTCTTAAGCACCAAGGTGTTATTCGCTTTGGCCAGAAAGGCCTCACGGTTTTGCCCTCAGAAGATAACTTCCCAGCAAGTCTACTCTGTTTTCATCTATTTTGCACACTCTGTCATTCATCCACATTTTTTGTATAGTTAGGGTGCTCCGTTTGTGCCGATTTTGGTGTCAATAGAAAGGTATCAGAAATTCTTTTCCATTGATATATAGCACCACTCATAGAATGTTCTGGATTGGGAGTAACTGAGCTCGAAAATAGGCCTTCCAATTTTCATCCTGGCTAAAATCACCGTCTGGCGCTGCAGTGCCAAAAATTGCAAAATAGGCCGCTGCAGCGTGCCGTAGCACACTGCAGCAGGCTGCAGCGTGCGATAGCGGGCTATAATGCAAATATTTGGGAAACTTAGGGAAATATGAAAATTAATTAATTAAACAGTGATTTTGCAAATTGAACCGTCGTTGCGCCCCATAGCGCGCCGCAGCGGGCTGCAACGGGCCGCAGCGCACCCCACGCGAAAGGCGCTACCGCACGGAAGGCGCTCCAGCACCCAAACTTGCAAATTTTCCCAGAATTTAAAAAACTGCCCAGATTTTGTAAAACTACCCAGTTGTGGCTGAAATGGTCAAAACTACTGTTTTGGTATTTTAAGGTCCCTAGGACCCTAGTGGGGCTAAGCTATATCAAATTTGAATATATTTTAGCTAAAATTGAATATTGCATAAATTTATAGGTTAAAATTAAATTTGAAACTTTGTCACTCTTAATGTGCTCAACAATCTACTATGTACTTTAAATGTATGTCATGACAAATACTAAGTAATAGAATCCTTAAAAGCATGTATCAAATAGGTATGGTTTAACAACCAAATAGCATGAAACTTAAGTCTTTTAGAATTGTAATTAAGTGCTAATCTCTTTGGTTTGATTTTATAATTTGATTATCCTTAATTACCTTTTATGCTTTTATAATCATATAGGATGTATGTTAGAGAACTTTAACATTTAAATGAGACATCTTGTTATGTAAATTAAACTTGAACATAAGAATCTTGATAACTTGATTAAATAGATAATACTTAATCTAAACCTAAAGTGTGACATCAATAATATACTTAATAATACATTGATTTGTCATTGACCTTTAAATTAACATTGGTCTTAATGATAGAAAGGTTAGGGGTTAAACCCTAGCTTGTCTTGATTATGATCTAAACCTTAATCACTTAATTAATTAACTTGATTGTAAGATGATTCAATTGACATTATTCCAATAATGCATATAATTTGATATGGATCTTAAATCATCAAATTAGAAGTGCTAAGGATAATATTGAATATGTGTGATTGAATCATCTGAATCTAAACTTTAGATCTTTAATTTTCTCTTATATAAGACTACTAGCATAAGATGGATAATAAAATTTCAATGATTTATGAAATGATCTAACTCTAATAAGATCTTTGATTTTATCCCATAATTATAGAATAGAAAGGGGATCAGATGAATTTTAATCATCTGACCTAACCACTTTAACCTAAGTCTAATAAGTAAACCCTAAGAAGTGGAAAAGTGAGGCCTTAATGGTCTTACTTTAGGATCATCTTGAAATGTTTAAAGACTTTAATTATTGACACATTGAGGTAAGAAGGACTTTTGTAATTTATTGAGGTAGGAATCTTAGATGATCCTTCATAACTTTAGAAATTAAACTTGATACCTTGTGATAGGGACCACCTAAAGTACTTAAATTGGGACTCATTCCTTATGGTGACAGCCTATATTGAGTGATCCTTGATCACATCCTTGGAGCCTTGTGTAGGACTCACCCATTTAGAGTAAGGAATAATAGATTTGATACATTCTTGTTATTAAATAGAGTTGTTTAAACCCAGGACATTGATTGGTGTAGTATGGTATACCCATAGTACTGAATTATTTCAGTAATATCCAGGAATGGTTGAGTCACTCTATGTGAGATTTATCTTTGTGCTATCCTGCGGGCTTAGGCAGATATAACCTCGCTCTGAGTAAATCAATTGATCCTAGAGTGTTATAAATAGGGACTCATTCCTTAGTTTGATTAAAATACAAATTGCCATCAGGTGATACCTCCTAGCGAAGATCACATCAATAGGTATGGCTTAAAAAACTAAGTAATTTGAGTCACCTTCTTTAGAACACTAAGTGTGATTATGAGTTGGGCATCTTATTGACTTAGCTTGAGATACAAATCGCCATCGTGTGATGCCTCCTATCGAAGATCGCTTTGTTAGGGTGGCTTAATCAAACTAAGTGTTAAGGACCACCTTTCTTGCAACTATGCTAAATATGTGTTTACGATCATCCCATCTAATGATCTTTAAGTAAATTCTCAACTTTAATCAATCATCGAGCTAGATTTTAGGAGTCAAAATCCTTTTAACAGGATTCTGCATAATAGAGACCTAGAATTTGTTATCAGACTTCAAGCATTTTTTGGATTCTTTTTGATTTATCTTATGTAGCTCAGAAGCATGAGCATGAGCATAGGCATGATTTTGAGTAGAGGTGATGACATATGAGTCTCAGTGATGATCTATAGGTTACGAAATGTTGTATACATTGATTGGAGAATTTTAGGATGCATCGGCCATAGCAGTTCCCAACTGGATGTATGTATACATTGGACCATACGACTCATAACAGTTCAGTGATATTTTGGTTGCATGTCAGTAGCACTCAGTGTTGAGGCATATTCAGATGCACAGTTTCAGTAACATACAATATAGTTTTACTTATGATTACTTCAGCTTCAGATTCAGCAATGTTTTGATTTTTTTCAATATTCAGTTATAGTTCAGTTTCATTTTACCTTGCTTCAGTTTTGTATAGTTTTATACAGTATTGTACTTTCAGTTGCCTTTACATTTTTATGCAGATTTACTTGTATATGTAAATGTTAAAAGAAATAACTAGAATTATTAGATTAGTTTTGATGTGTTAGACTTATTGTCTAGCACGAGGTACTTTTGGGATCTGATAATTTTCTGGATCCTGAGCAGTATATTTAGCCAGGTCAGGAGGACACCCAGGAGATTCAGGAGGAGCCCGTGGAGCACTAGTGGACTCTCCTCCAGATTTATTTTCTACTTAGTATTTTCAGTTCAGTACTTAGTTTTATGTTTATTTCAGTAAACTGTTTGTAATAATTTTGGATGTATTTTCTTTTCTTTTCTGAGATGAATATTTTCATACAGCTTCTGTGATGAATGTTTTCTGGATATTTGCTTTAAGCTTCTGTACTCTATTATATACTACTTATACTTAGTATTGTGATGTGATCAGTATGCTGGAAATGCTGATATATTATACATATATTAGATTCCCACTGTATCCTAAATCTAATGCATGTATTTGCCTACAACTTAGGATAAGGATACTACTCTTATCTAAGTATTAGCTCTCAACCCTACTTGAGGTTGAGTCAGCAGCCCTCCAGATGGGCTTAGTTTCAGTCATTCGGGGAGACAGGTTATTCCTCCCCGAGTGGCGCACCGCTCCGCCGCCGATATGATTGTACTTAATTCTTTTTGTGCACGGCAAAGGGGGGAGGCGCTACAAAAGGGAGCGAAAGAATTAAGGAATTAATTAAATTAATTTCTAACTTTTAATTAATTAATTTCCCAAATTAAAAAAGTGGATGAATAAACGGGCTCTAAAAAAAATCTCAAAATTTACCCCAAGCAAATTCGAGGGTGAGGAACTTAACGACAAAGTCATATTTCAATTTCATTTTAGCCATGAACTTTTGGTCTCACAATATAAACCTATTGTTCCAACACAACCCAAACAAGCAATTTAACACTGAAGGCAAAATTATGGTGTCCCATCTTGCTTATGTTGAGCAGATATAGCAATAACTCTTTGAAAAATATGGTAACTATTCTCGCTGATCTTGAAATTGAACCTGGGCTTTAATATCAAAAGACTCAAATTCAACTATTTTGTGAATAACAAAAGCCCCCAAGGAACTGCACTAAAATTAAAATTCCCATTCACCTATCTCGGAGAACCCTATAAATATTGGGCACAACAAAAATGTAAGCTATATAAGTCTTTTTGACAATATTTTCAAAAACTTCAAGGTTGGGAAAATAAATATCTTTCTCAAGGAGGTAGGCTGATCCTAATCAAGCATGTGTTGAATGATATTCCTCCCTACTGGCTTGAGGTTTGCTCTCCTACTACTTTTATTTTGAGAGAGATCACCACTATTTTTAACAAATTCTTATGGATCCATTCTAATGGAAGCAAAATCACTTGGTGCTCTTGGGATCAAATTACTTTCCCTTATGCTGAAGAAGGGTTTAGCATTAGAAAACTCTCCAATATTCACAATGAGTTATCCCTTAAACTTTGGTTGATGTTTAGAACCTCCACCTCCATATGGTTCAAGATTTTGCTTGTAAATATTGCGCTAACTCGCATTCAGCTATAGTCAAAAATAAAATCACTGATTCTTATAATTGGAGAAGAATTCTTACTTTTAGAGACACTGTAGAAGAAACTATAATGTGGGAAAATCTAGACACTTCTATATCCTTTTGGTTTGACTATTGGAATAATAATAAGGCTTTATTCATGAATTACAGGCGAATTAAAAACCAAAAATTGAAACTTGTTGATTGTTACTCCAACAATTCTAGCTAAAAAAATCCCCTCCTTCAAGATTTGTTATTTGAATAGGATTTTAATAGCATTACTATCCTTCATCCTATTTTTGAAGAAGCTAAATCTGCCAACTCGGTGTTCTGTATCAATAATAAAATTAACATCTCCATCCTTTAGAATTGCTGCAGAACTCATGTTGTTCCTTCTTTCCCAAAATGGATTTGGCATAAACGTATTCCCCAACTTATCAGTATTTTCCCTTGGAGACTTTACAAAAATCTCATCAGTGTTGACACTAAAATGTAAAGTTTGTGTTATTGCCTTTCTTCTCGCTGCCATTTTTGCAATGAAATTGAATCTCTAATCATGTCTTCATTGATAGAGATTTTAATAAATTGATTTGGAATGATATCTGCTTGACTTCTCCCCCCGTAGCTGATAATACTGAAAATATTTTTTCCCATTGGCCAAAAGTAAAGAAAGCTAAAATCCACTTTGGCAACCTTTTCGATGCCTTCACTCTTTGGCACATATGGAATGCAAGGAACAAAGCTAAATACGCAAATGCTATGCTTAATTTAGCTGCCTCTGTTTCAACTATTATTGAGGACGTTAAAAATTGTTTTAGCAATTATGATAAAGAAGTTTTTCAATTGGAAAACTCTTAATTCAATTAATATCAAAAAGAGACTCATGTTTAGATTGATGGTTTAGCTTTAGATTCTCTCTCAGACCTGTGGGCTTTTGTAATTAGATGTGGTCTCTCACTAGGGCTACCCATTTTCTCCCTCACACCATCTGGGTTTGCATCTTTGGCGTTATTGTGGGTTGCTCGTTGCATTGAGGACACTGTTCATTTTAAATTGGCTGGTTTATGTTTTACTTTTTCTCATGTTGTTGTGGGTGCTGAGCTCTATTTTGATTCTCTCTACTACTGGGGAACTTTGAATAATGTGATATTGTAGGTGTTTTTATGGGCTATTGTGAATCTCTGCATTTTGTGGGTTTTGCTTACTGTGGTTCTCTGGATCTTCATTACCCTTTCTTTTACTGTGGATCTATGCATACGCTAAGGTTTTGCAAGATGTGGTGCTGTGTTCTATGGGACCTTGTTTGTTGTGGGTTCTTAAATTATGTGCTGTTGTGTGTTTTTTCAATGCTGCTTACTATTTACATTACCTTTTCAAGGTTGCTTGATGTGATTTTATGGTTTATTGTGGTCTCCTTGGCAGTGGTGGTGTGCTTCTGGAAGTGGTTTCTAATTGGGGTTGTCCAATTGCTCCCCATCCTTTGCTGGGATTACAGTTTTGACTTTCTCATTTACTGATGGCTGATAGTTTTGGGAGGTGCTGCAGCATTTTTTTTTTATGAGCAAATTTTAGTTTTCGTGCACCTGCTTTGGAGTTGCTATTTTTTCTTCTTAACTGTTGTGGGCTGTTGTATGTCTCAACTTTTTTTGCTTGGCTATTGTGGGTTGTTGTATGTTGCGATTGACCTGCTTGGCTATTATTTGTTCCTCTCACATCGAGCTTGGGACTGTTGTGGGCTGTTGTTTTGTTTCTTGGACTTGCTTGGTTTGGTAATTTGTTTTTGTTTGGCTGTTGTGGACTGTTTTGGTTTTTTTTTTGTTTGGCTTTGCTGGCGTGTTGGCTTCTTGCAGGTTCTTTCTTTGCAAGTCTCCCTCTATAGCATATATTCTCCTTGCAGGAGGTTTGCTCCTTCTGGGCTATTATATTCTACAGTTTTACTCTGTTTTGGTTCCTCTTATTTATTTTCCACCGGGTCCTTTTAGGCTATACCCTGGGATCTGGTTTTTTGAGGTTGGCTTAGGCCTTTAGTATTAGGATTTTACTTCATTTTTGCTTGCAATTAAATTTATCGCTGAGATGGATTTCTATATATATATATATATATATATAATATTATATAGATATATATATCGATAAACTCTATATATTATAATGTTATAATAAATAATAATAATAATAATAACATTAATTTGTTATATCTATTATTATTATTATTATTATTATTATTATATTATTATATTATTATGTATTATTAATTCTTAAATGTTATTGTTATTATCATTAGAAAATAATAATAAAAAAATAAATTTATTCATTATCACTAAGAATAATGATAAATCATAATAATAATAAGCATATAAATTACTATACTTATTATTACATGTAAAATAATAATACTAATAATAATATTATTATTATCAAACATTATTATAATAGTAATTATCTCTTAATATTTTTAGATTATTCTCTCTCGGACTATTATCTTATAATAATAATAATAATAATAATAATAAGTATATTATCTTACTTAATATTATTATTAGCATTACTTAATAGTAATCATTATACTAATGTTATTATTATATAATTATAATTAGAATTCCTCTCAATTTTTAATTAACAAAATATAAATATTAAAAATAATAAGCATGCTATTATACTTATTATTATTATCATCGTATGAAAATAATAATACTATTATAATTATCTTATTATCATAATATTCTCTTTCTAAATAAATATATCTGCATAATATTATTATAGAAAATAATGATATTATTTTCTTCCTATTATTATATTCTCTCTATGATAAATAATAATAGTACTATTTACGTGTAAAGTATCATATAAATAATATATAATAGTAAATAATATTATTATTATATCATACCCTTTATTATATCTACTTCTCTATACAAATATGTTTTTTTATTATTATTATATTCTCTCTACAAAATACTAGCACTTCTATTTTAATAATAATATTTTTATATTAAATAATAATAATAATAATAATAATAATGATTATAATAATATCAATATTTTTTATCACTATTATTTTCACCATCATTATTATTATCTAAGTTATCATACTTCTTCCTCATTCAATCACTATATTCTATTTCTACGATTATTCATTTTCTTATTAACAAAGAGAGAGAGAAGAGAAACAAAGAGAGAGTTAGTGAAGATAATAAAAATCAATATTATTATGAAATTCTTTAGCATTTTTCTAATAAAAAATTTTACACACAAATTTGAAATAGATTAATTTAGTAAGAAAAATAAGTATCATGAATATCATGAAGTACATTTATATATGCTAATTAAATTATATATTTTTTCCCTGTTTTGAAACTCATAAATTTCATTGATCAATTATATACTTCCTACTCTACTTTAAGCCTTACAAATTCTATGATTTAAGTAATTATTACTATTTGAGATACTATCAAAAATAGATAATAAATTTTGATTGAATAAAAATGGGATTCTGCTGAAGTTATTTACAATATATGCATAATATAATTTATGTTTAAAGTACTGCTAATTCGTTATCAACTTGCTTTAGAAGATATAAGGATATTATGACTATGCTTACAATGGGACTAACATAGGTGAAATGATATATATATATATATATATAATTATATTAGAACCCAAAATTATGATAATCAAGCTGATATGCTTGATTCCTCAAGATTCAATATTTGCTCACTCGAATCGTGTTATTATTATTAGTTATTCATTTTTGAGATATAGATATCAATTATTGATTGAATATGACTATTCGAAATATATTATTTTCTTACCGTTTCAATTATTATTCAATGTTGATTTGCATAAATAGTTACGATAATCCTCAAAAGAGCAAAGATTGTATTTTCAATTCCTATGACTTTGTTTTCCTATATTTTACAAATTTAATTCGATGTTTTTCACGTATATGTATAATGCAATTAAAGATATACAAAGTACTTATAGTTTTCTCTAACATATGTTCAACCCGAGCATTTTCGTTGTAAATGCCATGTTATTACATCGTAAATGAACTGGAACAACACTGAATAATCAATCGATGTACTATTATTTATTTGTTTTCTTCTTGTATTTTACATAAATAAAAAAATTTTGTTCTTGTAATTGATATTATATCGAAATAAATGTACTTTTTCTTATTTTTAAATTAATTGAGCAAATATCTGTGATGCCTATATTATTAATTGAGCAATCATCGGTAAGTCAGATGACATAACCTCAATTATCGCTCCCCTGCTGAGAACCAGGAACCAGGATTGGGAGACGTCCCATATATAGTAGTGGGACGATAGGCAACCTTGTTGCATACCATCATTAGAAAAGAAATATTATAACGTGTAGCTATTAATAATGATAGAGAAATTGCAGGTATTGACCTAGCTTATAAAGTGTTCAAGAAATTATATATCTTAGCTTATAAATAATGTATTCTCTATTGATAATATTGAAGGCTTTTCTAAAGTGGACTTAAAGGCAAAAGGATTTGCATAGCTTGCTAGTTTTTAGTTGGTGAGGAAAATTTGATTTGCTGCGTATCCGCCTTTAACAAAAGCTAGTAATGCTTTATTAATAATATCTCAAAAGAGAGGAGTGAGGCAACTTGCTCAAATTTCTTAAATTACTTTATATATGGGCATTGCATAAGGAAATTAGCATAATATTAGAAATATAATTCAATCTTTTGCATTTTAAAATAAGAGTTATGATCGAGTGATTTAGTTAGTTAAAATAAACCTTGTTCTCAACAAGATCCCTAAGAGCACACCCAAAAGCTACAAGTTTGAATGCTACAAGTTTCCTCGCAAGGATATCAAAATTGCCATCTTTTCCTTTAAGTCACCAATAATATCTCAGGTTAAGAAATGTTGATTTAAATTTTAGAAAGGTGCAGCCAAAAGTAATTTCTTTTAAACTGAAATTAGCTGTATAAATCATAATAAGCCAACAAAACAAATTGTATTCAATAAGAAAATTATGAATAAATTGAAAGTTAATGATAGAATGTGAAAAAAAATATTATATTTGATTTGAATTTCTTTATACGAAAAAAAAAAGTAAAGAGTCATTAAAACTTTGGCTTAAAAATTGCAATACTCAATTTAATGTTCATTCACCCTCCCATAAGTGATGTTATGAAAAAAGCCCTCTCTTTTGATATTATTTATTTGAATATTATTGCACCCTATGTATGAGTGCAATTACTTGTGTGTTTATATATATAAATATCATTAAAGAAAAAAAAATCAAGTAGTTAAGAAAAAGACTATTTCGATGCAAAATGAATAGAAATGCAAAAATAAAAACTTTAGGAGAATGGATAAAAGTCCACCAAATCAAATATGGCAGAGATTTTTACACTCCAGAGAGGAAGATCAAAGAGAAAAAAGTAATGGCCAAAGAAAGAATCTGACTTCCAGAATAGAGGAAAATCCAGAGGCCGGGGCATTGGATACAATCTGTGTGCATTCTATTTGGAGACGGGACATCGGAAGAATGACTACACAAAGTTGAGAGAAAAGCAGCGGGCAAAAGGATATTCCAAAGCAAATGCTATTGTGATTCAGAATGTGGTGGAGGGTTCAGACTTTGATGTATCCCTTGTTACTATTTCAATGGGTCTAATAGCTGACAGCTCTAATTGGATTATGGATACCGAGGCAACATATCACAGATGTTTATAGAAGGATTGGTTTTGTTCGTATAGAAAAACAAACTGTGGTTTAGTCACAATGGGAAATGATGCTATGCGTCAGATTGCAAGAGTTGGAAGTATGTTGATTAGAACACATGTAGCAATAGTGCAAGAACTGAAAGAAGTCAGATATAGACCGTAGATCAAGAAGAATCTTTTGTCAATTAGGGCCTTAGAATCTAAGGGATTTAATGTAGTGATTGAGGTAGGAGTTCTGAAGATCAGCAAGGGTGCTATGACATATCCAAGAGAAGCAGACAATAGAATCTCTACTATCTTAAGGGAAGTACAGTGACAGTTCAGTAGTTGTGGCTGTATACTCTGAAGATACCATGACATTGTGGCATATGAGGCTAGCACATGTAGGAGAGCGAGCCTTCATTAAGATCATTAGAAAGAGATGGGCTCATTAGAAGTATAACTTCTTACAAATTTCAATTTTGTGAGCAATATTTATTGGCAAGAAAACACGCAAACTTTTTGGTGTTTGCCTCAACAATACCAAAGATATACTTGAATATATACACATTGATGTCTGGGGACCAACGAATACTATATCGTTAAGTGATCATAGATGTTTTTATTTTTTTTATAGATGATTACTCTAGATTTGCATGGGTGTACACATTAAAAAGTAAAGCAGTTGTACTGGAGGTTTTCATAAATTGGAAGAAGATGGTGGAAAATCAAACGGGCAAGAGAACCAAGATAATTCAATCAGGCAATGGCGAAGAATATAAATCTGATTCCTTTGTAAGAGAATGTCAGAATTCATGGATTGAACACCACTTCATAGTAAGAGAAACCCCACACCAAAACAGGGTAACATAGCGCATGAATCACACTTTGTGGAAAAGGTGCGATGTATGTAGTCCAATGCTGGGTGGGAAAGAGCATATTTGTCGGAGGCCCTAAACTATGTGTGCTACTTGGTGAACCGTCTGCCATCTGCAACACTTGACAATAAAACTCCTATAGAGTTATGGTTCGGACATCCTGCAACAGATTATAATCAGCTAAAGAGTTTTGGCAGCCTAGCATATTATCATGTAAGAAAAGATAAGCTAGAACCGCGGGCTATAAAAGTAATTTTTGTGGGCTTTTGACATGGAGTGAAGGGTTATAAATTATTTGATCTAATTGTTAAGAAGACTGTGGTGAGCAGAGATGTCACATTTGATGAAAAGTTTTTCTTGAGACTAAGAAGTTCTCATCAGGTGGAGGATAATACAGTGACTCCAGTAAGCCAACAAAAAGTGGGATTTGATGCTAACCCCTTTGTTCCATTAAATTCTTCACATCACATTGAGGACACGTTTATAGATAAAGACCACATGGGTGATATCGAAGAAAAAATTGACATTGATAGATAGGCTAAAATTTAGGAATAAATTGCAAGAGATAGACCCAGAAGAAATACAACTCAATAGTCAGCTTGGCTCAAAAATTATGCCACTTATGCATTGTCTGTATTGGATGATGAGATTCCATCCCATTACAAAGGAGTTGTGTGGCGCCCTGCCCCTTAACCACCAATAATCAAGGCTAAGGAGTGGTGTGTCACTTTGGCAAATCCCTCACTTATCATTAGATTAAGGTATAATCCTCAATCCACTAATAAGGGAAGGATGTGCTCTGAATAATACAGCAGAATTATTCACTAAGTACATACATTCATTAGAGTGCAGAAGCAAGAAAAAGTAAAATGCTACATCCAATCCATCACACAAGTAAGAAGTAAACATACAGCTCATAATAAAATAGTACAGTAAAGGAACATACATGGGTACCTGAATTATTACATCAATTTTAAGATAAGTTCAAAATGAAATAAATCACTCATACTATTAGATAAAGATGTGGTACTATTTTCATAGTTTAAAAAAATGTTGGATTTTATTGTAAGCAATTTTAGGGAGTTTGGGTTTAAAAATAATGGTAATCTCAATTTTATATTCATAAATAAGGTGTTTGAGGAGAATTTTAGAGGAAGAGTTGTACATTCCCTTAATATCCCAACAAAGGACATTAATTGGGACACAGAAGAAGGCTCGTGTTGAACTTTCTGTTTATTAAGATTAGCTTTTGGGAATTTTTTCTAGTTTAATTTAAACTTTTCATTTTTATAGCACAACTATTTTCTTCTAAGCAAGTAATAGGATTCAACAGATTGGAGCTAATGAAATAAGATGTATCTTTAGTAGACAATGTAGAAATACCTTTATCATGATTCAAAGAAAATTGTGAGCATTGTAACTGGGCAATCAATAGGAAGTCAGCATCAGGATTGTCACCCAGATTCGAGGAAGACGGATCAGCAGCCATTCGATCGGCTGATCGAACGGCTGCGCCTCACCGTTTGATCAAACGGTAAAGCAGATGCGACGTTAGGGATTTGACGGCACCGTTATTTAGTAAATTATATATTAATATATTTAATTTAATTTACTTAATTTCTTATTAAATTAGAATAATTAAATCAAATTTAGAAATTTTCTAAATATTCACCCCTAGCTAATTGAGGGGTGAGGAACGCAACGGCGAGTTCGGATTTTTAATCCGACGAATATTTTGATTTCCCAATTTTCGGGGTATTAAATATTATTAAAATATTCGTAAAAATTTTGACGATTTCCGATTGATACGAAAACTTTACCATAGCTAATTTGGGGGCAATGAGCACAATGGCGAAGTCCGTTTTTCGATCGGAGGTCAATTTAGATAGGTCAATTTTAGGGTTTTTGGATTTTCCAAAAATCAGGATTTGATCCATTTGACTCCTAATTTAGACTAAGTCTTAGAAGTTGGCTCCTAATAACTTAATTAGTACTTAAAATTAAGATTATGGCTGATATTAGTCCTAATTGACTAAGGTAACAACTTGGGTTGTTACAACGCTGTCTCTCCATTTGTATCGCACTGTTGAAACTGACGGCAAAATTCTGACCGTTGGATCGATCGATCGAACGGTTGGCGTATGTCTTCCCCGCCCTTGCCCGCATGTCGCACAGCAGGCCGTGATTGTTCATGCCGAATGGGTGGCATCTCCCTCGGCTTCCACCGCTTTTAGCTATCACCAGGGAGTCCAAATTAAAGCTCCTAATCAATTTCTCTTACTCCTTTGCAAAAATTTGGAGTCGGCAAGTCGAAGGCCTGTAGGAATCGGATAGCGCATCGAGTGTTCTCAGTTTAGCTGAGCCATTGATCCCAGGTACCTCAACTCCATTCAATTTTAAATTAAGATTCCAAATTATTATTGCCACACATTATATGTTTTAATCAAAATATTGTTTAGATTTTATTCAAATCATCTGGTATCCATCTATATATGAATCGCTCGTTTCATCGTGAAACCCTAAAATTCCAGGGCATAAATTCTGACGCCATTTAAGGGAAATTAAGTTAGAGTCTCTAAGATCTATAGATTCACCTCTTCATTGGCTTTTGAATGGCATGCGGCTCGAGCTTAGGTGTGCAGTGAACACCTTCCTGGAGGATGCCCTAGCTCCTCGTTTCGCGCCTTCTACGGGAAGGTGCTAGTCTCCGGGTCGAGCCGGGCTATCTCAAGCCCGGTCCGCTTTCGAGCGGGTCGCTAGCGCATCTTTAGAAGGTATTAGGCGTGGGGCCCTCACGTCAATTCTTTGGGTTTGCGTGGAAGGACCGTGTCGTACTTGACCATGACTGCGTGGGGCCCATCGTATTATTGATCTAAGGATTAATAATTAATTATTAGTTTAAATTTATTTAATTAGTTTCAAATATTCAATCCTTCATAAATTGAGTTTTAATAATCCAAACATCACAAATTATAAGTCATTTCAATCAGAAAAATATCAGGAACATTTTTGCACTATCAATTTTGCATTTGGAGTTATGTTTCACCTAGTGAGATTTAGGACCCCTAATTAAATACTAAATGTTCCAAAACTTCAATTAGCCATAACTTTGTGGATACTTACCCAAAACTTCATCTTAATCAAGAGACTCCTATGAATATTATAGTAGTGTTAAATTTACTATTTGATATATATTTTGACTAATCACTTTTAGGACCCAAGCCTAATCTTCCATAGCTCAACTTTTCACACACTAATCCAAATATAATCATTATGGGTCTTAAAGTGATCAGGAAAACCTTTAGAATAATTTGGTAGTGTTCATTTCTCTGTTAGGATTAGTGTTTTCTTAATCACTTTAGGACCTAACCCTAATTACCCTAATTAATCCTACAACTTCAATTGACCATAACTTGGTCATTTGAACTCCAAATTAGGTCTTCCAATATACCATTTTGATTAAGAATACCTAATAAATAGTAAACTGCAAAAATATTTAAGATCTAATAGTTAAATCTCTTAATCAGCCATAATCACTTCAAAACTTAATTAATGAATACTCGTAATTTTAATAATCCAAATTAAGTAATTTTAGTTTCTAATAACTCCCAAAGTAGAATAGAATCTTGTGATGTGCTTGGTTTAGTGATTCTGTAATTGATTTCACTAATCACTCACTAATCACCTAAACCCTAATTAAGTCATAACTTAACCAAATGAGATCCAATTGGGGTCTAATCCTAGTTAAAGTATATAGTGTGTTATAGGGAAGCTATAGCCACTGAGTTTACTAAATTTGAACTTCAAATGGAGAAGTTATTTTTTTTTACTCTATTTATGAAACCCTAATTTCCATAATTAGCCCTAAACTTATTTTGGCTATAACTTAGCCAATAATTGTTAAAATTTAGTGATTTTAGGTTCTATAGAACCCTTAGATAGTAAGCTTTAATAAACTAATAGAAAAACTAAATTCCATTAAGTAAAATTATCAAATTGCCCCTATGAGTCAAATTCCTTAATTTGATCTCATACGGCTTATTAATTGTCCAAAATTGATGTGCATACTGTCTATCCGCATATTAGACGGTAAGTAATCAATTGCCACTGAAAGTTTCTAATTTAGAGCCTTAAATCAAAAAGTAGATTTTTAGACCCTTAAGGAGGGGCAAAATGGTCATTTTGCCCAAATTTAGGGTTAAGTGCTTTTAGGCCTTAATTTCTTGTTCTAATCTCTAAAATCAGTAAGTAAACTAATTCAAAATTAAATTTTATTAATTTAAGTCATAAATTTGATTTTAGATCAAAAACCCTAATTTCTTCCTTAGGAAAATTTTAAAGTAACTTATTAGCTGTATGATGTGAGATTCATCTCACATCATATCTCTTTTCTAACCTTCCTTAATCCATTATCAATCTTATTTAAAATATTAGTTAAGATTAAAGCTTGAGTGTTCATCTTAGTTCCTTAAGATCTTCCTTAGGAGTTAGGACTAGTCTTTAGGTTAGATTTCATATATTAAGTAAATTGAGTTACTCAATAGGTGAAGCCTTGATTTTGATAATTTATACATTTTCATAGTTAATTAATGATTATTTGATCTTTTAAATTTAGATTTAAGATTAGAGATCCATCTTATTAAGTGTGACTTTACTTAATAGGATTTGCCTTAAATCTTTAATTCGTGAGATTGGGTTTTAACCTTAGTCTTTTAGGTTCACCTTTAGATTAAGTAATTGAACCCCAATATTTGGAGTTTAATTCTTAATCCTTTCATCTTGATTTGGCTAATCAAGATTATTTGGGTGCTTAAATAAACAAACTAGGTCGATTGATTTATTTAGACTAGTAGTCGGCATTTATTTATTTATAATTAAGACCTGGCTAGTCCTAATTATTTTTAACTTATAAGGTCGAGAATCTGAGTTACACTCGATAGTAAGAATTAGTGATCTTGAACTTATGTAACTTGGAGTAGATAGAATGAATAAATTAGACAATAATTGATATCACTTGTGTCTTAGTAGAGTGTCTTGCTCACTTTGATTTTTAATGCTCTGCTTACCTTTTATTGAGTTTTAAACCTTGGTCACATATATTAGACATAGGATATTTGATAAGTATCTCATGTCAACTTTGATATTGCATAAATATCATTCATATTGTTTTTATCAGTGTTTTCAATCTTCTAGTTTTTAGTTTAGTAGGTTGTGACCTAACTAGTGTGCCTCTTCAGTTCGTTGGGTCCGACATAACACAGTGGCGGCTAGTGTTCGATAAGTCTATCCATGCCTGGTTGAGCATTGGCTGCCTAGGGTGGTGAGAAATAGACTTTGCGCCCGTATGACTTTATTAGTCAAGATCTGATATGGTAGTACTAGTTATAGGTGCACTTCTACTCAGTGATATTCGGTTAAGTGTTTCTACCTTAGCTCATAAGGCTAAGTGATTTCGTGCATATTCAGTTCAGTATTTCTGCCTTAGCTCATCAGGCTAAGTGATTTCATGTATATTCAGTTTAGAGCTTCTGCATTAGCCCATCAGGTTATGTGAGATTGATGTATTGCTTTCAGTTTGAATGCTTGAGTAGCCATGACAGTTTTCAATTTTGTATTTATTGCTTTCAGTTTACTTTCTGCATTTTAGCATTTTATTATTTACCGTCTTATTGCATTTACTAGCTTTATTTAGTTATAGGATGCTAGTTTCACTCGTTGGATTATATATATAAGATGCTAGTTTTTCTTTCAATTGTTTAAATGAGTCACATATTCTTTTTACTTTATGTCGATTAGCATAAGTTTATATTAATCATAAGCATATTTATGATGAGTTTTTCTTTCAGTTATTAGTATTTATTCCTTATTTTATGCCAAACCTTATTGTAGCTATAGTTGGAGGTATGTGCTTACTTCCTCTTTTGTTTAAGTTAATAAACTTATTATTTATAACTACCATTTTCTTTTCATATGCATTCTGCTCCTATACTTGCTTGTATGTTGTATTTTTATGGTGATATCTAAATAACTTAATAAAATTACAGCTTAAAATGTACTTAGATATTTTGTCTAATTATATTTTTTTTTTATTAGCTGGGGCCCTATCATTGTGAAATAGACAATGGTAGACTCTGAGCTATTTGAAATTGTGGAGCCTTCTAAAGACCGGATTCAGGAGGAGGTTTGATCTGTTGAAGACCCTTAGTTCTTTTACTATTGTTTCTTTTGTTGCCTGTGAAGATGAGTGTTGTTGTTTTCATTTCAGCTTTTATATTTAAATCATATTATAATAATATAGGTTTAAATTGTATTTTCTTTTACTGCTATTATTATGAGTTGTATGTTCTTACTACTATATTGTGATGGGATGGATGCTATTATTTTGCTTCCGCACTCTGTTTTCATGTACTTTTCATTTATTGAAATAGTTCTTATAAATGGCAAACTCCTTAATTATAATGAGTTATGCTGTGTGTCTAATCTATTCATATGTAAGGATCTTATCATTTGGTGACCCCTTCACTGTAATCATGTTAACTTAAGAGTTAACAGAATCACAATGGGGTTGGGCCACCACACATTGCTCCTAAAACACAAGCTACTAATCAAAGAGGAAGACCAATTGCTCCCCAGCAAACTGCACATGCAAGAATGTATACCCTCAGCCCAATTCTAGCCCTAGAAGATAATGAAGTACTATTAGGTACCAAATTCTTTCTTTTTTATAAGTATCTTTCATATTTTATTTAAATAAAGTATAAATTATCTTTCATTTTAAATCCTAGGCACCTTATATTTTAATGATAAATCTTGTGGAACATTATTTGACACTAGTGCAAACACTTGTTCATTTCAGAAAGATTTGCAAAAAACTCTTGAACTACAATATTACAACTTAGCTAAAGCCTTGAATATCGGGTTACCATCTGGTGCCCTCATGAGTGCACAAAAATGTTGCGACTGTAGCATACCAATTAATATCACAGCATATAAAGCAAACCTTATAGTACTGCCTATAGTAATTTTTGACATCATTCTAGAAATTAATTAGCTCAACAAGCATAAATTTATGATTGATTGTTAAAGAAAGAAGGTCATTATCAAAGATGGGAGCAAGTCTGAAGTATTTATGGGAAAGTTATGCATTTTAGCATCTTTAATCAATACTTCACAAGCAAAGAAATTAATTCGAAAGCGATGTAATACATACTTAGTAACAATGATGGGAGAAAATGTAGAAGAAATTCCTTTAGCAGATACTCAAATTGTAAAGGAGTTTGAAGATGTATTCCCTGATAAATTGCCTGGATTACCACTAGTAAAAGCTATCAAACTTTCAATTGAGTTAATACCTTGCACTCAACCAATAGCAAAAGCACCTCATAGCATGGCACCCAAATAACTGCAAGAGCTAAGCGAATAGCTGTAAGAGCTAATGAACAAAAGTTTTATTTGACAAAGTATGTCACCATGAGGAGCCCCAGTGCTCTTTGTAAAGATGGTTTGATGAGAATGTGCATCGATTATCATAAACTCAACAAGGTAACCATTAAAAATAAGTACTATCTACCACATATTGATGATCTATTTGACCAATTAGCTAGAGCTAAGATATTTTCTAAGATAGATCTAAGATCAGGATATCATCAATTAAGAGTCAAAGAAGAATATATTCCAAAAATAGCATTTAGAACTCACTACAGGGCATTAATAGTTTATGATCATGTCATTTAGTCTAACCAATACTCCATCCATCTTTATGGATTTAATAAAAAGAATTCTTAGATCGTATTTGGATAAGTTTGTAATAATATTCATCAATGATATTCTAATTTATTCTGAGAGCAATGAAGAATATGAAAATCATTTAAGAACCGTTCTGGAAACTCCAAGGCCTCACCAGTTTTACGCCAAATATTCTAAATATGAATTTTGGCTGGATTCTGTAACTTTCTTAAGCCATGTAGTGGATGCCGAAGGAATTAAGGTCGGTCAGAGAAAGATAAACGTCATTCAGAAATTGCCCAAACTAAAAACTGTGACAGATATTCATAATTTTCTCGGTTTAGCGAAATATTATCAAAAAAATTTCAAGGGATTTTTGCAAATAGTTGTACCTTTAACCAAATTAATATAGAAAGCAGCTCCATTCATTTGGAGTCAGCAATGTGAGAAATTTTTTCAACAGTTAAAACAAGCATTAACAACCGCCCTAGTACTAACTCTACCACAAGAGACAAAAAATTATAAAATTTATACTGATGCATCCAAGTAGGGCTTGGATGTGTTCTCATGCAAGAGAAAAAGGTAGTAGCATATGCATCTAAAATTAAGGATTCATGAAATGAACTACCCAGTGTATGACTTAGAACTAACAGCGGTAGTGTTTGCTTTAAAAATATGGAAGAACTACCTATATGGAGTGAGATGTGAAATTTTTACCGATCATCAAAGCTTAAAATATATTTTCACTCAAAAAGAGTTAAACTATTGACAAAGGTGATGGTTGGAATTAATCAGCGACTACGACTTAGACATATAATATCATCCTGGTAAAGTTAATATCGTAGCCGATACACTCAACAGAAAAGCAGACCAAAATGTTATAATGGCTAGTCGATTAATGGAAGAATTCAGAAAGTTAGACATAAAATATATTAATGGAAAGCAGTTAAATAATTTACTTGAAAATAATACTACGGAGCCTACATTCGTGAAGCGTATAACAATTGCCCAAGAGAATGATACGGGATATTCCAAGCTAAAAGTAAACATCGAAAATGGTCACATAATAGACTTACATCTACCAAAAGAAGTTTATATTATTATGGAAAAAGAATTTGGATTCTAAATGATTCATACATTTGGAACTAAATTCTAACTGAAGCTGACAACTCATGGTACACAATTCACCCTAGAAATAATAAAATGTATTGGTATCTAAAATAGACCATTTGGTGGCCTGGACTAAAGAAAAACGTAGCTGAATATGTCGCTAAATATTATGTCTACAATTTGGTAAAGGCAAAATATCAAAAATCATATGGACTATTACATCCATTAAATATCCCAGAGTGAAAATGGTCTGATATTTCTATGGACTTTGTGATGGGATTGCACAGAAGTCGTACTGGAGTAGATGTGATTTGGGTAATAGTAGATCGTCTAATAAAATCAGCACACTTCCTTTCGATTAAGCAAACAGATTTAGTGGAAATGCTGGCCAAGTTATATATTAAAAAAATAATCAAATTTCACGGAATCCCTAAAACTATTATCTCAAATCATGATGGTAGATTTACCTCCCATTTTTGAAGGGAGCACATCAAGATTTTGGAATAATATTAGCTATGAGTACAGCATTTCACTCTCAAATAGATGGTTAGACCGAATGAGTAAGCCAAGTACTTGAAGATCTTCTTCGATTAAGCATAGTAGGCTTCGACCATAGTTGGGAAGATCACCTTCCATTAATGGACTTTGCATATAACAACAGCTATCAGTTATGAATTGGAATGGCCCCATATCAAGCTCTATATGGCAGAAAATGTAGCACGCCATTGGCCTGGACTGAAGTAGAAGATGTTCAGTCATACAGATTTAATCTAGCTGAGAAGACTAATAAGAAAAATCATCTGATAAAGGGCAGGATTGCTACAGCTTAAGATCGATAAGAAAAATATCATTATGCTAAACATTGAACACCAGAATTTTAAGTAGGAGATCATGTCTATCTAAAAGTAAGCCCAATAAGAGGAGTTCATAGGTTTGGAATATCTGGGAAGTTAAGTCCAATATATGTTGGTCCCTTTGAAATAATCACCAAAATTGGAGACACCACTTATAAGATCAAACTACTAAACAATTTTTCTACCGTTCACAACGTATTCCACATTTCTTCATTATGAAGGTGTCTATAGAAATCATTCCAGCAAGTGTCTATCCCTTCAATCAATCTCCAACATGATCTAACTTACAAAGAAGAACCATTCAAAATTTTAGGTTCAGATAATTAAAAGTTACGAAGTCACCACATCCCAACCCAATGGTAAGAGTACAATGGAAGAATTCATCAGAAGAAGAAGCCACTTTGGAAAGAGAAGACTCCATGAGGAAGAATTACTCAACACTGTTCAATATGTCAGGTATTCTTCTCACCCATAAATAAGTTTTGCTTACGCGATGTCGAGAACGACATCATTTTTAAGTAGGGGAGTCTGTAATGACCCAAGTCGTTATTTGGATAATTATGATTAAACTCAACTCAAATATCAGGATCTCGTGTGACTTCAAAATTATGGCAAACTAAAAATATTATTGGATAGAGTATATTTTTGTGATCGTAAAGCCCAAGTTTGGGAGCAATCTGGATAATGAATACTTTTGAATTAATTTTTGAATTATTGAAATTCAATAAATTAAAAAAGGTAAATGCAAATCTAAATTCAGTGATTTTAGTGTCGTTGAATTAAGAATATTATAAAAATGCTACATAAAAAGTTTCATCGAATTTATAGCTCCAGATTGACCAGAAATAATTTTTAAAGTTTTTATCTTTAGAAATTAATAAAAAATAAAATATTTCTCCAAATTAAAAAAAAAATTATGCGAGTATATTTTTCTCATCAAGATACACATTCATATCAAGTTTCATTATTTTTTGGAAAGTAAATGGAAGAGAGAAAGTAGAGAGAAAAAGAGAAGAAAGAAATAAGAGATACGTTGGAGGAAGAGAATATCAAATTGAACACTCCAATAATTATGATAAATTTTCTCTCATCGTCTTATCCAAATAATTGATGAGAGAGAAAATAATTAGTTAACAAAAAAAGTTTATTTTTTCTATATATATATATATATATTTCATAATTTCTACAAATTTTATTTATGTCATTTTTTTGGATATATGTATATAATTTCTAATTTTTGCAACTTTTTTCTATCATTTTTTTTCTATATATATATATATATATATATATATATATATATATATATATATTTTCTAATTTCTGTAACTTTCATTTCTGTCATTTTCTTTTTTTTTCTATATATGTATATGTTTCCTAATTTTTGTAACTTTTTTTTCTATCATTTTCTTCTTTTTTTCTATATATGTATATATTTTCTAATTTATGTAATTTTTATTTTTATTTTTTTTCTATATATGTATATGTTTACTAATTTCTAAAACTTTTATTTCTGTCATTTTTTTTTTGTCTATATATGTATATATTTTTTAATTTCTGTAATTTTTATTTCTATTATTTTTTTAATATATATATATATTTCCTATAATAATGAAAATTTTTATTTTTAACATATAAAAATAAATAACTAAGATAATATTAATATTAATATTTTTATTAAAATAAAATGAATAATATTATTCTTTTTATTTAATTATTTTATTTGTAGTATTTGCATCGCTATTAAGCTTTGACCCACTTTGATATATATATATATATATATTAATCAAAGCCATCTCAGCGGAGATTTTATTTCATCAAAAAGCTACAATACAAGACCGGGACTGGGAGGGTACAAAAAACCTAGATCCTAAAAACCAGAAACCAGTCCCAAAAAAGGGGATCCAGGGTATAACCTAATAGATCTCCAGACTCAAGAAAGAAAAAAATACAAAATAAAATTAACAACAAACAAAAGAGACCAAAAAAGGAAACACAGCCAACTCCTACAGTAGCCAGCCACCATGAACGACAAATCACCTTCAGTCAAACTCCACTCAACATCTGGTACCTGCATTAAAAAAGAGCCAAACCAAGAACAAGGAGAAACCCAAAAACACACCTTGATCAACAAGAAGAGAGGACAGCAGATCCGTCACCCCATAAATGCCCCCCAACTTTCTGAGCCTGCAGCAAAAATAACCAAACCAAAACAAGGAGGAAACCAAAAACACGCCTTGGACAGCATAAGATAGAAGAACATAGAGCAGATCTGCCACCCCATAAAGACATTCATCACCAAATAACCAAACAGCAACCAAAGATACCACCAACTAATGCATGAAAATAGCAAGACGGGACAGGCTTCCACCAAACCGCTAAAAACCCAAAAAATAGGGACCAGCAAATAACACCCAAAAATAAGACAAGACAAGAACCTGTCACCGACCCCCAACAAACAGCAACACCTACTATCAAAATAGGGAGGGCCAACCACCATATAAACCAGAAACTGCCACTCAGCATTTCAATCCGTACCAGCAACCCTGATCGATCTAGTGGACAGCCCCAAGAAGAGACCACTTCCACCGGACCAGGACCATAAATTAGGACTAATCTTAATCAAAACCAAAAAGCCATCAGCCGCATAAGATTTTTTTTTTTGCACTCAGCTGCATTAATATTTTTCCAACTAATTTTTTTTCCCCAAAACTATTGAGGCAACATTTGACATCTGCCATAATTTTATTAACGATGACCTTTCCATTAAAACTTCTATGAGAATATTTTGCTTCGTTTCTAGCCTTCCAAATGTGCCAAAAAATATAAGAGTCAATAAGATTGCCAATATGGATTTTACCTTTTTTTGTCGTTGGCCAGCGCAACAAAATGTCGACTGTGGAAACAGCCAGGGGGAGGGGGGCAAGGGAGCATTCCTGCCAAATGTAACCACTGATTTTGCTTTCCAAAAACACATGGATTAAGGATTCAGTATTACTACAACAGCAGCACCGAGATGCAAGACTGAAACCCATATCTTGCAATTTAGTATCGACACTAATATAACCTTTGTAAATTCTCCAAATAAAAATGCTTATGAGATTAGGAAGGCAAGCATGCCAAAACCAAATAGGGGAGGAGGGGGAGTTGTAAGTTCTGCAACTGTTCCATTAGCGGCACAAACTGATTTTTCCGTTAACACCAAAAACTGAGTTGGCAACTTTTGAAGCCTCCAACTTAGGATGTAAACTAACAATATTGCATAAAATCGGTCCAGGGATGGCAGCTTGAAGCACCTGCAGCTTCCAACCCAAAACCTGCGAGTAAACATCTCCTAATTTTATATTAGGCAATTTGATTTCTCTATTGTTAAGATAAAAGGCTCTATTTTTGTTCCAATCGTCATACCAAAAAGATATAGAATCATCAAGAGATTCCCAGCTAATTGAATCCTCAATTATGTCTCTCACACTAAGCATTCTTTTCCAGTTTAAGGAATCCGTAATTTTATTTTTAGTCATAGTCGGGTGGAGAATAGCACAATATTTAGCCATTAGAATTTTTGCCCATAAGGTGCCAGACAATCTAAATTTCCACCATAATTTAAGAGAATAAGCTTTATGGATGTCACTAAGGTTTCTTATATCAATACCTCCTTCAGCAAAAGGAAGAGAGACCTGCTTCCAAGAACACTAAATAATCTTGTTCCCTTTGGGGTGCACCAACAAGAACTTATTGGAAGTAGAATAAATCTTTTTCATCACCTGGTTTGTACGAGAGCAAACTTATAACCAAAAAAGGGGGATCATATTTAGAATGTGTTTTATAAGAATGAGCCTGCCACCCTGTGAGAGATACTTATTTTCCCAGCCTTTTAGCTTGTTGAAAATTTTGTCTATCAGCATTTTGAAGTTGGAGTTTTTGTTGTGGCCAATGGTAATAGGGATCCTTAGGTAAATGAAAGGAAATTTTCCTTTCTTGAATTTGAAAATTTTACTAATTTTGGAGTGAAAGCTTGGAGGATTTTTTGGATGCATAAAATAGTTGAATTTACCAATGTTAATGTTCAGTCCAGAAGCAACTTCCAAATCAGAGAGAAGAGCCGACAACTTTTTCAAAGCATTACAACTACAGTTGGAGAAGATGATCATGTCATCCGCATAAGACATATGAGATACCATCATTTTCCCCCCTAAGTTGAATTGCATCTTTGGGTTCTGCTGAAATAGGTAATTTATGTTAAGGGACCACACGTTCATTGCTAAAATAAACAAAAGGGGAGATAGCAGATCACATTGCCTTAGACCTGTTTCAGAAGGGAAGAAACCCGAAGGATGCCCATTCAGTAAAACTGAGAACCAATTATGATGAGTGATATTTTTAATTTTTAAAATAAACCTTTCATTGAACCCATAGGCTTTAAGTGTTTGAAGAAGGAAAGACCAGTCAAGCCGGTCAAAGGCCTTTTCAAGATCAAGCTTCAAAATTAAGTTGTGACCCCAGCACTTCTTCTTAAGGCTATGTAACATTTCTTGGGCAGCAAGGATATTATCTTGAATATGTCTCTCAGGCACAAAAGCGGATTGATTGGGCTCAATTATATGGGATAGAATGGATTGGATCCTTTTGGCAAGGATCTTAGATATGATTTTGCTTATGGTGGAGCAAAGACTGATCGGTCTGAAGTTGTTCCACCATAGCGCCTTATCCGATTTAGGAATCAAAGAAATCATAGTGTGAGAGAAGAATTTAGGCATAGACGCGCCACAAAAGAATTCTTTTATACCATTACAAATATCAACCCTAATGATTTCCCAAAAAATTTTGAAAAATTCACCAGGGAAATCGTCAGGCCCAGGACAAGTGTCGTCTTTTAATTTTTTTATAATTCCCCATATCTCCTCCTCACTAGGCAGCATGTTTAACAAATTATTGTTTTCTATGGAAATTTGGGATTTTGGATCTCTGATTTTTTTGACTTGAGAAGTCTCCACAATAGGGGGGCTTTAAAACTTTCCGTAAAGTAATTTACCACCGAGCTTTGAAGGTTGTGAAGATTTGTGATCTTGCTACCATCTGGCTCCATAATTTCATTAATGAGATTAATGTGCCTACGTTTCTTAACCCAATTTTGATAAAAGGTCGTGTTACGTTCTCCTTCTAATTTCCATTTTAGGGAACATTTTTGCTTCCAGAAGGTTTCAATTTCATTATGCCACATAATTAGGTTTGCTTTGGCTTTATTTAATTTAATTTTGTTAGAATCTGACGGTTCCAATTCAAAATTAGATTCAAGAGAAGAAACTAAATTTTCTTGAAAGGATACGTTAGAGAAAATATTACCAATTTGAGTTTTATTCCATATGCCAAGAGTTTTCTTAATCTTTTGAACTTCTCTACAAGTCTGTACAGCCCATAAGAGCCACACGGGAGATTCCAAGAATCTCCAACAATAGTTTTACAATCCTCTCTTTGAATTCAAAAAAGTTGGAAACGAAAAGATTTAGGCATCTTGTTAACCACGTTCCAAGCGCTGAGAAAGATAGGCTTGTGATCAGAGACAGACGAATTTAAAGAGGTGTTTTTAATATTTGAATAAGAACTACACCACATGTTATTCATTAGAAAACGATCAAGCTGAGCAAATTTCCTCCCCGCATTCCATGTAAAGTGGGCCCCCGAGTATTTAAAATCTTCAAGGCCACATTCAATTATTGCTGAGTTAAAATCAAAAGTAGATTTAGAACAATCTGTGGCATACCCTTTATACTCATTCATTGACATCACCGCATTAAAATCCCCCCCTACAACCCACGGCATGGAATAGGAAGCAACCTTTTTGAGAAAGGACCACAGAACCAAACGATCAAACCTCAGATTATGGGCATGAACAAAAGTAAATAAAAATTTTTCTTCCTCATTATAGAATCTAATGTGCAAAGCTTGATCACATTGATCAATAATTTCCGTATTCCAACTAGAGAACCACAAAACCCAAATTTTATTAGACAAAGAAGCCATCGCATTTCCAAAGTTAAAAAATTTTCGAAATTTCTCAATAAAACTAGCATTCATCTTTGGTTCAAAAAGAGCAGCAATATTTATTTTATGTTCAAAAATTAAATGCTTAAACCTGTTAAAAGAGGAGGCATTGCCAATGCCCCCGATGTTCCAACATATAGAATTCATAAGGAGGCAGTAGAAGTACCTGGAAAGGACTTCTGAATGCTTTTTACCGCAGAAGACAATGTATTTATCTTATCTTCCTCTTCATTACCTATATCAGCAAGGGTTGACAGAGATTTGAAACGATTTGCCGTAATGGTGTTTGGGTTTCTTGATGAGGATGTTCTGCAATGCTGGACTTTTAACGGGCTTTTTGGGACTTGATAACTTTCACCAAGTTTTGAGTTTTCCTGCGGAATAACATTAGATGCAAGATCTAAATCAAAATCATGTGCAACCTCTGCACGTTTAGAAGGGTCTCCTTCCACTGACAGATTTCTATCATTCACCTGGACTTGAAACATGTTAGTCACCTCGGCAGACGACAAGTTAAAAGAATACGAAGAAGATTTTTCATTCAATTTTTCAATTGTTTCTGGCTGAAACAAAATAACAGGTTCAACATTTTTGCCATTTAAAACAACATTTATGCCATTTGACACCGGAACCAAATTTCCAGATATAGAGTTTTTCACGAGAGAGGGCCCAAAACATCCTTCCTCTAGGAAAGATTTAACTAGAGGAGATTTTATAAAGCCAGAGGGCTCATCAAGCAATATCCCAACCTCCAGAGAGTTGGGAACAACAGATTCCTCAGCACCTAGTTGCAAAACAACGACTTCACTCTTATATAACCCCAATTCCTTATCATTAAGTAGCTGTTCATAATCCCTTTCTACTATATTATTTTATTCCCCCACCAGTATTTGGGGTACTGCCGAAATAATCTGAGTATTAGCAGAGGTGATTTGCAAATTAGGATCCCTAGCACCATTTCTCAATGGGGAATTGCATTGCCGAAAGGAACAAGAATCAGTGTTGTGGCCAAAAGTACAACACCAAGAACAAAAAAATGGCATATTTTCGTAGACAACATCTTGCATATAACCCTTATCTATGAAACCCAGCCAAATAGTCTTTGGAGGAGGAGACTCTATATTTAATTCAACAAACATTCGAGGAGCCGCAATATTTCTAAGGATCGCAGTATTTTTATCTAATTGAAGCGGACGCCCGATAGCCTTACCAATATTTAGGAGAATTTCCTTAGAAATAAATTGCAATCGCAACCCTGGGAGATTTATCTAGACCGGCACAATAGGAACGTCGTGAGTGACGTCCAAAAATGGATCCCACTTGCAGAACCGGAGTGGATTCCCTTTTAGGTCAAATGACCCTTAAGCAAAAATTCTGGCATAATCAAGATCCGACTCAAAAGTGAAGAAAACTCTGTGAGTGTCGAAAGAACGAATATTAACTAGTCCAACAAGTTTTAATCCTTTAATGAAACCATCAATTAGCCTGAAATGAGGTTTGGGACGAGCAAATTTACTAACTAATATGAGAGCGTGCGGAAGAGCTAAGTTTTTAACTTCTTCATCAAAGAAAAGGAGAGCAGGCATACCTTTGTAACTTACAATTGGTTTGGAGGTAGTCGATGAGGCAGCTTCCACCACATCTCGAAAAGATTGAATCGATTGCTGGGGCTCCATACCTGTCAAGCGATCAAAAAATAGGAGAAAAGAGAAATTATAGAGCAAAGGCTCGCAGCCACAGACGCAAAACCTCCCGTCCGTCGGCCGTGCCGACGGAAGGAGACGACAAATGAAAACCCTAGAAGCGCCGCACGGTCCTAGCCCGAGAGCCAGGAGAAAGAAATATTGAATATGATATATATATATATAGATATATATATATATATATGAGATTATGTGCTTAAAACTTGAAATAAATTATCAGAAATCAATATCATGGGTTCATTCAGGTTGATCTCAGATCTATACAGACAATACATTAGGCCAAGGTAAGCTAATATCTAGAGAAAAAATGAGATTACACATAGCCTTTAAGGGGGAATGTGTAGTTAGTCAGGAACTCACATCTCAGATAGTTAAATAGATGTATCTAACTCATTGATTATGCTATAACTTTATCCAACATAATAAATATTATATATTACTGTATTTTCTTTCAAAATGAGCACATATCTTAAATATGTATATTGCATTCATAATCGTAAGCATATCAAACTTAAATATCACATTTTATTTGTATATGATTCTTATGCAAAATCATGTCGCTTAAATACAAATTTTGATATCATACAAGCTTTACTTAAATCTTTGTGTCTAATTAAATATTTTCTTTTCTTTTCGTTTTTTTTGTTTGGCCTGTCATATATATATATGGATCAAGCTTTTGAGGAGAAGCTGATACATGATGGAGCAACTTATACGTTGATTTTCTTAAAATTTTAAATTTTTGCTTAGTGTGTAATAGATTTTGTAAAATAATTATTATCTTTGTAATAAATATATTTATTTTATTATTCTGGTATTTTTGAATATTATAATGAATGTGAAAGTTTGTATTTTATACGTCTCTAAATACACTGTTATATTAAACCCCAATATGATCATGGGGAGTGAGCACCTAATGCTGGACCAGCTATGCTGATCCAGCGGTGGGTCGCCACATTACAGTCGTGAGATATATCATTATTATAACTCATATTATTATTACCTTCTCCATTCTTAGCCATTTTTGATTCACAATTGATAGTCCTGTTAACCATGGCCAATAGAGGGGTGCCATTTTCATATTCAATAATGTTTTTTTTCTATTATAAGTGTTAATCAATTCTTTCAAGAGGAATCAAACTTTCAGCATTAATCAGAGTATTATCGTCAATTTATTTTGCAAAGGCATGTTTCTCAATTTCAAAAGTAATATTAACATTAGTAGTCTCAAGAGTGATAGTATTAGAAATAGTAGCAATGTTCTCATTTAAATGAGCAGCAATTCTAGTATTTTCAATAATATCTTCACTAATAATATGTTCACCAGTAATATTTTTAGCAATAAGAACCTTTCTAGTTTTTTCAATTATTTTTTCAGCATCAAAAAATTCATCATTATTAATAGTAGAAATATTTTCATCATTAACTACCTTTCCATCAATTTCAATAATGTAATCAGCATTAACAGCCTTTCCAATAATATTTTCAGCAATAGTAAAATTGGGAATAACATCACTATTAGAAGCAGGAGTTGCATCATTATCAAAAGTACTAATATTATCACATTAACAACCCTTCTAGCATTATCAATAGTATTTTTAGTAATATAAAAAATGGAAATATTATCATCAATTATATTGTCAGTTTTATTACCCAGGTGAGGGCATGAAGGCGATTTATGACCAATGGAATTACAATATATGCAATAGGATGGAATATTTTCATAAATAACCCATTTAAAGTAACATTTCACTGCAGATCCATGCCATATTTTTTGTGGTGGTTTTTGTTCTAAGTTAACCTCCCATAAAACCTATGGTGCCGACAAAGTTACATTTGATAGCAATGTTTATATTAAGATGTAGGGGTCTACCAAAAGCTTGTGCAATATTAAACAAATTTTTCGTAGAAGTATATTGCAAACGTAAGCCAGGGAAGTTGATCCATACATAAGTAATTGAATAAAAATTGTTCCAGCAAGTTTTAGGCAATTAATAAAGATATGGACTAAACTGAAGCTAGGTTTAGTGCAAGAAAATTTGCCGATAAGTGTTAGATCATGCGGGGCAGCAAGATGAGCAATTTTAGCCTCGGTAAATAAGAGGACAAGATCACCTTTGTAACATGAAATAGCTTTAATAGGTAAGGTGTTGGAGGGAGTACCTTCCAACACCTTATAAAGGATCTAGGGATAGGGATACCAACCAATTAAATCGAGGAAATCGCCGAACGGAGGAGATCCGTCGTGCCGGCCAATGGCCGAATCGTGGGAACCATAAATCACCCAAGGAGCGCTTCTCTCTCCACGGGATGATATATATGTGCGTGTAAAATTTATGGACTCAGGATATATATATCTATCAACTTAGGAAATTATTGCATCTATTTTAATATAGCGATCATCATGTACGTTGGTTGTGTCAATAGATATGCCATATTAAATCTTTTGTGTTAGAACTTTGTTATTTGTATAAGTATAAATAAATTTTTAAATATTATAATTTTAGCATAAATTTTTTGCAAGAATATATATATTCATTTCATCATTTTTAAAATAAAAATTAGTTTTATTTATTTATAATTAAAACATAAAAATCAGATGATTAGAATTTATATTTAAAATATATATTCTAAATGAGATTATGACAAAAGTCTATATTAAAAGTTGAATATTTGTGCGAGAGAGAGGGGGGGAGGAACAAGTCTTTATCAAGCCAACGATGAAAAGTAATGGGTTTGCCGGTGGCTCGCCGACCAGCCAAGCCCGATTCATACGACCGGATCGAAAGAGTGCTACGATGCACGTACTCCACATAAAGCCACAGTATTATTAAGAGAGAGAGAAGCTGATAGATTGAGTTAAGGAAGCACGTGCGGGGCATCACCGTTCGTAGTGCTCCGGGGCCCACCACTCACATGCGCTGGCGACTAGCTGTTCTTCTACACCCCCCACAGTGTAATTACTATTTCTCTGGTTTTTTTTTTCTTAATGCGATTATTTTATTTTTTCTTAGAGAAGGTTAAAATATCACCAATCTATTTTTCGTGCAAACCATGTGTTCTCGATATACTTAATATACTGTCAGTAAATTGTCTGTTGTTCATTTTATATGCAAAAAATTGCACCTTAATGTTACGTAGATATGTACAAGGAATCCATTTTGCCCTCTACATGACTTTTTGTTGAGCATTTTCAACAATGCTTCAAGACTCTGGGTCAAGGGGAACCTCTTAAATATTATCGAGACATCGATTGAGCTCTGTAGTTTTCTTCGTTAATTTGTGTTAGGGTGTGGAGACTATTCAGATCATCATGGAGATACTAATGGTGCTCCGGTGGACTTCCGGGAAGTTCCGATGTGATACGAGACAAGCTAGAGAAGAGTCCATGATCACAGCGCGCGGTAGTTTGAGGCGAACGCGTCGTAGCGCGCCAAGGCGCTCCGCAGCCCGAGACCAGGGCGCTGCAGTACGCCCTGGCAGAAAACAGGCAGAGACTGAGGAGCTACTGCGCGCCCCAGCGGCAGCGCTACCGCGCACCTTAGCGCCAATCTATCAAAGACAATGACACTACAGCGCGCCCTAGCGCCAGCCTGTTCGAAAGCATGCGCTACGGCGCGTCGTTATGCATGACGAAAATCTGCCCAGATTTATGTGTCGCCTTATGCGTTTTGAGGGGCAATTTGGACTTTTTGGGGTTCGAATGTTGGCTGGATACTTAAGGAAACTTATGGAGAAGTTTCCTATGTGTTGGCAAAGGCAAGAAATGGGCTTTGGTTGTTGTTGGAGTTTCCAAGAAAGAACCCTAAGAGAGAACTGTTGTAGAAGAAAGCTTTGCATGTTGGAGAAAATCCTCCAATGGGTGGTTGTTTCTCTTCTCTTTCATCCTAGAGTAAGAACTAGTATTCCTTATAAAAGTGAAGACATATAGTATATTATGCTTGGTTGGTTGTAAGAAATCAATATTTCCATTTATTTTTGTTGGTTGCACTAAACCAGCAGTTTTACGCACAATTTGTTGAATGTAGCAACAACTTGAACATGCTTCAATTTTTGTGCAATAACAAGTTTTGTGAAGGAATTGAGAATAATACTTTCCTTATGCTAAAATCATGTTTCCTTTACTTATTTTATGCTAGCATTTCTACTTACTGCTTGCAAGCATTTAAAAGTGAAATGTGTAATATCTATCAAAATACTTAGAGTAATCTCAAATTATTGTGAATTATAAACACAACATTATTTTTACAATGTCATGTTAGGTTTTGATGAACGATATGAGATATGAGGTCTGACAAGTTTACCAAGAGATTTTAGAGCTGCAGTTGTACTACCATCATCTTTTTTTTTTCATTTATTTTTATTTTTTGTTCTTTAAAAAAGAGTCGTACCATTTAAATGAACATCAGAGGCAAATTTTTGGTTGGATTCTATGTTTTGGGAAAATATTAGATTTATGAATGTGATGTGTTTCTTTTATATTTTTTCAACTATCATTTCCCCCTTCTTTAAATTGTTCAATGGTATCCTACAGTTAATGGTACCTTATGCCAAGTTAGTCCCCACTGACCCGACATCGGGTCGCCATAATCTAATACCTAATTTTTTGTATTTTAACCTCAAATTTATTTTATTTAATAATTTAGAGCTTAAATCTTTAAACTTTTATTTAGGATGTTCCTTTGATTCAATAATTCTCAATTTTGAACTATATGTTTCCCTTAAATTTTTCGGGTAAAGTGAGATTATTTGTATTTGGTTTGAAGCAAAACGTGTGAAAAATTTTTACAGTGTAATTTAATTTTGCATAATGTGAGATTATGGGAGTTGAGCTAAGCAGCAGAGCGAGTTCGCTCGTTTGAACGAGTGGACGATTTTCGGCGTCGTCTTCTCCGACAAACGAGTCCATTGGTCATCTTTTCCAACGAACAAGTTTATGGATCGTCATCTCCGACGAAAATCGATATGAACAAAATCAATTTCGTTCGAATCGATTTTGTTCGGAATCGTTCGATCGAATCTCTTGAATGATTCGTTCGATCAACTCTCTAAAACAAAATTGAAGGCAATTTTACCTCCTCATTTTACACAAAACATTATTCTCAAAGAGTAATTCATTAAAAATATAAAAATGTTAAATTTCCAGTAAAATTATAATATGATTAAATTGTAATCAGATTAACTTTAATTATATATACAAATAAAATAAAATAATTGTAGAATAATCGGATAAAATTGTAATATATATATATATATATATATATATATATATATATATATAATTATTTCGTTATTAATGTATTCGATTTGTCTTCATCTTTATATTCTGAAAAAACGTTCAAAATTTATTTAGCGTGAAAAGTGTTTTGCATTTAAGAAAGCAGCCACCACATTAAAAATAAAGAAAATAATTAAGAAAATGATAATAATTAAAGTTTTTCAAAATTAATAAAATAATAATAATAACAGCAATAATTATAATAATGACAATAAAATCACATGCGAACGAAATTGAGCTTCAACAGATGTGTTCGAAGAATTTTAACACTAATCATTTATTAAGAAAGTTACTATAATATTTTTATTAGTATCTCATTAGTTTCTCAGTATATCTTATTTTAATATTTAATTAATAATAATTAAGATTTATTAATAAAAATAAAAATTATAAAATACTTCAATACCCTAATAAATGTCCCATCATTTTTCCTTAAATTATTATTAATCTTTAATATATTCTTAATTTAATTAGTAAATTTTATTTATTATGAATTAATCAATAATTTTAAGTATATTAATGACTATAAAGTATTAAGAGAATATATTTGTAGATATTAGGCTGTTAGAAATACAAACCATAAAGTATTTGCATCTCGCATGGAGCCATTTCTTGCCAAAAATTTTGACTGGATGCCGAAATATTGCATCATTTTTTTTAGATCAACATGAAAATTATTTTTGTGCCAAATTAGATATTAAGAAAATAGTTAGTCACATCAAAGGAGAGTTTGTCCTTCGATTAAAGAAAAAGCTTCAATAATAGCTTCTTTAATTGAATTCTGTCAAGCATGTGTTTTTTAGGTTCATTTCATAATGGAACAATTAAAAGAAACTTCTTATCAATTATAAGGATTAGATTAGTGCCCGCTTTCTGTATTGGTTTGCTATAGACTTGTTTTCTATAGCTGCGAATGTGCTGTATATGTTAACGTGCGGAGATTATCTGGGTCATCAAAGGAGGAGCCGAAAAGGTTCCGGGGGGGGGTTTGGGGCAAAGTTACACTAGTCAATAGCAAACCGGGGGCCTAGGAGCCCGTAGAACAAAGAAGTCGGGGAGGTGCCTAGGAGCCCGCAGTAGGTTAGACGCAAAAATAGGCATCCCATGGACAATTGTGGGCGGTTTCAGACGATTTCAAGCTTGTTTTAAAGCCTGTATGAAGCCATAATTTGTAAGAAAGTGTGTGAGTGCCTCTTAAGATTAACAGAGAGCCTTTGGTAGGAGACTTGTTGTTAGGGTGTGGAGACTATTCAGATCATCGTGGAGGTGCTAATGGTGCTACAGTAAAATTCTAGGAGATTCCGATGTGATACAGGACAAGCTAAAGAAGAGTTCAGGATCACAGCGAGCCGTGGCATGCCACGACAAGGCAACCTGTCGAGAGCGAGAACTTCGCTGCCGTAACCCAGCACAGGGCCTGCGATTCGATTTCTCACAGAGCGCCGCACGAACGACTGATCCCGGAACCGCTTCAGCGTGCGGATCCGAACGTGGCATCGCACAGATGCCATCGCGGGGATCGCTGCGCCGCAGAGCGAATTCAAAGGATCAGGCCACAAAACCAGCAATTTGAGGCGGACGCGTTGTAGCGCGCCCTAGTGGAAAGCAAACAGAGACTGAGGCGCTACTGCGCGCCATAACACCCGCCTATTCGAGGTGGGGGCGCTACAGTGCGCTATAGCGCCCGCCTGTTCGAGATGCCGGCGCTAGGGCGCACCATAGCGCATGACAGAAACCTGAAAAGATTTAGGCGTCATCTTAAGTATTTTGAGGGGCAATTTGAACATTTTGAAGTTCGAATGTTGGCTGGATACTTTAGGAAACTTATGAAGGAGTTTCCTATGTTTTGGTAAGCGCAAGAAAGGGGCTTCGACTATTGTTGAAGGAGTTTCCAAGGAAGAATCCTAAGAGAGAGCTGATGTAAAAAGAAGCTTTGCACATTGGAGAAAACTTTATATGTGGTGGCTTTTTCTCTTCTCTTTCATACTAGAGTAAGAGCCAGTGTTCCTTGCTAAAGTGAAGCTCTTTGTAACTTTGTATTCTTCAAGAATCATAGTGAAATTTTCTGTGTTGTTTGGCTCTGTGATTTTTCTCATTATTTGGTTTTCCACATAAAATCTTTATCTTTGGATGTGCTTGTGGTTGTGTATGCGTATGTGCTGTGATATACTTATTTTGTTGTGTTTCTGATTTTGTGTATTGCTTGGTAATCGTCAATACACCCCCAATCCACAAGCACAAATCACTTCTGCAACAGTGCTCACGTGTATGTGTTCAGTTTTCTACAACAAGTGGCATCAGAACGATAGGTTACTTGTTGATTCTAGGATTTGCAGTTTGAGTGAGAGCAATGGCCGACAAGATGAGACACAAGATAGAAAAGTTCAATGGCACGAACTTTGTGTTCTGTAAAATGCAAATGGAGGATTTGCACTACTAGAAGAAGTTGTATCAACCATTAATGAAGCCGACAAAAAATAAGCAACTATGACTAATGAAGTATGGGAACTTCTTAATAGAATAACGTTGGGTTTGATTCTTCTTTCATTGTCTTCTTTTATTGCATTTCATATTGTTAATGAGAAAACTACTATATATCTCATGGATACACTGACAAGGATGGATGAGAAGCTCTTAGCTTTTAACAAAGTTTTTTTGATGAAGAGACTATTCAATATGAAGATGATGGATAGCTGTTTAGTGACTGAACATTTGAATGGGTTCAACATTGTGATGAGCCAGTTGAGTTCGATGGGCATCAAGTTTGATGATGAGATCTGAACTCTGTTATTCCTCTCATCATTGCCAGACAGTTGGGATGAACTAGTTATAGTCATCAATAACTCATCAGGAAATGTGTCGTTGAAATTCGACAATATTATCGTGTTAGTGCTGAATGAAGAGGTGCAGATGATATCCCATGGGAAGCATCTACTTCAGCATTGAATGCTGAAATCAGAGGAAGAGGTATAGACCAAAGATATAATATAAATAGATCTATATCAAAATGAGGAAAGTCAAGATCCAAAAAATAAATCCAGATTGCTGGAGCTGTGGGAAGGCATATCACTTCAAGAAGGATTGTCTTACTCTAAACAAGCCAAGTGGTGGGATCAAAGTTATGTGCCCCACTTTAAATGTTTCAACTGAAGAGGATCAGGATACATTGATCATTTCACTTGTCAATACGTAGTCCTAAATGGTGGACTTGTGCACATCCTTTCATGCCACTCCTACGAGGGCTGCATTCAAAAATTACACAAATGGCGACTTGGGTAAGGTACATATAACAACCCAGGTTGTTACTTAGGTCAATTAGGACTAAACCAAGTTCTAATTGTGATTTCAGTGCACTAATTAAGTCATTAAGAATTCATCACAAAAATCAAGTCTAAATCAGGAGTCAAATAGTTCAGATCCTGACTTTGGGAATTTTAGAAATCCTGGAATTTGACCAATTTAAATTGACCTCAAATCAAAAATTGGACTTCATCATTGCGTTTATCACCCCCAAATTAGCTATGAGTGATGTTTTGGAGGCAATCAGAAGTCGTCGAATATTTTAATAATATTTAAATATCCAAAAAATGAAAAAATTCAATGCTATTTGTAATCAAAATTTGGCTTCGCAGTTGCGTTCCTCACTTCTCAATTAGCTAGGGGTAAATATTTGGTGATTTTTGAAAAATCATTTGACTAATTAAATTATTCAAGAGAAATTAGGAGATTAATTATTTAATTAAATTCTAAATATATAACTAAATCCATTTATTCTTATTTCTTTATATCCCCTAAATACCTCTTGCCCTAATTCCCAATTCCTCTTCGCTCGCAAGCAAGGATCGGCCGACACCTCCTCTCCCATTCGCTCGCTCGACCGCATGAGGTCTCTCCTCTCCACTCGACACGCAGCTCCTCTCCCTCGTGCGACACACGTCTCCTCGCCTCCTCGCTATCTCCGCCTCTTATCTTCTAAGGAATCGCAAGCTAAGTCGCTAGCACCGCAAGCTTGTGTCGATTTGCAAGAAGCCGGGCCCCTTAGCGTCATTAAGCTGAACCCCACCTCCATCTCCTCGTCCAGTGTGGCGACCGGGGATCAAAGTTCGAGAGTCTTTAAAGAACAATTTATCTCAATTGAAAATATATAAACTTTTATAATTAAAAAAAAAAGACATAATAAAATAAAATAATATAATCCACAGTCCTTTTATTCATAGAGCCAAAACATATATGAAAGTTACAACAGTTTGAATTTTACAAGTTCTGAAATAAAATATCTACATTCTTCTGTTTCCTTTATTCTTCTTCTTTTAATTTGGCAGATCTTCTAAGTTTTTTTTAATTATCAAAACCTGAAAAATTCATATTACCAATCAGGTAGGTGTACACAAATTTACTTATAAGTCTTATTTTAGTATTCTTATTTGAGCCATTTTTCATTTGAGTATTATTTGCACTGCTTATCGCATTTTAATCTGCAAAAGAATTATATCAAAAAGCATGTAACAAAAAGAAATTATATATATTTTGTGGTATTGTCTTTGGAGGGTGGAATGCAACACTGAGAATCTGTACAGATTGGGCCAGCTAGCAGCCCCTGGGAGTTATATGGAGGGATTTAACCTCTTGTAGGAAGTAGGCAAATCCAGAGGAAAGACACACTATCAGTTCCTAATTTGAGTAAGCTACCGACGGGTGGCGAGATAAGCTTCCTACATATTTATGCCTATGGGTTTACCCATTTGGGCTTAGGGGTCTCCGGACTCGACTTATTGTTACATATGCTTTTGATAAAGTTTATTATTTCATATATGTTGATTTTCACAGCTATTTTGTAAGGCGGAAATTGCATTTGAAAATTGCTTACTTTATTTGCAGTATTTCTATTATTTTCATATGTGATTCATACCTATTATAGGATGCTAGATCCAGTCACCTCCATCTCCTCGGCCGAGCCCTTTCCAGCCATCAACCGAAGGCTCCAGCAAGGATTCGCCCTCCCTTCCATTTGTTGTCGTCGAGCAAGGTACCTCCCTTCCTCACGATTTAATGAAGTACCACCTCCATTTTCGCATGCTATCTCTTTGAATCCCAAATATTGCAAATTTTTTTTTTCCTATCGAATAAGCTAAAACATGTGACTCATATTAATGAAATTAGGGTTTACTGAGGGCTCAATACTAGACAGAATTTCATAAACTTGGTCCTATAAATTTGTGATTTAGGTTTGATTAAACATTAATGAGTTCTTTGATTGACAAATTTGAATGCTAATTTATAAATCGATTTTCTTTCATATATAATAACACTCTTGAAGGTAAAATCAGATGGAGTACCTTATTTTGCGCTTAGAGATCGCTGCTAGGGTTCGATATCGAACTTCGTTATCTTACCTTCGGATAATCTCCCTCTGCCGAGAGGATGAGAAGGCGTTGATAAGGAGGGGATCGGCATGGGTTCGAGCCTTCCCATTGGAGAGGTCAACGACGCGAGCCACGCATCGTCGCGTCTCTTCTCGCTCGCTCGAGAGATAGGGTTGGAGAGGGCTCGGTCTCGATCGGTCACGTAAAGGAAGAATTTGGGTAGCCAATATGTGATAAGGTATATATATATATATATATATATATATATATATATATATAGATTGACATATAAATATAGTATTTTATTTGATTAAATTAGTAATTTTATTAAATTAGAAGTATATGATTATTTGTTTCTAAAGAGAATTTTGAAAATTGTCTTTTTAGCTAAATTGAGGGTAACGAACTCAAAAATAAAGTCAAACTTTTAATCGGAAGTTATCTTAATTATTTCATTTATCAAATTAATGGAAATATAATAAAATGATCAAGAAATTTTGACTCATTAAAATTTCACCCCAAGCTAATTTGGGTGTGAGTAATACAATGGCAAAGTCTGATTTTTAATCTGAGGTCAAATTAATTTTCTTATTTTCTTGATTTTAGGAATTTCCAAAATTCGGGTTTTGTTCGTTTAAATTCCAAATTTGGCCAAGATTTTGGAAATTGATCTTAAAGACTAATTAAGATTTGATAAAAAAGATTTAAAGTTAATTGTATGATTAAAAGGTGATTAACAACCTTGGGTTGTTATATATTAGCTCTAAGGATCACATACAATTAAAATTATAAATCAATCATATAGCTTTTGTAATTACCCTAGGTTGTTACCTTATTAAGTTCTAGCATAATTGAGTATTTATTTTGATTTTATTATTTTTAGAACATCAAATTGAGTCTATCTAGAAAATTTGAAGTCCATTGAACTTCTCTAAGTCCAAAATGGCATTTTGATCAGTCTAGATGCCCTAGATTATAACTAAAATATTTTGATCTCAGAATTAAAATCTGATTACATTTTTGAATTCCTCACTCTCAAATTAGCTAGAGGTGAAAATTTGGTGCAATTTGGAAATCATTTAGGCCATAATTCACATTTAATTAAAATGGTCTAATTGTATTTAAGGGTTCCTAATATTTCTAAATTGCAAATATACCTTTAAACTAAATTAACAACCAGGATCCGCTGTGCGGACCATGGCCGATTCGTTGCGAAGCCCGGGTCGTGTGGCAGCGGAGTCCCAGAAATTTAACCATCGCACTTATCTAACGGATGGCTAGGATTAGATCCAACGGAATCACGGATCTGCCGTTGGATGCGTTATGTAAATCCTACAGCGCGGATTCAATCGGATCCGACTATTAGGATTCGGAGGATCAGGCCATCGCATCTTTTTGATTGATCAATCAGACAGCCCCGGACGCTGCCGCGATAGTGGATCTTCTCAGGTGAGTAAGGTCCGGGCTACCCCGACCATCTCACAAGGGGCTAAGGGGTTCAATCGAGGCGTCTAGGCCCACTGATGGTGTGAGGATCAATTAGGGGTCACGAAATGACCAAAGCGCTCAAAATTTTACTGCGGAAGCCAACCCTAATTCCCTGGGTATCGGGGAAGGAGGGTTGGGGACGAAGGCACTATGCGGGCCGGGTCAGCCCATGACCCTCGCTGTGCGATAGTGCCGGGTATCTCGGGTCCCGGTCGACCCGCGCCTTTTTGGATTTGGGCCGAACCTGTTTTAATTAATATCCGATTAATTTTATTTATTTTCCTTAAGGAAAATAATCCAATTAATCCAATCATAGGAAAATATTTAAATAAAAATACAGAATATATTAATTGAATAACTTTTAATACACTGGTCCAAATCTTATATGAAATTGATCAGAAAATCCTCAGGGATCTGAATATAAGATAATATTGAATACCTAATGGTTAGATTTTCTATTTTTGCCTACTTATTATAGATCTTGATTAGGATTGATTAGCATGAATACTTATCAAAATTATATGATTAGGGTACCATTAGTTTCTTTATGTTTAGTAGAATGAATGTGGTAAGTAATTTATTTTTTTGATTTTTGTATTTCAACTTATGCCCTAATCTTGTTGAAATATGATTAGAGAAAATAGGGTTTGTAAATATTGGATCTTAGCAAACTTAGTCTCTGATTAATGGTATGATAAGATAGAACTGGTGAGCCAAATTGTATGAAAATATAATGGTTAGATTTGTAATTATATGCTAATCCTTTTGGATTGGTTTAGGATTTGATTACACTAATTACTTTCAGTTTTTATGAATTTTTCTGTTTTATGCTTCATGGCAGTAAGGTAGATGTATTGAAACTATGTATGCAAGTTTATAATGCATAATTTGAATAAACCCTAAATTTGAAGATCTTAAACATCTTAATTAACCTTAAGAAGTCTTAATACTTGGATCAAGCTATTAAGACTTGATCCAAGTCTAAGATTGCTATAAATAATATATATCTAATTCACTGATTTAACATTTGATCTATAAATGAGCCCTTAATCTTAATTGGACATGAGTAAAGGTTAAACCCTAACATGCTTAATTAGGATCCAAACTCTTAAATTTAATATTAATTAATTACAAGATAATATAACCATCATTATTCTAATAATGCATCTAATTTGATATTGATCTTAAATATTTGGATTAGATATATTAAGGTTAATAATAAAGCTATATGATTACTTAATCTGAATCTAAACTTTAGATCCTTGATTTTCTCCTAAAAAAGACTATTTGTATAAGAAGACTAATCGAATCATATTGATTGAACAAGTGATATAACTCAAATAATATCTTTTATTTAAATCCCATAATCTTAGAATAAGTCATGATCAGATGACTTAATCATCTGATCTGATCACTCTAAACCTAATTGATAAGTAAAACCTAGAATGTTAGCATTAGAAGTAAGAGTGTGAGATCCTAAGTATCTCATCATAAGATCGTCTCTAAAATATTGTAAGACCTAGATTTAAATATATATTGAGGTAGGAGAATTTTGTATAACTCTTTGAGATAGAAGCTTAGATGATCCCTTAACCTTAGAAGTTGATCTTAACCCCTCGTGGTAAGAATCACTTAAGATATTAGAATGATACTTTTCCTTGTGATATAATCTACATTGAGTGATCTTCGATCACATTTTTTCTTGAAGCCTTGTATAGGACTTACCTATTTAGTATAGAAATTTATAGTCTTAATAAATCCTTGTTTATTAAATAGAGTTTTATGAACTCAGGTTATTGGTTGATGTAGTATGGTATACCCATAGTACTAGATTTCTTCACTAGTATTCAGGATTGGTTGATTCACTCCAATGTGGACTTATGACCAAGTGCTATCCTAAGGGATTAGACAAATACAGTCTTGTTAGAGTAAATCTCCCAAGACTAAGAGTGTATTAAACAGGGACTCAATCCTTAGTTTGATTGAAATACAAATCGCCAATGGGCGATGCCTCCTAGCGAAGACCGCTTCAATAGGTGTGGCGTAAGCAAACTAGGTAATTAGAATCATCTTCTTTAAGACACTGAGTGTGATTGTGAGTTAGGCCTCTTAATAACTTAGTTTGAGATACAAATCGCCAATGGTCGATGCCTCCTATTATGGTGCCTCGCTCCCTAAGCCACAATCATTAAGCTAAGGAGCGGAGGGTCACTTGTGCAAATCCTTCTCTTATCATTGGATTTGGTAAGATCCACAATCTACTAATAAGGAGAGGACGTGCACAGAACATCTGAGGGGATCAGTCACTAAATCCGATATATAAGCGAGTGTGGAAGCTAAATAAAGTAAATAGTACATTCATTCACCATGCATCACATAAGAAACAGTAATAAGATAGCTCAGAAATAATAAAGTGCATAAAGTAAATCACGGTCACAGTACCTGTATTGTTACAACATTTAAATAGTTTAAAAGACTGAAAGAAAAATCACTCATCCTCACAAGCAGCTAAAAAGAACTAAGCAATATCTGGCTCTTCTGGCTGAAGCTCCTCCTCTAAGTAAGGCACCTCTGCTTCAGCACCTAGCTCCTCAAACCTATTTGAATCTGACATTATCGGTTTCATAATGCCAGAGCCTCAGCCAATAAAAGAAAATCTTGTTAGACAACTTGTAGCGCCCTGCCCCGTTGCCATGCGCAAAAGAACTAAGTACAATCTTATCGGCGGCGGAGCGGTGCACAACTCGGGGAGGAATAACCCGTCTCCCCGAATAGCTGAAAACTAAGCCCATATGGAGGGCTGCTGACTCAACCTCAAGTAGGATTGAGAACTAATACTTAAGATAAGAGTATCATCATTATCCTAAGTATTAGGCAAATATATATATTGGATTTAAGATACAAAAGGAATCCAATATATGTATATTATATCAGCATTTCCAGTATGCTGATCACATCACAATACTAAGTATACGTAGTATATAACAGAGTGTGAAAGCTTAAAGCAAATATCCAGAAAACATTTATCACAGAAGCTGTATGAAAGTATGCATCTCAGAAAAGAAAAGAAAATACATTCAGAATGATTACAAACTATTTACTGAAATAGACATAAAACTGAACTAAAAATACTAAGCAGAAAATAAAACTAGATGAGAGTCCACTAGTGCTCCACAGGCTCCTCTTGAATCTCCTGAGTGTCCTCCTGACCTGTCTCAATATACTACTCAGAATCTAGCAAATTACCGGATCCCAAAAGTACCTCGTGTTAGACAATAAGTCTAACACATCGAAACTGGTCTAACAGTTATAGTTCTTCATTTAACATATACATAATGTAATTAAATCTACAAAAAAACTGTAAAGGTAATTAAAAGTACAAAACTGTCAAAAATTGTACAAAACTGAAGCCATGCAAAGTAAAACTGAACTATAATTGGATACTGAAAATAAATCAAAATAGTACTGAGTTTGATACTGAATAATTATATGTACAACTATGTTGTATATCACTAAAAATGTGTATCTGAATATGCCACAATACTGTATGCTACTGATATGTCACCAAAATATCACTGAACTATTATGAGCAGTACAGTCCAATGTATACATACATCCAATTGGGAATACTGTCTACTGTTGATGCCGATGCATCCTGAAATTTCCCAGTCAATATATGCAACATTTCGTAACTCATAGATCATCACTGATACTTATATATCATTCTGATACTCACACACCATTTTGATACTCACACATTATGCTATGCTTATGCTCATGCTTCTAAACTATATGAGATAAATCTAGAAAATACTTTAAAATCTGATAATGAATCTAAAGTCCCCATTATGCAAAATCCTGCTAAAAGGATTCTGACTCCTGAATTCTAATCTCGATAATTGGTTAAAGTTGAGAGTTTACTTAAAAATCATTAGCTGTGGAGATTGTATACACATATTTAGTTTATTTGCAAGAAAGGTGGATTTAACCCTTAGCTTGTTTAAACTGCACTTATCGAAGCGCACTACGATAGGAGGCAGGACCCGGTTGCAGTTTATATCTCAAACTAAGGATCTTGTTCACTAATTATAACACTCATAGTTTTGGAAGATTTATTCTAACGGGACTGTATTTGGCTAATCCCGCAGGATAGCACCTGGTCATAAGTCCACGTTGGAGTGAATCAACCAATCATGAATACTACTGAAATAATCCAGTAATATGGGTATACCCTACTATACCCAATCAATAATCTGAGTTCAGAAGTTTCTATTTAATCAACAAAGATTTATCAAATTTATTAATCCTTACTTTAAGTAGGTGTATCTTACACAAGGCTCCAAGGATGTGATCAAAGGATCACTCAATATAGGTTGCTACTACAAGGAATAAGCTATATTCTAAGTACTTTGGGTGATTCCTACGACAAGGTATCAAGTTCAACTTCTAAACTTATGAAGGATCAACTAGGTTTCTACCTCAATAAGTTACAAAAGTCATTCCTACCTCAATGTATCATTAGCTAAGGTCTTTAACCATTTCAATGACAAATCCTATAGCAAGACCCTTAAAATCTCACTTTTCTACTTCTTAAAGTTTACTTGTTATACTTAGGTTAATGTGATCAGATTAGATGAGTAAAATTTCATTTGATCCTTTCATATTTTATAATCATGGGATAAAATCAAAGATCTTATCAGGGTTAGATCATTGCCTGAATCATTACAGTTTTATTTTAATCTTATGCTAATTGTCTTATATAAGAGAAAATCAAAGATCTAAAGTTTGGATTCAGATGGTTCAATCACACATATTCAATATTATCCTTAGCACTTCTAATTTGATGATTTAAGATCAATATCAAATCATATGCATTATTGGAATAATGTCAATTGAATTATCTTACAATCAAGTTGATTAATTAAGTAATTAAGGTTTATGTCTTAATCAAGACAAGCTAGGGTTTAACCCCTAACATTTCTATCATTAAGGCTAATGTTCATTTGAAGATCAATGACAAATCAATGTATTATTAGTGAATTATTGATATCAAACTTTAAGTTTGGATTAAGTATCATCTACTTAATCAAGTTATCAAGATTCTTATGTTCAAGTTTAGTTTAATGTCCACTAAGCATATTTAAGAGTCCAAATAATTATTAAGGTTCTCTAACATACATCCTAAAGATCATAAAGACATATGAATGGAAAGATGACATAAAATAAAAAGGATGATTAATGCTAATCAAATCCTAAAATAAACAAAGGGATTAGCACTTAATCACAAGTCTAAAAGATCTAAGTTTCATGCCATTTAGGTTGTTAAGATTTACCTAATTGATACATGCTTTTAAGGATTCTATTACTTAGCATTTGATATAATATGTATTCAAAGTTCATGGTAAGTTTTGAGCCCTTTAAAAGTGACAAAGTTTCAATTTTTTATTTCAACATAGAATTTTATGTAATGTTCAATTTTAACTAAGCCCCACTAGGGTCTTAGGGGTCTTATAATACCAAAACAGTGAAGTTTTGGCGATTTCAGCCAAAACTGGGCACTTATTACAAAATCTGGGCAGTTTTCTGAAAGTTTTAGAAATTTTGCAAACTTGGGCGCTGGGGAGCTTTTCGCGCGGCAGCGCGCAGTAGCGTTTCCCGCGCTGAAGTGCGCTGTGGTTCACTAGCGCGCTATGGCGCGCTGTAGCGGTCTGATTTGCAAAATTGTTGTTCAATTATTTTCATCATATGATTTTATGATTCCCGCGGAATTACCGCTGCAGACCGCTGCAGCGGGCTACAGCGCGCTGTAGCGGTCCATTTTGCAAATTACTATTCAATTAATTTATTTTTTTGACATTTTCAAAGCCCCAAAATATTTCCTCTATAGTCCGCTGCAGCGCGCTGTAGTGCCCCATTTTGCAAATTACTGTTCAATTAATTTTATGGCCGTTTTTTTAAGTCTTTCATGAAATGACGCTGCAGACCGCTGTAGCGCGCTACAGCGCGCTGTAGCGGTTCATTTTGCAATTCTACTGTTCAATTAATTTTATTAGTGTTCTTCCTAAGTTCCTGCCAAAATGCCGCTGCAGACGGCTGCAGCGCGCTGTAGCGGCAGACGGTGATTTCGTCAGGTGCGAAACCCATGAGGCCCTTCTTTCAAGTTTAATTACTCCTAATCTAGAATGTTTCATGAGTGGTGCCATATATCAATGGAAAGGTATTTCTGATACCTTTCCATCGACACCAAAATCAATATGAACAGAGCATTTTAGCTTAACTTAGAATATAGATGAATGATAGGGTATACCAACTAGATAAAAATAAAGCATATTCCTTTGAAGCTTTTAAGAGCCTTAATGGCTTTCATTCGTGCATATGGACTTCCAAGGTGCATTCTAGCATAATAACAACATGTAGAAGGCAAAAGGAGAGGAACAAATAGGTACCTTTATGTCCTTTGAAAGAGAGGAAGAGAATGGGATCTTTATCTTCCTTCAAACCTTAGATAAGAGCTTCTTCTTTCAGCAAGGGAGGAGAAATGGAGGAAGGTGAGGAGCTCTAGATGGGCAATAAGGGGAGAGAAGAGGGGTTTGAGCTCCTAGTTAAGGGAAAAAAGGAGGAGGGAGGCTCCATTATTGGCTATAGAGGAGCTAGAGGGGAGAGGGATGGCCTTAGCATTTAATGTGCAAGGGAGGCATGGGTCAGTCGAAAGGAGGAGGTGGCCAGCCAAAACTTTGGAATAAAAATGAGGAATTTGTATTTTGGGATCCAAAGATTGCTTATTTATTTTTCTTATTTATTTAAAAATTTTGATTTTTAAAACGCGCTCCAAAAAATCTCAAAAATTCACCCCTAGCTAATTTGGGGGTGAGGAATTCAATGGCGAAGTCGGATTTCAATTCCGATGATTATTTAATTATGCTAATTTTTCGATGCATTTAATTTCATTAAAATATTAGTGAAAATTCGACGACTTCCAAATGCGTCCAAAACATCACCCCTAGATAATTTGGGAGTGACGATCACAACGCGAAGTCGGATTTCGATTTCGAGGTTAAGATAAAAACATCAATTTTCTAATTAATTAAATGTTAAAATATTCTGAATCAATCGATTGGTCTCCGAATTGATCCAAACCTTCAGGGTTTGGTTCTAATGACTAGATGAACTTGATGAAATGATAATTAAGATATGATTAAGCTATATTCAAGCTGAGTAACAACCTTGGGTTATTACACAACTGACTAAGTACATTTTAGGTTAAATATTTTACATGTGTTATTAGTTTCACCATTTTTATACTTAAATACAACAAAAAGTAACTAAGCAGTAGGAGCAGTAAGCATAATAAAAAATAGGGACAATTATAAATATAACATTTATAACTAAACAACAATTAAAGCAAAAGCACACCTCAATAACTAAGCAAGGAATGGGCATATATATGTATAGTATAGTAAGTGAAAGTACTGAAAGTAAAGTCCAATCCTAAATATGCTGATGATCATATGACATATGCAAATTAAATGATGGAAATTTGAATATGGTACGTATAGTAAGCAGTAAATTCTAGCATCCTATAAATACATACAAATGAGCAGGTAAGTAAAGAAATATAGCAGACTGAAATATGCATCAAAATACAGTACATAGTAAGCTAAAACTAAAACAGGTATGTAAAGACTGCCATATCAGAAAGTTGACCATCGGGCCGATGAAATCCCCAAAGCCTTTCTGGGTTTGGACAGACAGAAACCCCCATAGCCTTTTTAGGCTAGGGCAGATAGAATCCAGCAGCAAAACTGTGGAGGCAATAAATACAAATGCAGAATCTCTTAGTTATTTTACTTTGTTTCTGTGGACACGTCTAGAAACAACTAAGGAGTCAAACACGTCTGTAAGACTATATGGGTTCCAAGCTTAACACACACTCCTCAATGAGTAATAATAAGCATCTTTATTGCTCCTTACTCCTATATATTAGGGTAAATGTGCACCCGAATCTACTAAATATACTGAACCGAAAGTCAACTGTTCTCTTAATCATTCTAAGTTTTCATTTCATGCACAAATTTCTCTTATATGATATGTCCAAAGGATTAAGCACCAAATACAAGAAATGCGTAGTAACAAAAATAATCAAGTAAGCAAGGGACTCTTCTATACATGGTGACACTATTGTTATCTAATTTAATAATTCTAACTATTCTAAGTTACACAAGTTTAGGATCTCCAATTCCTACTATCAAGTGTAACTTAGAAGCACGACCTTATAAGTTAAAAGGATTAGAACTAATCAGGATTCTAATCTAATTCAATCAAACATGACTACAAGTTCAAACAATGAATCATACGTCCTAGTTTTATGAATGTAGACATCCTATCTAAGATCTGATCAAGATCTACTAGACTATATATTATGGATTAAACACCATGAGATTGAGCTTAATTACATAATCCAAAAGGTTAAGACATAAGATCTAAGTTTTAATTTAAAAGTGATCTATTGATTAAGGTAGATCCTATTAGGCAAATTAAACTTAATATGATGAATCTCCTTATCCTAAATCCAGGGTTAAAAAATAAAATAATCAAAATAAGTTGTAAAATTTCTAGAAATTAATAAAACCAAGGATTCATTCATTGGATAACCCACTTATCCCATAAATGAAATCTAACCTATGAGCTAGTCCTAATCTCAAGAATGGTCCTAATATAAGGTGAAAAGATCCTAAGAAAAAATTTAAAAAATTTTTGGGAAATTTTGATGAGTTGACCTAATAGTTGATTTTTCTTACTTAGATGATTTTAATATTGTTCTAATACTGATTTTAGTAATTTAAAACACAGATTAGAGGTTAAGGGAACTTAACCTTAATTTTTAGGCAAAATGATCATTTTGCCCCTACTTAAGGGCCCAAAAAGTCAACTTTTGAATTATGAGTCCAAATTGAAGTTTCTTAGCACCAAATGATTCATTACTATCTAACTTGAAGATAGACAGTAAGTATGCTTAATTTGGACAAGAAACAGGTCCTATAGTCCAAACTAAGGTTTTTAACCTAAGTGGCATTTTAGTAAATTACACTTAATAAAATCTAAATTTTTATGTAGTTTACTGTTGGTTACTGTTCAAGGATTCTATAGAGTATAAGAATACTAAATTTTGAGGTCTAATGAGTTAGTTATAGTCATTTGAATTTTTAAGGGTAAATAGGTAATTTTTCTTAAGTTAAGGGGGACCAAAAAGCTAACTCTTTCATTTGGTGTCCAAATTCAGCAAACTCAGTGGCTATATCTTCCCTATAGCACACTAAGTACTTTAATTGGGAGTAGACCCAAATTGGATTTCAAATGGTCAAGTTATGACCTAACTAAGGTTAGGGGTATTTTGGTCATTTATTCTAATTTTCTATGATTCAAAACCTAAATATTATTTTAGGTTATTATTGGCTAAGATTCTAAGATATCTAGCAACTTGCACAATACATCTTAGGGTACATGATAGGTTTTGAGCACTTGATAAAAATGATAAAGTTTTCAAACCAAATTTTCATATATAAATTTATGTAATGTTCAATTTTAACTAAAATAGGTTCATATTTGATATTATTTAGTCCCACTAGGATCCTAGGGACCTTAAAATACAAAAACAGTGAAATTTTGGGCATTTCAGCCAAAACTAGGCAATTTTTCAGGAAATTATGCGAATTTTGCAAGTTCAGACGTTGCAGCGCGTTGGAGCGCGCAGTAGCGCTTTTCGCGCGGTAACGCTTTTCGCATGGCAGCGTGCTGGAGCACTTTTAGCATTGGGGTGCACTGCGGCCCGCTGCGGCACGCTATGGCGTGCGCAGCGGTTCAATTTGCAAAATACTATTTAGATACTTCATTAATTGATTTCCTAAGTTTCATGAAATATTTCCGCTGCAGCGCACTATTTTGCAAATTTTACTATTCAATTAATTTAATCATTGATTTATTTAATTTTTCGGAAATGCCGCTGCAGCGGCCTATTTTGCAAAATCGGGCGCTGCAGCGCCAGTCGACGATTTCGCCAGGACGAAACCTGGAAGACCTACTTTTGAGCTCAATTACTCTCAATCCAGAGTGTTCCTTGAGCAATGCCATATATCGATGGAAAGGCCTTTCCGATACTTTTTCATCGACACCAAAATTGGCACAAGCAGAGCATCCTAACTATACAGAAAATGTGGATAAAGAACAGGATATATAGAACGCAAGAAAACTAGAGCATTAAATTTGATCTATTGGAGAGGTGTAATGGCTTGCATACTTAAACATGGATGTCTAGAGATGTATTCAAGCATTTTAGCTATATGAAGAAGACAAAAGAGAGGGGTAAAGGGGTACCTTAGCCTTGCAAGGGGTGGAGGAAGAAGGATTCTTTGTCTTTCTCCAAAGCCTCAGAGGGGATCTTCTTCTTTCAGCACAAGGGACTTAACAATGGAGGGGGAGGGGAGATAAGCTCTCAGATTTTGCAAAGGAGAGGATGAAAAATTTGAGCTCCTTCTTAAAGGAGGAGAAGTAATGAGGAGCCTAGGGAATAGGCCATCATGAGGCCTAGGGGGGTGCATGGCTAAGGAGAGAGTGGGAGGGATGGCCAGCCAAATTTATATGGGGCTGTCAGCAATAAAAAAAAATTGAAGGATAAGGGAAATTGCAAGTGAGGGCCTCAATGAATACTTATTTATTTTTCTTAATTATTTCAAAATTCAAAATTTTAAAACGTGCTCCGAAAATTCTCAAAAATTCACTCCTAGCTAATTTGGGGGTGAGGAATCCAACAGCAAAGTCAAAATTTGATTTTGACAATTATTTAATTATGCTAATTTTTGGGGTATTTAATTATATTAAAATATTGACGAAAATTTGACGATCTCCAAACGTGTTCAAAACATCACCCCTAGCTAATTTGGGGGTGACGATCGCAACTGCAAAGTCAGATTTTGATTTATAGATCAAAATAAATACCTCAATTTTCTAGTTAATTAAATTTTAAAATATTCCAAAATAATCAATTGAGCTCCGAATTGCTCCAAACATTCAGGATTTGGTTCTAATGACTAGATGAACTTAATGGAATGATAATAAGGATATGATTATGCTTAAATTTAAGCTAGATAATAACCTTGGGTTGTTACAGACTCTCCCACTTAAAAATGATGTCGTCCTCGATATCATTACTTAGCTGCTTTTGAGAATGAAAATGTGGGTAATTAAGAACGAAAATTTAGAATTTTAACGGTACCTGGATTTTTAAAGAGACTTGGATATTTCTGCTGCATATCAGCCCCTTTTTCCCAAGTGGATTCTTCAATTGAACGATTACTCCACTGAACCTTTACCATATGGATAGAATGATTTCTTAGCTACTTTTAATCATGAGCTAAGATCATAATAGACTCTTCCATATAAGAAAGATCTGGCTGAAAAGATACCACTGGCAGTTGGATTAGGTGAGAAGGATTATGAAGACACCTCTGCAGCGAGGAGATATGGAACACATAATGAACTGTAGAGAAATTTTCATGAAGTTTTAATCTATATGCTGCAGAACCAATTCTCTCTATTACTTCGAATGGTCCGACGTAGCGAGGACTGAGCTTTCCAACTACACCGAAATGAAATTTACCCTTCATTGGGCTTACTTTGAGTTATGCAAAATCTCCAACATTAAATTCTAGAGGATGATGATGGGCATCGTGATATTTACTTTAGCGATCTTGAGCTGCTTTAATTCTCAGCTGGATCATTTGCACTTTCTTATAAGTTTCTTCAACTAAATCTGAACCATACAGCTGAACATTGCCTATTTCAGACCATGCTAACGGCGTACTGCATTTTTTGCCGTACAAGGCTTCATACGGAGCCATGCCGATACTTGGTTGGAAACTGTTATTATACGCAAATTCAACTAAGGGAATATGATCTTCCCAAAAACCTCCAAAAACCAAAATACATAGGCGAAGAAGGTCTTCAAGGATTAGATTAACTTGTTCAGTTTGACCATCTATTTGACGGTCAAAAGCGATGCTCATGGCTAGGGTAGTTCCCAAGTCTTGATGCACAGCTTGCCAGAACTTAGAAGTGAATCGACTATCACGATCAGATACAATAGATCTCGGAATCCCATGAAGTCTGATGATTTCCTTGATATACAGCTTTGCCAATTTTTCTATTAAATCGGTTTGACGCATTGGAATAAAATATGTCGATTTAGTCAATCAATCGACAATGACCCAAATTAAATCGGCACCAAATCTTGATTTGGGTAAGCCCATTACGAAGTCCATATAAATATCACACCATTTCCATTCAGGAATTGCTAGAGGATGGAGAAGTCCTCCAGGCCTCTGATGTTCAGCCTTGACTAGATTACAGGTGTGACACATTGTTACGAACTCAGCCACACTTTTTTTCAGCCCAGGCCGCCAGAATGATTTCTTTAGATCTTGATACATCTTAGTACTACCGGGGTGTACTTGGTAACCATAATTGTGGCATTTTATTAGAATATCTTGCTGCATGGATTTGGGAATCCATAGGAGATCTTCTTGATAGATAGCACATTTATGGAATCGAATATTAGTACGATGACCACTCTCGATGGCTTATTTAAAATTTAGGTACTCGTCATCTTTCATTTGAGTAATAGATACATCTCTGTGGAACATGTGCTTCATATTAATCATCGAGAGCATTGTACTCACTTGGTCATTACGCGCTAATCGAATATCCAACTTACGGAATTCTTCCTCCAGAGGACTCTTAGAGATAAGAGCATTAAGAGTATCATGATGACTTAGAGCATCAGCTACCATATTTGCCTTTCTAGGGTGGTACTAGATATCAAGGTCATAGTCACTTATTAATTCTAACCACCTTCTCTGCCGGCAGTTCAACTCCCTTTGAGTGAATATGTATTTCAGACTCTGATGATCTGTGAAAATCGAGCACTGAATCCCATATAGATAGTGACTCCAAATCTTTAAGGCGAACACTACACCAGCTAATTCAAGGTCATGGACAACATAGTTTCTTTCACGGGTCTTCAGTTGGTGGGAAGCATATGCTATGACCTTCCCTTCTTGCATTAGTACAGCACTTAAGCCTATACCATAGGCATCGATATAGACTTGATAGTTCACTCCTTCCTTAGGTAGAACTAGAATGGGGGCAGAGGTAAGTGCATCTTTCAGTGCCTGGAATGCTGCTTCACAAGATGGTGACCATTCAAAGGGTATAGCCTTCTAGGTGAGTTTGGTGAGTGGAGAAGCTATCTGAGAAAAGCCTTTCACAAACCTTCTGTAATAACTGGCCAACCCCAAGAAGCTTCTAATTTCTATCACTGACTTGAGTTGTACCCATTCTTGGATTGCGCTGACCTTGATTTGATCTACTTTGATCCCTTGAGCATCTATCACGTGGCTTAAGAATGCGACAGATTCAAGCCAAAATTCGTATTTTGAATATTTGACATACAGCTGCTGACTTCTCAGTTCTTCTAACATGGTCCTGAGGTGACTTTCATGTTCCTTCTTTGTCTTAGAGTATATTAAAATATCATCTATGAACATAATGACAAATTTGTCAAGGTATGGCTTCAAGACATGCTTTATTAAGTCCATAAAGATAGATGGTGCATTTGTCAATCCAAATGACATCACTAAGAATTCATAGTGGCCATATCTAGTCCTGAAAGCAGTCTTCGCTATATTGGAATCTCTTACTTACAGTTGGTGGTACCCTGATCGCAGGTCAATCTTTGAAAACACTTTTGCTCCTGCAAACTGATCGAATAGGTCATCGATGCGGAGCAAAGGGTACCTGTTCTTTATGATTACCTTACTCAGCTCTCTGTAATCGATACACATTCGCATCGACCCATCCTTCTTCTTGACAAATAACACTGGCGCTCCCCATGGGGAAGAACTTGGTATGATAAGACCTTTCTCCAATAATTCCTGCAGTTGCTTGTTCAGGTCATGCCATTCTATAGGGTGCCTTGGAGATTGGTTGGGTTCCTGGGGTAACGTCGATTGCGAATTCTACTTTTCGTATAGGTGGACGACCTGGTAGGTCTTCGGGAAAAACATCGGCGAATTCACAAATGATGGGATTCTTGGATAGGGGTATGTCTTCCTTCTTCTCACCTAGTATTGTCACTAGGAAGGCGCTGCAACCTTTACTTATTAGCTTCTTGGCTTTAATAGCATTAGCTAAGGAAGCTCTTGTACTAAAGTTCCCAACAAACGACTTAGCTTGTTTACCGTTGCCCAGGGTGATCTTCTTCTTTTGGCAGTTGATGGTGGCGTCATGCTAACTTAGCTAGTTCATGCCCAAAATAACATAGAAGTTGGCTATTGGCAAGACTACAAGCTTGGCTTCTAATTTTGATTCTCCAATGGAAACTTGTATCTTGCAGAATTAACTAGCTTGTAGTTGAGCTCCAGACGGTAGTCCTACGTTTAAGGGTTTTGCTAAATAGTATAATGACAACTTGAGAGACCTTGTCCAGCTTTCGGAAATAAAGGAGTGACTCGCTCAGTGTTGAATAAGATCTTGCAGGGGTTATTATTTATATATATTGTACCTAATTATGGATGCAGTAATCTTCAAGTCACTTTTAACAAGTAATAATGAAATGGTAGATTGATTCAGAAGTGTGTATCTGATATAACATTATTATCTTCTGCGGCTTCTGTAGGAGTGAGAGCATAGACTCGTGCCGGACCAGTCTGCTGCTTGTTGTAAGGCTGCTGGATAGGCAGCCTCAGAGCATTTGGGCGGGGAACAATAGTTGCCTCACGCCGCTCAGCAGGAGGAGGAGGTGGTAACACTGGATGAGCTGCGGCTGGCTTCTGGAACAAAATTTTAAGCATTAGAGTTCTTGTTTAAACTCTTCAAGAAGTACCTAACCTGGTATGTACAACAAACAATACCGAGATTAGAATTCCTAGTAATTAGAGAGTACTCTAAGTGCCACAGTAATCAATGTAGTATTATATTTTATAATAGCAGAGATGCGATTTGAGAAAGAGATGCAAGAAAATATTAAGGTAAAAGCGCAAATGAAATAATATATTTCCTGCAAAAGATATTAGCACAAAAATGCAGATTACTGATATCATTTTTCCAGTAACTTGCCATGAATGTTGTTATTGATGTCTTCTTTCCAATAATAACCTACGAATGCTATTACCGATATCATTTTTTTGGTAATTAGCCACGAATGCAATTACTGATGTCATTTTTTCTAGTAACTAGCCACGAATGCCGTTACTGATGTCATTTTTCCAGTAACTAGCCACGAATGAAAATGATGTTAGTTTCTAACAACCAACCAAGTATTAATATTACTGATGTCATTTTTCCAGTAACCCACGAATATTACCACGTTGATTCCGAACAACCAACCAAGCTTCAAAATGAAATTTGGCTCGAAGAAATTTAAGCGAAGCAAAGCAATAATAAAAATGCAAAATGTAATACATATCATATACTAGGTACCTTTTGTCCTTAAAGTTTGGATGAGTGACAGTTCGCTCAATCTGCATTTTAAGTTTTTGATATTTTAGTATTTAGCCAATGATTTAAGGAATATTATTATTATTATTTTTTTTAAGGATTTACATTCTTCTTTCTTGTCTTTATTCTTTCATATTCTCATAATAATATAAGTCTTTATTTAGTCATTTTATATAATCTTATCATATTAATATGATAAGATTTACATTTTATGAAAGAATAAAAGCAGAATTAAATTAATTTATTAGAAATATAATAGACATCTTTATTTACATTTTAACTGTTATCCATTATGATAATGTGAACGATGTATTTGAGATGTTAATATTATTATTTATTATTATCATACTTATGATTAAGAACAAAAGGAAAAAATTTCAGTTATTTTCTTTTCCATTTCTTACCTTAAATTAGGACTGCTTGGAAAATGAAAGAAGGCTGGAGGCTACAGGAGGGCTGTGGGGGCTGGTAGGGGCTGAGGAGGAAGCTAGCAGCTTGCTGGCTGTTATGGGCTGAGGGAGGAGTTGCTGTGGGGCTGGTAGAGAAGCTGGTAGGGGCTGGAATGAGATCTGGCTGCTGCTGTTGCGGCGCTGATGAGAAGATGGTTGTTGCTGTAGGGCGGTGTAAAATACCAGAATTAATTTTCAAATTTGTTTATTAATATTTAAATAATTTTAACCTCAGATTAAAAATCTAACTTCGCCATTATTTTTAGCACCCCCAAATTAGTTAGGGGTGAAGTTTTGAATGCATTTGGAAGTCGTTAAATATTCGATGAATATTTTAATATTATTTAAATACCTGAAAATTCGAATAATTAAATAATCGTCGGATCAAAAATCCGAGTGCGCCATTGCGTTCGTCACCCCTCAATTAGTTAGGGGTGATTTATTAGAAAAATTTGGAATATATTTTATTACATAAATTAGATTAATAAATTTTAAATGAATTTTTATAATATATATTATTATTAAAGGAAGCAAACGGCGTTGTCCGTCTTCAATTAACGCCGTTCAATAATTAGGTTAGATCAGATGGTCCATTATGACCGTCCCATCTTAGATCGGACGGTCACCACTTCATCCATGCTGAATTCGCCACGCATGGAGCGCGTGGCGTTCGCTGCTTCACGCGGAGGAAGAAGCTCGCCAGATGGAGAAATCCCGTGGCTCGCACCGCTTAGAGAGTAGGATTAAAACATATAATAGAAATTTTGCCATTTCAGGTGCAAAACAAGGAGCCAGAAGAGTCGAACCCTATTTTTTTAGTTCGCATCGAACATTAAGTACTTCTTATCCTCCTTATTCTTTTGCTTATGCATTTTTACAAATCATCCATGATTGGCGATGCATCAAGATTAAGTTACGATCGATCGAACTTCGATCGATCGAACAGAATCACACAAAAACCCTAAATTCGTGCTGAGGAAGACGAAGGGTCTTCCTCGAGCGAACCGGTCAGTTGCGACCGATCCGTCCTTCCATCTGCTACCCGGTCTGGTTCGCACAAAAGCAAGATGAAGACATGTGTCGTCCATCCTTGAGTCGAGGGCCCACCGGCAGACTCCAACGAATCCCTCCTTGACACGTGTCTGAGGGATCCATTAGCGTCGTTACCCGTCTGCCCGGGTGGGGCCCGCCAGTTAGACCTCAGCAAATCGCTGCTCGCCACGTCTCTACTGTGGGGCCCGCTGTTACATCCATCTGCCAATTATCAGATTCATTTATAAATACTTAATTAAATTCATATACATATAATATATACTAATTTGATAAATGTATATATATGTATATATATATTATACGTATATAATTACGTGTATATTTACGTAAACATTTTAAGTAATTTAGACAATTTAATTAATAAGTATTATATATGATTATATATATAAATATATATATAATCATATATATAAATAAATACAGAATACCTTTATAGATTTAAATAAATCAGAATAGTAAATTTATTAAGGGATATATGATTTTTAAACAGAAATATTAGACATTAAATATTAGTGTAATATAATTAATTCACTTAATTAGCAAATTTTATAAATTCATAACTTACAAAATACTTAAACAAATTTAGCAAACAAATATACAAAATTCATCAGAAAAATATGAGGAATTTATTGATGATGTTAATTTTGTTGTAGGACCAATGTTTCACTTACTGATATTTTAGGATATTTGCATAATTACAAAAATGCCACAAAACATCAAACTCTCATATCTTTGTGTTCACTACCCCAAACATACCCAATATGGGTCTCAAAATACTCAAAAAACCCTAAGAAATATTTTAGTAGTATTAATTTTGCTGTTTAAATTAATTTTAGACTAATCACAATTAGGACCTAACCCTAATTAAGCCCTTAAACCTTACAACTTTGATTGGCCATAATTTAGTCAATTTAGCTCTAAATTAGATGACCCAAATGTCAATTTAGATCAGAAAAACCTAATTTACAGTAAACTGCAAAAGTATTTAGGATCCAACAGTTAGATCTCCTAATCAACCCTAATTACTCTAAATATTGATTAGTGACTATTAACAAAACTAATAATCCAAATTGAATAATTTCAATTTCAGAGAACTCATAAAGTAAATTAGAACCTAGCTATATAATTATTTTAGTAATTTTATGACTTATTTAACTAATCACTCACTAATCATATTAAACCCTAATTATTAATCCTAGAAATTGTATTGGTCATAACTTAGCCAATACATATCAGAATTTGATGATTTTAGGTTCTATGAAAACCTTAGGACATAATCTACAATAAAATAATAGAAGTTTTAGATTTTATTAAGGGTAAAATTACTAATATGCCCTTATAAGGTTAAATTCCCAATTCGATCTTATAAGGTATAATAATTAAGTAACTTAATAAAATAAATCAAATATTCAAATATTCATTATTATTTTAGAAACTTAATATTACAAATCATATTAAAAGTATGAAAACATCAAATTAATGAATTAAATTATTTTTGGCAGATCCAAGAATTTGAATTGGTTGATATTTTATCAAAATAGTCATGTACGTAAATCTACTTAAAAGATTTATTTCAGTATTCTTATTTGAACCATTTTCATTTGAGCATTATTAAACTGCTTATCGCTATTAATCTGCAAAAGAGTATTACCAAATTAGCATGTAATAAAAAGATGAAATGTGGTATATATTATTGTGTGGTGTTTGTCTTTGGAGGATTGAAAGCAACACTGAGAATCTGTACAAATTGGGCCTGCTGGCAGCCCCTGGGAGTTATATGGATGGATTTAGCCCATTTTAGAAAGTGGGAAAATCCAAAGGAAAGACACACCATCAGTTCCTATTTTGAGTAAGCTATCGACGAGTAGTGAGAAAAGCTTCCTACAGGTTATGCCTGTGAGTTTACTCATTTGGGCTCAGGAGTTTACGGACTCGACTTATTGTTACAAATGCTTTTGATAATATTATTTATTTCATGCTATATTGAATTTCACAGCTAACTTGCAGGGCAATATTGAAATTTGAAAAGTTGTTTTTCTTTCATATGCAAATATTTCATTCAGTTTTATATTTGATTTATACCTATTATAAGATGCTAGAATTGCTCTTATAAGAACGATTTGCGTACTCCTACCTGACTGGTAACTGAATTTTTCAAGTTTTAAAAAATTAAAGTAGTGAAGATTTGTCAAAGTAATAAAAGAAATGAAGTGATAGAGATGTGAGATATGAGCATTGAATAAATTTTTATTGTAAATATTAAAACTATTATAAATTTCATATATAAATAGCTCTGAATGTAAATATGGACATTTATGTATTTTATTTTCTTCAATTTAATAAATGTATAATTTCAATGTGTGAATCATTCTCTTGAGACTCTCAAACTTCGATCCCCGATCGCCACAGGCGGAGAGGAGAAGTTGGCTGCTGCTGTAGGGCTGAGAGGAGGAGAGGGCTGCTGCTGTGGGGTTGAGGAGAAGATGGTTATTGTTGTAGGGTTGAGAGGAGGAGAAGGCTACTGCTATGGGGCTGAGGAGAAGATAGCTGTTGCTGTAGGGCTGAGAGAAGGAGAGGGTTGCTGCTGCGGGGCTGGTTGGAATGGAGAAGAAGGAACTGCTGGTTGTGAGAGACTTGGTAGGGCATTGCCGGATGTGGTAGGGGAGTTGGTAGGGGTTTGGGGGCTGCTGTTTGGAGAGAATGGAGGGCCGGAATGGCAGCTATTTTGGGAGTTGAATGAGGCTTGGTTGTTGTAGGCTAAGGAGGAGGAGGGGCTACTGTGGGCTGGCTGGCAGTGGGGAGAAGAGGGCTGGTTATGAGCTGATGGGGGGGATGGTAGGGACTGAGGGAGGAGTTGGTAGCTGGCTGGCTGGCCGCTGGTAGGAGCTGAGGTGCAGGGGCCAGCAGCTACGGAGAAGGGCTGCTGCTGCTATGAGGTTGAGGGAGGAGGGCTGGCAGCTGAGGAGGAGGGGCTGCTATGGGACTGAGGGATGGGGGAGCTGCTGGGAGAGAAAAGAGAAGGGAGGTTGCTACTTTAGGCTGGTTGTGAGCATTTGGAGAGGTATGATGTGTGGCTTAAGTAGAGAATAGAGCAGAATGGATAAGAGGGGGATAAGGGAGGCTTAATGGCATGTGAATAAGGAGGATAAGGGAGGCTTAATGGTATATGAATAAGGTGGATAAGGTGCTAGTATGGGCTAAAGATTCTTCAGCTTGGGAAGAATCGCATGTAGCTATTGGGGGGGGGGAGAAAATTTTCTTAAAGGAAACTTATTAAAGCTACTTGAACTTAAATTAATCGTATTTTTCCTCCGTTTGGCGTCCAAATATAACGAAACTTGACACCGAGGTGTGTTATAATATTACGAACACCCTCGCGCTGAAAATTTTTGATTCGGAACAATATTTTATTTTTTATTAATTATTGAGTTTAAAAACTTCAAAAATTAACCACAATCAAACCGGCGCTCACAATTTGATCAAACTTTTCGAGCAGCCTTTAAATAATATACTGATCATAACGATACTGAAAATGATGAGTTTGGGAACACATTTCAATGTCAAGATTTTTAGAATTTAAATAATTTAGGAAATAAAATGGGAGCCTTCATTATTCTGATTTCTCCCAAGCTAGGGCACCTTGATCTTTAAAATAAATCTCACTTATGGTATTTTTTATTTGCTCTAATTTGAAATTCCCCAAGATCCTGATTTCTAAGGCGGGTTTTGACCTAATTTGCAAAGTAACGACTTTGGGTCGTTATATGGCCTCAGCCATCCTTTCGTGCCAAAGAGGGAGGGGGCGCTGAATGAGGTGCCAGCTTGGAGGGAAGGGGAGAAATTGCAAATTAAGGATAGAATAATTGCTTAATTATTTTCCTTAATTATTTAAAAATTCATATTTTTGAAATGCGCTCTGAAAATTTCCAAAAATTTACCCCTAGCCAATTTAGGGGTGAGGAATTCAACGGTGAAGTCATAATTCAATTCTGATGATTATTTAATTATTTTATTTTCTGGTGCATTTAATTATATTAAAATTTTCGCGAAAATCCGACGACTTCCAAATGCATAGAAAACATCACCCTTAGCTAATTTGGGGGTGACGATCGCAATAACGAAGTCGGATTTCGATTTCGAGGTCAAAATAAATACCTCAATTTTCTAATTAATTAAATATTAAAATAATCCAAAATTTTGGATTTAGCTTCGAATTGCGCCAAATTTTAAGAATTGATTCTAATAGCTAGATGAAATAAACAGAATGATAATTAAGATATGAATAGGCTTAATTTAAGCTGGATAACAACTTTGGGTTGTTACAAACTCCCCCACTTAAAAATGATGTCGCCCTCGACATCATTACTAAGAAGGGAAGAAATAAAACACAAAAAAATAAAAACAGAAATTTTGAATCTTAAGGGTACCTGGATTTTCAAAGAGACTTGGATATTTCTATTGCATATCGGCCTCTTTTTCCCAAGTAGATTCTTTAACAGAGCGATTACTCCACTAAACCTTTACCATGGGAATGGAATGATTTCTTAACTGCCTTTGATCACGAGCTAAGATTCTGATAGGATCTTCCAAATAAGAAAGATCCGGCTGAAGGGATACTGCTGGAAGTTGGATTAGATGAGAAGGACTATGAAGACACCTCCACAGAGAGGAGATGTGGAACACATTATGAACTGCAGAGAAATCTTTATGAAGTTTAATATGTACGCTGCTGAACCAATTTTCTCTATTACTTCGAACGGTCCGACGTAGCGAGGACTGAGCTTCCCAGCTACACCGAAACAAAATACACCCTTCATTAGGCTAACTTTAAGATACGCAAAATCTCCAACATTAAATTCCAGAGAATGATGATGGGCATCGTGATATTTACTCTGGCAATCTTGAGCTGCTTTAATTCTTTACTAGATCATTTGCACCTTCTTATTTATTTCTTCAACTAAATCTGAACCATACAGCTGAACACTACCTGTTTCAGACCACACTAAGGGCATACTACATTTTCTACCATACAAAGCTTCATACGGAGCCATGCCGATACTTGATTGGAAACTATTATTATAAGCAAATTCTACTAAGGGGATATGATCTTCCCAACCACCTCTAAAATCTAGAATACATAAGCAAAGAAGACCTTCAAGAATTTGATTAACTCGTTCAGTTTGACCATCTATTTGAGGGTGAAAAGCGATGCTCATGGCTAGAGTAGTTCTCAAGTCTTGATGCACAGCTTGCCAGTACTTAGAAGTGAATCGATTATCACGATCAAATACAATAGACTTCAGAATTCCATGAAGTCTGATGATTTCCTTGATATACAGCTTCGCCAATTTCTCTACTGAATCTATTTGACGCATTGGAATGAAATGTTTCGATTTGATCAGTTGATCAATAATAACCCAAATTGAATCAGTGCTAGATCTTGACTTGGGTAAACCCATCACGAAGTCCATAAAAATACCAAGCCACTTCCATTCAGGAATTGTTAGAGGATGGAGAAGTCCTCCATGCTTCTGATGTTCAACCTTGGCTAGATTATAGGCATGACACTTTGATATGAACTCAGCCACATTTTTCTTCATTTCAGGCCACCGGAATGACTTCTTCAGATCTTGATACATCTTAGTACTACCAGGATGTACTTGGTAACCAGAATTGTGGCCTTCCACTAAAATTTGTTGATGCATGGATTTGGGAATCTACAGACGATCTTCTTGATATATTATATTTTCTTGCAAATACAAGTCAAATCGATGACCACTTTCGATTTCCATTTTAAACTTCAGATAGTCCTCATCTTTTGTTTCGGAGATGGAGATATCTCGATGAAATGTTGGTTCTACAGTACTCTTAGATATCAATTTGCTTAGCATAGCACAATGAACTGGCCTGATATCAAGCCTTCTGAATTCTTCCTCTAAAGGGCTTGAAGCTATTAAGGATGAGAGTGTAGCATGACGACTAAGTGCATCGGCTACAGCATTGGCTTTCCCTGGATGATATTAGATGGATAAATCATAATTGCGTATTAACTCGAGCCATCTTCGTTGACGGCAGTTGAGTTCATGCTGAGCAAAAATATACTTTAAGCTCTGATGATCAGTGAATGTGGAATATTGGACGCCATAAAGATAATGATGCCAAATCTTCAAAGCAAAGACTATGGCGGCGAATTCCAGGTCGTGAACCGGATAATTCTTTTCATGTGGTTTTAACTGATGAGATGCATAGGCAATAACCTTTCCTTCCTGCATTAGCACACAACCCAAGCCTATCCCTGAAGCATCGGTATAGACTTGATAGTTCAAACCTTCTTTAGGTAAAGCAAGAACTGGGGCAGAAGAAAGAGCATTTTTTAACGATTGAAAGGCACTCTCACATTTCGGGCTCCAGACTAATGGCACTGCCTTCTGAGTTAACTTTGTGAGAGGAGACGCTATCTGTGAAAAGCCTTGGACAAATTTTCTATAATACTTTGCCAGACCCAAAAAGCTTCGGATATCAGTCACAGACTTTGGCTGTGACCAATTGTAACAGCCCAAACTCTTAAGCACCAAGGTATTGTCCACTTTGGCCTGAAATGCGTCATGGTTTTGCCCTCAGAAGATAACTTCCCAGTAGGTCACCCATCCTGGGAGAGCTCCCACCTGAGCACGCTTAACTTTGGAGTTCTTATCAGGAACTCCACCGTTATCTGAAAAGGCGCCTTGATACTTAAGAGTTTCACTTATTACTACTTAAGTGGGTCATCACAATCTCCCCAACTTAAGTAATTGACGTCCTCGTCAGTATCCACACACAGATCCAAGAACCATCCACTAGGTAGATAGGACTAGAGGTGATCCTACAGGTGCAAGAGGTACCCACAACTATGTAGTACCTTAACCATCATGGGTTCAAGAGGCTGCTCACATGAAGTGATACTTTGCCCTATATGGCACTTAGCTCCTATCTGACACCCTATGGTTTACTCTAATACTATTTTTAACAACCCAAACTCTTAAGCACCAAGGTATTCTCCACTTTGGCCTGAAATGCCTCATGGTTTTGTCTTCAGAAGATAACTTCCCAGTAGGTCACCCATTCTGGGAGTGCTCCCACCTGAGCACGCTTAACTTTGGAGTTCTTATCAAGAACTCCATCGTTATCTGAAAAGGCACCTCGATATTTAAGAGTTTCACTTATTACTACTTAAGTGGGTCATCACATCAATCCTGAACGGCACTAACTTTATTTTGATCTACTTTAATTCATTGCGTATCTATGTGGCCCAGAAAAGCAACTGAGTCAAGCCAAAATTCGCACTTAGAATATTTGCATAAAACTCATGGTTTTGGAGTTCTTGTAGAACTTATCTTAAGTATTTCTCATGATCAGCACCATTCTTTGAATAAATCAGGATATCATCAATGAAGATGATGATAAATTTATCTAAATATGCTTTTAGTACTCGCTGCATTAGGTTCATAAAGATAGACGGTGCATTAGTTAATCCAAATGATATTACTAAGAATTCGTAATGTTCATAGCGGGTTCTGAATGTTATCTTTTCTATATCCGTATTTTTAACTGTTAGCTGATGGTAACCAGATCGCAGATCGATCTTAAAAAATACCTTAGCTCCCGATAATTGATCAAATATATCATCAATTCATGGCAATGGGTATTTGTTCTTGATAGTTACTTGGTTCAACTCTCTATAATCGATGCACATTCTCATCGATCCATCTTTCTTCTTCACGAATATAACTGGCGCTCCCCAAGGAGACGAACTCGGCCGAATAAAACTTTTTTCTAACATCTCTTCCAGTTGCTTGTTCAACTCTTGCAACTCCTTAGGCGCCATACGATACAGAACTTTTGATAATGGTTGGGTTCCCAGAATTAATTCTATAGCAAATTCTACTTCTCTAACGGGAGGAAGACCGGGTTGGTCTTCAGGAAAAACATCGGGAAATTCACAAACTATTCGGTTCTCCGAAATAGGCACGACTTCCTTCTTTTCTCCCAGCATTGTTATGAGATACGCATCGCACCCTTTCCTGACTAACTTTTTTGCTTTCATGACATTGATCAACGATGCTTGAGTGCTAAATCTTCCAACGAAGGTTTTTAATTGGCTTCCGCTACCCAAAGTGACTTTCTTCTTTTGGCAATTTATGGAAGCACCATGTCCACTTAACCAATTCATGTTTAGGAATATATCAAAGTTTGCGATTGGCAATATAATTAATTTAGCTCCATATTTTTGTTCACAGATAGAAATATTTATGTTACAGAATTGCTGAGATTGTATATGGGCTCCAAAAGATAACCTGATGCTCAACGAGTTTGCTAATTGATATGTTGGTAGCTTAAGGTCCTTCACCCAGCTTTATGATACGAAGGAATGACTCACTCCAGTATCGAAAAGGATATTACAAAGTTTATCATTTATTGATAAGGTGCCTATGATTATAATAACAGAATAAGAATTGCTACTCAAACATTTGAAAATACTGAAATAGTAAAGACTGAATACTGAAATAATAATAACTGAATAAAACTTTAATTCAAGACATACTTGAAATGACATCATTGTCTTCATGTGCAGAGGCGGGTGTTAGCATGTACACCCTCGTAGGAGCTATAAGTTGTTTGTCATGGGGCCGCTAGCCTTGACGATTATAGGCCGACTTTTGCACAGGTATAGTTGCCTTAGCATTTGAAGCGGGTGCTGGCATTACAGCTAGGGCAGGTTCTCGGTCGTTCCTTGGTTGTGCACGGGATACTTGTTTATGACGGGATCGGTCGATGAGCACTCCGTTAATTATTATATTAAAATTACATTCAAAATAATGATGGCCCTTCTGACCACATGCAAAATACACACCACCAAAGTGGTAGCATTTCCCATACGGATGGTATTTCTTATATTCAGGGTTCTGGGGTTGGGATTGTTCAGCTTCGATATTATAAACTTTAGCCATCTTGCGGTGACCAAACTGCTCCTTGCTTGGTTGCGCAAATGCAGCCTTGCGCTTACAGTTTATCTAACCTTGAAATCCTTCTGGAGGCGAGCCGCCTCGATTAATTTTGCCAGAGTTTTGATTTGGCAGGACATTAGGTGAGCATTTATTGAGTCTCTTACACCCTTCAGAAAATGATGGCATTTAGATGCTTCCGTTCTAACCAGATCCAGAACAAAACGGGACAGCCTCCAAAATTCTTGTTTATATTCGAACACTGAGTTGTTGCCTTGAGTGAGATGGAGGAGCTCATCTTCCAGGATTGCTTGGGATGATGCTGGTATGAACGCCTCACGAAATGCTTCCAAAAATATATCCCATGGGATATCTTGTATTTCATAATCGGTGAATCTGTTGGCCCGCTCATTCTCCCACCAGTATTTGGCTTCTTCTTGGAACAGATGAGTTATTAACCGAATAGCTTCATAGTCAGGGCATTTTATACTGGTCAAATTCTTTTTGGCCATCTTGAGCCAATTCATTGTGTCTATGGGATTCAGCGCTCCATTGAATGTAGGTGTCCTAAGATGTAGGAAGCTGTGTAGGATCCCATCTCCTGAGAATCATGATTATGATACAGGTTGCTGACGTACAGATAAAATCATAGCATGGGTTTCTTGCGTCTGCTGTGCATTACTTTCTATAAGTGCATTTATCAGATTAGCCATTAGATTTGTTTCCTCGAGTCCACTGGATGATGAAACCGCATTCTTAATCGGGGTAGGGGCTGAAGGAGATCTGAGATTCATGTCTGCAACAAGGCATGAATTTAGCAAATGAAATAAAGATCTACTATCTTTTTCAACCATCACTTTCTCAAAAGAAAAGCTACATAGGTAGACAAAAGGATAAATTTATATGAAAGCTAAGTGAGATATAAAATCTAAGGACATCAGACACAATATTCTGCCCTAAAAGTAGCACAAAAATCATCGAATGTTACTAATCAACAATTCCTGAATAATCTTCTATCTGTCCAGTACTGCCATCTATCAGCAGAACCTCCAAGCAGAAAGCCCAGAATCTAGGAGACGGTAGTCATCGGGACAAGCTGTTTCTTGAAAAGCAGTGGTTACGCGGTTTAACCACTCTTTGGCAAGAACAGGGAGACTAGTTCCTTTGAAGGTTGGATAAACTAAAATCTTATCTAGCACTTCTACTCCACGAGGAGATAATCCCTCTACGATCCTTCCATAGATTTTGCCATGTCGAATAATCTATGGTAGTAGAAGAAGTTAAACTGCTGATATTCCATCCCTAAAATTTCATTCAATTATTAGTTTTGATTTCCAATTATTTCAATTATAAGAGTTAAATTTATATATGTTACTTCTTTAAGGTCCGTTCAAATCCTAAGATATTATATGTTACTTACATTTAACATTTAATCATATTTTACTCGTTTTATGGTTCGTTCAATTCCTAAGGTATCATTTCTAAATATTTTTAGTTTCATTTCTGAGATTTCAATAGGACGAACTACGGATGCTGCTTTTCTTACACTTAGTAATTGTGATCATATCTGCTGCAGAGAATAAATCATAAAGTAGATAGGAACATCTCTTTATTTGACAGCTTATGATACTTCTCTGATACCAACTGTAGTGCCCAGCCCTGTCACCGCGCGCAAAAGATGAATATAATCAGTTTGGCAGCGAAGTGGTGCGCCACTCGGGGAGGAATTACCCGTCTCCCCGAAATAGCTGAAAACTAAGCTCGTCTGAAGGGCTACTGACTCAACCTCAAGGGGGGTTGAGATCTAATACGTAAGATAAGAGTTGTATCATTATCCTAAGTATTAGATAAATATATACATTGGATTTAGAATATAATAAAAATCCAATATATATATATATATATATAAGATATCAGCATTTCCAGTATGCTGATCACATCACAATACTAAGTATAAGTAGTATATAATAGAGTGCAGAAGCTTAAAGCAAACATCCAGAAACATTCATCATAAAAGCTGTATGAAAACATTTGTCTCAGAAAAGAAAAGAAAATACATCCATAATTATTACAAATAGTTTACTGAAACAGACATAAAAACTAAATACTGAACTGAAATGAACTAGTAAAACTGAAGAAGAGTCCACTAATGCTCCCCTGGCTCCTCATGAATCTCTTGGGTGTCCTCCTGACCTAGCTCAATATACTGCTAGGATTTAGCAAATTGCCGAATCCCAAATGTACCCCATGTTAGACAATAAGTCTAACACATCGAAACTCGTCTAAACAGTTCTAGTTATTCATTTAACATTTATATAATGAAATTAAATCTGCAAAAATGCTGAAAGGATAACTGAAAGTGTAATGCTATATAAAACTGTACAAACTAAAGCAAGTAAAGTAAAATTGAACTATAAACTGAATACCAAAATAAATCCAAACAGTACTGAATCTGAAACTGAGTAATCATAGGTAAGACTATGTTGTATGTCACTGAAACTGTGCATTTGAATATGCCTCAACACTGTGTGTTACTGATATGCAACCAAAATATTACTGAACTGCTATGAGTAGTACGGTCCAATATATACATACATCCAGTTAGGAATACTACTTACTGATGATACCGATGCATCCTGAAATTCCCCAGTCAATATATGCAATATTCTGTAACTCATAAATCATCACTAATACTTATACATCATTCTGATACTCACACATATTCTGATACTCACACATCATGCTGATGCTCATGCTCATGCTTCTAAACTACATGAGATAAATCCAAAAAATGCTTTAAATTATGATAATGAGTCCTAGGTCTCCATTGTACAAAATCTTGCTAAAAGGATTCTAACTCCTAGGTTCTAATTCGATAATTGGTTAAAGTTGAGATTTTACTTAAAAGTTATTAGTTGGGATGTTGTATACACATAGTTAACATGTTTGTAAGAAAAGTGGATTTAACCATTAGCTTATTTAAACTGTGCTTATCGAAGCGCACTACGATAGAAGGCAGAACCCGGTCACAGTTTATATATCAAGCTAAGCCGTTAAATAACCTAATTACAAGCATACTTAGTGGTCTACACAAAGTGACTTAAGATACTTAGTTTGCTTAAACTGCACTTATTGAAGCGCATTACGATAGGAGGCAGAACCCGGTCACAGTTTATATCTCAAACTAAGAATCTTGTTCACTAATTGTAATACTCTTAGTCTTGGAAGATTTACTCTAACGGGACTATATTTGTCTAATCCCTCGGGATAGCACATGGTCATAAGTTCACATTGGAGTGAATCAGCCAATCCTGAATACTACTGAAATAATCCAGTATTATGGGTATACCCTACTATACCTAACCAATAATCTGAGTTCAGATGATTTTATCAAAGCTATTAATCTTTACTCTAAATAGGTCTGTCCTATACAAGGCTCCAAGAATATGATCAAAAGATCACTCAATATAGGTTACTACCACAAGAAATAAGTCTCATTTTAAGTACTTTAGGTGATTCAAACCTTAAGGTATCCAGCTCAACTTCTAAGATTATGAAGGATCATCTAAGTTTCCTACCTCAATATGTCACAAAAGTCCTTCATATCTCAATGCATGAATAAGTAAGGCCTTTAAACATTTTCATAACAATCCTAACGCAAGACCCTTAAGATCTCACTCTTATACTTCTTAAATTGACATTCAAGTGGTCAGATCAGATGATTGAAATTCATTTCATCCTTTTCTATTCTACAATTATGGGATAAAATCAAGGGTATTATAAGAGTTATTTCATTTCATAAATTATTATAATTTTATTATTCATCTTATTCTAATAGTCTTATATAAGAGAAAATCAAGGATCTAAAGTTTAGATTCAGATGATTCAATCACACATATTCAATATTAACCATAACACTTCTAATTAAGTGATTTAAGATCAATATTAAATCATATGTATTATTGGAATAATGTCAATTGAATTAACTTACAATCAAGTTGATTAATTAAGTGATTAAGATTTAGATCTTAATCAAGACATGCTAGAATTTAACCTCTAACCTTCCTATCATTAAGACTAAAAGTTAATTTAAAGGTCAATGACAAATCAATATATTATTAGCGTATTATTGATGTCAAACTTAGGTTTGAATTAAGTATCATCTATTTAATTAAGTTATCAAGATTCATATGTTCAAGTTTAGTTTAATGTCCACTAAGTATATTTAAGAGTTCAAATAATTGTTAAGGTTCTCTAACATACACCCTAAGGTTATGAAAATATATGAATGTAAAGATGATATAGAATAAGAGGGTAATTAATGCTAATCAAATTCTAAATCAAGCCAAAGAGATTAGCACTTAATCACAAATCTAAAAGATCTAAGTTTCATACTATTTAGTTGTTAAGACATACATATTCGATACAAGCATTTAAAATTCTATTACTTAGTATTTGGCATAATACATCTAATGATATAAAGTAGGTTTTAAGCACTTCTTAAATATGACAAAATGCCAAACCTAATTTCCCTGTAGAATTTGATGCAATGTTCAATTTTAGCTCCGCTAGGGTCCTAGGGAATTTAAAATACAAAAACAGTGAGTTTTTGGCTATTTCAGCACAAACTGGGCAGTTTTTAAATAATTCTAGGAATTTTACAAGTTTGGGCGCTGTAGCGCGCTACAGCGTGGAGCGCCTTTCGCGCGGTAGCGCCTTTTGCGTGGTAGCGCCTTTCGCGCTTTTAGCGCAGCAACTCGCTATATCGCATTTAGCGCTGGGGGTGCACTGCGGTCCGCTGCGGCGCGCTATGGCGCGCAGCAGCGGTTTAACTTACGAAAATCATTATTCAATTAATTGATTTTTTATATTTCCCTAAGCTTTTCCAAAAATTCCACTGCTACCCGCTACGGCGCGCTGCATCGGTCCATTTTGCGAAATACTATTTAACAATTAATTTTATATGATTTTTGACGAAATACTGCTGCAGGGTGCTGTGCCACAGCACGCTGCAGTGGCCCAACTTGCAACTTTGGGCGCTGCTGCGAGCTGCAGCGCCAGACGGCATTTCGCCTGGAGGAAAACTTTAAGGCCCATTTTTGAGCTTAAATACTCCCAATCTAGAGCATTTCATGAGTGGTGCTATAAATCAATGGAAAGGTCTTTCCGATACCATTCCATCAACACAAAAATCAATACAAACAGAGCATCCTAGGTATACGAAAAATATGAATAAAGAGCAGGGTGTGCAGAATGTAAGAAAAATAGAGCATTAAATTTAAGCTATAATGGCTTGCATACTTGAACATGGATGTCTAGAGATGCAATAAGCATAATAACAAGATGAACTGGATAAGAAGAGGAGCAAAAGAGTAGCTTAGTCTTGTAAGAAAGGGAGGAAGAGGAGGAGGATGGAGACTTCTTTGCTTCCTTTAAGACCTTGAGGAAGCTTCTTCAAAGTGCAGCAATAGGGTGGAGGGAGGGAGAGAGTTCTAGAACTTTAACTTGACAGCAAAGAGAAGGAGTGAGGGCTGTGCTTCTTCTTAAAAGGAGGAGAGTGAGAGGGAGATGGATCATGGCCTATAGGAGCTAGGAGGCAAGGCCTCACCTGTCAAGGCATGGAGAAAAAGGAGGGAGGGGATGGCCTCAGCCATCCTTTCCTGCCAAAGAGGAAGGAGGCGCTGAATGAGGTGCCAGCTAGGAGAAAGGGGAGAAATTGCAAATTAAAGATCGAATAATTGCTTAATTATTTTTCTTAATTATTTAAAAATTCATATTTTTGAAATGCACTCCGAAAATTTCCAAAAATTCACCCCTAGCTAATTTGGGGGTGAGGAATTCAACGGCAAAATCGGAATTCGATTCCGATGATTATTTAATTATTTTATTTTCCGATACATTTAATTATATTAAAATATTTGCAAAAATCCGACGACTTCCAAATACGTCCAAAATATCACCCCTAGTTAATTTGAGGGTGACGATCGTAACGGCGAAGTCGGATTTCGATTTTGAGGTCAAAATAAATACCTCAATTTTCTAATTTATTAAATATTAAAATAATCCAAAATTTTAGATTTAGCTTCGAATTGCGCCAAATCTTTAAGAATTGATTCTAATATCTATATGAAATAAACAGGATGATAATTAAGATATAATTAGGCTTAACTTAAGCTGGGTAACAACCTCGAGTTGTTACACAGGGCCCCAGCCAATAAAAAAAAATCTTGTTAAACAATTATTGAAGTACATTTTAGGCTGAATATTTTTCATGAGTTATTAATGTCACCACTTTAACTTAAGCAAACAAAAAGATAAACTAAAGCACTATGAGCAGTAAGCGTACAAGGAATAGGATAAGTTATAAACACAAAATTTACAACTAAACAACAAATGAGGCAAAAGCAACCTCAACAACTAAGCAAGAAAATGGCATATACATATATATACTGTAGTAAGTAAAAGTACTTAAAATAAATTCTAACCCTAAACATGCTGATGATCATATGACATATGCAAATTAAATGACAGAAATTTGAACATGGTATATATAGTAAGCAGCAAAGTCTAACATCTTATATAAATATGTACAAGTGAGCAGGTAAGTAAAGAAGCATAGCTAACTGAAATATGCATCAAAATACAGTACACTATAAGCTAAAACTAAAACAGGTATGCAAAGACTGTCATATCAGAAAGCTGGCCATCGGGCCGGTGAAATACCAAAGCCTTTCTGGGCTTGGGCAGACAGAAACTCCCATAGCCTTTCTGGGCTAGGGCAGATAGAATCCAGTAGCAGAATTGAGGAGGTAGTAAATACAAATGCAGAATCTTATAGTTATTTTACTTTGTTTCTGTGGACACGTCCAGAAATAGCTGAGGAGTCAAGCATATCTGTAAGACTATATGGGTTCCAAGCTTAACACACTCCTCAATGAGTAATGTTAAGCATCCTTATTACTCCATACCCCTGTCTATTATGATAAATGTGCACCCGAATTTACTAAATATACTGAACCCAAAGGCAACTGTTATCCTAATTATTCTAAGTTTTCATTTCATGCACAAAGTTCTCTTATATGATATGAACAAGGAATTTAAGAACAAAACACAAGAAATGCGTAGCAACAAAAATTAATCAAGTAAGCAAAGGACTCTTCTATACATGGTGACATTGTTGTTATCTAATTTAACTATTCTAACTATTCTAACTATTCTAAGTTACACAAGTTCAGGATCTCCAATTCCTACTATCGAGTGTAACTTAGAAGCACGACCTTATATGTTTAAAGGATTAGAACTGATCAGGTTCTAATCTAATTCAATCAAGTATAGCTATAAGATTAATTAATAAATCGCAATGTCCTAATTTGATGAATTCAGACGTTCTATCTAAGATCTTATCAAGATCTACTAAACTATAGATTATGGATTAAACACCATCAGATTGGGCTTAATTACATAATCCAAAAAGGTTAAGATATAAGGTCTAAATTTCAGTCTAAAAGTGATCTATTGATTAAGGTAGATCCTATTAAGCAAATTAGACCTAATAGAATGAGCCTTCTTACCTAAATCGAGGGTTAAAAGACAAAGAAATTAAAATAAGTTGTAAAATTTCTAAAAATTAATAAAACCAAGAATTCATTCATTGAATATCCCACTTATCTAATGAATGAAATATAACATATGAGCTAGTCCTAGTCTTAGTAGTAGTCCTAATGTGAGATGAAAGATCATAAGGAAAAGACTTAGCAAATTTTGGGGTATTTTAATAAGTTGACCTAATAGTTGATTTTTCTTACTTAGATAATTCTAATATAGTTTTAATACTGATCTTAGTAATTTAGAACATAATTTAGAGGTTAATGACACTTAGCCTATATTTTAGGTAAAATGACCATTTTGCTCCTGACTAAGGGTTTAAAAAGTCAACTTTTGATTTAAGGGTACAAATTGAAGTTTTTTGATACTAAATGATTTCTTACTGTCTAACTTAAAGATAGATAATAAGTTCGTTCAATTTAGACAAGAAATGGGTCATACAGGTCCCAACTAAGATTTTTGGCCTAAGGGGCAATTTTGTAATTTACTCTTAATAAAACCTAAATTTTCATGCAGTTTACTGTTGGTTACTATTCAAGGATTCTATAGAATCTAAGAATACTAAATTCTGAGGTCTAATGAATTAATTATAGCTATTTGAATTTCTAAGAGTAAATTGATAATTTTCTAAGTTAAGAGGGGTCAAAAAGGTAACTCTTTCAATTGGTGTCTAATTTCAGCAAACTCAGTGGTTATAGCTTTCCTATATTACACTGAATACTTTAACTAGGAGTAGACCAAAATTGGACTTCAATTGGTCAAATTATGACCTAATTATAGTTATGGGTATTTTGGTCATTTTCTAAATTTATAAGGTTCAAAACCTAAATATTATTTTGGGTTATTGTTGGTACTAAAATCTTAAGTTATCTAGCAATTTGCATAATACATTTAAGGTACAAGGTAGGTTTTGAGCACTTATTAAAAATGACAAGGTTTGCAAGCTTAATTTCCATATTAAAATTTATGACAAGGTTCACATTTGGTATAATTTAACCCCACTAGGGTCCTAGGTTCCTTAAAATATCGAAACAGTAAAGTTTTGGCCATTTCAGTTAAACTGGGCAATTTTTTAGAAAATTCTGGGAATTTTGCAAGTTTGAGCGCTGTAGCGTGCTAGAGCGCTTTTCGCGCTGGGGTGCGCTGCGACCCGTTGCGGCCCACTGCGGCGCGCTATGGTGCTGCAGCGGTTCATTTTGCAAAGTTATTGTTCCATTAATATATTTCGACATTTCCTAATGTTTTCCAAGAAAAATATTTTTGCTGCAGCGCGCTGTAGCGGTCTATTTTGCGAATTTTACTGTTTAATTAATTTATTTAACGGGTTTATTTAATTTTTCTGAAATGACGCTGCAGCCCGCTGGCATGGTGCAGCGGCCTATTTTGCAAAATCGAGCGCTGCAGCGCTAGACGGCAATTTCGCTAGGATGAAACTTGGAAGGCCTACATTTGAGCTCAATTACTCTCAATCGAGAGTGTTTCATGAGTGGTGCCATATATCGATGGAAAGGTCATTCCGATACCTTTCCATCGACACTAAAATCGGCACAAATGGAGCATCCTAACTATATAAAACAATATGGATAAATGACAGGGTATACAGAATACAAGAAAAACAGAGCATTAATTTTAATCTCTTGGAGGGCTGTAATGGCTTACATACTTAAACGTGGATGTCTAAAGATATATTCAAGCATTATAGCTATATGAAGAAGACAAAAGAGAGGGGTAAAGGGGCACCTTTAGCCTTGCAAAAGAAGGAGGAAGAGGGTACTCTATTTTCTCCAAGATCTTGGAACTCCTTCTTCTTCAGCACAACTTAACAATGGAGGGGAGGGTGAGGGGCTCTAGATGGACAGCAAGGGAAGAGGAAAGGGTTGTACTTCTCCTTTCAAGGAGAAGAGGAGGATAGAAGGAGGGCTAAGGTCTATAAGGAGCCATCATGAGCCTAAGAGAGAGCTCATCATGGTTGAGCATGGGGGCGCCGACTATGGAGAGGAGGCTGACAGGAAGTAATAAAAATTTGGGGGAAATTGTAAATGAGGGGCTGAATAATTACCTATTTATTTTCCTTAATTATTTAAAAACTTAAATTTTTGAAACGCACACCGAAAATTCTCAAAAAATCACCCCTAGCTAATTTGGGGGTGAGAAATTCAACGGAGGAGCCAGAATTTGATTTCGATGATTATTTATTTATTCTATTTTCCAGTGCATTTAATTACAATAAAATATTCGTGAAAATCCGACAACTTCCAAATGCGTCCAAAACAGCACCCTTAGCTAATTTGAGAGTGACGATCGCAACAGCGTTGGATTTCAATTTCGAGGTCAAAATAAATATCTCAATTTTCTAATTAATTAAATATTAACATATTCCAAAATAATTGATTAAGCTCCGAATTGCTCCAAACCTTCAAGGTTTAGTTTTAATGACTAGATGAACTTAGTAGAATGATAATTAAGATATGATTAGGCTTAAATTAAGCTGGGTAACAACTTTGGGTTGTTACATGTATGGAGTTAAGTGTGAGACATTTACCGATCACCAAATCTTAAAGTACATCTTCACCCAGAAAGAACTTAACTATCGTCAGCATAGGTGACTGGAGTTACCTTGCAACTATGATTTGGAAATTAAATACCATCTGGGTAAAGCTAATGTTGTAGCTGATGCCCTTAGTCGTGAAGTGACATTATCTTCCCTTTGTTCCAACGAACCCTTGATCAAAGATTTTGTTAGATTGAATCTTGAGCCTACTAGTTCAGCTGATTTAGGCACTTTACTATTTGCTATTTAGTCAGATGATTCCATGAGATCTAAGATTATTGAAGCTCGGATGAAAGATGCGAGTAATTATACGTTAATTTCTAAAATTGTTTGTGGCAAGATATCTGAATTACGTCTTGATGATGAAGTTGTTGTATTTCAGAAGTCCAAATTATGGATTCCAAAAAGCTTGCAGTTACAAATATTATCTGAAGCTCATAATTCTAGCTATGCAGTGCACCCCGATAGTTGTAAGATGTATCAGGATCTCAAGCAATCGTTTTGGTGGTCCGGCATGAAGCAGGATATAGCTATTTTCATTTCCAAGTGCCATCCTTGTTCCTTGGTCAAGGCCGAACACCAAAAGCCTGGTGGTATTCTTAAACCCTTAGACATTCGTGAATGGAAGTGGTCTGATATCTCCATGGACTTCATTGTAGGTTTTCCTAAGTGTAGATCTGGTTCTGATTCTATTTGGGTGATAGTCGATAGACTCACCAAGTCAGCTCATTTTCTAACTATTCATCTAATAGATCCAGTTGAGAAGTTAGCTAAGCTTTATCTTAAGGAGATCGTTCGTTTATATGGTACACTGAACTGTATAGTTTCTGACAGAGATAGTAGATTCACTTCCAAATTTTGGTCAGCTGTTCAGCAAGACTTGGGGACGAGTTTAGCATTGAGTACTGCTTTCCATCCTCAGACATATGGTTAGACTGAGCATGTTAATCAGATCTTGGAAGATCTCTTGCATCTTTGTGTTCTAGACTTCGGTGGATCATGAGAAAATCATTTAGCGTTAGTTGAGTTTGCCTACAACAACAATTATCAGTCTAGTATTGGTATGGCTCCTTACGAAGCTCTTTATGGAAGGAGGAAGTAGGAAACTCTCAACTTTATGGTTTCAAATTAGTAGAAGAGACTACTAAGAAAGTTCATCTGATCAAGCATAATATGACTACAGCTCAGGATATACAGAAGAAATATCATGATGCTCATCATCGTCAGTTAAAGTTCCAAGTAGGCGATAGAGCTTATCTTAAAGTTAGTCCGATGCGTGGTGTGCAGAGATTCGGTGTATCTGGACAGCTGAGTCCAAGGTATTTGAGACCCTTTGAAGTGATTGAGAGAATTGGAACATCTGCTTACAGTTAGAGTTGCCAGAAGACTTCTTAGCTGTACATAATGTGTTTCACATTTCATCACTAAAATTGTGTTTGTTAGATCCAAGTCAGCAAGTACAAATACCTGAAATGGAACTGCAACTTAATTTGACTTTTATCGTTAAACCTGTTGCGATTTTGGGATGAGATCTTAAGCAGTTAAGAAACCGTAGCATTCCTATGATCAAAGTCCACTGACAGAATCATCCAGCTGGTGAAGCCACATGGGAAAAAGAAGAGGATATGCTAAAGAAGTTCCCATAATTCTTTTCTTAATCAGGTAGATTTAGTTCTTTTAATTTCATTAAGTTCTTTAGGCTTTCTTAATGTATTTCAAATTCCATGTTTTTATTAGTTGTGTCATGGGTGACACTCTTTTTAAGGAGGGGAGTCTGTAACAATCCTAGTGTTGTTACCTACCAAATTGACTCTAATCCTTTTCCATTAGTCTTATAAAAGTATTAGGAGTCTCTATTTCAATTTTTGAGTGATTTGAAGATCGTTTAGCAATTTTCAACATTTCGTAGTTTTCTGATAATTCTGAGAATGCCTAACTTAATTAGACCTCAAAATAAAAATTGGAGCCCAACATTGAACTCACCACACCCAAATTAACTATGGTGGTATTTTGAAAGTGTTTGGAAGTCATCGAATTTTCCCCAAATATGGGACAGCGATTCTGCCAAATCCCAACTGTTGCGTCTTCTTTTAATTAATTCAAACGACCGAGATTAATTCAGTATAAGGCTTGCGATCAACCGTTGGATCGTTGGCTAGAATGGATGGCTGGGATCATCTCCTGTGCTTTTTCCCCTCTTGTGCTCAGCTTTGATACCCATAACCAATCACGGGCATGAGGGAAGGCATACTCCTTTCGGCTGGCAGCTTTGGGTATTAACCCGTTTCTCTTCTTTTCATCGAGAGGCGCTGCAAGTTATCCAAAGCAAAGGGCGGGAGTGTTTTGCTGCTGGAAGCCAAGAATTTGACCATCTGTGAGATCCTTAGGAGCTAGCTGCGAGCTGAAGACCTCATCGATGAACGACGAACCTACCCTGATTGATTACTCATAATTTCCAGGTACCTCAATTAATTTTGTTTTTACCTATGTAGAAGTGCTTACACATATCAGATTTGATGTCATCTAGCTTAATTGAACTTTGCAATCTAAGTTTAAAGTATGTGAATCCTTGTTCTTAAGTTCATATTCTTCAAATCCAGTTGTGCTTTTTTTTTTTCTTACTTAATTCCTCTTAAGCTGCTGTATGATGATGTTTCTTAAGGTGCTTAAGGATTAAATCATTTCTCATACTCAACAATAATTAACTGGTATCATTTTAGTTACTCTATCTGAATTGCATCTCCTCTCGTTATGCGTAACTCGTTAAAAAGGGATAGAGGGAGTAAAGTTAGGGCATTCACTCTACTTACTTTAAGCTTAATTTCGATTAAAATCCATAAGCGTATCTCCAAAGTCTTCGATTGGCTTGTGTTCTGTAAAGTCTGAAGTTCTGCAATTTGTTCTATCTCACCCATCTCTAATGCCCTAGAAACTCCTCTTCGCGTTTAACGGGAGAGGTGAAGTGCAAACCCCGAATCCCTTGAACTGGGTTTCGATACGGTCCGGTTCATTTCTTCTTATGAACCGCGCCGAATTGGAATACATGGCACTTAAATCCTACATACGTGTCAACACCAAAACTCTTAAATTTAATTAAGATAACTGAATGATTATTAAAGGATTTATTTAATATATTAAGTAAGGTCATTTTTATTTTATTTGATAAAGCAAAATACTTATCCAATTAGCATAAAATTATAAACTATTTTGATCACAAAAATGAGTAGAATAGTATTATGTAATTTAATTTCAATTTTGACAATTATTTTAATGGGTCAATATTTAGGATTAATTAATTAATTATAAATTAATTTCTATTATTCCATGTGACCTAATTTGATCATTTAAGATCCAAATTAAATAATCAAATAGTCAATTTCACTCACATAAATGTGATGAATAATAATATGAAATAAAATTCAATATTTGAATCCTAATTTTCTTAATCACTTTTTAACATAGTTATGAGTCATTAAAACCCTAATTTTTTCCAAAGTTGTCCAAAATTGACATACTTAGTGTAATTTTTCTCCTTATGAAATAAAGATTTCATTGATATATAGATCATTTTCATTGGACAATAATTTAGGATTTTATGTTTTTGACTCTTACTTAGTTTTATTGTGAATATTCCATATTACTAGATATTATGTTTTAAGTCTTATAAAATCCTAGGATAGTTAACATGTCACATTTATTATCTCCCTTACCACTTAGATAGTATTTTAAGGGCTTAGTTCACAACTTTCTTTTTATGTGAATTAATTGGCAAGTGATTAATTCACCTTGCAACCCTAAGGTAGAAACCCTAGGATTGATTTGTAATTGATATGTAGTTGGATCCTAAGTCTATTAGTTACACCCATTAAGAATAGATAGTCTTAATGCATTAATAATTGTAGAATTATGAATTAACTAGATCTAGCTTTAGTGATTATATTAGGATTTAGTTTAATCTTCCTAATCCATAAATCCCTTTTTTTTAATTATTTTAAGATGCAGTAATAGGAATCCCTAACTTACTTAGATTAGCTTTGGAATCCTATTGAATTCCTTAAACATCAATTAATAATAAACATAGAATTTATAGTTCTTAAGTCTAGTAAGTACTTAAACTAAATCTTGCAATTTCTTACAATATAGCTAGATTAATATTTGTTTGATTAGAATATTAAAAATATAACCTATCTAGTGAACCCATATGAAAATTAGTAGATTTACCTTAGTTCCAAATTTTTTAAGTGTAACAACTCAAGGTTGTTACTCAACTTAATTTGAGCTTAATCATATCTTAATTATTATTTTGTTAATTTCATCTAGCTCTTAGAACCAAACCCAGAAGGTTTGGAGCAATTCAGAGCTAAATCCAATATTTTGGATTATTTTAATATTTAATTAATTAGAAAATTGAGGAATTTATTTTGACCTAGAAATTGAAATTTGACTTCGTCGTTGCGATCGTCACCCCCAAATTAGCTAGGGGTGATGTTTTGGATGCATTTGGAAGTCGTCGGATTTTTGTGAATATTTTAATATATTTAAATGCGCCGGAAAATGGAATAATTAAATAATCATCGAAATCAAATTTCGACTTCGTCGTTGGATTCCTCACCCCCAAATTAGCTAGGGGTGAATTTTTGGAATTTTTTGGAGCACATTTCAAAAATTAGAATTAAAGAAATAAATATTTAATTATTTCTAATTTCATTCCCTAAATTAATTCTTCTTTCTCCTAGCTGGCATATAGAATTCGGCTGGCCACCTCCTTCATGTGGCTGAACCAAACTTTCCATTTCTCCCTCACATACTTGATGGGAGAGAGCTCACCTCTCCCCTCACCTAGCCTCCCTAGCTAAATGATGGATCCTACTCTTCCCCTTCTCCTTTAAATGGAGAGTACAGCCCCCCCCTCTATTGCTTGCTGAAATTTTCTCTTCTCCTTCCCCTCCATTGCTGCACCTGAAGAAGAAACTCTTCTCCAAAGTCTTGAAGGAAATAAAGGTTTTTTCCTCCTCTTCTCCTTCCAAGGATAAAAAGATACCCCTTTGCTCCTCTCCTTGTCTTTCTCATGCTATTATAATGTTGGAATGTGGCTTTGGAAGCCCATAAACATGTATGTAAGCCATTATGACTCTTAAAAGCTTCACAAAAAATTTGCTAATTTTTTGTCTATTTTGCACACCCTGTCATTTATCCACATTTTTCGTATAGTTAGGATGCTCCGTTTGTACCAATTTTGGTGTCGATGAAAAGATATCGGAAATACCTTTCTATTGACATAAAGCACCACTCATAGAACTTTCTGTATTGAGAGTAATTGAACTCGAAAATAGGGCCTTTAGGTTTCGTCCAGGCGAAAAACGCTGTCTAGCGCTGCAGCGCGCTGCAGCGCCCGAAGCTGCAGTGGGCTGCATCGGTAATTTGGCAGAAACTTATAAAAACATATATTAAAGTAATTCAATAGTAGATTTGCAAATTAGATCGCTACAGCGCACTGTAGCGCGTTGTAGCGGGCTGCAGCGGTATTTCATGAAAGACTTAGGAAAATAAATAATGAAGTATTTAAATAGTATGTTGCAAAATAGACCGCTACAACGCACCATAGCGCATTGCAGCGAGCTAAGCGGGTCGCAGCAAGTCGCAGTGCACCCAGCGCTAAAAACGCTACCGCGCACTGTTACGTGAAAAGCGCTACAGCGCCCGAATTTGCAAATTTTCTCAGAATTTCAGAAAACTGCTCAGATTTTGTAAAACTGCCTAGTTTTGGCTGAAATGGCCAAGACTTCATTGTTTTTGTATTTTAAGGTTCCTAGGACCCTAGTGGGGCTAAGTTATACTAAATTTGAACATTGCATAAAATTTTATAGGGAAATTAAGTTTGACATTTTGTCATCTTTAAAAAGTGCTTAAAACCTACTTTGTAACTCTATATGTATTATGCCAAATGCTAAGTAATAGAATTTTAAGTGCTTGTATATAATAGGTATAACTTATCAACTAAATGGCATGAAACTTAGATCGTTTAGATTTGTGATTAAGTGTTAATCTATTTGGCTTGATTTAGAATTTGATTAGCATTAATTACCTTTTTATTCCATGTCATCTATATATTTTTATGTTTTCATAATTTTAGGATATATGTTAGAAAATCTTAACATTTATTTGAACATTTAAATATGCTTACTTGAACATAAGAATCTTGATAACTTGATTAAGTAGATGATACTTAATCCAAACTTAAATTTGATATCAATAATACACTAACAATATATTGATTTATCATTGATCTTTGAATTAACATTGGTCTTAATGATAGAAAGGTTAGGGGTTAACCCCTTGCTTTTCTTGATTAAGATCTAAATATTAATCACTTAATTAATTAACTTAATTGTAAGATAATTCAATTGACATTATTCCAATAATGCACATGATTTAATATTGATCTTAACACCTTGAATTAGAAGTGCCAGGGTTAATATTGAATATGTGTGATTGAACCATCTGAATCCAAACTTTAGATCTTTGATTTTCTCTTATATAAGATAATTAGCATAAGATATATAATAAAATTGTGATGATTTATGAAATAATATAACTCTAATAAGATCTTTGATTTTATCCAATGATTGTAGAATAGGAAAGAATTAAATGAATTTTAATCCTCTGATCTGATCACCTTAACCTAAGTATAATAAGTAAATCTTAAGAAGTAGAAAAGTGAGACCTTAAGGGTCTTGCTATAAGATTCATCATTGAAATGGTTAAAGACCTTATTTAATGATATATTGAGGTAGGAACCTAGTTGATCATTTATAATTTTAGAAGTTGAACTTAATACCTTGTGGTAGTAATCACCTAAAGTACTTAGACTGTGGCTCATTCCTTATGGTAGCAACTTATGTTGAGTGATCCTTTGATCACATCCTTGGAGCCTTGTGTAGGATACACTTACTTAGAGTAAGAGTTAATAGATTTGATAAATATTTGTTGATTAAATAGAATCTTCTGAACTCATATTATTGGTTGGATATAGTAGGGTATACTCATATTACTGGATTATTTCAGTAATATTCATGATTGGTTGATTCACTCCAATGTGGACTTATGACCAGGTGCTGTCCTGCGGGATCAGTCGAATATAGTCCCATTAGAATAAATCTTCTAAGATTAAGAGTGTTACAATTAGTGAACAAGGTCCTTAGTTTAAGATGTAAACTGCAATCGGGTTCTGCCTCCTATCGTAGTGCACTTCGATAAGTGCAGTTTAAGCAAACTAAGTATCTTAAGTCACTTTACGTAGACCACTAAGTATGATTATAATTAGGGCATTTAACGGCTTAGCTTGAGATGTAAACTGTGATCGGGTTCTGCCTCCTATCGTAGTGCGCTTCGATAAGTGCAGTTTAAATAAGCTAAGGGTTAAATCTACCTTTCTTACAAACATGCTAAATATGGGTATACAATCATCCCAGCTAATGATTTTTAAGTAAACTCTCAATATTAACTGATTATCGAATTAAAATCTAGGAGTCAGAATCCTTTTAGCAGGGTTCTGCATAATTAAGACCTAGAATTCATTATCAGATTTTAAAGTATTTTTTGGATTTATCTCATATAGTTTAGAAGCATGAGCATGAGCATAAGCATGATGTGTGAGTATCAAAATGATGTATTAGTATTAGTGATGATCTATGAGTTATGGAATGTTGCATACATTGACTGGGGAATTTCATGATGTATCGGTATCATCAGTAGATAGTATTCCCGACTAGATGTATATATACATTAGACCGTACTGCTCATAACAGTTTAGTGATATTTTTGTGGAGTATCAGTAGCATATAGTATTATGGCATATTCAGATGCACAGTTTCAATGACATACAACATAGTTGTACATATAATTACTCAATTTCAGATTCAGTACTATTTTGATTTATTTTCAGTATTCAGTTAGTTTAGTTTTACTTTACATTGCTTCAGTTTTATATAGTTTTGGACAGTTTTGTACTTTCTATTACATTTATAGTTTTTCTGCAGATTTAATTACATTATGTAAATGTTAAATAAATAATTAGAACTGTTAAATTAGTTTCGATGTGTTAGACTTATTGTCTAATATGGGGTACTTTTGGGATCTGGCAATTTGTTAGATCCTGAGCAGTATATTGAGACAGGTCAGGAGGACACTCAGGAGATTCAGGAGAAGTTCGTGGAGTACTAGTGGACTCTCCTCCAGTTTTATTTTCTGCTTAGTATTTTCAATTCAGTATTTAGTTGTATGTCCATTTCAGTAAATTGTTTGTAATAATTTTGGATGTATTTTCTTTTCTTTTTTGAGACACATGTTTTCATACAGCTTCTGTGGTGAATGTTTTCTAGATGTTTGCTTTATGCTTTCGCACTCTGTTATATACTACTTATACTTAGTATTGTGAAGTGGTCAGTATACTGGAAATGCTAATATTTTATACATATATTGGATTCCTATTATATTCTAAATCTAATGTATGTATTTATCTAATACTTAGGATTATGATACTACTCTTATCTTAAGTATTAGCTCTCAACCCTCCTTGAAATTGAGTCAGCAGCCCTTCAGATGGGTTCAGTTTTTCAGCTATTTCGGGGAGACAGGATATTCCTCCCCGAGTGGCGCACCGCTCCGCCGCCAATTAGATTAGACTCATCCTTTGCACGCAGTGACGGGGCGGGATGCTACATTAAGTTAGATAATTTCTTATCTCAATCTCTACTTACTAGGTACCTAAACCTTGATTTAATTATTATAATTAGATCTTATAGTTTAAGATGAGGTTAAGACCTAGTCTCTAATAATAATAATTATACTTATAAATTATTTTTGTCACATCATATTAAATGAATGGAATATATTATTTTTAAAAATCTCAACTACTATTATATTACAATTAACTTGAGATCAATATCTCAAAGTTAATTGAGAGCTCAATTAGCTCCAACCATTATGTAGATCATTAAAATTAGATAATTTTGGATATCATTTAGTTATAATTATTGAACTTCCTTTGAATGCTTGCTTAACTTTGGGCCTCATTCATTGAATCATTCATATATTATATTGTGCATAAATAAAACTTTCACATTAAAATTACTAGGGGTTTCATATGGTAGATCAGTCTAAGACAGACTGAATAAAGAGTAATAAGAAGACACCGCATTCTTAGAGGATGAATATGAATGTTTTAGGACTTGACCCTGATTTTCTTAGTTGTTAAACAGACGTGTTTAACTCCTCATTTCATTCTGAATATGACTACAGAATGAGCACAAATTAAAATAACTTTAATTAATAAACATATGAGATGTTCAATCTTATAGATTATTAAGACTCATCATAGCTTTTAGCTATGTTACTTTACATAGTCATAGGCTATATGTATCTTGATCAAAAGTCTAAGATTTTCCTTCAATTTCTTTACTATGCATTTTCTATGATTTAGAACTGTACTTTACTTGTTACAGTTCATTTAGATTATAGTGAATGTTGTATAATTTCATTTAAATGCTTCACTATTTATTTTTCTTACTTAGCATAAGTTCGTTTGAACATTTACATGCTTTACTTCATGTAATTCATATGCACATTAGTCTATTTCTAGCATATTTAGGATACTTTTACCTTTGTTCTATTTGCAGGCTAGAATGTATATTAAGTGAGTCTTCTAACTCACTTGTTTTCCTTACTTACTTTTTCTTACTTGTATGCTTACCATATTGCACCCATGCTTGTGCTTACTTTATAATTAGAACTGTGATATCCAATTATAATAATAACATGTTTAGCTAATCTTAAAATGTACTTAGACTATTTAGTATAACTAGATTTTCTATTTCTTGGCTTTGCACTATCACATTTAAATGCCAAAATGTGATAGATCATGTGTACTTGGAGGCTAGTGGAGTTGGACCAAGCGCTAAAAATTAAACGGCTTCCGCTTATTAAAATATGAAATTATAGCTTATTAAGTACTTCAAGTGAGCTATCAAATTTTCTTCTTTCTTAAATTTAATGTTGGTTTGTAATAATGTCATTTTCTTTGATTTTACTACACTTGTTGGAGCTTAAAATATACTTAAATGCTTATGATGAATAAATGGATGAATGTATTGAATGGATGAATTATTATAAATGTATAAAATTTGCATGTTAATTAAGTCTTTCATTGCATACTTACTTAGAATGATGAATGGAATTCATTGCATATTTATTTGTTTATAGAATTGGAATCTAGTTTCTTATTGAAGTAATAGTCCTTGCATATTTTCATGTGAGTATTGAATGTTATGATTAAGTAAGCCTTAGGGTAAATAATTGTTATACATGTGATTTTCTCCCTTCAAACTGTTAGAATTGTAAATGAGCAATCCTATGAAATGGATTGAACTCTATTGTAGAATTTAAAATGAGCAATCCTATAAAAAGGATTAAACTCTATATTAGAATTGGAGTTAAAATGGGCTGAATGCATGTTAGTTTAAGTTGTCTTTTCATTCAAAATTTAGCTCCCATTGGAATGGGAGTCTTGCATGTGAACTTGCAGGTGTTTCCTTAACCATTTACAAAGGAGACTCTACCGAAATTTTTAAGAAATTTTAGACTTAAAAATTTTAATAGAAAATGTACTCATAACTCACATGTTAAATACTCACAAAATATTTAGAAATTCATGTCTAAAGTTGCAAGTGTTTATTTCAATTATTTTAAATTACAATATCATGTCTTCTTACATATATCATATGTTAAATTCTACTTCACTCCCATTTGTAAAGTCCATGTATTGCATCTTCACTTTTCATTTTCTAAATACCATTCATAATTTCCCTTCCATCTTAACTTAAGACCCTCTTCTAATCCTTGGCCAAACATAATATCTAATGATTTGGATTAGTTTTTTTCTAATCTAGTATTAGATATTTTGGTGACGTATCAATGAGAGGGTAGTTGGCTCTACTCAGTTTACGCCTTTGCGCCCAATAGTGGCGCAGAGAGCTATACAATAGAACACATCTATGCCGTCCATTCTATTTGACGATCCAACAGCTTGATCGAGGGATAGACCTCGGATTAAATTTGGGTCATTGATTTGATCTAAGCAAAGCGGGACGGCCTAGATTCGCATGGATCTCTGCCCCGTGTGATGGCTTCAAGCACGGGATTCGCGTATTTAAAAAATGAGCCGTTGATAAATTAATAAATAATATTAATTTGAATTATATTATTTAATTAATTAATTATACACAATAGAATAATCAAACGCACTCCGAAAAATCTCAAAAATTCATTCTTGCCTAACGGAAGGGTGAGGAACTCAAAAATATAAACGGATTTTTGATCGGGGACTAATTTAATTATTTTAATTTTCTAAGTAATTAAATATTATTAAATTATTCTGGGAAAATTCGACGACTTACAAACACATTCAAAATACCACCCCTAGCTAATTTGGGTGTGGCGAGTCTAATGGTTGACTTCATTTTTTATTCTGAGCTTTAAATAAAGTAGACATTTTCAAAATTATCTAAACACTAGGAAATGATAGAAATTGCCAAACAATCTCCAAATCGCACAATATTTGAAATGGAGGCTCTTAACACTATTATAAGAGTAATGGAAGAAGATTAAAGCCAATTAGGTTACTAATTAATGGGTAACAATAATAGAGTTATTACAAAAATTAACCTACACAGTCATATAATGCTTAATTTTATTAAAATCAGGTTCAATTGTGAAATATTTTGACTCTATTATGATTCTAGGGTCATTAGAATGCAAAATTCACAAATCTGGGCAATTTCGAATAGTTCTGGGCACTTCCAGACATTTCTGGGTGCTAGGGCGTGCTGCGGCGTGCGGTAGCGCCTCCTGGCAGTGAGTCAAGCACCACCGCGCTGCAGCGGATTTCAAAGATGTGGTGTGCTGCAGGGTTTTTAGATGCTGTGGTGCGTTACGCTATCAGAACTTTCCGAGGTCTGGGTGCTGCAGCACACTGCGATGGTTTTAGGCGCGGCGGCGCGCTGCGTTGGTTTTCAGCAGTCGTGGCGCGGTGCAGCGCTGCGGCGCGCTATGGCCCCAAAGTTCCCGAGAGCTGGATGCTATAACGTGCTGTAGCGCTCCCTTACCGAGAGCCAGGTTCTACAGTGCAATACGGTGGATTCAACCCGAGACTCGGGTGCTACGACGAGCTGTAGCGCCCGACAGTGTCGCTTATGCAAAAACCATAACGGGTCTCCTTTCGCACACAAATACTCTCAATTTATAGTACTTCATGCGAGGTGCCATATACCGATGAAAAGGTCTTTCCGAGACCTTTCGATTGATACTAAAATTGGTATGAACAAATTATTTTAATAAGTAGAAAAATAAAGCCCTAACTACGGGTATACATAAATTATATAGTTTTTTACAGCATTTTTCAATGGAGAAATGAACTTTGATCGGACTCATTTGAGTTTGATTGAGGCTCGACAAACATGCATAGAATCCATAGCTAATGGAAATATCATTCACAACACTTTGCTAAATCAAATGAAAAGAATAGCACAAAAAAGAGTATAGGAAATGGATACCTTTGACCTGGGAAATGGAAGAAGAGAACTCGGATCTCTGTATGAGCTTGGGAGGAGAAGCTGCTTCTTCTTCCTTAGCTACTAGCAAAATGAGAAAGGGTTGAGGTTTTCTAAGGAGGAGGAAGCTTCAGCTTGAGCAAATGGAGAGGAATGAGAGTGTCGTGCTTCCATTTATAGGGGGAGAAGGGCATGGCTTTGGATGGGATGGGAATGAGTTATCCCATCTAAGGCATAGAGGAGAACTTGGAAAAAATGAGAAGAAGAGGGGGCTCTTGCGTATGCCAGGGAGGGGAGGCATTAAACTAGGAAAGGTGCCAGCCATGAGAGAAGGTGTAACAACCCAAGATTATTATCCAGCTTAATTTTAGCCTAATTGTATCGTAATTATTATTTCAATAAGTTCACCTAGTCATTAGAACCAAACCCTCAATGTTTGGAGCGATTCAGAGCTCAATCGATTATTTTGGAATATTTTAATATTTAATTAATCAGAAAATTGAGGTATTTAATTTGACCTCGAAATTAAAATCTGACATCACCGTTGTGATCGTCACCCCCAAATTAGCTAGGAGTGATGTTTTGAACGCATTTGGAGTTCGTCGAATTTTTGCTAATATTTTAATATAATTTAATGCGCCGAAAAATAGAATAATAAATAATTGTCGGAATCCAATTCCGACTTCGCCGTTGAATTCCTCACCCCTAAATTAGCTAGGGGTGAATTTTTGGGATTTTTCGGAACACGTCTCTAAAATCAGAATTTTTAAATGATTAAAGAAATAAATAATTATTTATTTCTAATTTTTCTTCCCTAAATTATTTCTTCTCTCTCTTACCTAGCTCCCTCCATGCTGGTTTCGATGCCCCCATGCTTTCCCTAGGTGCAAGCATGGCTGAGGACTCCCTCTACTCCCCCTCACTTCATAGCTCTTAGCCCATGCATTCACCCCATATCCTTCTCCTCCTTTAAAGGAGAAGCACAGCCCCTTCTTCATCCTCATTTGGTAAAAGCTGCAGCTCTCTCTTCCTCCTCCCTTGTGCTAAAAGAAGAAGCTTCTCCCTGAGATCTTGAGGAAAATAGAGTTTTCTTCCTCCTTCTCCTGTAAGGCTAAAGGTACCCTTTTGTTTACTCTCACATCTCCTTCATATTGCTACAATGCTTGAATGTATCATTAGAAATCCAAAAGTGTGTATGGAAGCCATTAAGGCTCTTAAAAGCTTCACAGAAAACTACTCTATTTTTTGTCTATTATGCACACCCCTATATTCATCATCATTTTTCATATAGTTAAAATACTACATTTGTGTCGATTTTATTGTCAATAGAAAGGTCTCGGAAAGACCTTTCCATTGATATATGGCACCGCTCATAGAATACTCTGGATTGGAAGTATTTGAGCTTGAAAGTAGGCCTTACGGGTTTCGTCCAGGCGAAAAATATCGTCTGGCGTTGCAGCGCGCTGCAGCGCCTAAAGTTGCAAGATGGACTGCTGCAGTGGGCTGCAGCGCCATTTCAGAAAAATCATATTAAAATTCGTTAATTACCTAATTGAACAGTAAATTGCAAATGGACCGCTGCAGCGGGCTGGAGTGGCATTTTAAGAAAACTTTAGAAAAATAAATTAATTGAATAGTATTTTTGCGAGTTGGACCGCTGCAGCGCGCCATAGTGGGACGTAGCGCTGCAGCGCGCTCCAGCGCCACAACATGCTACAACGCCCGAAAGTGCAAAACTGCCCAGAATTTTCAGAATGCCCAGAATTGGTTGAAATTGCCAGAACTTCTCTATTTTTGTATTTTAAGATCCCTAGGACCCTAGTGGGACCGAATTATATCAAAATTCTATGTGGAAATCAAGTTTGAAACTTTATCATTTTAATAAGTGCTCAAAACTTATGTTGTATCCTAAATATCTTGCACCGAATGCTAAATAGTAGAACCCTTGAATGCTTGCATTGAATAGGTATATCTTAATAACTAAATGGCATGAAACTTAAGTTTTTTTAGATTTGTGATTAAGTACTAATCCTTTTGGTTTGATTTAGAATTTGATTAGCATTAATTACCTTTTGCCCTGTGGCATCTTTATATTTATATGCTTTTATTAGGATGAATGTTAGAGAACTTTAACATTATTTGGACATTTAAATGTGCTTAGTTGATATTAAACTATAATTAAATATAAGAATCTTGATAACTTGATTAAGTAGAAGATACTTAATCAAAATCTAAAATTTGATATCAATAATATGCTAATAATACATTAATTTGTTATTGACCTTTAAATTAACCATTGGTCTTAATGGTAGAAAGGTTAGGGTTAAACCCTAATCTATCTTAATTAAGGTCTAAACCTTAATCACTTAATCAATTAGCTTTATTGTAAGATAATTCAATTGATATTATTCCAATAATGCATATGATTTGATAGTGATCTTATATCATTGAATTAGAAGTGCTAAGGATAATATTAAATATGTGTGATTGAATTATCTAAATCTAAACTTTAGATCTTTGATTTTCTCTTATATAAGGCTATTAGCATAAGATGAATAATAAAATTATAATGATTTATGAAATGATTTAACTCTAATAAGATCTTTTATTTTATCCCATAATTGTAGAACAAAAAAGGATCGGATGAATTTTGATCATTTGATCTGATCACTTGAATGTTAACCTAAGAAGTAGAAAAGTGAGATCTTAAGGGTCTTGCTTTAATATCATTCTTGAAATATTTAAGGACTTTAATTATTGATACCTTGAGGTAGGAAGAGCTTTTGTAACTTGTTGAGGTAGAAACTTAGATGATCATTCATAACTTTAGAAGTTAAACTTGATACCTTGTGGTATGAATCACCTAAAGTACTTAAAATGGGACTTATTCCTTGTGATAGTAACCTATATTGAGTGATCTTTTGATCATACCCTTGAAGCCTTGTGTAAGACTCACCCATGTAGAGTAAGGATTAATAGCTTTGATAAATCTTTGTTGATTAAATAGAGTTGTCTGAACCCATATTATTAGTTGGTGTAGTATGGTATACCCATATTACTGGATTACTTCAGTAGTATTCAAAATTGGTTGATTCACTCCAATGTGAACTTATGACCAGGTGCTATCCCAAGGGATTAGGCGAATACAGTCCCGTTAGAGTAAATCTTCCAAGAATAAGAGTGTTATAAATAAAGACTCATTCCTTAGTTTGATTAAAATATAAATTGTCATCGGGTGATGTCTCCTAGCGAAGATCGCTTCAATAGGTGTGGCTTAAACAAACTAAGTAATTCGAGTCACCTTTTTTAGGACACTGAGTGTGATTGTGAGTTGGGTATCTTAATGACTTAGCTTGAGATACAAATTGCCATCGGGTGATGCCTCCTATTGAAGATCGCTTCGTTAGGGTTGCTTAATCAAACTAAGTGTTAAGAACTAACTTTCTTACAAATATGCTAAATATGTGTATACAGTCTTCTCATCTAATGATCTTTAAGTAAACTCTCAGCTTTAACCAATTATTGAAGTTAGAATTCTATGAGTCAAAATTTTTTTAGCAGAATTCTGCATAATGGAGACATTGAGTTCATTATCAGATTTCTAAGCATTTTTCTGGATTTATCTCAGGTAGATTAGAAGCATGAGCATGAGCATAAGCATGATGTTGAGTATCAAAAATGATGTATGAGTATCAGTGATGATTTATGGGTTACGGAATGTTGCATACATTGACTGGGGAATTTTAGAATGCATCGGCATCACAGTTCCCAACTTGATGTATGTAGATATTGGACCGTACAGCTCATAGCAGTTCAGTGATATTTTGGTTGCATATCAGTAGCATACAATATTATGGCATATTCAAATGTACATTTTTAGTGGCATACAACATAGTCTTACATGCTATTACTCAGTTTTATATCCCTTATTATTTTAGTTTACCTACAGCATTCTGTTTATAGTTCAGTTTTACATTACTTTACTTCAGTTTTATACAGTTTTATTCAATTTTATACCTTCAGTTACCTTCATAGTTTTTCTACAGATTTACTTATATTATGTAAATGTTAAATGAATAATTACAACTATTTAGTTTAGTTTCGATGTGTTAGACTTATTGTCTAACACGGGGTACTTTTGGGATCTGTCAATTTGCTAGATCTTAAGCATTATATTGAGCTAGGTCAAAAGGACACCCATGAGATTCAGGAGGAGCTCATGGAGTACTAGTGGACTCTCCTCTAGTGTTACTACCTTTCTGCTTAGTTTATTTTCAGTTCAATACTTAGTTTTCATGTCTATTTTAGTAAGATGTTTGTAATAATTCTAGATGTATTTTTTTTTCTTTTCTGAGATGAATGTTTTCACACAGCTTATGTGATGAATATTTCTGGATGTTTGTTTTAAGCTTTCGCACTCTATTTATATACCACTTGTACTTAGTATTGTGATATGATCAGTATACTAGAAATGTTGATATCTTATATATATATATATATATATATATATATATATTGGATTCCTCATGTGTCTTACATCTAATATATGTATTGGTCTAATACATAGAATAAGAATACTACTATTATCTTAAGTATTAGCTCTCAACCCTCCTTGAGGTTGAGTCAGCAGCCCTTCAGAGGGATTTGGTTTTCAGCTATTCGGGGAGACGGGTTATTCCTCCCCAAGTGGTGCACCGTTCCATCGCTGAACTTAATTATGACTATTCATTTGCGCATGGCGACGGGGCGGGGCGCTACAGAAGGAAAAGGAAAAAAGAATGGATTTTAAAATAAATAATTATTTATTTATTTTCTAATTAAAAATTGGAAGAATAAACGGGTTTTGAAAAATCCCAAAAATTTACTTCTAGCTAATTCAAGGGTGAGGAACTCAGCGGCGAAGTTAGATTTTCAATCCGACGATTATTTAATTATGCTAATTTTTGGGGTATTTAAATACATTAGAATATTCGAGAAAATCTAACGACTTTCAAATACGTCCAAAACATCACCCCTAGCTAGTTTGGAGGTGACGATCATAATGGCGAAGTCGGATTTTGATTTCGATATCAAATTAAATATCTCAATTTTCCAATTAATTAAATATTATTAAAATGATCCAACTTTTTGATAGAGCTATGAATTGCTCTAAATCTTTAAGATTTGGTTCTACTGACTAAATGAACTTAATGTAATAATAATTAGGATGTGATTACGTTGAAATTAAGCTATGTAATAGCCTATGGTTGTTATACCTCTAGTCCTATCTACCCAATGTATGGTTCTTAGATCTGTGTTTGAATATTGACGATGACATCATTTACTTAATTTGGGGAGATTGTAAAGACTCACTTAGTAGTAATAAATGAAACTCTTAAATATTGAGATATCTTTTCAGATAACGGTGGTGTTCTTGATAAGAATTCCAAAGTTAAATGTGCTCAGGTTGGAGCACTCCTAGGATGAGTGACCTGCCCGGAAGTTATCTTCTAAAGGTAAAACTATGAGGCTTTTAAGCCAAAGCGGTCAATACCTTGGTACTTATGATTTTGGGTTATTACAAATGATATCAAAGCAGGCCATAGGGTGTCAGATAGGAGCCAAGTGTTATATAGGGAAAAGCATCACTTCATGTGAACAGCCTCTTGAACCCATGATGGTTAAGGTGCTACATAGTTGTAGGTACCTCTTGAGCCTGTAGTGGTCACCTCTAGTCCTATCTACACAATGGATGTTTTTTGGATCTGTGTGTGGATATTGATGAGGACGTCCGTTACTTAAGTTGGGGAGATTGCAAAGACCCGCTTAAGTATTATAAGTGAAACTCTTAAATATCGAGGCACCCTTTTAAGATAACGATGGAGTTCCTAATAAGAACTCCAAAGTTAAGCGTGCTCAGGTGGGATATAACAATCTAGGTTGTTACTTAGGTCAATTAAGACTAATCCAAATCTTAATTATAATTCTAGTACACTAATTAAGACATTAGAAACTCACCACTAAGACTTAGTCCAAATTAGGAATCAAATGGATCGCCATTTAGTGAAATAGTTCTTATAAATAGCAAACTCCTTAATTATAATGAGTTAGGGTGTGTGCCTAATCTATTCATAAGTAAAGATCTTGTCATTTGGTGATCACCTCACCGTAATCATGTTAACTTAAGAGTTAACAGGATCACGACGGGGCTAGGCCACCACATGGGAACACTCCCAGGATTGATGACTTGTTGAGAAGTTATCTTTTGAGGGAAAAACAGTGACGCCTTTCAAGCCAAAGGTCACTGATCGGGAGCAATCCTGGTCTTTGGCCAGGACAATATCTTGTTTCTTAAGAGTTTGAGCCGCTACAATTAATATATCAGGGCCTTGATTTAAAAGGTAACCCAAACTTATGCTGTGGTACAACAAGCTCACTATATTATGTGACAAAACCTAGGTGAGAAAAATTTGTAATTTCAACTTAGGCTCAAGATACCTTATGTAAGGTTTTAAAAGTTTAGATATATTAAACCCTGCAATAGGGTTAGTTTATCATTTACTTGGTTCAAATTACTTTTTTGTTATTTAAATTATGAGGTTTTGAACTAATTCTAGTAAATTCCCAATACATGCAAGGCTTCTTGATTATTTTAGGCAAATTAAAGTCTTAGGTCTCCATACCAAGTGATTATTGAATCCAGTACATCACAATGCACTAATTTATAATTATTATTCTTATTTATATTTGGGAGAAATGAAAGAAGCATATTGATAAAAAGAGTCATTAATTAAAATTTGATAAGTAATCTCTTAAATATAATTAGCGGCATATCTAAAATTATAATATAAATAATACGAAAACTTTTTGATGGCTCCAAATAACTCCTTAAATATATAAACAATTAATATTAAAATATTTAAAATATGAAATTTTATGTGAGGCGTGGATTTAAATTAAAATTTTATTAAAATATTTATTCTTGACTTAAAGTCTGCATCTGAACTCCACAAATGTGAGGGACATAGCGGTTCTCTCAAAAATCGCCCTAAATAATCTCTTCACTTCTCCCTTCCTCCCCACATTCTTCTCTTTCCCTTTCTTTCATCTTTCAAAATAAATTTCTTTTGATGACCCAAAAAATTTTATCCTAGAATGTTAGAGGTCTTCATTCCAACATTCGCATTGCTGACTTAAAATTTCATATGTGTGATCTTCGTCCTGACATTGTTGCTATTCTTGAACCAAAAATAACCACCACCGACATCTCGAACCCCTTTAGCCTGAAAAAATTTGTTTGTTTTAACCCTGTAGATCATTGCAACAATTTCAAAAGGTTTGCTCATGAAAAAGTATTATGCCAACTATTATTAATTATCAACTAATTCATGGTAGATTCACTCAGGATAGAATTGACTGTTGGATTACTTTTATTTATGCCTCGAATCATGAGGCTGAAAGAGCTAATCTTTGGGAGGATTTGATTCATATTCACAATGGTATTAATGGGCCTTGGATTGTAACTGGAGATTTCAACTGTATTCGATTTGCTCATGAAAAAGTAGGCGGTTTACCATCTTCAATTTCAAAACTAATCTCTTTTAATGATTGTTTAAACGATGCTGGTCTAATTGATATCCATTTTACTGGAAATCTGTACACTTGGGATAACCACAGAACTGATTCTCATATTAAAGCAAAATTGGATAGATGCATGGGTAATAATGATTGGTTATCTAGTTATCTGGAGGTCTACTGCAAAGTTCTTCCCCCTGGCACTTCAGATCACTCTCCCCTCCTTACTACCAGGCCCCAACCTATTAATTACCCGACCAGATTTAGACTCAAGAATTTCTGGGCTAATAGTTCAGACTTTATTACTATGGTTCATATTAGTTGGATTGAAAAGTATGGAGGGGATCCCCTCTTTGAGCTTCTTCAAAAACTCACCCAAGAAAAAAAGATCTTTAAATTGCTGCATCACCATAAACTGGACAATCCCTCTGAAGTAAAAAGATTGCGTATTGCCCAATTGGAAGCCTTTAATTTATCTAATCTGCATAATTTTTCGGATATTCAATATGCTCATTACCTTTCACTAAACCAGTCTCTAAAGGATGCTATCAATAATGAAAATTCATGGGCAAAGCAGCGTTCAAAGGCGCATTGGCTATTGCTTGGTGAAGACAATCTGAAATTTTTTATGCTCAAATGGCTATTAGAAGAAATCAATCAAGTTCTTGCACTATCCAGATAAGAGATCAAGCCCTTGATTATTTTAAAACTCTTCTTAATGACAAGAAGGGTCATGGTATTATCAACTCTCCCCCTTTTGCATTAGTTAATTCTATGTTACATAACATTATATGCAGGCCTTTTACCATTGAAGACATTAAAAACGCAATTTTCTCTATCAAAGACAATGCTAGTCCCGGCCCGGACGGTTTCACTTCTTTATTTTTCAAAAAGGCATGGAGCAACACTAGTTCTTGTATCTCCCAAGCTATTGGTTATTTCTTTCAAATGAGTATTATACAAAGATGGTTAAACCACACTCTTATTTCTCTTATTCCAAAAGGAAAAGGGAATGCTGCTATTGAAAATTTCAGGCTGATCTCCCTCTACAACACCATATACAAATGTATTTCAAAGCTTCTGGCTGATCGTATTTCCTCGCTCCTACCTGCCATAATTCACCCAGCCCAGGCTGCCTTCGTTAAAAAGAGACAATCATCCCATCATGTCATACTTGCCAATGAGATCATAAGAACATACAATGGGCATTCTACCAAATTTTTCTGTGCAAAGATCGACTTAAGAAAAGCATTTAACAGTATTAACAGAATTTTTATTATCAATGCTCTTATTAAAGTAAATCTCCCAAAGCAATTGATTGGTTGGATAACTGCTTGCATATCAAACATTTATTTCTCTATAAATATCCAATGTGCTTCTCATGAGTATTTTAGCTCCTCTACGGGGCTTAGACAGGGATATTCCTTATCCCCTCTTTTATTTATAATTGCTATGAACTTCTTATCTACTTCTATTGATGAAGATGTGCAAGGAAACCTAATTTGTCCTTTTACTTACAGGAATTTCAAATGCTCCCATCTCCTTTTTGCGAATGACATTCTAATATTTGGGAAAGCCTCCAAAGATAACATTTATAGATACAAAAGATGTCTAGATGGGTTCTTAGAGGCCTTGGGTCTCAAAATCAATGATGATAAGTCTCACATTTTTTACTCTCAGTCGGTCCAAAATGCCAATGAGTCATCTGAAATTTGGAATTTTTTGACTGCCCAATTCCCCATAAAATACTTGGGTCTTCCGGTTCTTCCTCACCGTCCAAAGAGTGCTCTTTTCTCTCCTTTAATTTCAAAACTGCATCATTGGATTACCGATTAGGCACAGAAATCTCTTTCTCTTGCTGGCCGTCTTCAGCTGCTAAAGTTTTCGGTTTGGCCCCTTCTTTTACACTGGTTTAAATCCATCCACATTCCCATTAGCATTATTAATATTATCAAAAAGCTGTGTGCAAAATTTTTCAATCATGGTACTTTGGATCATAAATTACATACAATTGCTTGGATAAAAATTGCATCTCCCTTATCAAAAGAGGGACTTGGTATCATTTGCCCCTCAAAGCTTCTTTTAAGTTGTAAGATTTCTTTATGCTGGTATGTTTTATGTAACACTTCTTTATTAACTAATTGGTGGAAAAGTAACAGGTTAAAACTCTTTGAACTCTTAGCCTAAGCTAACAAGGCTGCCTCCCCTTTTTGGAAGAGCCTCTCTTACATTGCTGGAATCCTAAACACTCATATCTCTCTTGACACTACTAGAAATGTTTGTCTTTCAAAACAAAACTGATTTCACTTTTAATGATGCGCATAACATTTAATTTTTTGCGTGGCTGAATTTGTGGTGGGCTGCTAGTTTATGGATAAATGGAATCAAACTTAAATTCAAGTGTTCTATCTGTAAAGCTCTAAATAGTGGCCTAAAAACAGCGAATATTTAATGAACAGAGGTGTTCATTGCCCCTCTTTGTGCCGATTTTGTATTACCAATGATGAAACTCACACCCATCTGTTTATTCAATGTGACCATGCTTATTATATCTTAAATGAAATTCTGCCCAGTAAGCACAAATATCTCTTTCCTCCCTCCATTACTCAAATTCTATGTGATACTGCTAGCCTCACTGCTTGCAGGAAAAGAGGTATTATTACAGTGCTTGATTTAATTATTGATGGTATCTGGAAAGAAAGAAACGTTAGAACCTTTAACAATTCTATTGCCAGCATTGATTATATCATAAGAAGTATCAAAAATATCCTCTCAAGCATTATTAGCAATTCGAAACATTTTGAGAACTCTAAATTTCTGCAACGGTGGAAATCTGACCTTATATCCAGGCATTTAATTTTCCGGATTATTATGTTTTTAAGAAGATTGTCTCTATTGCACGGGCTGGATTTCTTTTTATGCGGGATTTACGTAAGCAATCATGTTTTTACTACATTGTGATATTTCTTTTTGCCGTTGTTGCTCGGTTATGAGGGAACTGCTTAACTGGAATTTACAGGTGCCTCCTCTGAAGAGTGTCTTCCTTCTTCCTGTGAATTTTGCTAATCCTCAGATGGCAGGTCTGACTTTACATACACTTTTTATTTCCTACGGCTATTGACTGCTGGGCGGGTTCTTGCCTTTCTCCCTTGGAATTTTATTTTGTGGCAATCGTGGTTCATTTTAGATAGTCCCAGATATCCTTTTTCAGTTAAATTATACGCAGATTTTCTGCTTTTTCCGAGATTATGTTGTATTGTCCGGTGACTTTCGTGGGTATTAAACGGTTTTTCTGCTGCATCTTGAATGTACTCAAGTTTTTCTATCGATTTTTCTATGGCCTGGATTCCGAGTTGGACAATAAAGGACTGTGATGCAATTAAAGACCCCATTTGTTCGATGGCGACATCATCAAGCCAGCTTGATACTATACTGATACTGCACTGATCTTTAGGTTGTTGCCCAACAGATCATTTGTCTTGTGTCGGCCTCATCGAGGAGGAGCTAAATCCTTAGTCCTTTTTTTTTTTTACTTTTTCTTTTGAAGTGTTTAAGCTTGTCTCTTGCTTTTTCTCTCTATCTTATGTTTCAATTATTCTTTTTTTCATCTTGTAATTTAAGAAACATTGTATTTTATTCTTTTTAGCAATACATGGGTATAACCCTCAAAATTTCCAAAAAAAAAAAAAAAAAAAAAAAATCATTTAGAGGTTTATTTGGAGCATCTGTTTGAATTCATAAAATTAAAAAAGAAAAAATATTTGAAACTTTAATAAAAAAGTCAAAAATTGCATAAAAATATATCAATATTACTAAAGTGTGCAAAAGAAATATATTCAATAAGGCGAGAAGGAGAAATAATTCGAGCTCACGAGCAAAATGAGGATCTGATTTTACACCCAAAAGTCGTCGTCTTATTAATATTAAATATAATTAGGAAAAAAAACACTAATAAAACTCTTTCTTTTATATTTTATTGGGCAGACGCGAAGAATGTTTTCTTCCGGAATCGCTGATATAGCTTTTCGCGCATTTAAAATTATAATTTAACTGATAATAATTAATATTTATTATTCAAAATTATAATTATGTTTAATAAAGAAAATTATATTATGGTGCTATGATATTCAAAAAAATTTATCTAATAAAAATTTAATAAATTTTTTTATTTTACAGGATTTCTCTAATTTATTATAGGTATTACTTGACTTCAAAAATATTTACGGAAAGGAAAGTAGCGGAGATGTGAAGCAAATGAAGCGAATAACGCGGAATTCCGTCTCGCTCAAGAATCACTGGCTGCTCCTCCTTCGTCCTCGGCTTGCGTCTACGAAGCTTGCGATCTCGAAGAGGAACCAATGCAGAGACGAACGTTGAGCTTTGGTTCGGATCGATTTGTTCGTTCATTGCCGGAATCGATGCGTTAGTTCGCGGCAGAGACGAATGCTCCTTCTTACGAATTCGATTTCATTGATAAGAAAATATTGAAATCAAATAATTTACTGTTCAAAATACCACATTTTGCACATTACTTCGTTCAAAACATTAAAATCAAACACTTAATAAATTATAGAAAAATATTATGCTTGTACAAAAATATACATCAAAAGACCGATATAAAGTTTTTTTTTTTTAAGTTTTGTATATAAGCCCCGCAAAAGAATGTATTAACCAATAATCAATTTACATATCATTAATATTTTTTAGTATATATTAATGTGTAAATATAACAATACTCTAAATCATATTAAATTGTAATCATATTATTTTATTTAATAAACCACAATTAATTAACACGAGTAGAAGGAACCCTAAGATATGCAGAGTTTCGATCACACAGAAGAAAGTTATAAGAACTTGTGCATGTATAACATAACATTTGAAGGTGATCGATCACATAGAAGAAGAAAAAAAAAATCTATATATTTATAATAAATAGATTGTTATAAGATTTTAAGAGTAATGCTCTAATGAAGTGTGAGCAGTATCTAAATGATTTTGATAAAATATTGTTGTCTCACAGATAAATATAATAGAAGGTGCAGTAAACTGGCCACAGAAAATGATACGCCTAAAATGCGTTTTCCCTTTTTTTTTTTTAAGTTATTATCCCATCTGTTGAGACTTGAGAGTGTGTAAAAGAGTTCATAATATATTCAGATAATCTGGAGAAAGAAAATAAACCGGCATCGCTTAAGTAATATGTCCATTCCACTGTGAAGCAAACCCTCCCTCCTCTTGATTTGACGTCAGAAAAGAAAGGCACCAGAGAGGCATGCCTTTCCTCTTCTTCTGTTCACAGCCATATTATCATCTAAGCTCTCTCCCTCCCCCCTCCCTCTCTTCTTCTTCTTCTAATAATCTCAGAAACGCGCAGATAGTACTATTTTATATTATTAAACAAGCGTCTATTTAACTCACCATGGAGGAGTTTCTCCACCTAGGCGGTTCCAGCACGTCCAGAACTCCCTTCACCTTCTCCTCCTTACCGGCTATCGGCGGTCCCCCACCGCCTTCCACCCCCGGAACCGGTTCCTTCTTCTACACTGCCAGAAACCCTAACCCTAATCCTAAACTGGAGCCATGCTCTTCTTCTCACTTCACCGACGCAGATTCCATCAAGGCCAAAATCGTTTCCCATCCTCAATACCCCTCCCTTCTCAACGCCTACATGGACTGCCAAAAGGCAATCTTTAAAATCTATATACCAGGCCAAAGAAAATGGTTTTTTTTTTTATTTTTTTATTTTTCTTGCGCATCAAATATATATAAGTGCTTTTGTTAATCTTTTTTCAGGTCGGGGCGCCTCCGGAGGTGGTGGCGCGGCTGTCAACGGTCACCCGCGAGCTGGAGGCAAGACAACTGGCTACATCCGGTTGCCGCCGTGCTCTGCCGGTTGCTGACCCCGAGCTGGATCAGTTCATGGTTTGTCCCCTTCTTTCAGGGATAAAAATCTCTTTTTTATGATTGCTTTATATAAATACATATATCCATCTATCTAAATTTAGGAAGCTTACTGCAACATGCTGGTGAAGTACAAGGAGGAGCTGACGAGGCCAGTTCAGGAGGCCATGGATTTCCTGAGGAAGATCGAAGCCCAGCTCAGCTCTCTCACGAATGGAGCTACCACTGTTCCATTCTTCACTCCCGGTAATCTCTCAACTGTTTTAACAGAAACTTCTGCAGTTCATTGCACCAAATCCTCCTAATTTATTCTTTTATTTTTAATCACGAGTCAAATCAAGGTTAGGGAACAAAATCCTTTTTTTATAAGATACGGCCGATATTGGATCGAGAGAGGAGTTCAAATCTCGACGCGGCTGGCACTTGTAATTCCCCCATAAAAAATCATTATTTTTAGAAAAGAGGTAAAGAAATGGAACACGTAGTGAGCAGACTATTAAGCTATTTGGAACCTCTCTCTCTCTCTCTCTCTCTCTCTCTCTCTCTGATCTGTTGTCTTTTCTTTCGCGCTGCCTTCTTATCAGAAACTTTGGGTCATTTCGTTCGCAGCTAGAGCTGATGCCACTGGTAATAAAGTACTGTCATATCAAATTTAACTGAGCTGTTAGCGTTCTAATTAAAAGGCTTTTAAATTATCCATTTCGTAATTACGTACCAGTAGGAGCATTTCTTTCTCTACATGGTTCTTCGAGGCTTCATCTGCTGTAGGACCGGTCAGTGACTGTGCGCTGTTGCACATTTTGAGAGAATGGCTCGTAGGCTCGTCGTAGCTCTCATGCTGTGAACTGTGTTATTTTTCTTTTTTATGTTTAAAATAAAAATAAATTTTTTTTTTTTGTGTATTTTTAAAATATTAAAACCATGCAATTTTGGCACAACGGGTTCAACGTTTTGCTTGTCTCGTCTTATTTCTCTCTCATATGATATGAGTTTGAAATTCCGAAAATGTCCTCTGGTGAGTTGTTCCCACCCCTTTTGATTAGTTGAGCTTATGATATAGGAAAGCACACCGATTAGTCAGTAATTATTTTTAAAATATTTTAATTATTTTATTAATTTACCATCTCATAGCCCTACTAAAAGCTTTAATTATCTTGTTGCAGGTTTCATTGTATAGTACCAATTTATTCAGGGAGGAGGCAGTTTCTTAAGAAATATTATATATATATATATATATATATATATATTTAACGGGATAGACACGAGGATATCGAGCTTGCTCAAGTTTTGTTGGTAGCTTAGTTTAGCTGGAATGATATGATATATATGGCTTCAGACTTCAAAATTTTTAAGCTTATAATAATGGCCAAACATTTATTAAGAGTTATCTACTCTACTCTTGATGTCTTACATAAATGGTATGATGGTGTGTTGTAGGCTATGCTGCTGAATTGGATGAAAGAGGGAGAATGAGTTGAAGATTAATGAAAGTAGGGAGTGATATATCAGTGTTTACACTCATTTTTTCAAAGGACATCAATAAATTATGGGAAGGGTCAACCACCAAATTTTTTGATACAAGAAATATTAATTTCTTAATGTGGAACTAAATTTACTCATGTCTTCTTACTTTCTCATGTGATGGCAGTTCACATCTATTATCATTATATTTCACAGAAGCATTTCATTTTAGTAAGAAATCATGTAGCAAGATCACGATTAATCATACGGTGGTGTTGTGCAATGTTCCCTATTATTTTTCATGTTCATCTAATAGAAATTAGAGCCAAGCTTTCATGAGTTTCTTGACACATGTTGAACCTATCCTTTGGTGCCACTTGCCTTGATAGAATAAAGTAATATGAGTTGATTGTTATTTTGCATAGGATGAGTCATGGTACACATGTATAGGGAAACTTGACATCTCAATCTATCTTAAGAAGGGACTTGGATGTTACTTCTGATATAATGAGATTCACATGTTCACTAGAATGTGATAAGATTGGTGTTCGGTTGTATGAGATGAGATCTTCGAACATAATATTGTTGACATGAAAATTTGCGCAGGTTTTGTCTAATCAAAAGATAGTTTAGTGGATCATACACTGCGCTAGATCAATATAATGATCATCACAATTTAAGTAGCGTAAATCTCATGATTATAAGCTTATATTGTTTGATACAGCATAGTATTTTTGTAAAAAGTAAAATCATATAGCTGCTCTAGGCATAACACATGAAAAGTATTAGAGTTCGAATCTCAATTAGATTGCTCTGAGTACTTAGATATCCCATTTATAGTGTTTGTATTGCATTTTGTAAAAAGTTAAATCAACAAATAATTATAGGGAAAGAAATAGTTTATAACAAAATATTCTTAGCATTTGAACTATATAGGGCTTGTAAATGAGACTTTTTTATATTTGCACAACTGTCCTATAAAACAAATATTATAGCAACATATATTTATTCATATTTTAGAATCCTAATCTCACTTGTAAAATTATCATGTAACACTTCCTTTTACACATTTTTCCAAAGTACTTGTCATAGTATTTCATATAATTGCACTTATCACAACATTTATAGATATATATACATTATAGTTCAAGAATCATGCAGCAAAAGTAGAAACGAGACATTACACTTGTATGTTGACAGCACTTGTGCTATGCATAGAAATTGAGGTCATTTTAATCGTAATAAGTTCAAACTATCTTCATAACTTTGTGACATGACATGGCATCGATATACTCGTGAACAAATATTTCCGCTACCATTTTATCGTCCGCATATTTTGATGTGATGAATCTAAAAATATAATTATTTTTTCGGGTTGGAGCGTTCAACTTTTTTTAATTTTTCTCAATTATTTATTTTTTCTTAAGAATACTTAAATATTCTAAAATATTTTCATTTCCTATTTTCATCAGAAATTCCTAAGCCTAAGACTTGATGATTCTTACTTTCTCAAATTATATTTAATTTTATTGATTCATAAACTTACTAGGTTGCTACCATTATAATATAAACTTCTAAGGAATAAACTTAGACGATCCATCATCATTGAATCAGCACATACTTTCTTTGATTTCATTTTGTTCTACTTAGCTTTATTGTTCCCAACTTAAACATGCTAGTTTATTAGATCCTTGGATTTAAGTTAAGAAGTTTATTTTCATACTTGTCACTCAAGGGGTGAAGGTTAGTCATATCATGACTTTGATAGGATCTGCACTTAATTTATTGTTTAAAGATTGTCTTACAATCATGGGGTTCTTATAATCATGGGGTTCCTTGTGCACCAAGTGCTAATGGAATTTTTTAGTCAATCTTAAGCAATGATTAGAGAGACTCTTAAGGAAATCTTATACTACATTTAGCTTTTGATTAAACAAATTAAATAATATTTAACATTAAGATGGATAATAGTTGATTGACATTGGGAATTAAATGAGGCTTAACTAATACTTAGCTAGCTAAGAAATATTTTTAGAGAATGGGATTTTTGAACTAAATTTTAAAGGTAAGGTCTGATCAAACCAATCTAAATTAAGGATTATTAGGTAAGCAATCCTAGCGATTCTTTGCAAGGTTGGATAACTGAATTAGCATAGGGCATGAAAACATTATTGTCATGTAATAATTAAATTAATACCCAAATAAGTTTCCAAGGTCTTAGGTTTTGTCCTTAACATCTTAAGGATCTTACCTATGTTTTCATTTATGCATTGAAATAATTGAGCACACTCCCAAGGTTGTAGAATTTGCACTCGAGAGTTCAAGGTGGACTTGAGAGATTACCATGGCTTTGATAGGATCTGCACTTAATTTATTGTTAGAAGGTAGTCTCTTATAATTCAATCATGGGTAACTTGTGCACTAAATACTAATGAAGTTTCAAGTCAATCCTGAGCATTGATTAGAGACTCTTAAAGAAATCTTCTAAGACATTTAATTTGAGGTTCACTAACCCATCCAATGATTAAATAAACTAAATAATTCTTAGAGGTATGATAGATATTTGGGATTAAATGAGGCTAAGCTAATGTTTAGCTATCTAAGAAATAGGTTTAGAGAATGTGGAATCCTTAAAGTCAAATTTAAAGCCAAGGCCTAATTAAATAAATCTAAATTAAGGATGATTTGTTAAGTGATCCTAGCATTCATTGATGCTTTATAAGGTTGGATAATTGAATTAGCATAGGGCATGGAACCTTATTATCATGCTAATAATTTAATTTATAGCCATATATTTTATTAGCTCTTACAATTTTTTCCCTAACATCCCTGGATATTACAGATGTTCTCTATTATGCATGGAAATAGTTGAGCGCACTCCCAAGGGCGTAGAATTTGCAGTATATAGAAGCTTGGAAACTTCTTGAGAATGAGCTATTGATTAAGCTAATCAATGCAAATAGTGCATAAATTAAGTGCAAGATTTATAGTAAAATTGTTAATTGTGTGCTTGTAGCCAAAGAGTGATTAGGGGGATTGCTACGGTTGTATTATAAATCATATATTTCTATTGAGGACCTGTCATATAAAACGTAATATTTGTGATTCATTTTTTCTTAATTACAATAGAGATTTGCTGGTCATTAACAGCTTCTGCTGAGAATCTGTTCAATGATATTCGAGTGTAGTTTGCCTCTACAACCAATGCATGTCCTGAGAGATGACCACAGTAATATTATTCTTCCAAAATAGCCGTATCTTCCAAACATTAACCAGCTTGAAGTTCGTGTAGCCTTTTTACGATCAGCCAATTTGCCTGTAAAAGTTTTTTTTCTTACTATAATCTCAAAGAATATTTTAAAAATAAAATGAATTAATATAGTAAAATATGTGTCAATGAGAAGTACTCATATAATTGAATCTCAAACACCAAAATGAAGGCTTGCTTGATGCTAAGAGTAAAGAATGCTAGGATTTTTCTAATATGGATCCGCATTGCGCTTCGGTTTCAGCCGAATTTTTCTTGCTGAAGAATTTATTATACAATAGAAACACACAATCGCTTGGGCGGCATAATATATCTGTCAAAAGACTTGCAGAGAAAATTGCTGGAGCAGCCCCCACAAAAAACTCACTATGAAAATGAAGAATATTACAAGGTCGCACACTACAATGCTTTGAAAATCTTAACCATCACACACTGCCCAATTCGTAGTATGGCTATATATAGGTTCTTATTTGAAACCCTCTTTATAAATAACCTCAAGTGCATTTAGCTATTTTGAGGAAGAGCCCTGTTGTAGTGCCCAAAGCTGAGATCAAAATCTCAAACTTCAAGTAGAGCATTCTCATTTGGGGTATTTGAAGTAACCTCAATAAATGAGCGTCTCCATGATTACATTTTAAAATCTCCTTTGTTAATGCATTTTTGCTAGCTTTTGTGAATGCATTTAAAATTATTTTTATAAATACAACTCTCCTGGGAGTGATGAAGTTGACACGAAGCCTGCCAAGAATGTTATTGTGCATTTGAACTTTCAGTGGGGGAAGGGATATTGTAGAGTGTGTTCGGCTGGTCAACTTGGAATGCGATATGGTTTTTTAGGCGATCAGAAGGCTTAACCATGCATGGCAAAAAAACTGTCTATTTGACCTTTTTGTCAGCAGTCGGGATTACAATCATATTTAGACAACCCCATAACTCAAAAGAAAAGTAAACACAATTTTATTGAGATGTTGGACAATGCGTTGCACAAACCCCCCCTCCCCCCTCCTCTTTGAGAATAATATTTATATGTAGGGTGATAGGGAAGTGGTTGTGGGAGGTGGCGGAGTCGATGAGTTCTGCTGACAATCCTCAGGTGAAAATGAGTCAAGTGATTGATATCGCAGTAATGATTGGCATATAGATCACAGAGACGGCTGATTGAACTAACTGGCTCCGATTCACTTGAAGGCTTTTCTACATGCCTATTTCGGGTAGGCTGCGTAGTTGGCAGAGCTTTGTTGGAGTCTCCGTTCAAGTGAATCCTTCCTTTGTCATCAATTTAGATCCATTGACACACCCTTCACACTAATCCAGCAAATAATTTTGAATGTCTCATTTCATTTGTTGTTTGGATCATGACTTTAAGAGTTCAAATCATAGAGTTCTAACGAAAATTAGCAGAGCTCCAGCCCTGCCTTTTTTTGTCATTCGGGAGAAGTTATAATCAATGCTGTTGTGCATATAGCTGCAGTAATAGTGTATAGCTACTATTCACATTCCAGCTATGATTTTTACACTTATTTTTATGTTTAATTTTGTATAAACAAGGTTGGAACCTTATCATTGCTTTTCTGCATTTGTTCATTACAATAATATTGTGTATTATATTAACTAAGTGGTTGACTATTACTTTATAGTAAATGAAAAATCACATTGAACACGGCCACGTAGTACTAATTATCTTTAACAATGTTTACATAACTTAAACATAAAATAGATCAATTAATAAAAACTAATTATTTAACCGATTTTGATATGTTCAGAATGTTAAGTTTGACTAAAGTTAAATAAGTTGAACATTAATCATTGGGAATAATTAGGTGATAGGATGATATTATCTTAATTATTCAATTAGAGTTCTATTTAATTAATTATGTACTCATCATTATGAGAGCTAAAATTATTATTTAATGTATTCAACTTTGATTAGCTTAGTTAACTGTCTTATTAAAAATAATACATTATTAATTTCCTTAACTCTATTATAATTAAATAATCAACTCACTTGCAACTATGTACGTTAGTTAACAAGGTTTATAGGCGTTTGGGGTTAAACAACACTTTTTTTTATTTCACAGGTTAGAGGAATTTCTGCTGCTGTTAGGTTGTTAACACAAATGCTAGTTTAAAATGATACTATTGCTGTAGCATCAATTGAAATAATCGTAGTTGTGAAATTTTTCATTATATAAGAGCAAACCACAAAGATGACGAATATTTTTTGTAACCGACAAAAAAATAAAGGCAGGATTTCAAAATCGATGCCAAGTTAATATGACATAATGACTATTTTTGTAACCAACAAAACTTATGATACATAGTTATGAGAAATTCGTTACCAACCATAATTATATGTTAATTATGGCGAATTGTCATTTTGTAATTGGCAAAGGGGTAAAGTTATTATAAATAGAATGATTGGGTTTATCTCTAAGTGTGCGCTTGAGCTCTTGGGATTTAGAAACTCACTTGCAATTGTTTTTTCTTATATATTGAAATTTCTCCAACTCCCCGTGGACCTATGTGTTTATATCGAACCAAATAAATTTTGTTGTTTGTGATTTTTGCACTTGCATTCTTGAATCTCAACAAGTGGTGTCAGAGTAGATGCTCAAGTTGGGTTGAAGAGCAAGATTGAAGACATGGGAGATAGAAGAGAAGAAGGTTCATCATCAGCGGTGGTGGAGAGGGCACTCCATTAAGTGGTGATGCATCTGGCGAAAATCGTTGTTGTCAAGTTTGATGCAAGAACAACTTTGGGATGTGAAGATGTAAAGTGTTGAATGCACTATGCGCATTAAGCCTTGAGAATGTTCTTGATGGTGAAGAAAAATCGAAAGAAATATCAGGTAGAAAATGGATCAAGATGAATCGCTGCGCTTGTGGCTTTGTTTGAAATTGCTTAACCCAGGACATCCATATGTCATGATGTCAGAAACTTGGTGTTAATATTATGGAAGTTTTAGAAAGCAAATATTTGACGAAAAGATTGGAAAATCATCTCCACATCAAAAGACGGTTCTATCAGTTTCAAATGAGAAGAGTAATTTTTAGAGATGAACTCATCTCATAAATGAGTTCACAAAATTGCTGGAAAATTTATTAAATTTGGATGAGATTATAGAGGAAGAAGATAAATCACTGCTCTTGATAAACTCACTACTAGATCAATTTGAAAATTTCACCATGATGTTGATACATGGGAAGTATAATTTGTGAGATAAAAAGAGGTGACAACAACTTTTTTGAAGTATAAGTTCTGGAGAAGGGCCAAGGAGTCCACTAAATAAGAAATGGTGGGCACTTAACATCCACGGAGGAAAACCAGAAAGGAAGAAGCGATGGCCAAAAAAGAATGCGAATTCTCGTAAAAGGGGAAAATCTAAAGGTCCCATTATTGGGCGCAGTCGTCGTGCACTCTTCTTGGGTCTAGACAATAGAAGAAGGACTATCCTAAATTGAAAGAAAAAGGGCAAGTGGATCTTTAGACGCAGAGGCAAATGTGACTCAGCATGTGGTGGTGAAATATGATTCAGAGATGTCTCTTATTATAGTTTTCATAGGCCTGATAGCAAATAGCTCTAGCTGAATTATGGATACAGGTGCGACATATAATATATGTTCCCAAATTTTTGCATAGAGAAAGGAACAGTGGCACAATTACGATGGGAAATGATGTCACATGTTTAATAGCTGGAGTTGGGAGTGTGATGATTAGTTCCCATGATGGAATTCAAGAGCTGAAGGAAGTAAGGCGTGTACTAGAGATCAAAAAGAACTTATTGTCCGTTAGAATTTTAGAAACCAAGGGTTTTAAGGTGGTTATTGAAGCAGGTATTATGAAGATCAGTAAGGGTGCAATGACTTGAAAGGGGTCAGGCAATAGAATCTCTACTATCTCCAAGGGAGTATAGTCATAAGATCTGTAGCTGTAACTGTAGCGGAAAGTCTAGAGGATGCCATGATGCTCTGGCATATGATACTTTCACATGCAGGGAAGCCATCACTGCAAGCTCTGTAGAAAGATGGACTCATAAAAGGTATTCATTATTGCAAATTACAGTCTTGTTAACATTGTATTTTTGGCAAGAAAACACGCAAGTCATTTTGTGTTGGCATTCACAATATGTAGCGCCCCGCCCCGTCGCCGCGCGCAATATGGATTATCAATTTAGCGGCGGAGCGGTGCGCCACTCGGGAAGACATAACCCGTCTCCCCGAATAGGCTAAAACTACTAAGCTACACTAAAGGCTGCTAATTCAACTCAAAAGGTGGGTTGAGTGGTAATACTTAAGATAAGAATAAGATAATTATCTTAAGTATTAGACTAATATATGTATTAGATTATAAATGCAAGTAAGAAATTCAATATATGTCCACAAATATCAGTATTTTTAATATGCTGATCATATCACAGTACTAAGTATAATTAGAATAGAAATAGAGTGTGGAATCTAAGCAAAACATTTATAAATACATTCATCACAAAAATTGAAGTAAACATTCATCTTAGAAAAAAAAAATAAAATATATTCAGAATTTATTACAGATTGATTACTGACATAATATTGACATAAAATCTACTAAGAACTGAAATAATAGCATAAGTAACAAGATTGAAGAATGGTTCACTATGGCTCCACGTACTCCGCCTGAATTTTCTGAGAGTCCTCTTGGCCTGGCTCAATAAGCTGTTCATGATCTAGCAAATTGCCAGATTCCAAAAGTACCACGTGTTAGACAAGAAATCTAACATATTGAAACTAATCTAAACAATTCTAAATATTTATAATTAATAGTAAAGTAAACAACACTGCAGTAAAATTGTAAAAGTAACTGAATAGTTAAAATTTTATAAAACTGAGTAAAGTAAAGCTGACTGTACGCTGAAAATTGGAAACAAATAAAAATAGAGTATGATCTGAAATTGATGTAAAAAATATATAAAACTCTGCTGTATGCAACTAGAATCATGCATCTGAATATATCATAATATTGTATGCCTCTTATATGCAACTGAACTATCACTGAACTGTTATGAGTCATGCGGCCCAATGTCTACATACATCTTGTTGGGAAATTTTATCGTGATCCTCAATATCCTGAGTTCCCCTATTAAGATATGCAATATTTCGTAACTCATAAATCATCACTGATACTCATACATCATGCTTATGTTCATGCTCATGTCTTTATACTACTTGACTCAAATCCAGAAATCTAGAAATATTTAAAATTAGATTATGGCTTTAATATTTTTATTATGCAGAATCCTACTAAAATGATTCTAATTTTAATAATTAGTTTCTCTTATTTTGGGAGTTTTGCTTGGAGCCATTAATTAGAATGGTTGTATACACATGGTTGTATATTCTCAAGAAGGTGGATTTAATACTTAATTTGCTTATAACTGTACTTATCGAGGGCACACAAGATAGGAGGCAGAATTTTTCACAGTTATTATTCTCCAAAACTAAGATTCTAGCTCACTCTCTTAAGTTTGGATAATTTACTCTAGCGGGATTATATTTGGCTTAAGGAAGCACTTGGTCAGAAGTCCACATTAGAGTGACTCATTCAAACCTGAATATTACTGAAATTATTTAGTACTATGGGTATGCATGATCATAACCAACTAATAATTCAGGCTTAGCCAATTCTATTTAATAATCAAGAATTTATCCAAGACTATCAATCCTCACTTTAATTGGGTGAGTTTTACACAAAACTATAAGGATGTGACCAAATGGTCACTCAACATGGGTTATTACCACATGGGGGGAATCTCAATCTAATGTCTTAGGTGTATTCTGTCATAAAATTTAAGATCAATTTCTAAGGTTAAGGAGGATGATACAAGCTCCTACCTCAAAATATCACAAGAAGTCCTTCCTACCTCAAGGAGCTTCCATCTCACTACAAGGAGACAACAATAAATCAAAAAAAGGATTAGTGGAGATTATCCGTGAATGTAGAGATGAATTCTCTTCATAAGAACAAAGTCTAGAAGTTGGAGAAAATACCTTCATAAAGGAATGCTATTGGCTACAAATGGGTGTTTGTAAAAAAGGAATCTCAAGGAGTTGATGTGTGGTTCAAGACAATATTAGTGGTAAACGGATTTGCACAAAAGAAAAAAATATACTATGATGAAGTACTTACCCTAGTTGTCAAATACTCATTCAATCCATGTGCTTCTAGCCTTGGTATCATAGTTTGACTTATCATTGGAACAATGCAATATCAAAATTGCATTCTTACACAGAGAACTAGAGGAGATCTATATGGTCTGGTCCTTGGGACTCATTGAGGCAGGAAAGGGGACTTGGTTTGTAAATTAGATAAGTCACTTTATGAACTAAAGCAATCATCAAGGCAATGGTACAAGAAATATAACCAATTCATGCAAACGGAAGAATATATCAAAAGTTAGTTTGATCACTACATATATTTCAAGAAGTTATCCCAAGGTCATTTTATTAACCTACTTCTCTATAGGTTGACATGTTGGCTGTAACTTCAATTTAATCTGAGTTGGAATATATTAAAGAGCATTCGTTAAAGAACTTTGAAATTAAGATTTTGAGAGGCGAAAAAAGATTTTTGGAATGGAGATCTTGTAGCAATCCAAATTCTTAAGCATCAAGATATTGTCTTCTTTGGCGTGATAGACCTCGCTATTTTTCCTTCATAAGATAACTTCGCAGTGTGTCACCTATCTTGGGAGTGATCCCATCTGAGCACGCTTAACTTTGGAGTTCTTATCAAAAACTCCACCATTGTTTGAAAGGGTCCCTCGATGTTTAAGGGTTCTACTTATGCTACTTAAGTGGGTCATCACAATCTCCCCAACTTAAGTAACTGATATTCTATCCACATACATATCTAGGAACCATCTATTGGGTAGATATGACTAGAGGTGACCTCTACATGTTTAATAGGTACCCACAATCAAGGGCTCAAGAGACTGCTCACATGAAGTAGTACTTTATTTTATATGACACTTAGCTCTTATCTAAATCCTTATGTCTTCTCTTCTACCATTTTTAATAACACAAACTTTTAAGCACCAAGGTGATGTCCGCTTTATCCTGATAGATCTCACAATTTTGTTTTTAAAATATAATTTCTCAGCAGGTCACCCATCATGGGAGTGCTCTCACCTGAGCACACTTAATTTTGTAGTTTTGTTTAAGAGTTTAGCTTAATACTACTAAAGTGGATAGTCATAGATCTGCAGGACTGAAAGACAGGATAGGGTTGGCTAACCCAAAAGAGTTATTTGGAAAAGATGTTGAAGAGGTTCTGAGTTAATGACTTCACAAAGTCTATGAGTATACCTCTTAAATCTCACTTTCATTTGCCCAAAAATAGATCCAAAAAAGAATGAAATGCACAAGGTGCCATACTCTAGTGCTATATGTAGCTTGATGCATGTCATGGTTTGCATTACACTAGACTTGGCACAAGTACTTGGGGTGGTGAGTAGTGATGAATATATTTTGTTATTTGAAAGGTACAATATATGTTGGTCTACAGTTTCAGAAGCAATTATCAATAACAAATATATGTTGTATATGTAGATTCTGAGTATGTTGGAGATTTAGATCGAAGGTGCTCACTAGATATGTTTTCACTTTATTAGGAGGTCCGGTTGGATGGAGATTTACTCTACAATCTGCGGTTGCCTTGTCTACAACATAAATTTAATACATGACGGTTACTGAGGCATTCAATGAAGCAATGCAGATGAAAGGCTTACTGGAAGATTTGAGTGAGAAATAAGAGAAGGTGATACTCTTTTGTGATAGCCAAAACAATATATTTTTTGTTATCAATCCAATTTGTCATGCTCGCACAAAGCACATAGATGTGTGATATCACTTTATACGGGATATCGTAGAAGAAGAAGACATTTTGTTGAAAAAGATTCATACAAAAGATAATCCAGCGGATATGCTTACAAAGGTGCTCATCGTCCAGAAATTTGCCCACTGCAAAGACTTGGTGAATATAGAGAAGCAGTTATAATCTTTTCCTTCGGATGAACTATGCGCGGCTTGATTCCTTTGTGAAGAAGATACGCAGGCAGCCGATGCGGGAGCAGTTGGTTTGCTTAACTTGGAAGCTTGTTGAGATCAACTTTCACGTGGTGCACATGAGATATGAGGTGGAGAATCGACGAATTTTTTTTGTAATTGATGAAAAGGTAAGGCAGGATTTCGAAACCAACAAAAAAATTTAAGCGACGTTTTGAAACCGACTCCACGTTAATGACATAATGGCTATTTTTGTTACCAACAAAATTTATGATGCAAATCATGGGAAAATTGGTAACCGACCATAATATTGGTTAAATTATTCCTAATTGTATTTATGTAACCGACAAAAGGGTGAGCCATTATAAATAAAATGGTTTGGTTCATCCTTAAGTGTGTGCTCGAGCGCTTGGGTTTTAAAATTCTCTTGTAATTATTTCCTCTCATATATTGAAATTTTTCATACTCTCTCCCTGTGAACGTAGGCGTTTACACTGAACTACGTAAACTAGATTGTTTGTGATTGTGTTTTGTGGTTTTCTTTCTTGCGTTTGCATTCTTGAACTCGTTCTTTCTCGTAGGCATCTTCCTTTCAACTGGCACTACCCTCTATCGAAACCATTATAAGTTTTTCTATGATTAATGTCAAGGACATGATACACAATCTTCTCACCACCGAGAACTTGGGAATCTTGGGATCCCGAAATTCTTAACTATTTCAGGCCTACTCTCTTCACAGTCACCTTTTGTGCGTCCCTCCCAAACAGCGTATAAGTTGTGTTCCTAACCCAAGGTATTTATAATGGATGTCAATATATAACAATCTAGTTTGAAGTTCTTTGAATAAGGAAATTAAAATAACCTTTTGAGGGAAAGACCTCAATTGCCATCAATCAGAATGATTATAATCTCAAAATTATGTTATAAGCCTTAAGTTGGAAATATTTAAATGAAATAGGGTTTTAATGAGTTTATCCTCTTACAATCAATTTTTAATCTATGTTTGTAAATAAAAATTAATATAAAAGTTTGCAAAATAAAAATTAAATTAACAAATTGTAAAATAAACAACCAATTTAAATTAATTCAATAATTCTTCTATTTTAAGTATTGATTAAAAAAATATAATGATTTCACTAATATAAAAATTATCTAAGTTAATTTATTATTTTATTTTAATCAATTTTCTTAATTTTTAAATATGTAAATATTTTTTGGACAAATTATGAGTATATTTTATGGGAATTTTTGCAAAATTTTTGGTATTTTTTAAATATAAAAATTGTTTTTTATAAAAAAAAATTATTTTATTAAATAATTTATACTCTTATAAATTACTAAAATTTTATAGAAATTTTGACAAATTTATTTTGCGAAAGCACGATATTTTTTCAAAATGCTTGAATTATTTAATTTTCTCAAAATATTGAATAAATATATGAATAAGTTTTTTGATTTTATTTTGGGATAATGTTACACCCACCAAACATCAAACACTCATTTCGAACGAACAAAGCAACGCCAAGTGGCATCTCAATTCCAACGCCTCATAACACATCACGCTCTAGTCGAAATATACAAAGTTACAATGGGCAATGAAGAATCCTTGCAAATCTCTAACATTGGTAATGTTATTCTACTTGCACCAAATTGTACGTTTAGCTTAATCAACCTTCTTCATTTTTTTTACTTCAATTATGACTTTCTATCGGTTCATAAACTTGTTGCTGACAATCATTGTTCTATTTTCTTAGATTCATACGCTTCTCAATCAAGGACCTCCACTCGTATAAAACACTCCATCGTGGAAGCAGCACTAACGGACTCTAAACTATCAATAGTTCCTCATATTATGTCGTTGTCATAGCATCCATCATCTCGCCAACTTTGCGTCAACGCTTGGGACATCCGTCTTCAAGCCTCCCGTCTACTACGAGGATACTTCCCAGCTATCAATTCTTCTAACTTCACTTTTATTGCCTTTTTTCAGCTCTAAATTATAGCAACAGTCTACAGCGGAAGCACACAACTAAAAATAAAAGTTGTTACTCTAGCTACTGAAACCTTCAAATCTCACACAAATCAACAATCCACGCATCCAATGATCACTCGTTTGATAATGGGATCCCTTGACACCAAATCCATCTTGAACCTTAATCATCACACTAGCCTCCGCTAACCCATCCACATACCAAATTGCTTCACATTTTTAAGTCTAGAAGCTGGCAATGAATGAAGAATTTCAAGCTTTTGTTGACCAACAAACATGGGTCCTCATTACCCTACAAAAGTTGCAACATGTTGAAGCTCTAAATGTATCTGCCTTACCAAATTCAACAACGGCGGAATCATTGCTTACTACAAAGCTAATCTCATTGCCCAAGGCTACACTCAAGCACATGGAATTGATTACAATGAAATCTTCAACCTGGTTGCCAAAATAGCTAACATATGCATGCTTTTCACTATGGTTATCACCCACATTGGGTCCACAAGCAAATCAATGTCTCCAATGTCTTCTTCTATGATACGCTCCTAGGCATAGCATTTATCAAACAATTCAAAGTATTCGTAAACCCTCAATACCCAAAGCATGTATGCCACCTCAAGAAAGCCATCTATAATTTCAAACAATCTATAGTCAACAATGCTATACTCTCATCGACTTACTTCACAAACTACAATTCCAAACCAGAAATGTTAACTCTTTAATCGCATACAAAACCACCAATACCTCCATGTTCGTCCTCATATATTTAGAAGACATCAGCAATATAGGTCTGCATGAAGACATCATTATCCAACTCAAGCAACTACTAGAGCACAATGAAAACTAAGATACTCGATTACCCCTCTCTTTTACTATGGAGCCAGATACAACGCACCAACGATTGTCTATTCCTAAATCAGACATGGTGCTCCTTGAACACTCTTTTTACCCTTGAAATGACCAACTGCAAAACCCAACCTATACCTATTGCTACCAAGCTTCCACATGATTCCTTCGACAAGTTCAAACAATTGCATCTCTGCATAAAATTATCTAGCTCTATTCAGTACCTATCTATCTCTCAATTGGACATCATCCTCGATGGCATATTATACAACCCTCTCCATCAAGTATTCAAAAACTAAGTGCATCCTATGATATGTACAAGGAAAAACTCAATTTCCCCTTCCCATCATTGCCATGAATCTCAATCTTGAAACATTCTTCGACTTTAATTGGGATTGAGATCAACTCGACAGAAAGTTCACCAATGGATATTGTATCTTACTAGAACAAACACTTGTCTTGTGGAGTGCAAACTAGAAATCGACTGAAGAAAAACACTAGAGTGCTTGAAGCCACCACTTCAGAAGCCATATGGCTTTGTATTTTGCTTATTTTTGGTCACATGCAAGAGCTTCTAGGTTTTTTTTCTTGCGCAACATCTACTATAACTCATTTGCAAAAACTTTTACTTTAACCACATTCTATTTATAACATAAGAGGTTGGGAGAAATTTTACTAACAAATAAACAAATTTACATATTACAAATATACCTATATAAGAAAAATTAAATTTTAAATCATACATTAACAAATCTCCTTAATTTAAATTTCACTTCTTAAAATTTTTGACAAAAAATCACCTATGAAACCGGTCTTCTTCCCAATATTGCGGCATATAAACTTTTATACTCACCTATGACTATGTGCATTAACTTGGTCTTTTTCATAATTTTGCAAGGTAAAATGAATTTATAATAAAAAAGTAAAAGTGCAATCGTATAAATCTTGCAAAAATCTCATATCATCAGATGATTTGATCTTCATCAGATCTAGAAGGTATTGGGATATTTGAATTTATTTCTTGAATTCATGCTTCTATAACTCCATGTTTCTTCTATCATTGTTTTTCCCATTGTATCATCACATTCATACTCCTTCAAACTCATACAACATCTTTATATAAAATAACTTATCAACTTACATATAACATCTTGGGGATCTTATCAAGAAAAAAATACAAAATAAAAATATACATGAAATTCAGTTATCAAGTGATGATATACTATCCAAAATAAACATTCAAATTTCATCACAAAATCTATTAAATAATATAATAATATATCACAATCCAATATTCATGTATAATTATGTGTGAGCTGCACACATCGAAGCATAAAAACTAATACCATTTACTCGCTCATCAAGTAGCTCTCCCTAAGTACGTTGTAGTAAATTTCGTAGAAATTTCTCAGCACTTTAAAAATATTATCACCAATCAAGGAAGAGAACATAGAAGCTGGTATAATATTATATTATTCAATATATATGAAAAAGGTATAAAATAGCAGTGAGCATACTAGTGTAAGGTAAAGCAACCATGGCAAGCTATATAAGAAGGAAAGCATGCAATAAATAGCGATAATAGTAACACCAATGTTTCCTTTATCACTACTACTGTGTAAACATAATTGGATGAAACTTTTCCTATTGCTTTAATTAGAAACTCATATTACAAGCGTATTCTAGAAATATATATAATTATTAGTCAATAGTTGTTTTCATAATAAATATATCACTAGTGAGTCCTAATATAGATTTTTCTTTGCCCATTGCTAGCAGGTTAGACCCCTTATTCTTTCCCTGTGCGCTAGCAGCATTATCTCTACAGATTCAATAAAATATACCTCAATACAAGAACCTAGTTAAAAATAGTCGTCGATGAGGAAAATTTAATAATCTATGAGAAATTTATGCTCGTTTACTTTCAGGCTAGATTCAAGGCTATATTTAACTCCCTGATCATTAGTGTTCGACCTTTTTGAATTACATGTGTCGTAAATAGCCACAACTTTTCTCAACATCCTTTTTAAATTCCCATCACCAAAAACTAATTTTATCCTTGTTCATCACTGGTCAAGTAATTCTCGTTAAAGCATTCTTATCACTTAAATTAACCAAGAATTGATTTATAGTAAAAGGTGAGTAAAGTGTGAGGAGCTAGGGTTACATACAATTCATTCTATAGAGAACATCCATACTAGATAAAGGGGTTTGTGTTAGTAAATAGTACAAAAAACAAAACTAATTTTTATTCCTTATTTGGTCATAATTTTTGGGATCTCTTTTTGACACAATTTCTACAACTCCTCTATTCTGAAAATTCTATAATTGCAAAAATCTCAATACTTAAGAGATTTTGACATAAAGATCATAAATTTGTGCGCTTTCAAACGTTCTTGTGTTTAGATTTTATAATCACATGTGACTATGCCTTAACTTGGTCATCCTAGTAATCTCTGCAAGATAAAAAGAGTTTCTAATATAAAAATGCAAAATTACATCCTTTATATCTTGCAAAAATCTCATATCATATGATGAATTGGATTAGTAAGCTATTGGGATATTATAATATCCCATGGATCAAGTTGAGTAAAAGGAATAATAAGTAAGAATATGCATAAATTTCGATCATTAAGTAATGGTAAATATCATCCAAAATAAACATCCAAATCTTATCATAGAGCTAACTAAATATATATAATAATGTCTGATAATTCAATATTTCACATATAATAATAAGTAAGCTACACATCATAGAATTTAAAAATATTCTCGTTAATTTATTGACGAAATAACTCTTTCTTAAAGTATGTTCCAATGAAGCTTTTAGAGATTTCTCATAATTGAAAATTTTAACACCAAATAAGCAGAACTATATAGAATATGCAATTATGAAAAAAGTTTAGAATAATAGTGAGCATAGTAGTGTGAGATAAACAAACTATGTCAAGTTATGCAAGAAAGAAAGCATGCAATAACTAGTGGTAAAAGTAAAAGTAGTGTTTCATCTATCACTAGTACTTTATAACCATAACTAGATAGAACATTCACTTGTTGTTTTACTGAAAAATCTAAATCACGAATGTACACTAGGAAGGTGTATAATTACTTGTCGGTAGTTTGTCTCAGGTGCGCCCAGGAGCCCAGCAGACAGGAGGTCTGGTGCTTAGACGTGTATATGCACCTAGCAAACATAAGTTCTGGCGCTCAGGCACCCAGTTGACAGAAAGTCTGGTGCCCAGTTGCCTAGAAGAAGCAACGCAAGCGCTCAGGTGCGCACAGGCTCTCGCAGAAATATCAGCCCATGCGTGGCGTGCCCATGGCTATATATGGCACTTTGAGGGTTGATTTGAGATTTACTATATATTTTAACTCAAGATTTAGGGTTTAAGGTGTGTGTCAAATATTCTATGAGAGTTTTGGAGGCTTGGAGGCTTGAACCCTTGAGCGAGAGCAAGAAGAAGTTTGGGAGAAGAAGAAGAAAAGCCTAGGGCGGTGAATTTTTTCTTCATCAAGGAAATTGATAAGTTCTATGTAACTCTGAATCCTTCTTTATATAGTGAATTTTTTTATGGTGGTGTGGATCCATAGTTTTTCCCATTCTTGAATTTTCTGCTTATATTATTGTATATTCTTGTGTATTCTTATGTTCGTATGCTTGCATGTTTGTGATTGTTTGTGATGTGATTGCTCTTTAATTTTGTGATAGTGCATTTCATATTTTCTTTGGTGACTCTCAGCGGTCAAACTCCAATTCTCAGAATTTCTTCAGTATAGAGGATTGCCTAGTTTTTCATAACAATAATTACAAGTTATAGAGTAAATAAGACGGAACAAACTTGCAAAACTGAAATAATATATATCTCAGGACAATCAGAGGAAAATAGTATCCAAACACAAGGATTAAGTGGAAAACTCACGAATTGGAAAAACTACAGAGCCACACCATCAAGAATATCCACTATGATGAAAATCATATGCTTACAGAGTTATTTTCGAGAAACCCTAACTCTTGGATAAAGAGGAGGATTACATCGCCAAAGAAATCAAGCAAACCCTAGCCTTCTTTTTTTCTATGCTTTTTCCGTGGTTATCTAACTCAACTCTTGATTATACAATAGCCCACAAGCATCGCTTAGAGAGAACTTGACTCCTGTGGAAGAGCAAGAATACTCATTTCGTCTAGAACTTTTATACACCCAAATCTTTAGCACTTCTCTTTTCACCTCTCAAGATCTCTTTCTTGTTGACCAAAACAACACCTTCGATTGCTCACATAGTAGCTCTCATTGTAGTCACCAGTTGGCAACGAACAAGGTATGGATGAATGAGAGGCTAAGATTAGCAAGGATTTTGTAGCTTAGAGAGATTAGCAATTAGTTATTAAAGTGGTTGGTTATGTTGGATTTGGGAATGGGAACTATAGATCAATGGGTTAGCCAATGGGGAACATGATTGGAATTGAGGAGATGGAAGATGGCTTTAATGATAGAGTAGCCCATAATAATCCAATGATTCTTAGAAAATGGAAAAGTCTTATTGGCTAAGTGAGGAGTTTGGATTGATATTAAAGAGTGAGAATTTTGGTTTGTTTGGATGCAAGGGTATAGTGAGGTTCATGTGAACGGAGTCTGATATGGTGGAAGAGTACGAAAGAGTTTAATTGGGTCCTCGTTGATGTTGTTGAGAAGTTTGAAATAGTTTCGAATGCTTGTTTTGTCCAAGTTTGATTAGTGGTTCGAAAGGAGGAACCACATTGTGTTTTTATTTTTTGAAATCTCGTTAATTTGCAAGAGAATTTGAGATCTTCATTGTGGCTGAGATAATGAAGTTTTGCAAGTTAAATGGCCCTTGTTTGGTGTGGATCCTGATTGGATAAACACTGAAGGTGCTGACGGAGTTCCGGTGGTGTTCTAGAGGGCTACGAGGCAAGGCACGGTGTTCCGATGGGGGATCCGAAGGGTTCTGAGTAAAGGCGGAGCTGGGGCGACAGCAAGCTAAGTGCTCGGACGCACCCGACAGAGGCTACATCCCAAGAAGCGGGCGCTCAAGCATGCTCAAACGCTTGAAGCGCAAGGACGTGTGCACTACAACGCGCCCTGGTGCCCGCGGCGAAATCAAGCTATGAAGGAACTTGTTAGTTGCTAGCATTGTTGAAGGTGAGAAATATGTGGATGATATAATAAGCATTTTATGAATGTATTGGCGATTAGAGGACCTATGGTAGAAATGGATAAGATTGTTTATTCTATTTGAACCAACTCGGACTTATTTACAGGTGGAGAAGTTACGTTTTTATCTGGAAAGTGAGTGAAGTGGCGTTTTAGAAGTGATTTAAATTTTCAAAGGAGTGAACCTTGGGCTCAAGAAGCCAAATCATATCAATTTCTTGGGAGGAGAGTCGATGGAGGATGTTTGGGATGCCAGAGGAAGGATGCAATCCCCTAGCATTCAAAGAACCAATTGTAGGAAGTATTGTCGGAGAGGTTCGGAGGGGGGAGCGGGGAAGGCGGTTATTGCCGCCCTTTTTTGGAACGATAGCGGTGTCAATCAATAAGAGGGTTAGGCTCAGTGGTGTCCTAGGGGGATGGATAACCCCGTTTCTGCTATGGAGGCGAGTCGGCAGAATCCTCGAGGGGAGTGATGTCCCAAGAATGTGGAGGGTATTTTTGCAGATTTTGAAGGTGATGGTGGTGTAGTAATTGGGAGTAGTAAGGGAAGTTTGTTTTTTGAACATTCGGGTAATTAAGAGCATATTTGTATCCACTCAATTGCTTGTATACTATAAGAACTCATAGCCTATTTTATTAATATTTGAATTATCTAGCTCATATTTATTATTTGAAGTTAAGCTCTTCTAATATTTATGACTACAAATTCTAGATAAAAAAATAAATTAAGACAATTTTAGAAAGCAAAATTTAATATTTAATTTGTTTTCAAATAGGTCAGAGCCTATGAAGAGTGGATTGGACCCCCCCAACACAAGTTTTTTTAGTCATAAATATATTATGAGGATCCAAACGTCTTATTCAAAATAATAGTATGGCCAACAGCATCCACTGATTGACAAAAAGTAAAGTATCTAAAATAATAATACAAATAAAAAATCAATATATTATCTTGATTAATATATTTTGATTCGACACAAAAAAGCAGAAGTGAAGGGCTTCGTTGCAAATTGTATATTCTGAGGGGTTCCTTTGCATAATAGACGAGCAGATTGGCAAATATAGTGCAGAATTGCTTACGATACCTTCTTTTTCATAATAATGCCAAGCCATGTTTATGCATCCATTATTTATATACATTATGCCTTTCGGTGATGTTTGATCTGTCAATTTTCAAATTTTAGGTGCCATGCAAGTATCATTCTCCGAATGTCTCCCTCTTTTAGGGTTTAAAATGAAATTAAATAAAAATTCGGTGATCTGAATGCATTTACCTGCAACAAACAGTTGGCAGCAGCATCGGGTTAGAGAAGAGGGAGGAGTTGGGTTAAGTATAAGAATCGGCCTTTAGTTATTGTTAAATTCAGAGTAAACTGAGGTTTTATTTGTTCATAATCACGTATTTAATAGTGTGATTATTAGTGAATATATGTGTTTATGAGCTCATTTGGAATCAATTTGAAATTTTAATATTTATTAAATATTTCATAAAAGTCCAAAATATTCTTTATTTAAAATAATTAGCCAATAATTTTAAATTTTCATAACTTGTTCTTACTTTGCGATGCTTAATTTTTTTTGCAAAATTTTAAAGGTTTTTTAGTTAAGATAATAGAAATAAGAAGTTAATAAAAAATTTAAATTTTGAAAATCTTAAGAACGCATCTTTCTTTAATAATCTCTAAAGCTACTGCCATAGCCTTTACAGTTGATTTTGTGAAAATACTAGCTTTTTGTATAGTTTCTGCATGCAAGCTCTCAGTCGTCCATTTGTCCATCAAGAGGTGGTTTTTCAGGAAATTTATTTAGCAAGGTTAATGCTCTACTGTTTTACTGGTTTCTAACTGAACTTCATGTACATTCTTTCAAATCCGGATCAGTTATCGACCTGTCTCGGTTACCAGAGCTCGGGTTAATCAGTTTGATCGGTTGAGTTGGCAGCCGCCTCTCAATTCGGTGGTGCTGCCAATAAATATCTTTTCACATAACATTCGCTGGGATTTTGAGATAAGCCCCTAAGCAGTGGAAACACATGGCAAACTGTTTTTTTACGTTTTGGGCAAAGGAGATGGCTTTATGATGAAATTTTGGCCCCTCAAACAAACACATCTCTTTGTCCTAATAATATAATAAACTGCTTTAATTTGGCAGTTATGATGAAATTTGGGTCCAAGTATGAATCCTTGAGATTTTTAAGGTTTGTTTTAAGGAAAAAATCCCATTTCTTCATCTTTTAGGGGCTGCCATTGTTGAGTTGAAGGCAGCCATTAGCAAGGGCTTATAATCCTTTTTTTATCTTCCATTTGGTGAAATTTTTTCCTCTTTTCTTGTGGACGTAGATGAATTTCACCAATTCACATAAATTTTGTGTTTGTGTTGTGCTTTTGTGATTTAATTTTATGATTGCTTTCTTTGGTGGCACGACAGTTTTTGCTCCATTGCGATATATGATCTCAGCAAGTGGCATTAGAGTGAGATTATTATGCTACCTGATCTGGTGGAGGTTCAAATGTTTGTGTCGGAGGAAAATCGACGCCAACGACTACATCATATGAAAGGTTAATGCATCATATTATGACGCATCCAATAAAAATTTGATGACATCAAATGCGATGGAAAGAATATTTTTGGGATGTGGTGATGCGATATGATGTATGGTCTGTGTACTCTAAAGTTCAAAGACATAATTTTGTCAACGGGAACCCTAATGAAATCTCGAAGAAAGATTAAAAAGATGAATCAAACCGCATGTGAATTGATCTTCTACTAGACACAAATCTCAATTACACGTGATGATAGAAACATTGGCGGTGAAGCTATGACAAACTCTGGAGCACAATTTCTTAATGAAAAGTGTGGAGAATTAACTCCGCATTAAGAGGAACCTTTACAAATTTGGATGATGAGAGGAAAATCTCTGTTGATGAGTACATCAATAATTTCACAAAATTTGGTAGGTTTATTAAACCTAGATGAAGATGTGGAGGATGAAGCCGAGGTGGTCCTTCTATTGAACTTGCTCTCTGATTAGTATGTAAAATTTCGCCATGGCACTCATCTATAGGAAGGAGACCTTGAAGTATGAAGAAGTGACAATGGTATTATTGCATCAAAAATTTTGATCAAGGGAGAAGAAGTTTATGAAAGTAAAGATGTTCGAAGCACTTACCTTATAGCATGGAAGATTCAATCAGAAGAAGAATTGGAAGAAGCAAATCAGTAGCAATGGTGGTAACCAAAGACAAGACGGTGCTTAATGTTGAAATTTTGGTCGTATTCAGTGCGCATTTTGCTTAGAGATAGATCATTAGGAGAGAGAATGTCCTAGGTTGAAGAAAAAGAAGGTGAATTCTTTTAAGGCGATAGCTCATATCACTTAGGAAAGATATGATGAGGAGAGATATGATGTATCCTTCTAGTTGTACCCCAAAGTGTATCTATTAATGACGCAGGTTGGATGTTGGACACTAGTGCAACCTGTCATATCTTCCATTAGCAAGATTGGTTCCAGACATACTTTACACTTGAGAACGGTGCAGTATCGTTGGTAATAATTAAGCATGTTGTTCTGCTGCGATATGGAGTATTTTGGTGTGCATGCTTGCTGAGGTTGTTAAAGAACAGAAAGAGGCGTGACACGTTCTAGATATTTGGTAGAATCTACTGTCAGTTTAGTTTTTATTAAAATAAATAAATATATTTAATAAATCAAGATGAGTTTAATATTTAGATAAGTGTTATATTTTTATTTTTTCATTAGATGTGTCTTTTCATTAGGGATGTGTCTTTTTAGGTGTTTTTTTATTAGGAACGTGTCTTTTCATTGACACCACTTAAACTATTATATTTACTAATGTATTTATAAAATTAGATGAGAAAGAACAAAATATTATTCCAATATATTAAATTATATCTTCTTTTTTTATGTGAAGACGGTGAATTATTCAAGTTCTCTTTCTTTACGTGGTATCAGAGATTGGTTGATAATTTGTCTTGCAATTATTCTGGTTTCTTAACAATGGAAGGCAGTGGTAGTTTCTATGATTTGGGATTTGATATGCTCACACATACTAATTTCAAGAAATAGAAATCATGCTTAGAGAGTTATTTGTTGGGAGAAGATTTGTGGGAAGTTGTTGGTGGAGATGCACAGGAAGCGGTAACGTTAACTGGAACAAATGACCGGGAATTTAAGGCATGGAAGAAAATAAATGCGAAAGCAGAGCTCACTCTAAAAAGGACTATCTCATCAGATTTGTTCGATCACATAATAGGGTGCAATTCGGCATTAGAAATTTGGGCATCTCTTGATGGTTTGTTCAACAAGAAAAATGTGGCGAGGCTTCAATTTCTTGAGAACGAGTTGACGAAAGCAAATCAAGGAGAGTTTTCTATTTCTGCATTCTTCCTAAAGTTGAAAAATCTATATGCAGAGATTACCGCATTGGATCCGGAAGAGCCAATTTATGAGGCAAAGATGAAGAGGCATATTATCAGAGGATTACGAAAAGAGTGTCTATCATATGTCACAGCGGTGCAAGGATGGGCTACTCAACCATCTCTGATGGAATTGGAGAACCTCTTGGCGTCTCAGGAAAGTTTGGCTAGACAAATGGCAGGAGTGTCCATCTCCGGTGAAGGCGGTGATGTTTTATACACCGGAAAGAAGAAATACTGGGATAAGAAAAAGAAGAATGATAGTGGAAATTTCTCTGCCTCATCTAAGGAGGGTGGTGCTCATTTCTCTCTTAGGAATGATGAAGGAAAGAAAGTTTTCAGATGCTTCAGATGTAATAAGGTTGGACATTACAAGTGTGATTGTAGGGTCAACCTCACATCAGGTCATACAACAGAGAAGGAAGAAGTTATAAAAGAGGACGAAGGTTGGGGGAGATGTTTTCTTGCCGAAAAGGTCTCTACTGTGGAAGCCTTAGCCTCTGTGAACTTCGAAGATGATTGGATCATTGATTCTGGATGTGGACACCATCTTATCGGTGATGGGTCCAAGTTCTCATCTCTGCAAAAGTATGAAGGAAATGATGCAATCGTGACAGCGGATAACACAGTCCATGCGGTGGAGCAGGAAGGGATTGTGACAGTGGGTAGTGATCAAAGTGCACTCACGTTAAAGAGTGTATCACGTGCCGGGCATGAAGAAGAATCTCTTTTCAGTAACAAATGCGGTTGATGCAGGGTACCATGTGCTTTTTGGGCCGACGGAGGTAAGGTTTCTACGAAACTTAAATTCGGTAAAAGCAGAGGTGACTCACACTGGAAGACGAGTTTGTGATTTGTTTGTTCTTTCCGCAGCATCATATGTGGACAAGATGAAGAGCGACGATAGTGCTGTAATTTGGCACGAAAGGTTGGGGCACGTCGGCATGGAAAAGTTGAGAGTGATGGTGGCAAAGAGTCTTGTTAGAGACTTACCTAGCTTATCTTCTTTCGGTGATGGGCATGTATGTGAAGGATGTCAATTTGGGAAGGCTCATCGTCATCCATTTGAAATGTCTCTCTCGAGGAGCAAGAGATTGCTAGAATGCATCCATAGCGATGTGATGGGGCCAACATCTGCCTCATCTTATTCAGGAAACAGATATATGTTGTTGTTTGTGGATGACTTCTCACGCTACACTTGGGTGTATCTCTTAAAAGGGAAATCAGAAGTGTTCGGCAAGTTCTTGGAATTCAAAGAGAGGGTGGAAGGTGTGCTTAAACAAAAGATCATGAAGCTCAGAACGGATAATGGTGGAGAGTTTACATCTGCCGAGTTCTTTTCTTTCTGCCGCAAGCATGGAATTAAAAGGGAGTTATCTTGTGCTTACGCGCCGCAACAAAATGGGGTGGTCGAAAGGAAGATTCGACATATTACTGAGACTTGTAGGTGTTGGTTGCATGCCAAAGGAATTCCCAAAGCCTTATGGGCGGAGGGAATGGTTGGTGCAGCATATGTGATAAACCGATTGCCATTAAGCCCGAACAATCAAAAGTCATCGCATGAACTTATATTTGGAGAAGTGCCGAGTGTGAAGCATATGCGAGTGTTTGGAGCAACTTGTTATGTTCATGTCCCAGATATACGAAGAATAAAACTTGAAGCCAGAGCCATAAAATGTGTTTTCATCGGCTACGATGAACAAAAAAGGGCTAGAAATGTATGGACCCCAGACTCAAAGGTTCATTGTCTCTCGTGACGTGGTGTTCGACGAATTGACATCATATGATGGAGGGTCTAACATCATGTTGGAAGAGAACGGAGGAGTAGCAAGTCTTGAAGAAGAAACTGAAGAAGAATCAGTTGAGTTACCAGTGTCTCCTGGAGCCCCATACTCTTCAAATTCAATGTCAATGGAGACGGAGTCAAGAAGAAGGGGGAGTAATGCTTCAAGTCATGGTAATGGTGGAGCAAGTGCAGAGACAAGAGGTGAGAGGTGGAGAGTAGTTCTACTCTTAGAAGATCAAACCGAATGATTGTGCCACCTGCCCGCTATAGAGAAGGAAATTTAGTAACAATGAGTTCATGTTACATTGCTGGCCCACTTGATGAGCGGGAGTCGTCGTGCTATGATGAAGCTAAAAGTGTAAAACAATGGGTAGAAGCCATGGAAGAGGAGATTAATGCCCTCAAGAAAAATGAAACTTGGGATCTTGTGCCCAAGGTTGATGGCGTTACCCCGGTTACTTGCAAATGGGTTTATAAAGTGAAGAAAAAGCGGACGGTAGTGTCGAGCGATTCAAAGCTAGGCTTGTCGCTCGAGGGTTCTCACAAAAGTATGGAGAGGGCTATGAAGAGACGTTTAGTCCGGTTGCGAAGATGACATCGGTACGTGTTGTGATTGCATTGGCAGCATGCAAAAGTTGGAAATTGTGGCAGTTTGATGTAAAGAATGCATTTCTTTATGGGGATATTGGTAAAGATATCTTCATGGTGCAGTCACAAGGATACGTATCCAAAGAGCATCCGAATAGTGTTTGTAAGTTGAAGAAAGCACTATATGGTTTAAAACAAGCATTGCGGGCATGGTACAGAAAAATAGCAGAGTACTTGCAATTCTGTGGATATTTCTCTTCAGATTCTGACTCAAGTATGTTTGTGAAGAAGCGTGGCAACCTACATGTTCTTGTGCTTTTGTACGTTGATGATATGATTGTGACAGGAAATGACGATGGGGAGGTGACAATGCTTAGAGAGGAGTTATCAATCCGGTTCAAAATAAAGAACTTAGGTGAACTTCACCATTTCCTTGGCTTGGAAGTTCAAAAAGTGAAGAAGGGACTAATTATATGTCAGACTGGATATGCTAGGAAGATCGTTGAACGATTTGGCATGAAAGAAGGCAAGTCATGTTCCACACCCTTGGAAACGAATTTGAAATTAATTCGTGAAGAAGGTAGGATTTTAGTGGATCCTAAGCCATGTCGTGCACTAGTGGGGAGTTTGATTTATTTAACGATCACGAGGCCGGATATTTCATATGCGGTGGGCCTAGTGAGTCTTTATATGCAAGAGCCACGAAAACCACATATTGATGCGGCTAAAAGAATTCTCAAATATATCGGGTCAACCTTGGAATTTGGGTTGTTGTATGAGAAAAACATAGATTTTGTGTTGCATGGATTTACAGATGCGGATTTTGCTGGAGATAAAGATGATAGGAGGTCGACATCTGGGTATGTATTCATGTGCGGGTCAGCAACAGTCTCATGGTGCAGCAAGAAGTAGGATTACGTGTCCATCTCCACTACCGAAGCATAGTACAAGGCATCATCTTTAGCAGCTCAAGAGTGTATCTGGCTTCGTAGACTTGTGGAAGATGTGTTTATGAAGATTAAAATGGCTACTACACTCTGTGGGGACAACGAGAGTGCCTTGAAACTCATGACAAATCCAGTTTTTCATGCTCGGACAAAGCATATAGAGATTGAGCACCATTTCATTCGGGAAAAGGTATTTGATGGTGCCATTACTGTGGAACATGTTCGGAGTCATGCAAATGTGGCAGACATTCACAAAGTCATTGCCAAAAGGACCATTCGAACATCTTCATAGTTTGCTTGGAATGGTATCAAAAACTCATCTTGAGGGGGAGTATTAAAATAAATAAATATATATAATAAATCAAGATGAGTTTAATACTTAGATAAGTGTTATATTTTTATTTTTTTCATTAGATGTGTCTTTTCATTAAAAATGTGTCTTTTTATTAGGGATGTGTTTTTTGAGGTGTGTCTTTTTATTAGGGATGTGTCTTTTCATTGACACCACTTAGACTATTATATTTACTAATGTATTTGTTAAATTAGATGAGAAAGAACAAAATATTGTTCCAATATATTAAATTCTATCTTCTTTCTTTTATGCGAAGACGGTGAATTATTCAAGTTCTCTTTCTTTACAGTTTTAAGAGGCTGCAGCGAGGTTATTAAGGAAGGGGTTATGAAAATTAGTCGAGGAGTATTGATTTACATGAAGTATGGCATCAATGTTTATATTATCCCCATAGAGTACAGTAACAGGTGGAGTTGATATAGTTGATGAATCATTTGATGCTACTATGTTATGACATATAAGATTTGCATGTTCAAGAGAGCTTCATTACAAATACTAAAGAAGCATGGGCTAATCAAAGGAGCTGATGCATGTAAGCTCAAGTCTTGTGAGCACTATATGTTTGTCAAAATAGCATTTGTGTTCATTGGTATGCCTCCCACAATACTAAGGGATGCTTGATTATGTGCACACTGACATATGAGGTTCGATGAAGACGGCACCATTTGAGGGATGACGATATTTGTCTTTATTATTGATGATTACTCCATATCATATTTTCTTATGCCACGAGTACAAGGATGAAATACTAGAGAAGTATGTTATTTATAAGAAATGAGTAGAGAATCATAGTCATAAAAGTTAACAGAAATTAAATTAGACAATGGGTGTGAGTACACATCAGATGAATTCTTTCAAGAGTAGGTGAATTCCTCTCCTTCTTGTGGACATAGGTGAATTTCACCAATTCACATAATTTTGTGTTTGTGTTGTGCTTTTTTTATTTAATTTTTGATTGTGTTCTTTGATGACACGATGATTTTTGTTTCACGGCAATATGTGATCTCAACACGTGGTATTATAGTGACGTTATTAAGCTGCATGATCTGATGGAAATTCAAATGTGTCAGGGTAGGAGGAGAATTGACATCAACGACTACATCGTTTGAAAGGTTAGTGCATCAGATATGGCACATCCAACAAAAATTAATGTCATCAATTCGGTGGAAAGAAAATTGTTGGGATGTGGCGATGCGATGTGATGTTTGTGTTGTGTACTCTAAATTTTGAAGATATTCTTTTGGTGACAAGATGCTCAATTAGATGCTGAAGAATGATTGAATAGATGAATCAAAGCACATGCAAATTGATCTGCTACTTCCTCACACAAATTTCAAGTACATGCGATGATTGAGACATTGGTGGTGAAGCTATGACAAACTCTAGAGAACAAGTTCTTGATGAGAAGTGTGGTGAATCACTTCGCATGAAGGGAAACCTCTACAAATTTTAGATGAGAGGAATCTTGATGAGCCATCAATGATTTCACTAAATTTTTGATGTTGAGGATGAAGCCAAGGTGGTCCTTCGATTGAACTCGCTCTCGGATAAGTAAGTATGCTTCACCATGGAACTCGCTCTCGGATAAGTAAGTACGAAGAAGTGAAAAACTTTGATCAAGGGACAAGAAGTTTATGAAATTGAAGATGCCTGAAGCACTAACCTTATAGCATGGATGATTCAATGAGAAGAAGAATTGGAATAAGCAGATCAGTAGCAATTGTGGTAATCAGAGATAGAACAGTGCTTAATGTTGGAGTATTGATTGTAATCGGTTCACATTTTGCTTAGAGACATGATTAGAAGAAAGAATGTCCTAGGATGAAGAAAATACAAGTGAATTCTTTTGATGCGATGGTTCATATCAATAAGGAGAGATGTGATGGGGAGGACGCAGATGTATTCTTTCATTTGTGCCCCAAAGCGTATATATTAATGACACATGTTGGATGCTGAACACTAGTGCAATATACCATACCTGCCATCAGCAAGATTGGTTCCAGACGTACTTGACACTTGAGAACAACGTAGTACAAAATTTTAATAATCAAGCATGTCGTACTGCTGGGATATGGAGCATTTTGGTGCGCATGCATGATGAGGTTGTTAGAGAGCTAAAGAAGCGCGGCACATTCTGGATATCTGCAAGAATCTACTGTCAATTCAGTCTTTAGAAGTTGAAGGCTGCAGGGAAGTTATTAAGGCAGGGGTTATGAAGATTAGTTGAGTAATGATTTACATGAAGTCTAGCATCACTGTTTGTATTATCCCCAGAGAGTACGATAGCAAGTGGAGTTATTATAGTTAATGATTCATTTGATGCTGTTATGTTATGACATATGAGGTTTGCATGTTCAAGAGAGCTTCATTATAGGTAGTAAAGAAACATGGGCTGATCAAAGGAGCTGGTACATGGAAGCTCAATTTTTGTGAGCACTATATGCTTGGAAAAATAACATCTGTGGTGAAGAAAGTCCTTCTGAAAAGAAAAGGAATTGATCCCAGTAGTAAAACCTACTTGAATTAGTATTTTCTTGGTGAAGATATTTTGACACCGAAAATTAGTAAAGAAGATATACATGTAGCAAGTTCCTAGTTTCAAAATCATGGAGTATGGTTTTTGTTGTGTGAACTATACGAGTAAATTGATTCATTTGTAAGAATGATACATATGTAACCTGTAGTATCTTATTTTCTCTTTCCTTTAGTGAAATCCTCTCTTCTCCCAGCAGACGTAGGTGATTGCTCAGGCTTGAAAATCAAACATATCGGAACTCCTAAGTTCATAGATAATGGTCACAAATTTTCATTCAGCAACGTGCTACATGTCCCACATATTACAAAAAATCTTTTATCAGTAAGCAATTTACAAAAGGCAAGGCAATACCATGTTAATTAAATTTCATTCAACATGTTATTTTGTCAAGGACAACCATCAAGAAGATATTACTCGAAGGAGCATTTGAACAAGGGCTCTATCGACTTCATACAACACGCTTCGCACAACATATGGCGCATGCACATAAGCAACTACTACAAAAATTATATCTAGCCATCAATTAGCAACCACAAGGGAACCTGTGATCATAAAATCTGATTCAATTTTTATCACACAGCTGATGAGAAGTGCGAAGGGGTGGTTTCGTCTGAAGAGGAGCAAGAGGGCAGCGGCGCCGAAGCGGAGGTCCCTGAGATAGACCCTCGGGCTGAAGACAAAGAGCTAAAGCTTCATCTCCTTAAGAGGTACAGCGGGTGCCTCAGCAGCCTTAGGCAAGAACTGTCAAAGAAAAAGAAGAAAGGAAAGCTGCCCAAAGATGCAAGGCAGAAACTACTCAACTGGTGGGAATTGCACTACAAATGGCCATATCCATCGGTAGCCACACTGCATCATATTACATCTATTGAAAACATCATATTCTTCAGTCTTACATTCTTTGATATTCTGCAGGAGACGGAGAAGGTGGCGTTATCAGAATCGACGGGGCTCGACCAAAAACAGATCAACAATTGGTTTATAAATCAGAGGAAGAGGCACTGGAAGCCATCAGAGGATATGCAGTTTGTAGTTATGGATTCTTTTCATCATCCGCAGAATAATGCTGCTGCTGCTGCTGCTGCTATGTATATGGGAGGGCAGTTTTTGGCTGATGGAAGCTACCGGTTTGGGCCATGACTGAAGAAGGTTGATTTCTTAATGGATTGAAGGAGCGCTTAGTTCTGTTCTTGAAAGATGATCGCCATTTCGAGAAAGTTTGGTACTTTTTGTTTATGCTTATATATATATATATATGTTCAGGTATAAATCTTCACTGCGTTATTTCTATTGATATTTGTGCTGTATGTTGTCTTTTTGGCGCAAGGAATGTGTTGTTAGGTTATTGTGTTTTAAGGTTTTGTATCTATGATTTTGGATGATTTGTCATTTTTTCTGTAAAATGGCAGAGATTATGTAACTATTTACTTATAAACTTTGATTATTGCATTAGGGCTAGTATTGTGTGGAGTTTGTAGAATGTATATAACATTTTAAAGTTGTGTTATTATTGCATTAGTTAAAAGTATATAAAAATGAATGGTATTGTAATTTTTTGAATGATGCTCAAGAATTGTTATCTTAGGTTTTAATATCAAATCATATTGGCCATACATTTGCTTTATAATTGAAGTTAACTTAATTTCAAAAAATAAAGATAAACACTTATGTGGGCTAAAATGTTGTGTTATTACCTCTTTTGCACAACAAATTGTGTTTGTTGTGAAGGTAAACATGTAAGGTATATAAGATCAATAGACGATTTGAATTGGTACAGAGAAATAATTGTGAAGAAAATGTTAAAATATCTTGGAATTATTTTTCACTATAAATAGATAATGGGGGTAAGGTGGTAAGAATGTAGGTATGATATTGGAGATTTTAGGAAGATGATTGGTATACCTAAAGAAATTATATTTTCATGAAAATTTAGAAGAATGTTGTGGTGGATATTAGAAAGTTATAGAATTTTGTTTTTTAAGATTTGATGGTGGTTTGAGAGAGTTATGAACGATGAAGTGAGAAGATGTCGAATTTTGCATAAATTTCATTTGGAAAAAAACTTGAAGGCAGAAACAAAAATGATTTTTGGCGAAATTGTGAAAATGAAGGCTATGAAAGGGTCTTATGATACATAATAGTAAAAAGATGAGAAAATAAAGATAATCTTAAGATTATTCATACCTTGAGATTTTAAAGGTTATGGACACTTCCAAGACCTTCGGTTATTCACATTGAAGATGGTTTCCTTTAGTTAACATAACCAAACAAGCATCGTGTCAAATTTCTGTAAGCATCATTTAGGTATCCTTAAAATAAATTTTACTTGGGATAAAATATATCATACCATAACTCCAACCTAATGTTGCTAGTAATAGCAATATGGTCTCATTACATTTCTCTGGGTGAAATTTTTCATTCCCAATGCAAGCATAATAAAACAACATAAGAATTCATACCCAAATAACAAACAATATCCAAAATACATAAGCAAGACAGATCCACAAACACAACCATCATGACTCGAAAATCTCCATCAAGTTTATTGAGTAAGTTCGTGTCATCACATGCTCTCTTGTAGATCTTTGTGTTGTATCGAATTCCCCTCCATAACGAGAACTCTATTCTATAGAGTTAAAGTACACATAACCATCCAGGAGATCAGGGTCAAGCTTCTGTAGCTCATCATATGTCAACCGTGTCATTTGTAGGCAACTTATCTTTCCATCTTACCAAAAACATGTGCTCTCCATATTTAGTTTTGATCGCCTCATCAGAAATTATAGCATCAATATCAAAGATAGAGGATTTATGATATTCCTGTAAATGTTTATTATTTGGCTCCTCGGAAGTCATAGCACAAAATCCATGTATAAATCTTCTCATTGTCGATATGGCACATGTAAAGCAATGTATTTCCCTGGCTTATGCTTTTGAGACTTGGTCGTTTTGCAAGCTAAGCATGAAGAAACATACTTACATCTCTTTTTAGTGATAGCCAGAAAAATTTAGTCTTTACTAAATGTTTTGTTGTCCCTTGCAAAATGTTATGATATACCACTTGAATGTAACTCGCAAATTATAAAGATACACAGGGAGGTATGTTGAAAGCACAACAAAGGACCACATAAAAGATAATCTCCTAGAATGTGATATGATGAATGGTGTAGTAAAACAAACTCATGAGACTCAAAGTATATCAAATAAAAGTCAGAGAAAACAACATAATCATCCTTAAGGTGATCAAAGTCTGGTATTTTACTAATCAATGATGAAATCACTAGAGCTACTCTATATGGTTTATTTTTAGCACCTAGCTTGTGCATGAGAATAAAAGTATAATCTTGTAAATGTTATACTAACTCAGCATGTCTATGATTCAACTTTTTCAGCTGATTAATGAATTTAAATATTTGGTGGTTTGTGTGGAGGGTAAAAAACCCTTTGTGCAAGAGATTATGCCTCCAATGTTTTAGTGACTCAATAAATGTGTAAAACTCACACTTTATGATGTCCACATATCAAGTACAAGAATTTTTAAACAAAAATTTTCAATTAAGCATCAAATGACAATTTTATTTATTAAACAAATTCATCATTTACAGAGCTAAAATAACATGCATTTATATTTTAAAAGTGGATTCCAAAATTATAAAAGAAACCAAAATTTTATTTTGGGCTTCGTATCATTTCTTGGCTACCGTGTGTAGTAACTCCTCTTTCTCATTTTCAATTTATAAAAAATGCTCTTACAAATTCAGGTAGGAGTACGCAAAAATTTAATAAAAAATACATTCTAGCCTCTTATGATATATAAAATAAATAACAATATTATTCAATGAAGCTTGTATCATATGAAAATGAAAAATTGTTCAACTCTACAATGATAAATATTATCAAAATGCATTGCATAATTTGTTGAAGTAATGAGTAATGAAATTATATATTTTTATGTTATCACCAGTTCTGTGTGACAGGCTCTTAATCGGACTGACTTTCCCGATAAGATCATGCCTTTCTATTATTGATGAGCATTAAAATTCTAAACCTCCCTAGTGTTTCCCAGATTATATGTCATTTTATAAAATTATCAACTACATGTTGATAATTGTATTTAAATTTTTAGAATTTAGTGAGTTTTTTCTCTGGATCTACAACCCTTTCCTAGTAGGCAAGATCCATCGTTATTTTGGTATGGGTTACTAGCAAACCCTGCCTGTTAATAAGTTAAATTTCAAACTTCATTCAAAGACTTTAACCATAGACATGTCACTAGTTGTCATGATATAAATTATCAATCATATAATGGTTGATGTGTATTAATGTCATATTCATATTTTTATACAAAAAGAAGAATATGCTCAAACATAGTAGCTTTGAGGTAAACTTCAAAAATCTATACATACTTACAAATGTGAAATATTTAAGTTATCACTTCTATTGACAAGTCAAAATCATTCTTGTTGTGATTATTTTGATGCTTCAATTGTTGTTGGAAGAGGAGGTGTCATTGATTGGTGGAGGTGGCTTTAGGTAAGGACGAGGAAGAGATAGAAAGAAGGAGGGGATTTGGGTTTGTTGTGTAGAATTACTTTACTAAATTAGTAAGTAACTTAATGAGGAAGTAACTTAATATAAAAATAATTTAATGAGTAAGTAACTTAATTAGTAAGTAACCTAATAAAGAAATAACTTAATGTGTAAGTAGCTTAACTAAGTAACTTAATAAATAGGCAACTTAATCAATAAGTAACTTAATGAAGAATTAACTTTATGAGGAAACAACTCAATGAGGATGTAACATTATTAGAAGTAACCTAATAAATAAATAACTTAATGAGTAAGTAGCTTAACGAAAAAGTAACTTAATAAGGAAGTATCTTAATCAGTAAGTAACTTAATGATGAAGTAATTTTATAAGGAAATAACTTTGTGAGTAAGTAATTTAATAATGAAGTAACTTAATAAAGAAGTAACTTAATTAGTAACTTAATGAAGAAGTAACTTAATGAGTAAGTAGCTTAATGAGGAAGTAAATAAGGATGTAACTTAAGTAGTAACTTATTGAGAAAGTAACTAATTAAGTAGTTTCTTGAACTTATGAGTAACTTAATGAGGTTTAATAAGGAAGTAACTTAATGAGTAAGTTAATAAGGAAGAAATAAAATTTAACAAAATTTGACTAGGAGGTGTATCTTAAAGAGATGAATATACACACTAAAATTATTCTATTTGGGCTTATATTTTGTTTTATATTAATTTTTGGAGATTAAAATTTCAAAAATTAGTTATGATCAATCTAGAGCTCCAAATTTTATGAAACTTTTTATATAGCTATTTTCTAATATTCTCAATCCAATATCACCATAATTATTGAACTTTTATCTAATTTTCTCACTTTTTTGAATTTAAAAATTTAAAAAATTATTTAGAAGTATTTATTATCTAGATTACTCTTAAAATTGGGCATCACGATCAAAAAAATGTACTCTACCAAATAATATTCTTACTTCGACTTAATTTTTAAACTAACCTGGGATCCTAATTTTTGCTTAATCAGATATTTAATTTCTCTGACTATCACACGATCATATGTTTAAAATTATTGCATAGCCTCATTAAGCTTCTCACTAAAGAATGCAACAATGATTACCTTATGAACGAACGGGGCTAGTCCACTATCATACTATTCTGTAAAGATATAAGGAGACTATAACTATGCCTACGAGGGGGCTAGCATAGGTGGAATAATGCCTAAATGGCAATATTTGTGCCCAAATTGTGATAATCATAGCAGATGCACTTGATTTCCTCAAGATTCGAGAAATTTCTCGCTTGAATGAAAATGTTATATATATATATATTATTCACTTTCAAGATAGAAATATCAATTTTTGAAAAGTATGACTTACTTGTGACAGATTACTTTTATTGATATTTCAAAATTATCAGAAAAATTCTGATTTGTAGGAAAAGCCGTGAGAATCCTCAAATGAGGATATTTTGCCTTTCAAATTCTTATTAATATGCTTTCCTGCATTATTCTTGCATTTAAATTTCATTCTTTTGCTTATATATATAATGTAATTAATGATAATGAAAGTACTAAAGTTATCTCTAACGGGTGTTCAACACTAGCATTTTCATTGTAAATGCCAGGTCAGGTCGCTGCTGAGTATCTAGAGATAGCCTGATCAATCTACCACTGCTCTTTTTATTCTCTTGTTGTATTTATAAATAAAAGAGAAACTCGCGCTTATAATAATAATACTATTTTTGGAATAAAAATTACTACTTTTATGTTCTCTTATTATTTGATCAAATATCTGTGATCTTTATTTTTTTATTCTAAACTCTCAACTACAATCCTCGACATAAAATAGTGACACTACCCTAATCCCCACACCTTAACCAGGATCTATCAAGGATCCAGGATCGAGGTTAGGTCAGGAACAAAGGTGGGGGTTGTCACACCCTTCCGCCTCGGCAACGCCAAAGTCTCCCTCCCTCTTCCACTCTTATTCTTCATCCCTGGCCAACGACCACCTGTGACACCCCACCCTTAATCTATAAGATTAAGTCAGGAGAGGTGTGCTACTCTGGCCAATCCCTCACTTATCATTAGATTAATGTATAATCCTCAATCCACTAATAAGGAAAGGATGTGCCTTAATACAGTAGCGTAATCATTCACTAAGTACATACATATCAATAGAGTGTGGAAGCAAGAAAATGGTAAAGTATTATATCCAATCCACCACAATATAGAATAAATAATAAAAATGCAGCTCATAATAAAATAGTACAGTAAAAATAAAATACATGAGGTACCTGTATTCTTACATCAATTTTAAATAAGTTTAAATGAAAGAAAATATCGCTCATCCTCACTAAAGCAAAAAGGCAAGCTATACTAAAGCTCCTCAGCTCTGAACTGATGATCCTCTTGAAATGGCTCATCTTCAAGTACTAATCCTTAAATTGCTCAAAATCTTACATTAGTCGATTTCATAATGCTAGGGCCCCAACCAAAAAAAGAAAAATCTTATTAGACATATTATATAAGTACATTTTAAGCTGATTATTTCATGCATTTAATAATATCACGACACCCAAATCAAATCTAATCAAGTCTACTTGTGATGACCCGTGTCGTCATTAAATAGAATTACTGCATAAAAAAAGAACTCAGCAATTATAGTTTCCTATATCACACTGAGCACTTTAACTATGAGTAGACCCAATTTGAATTCCATTTGGTCAAGTTATGACCTATTTAGGGTTAGAGATATTTTGGGCAACTTAGGGTTTCTAAGATTCCAAACTTAAATCTTATTGTAGTTTACTATTGGCACTAAAATTCTAAGTTAGGCACTTTGTATTTTTTAATTTGGAGTTCAATTGACTAAGATATGGTTAATTGAATATCAAGGGCATTTTAGGAGAGAGTCCAAAATGTCACTTTACAAACTAAGCTCCAAATAGAAAAACTAATACTATCATAGTGATGGGGCTATTCTCATGAGTATTTTAAGACCCATATTGCCTATATTTGGATAACTAGGTAAAAAATTATGTGAGTTTATTTAGAACCTAAAATATCACTAAAGTTTGATTTATTTTATTTTTTGAGTAAAATGAGACCTATATTCAATATGTTTGGACCAATATATTCAAAATTATGATATCCTAAAGTTTTAATTAAACAAATAAATTAATTAATTAATTAATAAAATATAATATTTTTATTCCCAAAAAAAATTAAATTTTTTGGAATTAAAATTTTCCTAAAATTTTTAATTAAATTTGTATTTTTCGGAATTAAAAAATTTCATTAATTAAAAATGACGGGAAAACAACTGTCCGGGTCCGAACAGCGAACACCAGATCGAACCAATCGGCACCGTTGGATCGCGCAGACCAATAGGATCGTGCCACGTGGCAAAACATAGAAACACCATGTGCCACGTGGCACCACGTGACAAAATGTTTAAAACTCGGGTGCCACGTGGCAGTACATGGAGGCTCGTGTGCCATGTGGCAGCACGCGGAAGCTCGGGTGCCACGTGGCATCATATTGAGCTTCGAGTGACACGTGGCAGCACCTCGTTAAGCTGCATCATCAAGTGCCACGTGGCAGCTCCCTGTTGTGCCGTGCAACCGCAGCGCCACGTGGCAGACACGTGGCGATCTATTATTGCGTCGCGTCACCTCTTGCCACGTGGCAGCACCCCGTTGTGCCGCACAACCGCGGATGCCATGTGGCAGCCACGTGGTGATATATTATTGCGCTGCGTCACCGCGGGTGCCACGTGGCATCTTCGCGGAATCGTGATGCCACGTGGCATCTTCGCGGAATCGTGATGCCACGTGTTGACTCCTGATTGCACCACGAACCAGGGGTGCCACGTGGTAGGTTCATGATGCGTCTGGTCCACATGGAGACACGTGGCAGCACCGCAGCGCCGATGCACAGATGACTGCCACGTGTCATACCGGGATTTGGTGGCGGGGGCGGCGACGAAGCCTACGAGGAGGGGTGCCCCCGCCTAATTAAAGGCCTCAGTGAGCCCGAGGGGAGGCAACCATCGGATCGTCGGAAGACCACCGGAGTTCACCGGAAAAAGCTCCCGAAGTTTGCCAGAGGCGGAGGTTCGCGTCAAGTACGCCGGAGAAGATGAACAGTAACTGCCACGTGGCAGTTCGAAGGTCCATAATGCCACGTGGCAGACACATGGCAGCTACATGTCACCAGATGGCACGTGACATATTTCTGTGTGCCCACAGCCATGTGTCAGCCACGTGTCAGCCATGTGGTCGCCACGTGTCAGCCACGTGGTCGCCACGTGTCAGCCACGTGGTCGCCACGTGGCACCCATCATCCACCGTTAACGGAAAGAAAATATTCCTGGAATATTACCTTTCTGTCAGCTACTGTACCGTTAGCGTTAATGTTAACGGTAACTTAACGGAAACCATTAACAGTAACGGAATATTCCGTCAACCCAAAAATAGTAAAAATTCAAAAAATTCTCAAAATTTCAAAAATTCATATCTTTCAAAATAGGAGTCCAAATATAGTGAAAATATATATCAAAATGATTAGAAAAATTCAAGGATTCTGAAAATATTATCAGATTTTTGATTTGACATCAAAATTTTAAAAAGTTATTTTTGCCTCATAAAGCGTGCCATTTTCAGATTTTGACGAAACTACTATCGTTGTGCTCGTAATCACATGTATAACCTAATAAAATAAAACTTGCACACACACTAGGATGAGTAACAACTAGTCACTAAATAGATTAAGTACTAAATATGCAGGTAGCTTGAAGATCGCATTAGAAAGGTACCGTATATTTTCTTACATTTATTTCTTACTTACTTTCTTTTAAACACTTTAGCACCGCTTTGAGACTTAAATTTAGTTTTCATTTCCTTTTTAACTTATCCATTACTGTCACTAAATATTGAATGAAATGTCTTGAGAATGCATGCATTACTTTGGGTTCTTGAAACAGTGGCTTGGGTGGGAATTATGGTGGGGCTAGCCAAGAGGGGAGATAAGGGAGAGTGTTGTAGCCTACAAGGGGGCACAGTATGGTATACTATTATGATATGAACCCATATTCTGTCTGACCCCAAGGTTCTGTGTTTGCCCAACACGACAAATTATTTACGATTATGCTTACTGATACAAGACATATCATATTATACAAATTCATGTGACATATTGAGAAAAAATTTAGCACTCCTTTATTTTTTGTGAACCTAACAATTTGCTTTGCAGGATAAAATCTCCATATATTTTCTTGTATTTATCCATTTATTGCTTACCGCTAACGCTTTTATAAATGTTTGCTGATTTCTTGTACTTTCTCTACTGGACTAACTGCATTCCAATGCCCGCACTTTTATGTGCCAGGTCAGGAGCTAGTGGAGATCGAGGTAGCTGAGAAGTGAGGAGGATCGGCTCAGTATATCTCTCTTATTTTATATTTTTCTTTATGTTGTTGTAATAAATTAAACTATGTGATGTAATCTTATTTTAATTTAATGGATGACCTTATTTCTGCTTACTTGCAAAACTACTTAAACTGCTCAATCGGATTCCTCGACAAGGAACCTCATACGATGCTAATCCTTTGATATCAATCTAGCATGAGGAGGGTCCCCACACTACTCATATTGGTTTTATAATTATAATGAAGAAAGAACAAAACTAAAATAGGTCTAGCATCCTAACATGCTTATATATAGATGAATCAAGAACTTTTGAAACATATAAAAGTAATTGCTGAAATACAAAAATCACAGTAGTTCTGCATAAATACTGAAGAAAATACCAAACTAAAAGTATAAAAATACTGCTGAAACATGTAGAGTGCAAGGAAAATGATACATAAAATACTGGAACAATATAGGAATAAAGTATAAACATGATGTATCATATGGGAATGTGTCTTCTTAAATTTGTCATTACAGAAAGTACAATCCAAAATCTTTTGAAGCATCTAGGAGACATTTCCCAGATCAACAGGTATACAGAATACAAGTCATCTAAGATACATTCCCTAGATTATCAAGAATACAGAATATAAGTAATCTAGGAGATATTCCCTAAATTATCAGGAACACATAATATAAATCATCTAGGAAACATTCCCTAGATTATCAAGAATACAGAATATAATTCATCTATGAGACATTCTCTAAATTATCAGGAATACAGAATATAAGCATCAGCACTATGGTTGGAGATTAAGCAAGACACGTCCCACAAATAAGTACAATTATTTTACTTATGAACTTATATGGTATACTGTTATAATATAAACCCATATTCTGTCTGACCCTAAGGGGGGGCACGATATGGTATACTGTTATGATATGAACCCACATTCTATCTGACCCCAAGGTTCCGTGTTTGCCCAACAGAATAAATTTTTTACGATTATGCTTACTGATGCAAGACATATCATATTATACTAATTCATGTGACATATTGAGATAAAATTCAACACTCCTCTATTATTTGTGAACCTAACAATTTGCTTTGCAAGATAAAATCTCAGTATATTTTCTTGTATTTATCTATTTATTGCTTACTGCTAATGCTTTTATAAATGTTTGCTGATTTATTGTACTTAGTCTACGGGACTAACCGGCATTCCAACGCCCGCACTTTTATGTGCCAGGTTAGGAGCTAGTGGAGATCGAGGTAGCTGAGAAGTGAGGAGGATCGGCTCAGCATATCTCTCTTATTTTCTTTTTTTATGTTGTTGTAATAAGTTAAACTATGTGATATAATCTTATTTAAATTGAATGGATGACCTTATTTCTGCTTACTAGCAAAACTACTTAAACTGCTCAATCAGATTCCTCGACGGGGAATCTCATGCGGGGCTGATCCTCTGATATCAATCCAGCATAAGGAGGGTCCCTACACTACTCATACTGGTTTTATAGTTATAATGCAGAAAGAACAAAACTAAAATAGGTCTAGCATCCTAACATGCTTATATATAGATGAATCAAGAACTTTTGAAACATATAAAAGTAATTGCTGAAATACAAAAATCACAGTAGTTCTGCATAAATACTGAAGAAAATACCAAACTAAAAGTATAAAAATATTGCTGAAATATGTAGAGTGCAAGGAAAATTATACATAAAATACTGGAACAATATAGGAATAAAGTATAAACATGATGTATCATATGGGAATGTGTCTTCTTAAATTTGTCATTACAGAAAGTACAATCCAAAATCTTTTGAAGCATCTAGGAGACATTTCCCAGATCAACAGGTATACAGAATACAAGTCATCTAAGATACATTCCCTAGATTATCAAGAATACAGAATATAAGTAATCTAGGAGATATTCCCTAAATTATCAGGAACACATAATATAAATCATCTAGGAGATATTCCCTAGATTATCAAGAATACAGAATATAATTCATCTATGAGACATTCTCTAAATTATCAGGAATATAGAATATAAGCATCAGCACTATGGTTGGAGATTAAGTAAGACACATCCCACAAATAAGTACAATAATTTTACTTATGAACTTATATGGTATACTGTTATAATATGAACCCATATTCTATCTGACCCCAAGGGGGGGCACGGTATGGTATACTGTTATGATATGAACCCACATTCTGTCTGACCCCAAGATTCCGTGTTTGCCCAACAGAATAAATTTTTTACGATTATGCTTACTGATGCAAGACATATCATATTATACTAATTCATGTGACATATTGAGATAAAATTCAACACTCCTCTATTTTTTGTGAACCTAACAATTTGCTTTGCAGGATAAAATCTCAGTATATTTTCTTGTATTTATCTATTTATTGCTTACTGCTAATGCTTTTATAAATGTTTGCTGATTTATTGTACTTAGTCTACGGGACTAACCGACATTCCAACGCCCGCACTTTTATGTGCCAGGTTAGGAGCTAGTGGAGATCGAGGTAGCTGAGAAGTGAGGAGGATCGGCTCAGCATATCTCTCTTATTTTCTTTTTTTATGTTGTTGTAATAAGTTAAACTATGTGATATAATCTTATTTAAATTGAATGGATGACCTTATTTCTGCTTACTAGCAAAACTACTTAAACTGCTCAATAGGATTCCTCGACGGGGAATCTCATGCGGGGCTGATCCTCTGATATCAATCCAGCATGAGGAGGGTCCCTACACTACTCATACTGGTTTTATAATTATAATGCAGAAAGAACAAAACTAAAATAGGTCTAGCATCATAATATGCTTATATATAGATGAATCAAGAACTTTTGAAACATATAAAAGTAATTGTTGAAATACAAAAATCACAGTAGTTCTGCATAAATACTGAAGAAAATACCAAACTAAAAGTATAAAAATACTGCTGAAACATGTAGAGTGCAGGGAAAATGATACATAAAATACTAGAACAATATAGGAATAAAGTATAAACATGATGTATCATATGGGAATGTGTCTTCTTAAATTTGTCATTACAGAAAGTACAATGCAAAATCTTTTAAAGCATCTAGGAGATATTTCCCAGATCAACAGGTATACATAATACAAGTCATCTAACATACATTCCCTAGATTATCAAGAATACAGAATATAAGTAATCTAGGAGATATTCCCTAAATTATCAGGAACACAGAATATAAATCATCTAGGAGACATTCCCTAGATTATCAGGAATACATAATATAAGTCATCTATGAGACATTCTCTAAATTATCAAGAATACAGAATATAAGCATCAGCACTATGGTGGGAGATTAAGTAAGACATGTCTACAAATAAGTACAATAATTTTACTTATGAACTTATATGGTATACTATTATGATATGAACCCACATTCTATCTGACCCCAAGGGGGGGGCATAGTATGGTATACTGTTATGATATGAACCCATATTCTGTCTGACCCCAAAGTTCTGTGTTTGCCCAACAGGACAAATTGTTAACGATTATGCTTACTTATGCAAGACATATCATATTATACTAATTCATGTGACATATTAAGATAAAATTTAGCACTCCTCTAGTTTTTGTGAACCTAACAATTTACTTTGCAGGATAAAATCTCCGTATATTTTTTTGTATTTATCCATTTATTGCTTACCGCTAATGCTTTTATAAATGTTTGCTGATTTCTTGTACTTAGTCTACGGGACTGTGGCGACCCTGCCCCGCCGTAGTCTTGTTAACTCTTAAGTTAACATAATTACAGTGGAGGGGTTACCAAATGACAAGGTCCTCACTTAGAATTAGATTAGACATACATTCTAATCCAACTTAACTAAGGACTTTGCCATTCATAAAGTAAATATCTCACTAAATGAATCATACAAGAAAATGTAGAAAGCGCGGAAGCATAAAATACAACATCCATTCATTCAATACAATAATCCAGAATAAGAAAAGAGCTGAAAAGAAAAGATTTAACTTGTATTATTACAATATTTTAATAAGTTTAAAGAACTGAAAAGAAAACTCTCAATCTCACAAGTAGAAAGGAAACTAAATCTAAGGGTCTTTAGGCACAGACTCCTCCTCCAATGGCAAGCTCTCCACTAGATCAACTGCTCCAACAAACTCAGAACCTACCATTATTGGTTTCATAATGGTAGGGCCCCAGCCAACAAAAGAAAAACTGGTTAGACTATTGTCTAAGTACATTTTAGGGTAAAAGTTTATTTAAGTTAACTGAATATCACCATAAACCAGTACATCAAGCAAGTGAGTGTAGAAAGCGTAAGAAAAGAATGGTATAAAGTTACAACCAAACAGTTTATAACTAAATCAACTAGGAAGTAAGCACATACCTCCTTCAACCAACTGCAATAAGGCCAGGTAAGAAAAACTAAACAAATACTGTAAAGAAAATACATCCTAAACATGCCTATGATCAAAACAGGCTTATTCTAAGTGACGTAACAGAAATTGAACATGTAAAACATTATAAAATTGAAAACATAACTAACATTCTATATATGTGTATGAAAACAGTAAATAAGACTAGTATCCTATATGAAAACAAGGATAGGAAAGTGTGCAGGAAAACTGTAAGTAAAAGAAATGTTGAAATGTAGAATACATAAATAAAACAGTAAATCAATACTAAAAATTGACTTGGCTATTCAAGCCACTCAAACTGTAAGTAAAGAAAGTAACATTTAGCCTGATGCGCTAAGGTAGAAGCTCTGAACTGAATATTACTGAAACCTCTTAGCCTGATGGGCTAAGGCATAAAGTACTGCACTGAATAATCACTGAATAGAAAACCACCCTCAACTAGTACTCACCATGTCCAATCCTGACTAATAAGGTCATATGAGCGCAAAATCTATTTCTCGCCATCCTGGGAATTATTTCAACCTGGCATGGATAGACTTACCGACAGTAGCAAACCAGCGTGCTATGCCAGACTCAATGATTGGAGAGGCATACTAGTTAGGCCACAACTTACTGAAAAACTGAAACATCAATCAATCATGAATGATATGTATGCAATTCAAAACTAACATGAGATATTTATCAAATATCCTATGTCCAATATATGTGCACAAGGTAAGAAGCTCAAAACAAGGTATGCAAAGCATCAATTTAAGGTGAGCAAGAGACTCTTCTAAGACACAAGTGATATCCATTTGTTATCTAATTTAATCGTTCTATCTACTTTAAGTTACACAAATTCAGGATCTCCAGATCCTACTATCGAGTGTAACTCAGATTCATGACCTTACAAGTTGGAAAATAATTAGAACTGATCAGGTTCTAATCTTATCAAATCAATGTCGACTATACGAGGTAAATAATAAGTCAAACGTCCTATTTTAATGATTTTAAGAGTCCCAACCTCATCTTGATTGATCAAATCAAGATGAAAGGATTAAAAATTAAATTCCAAATATGGAATTAAAATCACTTAATCCAAATGGTGGATCTAAAGGTCTAAGGTTTAGAACCCAAATCTCACTGATTAGGTTAGGGCAAATCCTAATGATAAATCAATTCATTAGAATAGATTTCTATTCTTAGTTCTAAAGTTTAAAGATCAAATAATCATTTAATAAACTAAGAAAAATCTATAAACTAATAGACTCAAGGTTTTATCCAATGAGTAACCCATTTTACTCAACAGATGAATTCTAACTTAAGATCTATTTCTAATCCTAGGAATTAAGGCTCTTAATTTCTAAGAGTATCTCTCATGACACACATCCTAACTAATGTTATAAAGACTTAAGGAAGGATCTAAGAAAGGTTTAAGAAAGGAGAAACACTCACAATTTTACTTAGGAAATTCTTAAGGAACTAACTTAGGATTTTGATTAAAATCAATTTAATGGTTGAACTTATACAATTTCTATTATAAATCATTCTATTTACTGATTATAATGATTATAAAATGATTTTTATAATTTTAGAAAGCTAACCCTAAATTTGGGCAAAATTACCATTTTGCCCCTACTTAAGGGTTCAAAAGATCAAATTTTGATCTAGGGCTCTAAATCTAAAATTTTCTCTTAGAATAGGTTTCTTACTGTCTAATGTAAGATTAGACAGCAACTATACTAAATTTGGGTCATTAATAAGCCACATGAGATCAAATTAATGAATTTGACTCATAGGGGCAATTTAGTAATTTGGCTAAATAAAACTTAAATTTTCTTTCAGTTTACTATTATATACTATCTAAGCTTTCTATAGAATCTAAATTTGCTAAATTTTGATAAGTATTGGCCAAGTTATGACCAATACAAAATCTAGGGCTTAATAGGTTAATTAAGGGATTCTTATTTAAGGTCAAAATTCCTAACTTTGCCAATTAGTATCCAAATTGAGTAAAATCAGTGGCTATGGTTTACAAATAGTCCATTGATCACAATGACATGTGGTAGGCTCAATTTGGATCTAATTTGACTAAGTTATGGCCTAATTAGGGTTTATGGTGATTAGTGAGTGATTAATGAAATTAATCACTCAAACATTAATCAACCTTATAGTTAGGTTCTAAATGACTCTATAAGTTCTTTGAAACTTAAAACACTTAATTTGGATTACTAGATTTGCTAATATTCACTAATTAAGTTTTAGGGTAATTAGGGGTGATTAATAAATCTAACCATTGGATATAAAATATTTTTACAGATTACTGTTAATTAGGTTTTTCTAATCTAAATTGATATTTGGATCATTAAATTTGGAGCTCAATTGACCAAGTTATGGTCAATTGAAGTTCTAGGTCTAATTAAGGTAATTAGGGTTTAGTCCTAAAAGTGATTAGTCAAATACTAATGCAAACAGCAAAGTTAATATTACTAGAATGTTCCTTAGGATTTTTTGAGTATTTTAAGACCCAAATTAGGTATGTTTGGATGAACATACACAAAGTTATGAGCAAATGAAATTTTGTGACATTTTGAGATAATTTAGGGATCCTGAATGTCATTAGTTAAAATACTCATCCAAACTAAAATTTGACATGGCCAAAATATTCCTCATAATTTTCTGATTCCAGTGGTATATAATTTTGTATATTTTGGATTTATAAATATTAAGATATGATTATTTAAAGTTTTATAGTTTATTTAATTAAATTGAAACTAATTTAATTAAATAGATTTTAATTAATAAATTTAATTCGTTTATAAATTTGAATTTAACTTTTTATTTCTGTAGGAATTGATCAGCGCCAGACACGTGTCAAGACTTGATTGGCTGGGACAGACAAGTGGGCCCACCGCTGTCTCAAACGAGACAGATGGCACGGAGCCATAAACGCGGGACCCACCTCTGCCGCCGAGCCACGTGGTGGCAACGCGTGTCTCCTGGGCGACATGTGGCGCCATCTGCGGAGCACGATTTGCGCATGTGGGCCCCACAGGGTTTCAATTAAACTGACGGCTCACGGGTCGTGTCCGGGTTGACCCGGCCCGACCCATCGTCTTCTTCTCCCGATCCCGCGGACTGGGATCTAGGGCATCATTTCTTGAGGCTCTTTCAGCGACGGCAGGACTCGTCCCATATGGCAAGACGAAGAGGTGGACAAGACCTAGCTAATGGTATAATATTCAACGACGGGAGTGACCTAACCAGCGCATCATCTTTAACCCTAGGAATTAGGGTTTGGAATGGGTTCAGTTACTGTGGACTACTGCAGATCCTACCTCAAATTCGATCGAATGACTCATTATGATCTCAATCGAAGCTACTCAAGATTTAATCCATACTATGAAATTATGAAACGAAATTAAAGTTGCTAGATTTGAATAAAGATTGAGATAGGACGGGGTACCTCAAATGGACAGCTCGGGTGATGACAATCCTCGAACGAGAGCTTCTTCGACTGTCACGGATCCTCGATTGCATAAACTCGTGAGGAAGAGAGATCTGAGCCTTTAATTGAGCTTTGATCGAAGATTGATGGCGGTGAGAAGCGCGTGGAGAGGAAATTAGGGCGACGCGTGTTACTCGATCTCCACGCGGAGCTTTGGCGGAGGTGACGAAGTCACAGTCGTCTCATCGAACAATCAGACGGCGGAGATGATCCGTCTGGATAGACGGAGCCGATTGAAACGTAGGGAGATGGCGTCAATAATAGGCAACGGCGCCGTTAAGTTTAAATAAAAAAAAATATAATTATTTAATTCATTTTACACCAATTTTTATTAAGTAAATTTAATCATAAAAATGCATTCCAAGAATTTCCAATAAATCACCCCTAGCTAAATGAGGGGTGAGGAACGCAACGGTGCATTCAGATTTTTGATCCGACGAGTATTTAATTATTCAGAATTTTTTAGGTGCTTAAATAATATTAAAATATTTGAAGAAAATCCAACGACTTCCAAATGCATCCAAAACTTCACCCCTAGCTAATTTGGGGGTGATGAATGCAATGACAAGGTCAGATTTTTAATCTGAGGTCTAGATAAAAAGTCAATTTCTAGGGTTTGAGATTTTCCAGAATTTCTGATTTGACTCAGTTGACTTCTGATTTGACCTAAGTTTTTGAGATAAGTTCTAAATTACTTAATTAGTGACTTAGAATCTCAATTAAGACTTAAATTGATCTTAATTAACCAAAGTAACAACCTGGGTTGTTACAGGGACTAACCGGCATTCCAACACCTGCACTTTTATGTGCCAGGTCAGGAGCAAGTGGAGATCGAGGTAGCTGAGAAGTGAGGAGGATCGGCTCAGCATATCTCTCTTATTTTCTTTTTTTTTTATGCTATTGTAATAAATTAAACTATATGATGTAATCTTATTTTAATTGAATGGATGACCTTATTTCTGCTAACTTGCAAAACTACTTAAACTGCTCAATCGGATTCCTCGACAGGGAACCTCATGCAGGGCTGATCCTCTGATATCAACCTAGTATGAGGAGGGTCCCACACTACTCATACTGGTTTTATAATTATAATGCAGAAAGAACAAAACTAAAATAGGTCTAGCATCCTAACATGCTTATATATAGATGAATCAAGAACTTTTGAAACATATAAAAGTAATTTCTGAAATATAAAAATCACAATAATTTTGCATAAATACTGAAGAAAATACCAAACTAAAAGTATAAAAATACTGCTGAAATATGTAGAGTGCAAAGAAAATGATACATAAAATATTGGAATAATATAGGAATAAAGTATAAACACGATGTATCATATGCGCATGTGTCTTCTTAAATTTGTCATTACAGAAAGTACAATCCAAAATCTTTTGAAGCATCTAGGAGACATTTCCCATATCAACAGGTATACAGAATACAAGTCATCTAAGATACATTCCCTAGATTATCAAGAATACAAAATATAAGTAATATAGGAGATATTCCCTAAATTATCAGGAACACAGAATATAAATCATCTAGGAGACATTCCCCAGATTATCAAGAATACAGAATATAAGTCATCTATGAGACATTCTCTAGATTATCAAGAATACATAATATAAGCATCAGCACTATGGTGGGAGATTAAGTAAGACACATCCACAAATAAGTACAGTAATTTTACTTTTGAACATGCAAGTTCTAATCTAATAAGGAACATTCCATAAACATCCTACATCATCTAATGTGGCAAAGTAAATAATGTCCAAGAAAATAATTAAGGAAATAAAGTATACAAAACATGGTATAAATAACTCTACACAAACTTTGTGATATCATTTGTTTTTTAGTTTAATCGATTCTAACTATCTGAGATTATACGAGCTCAGGGTCTCAAACATCCTACTATCCAGTATAATCTCAGCACTACGGTCCTATAAGGTAAAAGCAAATTAAATCAGTGATGCATACTTAAGTTAAATAAGTAAATCAATTGTCATAATTAATGAATTTAAATAGTCCAAATTGGAAAGTTAAATGCAATCTAATCACACTAAAAGGTGAAAATCTAGAAAACTAATAAAAACCATAGTTTCATTCATTAAATAACCTATTTATGCAGTGAATGAAGTCTAACATAGTTTTCTATTCTTAATCCTTAAGGAAGGGATCCTAAAGTGTTAAGTAAAGTTTCTAAGGAATAGCTGATGAATAATTCAAGCTTAATGTTAATTAGCCTTAACTATCCTCATTTACTGACCTAATTAACTTAAGGATGATATAATGTGGTTCTAAGTTCAGATTATGAGGCTTATTAATCTACTTATGAATACTTAAGCTATAAATAAGGATTTTTTGAGAATATCAAATTAATAAGTTTAAAAGTCCTAAATTGATTCCAAATCAGTTATTTTATTAATTTTAATGATTTGAATAAGTTTCTAAGGTTTAAGGACACTTAAACCTAAATCTGGGCAAAATGATCATTTTGCCCCTACTTAAGGGTCTAAAATGCTACTTTTTGATTAAGAGCTCTAAATTTGATTTTAAGTATGCCAATTGATTACTTACTATCTAACATGAAGATAAATAGTAGGTACATCAAATTCGAACAAGAATTGAGTTATATGGGTCCAAATTAAGGATTTCACTTTAAAAGGGCAATTTGATAATTTTACCTATTGAAGTCTAAATTTTCAGTCAATTTATTGTTGTTTGTTATTCAAGGATTCCATATAGTCTTAGAAAATTGAATTTTGATGTCATTTGATTAAATTATAACCAAAATAAGTTTGGGGTCTAAAAGGGTAATTAATGGGTTTATGAAAGGGTCAGAAACCTAACTTTTCCAAATTATGTTCAATTTAGTAAACTCAGTGGCTATGACTTTCCTATAATACATTGAGTACTATGACTGTGAGTAGATCCAAATTGGACTCTATTTGAATAATTTATGGCATAATCAAGTTTTAGAGTAAATAGAGCATATTAGGGTCACTAATTACCAAAACCTAAAATTGCTTATAAAATACTGTTAATTAATTTCTCCAAATTAAAATGGTATATTGGATGACCTAATTTAGAGTTAAAATTCCCCTCCTTAATGAGAACTCTATTCTATAGAGTTGAACCATCCAAGAGATCAGGGTTTAGCTTATGTAGTTCATCATAAGTCAATAAAGTGTCATTTTTAGGCGATTTATCTTTCCATCTTGCCAAAAACATGTGCTCTCCCTATTTTTTTTTATCGCCTCATTAGAAATTATAGCATAAATATCAAAGATAGAGGATTTATGATATTCGTGTAAATGTTTATTATTTGGCTCCTCGAAAGTCATAGCACCAAATATATGTATAAATTTTCTAATTGTCAATATAGAACGTGTAAAGCAATGTATTTTCCTGACCTATGCTTTTGAGACTTGGCCTTTTTGCAAGTTAAGCATGAAAAAATGTACTTACATCTCTTTTTAGTGATAGCTAGAAAAATTTAGTCCTTACTAAATATTTGGTTGTTCTTTGCAAAATGTTATGATATACCACTTGAATGTAACTCACAAATTAGAAAGATACACAGGGAGGTATGCTGTATGCACAACAAAGGGACACAATAAAGATAATCTCCTATAATGTGATATGATGAATGGTGTAGTAAAATAAACTCATGAGACTCATAATATATCAAATAAAAGTCAGGGAAAATAACATAATTATTCTTAAGGCGATCAAATTCTGGTATTTTACTAATCAATGATGAAATTACCAGAGCTACTCTAGATGGGTTTATTTTTAACACCTGGATTGTGCATGAGAACAAAAGTATAATCTTGTAAATCTTATACTAACTCAGCATGTCTATGATTCAGCTTTTTCAACTGATTAATGAATTTAAATATTTGGTGGTTCGCGTGGAGGGTAAGAAACCCTTTGTGCAAAAGATTACGCCTCTAATGTTTTAGTGACTCAATGATTGTGTAAAACTCACGCTCTATGATGTCGGCATATCAAGGACGAGAATTTTCAAGCAAAAATTTTTAATTAAACATTATTTATTGAATAAAAATCATCATTTACAGAGCTAAAACAACATGCATTTGTATTTTAAAAGTGGATTCCAAAATTAAACAAGAAACCAAAATTTTATTTTGGGCTTTATATCATTTCTTGGCAACCTTGTGTAGTAACTCCTCTTTCTCATTTTCAATTTATAAAAAATACTCTCACAAATTCAGGTAAGAGTACGCAAAAATTTAATAAGAAATACATTCTAGTATCTTATGAGATATAAAATAAATAATAATATTATTCAATGAAGCTTGTATCATATGAAAATGAAAAATTGTTCAACTTTACAATCATAAATATTATCAAAATACATTCCATAATTTGTTGAAATAATCATTAATGAAATTATATATTTTTATTTTATCACCAGTTTTGTGTGACAGGCTCTTAATCAGGCTGACTCTCCCGATAAAATCATGCCTTTCTTTTATTGATGGGAATTAAAATTCTAACCCTCCCTAGTGTTTCCCAGATTTATGCCATTTTATAAAGTTATCAACTACCTGTTGATAATTGTACTTAAATTTTTATAATTTAGTAACTTTTTTCTCTGGACCTACAACCCTTTCATAATAGGCAAGATCCATCCTTATTTTGGTATGGGTTACTAGCAAACTCTGCCTGTTAATAAGTTAAATTTCAAACTTCATTCAAAGACTTTAACCATAGACATGTCACTAGTTGTCATGATAAAATTTTTCGATCATATAGCGGTTGATGTGTATTAATGTCATAATCATATTTTTATACAAAAAGAAGTATGTGCTCAAACATATTAGCTTTGATGTAAACTTCAAAAATCTACGTACCTACAAACAAATATGAAATATTTAAGTTATCACTTTTATTGACAAGTCATAATGATTTATGTTGTGATTATTTTGATGCTTCAACTGTTGTTTGAGGAGGAGGTGTCATTGATGGCATGAGGTAATGCAAGCGATTGGTGGAGGCAGATTTAGGTAAGGATAAGGAAGAGATAAAAAGGATGGGATTTGGGTTTATTGTGTAGAATTACTTTACTTAATGAGTAAATAACTTAATGAGAAAGTAACTTAATAAAAAAATACCTTAATGAGTAAGTAACTTAATTAGTAAGTAACCTAATATAGAAATAACTTAATGAGTAAGTAGATTAATGAAGAAGTAACTTAATAAGGTGGCAACTTAATCAATAAGTAACTTAATGTAGAAGTAACTTTATGAGGAAATAACTTAATGAGCAAGTTATTTAATGAGGAAGTAATTTAATAAAGAAGTAACTTAATGAGGATGTAACATAATTAGTAGTAACCTAATAAAGAAATCACTTAATGAGTAAGTAGCTTAACAAAGAAGTAACTTAATAAAGAAGTAACTTAATCAGTAAGTAACTTAATGATGAAGTAACTTTATTAGGAAATAACTTACTGAGTAAGTAATTTCATAAAGAAGTAACTTAATAAGGAAATAACTTAATTAGTAAGTAACTTAATGAAAAAGTAATTTAATGAGTAAGTAGCTTAATGAGTAAGTAGCTTAATGAGGATGTAACTTAAGTTATAAGTACTTAATGAGAAAGTAACTAAATGAGTAAGTAGCTTATTGAACTTATGAGTAATTTAATGAGGCTTAATAAGGAAGTAACTTAATTATTAAGTAACTGAATGATGAAGTAACTTAATGAGTAAGTTAACAAGGAAGTAACATAACTTAACAAAATTTGACTATGAGGTATTTCTTGATGAGATGAATATACACACTAAAATTGTTTAGTTTGGGCTTATATTTTATTTTATATTAATTTTTGGAGATTAAAACTTTAAAAATTAATTACAGTTAATCTAGAGCTCCAAATTTTATAAAACTTATTATATAGCTATTTTCTAATATTCTCAATCCAATATCACCATAATTATTGAACTTTTATATAATTTTCTAAATTTTTTTAATTTAAAAATTCAAAAATTATTTAGAAGTATTCATTATCTAGATTGCTCTCAAGATTGGGTATCACGATCAAAAAAATGTACTCTACCAAATAATATTTTAGTACAACTTAATTTTAAACTAGCTTGGGATCCTAATTTTTGCTTAATCAGATATTTAATTTCTCTGACTATCACACGATCATATGTTTAAATTTATTGATTAGCCTCATTAATCTTCTCACTAAAGAATGCAACAATGATTACCCTATGAAAGAACAGGGCTAGTTCACTATTATAATATTCTGTGAAGACATAAAGAGACTATAATTATGCCTACAAGGGGCTAGCATAGGTGGAATAATACCTGAATTATAATGTTTGAACCTAAATTATGATAATCATAGAAGACGTGCTTGATTTCCTCAAGATTCAAGAAATTGGCCTCTCGAATGAAAATGTTATATATATATATATATATATATATATATATATATATATATATATATATATATATATATATATATATATATTATTCGCTTTCAAGATAGACATCAATTTTTGAAAAGTACGACTTACATTTGATAGGTTACTTTTATTGCTATTTCAAAATTATCGCAAAAATTCTGATTTGTAGGAAAAGCTGTGATAATCCTCAAATGAAGAAATTTTGCTTTTCAAATTCTTATTAATATGCTTCCCTGCGTTATTTCTGCATTTAAATTTTATGGTTTTGCTTATATATATACAATGTAAATATTCAACCCTATCATTTTCATTATAAATGTCAGGTCAGATCATTGCTGAAGACCTGGAAATAGCCTGATAAATCTACCATTGCTCTTTTTATTCTCTTATTGTATTTTTAAATAAAAGAGAAACATGCATTTATAATAATAATACTTTCTGGAATAAAAATTGCTCCTTTCATGTTTTTTAATTATTTGAGCAAATGTATGTGATCTTTATTTTATTATTTTAAACTCCCAACTACAATCCTTTGCATAAAATAGTGACACAACCCTAGTCCCCACACCTTAATCAGGATCTATCAAGGATCCAGGATTAAGGTTGGGTCGGGAACTAAGGTGGGGGTTGTCACACCCTTCGCCCTCGGCAACACCAAAGCCTCCCCCCTCTTCCACTCTTCTTCTCATTCCCTGGCCAATGACCACATGTGATGCCCCGCCCCCTAATCCACAAGATTAGGTCAGGGGAGGTGTGTCACTCTAACCAATCCCTCACTTATCATTAGATTAAGGTATAATTCTCAATCCACTAATAAGGGAAGTATGTGCCCTAATAAAGTAACATAATTATTCACTAAGTATAACCTCAGCACCATGGTCTTATAAGGTAAAAAGCAAATCAATAGTTACAGACTTAGGTTAAATAAGTAAATCAATCGTACTAATTAATGAATTTAGATGGTCCAAACTGGAAATTTAAATGAAATCTAATCACACCAAGAGGTGAAAATCTAGAAAACTAATAAAAACCAAGGTTTTATTCATTGAATAACTCATTTACCCAATGAATGAAGTCTAATTTAGTTTTCTATTCTTAATCCTTAAGGAAGGGATCCTAAAGTGTTAAGTTTCTAAGGAATAGATGATGAATAATTCAAGCTTGATGTTAATTAACCTTAACTAACTTCATTTACTGATCTAATTAACTTAAGGAAGATATAATGTTGTTCTAAGTTCAGGTCATGAGGCTTATTAATATACTTAGGAATACTTAAGTTATAAATAAGGATTTTCTGAGAATATCAAATTAACGAGTTTAAAATTCCTAAATTGATTCCAAATCAGTTATTTTACTGATTTAATGATTTGAATAAGTTTCTAAAGTTTAAGGCACTTAAACCTAAATATGGGCAAAATGACTATTTTGCCCCTACTTAAGGGTCTAAAATGTTACTTTTTGATTAAGAGCTCCAAATTTGATTTTAATTATACCAATTGATTACTTACTGTCTAACATGAAAATAAATAGTATGTACATCAAATTCAGACAATAATTAAATCTTATGGGGTTCAAATTAAGAATTTTAATCTAAATGGGCAATTTGGTAATTTTACCTAGTGAAGTCTAAATATTTAGTCAATTTATTATTTTTTGCGGTCTAAGGATTTCATAGAGTCCAACAACACTGAATTCTGATGCCATTTTATTAAGTTATAGTTAAAACAAGTTTGGGTCTAAAAGGGTACTTAATGGGTTTATGAAAGGGTCAAAAACCTAATTTTTCTAAATAATGTCTAAATTCAGAAAATTTAGTGGTCATAGCTTTTCTATAATACACTGAGTAATATGACTAGGAGTAGACCAAAATTAGACTTTGTTTGGTTAATTTATGGCCTAATCAAGTTTTAGGGTAATTAGAGCACATTAAGGTCACTAATTACCAAAATCTAATTTTTTACAGATTACTATTAATTAGGTTCTCCTGATCAAAATGATATATTGGATGACTTAATTTGGAGCTAAATTAATTAAGTTATGGTCAAATAAAGTTTTTGGTCAATTATGGTAATTAAGGGAGGTAACCTAAAAGTGATTAGTCAAATCATTAATCTAATAGCAACATTGAATATTATAGAAACATTCTTAATATTCTCCTTATTAAAATAAGACTCATATTGGTTAGATTTGGATAATTGGATACAAGATTATGGCTAGTTGAAATTTTCTAGAGTTTAGGGTTAAGTGAGGAGTCCTAAAATATCACTATGTTATTTATGCATCCTACATAAAAATTAATACTATCATATTAATCCTCTTATTTTTCTAAGCAAAATGAGATATATATTTAATATATTTGAATTATTAGATTAAAATATATGAGTGAATAAAGTTCCTGTAATTAATTTAGTTGTAATTATTCAAATTAAATGATCAAACTTTACTGCTTTAATTTAATTAATTAAAATCGACGGTGGGACCCAAACCCGACAACATGTGACAGGCAGGCCCCACTGCAGGGGATTCACGGGATCCGCGGCCCTAACCCGTCAGGACTGACGGGGACGGGAGGGTCCTACCTGCTGCAACAACTGACGAAGACGCCATGCAGCGCATTGGAAGGCTGCCATGTACCCTGGCGGACCCCACCACTGCCACATCCTCGATCCTACGCAGAACAGCAGGTCGGGTCCGACCCTACCCGACCCGGAGCAGCCCTCACCTCTTCTTCTCCTGATCGTGAACGGATGGGCGCTAAGGTTCCTAATAACTCGTAGCACTGGAGGCCGACTGACGAGGTTGATATACCGATCGAAAGGTCTCCCCTAAACCTTTCGATATATAGTAGAACCAACTCAAAATGACTATCCAACCATCTAGATTTGCGATGCCCTAGGGTTACTGGGATGAGAAGCTCGAAGATCTCTTGTAAAAGACTGTAGACCTAACTTATATTTGGGTCGATCGGGTTTGGTTAGACCCGATCAGAGCGGATCAATCTCTAATCCATACTTTAAAATAGATGAGCAAAATAGAGCGATTGCAAAAATGTGAAAGGAGGAGGTAGATTAAAAGGTACCTCAACGGACGGTCGAGGGTGCAGGATCGGTTCAAAGCTTCGAATGCTCCCACCATGCACAAACTCGGGTCGAACCCGCGTGTGGCGCCCCACCCCCTAATTCACAATATTATACTTATGGGGAACACTCTGGAAAATCTCTCACTTATCATTGGATTAGGTAAAATCACAATCCACATAATAAGGGAAGGATGAGCTCAAAATGCATACATAAGATCAGTCACTAAGTCAATACAAGTACAAAGTGTGGAAGCAAATTAAAGTAAAAAGTACATCCACTTCACCATACTTTCAAATGAGAGATAAACTGAAAATAGCTCAAAAAAAATAGTACAGAAAAGAAAATACAGCCACAAATACTTATATTATTACAATATTTAATTAAAGTTTTTAAATGAAATAGAAACATCACTCATCCTCACAAATAAAATAAAAATGAACTAAACAACTTTAGCTCCACCCTGCTGCTCTTCTTCAAGATTAGGCTCAACCTCAAGCACGTGGTCTTCAAACTGATCATATTCTGACATTATCGGTTTCACAATGCCAGGGCCCTAGCCAACAAAAGAAAAATCTTATTAGAAAAATTATCTAAATACATTTTAGGCTGATAAATTCTTATACATTTATTAGTATCACCATTCTTCCTAAACTTAAGCTAAATAAAGTAAAATAGGAGCAACAAGCATATATTAGAAAGAAGAAAAATTATAAATAACAGCATTTATAACTTAAGCAATAGTGATGAAAAAGATACACCTTCAAATAAACTATAACAAGGCTAGGCAATACATATAAAAGCATAGTAAAAATACTGAAAGAAAATCTAACCTAAATATGTTGATGATCATATGAACTATGCAAATTAAAATTTATAAATCTAAAAGTGATAGGTATAGTAAGCAACAAAGGATCTAGCATCTTATATATATAAATATAAAAACTAGTAAGTAAAGTAGCTGACTGAAATCAAAGTATGACTGAAAAGCATAACTAAATCAGGAATTTAATATAAGTAAAATAATAAAAGTTATGTAATAACTAGCCATATAGATAAGGGCTAAATTTAGCCTACTGAGATCAAAAAGATTCTTAACATCAATAAGGAGGTTAAGGTGACAAAATATCCTAGCGTCAACAAGAAGGCTATGGCTGCAAGAATCTTAGCATCAACAAGGAGGCTAAGGCACAAAATTTTCTAGCGTCAATAAGGAGGCTAGGGCTATATATAATTGAACTAAGAGGTAGTATAAACACATGCAATTCATATTTTAGTTATTTACTTTACTTCTATGGATAATTTCAAAAGTAGCAGAGGCATCAAGCACGTCTGCAAGACTATTCGGGTTCTAAACTTAAAAATATACTCCTCAATGAGTGATGTTAAGTAATTTTTATCTCACCCCCTACCCATTGGGGTACTATGCACAAAAGTCAACCAATAATTGAACCCAATGTAAGGTTATTCTAAATGTTTTATTTTTTATTTCATGCAACAATATTCTTGTATGACATGTTCAATGAATAAGACACAAAATTCAAGGAATATATAAGCAACAAAATTCAATAGTGAGCAAGGACTCTGCTAAACATGGTGATATCATTTGTTATCTAACTAATCATTTTACCTATTCCAAGTTATACAACAACTTGTAAACACGCTCTTATAAGTTAAAAGGGATTAGAACTAATCAGGTTCTAATCTAGTTTAATCAGGTATGACTATAGATTAAGCAATCAATTATGATGTCGTAATTGATGAATTTAAATATTCTATGCTAAGATCTGATCAAGATCTTACTAAATTATGAATTATGAATTAAACACCATGAGCTTGGGTTTAATCACGTAATTCAAAGATAAAGCTTAAGATCTGGGTTTTAATCTAAGTGTGAACTAATGATTAAGGCAAATCCTATTAAGCAAAGTCAAACTTAAAAGAATGATTCTCCTATTCTTATCTTAAGGTTAGAAGACAAAAATAATCATAATTAAGTTATAAAATCTAGAAATTAATAAAATCAAGGTTTTATTCATTGAATAACCCATTTTATCTAATGAATAAAATCTAACCTATGATCTAGTCCTAACTTTAGGAATAGTCCTAACATGAAATATTAATTCCTAGGAATATAACTTAAAGAATTTATGGAATTTAACATAATTTGATTTACTAGCTAATTTCATTCACTGGAAAGATTTTAATACAGTTCTATTACTATTATTAATGATTTAATAGTTAATTCAAGGGTTAAGAGCACTTAACCTAAATTTTGGGCAAAATTGACCATTTTATCCCTACTTAAGGGTCCAAAAATTTACTTTTTGATTTAGGGCACCAATTTGGAATTTCTTACAGCCAAATGATTCTTTAGTATCTAACATGAAGATAGATAGTAACTACACCAAATTTGGACAAGAAATTGATCATATATGTCTAAACTAATAAGGTGGCATTTTGTAATTATACCTAATGTAATCTACATTCTTATGCAGTCTATTATTGGTGGCTATTTAAGAATTTCATAGAAGTCTAAGAATACTAAATTTTGAGATCTAATTGTTAAGTTATGAGTGTTCTAAGTTAAGGGTAAATGTGTCATTTTTAGGGTTAAGAGGGGTCAAAAACTTAACTTTTCTATTTGAAATCCAAATTCAGCAAACTTAGTGGCTATAGCTTCCCTATATCACACCGAGTACTTTAACTAGGAGTAGATCCAAATTGGACCTCATTTGGTCAAATTATGACCTAACTAGGGTTATGAGTATTTTAGTCAACTTAGGGTTTTTAGGGTTCAAAATCTAAACATTATCTTAATTTATTGTTGGCACTGAAATTCTAAGCTAGATAACACTTTGAATTTCCTGATTTGGAGTTCAATTGACCAAATTACGGTCAATAAAAATTCAAGAGCATTATGGTCATTTTGGGAGGGAGTCCTAAATGTGACTTTGCAAACTAATCATTAAATGGGAAAACTAATACTACCATAATGATGGAGCTATTCTCCTGATCATTTTAAGACCCATATTGACTATATTTGGTTAACTAGATAAGAAGTTATATGTATTTGTGTAGGTCTTAAAATGTCACTACGTTAAATAATCCCCAAATAAAAATTCTAATTTATGCCATTTGATTTTTTTATTTTTCTAAGTAAAATGAGATATAACTTTAATATGTTTGAATCATTATTTTTAAAGTTATGAGGCTCTAAAGTTTCTTGTATTAATTACGTTTAATTTAAATTAAATAATTTTTACTATTTTAAATTAATTAAATTAATTCACTACTTTAAGCACACTAATTATCTTAATTAATTACTAAGCTTTTTGTTTTAAATTATATGTTAATAATTAATGAAATTAAATTAAGTAATTAGGTTAATTAATTAAATTAAATCAATTAAAGTTAATTAATATGATTAATTAATTTAACTAATACTATTAATTACTATTTATAACTATACTAATTTGATTAATTAAATGAAATTAATTAACTACTGATTACACTTACTCATAACTAATTAACCACTGTCTAATTAATTAACCAACTAATAACAATAAATATATATACATAGATATAACTATATATAGTTTTTGTTTATATACCTAAATATTATATATATATATATATATATTTATTTATTTATTTATTTATTTATTTATTTATTTACTTAAGTTTTCTGCATGTTTAATGGCGGCGGGACCCACACTGCCACGTGGCAGCATCTGGATGATTGCAGGACTGCGGGCGGGACCCACCGAGGACACGCGTCGGACTGCGAGTGGCAGAGGGTGATGGTGGGGCCCACGCGATGTCAGCGGAGCTGACCTCAAGGTCCACCGCTGCAGCGGCTGCCGAATACGCCACCGGCGCTTCAGGACGGCTACCATGCCATCATGGCGAGTCCCACAACCGCCATGCACGTGAGCTGACATGCCAAGCCCGGGCCCGGGCTGACTCGGCCCGACTCGAAGAGGTCCTCCTTCGTCCCCGAGCCGACGAGCTAGGGTTGGGGGTTTAGTGGCGATATCGGCAGCTAGGTGGCTCGTCCCGCACGCCATTATGTAGGGCTCGACCAAGCCAACCTAACTAGGGTCGAACCATCTGCAGGGAAGGACTGTAGTTCAACCTAGGACTAACTCTAAGTTTAACCTCACGGGTGATCGCACTGCTAACGATTTCAACTGTACGCGTGCAATTGATTGGGTCCAATTGAACCGTCGATACGCCAACCAGGATTGATCAAAGCACGATTAAGCGTGCGGAAAAGCAATAGGAATAAGAAAATTGCATTGAAACTGAAGGATGGGAGGAGGATGGGGTACCTAATCATGAACGGTAAGCAATCTAGGGTTCACTGCACCGACGGCTCCAAGTTCAAAACACACAAATTTCGATCCCTAAGCACGAGTACGGGCCTTAAGGGGCTACTGGACTGCCTGTGAGGAGGAGGCCGTGGTTTGGCGGTCTTGGTGGTGGGGCGCCGCATGTCATCGATCGACACGCGGGCGACTCCCGCAAGGAAGAAGCTAAAAGCTATGCTAACGGCGCGGGCGATTAAAACGGACAGCGTTAAATACTTAACTATAATTAAATATTCTAATTTAAATAATTTACTTAATTTATTAATTTAAATTCTAATGTTAATAATTAATTTAATTAATTGATTGACTTTCAAAAATTCTCAAATATTCACCCCTGGCTTAATGAGGGGTGAGGAACGCAACGGCGAAGTCAGAATTTTGTTTTGATGAGTATTTTATTTTTTTAATTTTTAGGGTATTTAAATATTATAAAAATATTCGACGGATTTTCAACGACTTCCGCCGTAGCGCCCAAGTTTCGAAATTGGGTCCGCCGTAGCGCGCCATAGTGTGCCACAGCGCCCGAATTTTGAAATTGGGTCCGCCATAGCACGCCACAGCGCTGCAATCCGCCGCAGCGCATAAAAGCACCGCAGCGCATTATAGCGTCTGGCTTTCGGTCAGAATGTGTCATAGTGTGTCATAGCGCCTAGAACTGTCTGGAACTGCCCAGAACTATTCGGAAAGATCGAAACCTCATACTTTTTGCATTATAATGACCTTAGGACCCTAATGGAGCCAAAATATATCAAATTTGTATGTGATTTTTGAATATGGAAAAATCAAGTATTGTATAAAATTGTATGTGATTTTTAAATATGGAAAAATTAGGTTTGAACTCTATGGAATCCTTAGACAATAAACAACAATAAACTAATTGACTTTTTATACTTTATTAAGTGAAATTACCAAATGCCCTTATAGGTTAAAATCTTTAAATTGGTCTTATAAGACTTAATAAATGTCCAAATTTGAAGTACTTATTGTCTATCTTCATGTTAAACAGCAAGAAATTATTTGGCATTAACAAAGTTCAATTTGAAGCCCTTAACAAAAAAGTAGCATTTTAGACCCTTAAGAAGGGGCAAAACGGTCATTTGCCCAATATTTATGTTAAGTGCTCTTAATCTCCAAAATGTCATTTAAATCATTAAAATTGGTAACAAAATTGATTTGGAATCAATTTAGAACTCTTAACCTCATAATTGAGTAAGTTGATAGAAATCCTATTAAAGACTTAAAATTTTCCAAAGTAAAATATATGAGTTTTTAACATAGTTTCAATTTCACATTCCTAATTTTCTTAGCTAAATTAAATCAGCAAATAAAGATAATTTATAATAACTACCATCAGCTTCATAAATTGCCTAATTCTCTTAGTAGAAGCTTCCTTATAAATTTTACTTGCGCACTAGGACCTTTTTCCTCAGAAGTAAGAATAGATCCTAGGTTAAATTTTATTCATTAAATAAAGTGGGTTATTCAATGAATGGAGCCTTAGTTTTATTAATCTCTAAATTTTATAACTTGATTTTGATTATTTTATCTCTTAATTTTAGATTAAGAATATGAGAATCATCCTATTAAATTTGATTTTTGCTTAATATAATTTCTTGCCTTAATATTAGTTTACAGTTAGAATTGAAACCTTAGTCCTTAAGCTATACCCTTAGATTATGTGATTAACTTCAATCTTGTAGTGTTAAAATCATAATCCTTAGTTTAGTAGATCTCGATCAGATCTTAGCTTATAACGTCTAAATTCATCAATTAGGACATGATGATCTATTATTTAACTTGTAGTCAATTTTGATTGGATTAAACTAGAACTTGATTAGTTCTAATTGTTTTTAATCTTATAATGTCGTGCTTTTAAGTTATATAACTTAGAATAGTTATAATAGTTAATTAAATAATGAATGATGTCACCTTGTGTAGTATAGTCTCTTGCCCACTTGAATTATTTATTGCTTACGCATTCCTTGTAATTTGTGACATTTCCTTGAACATGTCATAAAGATAACATTGTTGCATGAAATGAAAAATTAGAATAATTAGGTTAACATTTATATTAGATTCAGTTATATTCTGGTAGGTTCTAGTGCACATTTACCCCAATAGTTAGGAATAAGGAGTAATAAGAATTACTTAACATTACTCGTTGAGGAGTGTATTGTTAAATTTGGAACATGTATAGTCTTGCAGATGTGCTTGACTCCTCAAATGCTTCTGGATATGTCCATAGGAGCAAAAGTAAAATAACTAAAATTAACTACACTTGTATTTTCCACTTTTTTAGTACTGTACTGTTTTGTTCTACCCTAGCCCAGAAAGGCTTTGAAAATTTCTATTTTGCCCAAGCCCAGAAAGGCTCTGGAAATATGCTAGGCCTAATTAACTAATTTTTTGATATGATAGTTTGTACATACCTATTTTTTGTTTACAATTTACTGATGCATGTTACTTCAATCAGCTTTACTTTACTTTACCTACTTACTCGTATATCATAAGATGCTAGATTTTGTTGCTTCTTATTATATGTATCACAACTAGATTGTTTATTTTTAAACTTGAATATATCATATGATCATCAGCATGTTTAAATGTAGTCTTATTTTTTTAGTATTTTTATTTACTTTATTTATATATGTGTGCCTAGCCTTATTTTAACTTATTTTGAGATCTATTTTTTGCCTCATTATTGCTTAGTTATAAATATTGTATTTATAACTTACCACTTCTTTTGTATGCTTGCTACTCCTATGCTAGATAGTTTATTTGTATGGTTATGTAAAAATGGTGACATTACCAATACATGAAAAAAATATTTAGCCTAAAATGTACTTAGACAATTATCTTATAAGATTTTTCTTTTTTAGCTGGGGCCCTGGCATTGTGAAATTGATAATGTCAGAATTGGATCATTTTGAGGAGCTTGTGCTAGAGGAAGAGGAGCCTTTCTTAGAAGAGGATCAGTAGGGTGGTGTTGAAGTCATCTAGGTCCTTTACTGCCTTCTTGTGAGTATGAGTGATTGCTTTTTAATTTATTAAACTTATTTAAAATACTGTAATAATACAAATATCTTTTTACTATGTTTTTCTTCATTGTACTATTTATCCTAAGATGTATGTTACATTTCCTCCATGTGTTATGGTAAATTGGATCTACTATTTACCTTACTTTGCTTCCACACTCTCAGTTATATTTACTTAGTGATTGATTCATGTTGTATGTATTCTGAGCATACCTCTCCTTTATTAGCGGATTGTGGTTTACATCTAATCCAATGATAAGTGAGGGATCTACTAGAGTGGCACACCTCCCCATAAGGTCTAGTCTTGCGAATTAGGGGCGCTGGGCACCACATTAGCAAGAAAAACATGTACCATGATATCATAAAGTACATTATATGCTAATTTTATTATTTGCTACTACTTCGCTTTGAGCCTCAAAATTTTTATTTTTGGCAAATTGATAATCATTTTTGAAAAGTGCAATTGAAATTATTATCACTTTCATAATGTTTGTCACACATTTTTGAGAAAAATATAAAGTCTTATATGAAGTTATATCACTAAAATAAATATTTTCCAAAAAAAGAATATTTTTTGTTACTATATTTATACAGGTACTAAGTTAGGCAAACCCATTAGGGATATAAAGAGGCCTTACCATTTCCCTGGATGGGGTTGGTATTAGTTAAAGTGAAATATAAGAAACAAATTACTAAATCAGATAGATGTACCTTGATTCCTCCTATTCTATACATTGTTGCCTAAATAGAACAAAAAAATTTGCTAATGATACGGAAGACATATTTTCAATATCTTAAAATGGTGATCATTATCTATTGAGACAGTAAATGAAATATTTATTTGGCAATTGTAAAACCTTACTTATTTTATATTATCGCACACTAATCTTTATTTTGTAGAAAATGTATTGTAAAATTTTGAACATTGTTCTCTCTTACAAACATTTGCTTCATTGCTTACCACTTATATATGATTTAATTAATGATGTCAAAAGTACTTAGAGTATTATCTAACGGGTGTTCAACCCGAGCATTTTTGTTGTAAATTCCAAGTCAGGATTTCGATGAAGTACTAGATCAACCTTGAGATATTCAACTGTTGTACTTTTATATTATTTTACACTTTTTAGCTATATATCTATTCAAATAAAAATTACCATATTTATGTAATAATGTTATAAAATATTAAAAAATATATATTATTTTTCTTATTTCAAATTTGGATGAATAATATATGTGATCAATTATATTATTATTTCAAATTCCGACTACAATCATTGGTAAGTCAAAAAACCGCAAATCTCATGCCTTCGTTGACTTGAGAATTGGGGGATGTTACAAAAAATGTTTGTCTTGCTATGAGAAAAGTTATCACTTTCCTTGTATGAGAAAACCCACTTAGGGGTTATAAGGAGACTATATCATACCTTGGAGAGCGTTAGTATATGTTATGATGAAATGATTAGTAACCAACGAATCAAGTAACCTAGATACTTCTTATTTTACATCTGCCTTTGTAGAATGATTGTTTAGTGATACGTAAGACATATTTTAAATTCCTAAACGATGATATTTTATGTGAATTAAATGTTGTAACAGGTCCCCCTTGAAAAATTGCAAACATGCCTAAGTAAATTCATATATTTTGCCTAGATGTCTTAATATATGTTTTACATAAATAATTACCAAAACAAGCCAGTCTCATATGTGACACTATTTAAGTTGTTTGAATTATTATGACATGGCAATATTTTCTTACATGTATATATTTTGTCTTTGTGTACACGACTTTATAGTTTAAATATAAATGTGATATCCAAGGAATAAAATTAATTTGATTGGGATTCAAACCCTAGAAAGTTTTGTGTCATATTAGGAGTTGATAATGTATTAGATTTCTGATGAGCAACTAGATTGTTGTTAGTCACCATTATCGAATCAGCATATTATATTACATACACAAATATGTATTGAGAACACTATTTTATGTATGTTGTAATATATATCTTTATGTATGACTCTGAAATGATGTAATTTTATTTCAGATAATAAATCTCATTTTACTTCACCTACTATGTTTAAATACCCCAACAGGATACTATGGATGACATCCCTATGGTCAGAGTTATATATTTGAGATTTTAGGGTCATCATAAGCATAATTGGACAACTATAAATCAAACTTATTGTAATGCATCCTTCCACGATGCTCCCTGATTCTAAACTCCATGTTTCCCCCAAATTTCTATCGTCATAATTCTAACATGATTATGACTTGATGATAAATTTGTTGAATTTAAAGGTACTGATTTTATTTGTATAAATTATAAATCTTAAGTTGTTGATAGATATGGTGGCTGTCTAAAAAGCTCATTGAAACAGCTTGTGTTCAACTTGTTTGATAAGTATGTTCAAAAGGTAAACGAGTTAGTTTGAAAAAAATATTTTGAACTCATTTTCTTTGGAAGCTAAACACAAATAAAACTTCCAATTGAGCGATACTTGACTAAAAATTAATTATATAATCTTATTATTTTCAATACATGGCCTCTGGTTATAATAATGTGATGATGATGATGATATTATATTATTACTTTATTAATTATCATGTTAAAGTTGTTAGTTAAATTTATTCAAATTGATTGTTTTAGAGCTAAATTCAAGCAAAACTTGAGCTTAACAAGCATGATTCAAATTGAACCCAAAACCACACAATTAAAATATGATCCAAATTGGAGCTCTGCTCGAGTTGGACTTAAGATGAAACCAAGCTCAAACATAGACATGTTTTGCTCTAACCGCTCATTTACACACATTGATAAATATAATTTAAATATTTAGTGATATGCGAGAAAATCTCTTCGAGTCTTCTTAACTGGCTTGATGCAATTTGCATTCAAATTTAATCCAAACAAGAATTAAACTTGCTTTTCTAATTTTGATAAAGGTTGACCCAAATTCACTTTAAATTATCTTAATTTTCAACACCAAACTATCGATAGCCTTCTACTTAAAGGTGTAGATGAGCCATGTAACAGTTGGGGTTCATCATAGTTCGTTGTTCAAAGCAAAACTTGCATGTTTCAACAACCATCTAAACCAAAGGAGAAATCAGTCATAAGAAGTCACATGACAAAAAAGACTCATATTGAGAGCTATAAACATCTAATGTTTGATATATGAAAAGGCTTTACTTCTTTTATGATAAAATTATTTGTGATTGAATCATAAATTTTATGTTCAACCCACTGATTTACGAAAAACCCAAACTAGTTCAACACAAACTAATCGCAAAAAACTACCCTGCTTACATGGGTCATTAATTCTCTATATCCATAAACCCACTAGAGATAACTCTCTCTTTCCCAGAACTCTATTTAAGGAAAAACCAGTGGTTCTCTCTTTGCAGTGGAAGCACTCCAATACACATCATTCTCACACGTCAACGCCTTCTAGTAAGCCTTCAGAGTAAGAATCAGCAGCAATAAATGGCTACAGCCAAGAATAGAAATGGAGAATGAGCATTAAACCCTCTCAGCTGTTCCGTCTAATGTCTGTTTCCAAAAAGTCTTCCTCACAGCTCAGCTCTCTTATTTCCTTGCCCTTACAAATTTCACGCTGCACTATCTGTTCTCTAATGGTGCTCCATTACCACAACTGCCCCACAAGAACAATCAGAGCAGTAAGCATTCATCTATCTGTTCTGTTTCTCCTCTTAGCAACTTCATCTAATCAAGAGGGATTTTTGGCGCAGGGTAAGATTCATATAAAAGAAAAAAAGCTAAATTGTTCTACTCCGACTTAAATGTGACATCGTGCATGATTGCGCTGCAGGTAGGTCTGAGTTCAAAATGCACAAGGAAGAAGGAAATGGGGTGCTGATGTGGAGTTATATGATTGGGTCGAACCCGCCGAGGTGCAAGGGAAAATGCCTTGCCTGCGGGCCTTGCGAGGCGGTCCAGGTTCCAGCGAATCCTCAGGAGGCAAAATCCAGAGTACATTTTAATATGAACACAAATGGAAGAGGAGATGGAGACTCTAATTACAAGCCAATGGGCTGGAAGTGCAAGTGTGGGGATTATATGTTCAATCCTTGAGCATTATAAGTGGGAGGAAAAGAGTTACAACGGATGTGGAAAGGTAGTATTAGGGTGTGTTAATGTAGAAATTTGCTGTGAAACTTCTTTCATCCGTTTTAATCTTCTTGGGTGGGAATTGTATACTGAAGTTGAGATAGTTGCTAGTGCGAACTTTGAATATGGTTCATTTTTTGTATATGTTCTTACATATCATTTCTTGTAATATAAATAAATATTAAACATCTAATTTAATATCATAATTATTAAAAATAGTCTAGTCATTAAAATAAATCAAGACGAACTAGAATTGAGCACAATATATTATCTATGTTCAGCTTGCTAAAAAGTTGAGCACAAATATGTGTTCGAATTCGGCTCTCTAGCTTCTCGATTGAGCTCAACTTAAGCTGAACATATTACATTGTTAGAATGATATTAATCTTTTTGAATTTACATCATTTATAGACCACATGCTCTCAATAATCAGATTTTAACATATGTTTTATATTGTATCTTTTTGGTTTCTCAAGAAAAATTTGGAGTGCTTCTACAATTTCTCTCTCCATTTTGAATTTTGATAAATTAGTAAAGCATGTAAAAAATAAGGATTAGTCCACACTCATGTGATCTCACAGTACAGTGTTTTTCAGTAGCAAGTGAGGGCAATAGTTCAATTCATTCTTTCGAAATAGATTTGAAACACAAAGACGTACAAAGAGTTAAAATTAAAGCAGAACGAGAAACAAAGTGCATCAGATCTCATGATTTAAATCCTTAATTTGGGAGGATCAATGTCGTCAACTTGGTTGAGAAGCCCAATATTTGAATGCATTGTCTATATCTTAAAGAGCTTGGATGAAGCTTCATCATCCTCAGCCAATAAATCTAATTCCATTATAGTCTATCCTCGCTTAGTCCAAATCGATGAATGCTGAAGGGAAATAAAAGAGCCTCATTTGCATAGAAAATAAGCATCCAGGGTGTTAGTGTAAGAGATAATCGTTCTTTCCATCATGATGAGGCCCAACAGAGTAAACACTTTCAAGCCAAGTATCATAGCAAATAGCATTTGTTAATATGTTGAGAGTACAATAAAGTCCCGCAAAAATAACATTGATTAGTCCACACTCGCAAGCTAAAGTTTTTGAATATAAAAATATAATTTATTTACATTTTATCTCATCTCTTTTTTTTTATGAAATAGAAGGGATATAGCATCGTAATTTTCACTAAGAAATGAGAAAGGGATTGCATTTAAGAGGCTTCTCATTACATGCCAAAGGAGAAGATAGCAATCATAATTCACAACAACCTGTCCTTTACCCACTCAGCTCTATGGTCTTTTGTACAACACTAATTTTAGCTGCTTTTATTGCAGCTCAGCTACGAGCCTACAACTACAGCTACTTTATTTCTTTTTAGAAAAGTGTGAGTGCTGAACCCAATATATTTCTCAAACAAATTACAAAGTTACAACAGTTAGCAAACAGCATGGTGATAAAGCATATTTACAATCCTCAAGTGATCTAATTTAGAAAAACTATCACCCTAAAAATAGAAAAAAACCAAAAAAAAAAAAATTAAAATAAAAGAAAAAAATTGTCATGAATTTAGGCACAAGTCAGAGCCCATGAGAGAGTTTGATCAGTAGCATCTAAATATAAACGAGTGTCAAAGAATCAAGAGGGTAATGTTCCAAACCTGGAAATGTGGCCGCTACAAATCATTATTATCATTCCTTATCTTAGAAAACCGGGTGAATAAAAGAGCATCATAACATTTAGTACAATAGAAAAACTACAACCAATAGTCTGACAAGCACCAACCTTGCAAATTGAAGATTTTGTAAAGTTCAACAAATATTCCAGGCAATCAAAACAGCCATAGAATAGCATAGAAATTGCTACCTAAAATTCGCCAAAAATCGGAAAGCATTAAGGAAATTGAATTATGTGAAACCATTCCCAATAAAGAACATAGGATGGAGAACAATCCTCCTTATTCCCCTTCCAATTTTCGATCATTCCTCAAATAAGATATTGTGCATAAGAATTGAATGAGCATCTTTATAGCACTTGTTGAAAACACGAGCATTCTTTTCTTTTAAAATACTATATATAATATCACCTATAATAATCATATAAGCTCGTCTCAACCAATTGTTGTTGTGAACAATATCCCCAAAAATTTGAACTAAAGGAGGCAACAAGTACATATTGGCATTTGGCAGCATCCGATTTATAAGAAGAAAGGAGAAAGAACAAGTAAAAAATAAGTGACTGATTTTTGTGCTATGTTTGCCCGACATGACGAATTTTCTTTTGTTAAGTGAGATGTGCTCCTTGGGAGGCTTTTTTTTTCCTCTCCTAACTCTCGGGCTAGGGTTTTGGGGCGGCTCTCGGGCAATCCATACTTCGTCTTCTCCTTTCGTCGGCTTTGCCGACGGATAGGAGACCCTTCTTCGCCTGTGTCTGGTCAAATGCTATTGCTTGTTCACTATAACCTATCTCTATCTTCTTTTATTTTCTAGCTTATGCTGCTGTAATGGAGGCCCCCCCTCCATCCATCCGCTCCTTCCGGGATGTCGTTAGTCACTCGGAATCGTCTGTTTCTAAAAGCATTTCATCTTTCAAAGGTGCTCCTGCCCTGTTTTTCTCTGATGAAGAGGTAAACTCTTTAGCTTCGCCTCATGCTCTAACTCTTGTCGGAAAATTTGCCAGAATCAAACTCAACTTTGGGTTTGGGTTACTTGATGGTTTTATATAAGGGCTAAAACTAGTTGCTCCTGTCTCGATTAGATCCTTCGACTCTCACAGGGTTTTTTTTCTTTTGAGTTTGACTTGGATTATGCAAGGGTATTCTCTAAAGGTTCCTATGATCTGAAAGGTAATACCATGTGTTTCTGCAAATGGGATCCATATAATGATGTTAAACATGATGTCCCGAACCCGGTTTGGGTTAATTTGCCCGGTTTGCGTCTCCATTTCATAACTAAGGACATCCTGTTTAATATAGGCAAAGTTGTTGGCAAACCTCTTCAGCTTGACAAAAACACGGCTCTTTTACAAAATATTGCCGCTCGGCGGCTACTTATCGAAATTGATATATCTGCTCCTCCCCCCATGACCATTTGGCTTGGGTCTCAGGAGAAAGGCTATTGGCAAGAAATATGCTATGAAAATATTCCTTATTTTTGCAATTAGTGTTGTTCTCTTGGCCACAACACGGACACTTGCTCTTTCCGTAATGCTTCTTCCCCTGTGGCCAATAGATAGGGAGTGGTTCCTAGAATTATCGTTCAATTTGCTATTACCAATGGTACGGATGTTGAGGCTAACAATGCCCAAAATGAGATAAACAATAATTCTATAGCTGATGCTCTTTTGGCTCATCCCGTGATTGATTCTTTAAATAACTTAGAGTTTGATGATGGTGCGGTTAACTCTAAGGATCATGATTATGATGCTATTACTTTTATGAATGCTGCTTGTGATATTATTCCTGCATGTTGTACCTCTGAGGTTGTTAACAAATTTGCCTGTCATAACACTAATAGTGAAATCACTGCCACTAGCACTGCTGTCTTTAATGTTCTGGAAAATGTTTATTCTGAAAATGCTTAAATTTCAACTAATGCTGTTAATACTATTGTTTGTGCTGACGTTAACACCGATGGGGTTATCAACAAAAATAATCCCAAACCTGTTACAGCTGCTATTCCTATTTCGGATTGCAATAACAACAGAGAAGCTATCCATGGCACTGTCAGCTCTAATAACTTTGAGAAATCTTCAAATATTATTTCTATCCCAAATGATCTGACTGAAATCGATGTAAAGGCCCCTAATGTTTATGCTTATGCTATGTTTAACATTAATGATAATGCTGGAATTTTGCTATTACTACTGCTCATCTTGATATTCATAATGTTATATGTTCTGAACAACCTACTACTAAAGATATTACATCGGAATCAAATGTTTTTACTTTCATTAGCAATTATCAAAACTTAGAAGCTGTTAACATGCAAAATAATAATCTTGTTATCCCAAACACGGTCCCTATTAACTTATCAAACAATTTGAAGGATGCTTCTGTTTCACCTTTCAATTCTATGCTGGAGGTAAATAGTAATCTAGATACTTCAAGAGAAAAAGAAATGGATGAAGGGAATTGTAACAACCTTAGTGTTGTTACTCATCAAATAGTGATCTAATTGACTCTAATCATTTTCCATTAGTCTAATAATAGTATTAAGAGCCTTCATTCAATTTTTGTGCGATTTGGAGATCATTTGATAATATCCAATATTTTCTGGTTTTCTGAGAGAATGCCTAATTTATTTAGACCTCATAATCGAAAACGGAGTCCACCATTGAATTTATCACACCCAAATTAGCTATGGGTGCTATTTTGAAAGTGTTTGGAAGTCGTCAAATTTTCTCCAAATATTTTAATAATATTTTAAATACTCAAAAAATTAAGATAATTAAATTGACTTCCGATCAAAATTTCGATTGCATTTTTGAGTTCTTCACACCTCAATTAGGTAAGAGTGAATTTTTGAGATTTTTCAGAGAAAGTTTAGTTATTTTATTTTGAGTAATAAGTTATGTTTAAATAAATAATTAAATAAAGTTTATAAATTAAATAATTATATATATTAAGAATTTATTCAGCGGCTCATTCTCTTTCACTAGATCCCGTGTGTGAGACAACACACGGACATCGAGCTGCCGAGAGCGTTTTGGGGTCGAGATCCAACGGTCTTAAACTCACCTTAGAAGTAAATCCAATCTAGCCGTTCGATTTACTTCTCGAATGAACGGCCAGATCTCATGCTATTGTACGTCTCTCCCACTTCGCCTACTGTTGTACCTTTGCCGAAGGAAGTGGGGGTACGGGTGCGCCGATGATTTGATTTTGCCCTCTACTCCTTTGCATTCTTTCATTTTCTTGGTATATCACTCCCAAAAAACTTTGGCAGAAGCTCTATGCTGAGAAGGAGTGCTTGGCGACTAGACGAAATTCCTGCCGAACCCTAAGCGAACCCCAAATTTTTAGATTCATCCCTATTTCAAATATACTTTATTTTGCTTTGTGCAATCATTGAATCTCTCAAGTCAAGCAACCTTCTCAGAGTAGAAGGAGATCGAATCGAGCATAGAGTCGATTCGATTTCCTCTGTAATCAGCAAATTTTAAATTTTTTTTTTAGACTTAGGGCATCATCTTAACTGCTCCTTCGTCTACGATCGAGCTTGCCCAATGGCTCAATACATAGGTAGTGAGATAGATCTTACCCCGACATGTGTATTGGCCTGAGCAGGAGTCGAAGTCGAGCTAGGGTTAAAACCCTAATTTCTTCTTCTTTCATGACGGGGAAGACGGTTCAGTCTTGAACCGCTTTCTATTTTTTCTGCCTGGACCGGCCCGGTCCATCTTTCCTAAAGCCCAGCCGCCTCTCGTAGAATGAGTTATGTTTTTTTGGTGCCGGCGGCTGTTTAAATTAAAAAGAATATAGATATTAAATATTATGCAGTCAATTAATGCTTAATTAATGAAATTTCATTTTATTATAACTTGCTTAATACTTATTCAACACATATGATATTATATATCATTTCGATAGCAAAAATACGTAGAATAATAATACGCAACTAAATTTTTATTTTGATAAATATTTTAATTAGTCAATATTTAAGATTAATTAATTAATTATAAATTAATTTAATCATTTCATATGACCTAATTTGACCATTTAATGTCCAAATTAAATGATCAAATAGTCCATTTCACTCACAAAAATATGAGGAATAATAATATGAAATCAAATTTAATAATTGAACCCTAAATTTAATAATTACTTTTTAACCCTAATTAGGAGTTCCAAAAATCCTAAATTTCAAATGTTGTCCAAAATTGACCTACTTAGTGTCATTTTTCTCCTTATGAAATAAGAATTTCAAATTTCTGTATATCATTTCCATTGGACAACAATTATGATTTTAGGTTTTTGACTCTTAATTAATATTATTGTGGTAAATCCTAATTTCCTAGATGGCATGATTTATGTATTATAAAACTCTAGGATAGCAAACATATCACATTTATTATCTCCCATGTCAAATTATATTACTTTTAATTAAGCTTACTTCTCATTTTCTAGATATATGAATCAATTGCAAATTGCTTGATTCACCTTTCAACCCTAAGGTAGAAACCCTAAGATTAATTTACAATTTGAATTGTAGTTGATCCCTAGATCTGTTAGTTACACCTATTAAGAGTAGTTAGTCTTAATACCTTTATAATTGTAGATTATTGAATCAACTAGATATGGCATTTAGTGACTATATTAGAACTTAGTTCATTCATTCTAATCCTTAAAGTCTTCTCTTGAATCTTTTAAGAGCTAGTAATATGAATTCCTAATTTACTTAGAATAGTTTAAGAATCCTATTAAATTTCTTAAATATTAACTATTATAATACTTAGAACTTGTAGTTCTTAAATCTCATCTATTAATTATTTTAAACCTCTCACTTTATTATAATCTAGCTAGTTTAGTACTTAATTGATTAGATCCTTCAAACTATAACCTAACTAGTAAACTTTAATAGATTCAACTTTAACTTCCAATTCCTTAAGTTTATTAATTTCTTAATCTCAATCTTTCCTACTAGTCGCCTAAGCCTTGATTTAATTATCATGATTGAATCTTATAGCTTAGGACTAGAATATAACTGGCTTCTAATTGGATTGATTATACTTATAAATTATTTTGTCATATCATAATAATTAAATTGAAATTACTATTTATAAAACCCCGACTACTACTATATTTACAATTAACTTGAGATCAATATCTCAAAGTTAATTGGGAGCTCAATTAGCTCCAATCATTAAGTAAATCATTAAAATTAAATAACTTTAAATATCACTTAGTTACAATTATTGAATTTTCCTTTAATGTTTGCTTAGCTTTGAGCCTTATTCATTTGAATCATTCATATAAGACATTGTGCATGAATAAAACTTTCACATTAAAAATAATAGGGGTTTATATTGCTGGATCAGCCAAAGGCAGGCTAAAAATGAGTAATAATAATACCTCATATTTTCAGAGGGTGAATATGAGTGGTATTTATTTTGACCCCACTTTTCTTCACTAGTTAAATAGACGTGTTTAACTCTTCTTTTCATTCTGTATGTGCCCGTAGAATGAGTACTTCGTAAAATAACTTTAATTAATTAACATATAAGATCTTCTTCAATCTTATAGATTGTTAAGACTCATCATAGCTTTTAGCTATATAACTTTCCATAATTCTAAATTATATGAATCTTAGACTAATAGTCTAAGATCTTTCTTCAATTTATATATTATGCATTTTCTATATTTTAGTATTGTACTTTACTCATTTACAATTTACTTAGATTAAAGTGTATGTTATTAAAATTACATTTAAATGCTTCACTGTCTCTTTTTCTTACTTAGCATAAGTTCTTTTGCACATATACATGCTTTACTTCATATATTTTCATATGCACTTTAGTTTCTTTCTAGCCTATTTAGGATGCTTTTACCCTTATTTTATTTGTAGCTAGGATGTATATTTAAGTAAGTATTCTAACTCACTCTGCCTTTTTCTTACTTACTTTTTCCACACTTGTATGCTTACCCTTTTGTACCCATGCTTATGCTTATGTTATAACTAGTAGCGATATCAAATTAAATAATAAAGTGCTTAGCTCAATCTTAAAATATACTTAGACTATTTAGTATAATCAGATTTTCTATTTCTTGGCTTTGCCCTATCATATTTAAATGCCAAAATATGATAGATCAGGTGCATTTGGAGGCTAGTAGAGCTGGACCAAGTACTAAAAGCTAGCTACTTTTGCTTATAATATCATAAATTTATAGCCTATAAATATTTGCAAGTGAGATTTTAATTCATTACTTTCATGTAAGTTTACTATTGGTTTATAATTAATGTTATTTACTTACTTTCACTATACTTGTGTTGGAGATTAGTTTTATATTTAAATGCTTGAGATGTGATGAATGGATGGATGAAAATGAATGTATATAAATGAATATTAACTAATTCATTAGTTATATATCTATTTTGAATGTTGATTGGAATTAGTTGTATACTAATTGCTTATAAAATTGGAAAATAGTTACATATCCAAGTTGAGAATCTCTTCTTATCTTTATGTATGTATTAAATGCTGTGAATTGAGCATACTTTATGGTAGATAATTGTTACATATGTATCTTCTCACTTTAAACTTTTAGAACTGGAATAAGCAATCCCATGTAACGGATTAACTTTACTTTAGAATTGGAAATAAGCAATCCCATGTAACGGATTGACTTTATATTAGAATTATAAAAAAGCAAATCCTATGTAATGGATTGGCTCTATATTAGAACTAGAACTAATCAATTATTTGTAATGGATTGATTTCATGTTAGTTTTAGGTTATTTTTCTTTCAATTATATCTTCCATTAGAATGGAAGACTTATATGTCAATATTGCAGGTGTTTCTTTAACCAAATTATAATAGAAATTCTGCCAAAATTTTTAAGAATTTAAAGACTTATAAATTTTATTATAAGTTGTAGACTCATGTTTTACTTATTAAATATTTAGAATTTCATATCTAGAATTGCAAGTACTCATATAAATTGCTTTTAAATTACATTCTCACATGTTCTTGCATGAATTGCATCTTCATATGTATTACACATAACACTTTTCATAAAACTCCCTTCCATCTTAACTTAAGACCCTCTTCTAAATCCTTAGCCAAACACAATATCTAATGATTTGGATTAGCTTCCTTCTAATCTATTATTAGGTATTGTGGTGATGTATCAATGCTAAGTTAAGTGATTCTCAATAATGGGGTCATCACATGAATACTTTCTCTTCCCCTAGTTCTTTCAAGAAGCTATTTTTTTCTAATATTGCAGATGCCTCAAAAAAGCTATTTTGGAAAGAAATTTCTCCTTCACAACAAAAATACATTCTTCACTACATAAAAAAGATGGTCAACTGGACCAATACACCAAGCCGAAAAGTCCAATTAAAACCAACACTAGTAAAACCTCTCTTAAGGCAAAACTAGATATACTGGTTGCCAACATGTACAAATCTCTTGCTTTGCTTTATGATAATAATATTGAAATTGTTTCCTTTTCTCATATTGAAAACACTACTTCTCTAATTAATGCTTGCCAGAAGTCCCCTAAGGGCACTTCTACTATTTTTTAATGAATATTTTGTGTTGGAATATCAGAGGCATTGGCAATATCTCCTCCAAAAATAGGTTTAAACATATTGTGCATGATAACAAGATAAGTATAGTTGTTGTTCTTGAACCCAATATTAATTCTGAGGCCCTTCTTCATATTAGCCACTTTGCTAATTTTGACAATGCAATCTCCTCCACATCTAACAAAATTTGGGTGATGTGGAAGAATGATTGGAATGTCGAGATTATTTTGCAATGTGACCAAGCCATACACCTCCAAATTAAGAATGATAACCACAAATTCATGATCACCTTTGTGCATGCTTGTAATTTGCATCAAGATCGTATTCCTCTATGGTTTTTCCCCAAAAATTGCTGCCCCACTAACTTACCTTGGGCGATTGGAGGGGATTTCAATGTCATGCTCAAAAGTAATGAATATAAGGGTTACTCCTCTAATCATTCTGCTTCTACCTTTGATTTTAACTCTGCTATTCTTGATTGCGGTCTTGACGATTTCAAATACTCTGGTCACCCGTTTACATGGAATGTGGGAAGGAAATTTGCTCACCTTGATCATTTTCTCATTAATAACATTTGGAGTAACACCTACTCGAATATCATCAACTCAATCTTAAACTCAACAGTTTCTGATCATTAACCCATTACTCTTTCTTCCTAGAATGCTCCCAATAATTTTCCCAAATCCCTTAGATTCCAATTATTTTGGCTTAACAAGCAAGATTGTGTCAATGTTATTTCTACTAGCTGGAATAAACCTTGTAGTTGCTATGGGTTGAGTAGGCTTGTTGAGAACTTTAAAAGGCTTAGAAAAGATTTAAGGTTTTGGAACAAAGATTCAGTGGGAAACATCTTCTCTAACCATATCAGCCAAGAAAATTTGGTCTCCTCCCTTGAGAATATCTTTGATTCTAATCCTACTGTTGAAAATAGGACCACACTTTCCAAAGCCAAAGCCGATCTCATCACTAAACACAGTGATGTGGAGTCCTTTTGGAAACAAAAATATAGCATCCAAGGGAAAACTAAAGGTGAACGAAACACTTCCTTCTATCACAATTGTGTCCAGAAAAGAAGGCACATTAATAAAATTAGTGAATTACTTATCCTAATGGTAGAAAAACTTCTAACCCTACTAAAATGCAAACTTCTGTGATTGACTATTTCAAAAACATTTTCAAAGATGATCTTATTTGGAACCCCTCCACTATTCTCTCCCCCCCCCCCTTCCTCTCAAATTTCTCATGCTAATAATTTAAACCTAAATCTTATGCCCAACAACGATGAAATTTGGGATATTGTTAAGGACATCAATTCCAATACCTGCCCTGGCTTGAATGGCTTCCCCGAGGAATTCTTCCGCAAGTATTGGAATATTATCAAAGAGGATGTCTGCAACGGTGTTAAAGAGTTTTTTTGTGACGTTCCTCTCCCTAAATTCTTCACTCACATGATGATTTTCCTAATCCCAAAAACTGAAAAAGTTGTCTGGTGGAATCAATTTAGACCCATAAGTTTGTGCACTACTATAAACAAAATCATATCTAAAATTATTGCTAAAAGACTTCAACTTCACCTTCCCTTCCTTATTGAACCTAAACAATTCGATTTCATCCCTGGAAGAAAAATCCAAGATAATATTCTTGCTACTCAAGAGCTTTTCCATAGCCTGAAAAAGAAGTGTATGGGTCACAGCATGATTCTTAAAATTGACCTTGAAAAAGCCTTTGACAAAATCAATTGGAATTTCATTCTCTATTTAATTAGATCCTATGGTTTTAATGATAGCATCATTGCTAAAATAAAGAACCTCATCCAGCATAATTGGTTCTCTATTTTACTCAATGGCACTCCTTTGGGGTTCTTCCCTTCTAAAAGGGGCCTTCGTCAAGGTGATCCTCTTTCCCCTATTTTATTCATTCTGGCTATGAACTATTGGTCTCATAACATCAATGAATTTTCAGGATCAACCCTCACCTCCAATACAATGTGGGGGGCAAGGTCATGGTTTCTCATCTTGCCTATGCTGACGACCTTATAATCTTCACTAATAGTAGCAACAACTCGTTGAAAAAGATGGTTGTCCTTATTTCTAATCTTGAAGATGATTCGTGTTTAAACATCAACCATGACAAATCCAATTTCTTTATTAACAACAAAGGCCATGCTTAACTTAGTTCTAATATTTTCAACATTCTCAAGTTCAAAAAAGGAAAACTCCCTTTTACCTACCTTGGTATTCCTATTTTCATCGGGCATAACAAAAATTAAATTTATAAAGGCCTCATTGATGCTATTTTTAAAAGATTACAAAGCTGAGAAAATAAGTATCTCTCCAAAGGAGGTAGGCTTATTCTTATTAAACATATTCTCAACACTATCCCATTGTATTGGCTTGAAGTTTGCTCTCCCACCAAAGCTACTTTCAATAAAATTAAATCCATTTTTAACAAGTTCATGTGGGTCCATAGTAAAGATAGCAAAATCATTTGGTGCTCTTGGAACCATATCTCTCTTCCTTTCAAGGAAGGCGGCTTTGGGATTAGAAATCTCACTGCTCTCCACGATGCTTTCTCTTTGAAGCTTTGGTGGAATTTCCATTCCTCCAATACCATTTGGGCCAACATTTTTCTTGCTAAGTACTGTGCCAACACTCACCCTGCTATTATTAAGTATAAAATATTTGATTCCCCTACTTGGAGAAGAATGCTGGCTTTTAGGGATACTGTGGAGGATTCTCTTGTCTAGATAATCTTAACTCCTCCATTTTCTTTTGGTATGATTGCTGAAATAATGATAGAGCTCTTTATCATATCTTTGATAATATCATCTAGCCTAAACTCCTTCTTGCTAACTATTTTTCCAAAACTTTTGGCTGGAATTTACCCTTGCTTTCTGAGTGTCTTCCCATTGAAGCTATTCAAGATGTCACCTCTTATACCCCTATTTTAGAATACACCAATCTGGCAATTCTCCCTTATGTAAGGACAATAAAATTATCCTAGCTTCACTCTTGGATTGTTGTAGACCCCATGGTATCCCCCTCTTCCCTGACTAGATCTAGCATAATTGCATTCCTAACCTTATTAGTATCTTCCTTTGGAAGCTCTTCAACAACTTTATTACTGCTGACGCTTTCATGCAAGACTTAGGCTTCAATAATGCCTCTAAATGTCACTGTTGTATGGAAATTGAATCCATATCTCACATTTTTATTGAAAGCAACTCTTGCAAGTTGCTTTGGGCTGCTGCCCCTTGGTACAATTCGGCCCCTCCCCTGTGGACATAAAAAGCATCTTCTTTCGCTGGCCCTCTTGTAGCAAAAATAAAATCTCCTTTAGGAATATTCTGGATTCCTTCACCCTTTGGAACATCTGGACTGCTAGAAACGGAGCTAAATACCAAAATATTATTGTGAACATTCATTCTATCAAAACTAAGATTACTGATGATGTCAAATTCTGCCTTACAAATTTTAATATCGCTAATTTTAACGAAAATTCTTTTAATGAAGTTGTCATCAACTCTTACTTTGATTTATAATGGTGCTGTTATTGGCTGCTGCCTTTGGTTGGTTGTTATCTTTGTTGCTTTAATTTTACTTTATAATTTCGTGACTGATGAGGCTGTTGTCTTTCTCTTCGGCAGCATTCTTTCCAGTTATGTTTTCAATATTGCTTTTTTGTCGCCAAGTGGCTGCTATTTGTTGCTTGAGTATGTTGTCGATTTCACGACCCTGAGTTCGTTATGGATGCTGTTTTTAAAGGCTATTAGCCATCTTTCTGGCCAACTTCCTTTTATTATTTCAATCTGTATTTCCTCCTTGACCGGCTGCCGGGCCGGAATCTCTCTTTATTTTCTGCTGCAGTATGATCCGGAAAGAGTTTCAACATGCATTTATTTTTGAAATCCTAGTGGGCGCTGGTTAAATTATCTGGATGAAATTTTGGTTGATTGCTTGACCCTTTTCATGTTGATTGGTGCAGTTATTATTGGTTATTGGCTTTATTGTTGGCATACTGTCATTTTAAACTGTTTTTTTCCTCCCTAAAGGTTGCTGGGTTGGAATCTCTAAGGGTTTTTTTTGTCTTAAACTTGGTGATGGGGTTTTACCCTATCTGTTTTTTCCTTTCGCTGCTTTGTGACAGTTGGCTGACGTTGTTGATTGCGAATTTTGATGATTGAATTAATTGGTTGAATCCGATTTTTGGCTGTTATGTGAATTGGATTTCTAGGGATCAGAAGTTATCTCAGAAGATCCCGATCCACAAATTTTTTATTTTCATCTCCTCTTGCTGGTGGGTTATCTTTGATTCTCTCGTGGAGCTTGCTTCGATGATTAATGGTTTGATGGAGTTGAGGCCTTTTGTATTTGGGCATTTGGATCCCCTTGTTCGCTTTTACTTTCTCTCTTACAGGTGGATTTCTAAGGCATTGTCTAATATTGTGAGATACTATGTGCGGCTAATATGTATGCCTTTAACTCCTATTTTTGAGATTATCTGTGAACCCAATTTGCAAGTTCTTCTTCATGCTTGGATTAACTGGCTTGAGGTGGCTGGTTTCTTTTTTGGAGAAGTCCTAACCAATAATTTATGTTATTTGTATTTTCTTTTTTGAATGGACCTTTAAAAATTTTCCCTAGGTCCATCTCTTTTATGATTGGTTTTTGAATTTTTAGATTTAGGTTTTAAGTGTAACCACCCAACCCTTCTTGTATCCTTATTTTTAAATTAATAAAACATACAAGTTTCTGTTAATATATATATAATATATATATATATATATATATATATATATATATATATATATATATATATATATATATATGTGTGTGTGTGTGCGCTTAGGCTATGATCGCTTTCATAAAAAGTCACCATTGTTTAAAAAAACAGCAATTTTAAAGCCAGCATGTATTGCTTTCCAAATGATGCACTTATATTTCAATTTAATACCCTTGATCCAAACAAGATCAGCCCACAAATATCCAAGAAATTTGCGAATAAAATCTCATAAGCATATTCAAGTGAAAATGCTTGAGATTTCTTAAAAAATGCACTAACACATTGTAAATCTTAACAAGATTCATCCAGACTGGAGAGACAATTCTATTGTTGCTAGCCAAGAGTTTTTACAATTTTTTGGTACTTTTTTTTGGTAATGTGTTGGTACGAACACTTAAATCTACTTTTTACATGCATTACTAAAGCTTCCTGTTATCCAAGATTCCTCCAATGCATTGGGCAGCAACTTTATTTCTGATTAAAAAAAAACGAAACTAATAGTTCTTTAAGATACAAATTAGTTTGTTCTAGATTATCAAAATAATGCTCTATACTGGATTACGTTTCAAAAAAAATAGTAGTTAAATATATTTGCGCCTCCAAGAAGAGATTAAGTCTATCTTACCTCAACTAAAGAACTACTAAATTTATATATCTTACACTGCAATTTTATTCTTAAAGCTGAAAGAAATGCATTTCTTTGCCACTAATGAGTGATTGCCTAAAGTTCTGCTATAAAGGTTATGACTAATTCCTTATCAAGCATCTATACTATTTGTTCTCCCCGACTCGTCGATTCTTCATTTTAGGCACCGATAAAATTCAAATTCTTCACCTGCCAGTAGTATGAATACAAAAGTTTCAATCACTAAACTATGATAACATTCATACTTTAGCATCATTGTATAATAATTATATAGTATTTATCTTTTAATTCTCTTTACTCAATATTTTATATATCTCAATATCGTCAAATATTCGGAAGAACTTTAGCTTGTTCTTTGCCAAAAATCTTAAAAGCAATATCCATCTGCAAATAAATAAATAAAGGAATGCTCTCTTCGAGTGAAAATTCATTGAAATTAATAGATTACCATATTTGACCAATATTAAGAAATAAAAACCGCCAGTTATATGACAAAATTTAATACTTTGTTTTTTTAAATATGCTAGAGTGCATAATTCATACGTGCCAGAATAATAAAGAGACTGCTTGACCGCATGGAGCAATAAATGTCTCGCCAGGGAAGGGCAGGGAGGTTCTGGCTGGGCATCATCATCAAAAGATAAATAAAATATCTTTTTGGCTGAAAAGTTTGTGTTTATTTATTTATTTTTTTAATTTGCAAGATTTATTAAGAAGAAATAGCGTCTGTGTACAAAGAAGCACTAGAACAATGAAAATAAATAATCAATCCTGAAATAAAAACACATTCGAAGAGAAGGCAAGTGGAACTCTGGACTCATAAACTATAGTATCTGGGATGTAGTATTTGTTATACCCAGAGGCATTCCACCCCAGTTTCACCACAACACTAAAAAAAACAAAATTTATAAGCATCAAGACTTAAGAACAAACCATAATACTCCCAAGTGTAATGCCAAGAATCGTGGATCCATTGAATAACACAATACTATAGATAGTGCTCCGATTCCATAGGAAAGAGACATTAAGCAGCAATAAAGCTTGTTCTTTTGTGCATCCAGATATAAACCAAGCAGCAATAGAGCAACCAAAAACCAGATAGAATTAAAGCAGGTGGGAGAAATCCAACCCAAACATAGAAAAGATTGTCATGTAATTTATTAGAAATATCAATATAAACCCATTGGGAACCTGCCCAATCAGAATATCCAGCAGCATTTGCAGCAAGAAGCAGCGGGAACCCCATGAATAGTAAGGACAAATATAATTAAAGCAAAGATTGAATTATTCTAGTAAGAATAGCGTAAATCGTCTTCAGAATTGAGCTGGATCGGTTACTTCTCAGCGTTAATAACTCCAGCAATATATTTTTTACATTAATCTCAAGCGTTTTCAAGCAATTATATTTATAAGATAGGATACGGAAGTTATGTTATTCCCAAATTACAGATACTATAATAGCAACCATAAGCATATCAAATTAAAAGGTTCCAGCTTGCATGGAGGAATGGAGGAACCACCCCAATATTTTCATTGGAACAACGGACACAATTAAATTTGCCTAATAAAACACAAAGACCGGAAACAGTCATTCGCAATTAATATAAGTTGTTGCAAAACAGAAGATCTCATCGATACTGTGTTTAGGGATATGACGGTTGAGAAACATTGCAAATCTCTAGTCTGTAGCCTGCCATGAATCATATTTGATTCAATGAATTCAAAATAGAAAGAAAGTGAAGCATTATTCCAATTAACCCAAATGCGCCCAAGAGATGAATAGAAGAATTTATTACATTCACCCTCTTCATCATATAGTGAAATTTTCCTTTGTTGAAAAGAATTCAGAAGATCATTGCAAGTGATTTTAGGTTCTAAGAGACCAATAATGCCAATATTTGGAGAGTTGGTTAGATATCTCAAATCTGCAATTCTGACATCAGAATGTAGCCCCAGAAAGTTCCATAAAACAATACTTAGACAACATTAAATAATTACTAGTAGAGAAAAAACCAAAGAAAGACTAAGCCGCACTGAAATGAATAGATTCACTAATTAGCTCAAGCTCTTCAAAATCTGCTATATGCCCACTAATACTGCTATTTTTGTCATCAAGTGATCTTTGTCTTTAGAAACCTGATTGACTCAAATGAAGCTCGGGGAGAGTTAGGGCCATAGTGAAATGATGGAACAGCAGGGGGAGACGGGGATGAATTATCTGATGAGGGAGACTCATTGGCCTCTGGTGAAGGAGGCTCATAGATTCAACTTTGGAAGAAATGTTCAGGTCGGGAGTAACAGAAGTTTGATCATTTTGAGGCATTGGGGAAGGAATAGGAGAGTTTTCGCTAATAGAAGGTAGACAATCAGAAGCAGATGTATTTTTTCCGCATTAACAGCAATAGAAGAACAACCAAGAGATATGCTCAAATGATTTTTTAAACCATCACACCTTGGCTTTCTTGAACGACTGCAACCTACGTCGTTTCAGACAGTCGTTTTTCTTTTTCACAGCATCCCAAGTGTAAAAAGCAGTGGCAAGATCCATATACTTTATGAATCCAGTCAAAAATGACTCATTGCTCAAGAACTTCACCATTTAGTTAAAGAGAGATGCAATCTGGAAGTGTAGAGCTCCGCTGAAATTCTACTCAAACTCAAGTAAACGTTAACCTAGATCTTCTGGATGTGAGATCATCCACCATGATCAGGATCCCGATCGTGCTAGCGACTGTGGAGAGAAATGAATTAGTGGGCATAGCTGGAGTGGCAGATCTGGGAACTGAACCCAGATCAGTACCGAAGCAAACACCAAAGACTGAAATCTCTAGTCCATTGCTTTACTAAAAAGGGACGATTTATAAATAAAAATGGCCCTCCATTCAGAATGAGATTAGCATCTTCCTCACATGTAAGTTTCAAGAGATAGCAACCATCCACTAAGGAGAAGAGGGAGAGAGAACCCTTCAAACACCAAAGCTTGGGCATGGCTTCAAATAAAACTTTATAAGTATGTGGCTTCCCCAAAGAGAGCCCCACAGTACAAATATCCCACAACTTGGAACCTTCATTTAGTTCTTCATCTGTAAAGGCGATGGGATTCTTAGGATGCAGGCGTGTAATAAAATAAATGATTGGACTCACACAAAACAAAAGAAGAGAATAAAGCTCTCTAAGAGTACCAGATTGCAAAGAGAAATCAGCACTCAAAATTGTAGCCGGAGCGAGAACCTGTATGCCGAAAAACAGAATCACCACCACCGTGAGGCCCCCTCATTAAACCCTAACCTGATCTAGTTCGTATCCAGTACTGATGCCTTTTAAAATGATTGTTTAATTAAGACATCATTTTTAAACCTTTTGATTGATTGGAAAAACTTAAAAAAAGTTTCATTTATGAAAACTTTGAAATGATGAAACTTTCTTTAAATTTCATTTATTGATCAAAGAAACTTTCTCTTGATTATATAAAGAAAATGTTCATGAAACCACCTTATTTTAACATTAAATTATCATTAAATTACATTCTTTGGTGTTGTGTGCAAGTTGAGATATCATAAACAGAAAATGAAACCATAGAATAAATCACACCTCAAGCAAATTTTTTATTCTCTTGTTATATTTTCTCTCTTTCATTTCAGTGATAAAGGAAGATAAATCCAATGCAATCATAGATGCAGGTGATTATCGGTTTAGATATCGTTCATATTTCAAGAACATAAGATTATTTCAAGTGATTGTCTGATAACTCATCATCAATTATTACTTTAGATTTAAACAAAGAAGTAAGAAAGTAATACAAACTCTAAAATATATTCTAAACTTAATTGTAAAATCTTAAGAGTTATACCATATATATTTTTAGAAATAAAATTTTAAAACTTGACTAGTGAGATTTTGGGAGTAAAGCCAATCTTATGTGAAATTCAATAGCTAGTTCTATATACAATATAATTAAGAATTTACCTAGTGAATCAAAAGAAAGAATACCTAATAGTAAAAGCGTGTGGTGGTGGAATTAAAATATTCAAGTAAAAAAAAGGCGGCTGTATTAAGACTGATGAGAAAAAAAAATTAATTTGATGTGAATCCAAAATAATATTAGTTCGTGATGATAACATTGTAGCATCTGAATATTATACAGTAAATTATAAATTGTTGTGGGAGGCACTTTTTAAAAAAAACTAGTGAGGACAATTGGCCAGTAAGGTTTATTGAAAATAAGATACTACAATTTTAAAGATTTAAAAAAATATAGAAGTCAAAAAGCAAAATACAAAATGAGACAAATAATTAAACAAGAGCAGCTTTAACAGTTAAAAGTTCCACCTTCCATTCAAAATAGCCAAGGTCAAAAGAGTCTCAATCTTCCAACTCTTAATGCCGCCCAAAACTAAAATTTACACTAGCGAACAAGAAAAGTTGTGCATCTAAATTTGGATTGGAACTGCCAAAGGTTTCATACCAACCAAATTTTGTGTATAGCAATGTTTATGGAGGAAAGATGGGATCGATTAGTCACCAAGCTGCAACATGTGTCGTCGATAAGCATAACCTGGAATGAGGGGAGCTGGGTGAGAAGAGAAGTATTCACTAGCAGGGCATACAACATCGAGAAAGCACAAGAGCATTAGAAAAAAAAAAAAACCTGTGGAAATCGTCTTCAAAGCTGCATAAAAATCAAGTGGGCTGCAGAATATATTGTGTAATGAGAGTAAATTAATCGTTTTAAGTTCATGTGAAATCGATATTCAAGCGTTGTTGATAGAACAGAGCTATATCTCTTAAACCAAAAAGACTTGTGCCACGACACCATTGGGCTATCTGCAAATATAAGTTGGGTAGCTATTTGAATGGTGAATGAAGATTTACATTAATGGAGGGGGGAGTTTGGGCTTGTTGAGCGCTAGTTTTCCATAATGTGTGAAACAAGGATGTGCGTCACCTCGTTTATTTTTTCCTAAAGGAAAACATAAGACCGCAGTTGGAGAGGAATGGGTTTGGAAACTAAGATTAGATTTGTTATAAGACCGACCAACCAGTGATAAATTTGCAAGTAATGAGAAGCTTCTTTGGGGAGATGAGTACAAGCCCACTAAATTTCCTATGTTTAGCAATGTTATCCCGTGCAATAAGAAAGAGTTTTTTGGTTTGAAAATCATGATCAAGAAAGTAAGATATGGAGTTGATTTGGTTAATTACAAAGGTGGGAATATGAAGATATTTGAACCAATAAAGGAGAAGCCAAACCGAAAACTTGAGAAGCTGAAGTATACTGCAAACATCAAGAATTTAGCCACCCATCCAACAGTTCATTTTTTATTTTATCCATGAGAGACGAACAATCCATGATTGAAGTCTTTGTTGGAGAGTTGAGAAGTCCAAGTTATTTCATCAGAAAAATGTAGGATTGATTTGAGTTGGAGAAACCAAAATAAGAAGTAAACATATTAAGGCATTTTTAAGGGCCATACATAAAGTTGTGGGCGGAAGCTTCCACATAGAAAAGCAGGTCGTCAGCAAAGGAAAGCTAGGAACAGGAGAAGGCATTGTATTTGATAGGTGTGAAGATATAGTTGTTACAAGATGACTCGAGCAAGTTAAAAAGACCATTTAGGGTTATAATGAAAAGAGATGAGATAAGGGGCAGCCCTGACTCAAGCCACTAATGGATGGGAATGAAATAGATTATATTTCAGATTAGAGCGGCCAACATAATTAAAGGTTGTCACTAAGCTGAACCCAAAATATTTCAATTCTTCAACTTTTAATGGAGCCTACACAAAGTTCCTCTACGGATTAGCAGCTAGAAGTTAACTCCTAACCAGCAGAAGGATCTTACAGTTAATGTTAGCTGTGGTGCAATCAGCAATGTCATACAACAAACTTGTTTTAGTCTTAGCTCACTTAATACGACTACACATTGAAAATATACTCCCCACACACAACACACTTTATCCCTAATATTAAATTATGTCTATATATAACTTAAAACATGATATATAGATTTATAAATATATATATACACATATATATTCATAACTAGAGCTTGGCTTGCAATGAAATTACCCGTGTAAATTTATTACCCGTAACAAAACAATGCAAAAGACAAACAGTAAAGTGTTTCATCAATATATGAACCAGCATTAAAACAAAATTCATGTGAGCGCCTGTGACGACCCCATTATTGGAAATCACTTAACTCAATATTGATGTCACCACAATACCTAATACTAGATTAGAAGAAAGCTAATCCAAATCATCAAGTATTGTGTTTGGCCAAGAATTTAGAAGAGGGTCTTAAGTTAAGATGGAAGGGGAGTTATGAATGGTATTTAGAAGTTTGTAAATAAAGATGCAACAAATGAATTTTAAGAATGAAAGATGGTAGAATTGAACATGCTATTTATGAAAGAAGACATGAGTACATACAATTTAATCTAAAATAAATGAACTACTTACATTTAATCTTAGACATAGGATTCTAATTATTTATGGGAAAATTAACATGTGACTTATGGGTTTATAATTTGTCCCCAATTATTCTAAGTCTAAATTTTCTTAAAAATTTCGGTAAAATCTCCTTTGTAAATGGTTAAGGAAACACCTGCAGAAGTACATGCAATACTCCCATTCCAATGGGAGTTATAATTTAAAAGAAAAGACATCCTAATCTTTCATACATTCAATCCATTTTAACTCCAATTCTAATATAGAGTTCAATCCTTTTTATAGGATTGCTCATTTCCAATTTTAAATAGAGTTCAATCCTTTTTATGGGATTGCTCATTTCCAATTCTAAAAGAAAAAGGGAGAGAAATATATGTGTAACAATTGTCTAAACTATGGTTTATTTCATCAAGACATTAAATATTCATAGGAAGATATGCAAAAACTTAATTAATACACAAATTTTATACATTTAATTCTCATTCATCCATTCATTTACTCATCCATTCATTCATCACAAGCATTTAAGTATAGTCTAAGCTCCAACAAGTATGGTAAATTAAAGTAAATGATATTATTACAAAATAACAGTAAACTGAATAAGAAAAGAAAATTTACAGCTCACTTGGAATTCTTAATAAGCTATAATTTATAATATATGATAGGCGGAAGCAATTTTAGTTTTTAGCGCTTGGTCCAGCTCCACTAGCATCCAAGTGCACCTGATCTATCACATTTTGACATTTAAATGTGATAGGGCAAAGCCAAGAAATAGAAAATCTGGTTAGACTAAACAGTCTAAGCACAATTTAAGATTGGCTAAACATGCTATTGTTATAATTGGATATCACAGTTCTAGTTACAATGCAAGCACAAGCATAGGTGCAATATGATAAGCATACAAATAAGGGAAAGGAAAAACAAGTGAGGTAGAATTGCTCACTTAATCAAACATCTTAGCCTACAATCAATACAAGGGTGAAGCATCCTAAATAGGCTAGAATGAATTAGTGTGCATATGAAATTAAATGAAATAAAGCATGATATATTCAAATGAACTTATGCTTAGTAAGAAAAAATAAACAGTGAAGCATTTAATTGGAGTTATACAACATTCACTGTAATCTAAATAAACTGTAAATAAGTAAAGTACAGTCCTAAATCATAGAAAATGCATAGTGAAGAAATTGAATGAATAATCTTAGATTTAAATCTAAGATACACATAGCCTAGGACTATATAAAGTAGTATAGCTAAAAGCTATGGTGAATCTTAACAATCTATAAGATTGAAGATCTCACATATTTATTAATTGAAATTATTTTAATCTGTACTCATTCTGTGAGCATATTCAGAATGACATGAGGAGTTAAACACGTCTGTTTAACATCTAAGGAAAACGGGGTCCATACCTAAAACACTCACATTCTCCCTCTAAGAATGCGATGTCTCCTTATTACTCTATTTCAGTCTGCCCTAGACTGGTCTACCATATAGAACCCCTAATAATTTTAGGTGAAAGTTTTGTTCATGCACAATATTTTTATGAATGATTCAATGAATAAGGCTCAAAGCTAAGCAAGCCAACAAGGGAAATTCAATATTTGCAACTAAGTGATATCCAAAGTTATCTAATTTTAATGATCTACTTAATGATTGGAGCAAATTGAGCTCCCAATTAATTTTAAGATATTGATCTCAAGTTAATTATAATATAATAGTAATTATGATTTTAAAAATTAATAGATTCAATTCATTTAATATGTGTGACAAAATAATTTATAAATATAAAGATTATTATTAGAGACTAACTCTTAACCTCTTCCTAAACCATAAGATCTAACTTAAGAAATTTGAAACTAGTGAAATTCTACTACTAATCATTATGGTTTTCTAGCTAGGTTATAATTTGAATGTTCTAATCAAACATATTAATCTAGCTAAGTTACAAGTAATTGCAAAGTTTAGGATAAGTACTTACTAGACTTAAGAACTACAAGTTCTATATTTACTATTAATGTATGTTTAAAGAATTCAATAGGCTTCTTAAACTAATCTAAGTAAGTTAAGGATACCTATTACTATATCTTAATTTAATAAATTAGGTTTTAGGGATTAGGATGAATAAGCTAAGTATTGAACTAATCACTAAAACTAGATCTAGTTGGTTAACAAATCTACAATTATTAATTCATTAAGACTATTTATTCTTAATGATTTTAACTAATAGACTTAGGATCCAACTATAGATCAATTACAATTCAAATCTTAGGGTTTCTACCTTAGGGTTGAAAAGTGAATTAAGCACTTGGCAATTAATTCGCATAACTAGGGAATTGAGAACTAAGCTCATAAAAATATTATCTAAGTGCCAAAGGAGATAATAAATATGACAAGTTAGCTATCCTAGGGTTTATAAGACTTATAGTAAGCTACCTAGAAATTTAGGTTAATCATAATAACACTAAGTGAGAGTCAAAAACCTATTATCATAATTTTGTTGTCCAATTGAACTCTTTTATAAATAAATGAAATCCTTATTTCATAAGGAGAAGATTGATACTAAGTTTGTCAATTTTGGACAACATTGGAAAATTAGGGTTTTAATGACTCCTAATTAGGTTAAAAAGTGATTAAGAAAATTAGGTTTTAAATATTAGATTTTATTCCATATTATTGATCCTCACATTTTTGTGAGTCAAATGGACTATTTGACCTTTTGATTTGGAAATCAATTGATCAAATTAAGTCACTTGAAAGATTAATATTAATATGACATTAATTGATTAATCCTAATTATTTACTCAATAAAATAATTAACAAAACTAAAATTAAATTTCATAGTATTGATCTACTCGTTTTTACGATCAAATTGATATATAATATTGCATATATTGGATAAATATTTCATAATGTATGTTTTAATAAAACTAATTAATAATTAAACTTATAATTTAACAAAAAAAAATTCCTTAAGTTAATCCTACAGTATAACTGAACCGCACGGTTCAAAAAGAAATAAAAGAGTCGCTCGGTCCGTTCGACAGCAAGCAGCCCGAAAGAAATTCGGGATTCGGCGTCGGGATTCGGCGTCGCCTTCTTCGCAAGGGAGAACTGCCGATCGCAAGGGAGAACTGCCGATCGAGAGGACGATAGGAGGAGGCGAAGAAGGATGCCGACGAAGGAAGGTTGCCGACAGAGGAAGGCTACCGACAGAAAGAAGGAAAAAGGTAAAGTCCTACTCGATCTTGGGGACGGCCCGCACGCCGGCGAGTGAAGCTCGCCGAAGCTATCTTCCCAGGTCATAAATGGACTTGATGAAGTGAAGACGACGCTACCCTAACTTTTTCGGAAGGGAAAAATCGATACGTGCGTAAAAGGAAAGGAGATGAAGACGGAAGTACCTGAAGATCCCGCACAGAACGGCTCGTCGACGGAGGCTTAAGGTACGCAAAGCTTCTTCTTACTCCTTCTCACCCGCACACGTCGATCGCCTCGATAGAAGTCGCAACCCTACGAAGAAGCTCCCGCAAGCGCTTCGGACACAGCAGCTCCAGAAGTTTTCAGCAAATGCCCAAAAGTCCCTTAGGAAAGGAATAGAGGGGGAATAAAGCCACGGGGAGGCCAGCTGGAGAGCCGGACGGTCCTTCTCTGGCAGCCGCGATCGTGCAAAGTGGAGCGTACGCGGGAATTAAATTAACCGATGGATTTAACTTAAGTTTGATTATATTACTCTCTTTAAAAAGCTTAATTACTCTCTTTAAAAAGCTTAATTAACTAATGCATTAGGAGGCTGTTACAGCGCCCGCCACAAACTAACAAGAACGAGTAATGGTGAATACAACCGTGTATTTGCATTATATCCTTAACAGCCCTGTATTACCTACAGTGGAGTGGTGACATCCAGCTAACGACTTGCCCAATAATGCATATCCACAATGATAGCTAGAATCTTATCGACCCCAGAGAGACCAATAGCTCCTAAATCATGCAACTCTTGAATTTTGAAATTCCTCAAAGAGGAATCCAGTACAGAAATCTGAGTACCACTGAGCACATAACCATCCTTAAGCACATAATCTATTTTATGAACCGTTAAATTACTAATCAAATCATTAAAAATCCCTCAAAATCATTGCATGTGGTATATTCATCTTTAATGTGGGCATGCCCAGTTATTTTAACATGACTAGTGTTGTAACCAATAAGGCAATCATTCAACTCAGACAATTGAGAGCATGTCAGATCCAATATAAAATTTTAACCAAAAGATATGCTCATGTAGAAACTCTACTCGCTTCACAGGTTAATGGCATACTTTGTTCGGTTAACTTAAAGTATTCCAATGTCAGATGATGAGAATAAAATACAAACTCTTAAAGCAAGAAACCATGCCTTCAATATCAAGGCAATTAAATTTCATCATGGATCTCCCAATCATAGTTACAATTCTAACTCAGCGTTATCCAACAGCCAACCCCAAAAGCAGTTTAAGCAATCTCAAATACTCTTTTAAATTATGTAGTCTAAGCACTTGAGCACAAGTAAATCTACAAATAGCCTGCATTAACCTTCATATAATTAGCTAAGAAACGAGTTCTAATGGAGTTGAACCCTTAAATAAACCTCTTAAAGAAAGTGAACAATCAGTTAAAACTCCTATAAACAATCATAAATATAGTAACCAATCTTATATCATTTTGATGATAGATGCATCTACAACTAAACTATCTCCCTACAGCAAATCTTATAAAGATATTGAACAGATCACAAAATTACACTTCAGTAGAATCATATACAGCTTCCAGCCTTCAAAATTATACGCTATCATAAGCACAAAATAATTGTCCCTAATCTACTTGTAAATAATGGTATCATCAAAATAACCACTAGTCTTTCTATAGAAAATTCATAATATATGTTCACAACCATCATTAAGGGAAAAAATGTGACATATCCTAAATTGTTAGTATCCACTCAAATTAATTTTAGTGAAAAGTGTTGCTCTCATCATATCCAATAAATCATCCAACCAAGATAATGAAAATCTGATCTCATTTTATAAATTGCCATAAGGCACAGTTCAATGGCTCTACTTTTTGATAAAACCCTTTCCTCAACAATTCATCTGCTTGTTTTCAGCTTGGCATGCTTGGTAAAATTTATCCTATAAATTGGCATAATTAAGGAAAGAGAATCTTAAAACTAGATTTATCATGCCAAAAATATCCAAGTAGTTATAACCCATTTACTACCTAATGATAAATCCAAATAAAATCACCAATACCACATTTACATCACGAGTTACAATATATCAACCTTTGCACAACACAACTCAATGAAAATTAAAGCACAAATCACATCAATTAGCTTATAGCATCGCACAAAGGTATATCGACCTATAATGTGTATAGTTTTTTTAAACTTTGTTAAGAACATTGCATTGTTTAGGCTTTTGGTCCTTAAATTTTAAAATTTTCAAAAGTACCCACATGTTGCTGAAATGGAATACATTAAGCTTTCTTTCTTCCATGTTCTAAATTGGGATCATACTGCTAAAGTCGATTGCGGATAATAAGAGCTTTTTCAATATGCAAAGCATACCAACAAATATTTTCAATGCAAGTAACAAACTAGATGGATATAGACATATAGAATTCAGTTCAAACTACACAAGCAAATTCTTATATAGTTTCAAGCGTGGTTTAAGCACTAGGTTTAAACAATCTATCATCGTAGATTCAATATCAATCAAATTAAATATAATCAGCTTACCTATCACCTATAATGAAAAAGAATATGCACAAATTGATCATTGATAGCAAAAGTGGCACTATGTGCATCATCAATCTCAAGCACGCCATCTGAATCTAGGTACTTACCTTGCTCTTAATGAGCCAGAACCGCTCACATAATAATAAAAATAGTAATATTTACTAAAATTTTGGCTGCTAACTTTAACCCAGATTAGGTTGTTACATAATCTACCTAGTTTTAAAAATTGATCGCTGAGTTGCTCAAAAATATAGTGACTTTTAATCGTTAGAAACTTCAACATATATGTTCAGAGTTTCAAACAAGTTGGTAAGTAATCCCTCTCTTAAGTAATCCCTCTCTTAATTTTCAAAAGTACCCACATGTTGCTGAAATGGAATACATAAGCTTTCTTTCTTCCATGTTCTAAATTGGGATCATACTGCTAAAGTCGATTGCGGATAATAAGAGCTTTTTCAATATGCAAAGCATACCAACAAATATTTTCAATGCAAGTAACAAACTAGATGGATATAGACATATAGAATTCAGTTCAAACTACACAAGCAAATTCTTATATAGTTTCAAGCGTGGTTTAAGCACTAGGTTTAAACAATCTATCATCGTAGATTCAATATCAATCAAATTAAATATAATCAGCTTACCTATCACCTATAATGAAAAAGAATATGCACAAATTGATCATTGATAGCAAAAGTGGCACTATGTGCATCATCAATCTCAAGCACGCCATCTGAATCTAGGTACTTACCTTGCTCTTAATGAGCCAGAACCGCTCACATAATAATAAAAATAGTAATATTTACTAAAATTTTGGCTGCTAACTTTAACCCAGATTAGGTTGTTACATAATCTACCTAGTTTTAAAAATTGATCGCTGAGTTGCTCAAAAATATAGTGACTTTTAATCGTTAGAAACTTCAACATATATGTTCAGAGTTTCAAACAAGTTGGTAAGTAATCCCTCTCTTAATTATAGTCCATAACCTGATTTTAACCTGAAAAGGTAGTCATGGAACCTTCAAACATTTCATAATACAATTACGCCTCAAATCTGATAAAATAGTTAGTCATTGACTTGTTTACATCTTCCAAGAAACTATATTCATCTACAAAAACGATCAGTGAAAATTACAAGCCAGTATTTCTCCTTAAAAATATGTCATATTAACCCCAAAAAAATAATTAATATCCCTATGCTCATTTTTTTCTATTCACATCCAATATAATTTGGCTTGACCTGTCATCATAGGTTGACTCATTTAACCTATCCTTGATAAAAATGTCCTCATCATTATCAAAGCATCGAAGCCAGTAAAATCCATAAACTTAAGGTTAATAACATCATAGAACCAATAAAATGTGTTTACAGTCTCTTTGAGTCCCGAGGGTGATTTGGCTTAATTAGATGGTAAGAATTCACATTAAATTCACAGACATGAATTTAAGTAACTTTGTAATGATCCACAATAATATTATTATTGATATGAATTTGTTTCCCCTACAATCCGGCAGCCCGCTCTCAAGTAATTAGAGTATCATATTGGTTGATTAGTTGACTTAGACGATAGTTACACAGGGCTATATAAATATGACAACTCTTGAACCCGACTCAAACTCGAACCAGCAAATCATTGCTTAAATTGACACATAATAAAAAGTTCACATCTGGATTAGCACTTTGGACAAGATTAATATTCTAGTTAAATTATGAATGACATTTTAAGGCAATTTTTAAGCTAGTACAAGTTGTGCCATCATCATGCATTATGATCCACAAGACTCTTTGTGCGGCAATGCACTACCAAGTATGATGATGATGGCATTGGAAGTATTAATAGGCACAATGTCCTTATAATTGTAAAGAGAAATAAGTATGTTGAATAAAACCAATGAGAAAATTGATAAATAGTCATAAAATTTTCAATAGGATTTTAGTGTACTACAATTAAACTCAATGACATGGCACATGCTTGCCTAAGCCTGCACAATATCAGAAGGATGTGAGGTGGTATATTACATAAATCCTATCATTATGACTGAGAAGTCATGAGTTCAAGTGCTCTCTACTCTAAAATGATAAATTTGAATACTTAACCCCCTTAGCTCTTGTAGTGGCAGGCACTTATAGCTAGTGTAAGAATGTTATATCTTAACCTCATGTCAATCAAACAACATTATAACAGCCACAGTTTTGACACCATAATACATCAATCAACATTTCATAGAGGGGATGCAAAATACTGGTTATAAATCAATTCCATGAGGTTTATCAAAGATCTAGATTAAGGATGACCTCCCACAACCCAAAAAAAAAACAATTTACCTAGCTGTGAACAGCTACCACTATGAAGCAAACAGTATAAAAAGGGGTTATATCAGCCATACTTTATTACAAAAAGGGCTATACGGCATTCTAGAGAAATTGCATGTGAACCTGATTTTAAGGATAAATTAGAAAGGTTTTATGAATAGAATGTGTAATAGATAAGGAAATTAGAAAGAACAGCACAATTCTCACAACAGTACATTCAAAATATAGAATAAGCTAAAATCAAGACAATTTCTGGCTGACATTGTTACTGCATAAATATAACACATCAGTTTCATTATATTTGGCCAAAAATTTGTATACCAATTAAAAAATGACAAGTCTGGAAGTAGTTCTTAACAAGGAACTAGAAATATGCAAAACTGCGCAATCAAAAATGTAAAGCTTTAAGCCCTTTATTTATAGTGCCAACAACGTTTAGCTCCTAAACAGCAGTGATACTGACCCCAAACAGTAAAAAACACAACTAGTTGAAAAGGACTAATACAAATTTTGCATGTTGCACACAACCATATTCACTAAATTACATCCAGGAGGGAAGTTTTGTAATAAATATATGAAGACCAAATTAGCTTACAGAGAGTAAATTCATCTACTCCGTTAAGGCCGATCAATACTTCTTCATCACCCTTCTCAAAATATCAACATTCCTCTTCTCCCGCAGTCATATGTTCAACTGTGCCACAATACTCAAACAAGTCAAGAGAATCTCAATGCTGAGCCCACTGTATGCTCTTGATATCAATCCCTTCCTTAACCATCTCATAAAGAGGGCTCATTTCTCGCAGTTTCTCAACATGGTGAACCATCAACTCTATAGAACGATCAATCTCAGCTTCAGTGGTGAACCTCCCTATCCCAAATCTTATAGAAGTGTGAGCCATATCCTCATCTACCCCAAGCGCTCTCAGCACATAGGAAGGCTCAAGGCTGGCACTGGTGCAAGCACTCCCGCTCGAAACAGCAACCTCTTTCAGCCCCATAAGCAGGCTCTCTCCTTCCACATAAGCAAATGACAAGTTCAAATTTCCAGCATAACGCTGCTCTGTGCTCCCATTAACCACTACTCCGTCCAGCTTCTCCATAATCCCTTTAAGAAGCCTTTCCTGCAAATAAGCAATTCTGTGGCCATCGTACTCCATTTCCTTCATGGCGATCTCGCAGGCCTTGCCGAATCCCACCACGAGCGGCGCAGGAACACTACCACTGCGGATTCCACGCTCCTGACCGCCGCCACTCATCTGAGGCTCAACTCGGATCCTTGGTCGCCGACGGATATAAAGCGCGCCAACACCCTTGGGACCATAAATCTTGTGACCGCTGAGCGACATCAACCCAATTCCCATCTTCTCAACGTCGATGGGAATCTTACCCAGGGCCTGAGCAGCATCTGTGTGGAAGGGAACGCCCTTCTCCTTGCATAACTTTCCGATCTCCTGGAGCGGTTGCACGACGCCGATCTCGTTGTTAACTGCCATTATGGAGACAAGGCCAGTGTCAGGGCGAATGGCGGAGGCGAGGACGTCAAGATCAACCAGGCCGTCAGGGTGGACAGGGAGGTACGTGACATCAAAGCCCTCTTGCTGCAGGTAGCGGAAGGAATCGAGGACGCACTTGTGCTCGGTCTGAGTGGTGATAGCGTGCCGTTTCTTTTCACGGTAGAAGCGCATGACGCCCTTGATGGAGATGTTGTTGGACTCCGTGGCTCCGGAGGTGAAGAAGATCTCCTTAGGGTTGGCGCCGACGAGAGCTGCGACGTGCGCGCGAGCAGATTCGACGGCCTCGTCGGATTCCCAGCCATAGAAGTGGGTACGGGAGTGAGGGTTCCCGAAGCAGGAAAGGTAGAAAGGGAGCATGGCGTCCATGACGCGAGGATCCACAGGAGTGGTCGCCTGCATGTCGAGATAAAGGGGGCGTCCAGATATGCGAACTCCCTTCATCGTGATGATGCTTTCCTCATCGGCGCCTGCAAAATGGTCAGCTGCGTCCAGAGAAGTCGCGGAAGAGGAGGATAAGAAAGATCGGCACGAGAGGTTAAGACGGCGGAGAAGGCCTGCAGCAGCAGAAGAAGCAGCAGGTAGGTGTTTTAACGGCATCGTCGTTCTTGGAGTCGATCGGAGTTAGGGCAGACGATGATGAGGGCGGCCGCGCTTGAGGACGGTTAAAAAACTAGGTTTGAGAATAACCTTTTTGATATCCACGTTACCGCATAGCATAACATAAAATTCCTTTTTTTTCGGCGTTTACCACTTAATTACAAATAATTGCTTACCAAATATTATTTATATAATACTTGAATTTCGATTGGATAAATTCGATTATATATTTTTTTCTCTTATTTTAATTTTCTTTTATTTGAAAAATTTAAAAATAATTTAGGATATCATATTATTATTATTTCCAAATTAATCTAAAAATGACGGACAGAGCTTTTTAAAACCATTTAAATTTTGGAAAATATTTATTTTTAAAATGTTACTCGTATAAAGTAATCAAACTTTTAAAAACCTTCAAATGTTAGTCGTAATATATAATTTTTGGCTGAATATAATATTTATTTCTTAGATGTTACTCTTAAAACCTTTAAATCTTTAAAATTAATCAAATTTAGTATTATTAATAAATTTAAAAATTAATATTTAACTCATAATAATTAAGAATTATAAATCAAATTAGTGATTATAAATCCATTAAGACTATCTAGTAGTCTAGAAAAAGTGATGTGCAAATAGTAAAAGTACCAAAGTATTTTTCATGTGAGAATTATAGAGAAGAATGGTTTGAAGAAATGATACTAATGAACAAAGCACTATAACTTTTTATTTTTATTTTTTATGCTTTGCATAATGAACATTATTTCTAATTTGTCCTCTACTTTTGTAAGATTCCTTAAATTTTTATCAAGAAAATTGAGCTCCATTAAATTGCTCCTCCAAACTACTATAGCTAGCCTTGGAAAAGTGTTATCCACCCCTCTGAGCATGTGATTACCATCACGGATAATTGCATGTGTTGTTGTTTTCCTCGATAAATTAAAATTGAATAGTCACTACCAAAAACATGTCTCATTCTCCTACTAATTATTTCATTTCATATTACCTTATGTATGAAGTAGCTTAGTCAATTAATATTAACTACTCATTTAAAATGTTATGTTTTATATATTAGCATTGAGTACTAATAATAATGGTGGGGACAAAGAGTTTTGGATGTTTAGAAGGCCTAAGAGCTCTTGTATTTGAAAAAGAATAGAAGACATTTAAATTCTTCTGACTAGCATCCCCTTAGAATCAAAAGCTCTCTCTTAGTCTTTATGTTGACAAATGAATCATCGTAAGAACTCGGATATGAGTAAATTGATGAAAATTAATCTGGCTCAAAAATGCAATTTTATGTTTTCATATTTTATATGGCTTTGCCTCCGTAATTATAAGAGTCATTTTATCTAGTTTTATTCTTTTGCACATTAAAAAAATGAGACATTAAGCTATCTCTTTTTTAAATCTCATTTTCTTTCTTTTTCACCAATAAAAATTTAATGAATTTAAAGAGCTTGTGTTTTTTAGTTCTCTCCTAAAGGTATTAGAACATTACACCAAATGACAATTTGATTAAAATAAAAGGAGTTATTACTTATGGACACTATATGTTTAATATTTAGGCATAACGTAATAAAATAATCCGCAAAAAGTATTTGGCTAGTATTTATTCTATTAGAAAGTGTGTTTATGACTAATACAATACAATTATAGTCTCATAAATTAGGATTTTGGATTTAGGTTGGCCAATATTGTATGGCCAGGTTGTTACTGCTTGTGACGTCTCCCAATTCGAATTCCCAACAAGGGTATAGGGATTGGGGTGGTGCCGTCTGATTTGCCAAGGATTGTAGTCGAGATTTTAGAATCATAACATAAGCATCACGGATAATTGCTCAATTAATTTGAAAATAAAAAAAGTAATTTTATTTTGATATCATAGCAATTACAATAGTAGAATTTTTCTTCTTCATTTAAAATACAGGAAGAAAACATAAAAGTAAAAGTGAAGCTGTTATTTATTCAGTGTTGTTCTAGTTCTTCAGACCTCATGTTTTTAACAAAAAATGTCCCAGCCTGAACACTCATTAGAAAAAATTATAAGTACTTTGGATATCATTAATTATATTATATATCTATGCAAAAAGTATGAAATTAAATTTTAAATTGCAAGAAAACAAATTAATAGGAATTGAAAAGACAATATTTCCTCTTTTAAGATTTATCATAGCTTTTTTTCTATAAATTAACATTGAATAATAATTGAAATAATAATAAAAGTAAAATATCACAAGTAAGTCATATTTCATCAATAATTGATATGTCTATCTTGAAAATGAATAAATAATAATAATAATGTCGTTCGAGTAGACAAATCTCAAACATTAAAAAATCAAGCACGACTGCTTAATTATCATAATTTTGGGTTCTAAGATATCGTATATATCTTTCACCTATGTTAGCTCCCGCATAAGCATAGTTATAATATATTTATATATTCCAAAGCTGGATAATAGCGAAATAGCCCCGTTCTAAATATAAAATTACATTATGTACATATTGTAAATAACTTAAGCGGAACCCGTTTTAATTCAATAAAAATCAATAATCTATTTTTGATAGCATCTCAAATAGTAATAATATACTTAAATTATAAATTTTAAAAAGCTTAAAGTATAGTAGAAAGTATGTAATATAATCAATGGAATTGTTAGTTTCAAAGCGAAGCAAAAAGCATGTAATTTAATTAGCATGCATAAATGTACTTTATGATATTCGAGGTATCTGATTTTCTTGCTCAATTGATTTCTTGTAAATTTTTGTGTAAAATTTTTATTAGAAAAATAATTAAAGCATTTTCATAAAAATATTGATTTTTATTATTTTCTCTCTCCTTATTTCTTTATTTAAATATTATTATTATTAGAAGATAATAGTAGAGAGAGAATTAATATAATATTATTAATAAGAGATAGTTATAATTATAATAATATTTGATAATAATAATAATAATAGTATTGCTATTATTATTATACATATAATAATAAGTATAATAATTATATACTGTAACAACTCTATGTTGTTATTAGGATTTAACCTAACCTAATGAGTCTTACATTTTTTTCATTAGTCTTTAATCATTATTAAAAGCAAGCACTAAAGCTTTAGTTCGATTTAGAGATCAATCAAGCCAATCAATAATTTTAGCCAAAAGAATATAATTAAGGAAAATAAAATAATCAAATTAACTTCCAATCAAAAATTTGATCGCATTTTGGATTCCTAGTACCCAAATTAGCTAGGGATAAATTTTAAGTATTTTTCGGAGTTTGTTTGGTTGAATTAGAAATTTCAAATTTTAAAATTCATTAAATATTATTTAATTAAATTTCCAACATCTCTTACCGCTTAATCTGTTGCTCCCACACTGTGCGGTCCAGGTTATCCTAACAGTCACACAGTTTGTATGCATGGATCAGACAGCCCATGTTGCTTTGGCTGCCTAATCCAAGCTCGATCGTTGTATCTGAGGTCGAATCCAACGGTCAGGATCTCTTTCGCCTAAATTGTGGCGCCCTATCCCCTGGCCCTGAGGATTTGACCTAAGGGGTGGTGTGCCACTCTAGTAAATCCCTCACTTATCATTGGATTAGGTATAATCTACAATTCACTAATAAGGGAAGAATGTGCACAGAATGAATATAAGGATCAGTCACAACATCTAAATTACATACAGAGTATGGAAGCAAAATGAAATAAATATTACATCAATTCATCATACATCAAGTAAGAAATAGTACTATAGCTTAACAAATAATAAAGTGCAGAAAAGTAATCACAGTCACAGTATCTGTATTATTACAATATTTAAAAAATAGTTTAAAAGGTTGAAAATAAATCAAAAAGACTCTCATCATCACAAAGGGCTGGAAGAAGGCTAAGCAGCTTCTGTCTCTCATGGCTGATGCTCCTCTTCTAAATAAGGCCCCTCTTCTTCCGTACACAACTCCTCAAATCTATCTGAATCTGACATTATCATTTTCATAATGCTAGAGCCCTAGCCAATAAAAGAAAATCTTATTAGATAATTGTCTAAGTACATTTAGGCTAAATATTTTACATGAATTATTGATGTCACCATTTTAAACTTAAGCACAACAAAAGATAAACTAAAAGCAGTAGGAGCGGTAGGTATATAAGAAATAGGGTAAGTTATAAATATAGCATTTATAACTAAATAGAAAGTGAGGCAAAGCACACCTCAAGCAAACTAAGTAAGAAATGGGCATATACATATAGAGTGCAGTAAGTCAAAGTACTGAAAATAAAGTCTAATCCTAAATATGTTGATAATCATATGATATATGCTGATTTAAAATAATATTATGAACATTGTACATATAGTAAGCAGTAAAGTCTAGCATCCTATAAATATATACAAGTGAGCATGTAAGTAATGAAACACAACTGACTAAAACATGCATCAATAATACAGTATACTATAAAACTATCATATCAGAAAATTGGCTAATCAGGCCTAGATAGAAATTCCCAAAGCCTTTGTGGGCTAGGGTAGACAGAACAGCAGAGCAGTACTGAGGAGGCAGTAAATATAAATATAGAATCTCTTAGTTATTTTACTTTTGTTTTTGTGGACACATCCAGAAATAGCTGAGAAGTCAAGCACATCTGCAAGACTATATGGGTTCCAAGCTTAACACACACTCCTCAATGAGTAATGTTAAGCATCCTTATTACTTCTTACCCTTGTCCATTAGAATAAATGAGCATTAGAACTTACTAGAACATAACTGAACCCAAGGCATCTATTATCCTAATTATTTTATGTTTTCATTTAATGCACAAAGTTTTCTTACATGATATATCCAAGAAATTAAGTACAAAATATAAGAATGTATAGCACAAATCAAGTAAGCAAGGGACTCTTCTATACATAGTGACACTGTTGTTCTCTAATTAAACTATTCAAACTATTCTAAGTTACACAAGTTTAGGATCTCAAATTCCTACTATCGAGTGTAACTTAAAAGCACGACCTTATAAGTTAAAAGTATTAGAACTAATCAGATTCTAATCTAATTCAATCAAGTATGATTACATATTTAATCAATAAATTATAATGTCCTAATTTGATGAATTTAGATGTTCAATCTAAGATTTGATCAAGATCTACTAAACTATAGATTATGGATTAAATATCACGAGATTGGGCTCAACCACATAATCCAAAAGGATAAGATATAAGATCTAGGTTTTAGTCTAAAAATGATCTATTATTTAAGGTAAATCCTATTAAGCAAATCAAACTTAATAAGAGGAATCTCCTATCCTGAATTTAGAGTTAAAAGATAAAATAATCAAAATAATTTGTAAAAATCTAGAGCTAATAAAATCAAGGATTCATTCATTGAATAACTCATTTATCTAATTAATGAAATCTAACCTATAAGCTAGTTCTGGTCTTAAGAATAGTCCTAATATGAGGTGTAAAGTCCTAAGAAAAAACTTAGAGAAATTTTAGGAATTTTATAAATTTGACCTAATAGTTAATTTTACTCACTTAAGAGATTTTAATACAGTTATAATACTAATTTTAGTGATCTACTAAACAAATTAGGAGTTAAAGACGCTTAACCTAAAATTTGGGCAAAATGATCATTTTGCCCTTACTTAAGGCTTCAAAAAGCTACTTTTTGAATTAAGGTTCCAAATTAGAATTTTTTACTGTTAAATGATTTCTTACTATCTAACATAAAGATAGACAATAAGTACATCCAATTTGGATAAGAAACGGATCCTATAGGTCCAAACTAAGGGTTTTGACCAAATGGGCATTTTAGTAATTTACTCTTAATGGAATCTAAATTTTTATGCAATTTATTGTTGGTTACTGTTCAAGGATTTCATAGAGTCCAAGAACACTGCATTCTGAGGTCAAATGGCTAAGCTATAGCTATTTCAATTTCTAAGGGCAATTCCGTAATTTTTGTCGGTCGACGGGGGACAAAACTGAACTTTTCGGTTTAAAATCTAAATTCAACAAACTTAGTTTCTATAGCTTTCTTATAGTATACTGAGTGCTTCAGCAGGGAGTAGATTTAATTTGGACTTCAAATGGTCAAGTTATGGCCTAACTAGGGTTATGAGTATTTTGGTCATTTCTAATTTTTTAGGTTTTAGATCCTAAATATTATTTCAGTTTATTGATGACACTAAAATTCTAAGCTAGTTAGCACTTTGAATTTCTGAATTTGGAGTTGAATTAACCAAGTTATTGTCAATTGAATACTATGAGCATTTTATTTATTTTTATGGTAGGATCCTAAATGTTACTTTTCAAACCAAGCTCCAAATAAGAAAACTAATACTTCTATAATGATGAGGCTGCTCCCCTGAGTATTTTAAGACCCATATTACCTGTGTTTGGATAATTAAGTTAAAAGTTATGAGGATTTGCTTAGGTCCTAAAATGTCACTACGTTATACGTATCTCGAAACAAATTTTTATATTACATTCTTTGATGCATTTTATTTTTCTTAGTAAAATAAGACCTATGTAACATAGATCATTCTATAAAAAGCTATTAAACTTTAAAGTTTTTGAATTAAATAATTTAAATTAAATAAATTTATTATTTATTTATTCAATTTGAATTAATTTACTATTCATACCTATAGTTAAAAATAATTTTTTTTACTATATTTATTAATTAATCAACTAATTATCACTAATCTATTTTTAATTAATAATTAATATATTTTATTAATTAGTACTTACTCTACTATTTAATTAGTTAATTAAATATATTAATTATTAATTTAATTATATTTAAATATTAATTTACTGTTTAATTAGGATTAGCATTAATTAATTAGCATTAAACTTAAGTAATAATTTAATTAATCTATTAATTATCTGTCTAAAATAATATTATATTATTTATATTATTAGATTTAGGATTAGTGTTAATTAATCATAATTAACTGCTATTAATACTATTTATTAATCAATTAACTAATATTAATCAACTACATTAACTAATTAAAATCTACACTTTAATTAAATTAATTAGTTTAATATTAATTAATTTAATTAATCACTGTTGTTAACTTATTAAGTATACTAAATTAATATTAATCATTTAACTAATTAACTAATTATTACTTAATTAATTACTGACAGAACAATTAGTATACTAATCCTATAATTAATTAACATAATTATATAATTATATTTATTAATATTATTTCGCAAGATCACCATGCCACGTGGTGGCATGCGAGAGGTTGCGGGGCTGCCGCAGGCCCCGCAATACGTTAGCCGAGCTAACCCGGGACAGGAGGGGGGCCCCACTGGGTGTCGCATGGCGCTGCGGGCCCTGCATTGAACACGCGCTGTTGCGCACGCGAACCCGCTCGGGAGTGGGTCGGTCCCGGCTCGACTCAGCCTGGCCCACATCCCTTCGCCTTCCTCGCGACCTGCCCTGAGGCGAGCCGTCTATGACAAGCGATTCGGAGGCCCGGCCGGCCTCGACGGGGGTCAGCCCGCGCAGCCGAGGGTCGGCCTCGATGGGAGCTACCCAATGGCAGGCGGATCGGCGGTAGAGGGGACCGAAATCACCGGCTATTGCTAACCCTAGCTAGCTAGGGTTCAGCCTTGACGCACAACGACTTCTACTGTGGACCTAACCCCGTTTTACGTCGATCGGGTCGAGCTAACCTCGATCAGCACCGGTCGATCTCTAATCGGGCGTGTGGAATATTGTTACGAAAAGCAATTGCAATAATTGGAGGAGTATCAAGGGAACGAAGCGTACCTTAGGATTGACGGCCACGGGAGCTCTAAGGTTCGGGATCGACTCGCGGACCTCAAACCCGCAAACGGGGATGCCCTACATACGCGGAGAGTCCTTATGGACCACGGGACGGACTCGCCGAGGTCGGGGCGTCGTGGATTGGGCGGCGCGAGTGGCGGAATGTTGCGTAGCACGGGCGACCTTTGCGAGGGGGACGACGGTCTCCTGGTCGTCCGATCGCGTTCTAATCATACGGATCCGACAGGCCGATCTGTGGATCCGCATACAATAGGCTAGTGGATCCGTCCCGTTAACGTGTCGGATCCGACCCGTTAAGGAACAGCGGATCCGACCCATTAACGCATTTTTAATTAATTTCATTTAATTAATTTCAAAAATTAAATTTCTATTTCTAATAAAAATTTTAAATATTTAATTGATTTCCAAAAATTCTCAAATACTCTCCCCTAGCTAATTGAGAGGTGATGAACGCAGTGGCGATGTCAGATTTTTGATCTGATGAGTAATTTAATTTCCCAATTTTCGGGGTATTTAAATATTGTTAAAATATTCGTCAAAATTTTGACGACTTCTGATTGACACGAATACATCACCCTAGCTATTTTGGGGGCAATGAGCGTAATGACGAGGTTAGTTTTTCTATTTGAGATCTATTTAGATAGATCAAATTTTAGGATTTCTGGATTTTTCAAAAATCAGGATTTGATCAATTTTGCTCTTGATTTGGGCTAGGTCTTGGTGGTTGACTCCTAATGACTTGATTAATACTTATGATCAAGATTAGGACTGGAATTAATCCTAATTGACTTAAGTAACAACTTGGGTTGTTACATAAATAAACCCTTCGGGATCAGATCTGGGCCACCCAATTTGATCCATCGCAGCCCAGATCGAAAGGGCTGTGTGTCGTGTCATCCCGAGCCACTGCTCCCACGCATGCGCCTCGCATATGCGTGCGCTGGCCACCTACTATGCCACCTGCTCTTGCAAGCGTGACCATCCTTCCTTATAGCGACTGCCTCTGTAATAATCATAGGTTGTTACTTAGCCTAATTTTAACTTAATCACATCATAATTATTATTCCATTGAGTTCATGTGGTCATTAAGGTCAAACCTTGAAGATTTAGAGCGATTCAGAGCTTAATGAAATATTTAGATTATTTAAATAATATTTAATTAATTAAAAAATTAAGATATTTAATTTGATCTCGAAATTAAAATCTGATTTCGCCATTGCACTTGTCACCCTCAAATTAGCTATGGTGATATTTTAGAAATGTTTGAAAGTCGTCAAATTTTCTCAAAATTTTTAATATATTTAAATACCCCAAAAATTATGATAATTAAATTAATCTCCAAATTAAAATTAGACTTTGTTGTTGAGTTTCTCACCTCCAAATTAGCTAGGGGTGAATTTGTGAGATTTTTTGGAGCTCGTTTAGTCATCTAATTTTGATTAAAAAATATATTAATTAAAAACTATGAAATAATTAATTAAGAGCTTAAAATCTCCATTTTTCCTTCTGCCTTCCCCCATATCCTGCACATGCCACTCCCTTCTTCCTCGCTTCGTACACAAGGAAGTTTCCTCCTGTGGCGCCGCGCTCCTTAAGTTCACAATCATTAGACTAAGGAGTGGAGTGTCACTCCAGCAAATCCCTCATTAGATTAGGTGAGATCCATAATCACTAATAAGGGAAGGATGTGCACAGTATGAATTTAAGGATCAATCACTAAGTCTAACATATATACAGAGTGCGGAAGCGATATGAAGTACATATTACATTCTTTCACCATACATTGAGTAAGAAATATTAATATAGCTCAGTAAATAATAATGTGCATAAAATAAATATAGTAACGAGTACTTGTATTATTACAACATTATAATTATAGTTTAAAAGATTGAAAATGATAATATCACGTGTCCTCATAATGAAGAAAAAGTCAACTAGAGGTCTTCTATACCAGGCTGCTGCACCTCCTCTAAATAAGGCTCCTCATCAGGCACTGGATCCTCAAACTGAATAAGATCTGACATTATCAGTTTCACAATGCAAGGGCCCCAGCCAATAAAAGAAAAAATCTGATTAGACAAATTGTCTAAGTACATTTTAGGCAAAATATTTATTAAACATTTATTAATATCACCATTTTACTCTAAACCAAATGAAACATCTATCTAGCATGGGAGCAAGTAAGCATATAAGGGGATGAGGATAAGCTATTAATGTAGTATTCATAATTAAATAAAAATCGAGGCAAAAGCACACCTCAAGTGAACTAAATAAGGTAGGGCATATATATATAATATAGTAAGTAAAAATACTAAAAAGAAGTCTAACCTAAACATGCTGATGATCATATGACATATGCTAATTTAAAATATAATTCTAAAAATGGTACATATAATAAATAGTAAAGTCTAACATCCTATATATATGCATTTAATAAAGTAAACATGTAACATAGGAAAAATACAGCTAACTGAAACAAAATATATCAATAATAAAGAAAATAGTAAGATGAACTAAAGAGAACGTATAACTGCCATATCAAAAAGAATTGGCCAATCCGGCCCAACATATTCCCGTAGCCTTTATAGGCAAGGGCGGACACAATATAATGATATAATATAATATGACCGAAGAGACAAATAATACTATGTAAATATCTTTTAGTTATTTTACTTTTGTTTCTGTGGACAATTTCAGAAATAGCTGAGGAGTCAAGCACGTCTACAAGACCAAACGAGTCCCAAGCTTAACATACTCTCCTCAATGAATGATGCTAAGTATCGTGATCACTCCTTACCCCTGTCCATTGGAGTAATGTGCATTATAATCCACCATGTACTGAACCCAAATGCAAATGTTTTCCTAATATTCTAAGTTTTCATTATTCATGCAACAATGTTCTTCTTATATGACATATTCAAGGAAAAATAAGCACAAAGTTCAAGGAATGAGTAGCACAAAAATCAAGTAGTAAGCAAGTGACTCTACTAAATATGGTGATATTATTTGTTATCTAATTTAAACATTATAACTATTCCAAGTTACACAAGTTCAAGATCTACAATTCCTACTATTGAGTGTAACTTAAAAGTACATCCTTATAGGTTACAAAATATTATGACTAGCTAGGTCCTAATATGATTAATCAATATCGACTATATAGATCATTACGACCTAATTTATGAGTTTAGACATTCTAAACTAAAAGCTTGCCCAAAATCTACCAAGCTAGAGATTATGAATTAAACACTACGAGATTTGGCTTAATCACATAATCCTAAAGATAAAACTTAAGATCTAAGTTAAATCTAAATGTGAACTAATAATTGAGGTAAATCCTATTAAACAAATTGAACATAATAGAATGAATATCATATTCTAAATCTAATGTTTAAAAGATAAAATAATTCAAAGAAGTTATAAAATCTAGAAACTAATAAAACTAAGGATTCATTCATCGAATAACCCCATTATTCGATGAATAAAATCTATTATATGATCTAGCCCTAATCTTATGAATAGTCCTATTGTGAGGTGTTGAATTTTCTAAGGAAGAGACTTAGAAAAATTTTAGGGACTTTAACAAATTTGACCTAATAGCTGATTTTACTCACTTAGAGGATTCTAATACAATTTTAATACATGTTTAATTGACTTAGAAGATAATCTAGGAGTTAAAGATATTTAATCTAAATTTTGGGAAAAATGACTATTTTGCCCCTACTTAAGGGTCCAAAAAACTACTTTTTGATTTAGGACACCAAATGAGGATTCCTTATTATCAAATGATTCCTTACTGTCTAATATGAAGATAGACAGTAAGTACACCAAATTTGGAAAAAGAATGGGTCATATAGGTCCAAACTAAGGTTTTTGACTTAAGGGACATTTTAGTAAATTGTACCTGATAAAATCTAAATTTACATGCAGTTTACTACTGGTTGATGTTCAAGGATTCTATAGAGTCTAAAAATACTAAATTCTGAGATTTAATGAATTAGTTATAACCATTTTAATTCCTAAGGATAATTTGATATTTTTATAAGTTAAGGGGGGTTAAAAATGCTAACATTTTTATTTAATGTCCAAATTAAGCAAAATCATTGGTTATAGCTTCCCTATATCACACTGAGTATTTTAATTAGGAGTAGACTCAAATTGGACTTCAATTGGTCAAGTTATAACCTAATTAAGGTTAAGGGTATTTTGGTCATTTTTAATTTTTTTGGGGTTCAAAACTTAAATATTATTTCAGATTATTATTGGCACTAGAATTTTAAACTATCTAGCACTTTGAATTTTCTGATTTAGAGTCTAATTGACTAAGATATTGTCAAATCTTCTAGCTACTCCCATAAATGAGATAGAACCTCTCCTAACGATACTCCAATTAATGACGTCCCATCTTCTAGTAATCCTCCAAATAATGCTATTGTGATACCTATTGATAATAATGCAGAGGAATCAATTTCTATGAGAAGTGTGATGAATACGCTGAACCAACAGGCATTAGCCATACAAATGTTGGTAGCTGCTCTTCCGTATGTTGATGCCAGCACCACATTTGCATCGCCAGTTGCACACTCATTCAATCTCAATCGAATGTCTGGCGATGAAATGCTACATAGCTTCCTATAATTGAGACCACCTACATTCGATGGAACACTATCTCCTATCGACACAATGGCATGGTTAAAGACAGTGGAGAAAATTTTGGTAAGTTTGAGCTGTCCAAACTATCAAACTGTACGATTAGCCACACATCTACTTCAAGATGAAGCAGAACACTGATGGGAGAATATAAGAGAAACTCAATTTGAAGAATATGAATTAGAAGACATTGAATGGAATTGGTTCATAGAGGCCTTCAAGGAAGCCTTCGTACCCCCATCGTCAAAGAACATCTTGGGAGATTCCCTATTGAAGTTGACTCAAGGTAGTCTAACAGTGGCAGAATATGTAGCAGAATTCAGAAGACTAATTCGTTTCACGCCAAATTTAGTACCTACTAAAGAAGACAAATGCTACCGTTTCCAAAGTGGATTGCGTGAATCCATCAAAGATTATGTCGTCTTATTCCAACTAACTAACTTTGAGAAGTTAGTTGAAATAGCACGAGTAGTCGAGCATCACCAATCATCAAAAGACCTTAAGCAAAAGGCATACGAAATGCCTAATCGTAATGAAGTTTTTAGTCGTCACAGGCCCAATCAAGAAAGGGCTTATCAAGTTGAGGTAATCGAAATTTCAAAGCAAGTTCCTGAATGCAATAAGCCTCATCCATTCGGCAAATGTTATCATTTTGGAAGAGGATGTTTCACCTATAGACATCGAGGCCATGGATATCAACGATGTAGAGCACAAAGGACGATAGATGGAGTTTTGATTGATCATTCCTTTTGGGACCAAGTGTTTCAAGCTACTCCCATAAATGAGATAGAACAAAGGATGGCTCTCATGCCACCACCAACTGAAGAAAGCCCAAATTCTACCAAGGTACAAACAACCGCTCCCCGACCCCCAGTACAAAATCAAACAAGGGTCAAGGCAGTAAACAATCGACCTCTGGTGATAGCTCGAGTGTCTACCTTTTGTACATTTAACTCCAGTGATCATAAATCTAATTATATATTCAATGTGTCTTTGATCAGACAATTACCTATTTCTAACTCAATCACTTAGACATAATGTTCTTGGAATGAAATCCCATTCAAGATGGATTAATTTTAGCATCTAGATTTCTAGTAATCTAAGCTACATCTTGTGACTTAGATGTTAGAAATTGGTTCTAGAAACTTTGGCCTAAGTCATAAAATATGACCTATGATCTTAGCCTTAGTTCTCATTAAAACTTCCTAGTACTTATCCATAAGGATAAGTGAGTTCCTTACTATTACCAAATCAGACTTATGACTAATGTTAATAGCAATTTCTCTTAAATCTTAGGTGTCAAGTCATCATGTATGACTTAATGACCTAAGTTCTCCTTAACTTTGAAATTATGTATCCTAAAGGAATATTGCCCTTTTTACCATAGTTTAACCTTTTAGTAAAGAGATGAATGTCTCTTTATTAGTTCAAATCTAATATGGACTAATTCATATAATTAGTTCATCCTCATTTATCCTTAGTTAGAAATTATAAGCCAAACCATTTGAATTCATTATTTAGATCTAATGGTGGATTTTTGTCCAAATACTAAAAAATTCTAATATAATAAATAATCAAAGAATGCTAGTTCTTTGATGTGAAGTCTTTTAGATTCCAATTCAATAATTAGGATCATTGATATCTTTTAATCTTTATTAGAAATTATAAGCCAAACCATTTGAATTCATTATTTAGATCTAATGGTGGATTTTTGTCCAAATACTAAAAAATTCTAATATAATAAGTAATCAAAGAATGCTAGTTCTTTGATGCGAAGTCTTTTAGATTCTAATTCAATGAATTAGGATCATTGATATCTTTTAATCTTTATTAAAGTTTTTTAAAGTGGCTTAACTAAATTACTTAGATTTCTCAAGTGGTGAATATCACTTAAGTGTAAGCTTTTAAGATCTTTAATCCTTATAACACCCTATGCTTAGTGGGTGATGCCACCTGCTAAGTAATAATTTATCTTATAGTAATAGACCATAAGTTATGAATTTTTAAATTAACCTATAAACCTTTGAAGTTGTATTCAGTTTAGATGAATATTAGCTTATCGTTCCTTTAATTGCTATCCTTATTAAGTGATGGTTATCACTTAGTTTGGTTAGTTCCTTAAAGTATTCAAATGTCCTAAAGCAATTCAATCTGCTAAGGAATACATTACTACATTGTGGCAAGGTGCTATAAGTACAGTTTAATAATTGCAGGACTTTAGGTGCATGTAAATCTCCTTGTAACAACCCAAGTTGTTACCTAAGTCGATTATGACTAATCTTAGTCTTAAGACTAATCACAAGTGCTAATTAGGTCAATTGGAGTCAACCTCTAAGACCTAGTCCAAATCAGGAGTCAAATGGATCAAATCCTGATTTCTGGAAATTTCAGAAACCCTAAAATTTGACCTATTTAAATTGACCTTTGATTGGAAAATGGACACCGCCATTGCGTTCATTGACCCCAAATTAACTTAGGGTGAAGTTTTCATGTCAATCGGAAGTCGTCAAAAATTCGATGAATATTTTAATAATATTTAAATATCCCGAAAATTAGGAAATTAAAAATACTCATCAGATCAAAAATCTGACCCCGCCGTTACGTTTCTCACCCCTCATTTAGCTAGGGGTGAATATTTGGAATTTTTTTAAATACAAATTAATTATTTTAATAAGAAACCAAATAAATTAATTTAAATAAATTAATATTTAAATTATTAGACAAATGGCGCCGTTTGAAATCGCACCCCGCCGTCTGTTCGCGAAGCGGCGCCGTCTAATCACTCGACCGTTAGATCAGATCGATCCGACGGCTGTGGGTCTTCGTCCTCGAAGACTCCACGAAACGTCGCACGGAGCGTTGCCGCACCCGTGACCTATCGGCTGCCTCCCCGCTCTCGTAGGATCCGCCCACGAGTCCATAAGGACCCCGCCGATGCCTAGGATAGGGTCGTTTTTGCGAATTAGGTCATCAGGAGCGGTCAGTGGGATCCTCGATGAACCCTAGTAGCCTCAGTTTGTTCACCCTCCAGTGACTTCGAGCTCTCCTGATGTTATTGCAATGCTCAATACTTCATCTAAAATGTTATTTCACATCCTCTACTATCGTGTGATTGCATCTAATTGAACCTAGCGTCCCGAATTGCCCTGGTTATTGACGCGATCCACCGTGTTGAACGGTTCCGTTCAAACCCGTCCGTGAGTCGTGACTTAGGTCTAGGGTTTGGGATCAATCCCATCCACCCCGAGCGCCGGTTCAGCCACCAGTGAGTAGATCTCGTCCTCCTCTACCCACTGCCGTGCGGGTCGGGATGAATGGCCACCGGAATCATCGCTGGAGGACAGCTCTAGGCCTCGGTCTCGGAGTCCCCGTGCGAAGGAGATGAATATTTGAATATTTTGAATTATTAAGCTATTTAATTATTATGCCTTATAAGGTCAAATTGGGAATTTGACCTTATAAGGGAATTTTAGTAATTTTACCCTTAGTGAAATATAAAATTTTTGTTAGTTTATTGTAGATTATTTCTTAAGGTTTTCATAGAACCTGAAATTATTCAATTCTGATATGAATTGGCTAAGTTATAGTTATCTAATTTCTAGGGTTAATAATTAGGGTTAAATGTGATTAGTGAGTGATTAGTGAATTTAGTTACAAAATTATTAAACTAATTATATATTTAGGTTTTAATTTACTTTATGAGTCATTTAAAACTGAAATTACTTAATTTGGATGATTAGATTTACTAATATTCACTAATCAGTTTTTAGAGTAATTAGGGTTAATTAAGAGATCTAACCGTTGGATCCTAAATATTTTTGCAGTTTACTTTAAATTAGGATTTTTTGATATAAATTGATATTTGGATCACTTAATTTAGAGCTAAATTGGCTAACTTATGGCTATTTGAAGTTTCTAGGGTTAAAGGCTTAATTAGGGTTAGTCCTAATTGTGATTAGTTTAATTTTAATTAAAATTAATATTTCTAAATTATTTCTTAGGTTTTTCTGAGTATTTTAATACCCATATTTGATATATTTCGGGGTAGTGTGTACAAAGTTATGATTATTTGAACTTTTGCAATATTTTTCCTAATTAATTAATACCCTAAAATGTCACAACGCAAAATATAAGTCCAAATAAAAATTTGATTATTTTATATTATTCCTCTAATTTTGTTGATAAAAATGGTATATTTATTTGTATTATTTGGATAAATATTTTGTGAGTTATAACAGTCTAAAGTTTGGTAATTATTGGATTTATTAAATAACATTATATATTATATTTGTACTGCTTAAATTAATCAAATATATTAATTTCTATTATCCTATTACTATATATATTAAATAGTACATTTCTATCTAGTTAAAATTATATACTTATGTATATATCCATATACAACTTTAAGAATTTATTAGGTACTATATAAGTATATAACGTATATATTTATTTATTTTAAAAAAAATAACTTTTTTGCAGGATTGGTGTAACAGTCCAAACTCTTAAGCACTAAGATATTGTCCGTTTTGGCCAGAAATGCCTCACGATTTTGCCCTCAGAAGATAACTTCTCAGTTAAAATTATATTTGTACTGCTTAAATTAATCAAATATATTAATTTCTATTATCCTATTACTATATATATTAAATAGTACATTTCTATCTAATTAAAATTATATACTTATGTATATATCCATGTACAACTTTAAGAATTTATTAGGCACTATATAAGTATATAACGTATATATTTATTTATTTAAAAAAAAAATAACTTTTCTGCAGGATGGGTGTAACAGTCCAAACTCTTAAGTACCAAGATATTGTTCATTTTGGCCAGAAAGGCCTCACAGTTTTTCCCTCAGAAGAGGGCTTCCCAGTAGGTCACCCATCCTGGGAGTGCTCCCACCTGAGCACGCTTAATGTTGGAGTTCTTATCAGGAACTCCACCGTTATCTGAAAAAACGTCTCGATGTTTAAGAGTTTCACTTATTACTATTTAAGTGGGTCTTCACAATCAAGCACGCGGCTCGCCGAATAGTCCCCACGCGTCGACCACCGCTGAAGAACCTCCCTTCGGTGCCTTCTTAACTCTTTAATCGATCGATGGTGGAGGAGTTTTGGCAAGACCGAGCAGTTGGGAGTCGATTGAGTCTCGAACAAAGCATCCGTCCATTTTAGGTACTCCTCAATTCCACTCTAACATTATGCATTCTTATTCGCTTTAATTCGAAACACTATTGCATGAAATGGATTAAACTCGGAATGGATCAGTTTAAGTTTAGCGTTTTTGAATCGATCAAATTTTTCGATCGATTCAGTACTCTACTGTAGCCGTTCGCGTTCGCTGTCATCGTTCGAACCCTAGGTATTAGGGTTAAGTTTTGCCGATGCCATAGATCTTCTCATCCGCCGGTTTGACTATCAATGGGTAGGTACCAGTGTACCAGAGCTTTGGCTGTGCGGGCCAGAGGTTACCGTCGCCGGGAAGGTCCTCCTTTCGCATGCCCTAGGCGAGGCGCTGCGTCGGTCTGTCGAAGAAGCGCCGACCCATTCGCAGTTGGATCGGGTCAGGCGTGACCCGCGGTATTGGGCCGGGTCGCGGGCACAGGCGTCGAGTGGGTGGGGCCCGCATCACGTCAGGGTCCTCTGGCAAATTAAGTGCCGTGGGAGCTACTGGTGCCCCCTCAGCATATCAGGGCGCGCCACATGGCCAGCTCTGCTGCCATCTGAACCGGTGGGGGCCGCAGTCATTAGCTCAGCCAATAAGATCCTGCCACGTGTACCTGCAGAAGAAAATAAAATAATAAAAAAATTTATATAAACATTTAATATATAACAAAATTATATATACATATATAATATATCAGATCTATTAAATTAATTAAACAAAATTAATTTAAATAATTAAATTCCAAAATTTTAAATAATCATATCTTAAGAATTATAAGTCCAATTTATGCAAATAAATATATCTTTCTGCTCTTCCCCATTATTCTCCTAATGGATTAGCTTCTAGATTTTCCATAGCAACCTGGTTCCTATTCAGCAAGTGTTGTTCTCTTCTAGCTCTTAAGTAAGTTCTTTCTGTTTCAGGATCGAACAAGATATTAACATTTTCTCTCCTATTCATGCAGTTTTCAAATTTAGCTAAATAAAACAATCACAGCAATCAATATGCACAATTTAATAGTTCAAAACACTCTAAGTGAGCAAATAAGCAATACAATTTTAGCAAAATAAATTCAAAAACTTGGATTTCCAATAATTCGATTCAGCAATTTAGTTTCAGCAAATTCAAATTTCAGTAATTTAAATATTCAGCAATTCAAATTTTTAGCAAACAGTTTAGCACATATATTTCAGCAATTTAAAAATTTTAGGCTCCTAGTGAAACTAAATTATAAATCTAAGTTACACTATAGTTAGCAAAATGTGATATAATTACATAAAATGAAAATATATGCAAATAAGTAAAAAGTCTAATTCACTATTTACTTGAAGATTGTACTTAATATAAAATAATAACCGTTAAGTAGCCCATAACTTTGCACCCAATGATCCAAACCTATTGAATACGGGTCTTAAAGTGATCAGAAAACCCTAAGGATTAATTTAGTAGTGTTCACTTTACTGTTTGGATTAGTATTTGCCTAATCACTTTTAGGGCCTAACCCTAATTACCTTAATTAGACCTAGAACTTCAATTGACCATAACTTGGTCAATTGAGCTCCAAATTGGATGATCCAAATATCCATTTAGATCAAAAAAACTAATTAACAGTAATCTGTAAAAATATTTTAGATCCAACGGTTAGATTTGCTAATCACCCTTAATTATCCTAAATATTGATTAGTGAATATTAACAAATCTAGTAATCCAAATTGAGTGATTTAAGTTTCAGAGGACTCATAGAACCATTTAGAATCAATCTATAAGGTTGGATTAGTGTTTGAGTGATTAATTTTGCTAATCACTCACTAATCACTCTTAACCCTAATTAGGTCTTAACTTAGTCAAATTATGTCCAAATTGAGCCTAATACATGTCATTGTGATCAGTGGACTATTTGTAAACCATAGCCACTAACTTTACTTAATTTGGACACTAATTGGCAAAGTTAGGATTTTTGACCCATAATTAAGAATTCCTTAATCACCCTTTTTACCCTAAATCTTGTATTCGCCATAACTTGGCCAGTACTTATTAGAATTTAGCAAATTTAGATTCTATGGAAAGCTTAGACAGTAAAAAACAAGAATCTGAAAGAAAATTTAACTTTCACTTAGCCAAATTACTAATTTGCCCTTATGAGTCAAATTCACTAATTTGATCTCATATGGCTTAATAATAACCCAAAATTAATTTAGTTGTTGTATAATCTTATATTAGACAGTAAGAAACATAATCCAAAGGAAAATTTTAGAATTAAAGCCCTATATCAAAATTTGATCTTTTGAACCCTTAAGTAGGGGCAAAATGGTCATTTTGCCCAAATTTAGGGTTTAGCTTTCTAAATCCCTAAAATCATTTTATAATCATTAAAATCAGTAAATAGAGTGATTTAGAACAAAAAAATTTTTTTAGATAAATTCAATCCTTAGTTTGGCCTTGATCAAGTTCTCAAGTTTTGATCCTTTAAAGAAAATTCTTAAGTCCTAAGTGAGTGTTCTCCTTCTTTAATCATTCTTAGACCTTTCCTTAGGCCCTTAAAACCTTAGTTAGGATATGTGTCTTGAGAGATACTCTTAGTAATTAAGAGTTTTAAATTCCTAAGATTAAGAATAGATCTTAAGTTAGAATTCATCTATTAAGTAAATTGGGTTACTCAAATAGATGAAACCTTGAGTTTACTAGTTTATAAATTTTCTTAGTTTATTAAATGATTATTTGATCTTTAAACTTTAGAAATAAGAATAGAGATCTATCATAATGATTTGATTTATCATTAGGATTTGCCTTAATTTAATCAGTGAGATTTGGGTATTAAACCTTAGATCCTTTAGATGCACCATTTGGGTTAAGAGATTAAATTCCATATTTGGAATTTAATTATTAATCATTTCATCTTGATTTGATCAATCAAGATGAGGTTGGGCCTGATAAAATATTAAAATAAGACGTTTGACTTATTATTTACCTCATCTAGTCGACATTGATTTGATAAGATTAGAACCTGATCAGTTCTAATTATTTTCCAACTGGTAAGGACGTGAATCTGAGTTACACTCGATAGTGGACCTGGAGATCCTGAACTTGTGTAACTTATAGTAGATAGAACAAATAAAATAGATAATAATGGATATCACCTGTGTTTTAGATAGAGTCTCTTGCTCACCTTGAATTGATGCTTTGCATACCTTATTTTGAGCCCCTTACCTTGTACACATATATTGGACATAGGATATTTGATGAATATCTCATGTAAATTTTGAATTGCATACATATCATTCTCAATTGATCGATGTTTTCAGTTTTTCAGAAAGTTGTGGCCTAACTAGTATGCCTCTCCAATCCTCGAGTCCGGCAATAGCACGCTGGTTTGTTAATGTCGGTAAGTCTATCCATGCCTGGTTGAAATAATTCCCAGGATGGCAAGAAATAGATTTTGCACTCATTAGTTAGGATTGGACATGGTGAGTACTAGTTGAGGGTGATTTTTTGTAAGGTGTAGCTTGATTAGTATACCTCTTCGATCAACTCATTTGGGGTCGGCAACCTTTCGAGGGTTTAATGTCCGACAGTCTATGGCCATGCCTAGTCCATGAGATAGGATGTATAGACTCTCGCCCTACTGACTATAGAGTCAGGATTCTGATATAGTTATGCTAATTTAAGTACACTTACATTTGGTTCTGTCTTAGCTCATCAGGCTAAGAGTTTTTCAGTGATACTCAGTTCAGAGTTTCTTTCTTAGCTCATCAGGCTAAGATTTGCTGAGTATATTTTCAATTGAGTGAGTTGGATAGTCACAGCAGTTTTTAGTTTTCAATTACTATTTTACCTTGCATATTCTGTATTTAGCACTATTTTACTTACAGTTTTCTTGTTTTTATATAGGATGCTAGCTTTACTTACTGTCTTCATATGCTCACCTAGGATGTTAGTTGTTTTCAATTTTATACTGTTCAAATTTTGTATGTCACCTAGCATAATCTGTTTGATCATGAGCATATTTAGGTTGTACTTTTCTTACAGTTTTGTTTAGTCTTTTGCTTACCTATCTTTGTTGCAGTTGCTTGGAGGAGGTATGTATTACTTCCTATTTGCTTAGTTATAAACTGTTTGTTTATAACTTATTACTGTTCTTTTTATACGCTTTCTGCACCTATTTTGCTCAGTTCTGGTTTATGGTAATATTCAAGTAACTTAATAAATTGTTTGCCCTAAAATGTGCTTAGACAATAGTCTAACCAGTTTTTCTTTTATTCGCTGGGGCCCTACCATTATGAAACTGATAATGGTAGGTTCTGAGTTTGTTGGAGCAGCAGATCCAGTGGAGAGCTTGCCATTGGAGGAGAAGCCCGTTCCTGAAGATTTATAGCTTTAGCTTTCTTTCTTTCAGTGAGATTGAGAGTTCTTTTCAGTTCTCATTAAACTATTTTTAAATTGTTGTAATAATACAGGTTTAACTTTTTTTTCAGCTCTTTACTTATTCTGTATTGTTGTATTTATACTGTATGGATGGATGTTATACTTTTTATGCTTTCGTATTCTGAGTTCATGTATAGTCATTTAGTGATAGTATTTTGGGTTAAATGGCAAAGTCCTTAATTAAGTTGGATTAGAACATGTGTCTAATCCAATCCTAAGTGGGGACCTTATCATTTGGTGACCCCTCCACCGTAATCATGTTAACTTAAGGGTTAACAAGACCACGGCGGGGCAGGGCCGCCACAATGGGACATGCGGTGGGCCCTGTGGCATGCGAGGATTTGCTGGAGCATGACTGGTAGGCCCCACTAACACCCACTGTGAGCGACAGCGAGCCCCACCCTCGGCTGATGCGAAAAAGCACGTGTCAGCACGAGAGGGAGCCATCTAGCATGCGGGACCCCTAACCAATACGTGGAAATTTGACACCTGACCGGTCCACAGGCGGGGCGAATCGGGCGAACGAACTGGCTTGGCATGCGTCCGAATGACGTATCGTCTTCCTTCACGCGACGGGAGGCGAAATAGGGTTAGACGGGATTGCAAACTTTGGGTGCTTGATTCGCACGATCGGGTTCGATTGAATGCATTCGAACCCGATTAGAGTTTAATCCAATATCTTAGATGCAATTTTGAGATAAGAATAAGCGATTGAATGTAATATATAGGAAGTAGAAGTACCTCAAATTCAATTGTCTGAAACAAGCAGTGATCGATACGGGCTCCTTTCATCTTCTTAGGGTCAGATTTTCATAAAATAGATGAGTTGAAATGGTTGCAGGTTTAAATTAGGCTTTAGTCAATTCTTATCGTTGGTGGAAGCAGCCATCTGGAGCGGGTGAGGACGCACGGCAAGGGTTTCGGCATGAGAAGTCCTCCGCTTGACACGCGTACTGTGCGTGGCGGTCGATGGAAGGGACAAAGACAGGATCGTCTGATCTTTCGATTGGATGGTCAAGATTGACCGTCAGATTCAATTTGAAAAGGAGATGACGTCAGTTCTGGATGGATGGTGCCGTTAAATCTTAATTAGATATGTTATTATTAATTTATTTTAATAGATTTAATTAAATAAATTTTTTTCTAATAAATATGTTCCAAAAACTTTCAAAATATTATTTCTAACTAATTGAGGGCTTCTGAACACAATGGTGCATTCAGATTTTTGATCTGATGAGTATTTAATTACTTGAATTTTCAGGTATTTAAATATTATTAAAATATTCGTTGAAAATTCAACGACTTCCAAATGCCTTCAAAACTTCACCCCTACCTAATTTGGGGGTGGTGAACGCAATGGTGAAGTTATATTTTTAATTTGAGGTCAAAATTATTTAAATATTAATAAACAATTAGAAACGAGATTTTTGGTATTTTACATTTTCTCCAACTTAAAAGAGATGTCGTCCCTACATCAATCAAAAATTTGAAGATATTTATAAGATATAGAATAACTTACTAGTGAAATAAATGAGGATATGCTTTCCTCATACTTGACTCTTCTTCCCATGTGGCTTATTCTTTGCGGTAATTCTTCCATTTGACCTTTATCATGGGAATGGATTTATTTCTTAGTTTCCTTTCATCTCGATCTAGGATCTCTTCTGGTTCAATCACATAGCTGAGATTTGGTTGCAAGTTGATAACTTCTACTTCGATTCTCATTAATGGATCTGATAAATATTTTCTTAGTGAGGAGATATGAAATACATCGTGCATCAGACTCAGATGTGGTGGGAGTTTGATTTGATATGCCACCTGGCCTACTCTCTTCAAGACTTCAAAAGGTCCAATAAATCTTGGACTTAATTTTCCAGAAACTCAAAATCTGGAAACTCCTTTGAATGGGTTTACTTTTAAATATACAAAATCTCAAACAGAAAATTCAATATGACGATGATGAGCATCAAAATACTATTTCTACCTGTCTTGAGCTGCTTTCATTCGATGCTGAATTAATTTTATCTTTTCTGTTGCCTGAAGAATCAAATCTGATTTTAATATCCTGTTTTCTCTAATACTATTCCAGGATAAAGGAGTGATACACTTTCTTCCATAAAGGGCTTCATAATGAGCCATTCCAATGCTTACCTGAAAACTGTTATTATAAGAGAATTCAATTAATGGAAGGTGATCATCCCAACTTCCTCCAAAATCTAAGACACAAAGGCGAAGAAGATTTTCTAGGGTTTGACTCTTTCAGTTTGTCCATCAGTCTGTGGATAAAAAGCTGTACTCATACAGAGTTGTGAACCAAGATCTTGATGAACTGCTTTCCAAAACTTTGAAGTGAATCTACTATCTCTATTAGAAATAATGGTTTTTGGAATACCATACAATTTTATTATCTCTTTTAGGTAGATCCTTGCCAATTTGTCTACTGAATCTGTTTGCTTAATGGGTAAAAAGTGTACTGATTTTGTAAGCCTGTCCACAATTACCCAAATAGAATCATTATTAGATTTTGAATGAGGAAATCTAGTTATAAAATCTATAGAAATATCTTCCCATTTCCATTGAGGTATTGCTAGAGATTGAAGTAATCCTCCTGGTTTCTGATGTTCTGCTTTTACTAGATTACAGGCTTCACATTTTGATATAAACTCAACTATACTTCTCTTCATTCATGGCCACCAGAAATGTGATTTCAAGTCTTGATACATCTTGTTATTTCCAGGATGAATTGAGTATCTAGATTGGTGAGCTTCTTTTAATACTTTAGATTTTAGCTCAACTTTATTAGGTATCCATATTCTTGTTCCATGCCAAATATTCTTATTTGAATCTAAATTCAGTTCTAAGTGCTTTCCTGATTGAATGGATGCAGATAAGGAGCTATATTCTTCATCAAGATGTTGAGCTTCTTTAATCTCATCCATTAATGAACATTCAATAATCATTTAAAATAACTTAGCATTTGATGGCAATTTGACTTCTAATTGAAGATCTTCTATTTCCTTGAGTAATATAGGATTAGAAGTCAAAATATACAAATGTGAAATTGCCTTTCAATTTAGTGCATCTGCTACTATATTTGCCTTGTCAGGATGATATTGAATTGATAAATCATAATCTTTGATTAGCTCTAACCATCTTCGCTGTCTTAAATTGATCTCTTTATGAGTAAAAATATACTTCAAACTATGCTAGTTTAAAATTAAGCACCTCTTATTAAATTAGTTACCATGCAATTGTATCTTGGCCAATTATTACAAGTGCTGAGAATGATGCTTTATCTCAATCAAAATATTGAGCAGCAAACTCCATCATCATCGTGTAAGGTACATTTTGTACTTAGAACTTTATTGAGTCCTGTATTCTTTTAATTATGTTATTTTCTTGAGCTTTATGTATAGTGCGCGTACACCACTTGCATAGATCTTAGCATCATTATAATTTGTTTGTTATTTGAAAACCATGACATTATGGTATAAGAACTCTTGATCACTAAGTATTAATCATTACCTTGGTTGAAAATAGTAAATTATGCGGACACGAATTAGAACCTAGAGTCAAAACTAAAACACTCCTTAGGATCTTCACTTCACCTTAGAATCTTTTCTTTAAAATTAGGAATAGACACTAGGTTAAACTTCATTCATTGAATAATTGATTTATTTAATGAATGGAACCTTGGTTTCACTAGTTTCTAGATTTTCATAATTTCATTTTGATTATTTTATCTTTTAACTTTAGATTAAGAATAAGAGATTCATTATATTAAGCTTGATTTTACTTAATAGAATATGCCTTAATCATCAGTTCACTTGTAGATTGAACCATAAACCTTAAGCTTACCTTTGGATTATGTGATTGAACCCAAATTTGTGGTGTTTAATCCATAATCCATAGCTTAGTAGATCTTGATCGGATCTTAGCTTAGAACATCTCAATCCATCAATTAGGATGTGATGATTTATTATTTAACTTATAATCAATTTTGATTGAACTAAATTGGAACCTGATCAGGTCTGATTATTTTCAACTCATAAGGTCGTGCTTCTAAGTTGTATAACTTAGAATAGTTAGAATAGTTAAATTAGATAACAACAGTGTCACCATATTAGAGAGTCCCTTGCTTACTTGATTTTGTTACTACGTATTCTGTGTTTTTGTGCTTAATTCTTTGTGCATATCATATAAGAAAACTTTGTACATGAAAATGAAAACTTAAAATAATAGGATAACAGTTGTGTAATAACCCAGGTTGTTACTTTGCTCAATTAAGACTAATCTAAGTCTTAATTAAGATTCTAAGTCACTAATTAAGTGATTTGGAATTCATCTTTGAAACCTAGGTCAAACCAGGAAGTCAACAAAGTCAAAACAAGAATTCTAGAAAATCTCAAAACCCTAGAATTTGACTTTTTAATTAGACCTCAGATTGAAAATCTGACTTCGCCATTGCGTTCAGAACACCCAAATTAGCTAGGGGTGAAAGTTTGGAGGCATTTGGAAGTCATTGATTTTTCGTCAAATATTTTAATATTATTTAAATACCCTAAATAATCAAATAATTAAATACTCGTCAAAACGAAAATCCGAATGCGCCATTGCGTTCCTCACCCTTCAATTAGCTAAGGGTGATTTATTGGAAATTTTTGGGATTCATTTAATAGGCTAAATTTAATTAATTAAAACTGAATAATTTAATTAAATATTATTAATTAATTAAAGCATTTAACGGCGCCGTCCAATTAATAGTTAACGCCGTCGCCTAAAACGTAATTACGCCGTTTGATCAAACGGGCTCCGCGGTCCGTTCGATCTGAGGATCGAACGGTCGTGGGTCATCGTCCCCGCGAGTTCAACGCGTGTCGCGAGCGACGACGCCCGGCGCCTCTCCGTCGCTCCACGCGTCGATCCCACCGCTCCGGCCTTAGGATATAGCCTCTGATCGATTCCACTTCTCGATTACGCACGAATTGATCCATTTCAGTGATCAGAGTCGCTCGGATTGGCCCAATTAGTCGTCAGCCGTCGAAACTAGGTACACATTTAAATCTTTGATCTTTATCAATTATTGAAATTTGCATTTCGAATTCTTATTTCATAGCTTTGATTGTCGATGTACCGGTCCCGATCGAGTAAATTAGGTCTGGTTAACCTGGATTCGACAAAAATGAAACAGTGGAAACCGTTATCGCCGAGTATAGGGAATCTAGGGTTAGGTTTTGCGGAAGCTGTACTTCTTCTCCGGCAAAGTTGAAGGTACCAATCGAAAGGTCTCTTTCGAGACCTTTCGATCGGTATACGGCTCGTAGTCTAGGTTCATCATCTTCACCTCCATTTTTCGAACCCTAGCTCCTCCGTCTCGGATCGCTCGCGCGAAGATGAAGCCTTCACGGGCTGGACCGGGTCGGCTCGAAACCCGTAGCCGTGGCGTTTTGTCTACCACGGCGGGACCCACGCGCAGCGCCCCAGCCAACCCGGGCGCGACGCATGGCCTGCGCGTCAGCAGACTGACCTGTGGGGCCCGCCGCTGTCTGCCGCGCCAATCCGAGGCCGCCACGTGTCCTGCAGATTATTAAATAATAAAATTAAATATTTATAATTAAACAGATAATTATAATTGATTTATAATTATATTTAAAAGTATAATAAACAGATTTAATTTAATTAAACAGAATTAAATAAAATATATAAATCCAAAACTTAAAACCTAAATAACTCCTAAATTATTTATCCAAATTATACAAATAAATATACCAAATTAATCAGAAAAATATAAGGAATTTATTGATGCCATTCAATTTTCTGTAGGATCAATATTTAATAAAGTGATCATTTAGGGTTTAATCAAATTCAAATTTATGTCTCAAATATTCAATTAACCATAACTTTGTACCCAATATTCCAAATATAACCAATATGGGTCTTAAAGTGATCAGAAAATCCTAAGAATTAATTTGATAGTGTTTATTTTGCTGTTTGGATCAGGTTTTGTCTAATGACATTTAGGACCTAACCCTAATTACCCTAATTAACCCAAGATCTTCAATTGACCATAACTTGGTCAATTGAGCTCCAAATTTGATGATCCATAGGTCCATTTAGATCAGAAGAACTTAATTTTCATTAATATGTATAAATATTTTAGATCTAACGGTTAGATTTGCTAATCACCCTTAATTGCTTTAAATCTTGATTAGTGATTAATTGCAAATCTAGTAATCCAATTTAAGAGATTTAAACTTCAGAGGACTCATAGAACCATTTAGAATCAATCTATATGGTTGGATTATAGTTTGAGTGCTTAATTTTGTTAATCACTCACTAATCACCCTAAACCCTAATTAGGTCTTAACTTAGTCAAATTAGGTCCAAATTGAGCCTACCATATATCATTAAAATCAGTGAGCTATTTGTAATTCATAGTCACTGATTTTGCTTGATTTGGATACTAATTGGTAAAGTTAGGATTTTGACCTATAATTAAGGATCTTTTAATTAACCTTAAAACCCTAGATCTTGTATTGGCCATAACTTGGCTAATACTTATCAGAATTTAGCAAATTTAAGTTCTATGAAAAGATTAGACAGTAAAGAACATTAAACTGAAAGAAAATTTAACTTTTACTTAGTAAAATTACTAATTTTCCCTATTTAGTCAAATTCACTAATTTGATCTCTAATGGCTTAATAATCACCCAAAATTAACTTAGTTACTGTCTAATCTTATATTAGACAGTAAGAAACACTTTCCAAAAGAAAATTTTAGAAATTAAGCCCTAGATCAAAATTTGATCTTTTGAACCCTTAATTAAGGGCAAAATGGTCATTTTGCCCAAATTTAGGGTTTAGCCTTTTAAATCCCTAAATTCAATTTCTAATCTCTAAAACTAGTAAATAGAATGATTTAGAACTGAAATTAATCAAATTTAAGTCTAAATTAGGTTTTGATTAAAAATCTCAGAATTTGCTCAGTAAAGAAAATTCCTAAGTCTTAAGAAGAGTTCTCTTTCCTTAACCATTCTTAGACCCATCCTTAGATCTTATAACATTAGTTAGGATGTGTGTCTTGAGAGATACTCTTAGTAATTAAGAGCCTTATTTCCTAAGATTATGAATAGATCTTAAGTTAGAATCCATCTATTGAGTAAATTAGGTTACTCAATTAGATGAAATCTTGAGTTTTCTAGTTTATAGATTTTCTTAGTTTATTAAATGATTATTTAATCTTTAAACTTTAGAACTAAGAATAGAGATCTATCCTAATGAAATTGATTTATCATTAGGATTTGCCTTATCCTAATCTGTGAGTTTTGGGTTCTAAACTTAGACCCTTAGATTATACCTTTAGATTAAGTGATTAGACCCCATCATCTAGAGTCAAATTCTTAATCTATTTCATCTTGATTTGGCTAATCAAGATGAGGTTGGGATGAATTAAATTACAAAGTTAGGTCGATGATTTATTCATTTAAATCAAATAGTCGTCTTTTGATTAAGTTATAATTAGGACTTGGCCAGTCCTAATTATCTTCAACAAGTAGGATTCGTGATTCTAAGTTACAGAATGTGTAAGAATTGATAATTCTGAAACTTATGTAACTTAGAGTAGATAGAACGAATAAAGTAGATAACAAAGGATATCACCTGTGTTTTAGATAGAGTTTCTTGCACTTTGATTTTGATGCTTCGCATTCCTTGATTTTGAGCCTTATACCTTGAACATGTATTATGTACATAAGACATTCTGGTTAATATCTTATGTCAATATTGAACATTCATAAATAGCATTATGTTCGTTTCACAAGTGGTTTGTAAGGTGTAGCTTGATTAGTATACCTCTTCGATCAACCCGTTCGGGGTCGGCAACCTTTCGAGGGTTTAATGTCCGACAGTCTATTGGCCATGCCTAGTCCGAGTGATAGGATGGATAGACTCTTGCCCTACTGACTACAGAGTCAGGATTCTGATATGGATATACTAATTCAAGTACACTTACATTCAGTTCTGTCTTAGCTCATCAGGCTAAGAGTTTCAGTGATGTTCAGTTCAGAGTTTCTTAGCTCATCAGGCTAAGAATTGCTGAGTTCATATTCAGTTCAGATGACTTATACAGTTACTATAGTTTCAGTTTGCAGTTACTATTTTACTAGCATATTCTGCATTTCAGCACTGTTTTACTTACAGTTTTCCTGCACGTGTTTTTATAGGATGCTAGTTTTATTTACTGTTTTCATATGCTCACATAGGATGTTAGTATTTTCAGTTTTTACTGTTTAAATTTTGTATGTCACTTAGCATAATCTGTTTGAACATATGCATATTTAGGTTGTATTTTCTTACAGTTTTACTTTTCTTTTACTTACCTGTTTGTGTTGCAGTTGCTTGGAGGAGGTTTGTATTACTTCCTATTTGTTTAGTTATAAACTGTAGTTTATAACTATATACTGTTCTTTTAATACGCTTTCCTGCACCTATTATGCTTAGTTCTGTTTATATGGTGATATCTTCTTAATTTAATAAAATTGCTGCCCTAAAATGTACTTAGACTTATTGTCTAATCAGTTTTTCTTTTATTGGCTGGGGCCCTACCATTATGAAACTGATAATGGTAGGTTCTGAGTTTGTTGGTTTAGCAGATCTAGTGGAGAGTTTGCCATTGGAAGAGGAGCCCGTTCCTGAAGATCTGTAGCTTTAGTTTTTCTTCCAGTGAGATTGAGAGTTTTCTTTCAGTACTTTTAATCTCATTAAATGTTGTAATAATACAGGATTATATTTTTTTTTCAGTATTTTACTTATTCTGTATTATTGTATTTATACTGTATTGGATGGATGTTATGTTTTATGCTACCGCACTCTGAGTTCATGTATGATCATTTAGTGATAGTATTTCTGGATTGAATGGCAAAGTCCTTATTTAAATTGGATTAGTACGTGTATCTAATCCAACCTTAAGTGGGGACCTTGTCATTTGGTGACCCCTCCACCGTAATCATGTTAACTTAAGGGTTAACAGGACCACGGCGGAGCAGGGCTGCCACAGTTGGTATCAGAGAATTCCATAAGGTGCCAGATTGGAATTTGTATTCCTCTCTACCTAATGGATTGTTCTTCTGCCACTTGATCACTAAATGAATACTTGAATTGACATCCATCACATTATGAGTATAACTCAGAATAAGTTAAGTTATGAGATAACTACAAAAGATGATAATTATTAAGTTATATATATATGCTCAACAAATTTAAGTAGAATATTAAAATTGTAGGAATAGAAGATCTTCTAGAAATGGCATTCATGGCTTACCTAAAGGAGTTCGAGACTATTTGGAAATATGAACATAAATTAGAAAAGAAGCAAGGAAGAGTGATTGAAGGAGTATCAGAACAAGGATCGCAAGTGATAAACAAATTACTAAAAGAAGGCGTCTATAGAGGCCTTGATTTTCCAGTATTAGCAAGGGAATGGCTTGCGAGAGTTGACCACATATTTGGTGTTATGGAATGGCCTAGTCACATCAGATTAGAAGTGGTGCTATGCCTTTTGCGTATGCAAGCAAAAGAATGGTGGATTATGACATACGAAGAACTGTTTCGTAAAGCACAAGAGGAGCATCGTGAAGTGATATATGAAGAGTTTTGTAGAGCATTTTTCATTAAATATATAGGATGGGAATAGTTTTATAAGTCTATGATGATGTATTTTGTTATTTCAATAAAAGTTTAAATAAACGAGAAAAGCAGTAGTTATATTATGTCTTGTTAAAATAAAGAACTCAAGATAGTTGTTTTGATTTCAGGAAAATGAATCCTGCTACTTCTCCCAACAATACTCCACTCAACCCTCAACCATCCGCAAGCAATGTTCCAAATAATACCGTGGCTGCGTCCAATACTGTTGATGAAATAACTTCTTTAAGAAATATGGTTACTGTAATGCTAGAGAATCAAAATCAGCAGGCTCTAGCCATTCAAAAGTTAGTATCTATAATACCTGTTACTAATGCCAGCACCTCTTCAGCATCCCCCGCTCCTCAAGTTCCCAATATCTATCGACAGTCTGCAGATGGGATACTTCATAGTTTCATAAGATTAAGACCGCCTACCTTTGAAGGATCTGAATCCCCAATGGATACCTTAGCATGGCTGAAAACTATAGAGAAAAATATCACTAGTCTTGGTTGTTCAAGCAACCAATCTGTAAGACTAGCCACTCATCTTCTACAAGGAGAAGCAGAACATTGGTGGGAACAAGAAAGGAACACACGATTTGAAGAGTTCGAGTTAGACAAAATAGAATGGAGCTGGTTTGTCCAAGCCTTCAAGGAATCATTTATTCCACCCTCCACCAAGAACATCATTGGTGAGTCTTTATTAAGGTTAACTCAAGGAAGTCGAACAGTAAAAGAATACACTTCAGAATTTCGAAAGCTCATCCGATTTTCACCACATTTGGTTCCAACTGAAGAAGATAGATGTTTCAGATATGAGAATGGACTCAGAGAGTCTATCAAAGATCATGTAATTCCTTTACAACATACCAAATTTGAGAAGCTAGTTGAGACAGCTCGGGTAGTAGAGCATCATCAAAATACTAAAGACATGAAGAGAAAGGCTTTCAATATGAATAAATACCCTCAGAACTTCAAGCAACAACGAACAAATCAAGGAAGGGTATATCAAATGGAAACCACTGAAACATCAGGCCAAACTGCCACATGTAATAGGCCACATCCTTATGGGAAATGTTATCATTTTGGCCGAGTATGTTTTACGTGTGGAAGACAAGGTCACGCATATAGAGACTGTTGATCAAATAAAATGATTGATGAAGTAACTATTGATTGGAATCGTATAAATAAAGTATTCCGTGCCACTCCTATCAACTTCAGAGAACCTCAGAAAACTCTTATGCCACCTCCTGTTCAAGAGCGAACCCTTACAAAGGTTCCATATGTAGCAAAGCCATCAAATCCAAATCAGTCAACAGCACAAATATCTGATAGCAGACCTGCTGGAAAGGCAAGAGTGTATAATCTCACTCCTGTTGAAGCAGCAGAAGACAATAATGTAGTTTCAGGTACAAATCGCAACTTTTGCTTTTCTTATTGAATTAGAATTTTCTAAAGTCTATACTGTTGTTATTAGGCACCTTATAGTTTAAAGAAGAGCCCTGCAGTATATTGTTTGATACTGGGGCTAGTCATTCATTTATCTCTGAAAATTTTGCCAAGAAATTAGGACTCTCATATTATAAACTTGAGAAGATCTTGAGTGTTGGACTTCCATCTAGAGCCCAACTAAGTGCGAACAAATTCTGCGACATTCAATTACCAATTAATAACCATACCTTCCAAGCCAAGTTAGTTGTGCTACCTATAGTAAATTTTGATATCATATTAGGCATGAATTGGCTTAGTATGCATAGCGCTACCATCAATTGTCAAAAGAAGAAGGTCGTGTTGCAAACTTCAGGAGCTTCAACAACGTTTATTGGGAAGATCAGCACTAGTAGCTCCTTGATCAATGCAATTCAAGCAGAGAAAATGGTGTGGAAAGGTTATAGTTGTATTCTGATGGAGATGATGGGTAGTAGCAAAGAAGTAACCCCAATCTCTAAAATAAAAGTGGTTAAAGATTTTGAAGATGTTTTCCCTGAAAATCTGCCTGGTTTACCTCCAACCATAGAAGTAGAATTTGAAATAAATGTAGTTCCAGGAACACAACCTCTATCAAAAGCACCATATAGAATGGCCCCAAAAGAATTGCAAGAGTTAAATGAGCAATTGCAAGAACTGTTAAATAAGGGGTTTATTAAACCAAGTATGTCCCCGTGGGGAGCCCCGGTGCTTTTTGTTAAGAAGAAAGATGGGTCTATGAGAATGTGCATAGACTACAGAGAGCTGAATAAAATCACAATTAAAAATAGATACCCATTTCCTCGTATTGATGATCTGTTCGATCAACTTGTCGGTGCTGTAGTGTTCTCTAAAATTGATTTAAGGTCAGGGTATCATCAACTGAGGGTAAAGGACTCAGATGTAGAAAAGATAGCATTCAGAACGCGATATGGGCATTTTGAGTTTCTTGTAATGTTATTTGGTCTCACAAATGCCCCATCTCTATTCATGGACTTAATGCAGAGAGTTCTGAAGCCTTATATAGATAAATTTGTTATAGTATTCATTGATGATATCTTAATTTACTCCAAGACAGTAAAGGATCATGAAGAACACTTGAAATTGGTTCTGGAGAAGCTTAGAGAGCATGAGTTATATGCTAAATTCTCTAAGTGTGAATTTTGGCTGAATTCTGTATCATTTCTTGGACATGTAGTTGATGCTCGAGGAATCCAAGTAGATCAGAGTAAGATCAGTGCTATTCAGGATTGGGTTCAGCCCAAGACAGTTACTGAAATTCGTAGTTTTCTGGGTTTAGCCGGATACTACAGAAGATTTGTTAAAGGCTTCTCTCAGCTTGCCGCACCTCTTACAAAACTAACTCAGAAGGCAGTTCCATTTGTTTGGACAGAAGAATGTGAAACTGCATTTCAGTCTATAAAGGATGCGTTAACCTCTGCTCCAGTATTAGTTCTTCCAAAAGAAGGAGTGAACTATCAGGTGTATACAGATGCATCTGGAATTGGGTTAGGATGCGTATTAATGCAAGATGGCAAAGTTATAGCATACGCATCTCGCCAGCTTAAAACCCATGAAAGAAACTATGCTGTACATGATTTAGAATTGGCAGCATTAGTTTTTGCATTAAAAATCTGGTGCCATTATTTGTATGGATTTCAATGCTCTATATTCACAGACCACCAAAGCTTGAAGTACATCTTTACCCAGAGAGAATTGAATTGTAGGCAAAGAAGATGGCTGGAATTGATAAGTGATTATGATTTAGATATCCAGTACCATCCAGGCAAAGCTAATGTAGTAGCTAATGCGTTAAGCCGTCACACTGTCCTTAACAGCTTAATTTCAGAAAGTCCGTTGGCGAATGAGTTTCATAAAATGGAAATTTCTCTTGCTAAGGGAAATTCAGTCAGTACCATGATATCCATGAATAATATAGAACCCACATTCCATAGAGATGTTTCAATCTCTCAAAGCAAGGATGATGAATATTTAAACCTTAAAGTGGCAATAGAAAGTGGTCGTCGTCCAGAATTGAACTTTAAGAAAGGTGCTATTTACATGAATAATCGTCTCTGGATTCCTAAATCCATGCAGAAAGAGATCCTAATTGAAAGTCACAATTCAGGATATCAAATTCATCCAGGAAATTCTAAGATGTACCAAGACCTAAAACAATCATTCTGGTGGCCAGGAATGAAGAAAAGTATTGTAGAGTTTGTTGCAAAATGCCACGCTTGTTGCTTGATAAAAGCAGAGCATCAAAAGCCTGGTGGTTTATTGCACCCACTAGAAATCCCAGAATGGAAATGGACTGATATATCCATGGATTTTGTTATGGGTTTGCCTCGATCAAAATCTGGAGCTGATTCAATATGGGTTATAGTGGATCGCCTTACAAAGTCTGCCCATTTTATTCCAATCCGTCAAACTGACTCAGTGGAGAAATTGGCCAAATTGTACATTAAGGAAATAGTCAGATTGCACGGAATTCCTAAAATAATTGTATCTGATAGAGACAGTCGTTTTACTTCTAAATATTGGCAGGCAGTCCATCAAGATTTAGGCACAACTTTGGCCATGAGTACAGCATTCCATCCTCAAACAGATGGCCAAACAGAGCGAGTAAATCAAGTCTTATAAGATCTTCTGCGTTTATGTATGTTGGATTTTTCTGGATCCTGGGAAGAGCATATTCCTTTAGTGGAATTTGCATATAACAACAGTTTTCAGTCAAGTATTAAGATGGCACCATATGAAGCATTATATGGGAGAAAATGTTCATCCCCACTAGCATGGTCTGAGTCAGGAGATACTCAATTATATGGATCTGAGCTAGTAGAAAAAATAAATAAGAAGGTTAAACTCATTCAACAAAGAATTAGAACTGCTCAAGACAGGCAAAGTAAATATTATGACAATCGTCATCGTCCTCTAGAATTCAGCAAAGGAGATTTTGTGTACTTAAAAGTGAGCCCGATGAAAGGAATCTATCGTTTTGGAGTTTCCGGAAAACTCAGCCCAAGGTACATTGGACCTTTCAAAATTTTACAGAAGATGGGTTCAGCAGCTTATAAATTAGAGCTTCTAGAAGACTTCGCTGTTGTACATAATGTATTCCACGTCTCATCTCTAAGGAAGTGTCTCCGAGATCCTTCTCATCTTATTAAACATCCTGCAATTGGAATTCAACCTGATCTTTCTTACATTGAAGAACCAATAAAAATCCTAGATCATGATCTGAAGAAATTAAGGAATCGATCCATTCCAATGATAAAGATTCAGTGGAAGAATCGGTCTTGTAATGAAGCCACCTGGGAGAAAGAGGTGTATATGCGCCAAAAGTACCCAAACCTTTTTAATCAAGGTGATTCTTCAACTCTATCTTATTACAATTCGTTTCTTTATATCTGCTTAAATTCTTTTTCTCACTTGAGTGATGTCGAGGACGACATCATTCTTAAGTGGGGGAGTTTGTAACAACCCAGGTTGTTACTTTGCTCAATTAAGACTAATCTAAGTCTTAATTAAGATTCTAAGTCACTAATTAAGTGATTTGGAATTCATCTTTGAAACCTAGGTCAAACCAGGAAGTCAACAAAGTCAAAACAAGAATTCTAGAAAATCTCAAAACCCTAGAATTTGACTTTTTAATTAGACCTCAGATTGAAAATCTGACTTCGCCATTGCATTCAGAACACCCAAATTAGCTAGGGGTGAAAGTTTGGAGGCATTTGGAAGTCATTGATTTTTCGTCAAATATTTTAATATTATTTAAATACCCTAAATAATCAAATAATTAAATACTCGTCAAAACGAAAATCCGAATGCGCCATTGCGTTCCTCACCCTTCAATTAGCTAAGGGTGATTTATTGGAAATTTTTGGGATTCATTTAATAGGCTAAATTTAATTAATTAAAACTGAATAATTTAATTAAATATTATTAATTAATTAAAGCATTTAACGGCGCCGTCCAATTAATAGTTAACGCCGTCGCCTAAAACGTAATTACGCCGTTTGATCAAACGGGCTCCGCGGTCCGTTCGATCTGAGGATCGAACGGTCGGGGGTCATCGTCCCCGCGAGTTCAATGCGTGTCGCGAGCGACGACGCCCGACGCCTCTCCGTCGCTCCACGCGTCGATCCCACCGCTCCGGCCTTAGGATATAGCCTCTGATCGATTCCACTTCTCGATTACGCACGAATTGATCCATTTCAGTGATCAGAGTCGCTCGGATTGGCCCAATTAGTCGTCAGCCGTCGAAACTAGGTACACATTTAAATCTTTGATCTTTATCAATTATTGAAATTTGCATTTCGAATTCTTATTTCATAGCTTTGATTGTCGATGTACCAGTCCCGATCGAGTAAATTAGGTCTGGTTAACCTGGATTCGACAAAAATGAAACAGTGGAAACCGTTATCGCCGAGTATAGGGAATCTAGGGTTAGGTTTTGCGGAAGCTGTACTTCTTCTCCGGTGAAGTTGAAGGTACCAAGAGACCTTTCGATCGGTATACGGCTCGTAGTCTAGGTCCATCATCTTCACCTCCATTTTTCGAACCCTAGCTCCTCCGTCTCGGATCGCTCGCGCGAAGACGAAGCCTTCACGGGCTGGACCGGGTCGGCCCGGGCCCGGCCTGAAACCCGTGGCCGCGGCGTTTCGGCTACCACGGTGGGACCCACGCGCAGCGTGCCAGCCAACCCGGGCGCGACGCGTGGCCTGCGCTGCGCGTCAGCAGACTGACCTGTGGGGCCCGCCGCTGTCTGCCGCGCCAATCCGAGGCCGCCACGTGTCCTGCAGATTATTAAATAATAAAATTAAATATTTATAATTAAACAGATAATTATAATTGATTTATAATTATATTTAAAAGTATAATAAACAGATTTAATTTAATTAAACAGAATTAAATAAAATATATAAATCCAAAACTTAAAACCTAAATAACTCCTAAATTATTTATCCAAATTATACAAATAAATATACCAAATTAATCAGAAAAATATAAGGAATTTATTGATGCATTCAATTTTCTGTAGGATCAATATTTAATAAAGTGATCATTTAGGGTTTAATCAAGTTCAAATTTATGTCTCAAATATTAATTAACCATAACTTTGTACCCAATGATCCAAATATAACCAATATGGGTCTTAAAGTGATCAGAAAACCCTAAGAATTAATTTGATAGTGTTTATTTTGCTGTTTGGATTAGGTTTTGTCTAATGACATTTAGGACCTAACCCTAATTACCCTAATTAACCCAAGATCTTCAATTGACCATAACTTGGTCAATTGAGCTCCAAATTTGATGATCCATAAGTCCATTTAGATCAGAAGAACTTAATTTTATTAATATGTAAAAATATTTTAGATCTAACGGTTAGATTTGCTAATCACCCTTAATTGCTTTAAATCTTGATTAGTGATTAATAGCAAATCTAGTAATCCAATTTGAGAGATTTAAACTTCAGAGGACTCATAGAACTATTTAGAATCAATCTATATGGTTGGATTATAGTTTGAGTGCTTAATTTTGTTAATCACTCACTAATCACCCTAAACCCTAATTAGGTCTTAACTTAGTCAAATTAGGTCCAAATTGAGCCTACTATATATCATTAAAATCAGTGAGCTATTTGTAATTCATAGTCACTGATTTTGCTTAATTTGGATACTAATTGGTAAAGTTATGATTTTGACCTATAATTAAGGATCCTTTAATTAACCTTAAAACCCTAGATCTTGTATTGGCCATAACTTGGCCAATACTTATCAAAATTTAGTAAATTTAGATTCTATGGAAAGATTAGACAGTAAAGAACATTAAACTGAAAGAAAATTTAACTTTCACTTAGTAAAATTACTAATTTTCCCTATTGAGTCAAATTCACTAATTTGATCTCTAATGGCTTAATAATCACCCAAAATTAACTTAGTTGCTGTCTAATCTTATATTAGACAGTAAGAAACACTTTCCAAAAGAAAATTTTAGAAATTAAGCCCTAGATCAAAATTTGATCTTTTGAACCCTTAATTAAGGGCAAAATGGTCATTTTGCCCAAATTTAGGGTTTAGCCTTTTAAAGCCCTAAATTCAATTTCTAATCTCTAAAACTAGTAAATAGAATGATTTAGAACTGAAATTAATCAAATTTAAGTCTAAATTAGATTTTGATTAAAAATCTCAGAATTTGCTCAGTAAAGAAAATTCCTAAGTCTTAAGAAGAGTTCTCTTTCCTTAACCATTCTTAGACCCATCCTTAGATCTTATAACATTAGTTAGGATGTGTGTCTTGAGAGATACTCTTAGTAATTAAGAGCCTTATTTCCTAAGATTATGAATAGATCTTAAGTTAGAATCCATCTATTGAGTAAATTGGGTTACTCAATTAGATGAAATCTAGAGTTTTCTAGTTTATAGATTTTCTTAGTTTATTAAATGATTATTTAATCTTTAAACTTTAGAACTAAGAATAGAGATCTATCCTAATGAAATTGATTTATCATTAGGATTTGCCTTATCCTAATCTGTGAGTTTTGGGTTCTAAACTTAGACCCTTAGATTATACCTTTAGATTAAGTAATTAGACCCCATCATCTAGAGTCAAATTCTTAATCTATTTCATCTTGATTTGGCTAATCAAGATGAGGTTGGGATGAATTAAATTACAAAGTTAGGTCGATGATTTATTCATTTAAATCAAATAGTCGTCTTTTGATTAAGTTATAATTAGGACTTGGCCAGTCCTAATTATCTTCAACAAGTAGGATTCGTGATTCTAAGTTACAGAATGTGTAAGAATTGATAATTCTGAAACTTATGTAACTTAGAGTAGATAGAACGAATAAAGTAGATAACAAAGGATATCACCTGTGTTTTAGATAGAGTTTCTTGCACTTTGATTTTGATACTTCGCATTCCTTGATTTTGAGCCTTATACCTTGAACATGTATTATGTACATAAGACATTCTGGTTAATATCTTATGTCAATATTGAACATTCATAAATAGCATTATGTTCATTTCACAAGTGGTTTGTAAGGTGTAGCTTGATTAGTATACCTCTTCGATCAACCCGTTCGGGGTCGGCAACCTTTCGAGGGTTTAATGTCCGACAGTCTATTGGCCATGCCTAGTCCGAGTGATAGGATGGATAGACTCTTGCCCTACTGACTACAGAGTCAGGATTCTGATATGGATATACTAATTCAAGTACACTTACATTCAGTTCTGTCTTAGCTCATCAGGCTAAGAGTTTCAGTGATGTTCAGTTCAGAGTTTCTTAGCTCATCAGGCTAAGAATTGCTGAGTTCATATTCAGTTCAGATGACTTATACAGTTACTATAGTTTCAGTTTGCAGTTACTATTTTACTAGCATATTCTGCATTTCAGCACTGTTTTACTTACAGCTTTCCTGCACGTGTTTTTATAGGATGCTAGTTTTATTTACTGTTTTCATATGCTCACATAGGATGTTAGTATTTTCAGTTTTTACTGTTTAAATTTTGTATGTCACTTAGCATAATCCGTTTGAACATATGCATATTTAGGTTGTATTTTCTTACAGTTTTACTTTTCTTTTGCTTACCTGTTTGTGTTGCAGTTGCTTGGAGGAGGTTTGTATTACTTCCTATTTGTTTAGTTATAAACTGTAGTTTATAACTATATACTGTTCTTTTGATACGCTTTCCTGCACCTATTATGCTTAGTTCTGTTTATATGGTGATATCTTCTTAATTTAATAAAATTGCTGCCCTAAAATGTACTTAGACTTATTGTCTAATCAGTTTTTCTTTTATTGGCTGGGGCCCTACCATTATGAAACTGATAATGGTAGGTTCTGAGTTTGTTGGTTTAGCAGATCCAGTGGAGAGTTTGCCATTGGAAGAGGAGCCCGTTCCTGAAGATCTGTAGCTTTAGTTTTTCTTCCAGTGAGATTGAGAGTTTTCTTTCAGTACTTTTAATCTCATTAAATGTTGTAATAATACAGGATTATATTTTTTTTTCAGTACTTTACTTATTCTGTATTGTTGTATTTATACTGTATTGGATGGATGTTATGTTTTATGCTACCGCACTCTGAGTTCATGTATGATCATTTAGTGATAGTATTTCTGGATTGAATGGCAAAGTCCTTATTTAAATTGGATTAGTACGTGTATCTAATCCAACCTTAAGTGGGGACCTTGTCATTTGGTGACCCCTCCACCGTAATCATGTTAACTTAAGGGTTAACAGGACCACGGCGGAGCAGGGCTGCCACAGTTGGTATCAGAGAATTCCATAAGGTGCCAGATTGGAATTTGTATTCCTCTCTACCTAATGGATTGTTCTTCTGCCACTTGATCACTAAATGAATACTTGAATTGACATCCATCACATTATGAGTATAACTCAGAATAAGTTAAGTTATGAGATAACTACAAAAGATGATAATTATTAAGTTATATATATATGCTCAACAAATTTAAGTAGAATATTATAATTGTAGGAATAGAAGATCTTCTAGAAATGGCATTCATGGCTTACCTAAAGGAGTTCGAGACTATTTGGAAATATGAACATAAATTAGAAAAGAAGCAAGGAAGAGTGATTGAAGGAGTATCAGAACAAGGATCGCAAGTGATAAACAAATTACTAAAAGAAGGCGTCTATAGAGGCCTTGATTTTCCAGTATTAGCAAGGGAATGGCTTGCGAGAGTTGACCACATATTTGGTGTTATGGAATGGCCTAGTCACATCAGATTAGAAGTGGTGCTATGCCTTTTGCGTATGCAAGCAAAAGAATGGTGGATTATGACATACGAAGAACTGTTTCGTAAAGCACAAGAGGAGCATCGTGAAGTGATATATGAAGAGTTTTGTAGAGCATTTTTCATTAAATATATAGGATGGGAATAGTTTTATAAGTCTATGATGATGTATTTTGTTATTTCAATAAAAGTTTAAATAAACGAGAAAAGCAGTAGTAGTTATATCATGTCTTGTTAAAATAAAGAACTCAAGATAGTTGTTTTGATTTCAGGAAAATGAATCCTGCTACTTCTCCCAACAATACTCCACTCAACCCTCAACCATCCGCAAGCAATGCTCCAAATAATACCGTGGCTGCGTCCAATACTGTTGATGAAATAACTTCTTTAAGAAATATGGTTACTGTAATGCTAGAGAATCAAAATCAGCAGGCTCTAGCCATTCAAAAGTTAGTATCTATAATACCTGTTACTAATGCCAGCACCTCTTCAGCATCCCCCGCTCCTCAAGTTCCCAATATCTATCGACAGTCTCTAGATGGGATACTTCATAGTTTCATAAGATTAAGACCGCCTACCTTTGAAGGATCTGAATCCCCAATGGATACCTTAGCATGGCTGAAAACTATAGAGAAAAATATCACTAGTCTTGGTTGTTCAAGCAACCAATCTGTAAGACTAGCCACTCATCTTCTGCAAGGAGAAGCAGAACATTGGTGGGAACAAGAAAGGAACACACGATTTGAAGAGTTCGAGTTAGACGAAATAGAATGGAGCTGGTTTGTCCAAGCCTTCAAGGAATCATTTATTCCACCCTCCACCAAGAACATCATGGTGAGTCTTTATTAAGGTTAACTCAAGGAAGTCGAACAGTAACAGAATACACTTCAGAATTTCGAAAGCTCATCCGATTTTCACCACATTTGGTTCCAACTGAAGAAGATAGATGTTTCAGATATGAGAATGGACTCAGAGAGTCTATCAAAGATCATGTAATTCCTTTACAACATACCAAATTCGAGAAGCTAGTTGAGACAGCTCGGGTAGTAGAGCATCATCAAAATACTAAAGACATGAAGAGAAAGGCTTTCAATATGAATAAATACCCTCAAAACTTCAAGCAACAACGAACAAATCAAGGAAGGGTATATCAAATGGAAACCACTGAAACATCAGGCCAAACTGCCACATGTAATAGGCCACATCCTTATGGGAAATGTTATCATTTTGGCCGAGTATATTTTACGTGTGGAAGACAAGGTCACGCATATAGAGACTGTCGATCAAATAAAATGATTGATGAAGTAACTATTGATTGGAATCGTATAAATAAAGTATTCCGTGCCACTCCTATCAACTTCAGAGAACCTCAGAAAACTCTTATGCCACCTCCTGTTCAAGAGCGAACCCTTACAAAGGTTCCATATGTAGCAAAGCCATCAAATCCAAATCAGTCAACAGCACAAATATCTGACAGCAGACCTGCTGGAAAGGCAAGAGTGTATAATCTCACTCCTGTTGAAGCAGCAGAAGACAACAATGTAGTTTCAGGTACAAATCGCAACTTTTGCTTTTCTTATTGAATTAGAATTTTCTAAAGTCTATACTGTTGTTATTAGGCACCTTATAGTTTAAAGAAGAGCCCTGCAGTATATTGTTTGATACTGGGGCTAGTCATTCATTTATCTCTGAAAATTTTGCCAAGAAATTAGGACTCTCATATTATAAACTTGAGAAGATCTTGAGTGTTGGACTTCCATCTAGAGCCCAACTAAGTGCGAACAAATTCTGCGACATTCAATTACCAATTAATAACCATACCTTCCAAGCCAAGTTAGTTGTGCTACCTATAGTAAATTTTGATATCATATTAGGCATGAATTGGCTTAGTATGCATAGCGCTACCATCAATTGTCAAAAGAAGAAGGTTGTGTTGCAAACTTCAGGAGCTTCAACAACGTTTATTGGGAAGATCAGCACTAGTAGCTCCTTGATCAATGCAATTCAAGCAGAGAAAATGGTGTGGAAAGGTTATAGTTGTATTCTGATGGAGATGATGGGTAGTAGCAAAGAAGTAACCCCAATCTCTAAAATAAAAGTGGTTAAAGATTTTGAAGATGTTTTCCCTTGAAAATCTGCCTGGTTTACCTCCAACCAGAGAAGTAGAATTTGAAATAAATGTAGTTCCAGGAACACAACCTCTATCAAAAGCACCATATAGAATGGCCCCAAAAGAATTGCAAGAGTTAAATGAGCAATTGCAAGAACTGTTAAATAAGGGGTTTATTAAACCAAGTATGTCCCCGTGGGGAGCCCCGGTGCTTTTTGTTAAGAAGAAAGATGGGTCTATGAGAATGTGCATAGACTACAGAGAGCTGAATAAAATCACAATTAAAAATAGATACCCACTTCCTCGTATTGATGATCTGTTCGATCAACTTGTCAGGTGCTGTAGTGTTCTCTAAAATTGATTTAAGGTCAGGGTATCATCAACTGAGGGTAAAGGACTCATGATGTAGAAAAGACAGCATTCAGAACATGATATGGGCATTTTGAGTTTCTTGTAATGTCATTTGGTCTCACTAATGCCCCATCTCTATTTATGGACTTAATGCAGAGAGTTCTGAAGCCTTATCTAGATAAATTTGTTATATAATTTATTGATGATATCTTAATTTACTCCAAGACAGTAAAGGATCATGAAGAACACTTGAGATTGGTTCTGGAGAAGCTTAGAGAGCATGAGTTATATGCTAAATTCTCTAAGTGTGAATTTTGGCTGGATTCTGTATCATTTCTTGGACATGTGGTTGATGCTCGAGGGATCCAAGTAGACCAAAGTAAAATTAGTGCTATTCAGGATTGGGTTCAGCCCAAGACAGTTACTGAAATTCGTAGTTTTCTGGGTTTAGCCGGATACTACAGAAGGTTTGTTAAAGGCTTCTCTCAGCTTGCCGCACCTCTTACAAAACTAACTCAGAAGGCAGTTCCATTTGTTTGGACAGAAGAATGTGAAACTGCATTTCAGTCTATAAAGGACGTGTTAACTTCTGCTCCAGTTTTAGTTCTTCCAAAAGAAGGAGTGAACTATAAGTGTATACGGATGCATCTGGAATTGGGTTAGGATGCGTATTAATGCAAGAAGGCAAGGTTATAGCATACGCATCTCGCCAGCTTAAAACCCATGAGAGAAACTATGCCTGTACATGATTTAGAATTGACAGCATTAGTTTTTGCATTAAAAATCTGGCGTCATTATTTGTATGGAGTTCAATGTTCCATATTCACAGACCACCAAAGTCTGAAGTACATCTTTACCCAGAGAGAATTGAACTGTAGGCAAAGAAGATGGCTAGAATTAATAAGTGATTATGATTTAGATATCCAGTACCATCCAGGCAAGGCTAATGTGGTAGCTGATGCGTTAAGCCGTCACACTGTTCTTAACAGCTTAATTTCAGAAAGTCCGTTGGCAAATGAGTTTCATAAAATAGAAATTTCTCTTGCTAAGGGAAATTCAGTCAGTACCATAATATCCATGAATAATATAGAACCTACCTTTCATAGAGATGTTTCAATTTCTCAAAGTAAGGATGATGAATATTTAAACCTTAAAGTGGCAATAGAAAGTGGTCATCGTCCAGAATTGCATTTTAGAAAGGTGCTATTTAGATGAATAATCGTCTCTGGATTCCTAAATCCATGCAGAAAGAGATCCTAATTGTAAGTCACAATTCAGGATATCAAATTCATCCAGGAAATTCTTAGATGTACCAAGACCTAAAACAATCATTCTGGTGGCCAGGAATGAAGAAAAGTATTGCAGAATATGTTGCAAAATGCCACGCTTGTTGCTTAATAAAAGCAGAACATCAAAAGCCTGGTGGCTTATTGCACCCACTAGAAATCCCAGAATGGAAATGGACTGATATATCCATGGATTTTGTTATGGGTTTGCCTCGATCAAAATCTGGAGCTGATTCAATATGGGTCATAGTGGATCACCTTACAAAATCTGCCCATTTTATTCCAATCTGTCAAACTGACTCAGTGGAGAAATTGGCCAAATTGTACATTAAGGAAATAGTCAGATTGCACGGAATTCCTAAAACAATTGTATCCGATAGAGACAGTCGTTTTACTTCTAAATTTTGGCAGGCTGTCCATCAAATTTAGGCACAACTTTGGCCATGAGTACAGCATTCCATCCTCAATCTGATGGCCAAACAGAGCGAGTAAATCAAGTCTTAGAAGATCTTTTGCGTTTATGTATGTTGGATTTTTCTGGATCCTGGGAAGAGCATATTCCTTTAGTGGAATTTGCATATAATAATAGTTTTCAGTCAAGTATTAAGATGGCACCATATGAAGCCCTATATGGAAGAAAATGTTCATCCCCACTAGCATGGTCTAAGTCAGGAGATACTCAATTATATGGATCTGAACTAGTAGAAGAGACAAATAAGAAGGTTAAACTCATTCAACAAAGAATTAGAACTGCTCAAGACAGGCAAAGTAAATACCACGATAATCGTCATCGTCCTCTAGAATTCAGCAAAGGAGATTTGGTGTACTTAAAAGTAAGCCCGATGAAAGGAATCTATCATTTTGGAGTTTCTGGAAAGCTCAGTCCAAGGTACATTGGACCTTTCAAAATTTTACAGAAGATTGGTTCAGCAGCTTATAAATTAGAACTTCCAGAAGTCTCCGCTGCTGTTCATAATGTATTCCACGTCTCATCTCTAAGGAAGTGTCTCCGAGGTCCTCCTCATCTTATTAAACATCCTGCGATTGAAATTCAACCTGATCTTTCTTACACTGAAGAACCAATAAAAATCCTAGATCATGATCTGAAGAAATTAAGAAATCGATCTATTCCAATGATAAAGATTCAGTGGAAGAACCGTTCTTGTAACGAAGCCACCTGGGAGAAAGAGGTGGATATGCGCCAAAAGTACCCAAACCTTTTTAATCAAGGTGATTCTTCAACTTTATCTTATTTCAATTCGTTTCTTTATATCTGCTTAAATTCTTTTTCTCACTTGAGTGATGTCGAGGATGACATCATTCTTAAGTGGGGGAGTTTGTAACAATCCAGGTTATTACTTTGCTCAATTAAGACTAATCTAAGTCTTAATTAAGATTCTAAGTCACTAATCAAGTGATTTGGAATTCATCTTTGAAACCTAGGTCAAACCAAGAAGTCAACAAAGTCAAAACAAGAATTCTAGAGAATCCCAAAACCTGGAAATTTGACTTTTTATTTAGACCTCAGATTGAAAATTTGACTTCGCCTTTACGTTCAGAACACCCAAATTAGCTAAGGGTGAAATTTTGGAGGCATTTAGAAGTCGTTGATTTTTCGTCAAATATTTTAATATTATTTAAATACTTTAAATAATCAAATAATTAAATACTCGTCGAAACAAAAATCCGAGTGCACCGTTGCGTTCCTCACCCTTCATTTAGCTAAGGGTGATTTATTGGAAATTTTTGGGATTTATTTAATAGGCTAAATTTAATTAATTAAAATTGAATAATATAATTTAAATAATATTATTTAATTATATTATTAACGGCGCCGTCAGTATTAAAGTAACGCCGTCCATTTTATTTTAAACTACCGTTTGATTTAACGGCTTATTTCAAACCGTCTGATCTGAAGATCAGACGGTGGGGAGATCATCCCCTCCGTAAGACTGACGCGTGCTAGGGTTTTGGCACGCGTCGTCTTACCTCATCGCCAGATGGAGGAGCCACGGCTTCCACCGCTGGGTAAGCACCCATTAAGACCCCCCACCCATCTCCTTCATCCAATTCCACTATTTTGAGCGAATCGAACCCAAATCTTCGGCAAACAGCAAGCCCTAATTCTTCTTCGGCAACTCTAAGGTACCTCCTAATCCTCCTGTATCTTCATTTCAGCATTATTGCGAACTCCTTATTTTCTAATTAAGCGCTTTGATTCGATCGAATCGATCGAATCATGAAACCCTAATTTCGCGATCGACGGGCGGAAGGCGAAGAGTCCCGATCTCCTGAACCGGGTTCAACACTGCCGGTCTGGTTCGAGGCAGAAGACGAAGTGTTGGATACAGATCTACCATCGAGTTTCGAGGGATTAATCGTTGGCCGTCTGTTTAGGATTAGTATAATCCTATGTAATTAAACTATACTTATCACTAATCTTAATAATAAAATTTGAAATAGATCTGTTAAATCGTTAAAGAAAATCTGGACCGTCCATTGCTTGAGATCTGAAGATCGCAACCGTCGAATTTAGACCGGGTTCCTGGTTTAAGTCGCCGGCCCAGTCGGGTCTGGACCGGTCCGAGGGCTCGGATGTCAAACAAGTGGGGCCCGCGTCGCATCATCAATTCAGACAAATTATGAGCGTGGGGCCCACTGGTTCTCACTCGGCGTATCCCAGCACGCCACGTGGCCCGGTTTCAGCCAACCATCTGAACCGGTGGGGCTCGCTGCCTGCTGCCCCGCCAACCATGGCCTGCCACGTGTACCTGCAGAAGACAGAAATAATTATAATAATTTTAATTATATGTTTTATAATCAGTTAATATTTATAAGTACTGTATATATGCATATATCTATAGTATTAGAGTAATATAATTATATTTATAAATACATAAAAATTAAAAATTAATATTCATAAATTGAATTAATGATTATTGTTAAAAATATTAATTAATAAAACTATATATTTGCAATTCAGTAAACTTAATATTTTATATATATAATTAAATTAAATTAAATTAAATTATCCAAACTTTAAACCTAAATAACTCCTAAAATATTTGTCCAAATTATACCAAATAAATATATCAAATTAATCAAAAAAATATAAAGAATTTATTGATATCATTCAATTTTCTGTAGGATCAATATTTAATAAAGTGATCATTTATGGTTTAATTAAGTTCAAATTTATGTCTCAAATATTCAATTAACCATAACTTTATACCCAATGATCCAAATATACCCAATATGGGTCTTAAAGTGATCAGAAAACCCTAAGGATTAATTTGATAGTATTTATTTTGTTGTTTGGATTAATTTGAGCCTAATCACATTTAAGTCCTAACCCTAATTACCCTAATTAGACCTAGAACTTCAATTGACCATAACTTAGTCAATTGAGCTCCAAATTTGATGATCCATAGGTCCATTTAGATCAGAAGTACTTAATTTTCATTAATATGTAAAATATTTTAGATCTAACGGTTAGATTTGCTAATCACCCTTAATTGCTCTAAATCTTGATTAGTGAATAATAGCAAATCTAGTAATCCAATTTGAGAGTTTTAAATTTCAGAGGACTCATAGAACCATTTAGAATCAATCTATAAGATTGGATTTTAGTTTGAGTGATTAATTTTGTTAATCACTCACTAATCACCCTAAACCCTTATTAGGTCTTAACTTAGCCAAATTAAGTCCAAATTGAGCCTACCACATGTCATTAAAATCAGTGAGCTATTTGTAAACCATAGCCACTGATTTTGCTTAATTTGGACACTAATTGGCAAAGTTAAGATTTTTGACTCTTATTTAAGCATTCCTTAATCACCTTAAAACCCTAGATCTTGTATTGGCCATAACTTGGCCAATACGTATCAAAATTTAGCAAATTTAGGTTCTATGAAAAGCTTAGACAGTAAAGAACAATAATCTAAAAGAAAATTTAACTTTCACTTAGTAAAATTACTAAATTTCCCTTATGAGTCAAATTCACTAATTTGATCTCATATGGCTTAATAATCACCCAAAATTAATTTAGTTGCTGTCTAATCTTATATTAGACAGTAAGAATCACTTTCCAAAAGAAAATTTTAGAATTTAAGCCCTAGATTAAAAGTTGATCTTTTGAATCCTTAAGTAGGGGCAAAATGGTCATTTTGCCCAAATTTAGAGTTTAGCCTTTAAAAGCCCTAAATTCAATTTCTAATCACTAAAATCAGTAATTAGAATGACTTAGAACTGAAAATAATCAAATTTAAGTCTAAATTAGGTTTTGATTAAAATCTCAGAATTTATTCAGTAAAGAAAATTCCTAAGTTCTAAGTGAAGTTCTTCTTCTTTAATTATTCTTAGACCCATCCTTAGATCTTATAACATTAGTTAGGATGTGTGTCTTGAGTGGTACTCTTAGTAATTAAGAGCCTTATTTCCTAAGATTAGGAGTAGATCTTAAGTTAGAATTCATCTATTGAGTAAATTGGGTTACTCAATTAGGTGAAACCTTGAGTTTTCTAGTTTTTAGATTTTCTTAGTTTATTAAATGATTATTTGATCTTTAAACTTTAGAACTAAGAATAGAAATCCATCCTAATGAATTTGATTTATCATTAGGATTTGCCTTAACCTAATCTGTGAGTTTTGGGTTCTAAACCTTAGACCCTTAGATTATACCTTTAGATTAAGTGATTAGACCCCATCATCTGGAGTCTAATTCTTAATCTTTTCATCTTGATTTGGCTAATCAAGATGAGGTTGGGATGAATTAAATTACAAAATTAGGTCGATGATTTATTCATTTTAACCAAATAATCGTCTTTTGATTAAGTTATAATTAGGACTTGGCCAGTCCTAATTATCTTCAACAAGTAGGATTCGTGATTCTAAGTTATAGAATGTGTAAGAATTGATAATTCTGAAACTTATGTAACTTAGAGTAGATAGAACAAATAAAGTAGATAACAAAAGGATATCACCTGTATTTTAGATAGAGTTTCTTGCACTTTGATTTTGATGCTTCGCATTCCTTGATTTTGAGCCTTATACCTTGAACATGTATTATGTACATAAGATATTTTGATAAATATCTTATGTTAATTTGGAACATTATTTATAAATAGCATTATGTTCGTTTCACAAGTGGTTTGTAAGGTGTAGCTTGATTAGTATACCTCTTCGATCAACCCGTTCGGGGTCGGCAACCTTTCGAGGGTTTAATGTCCGACAGTCTATTGGCCATGCCTAGTCCGAGTGATAGGATGGATAGACTCTTGCCCTACTGACTACAGAGTCAGGATTCTGATATGGATATACTAATTCAAGTACACTTACATTCAGTTCTGTCTAAGCTCATCAGGCTAAGAGTTTCAGAATTGTTCAGTTCAGAGCTTCTTAGCTCATCAGGCTAAGAATTGCTGAGTTTGTATTCAGTTCAGATGACTTATATAGTTACTATAGTTTCAGTTTGCAGTTACTGTTTTACTTTGCATATTCTGCATTTCAGCACTATTTTACTTACAGTTTTTCTGCACTTGTTTCTATATAGGATGCTAGTTTTACTTACTGTTTTCATATGCTCACATAGGATGTTAGTTGTTTTCAGATTTATACTATTCAAGTTCTGTATGTCACTTAGCATAATCTTATTGATCATAAGCATGTTTAGGCTATATTTTCTTTTCAGTTTTGTCTAGTTTTCCTTTTTGCTTACCTGTCTTTGCTGCAGTTGCTTGGAGGAGGTACGTGTTTACTTCCTAGTTGCTTTAGTTATAAAATATTTGTTTATAACTTTATACTGTTCTTCTTGTATGCTTTTCTGCACCTATTTGCTTCAGTTTCTGGTTTATGGTGATATTCAAATAATTTAATAAAATTATTTACCCTAAAATGTGCTTAGACTCTTTGTCTAACCAGTTTTTCTTTTGTTGGCTAGAGCCCTACCATTATGAAACTGATAATGGTAGGTTCTGAGTTTGTTGGTTTAGCAGATCCAGTGGAGAGTTTGCCATTGGAAGAGGAGCCCGTTCCTGAAGATCTGTAGCTATAGTTTTTCTTCCAGTGAGATTGAGAGTTTTCTTTCAGTACTTTTAATCTCATTAAATGTTGTAATAATGCAGGATTATTTTTTTTTTTCAGTACTTTACTTATTCTGTAATGTTGTATTTATACTGTATTGGATGGATGTTATGATTTATGCTTCCGCACTCTGAGTTCATGTATGATCATTTAGTGATAGTATTTCTGGATTGAATGGCAAAGTCCTTATTTAAATTGGATTAGAATGTGTGACTAATCCAATCTTAAGTGGGGACCTTGTCATCTGGTGACCCCTCCACCGTAATCATGTTAACTTTAGGGTTAACAGGACCACGGCGGGGCAGGGCCGTCACAAGTCTGGACCTCCTCCTGGATCTGCTTGTAACAACCTGAGTTGTTACTTTAGGTAATTAGGGTTAATCCTAAGTCTTAAACATAATTACATGTGCTAATTAGGTCAATGGAGTCAACCTCCTAAACCTAGCACAAATCAGGAGTCAATTGGATTGAATCCTGATTTCTAGAAATCTGGAAACCCTAGGAATTGACCTCTGATCGAAAAATGGACACCTCCATTGCGTTCCTTGACCCCAAATTAGCTTGGGGTGAAGTTTTCGTGTCAATCGGAAGTTGTCAAAATTTAGACGAATATTTTAATAATAAAAATACCCCGGAAATCGAGGTATCAAAATACTCGTCGGATTGAAAATTCGACTGCGCCATTGAATTCCTTGACTCCAAATTAGCTTGGGGTGAAGTTTTCGTGTCAATCGGAAGTCGTCAAAATTTCGGCGAATATTTTAATAATAAAAATATCACGGAAAATGAGGTATCAAAATACTCGTCGAATCAAAAATCCGACTGCACCATTGAATTTCTTGACCCCAAATTAGCTAGGAAAAACATATTCAAAATTATTTTCTGAAAATGTTAAAAAAAAAAAAAATTTAATTAATTAAATAATTATTAATTAAATAATTATTATTTAATTAATTAACAGCGTCGTACGACGCCGTTAACTCCAGTTAACGGCGCTGTCAGATCGGACGGATCCATCAGGACCGTCCGATCGCGCGCGGATCCGACGGCCCTCGGCCGCGATCCGCGTCACGCGGTCTGGAGCGATCCAGACCGTCCGCGATCGCACAGATCCGACGGTCCGGAGGCGTCTTCCTTGCCCTCTCCGCCCGCGTGACACACGGCGGCCCGTCGCGTTTTCTGGCCAATTCGGCCACATCCAGACCTCGGCGAGGTCGCCGCCGGTCTATAAGACCTCGGCCTACCACTAGGCTTCGAGTTTACACCGATCGGAGCCCGGATAGAGCCGGAATCAAGCCCTGAAGTTAAGCCCTATTTTTTCCGCTGAAACCTTCACGATCCGAACTTCAGGTACCCCGATCTCCCCCGTTTACCGTTCGATCATTACAAAAATTGTAGGATATGTAGATTAGGATGTTATCTTCACATCCACCGTTTTGATCGGGCTTAAACCACCCGATCGGGCGCACCAGGTCCCCGAAGCGGACTGGGTTCGGTCCACCGAACCCCCCGGAAGGCAAAGCGTCGCGCTATCGGGCCGGGCCGGGTCGACCCGAGCCCGTCCCGTCCGGGTCGGGTCCGCGTCAGCGCGGGTGGGGCCCACCCGGCCACGTGGCAGCCTTCGGGCCCGCCACGTGTCAAGTGGGGGGGGGCCCACATCCCCGTCACCGAGCTGAGTCAGCAGCCAGTGGGACCCACAGTGCCACGTGGCAGCCTACGGGCCCGCCACGTGTCAAGTGGGGCCCACAGCCCCGTCACCCGAGCTGAGTCAGCAACCTGTGGGGCCCACAGTGCCACGTGGCAAGCCTCTGGAAGTGCCAAGTGTCAGTGGGGCCCACTATCAGTTAATTAGAAAGTAATTAAATTACTATTTGCCCTAATTAATTACCATTAGTGTTAATTAACCCAGGATTAGTGTTAATTACTTTGAACAGTAACTTTATTTAATTAAAAATAATTAGAGGATTAATTAATATTAATTAAATGTTAATTTAATCCTAAACAGTAATTAGGATAATTAATTACTTTTGAACAGTAAAACCTAATTAATTATATTTAATTTAATATTAACAATAATTGAGACTAATTAAATAGTAATTAGCACTAATTACTTCACTACAATAAAATTAATTAATTAATTAATTAATAATTAAATAGTGATTAATTAAATAAAAACTTTAGGAATGAACAGTAAATTTAAATAATTAAATATAATTAGAGATTAATTAAGATTAATTAAACAATAATTAGCACTAATTACTTTACTACAGTAAAATTAATTAATTAATTAATTAATAATTAAACACTGATTAATTAAATAAAAACTTTAGGAATGAATAGTAAATTTAAATAATTAAATATAATTAGAGATTAATTAAACAGTAATTAGCACTAATTACTTTGCTATAGTAAAATTAATTAATTAATAATTAAACAGTGATTAATTAAATAAAAACTTTAGGAATGAATAGTAAATTCATTCAATTTGAATAAATGAATAGTAAATTAATTCAAATTGTATTTTTGAATAGTAAATCTTAAAAATTTAATAACTTTTTGTAGGATGATCCAAACATAGCCAATATGGGTCTTAAAATGCTCAGAAAATATTTAGAATCAAATGGCGTAATGTAAAATTTCGTTTCGGAGTATGTATAAACGAGGTAACATTTTAGAGCCTCTTTAAAACCCCATAACTTCTTACCCGATTATCAAACATAGTCAATATGGGTCTTAAAATGCTCAGGAGAGTGGCCCCATTACCGTGGTAGTATTATTTTTCCCATTTGGACATCAGGACAAAAAGTCAACTCTAGAACTTAGAGTTGACTTTGGTGAAAAATGACCAAAATGCCCTTAGACTTCAAACAGCCATAACTTAGTCAGATCAACTCCAAATTGGAAAAATTCAAGATGCTAACTAGCCTAAAATTTCAATGTCATCATTATAATAAAATAATATTTAGGATCTGAACCCTGAAAATTTAGGTAAATGACCTAATTACCCCTAGCCTTATTTTAGCCATAACTTGACCGTTTCTCGCCCGATTTAGGCGTACTTACTGTCTATTTTCAAGTTAGACAGTAAGGAACCAATGGAACTAAAATAATTCAAATCTGACCTGTAAATCAAAAGTTGCCTTTTTGACCCTTAAGGTAAGGGCAAAATAGTCATTTTGCCCTAAGTTTGGACTATGTACTCTTAACCTCTAGTCTACATTTCAAAACTCTTAAACCAAGGTTATAATCTTCTTAGTATTAATTAAGTGAGGTGAAATCAACTCTTAAGTTAGATTCCAATAATTTCTGTTAAGTCTTAAAAGCACTACACCTTAAGGACCTTTCCTGAGACTAGGACTAGATCATAGGTTAGAGTTCATTCATTGGGTAAATTGGGTTACCCTATGGGTGAAACTTTGGTTTATTAGTTTCTAACTCTTCTTTTATTTTACAACTCATTCTGATTATTTTGTCTTTTAACCTTAGGTTTAAGGTAGGAGGAGATTCATTATATTATGTTTGATTACTTAATAGGATTTACCATAACTAGTAGATCACTTATAGAATAAAACCTAAAACTTAGGTCTTATCCTTTGGATTATGAGATTAAACCTAATTCTCGTAGTGTTTAATCCATAATCTATAGGTATAGAATATCTTATCAGATCTTAGTTTAGAACGTCTAAATTTATAAAACTAAGACGTATGATTTATTGATTTAACTTATAGTCGTCTATCTGATTGAACTAGATTGGAACCTGATCAGTTTCCAATCCTTTTTTTAACTTGTAAGATGAATTTTTGAGTTATACTCGATAGTAGGAAAACGGTGATTCCTGAACTTGTGTAACTTGGAATAGTTATAATGGTTAAGTAGAAAACAACTAATATCACCATGTTTAGTAGAGTCTCTTGCTTCTATTGATACTTTGTTGCTTATGCATCCCTTGATTTTTGTGCCATATTTCCTTGAGTATTCATATAGATATTTGATGCATAAATAAAATGTTAAGAAATATGAAGACTCCTTAGATCCTTTGTGAAAATATTAAAGTGATTTATGAAAGATAATGATTTTATGAGCTACCTCTCAGTTATATCCTGATTTCCTAGCCTCCTTATGTCGTTTAGGGGAAGGATCTGTTTTGTTGTGTGCCTAGTTTACTAGCCTCCTTATGTCGCTAGGGGTACACCGTTGGTGCCTTAGCCGTAATTGGCATTAAGGTTGCCGTTGTATGCTTAGTTTACTAGCCTCCGTATGTCGCTAGGGGCATACAGTGGGCCTTAACTGTACTGGTGCTAAGGACCCTTCGCTTGCTTTGTGTGCTTATATGCCTAGCCTCCTTATGTCGATAGGGGTACACAGTTTATGACTTAGTCATGATGGTGCTAAGCTCTCTTGGTATTCGATGGGCTTGAGTAGCTCTTTTCTGTATGGCAGTCGATGCACGTGTGACTTTATATGCAGTTGTTGTTGCTTACTTTCAGTATTCTTTTTCCATCAGCTATTTCCTTGTACTGCTTGATATACATATTTAGGGTTTAGAATCTACTGCTATATGTACTTACCACTGCTGAGTTATTTATTTATTTTAATTGACATGTTTTCTGTTGATCACCAGCATGTTTAGGAGTAGAATTTTCCTTACTGGCACTGGTTTAAGTTAGCGTATATTTATACGCCCTTCCTTGTTTAGTTTGTATGCGAGGCATGTCTCAGCCTCTTTCCTTTTCTTTGCTTAAGTTATAAATGATAATTTATAGCTTCCCTATTTCTTTTGTATTGCTTGCTGCTCCCTTACACATATTATTACTTAGATATTGTAGAATGGTGATATTATTTAACACATATAAAAATTTTCAGCTTAAAATGTACTTAACAATTGTCTAACCAGATTTTTCTTTTTTGGCTGGGGGCCCTACATTGTGAAACCGACAATGGTAGACTCCTTCAGTTAGACGAGCATGAGTTAGGTGTTGGAGCCTTATACCGAGGGAGGAGCCCGTAGAAGAAGCTGTCGTTTAGTCCCTTTATACTTCGAGTGAGAATGAGTGGTTTCATTCTATTTTTATTTAAACATTTAAATTATGTAATAATACAGGTACCATTGACTGTATATTAGATTTTAATGCTTATATTCTGAGTCTATTATTCTTATTTACACTGTGATGCTTGGATGTTTATATTTCCTTAAATCGCTTCCGCACATCTATTTATTTACTTATATAGTGAACTGTTAGTTTTATTCGTGTTAATCCTTCTCTAATCAGTGGATTATAGAGACTATCCTAATCCAATGATAAGTGAGGAGTTAGCCAGAGTGACACCCCACCCTTAACCTAATCCTTTGGCGGATTAAGGGTGGTAGGCGCCACAACTGCTCCTCTGCAGGCTCAATCTCCTCAAGAGCTCTGAATCTACTATTATCAGTTTCATAATGGTAGGGCCCCAGCTAACAAAATAAAAATCTTGTTAGACAAAATATCTAAGTACATTTAAGATAATAAATTTTAATATAATTTTAATGACATCACAACTAAATTTAAGCAAAATATAGCGGCAGGCACAAAGAAAAGAAGAACAAGTATTGAGGTAGAAACATACCTCAACTCAGGCTGTAATACAAGGTAAGTAAAGTACACAAATAAATCTACTAAGTATAAAGAAAAGTCTTAAAGAATATGATCAAAACTAACATGCCAGTATAGTATAAGTAAAAGTACTGTACTGAAAGTATAAGACTAGCATCCTAACATGCTCTCAAGTAAGTAAAATGACTGACATAAAAAGTTCTGAAATGAAAAGGAACTGCAGAAAATGAAAAATATGAAGAAAGAAAATATACTGAAACGATAAAGTAAAGTAAGTTTGAAATGTAAGGAAAGTATGTAAGGTACTGTAAAATGTCTAAAATGTAAATGTAAGTAATGTTTATTAATTTATTGTACTTGTGAGATACTCTTACTTAGTCTGCCCAAACAGTAAAGTCCATCTGATAATCTAGGAGAAACATCCTAGATTAAAGTAAAGTTCATCCAAAAGAGGGCATCTAGGAGAAACATCCCAGATCCTAAAGTAAATCCATAAAGTATCTAAAGAGCAAATGGGAGAAACATCCCAATGCCAAAGTAAAGGACCATAGGGGAAATTCCCTAGGCAAAAGTAGTCCTAAAGTAAGTCATACTAAGTGGCAGGTTAAGTAAGACATAAATCATAAGTAAAATATTGTTTATTTAATGTTTATTTTAAAATTATGCAAATGAAATGTGAATGAAACTCAAAGTATGATATAAAGTAAGTAACAAGTATTTAAGTATGTCTCAAGGTATAAAAAGGCTCAAATGACAAGGAAAGCATGGCAATTCAAATCAATAATTAGCACTACACAAACTTTGTGATATCACCTATTTTCTAATTTAGATGTTCTAACTACTCTAAGTTACATAAGATTCAGAATCAACAATTCCTACACTGTCTGTAACTTAGAATCACGAACCTACATGTTGAACATAATTAGAATTAGCTACGTCCTAATTATAAATGAATCCAATGTCGCCTATAAAGTTAATTAAGTAAATCAATCGTCCTAATTTGTTATTTTATAAATCCCAAATAAACCTTAATTAGCCAAATCAAGATTTAAAGAATTAAGAATCAACTTCAAAGAATGAAATTTAATTCTTAATCATAAGGTTATCCTAAATGACTAGAGTTTATAATCCCATCTCACAGATTTAAATATTAAGGTAAATCCTATGAATTAAGTGAAGTTTAATAGGATATATCTCTAATCCTAATGCTAATGTTAAAAATATCAAATAATCATTTAATAAACTATGAAAAATTTAATAAACTAGTAAAATCAAGGTTTCACCTTAATGAGTAACACATTTTACCCATTAGATGAATTCTAACATAAGATCTAATCTTAGTCTTATGAATTAAGGCTCTTAAACACTAAGAGTATCACTCAGACACACATCCTAACTAAGGTTATAAGACCTAAAGGATGATCTAAGAAGTTCAAAGGAAAGAAAGGAATCTCAAGTTTACTTAAGATTTTTTGCTTAAGACTAAATTTAGGATTTTCTTAGATTTTTAATTTGAGATTTATAATTATTTAAATTATAGTTTAAATCACTTTAATTAATATTTGATATGATTTAGAGGTGAAATTAGGTCTTAATTTCATTAAACCCTAATTTTGGGCAAAAGACCGTTTTGCCCCTCCTTAAGGGTCTAAATCTTATCTTTATGAATTAACACTAAATTTTGGATTTTAATGAAGTGGAATGATTACTTACTGTCTAATATGAGTTTAGACAGTAAGTTTACTAAATTTGGTTAAGTATAGAGCCTTATAGGGACAAATTAAGGAATTTAACCTATAAAGGAATTTTGGTAATTTTTCCCTAATGACATATAATTTTTCTATCAGTTTATTAAAGGTTATACTCTAAAGTTTCCATAGAATCTAAGTTTATTGAATTCTGATGTGTATTGGCTGAGTTATAGCCCAAACAAATTCTAGGGTTTAAAGGGTGATTAAGGATTCTTAATTAAGGGTCAAAAATCCTAACTTTGTCATTTGGTATCTAAATTGAATAATTTTAGTGGTTGTATGCCACAATTGATCCATTGATTCCAATGACTAGTGGTGGTTCAATTTGGACTCCAATTGGCTAAGTTATGGCCTAATTAGGGTTTAGGGTGATTAGTGAGTGATTAGTGAAATTAATCACCCAATCACTATCCAACCCTATAGTTAGGTTCTAATAGGCCCTAGGAGTTCTCTAAACTTAGTTTGTTCAATTTATATTATTAAATTTACTAATATTCACTAATCAGTTTTTAGGGTATTTAGGGGTGATTAGCAAATCTAACCGTTAGATCCTAATTATTTTTGTAGATTCCTGTAGATTAGGTTTTTCTGATCTAAATTGGTGTTTGGATTACCTAGTTTGGAGCTAAGATGGCAAACTTATGGTCATTTGAGGTTCTAGGTCAAATTAAGCTAATTAGGGTTAGGTCCTAAATGTCATTAGGCTCAACTTAATCCAAACAACAAGATTAATCCTATTAAAATATTCTTTAGGGTTTTGTGAATATTTTAAGACCCATATTGGGTATGTTTGGATTATTAGTTTGAAATCTACAAGTGTTTAAAGTTTGCAAACTAATTGATTTAATTAGTTAAATCAGATTACATTTATATTACTATGTGAATTTAATTAAACAGATTTCTTTAATTAAAATTTAATTGTTTAATATATATTTATTATTAAAAATTTCTCTGCAGGTGGGTGGGGTCCCAGAGCGACCACGTGTCGGCTTCAGATTGGGAAGAGGACAGATGCTGGGTCCCACCTCTGTCTTGAATGCAACGGGAAGGACTTTGACTGCTCAATGATGGGCCCCACCCCAAACGCATAGCCACTAGTATCGCTCCATGTCACGGCCTGTTATGCAAGCCCGAAAACGTGGGTCGGGCCCGGGTCGACCCGGCCCGGCCCAAACTCTTCGTCTTCTTTCCGCCAGATCCCCGAGGACTCAAAGCTATGGTTCCAGTTTCCGGTGGATTTCGACGGCAATAGATCTCCACCCGCATGGCAACGAATCGACTATGAAGAGATCTACACGTCGGTGGTGGAGTTAAGACCTATGGTAGCCTAGATCGAACACAATATTCAACCCTAGCCAACCCCTATCGCGGACGGCTTCTCTTATAACGGTAATCACTGTGGCGATGCAATCAAATTGAAACGATCGGGTTTGATCGGACTCAATCAAACCTGATCAAAGTTTAATCTAAGCATTGAAATAGATGTGCAATAATTGAAGTTGAAGATCTATAACTTAGATTGGGAAGGATTCGTACCTAAGGTTCGACGGCTGGGGTGAATTTCTCGAACTAACGGTTCCTTCTTTTCAGAAACTTGATTGAATGGTAAAATAAAGAACTGATATTGGAGATGATGAATTACTGGTCTTATCGAGCGTCTAAAGCGGTGGAGTGACGCCTGTGCGATCGAGGGGGTGCCACGTGTGAGCTCGAGGCCACGCGGACGCCTTCCGGGGACGAAAGGCCTGGACCGTTCGATCGATCGATCGAACGGTCCAAAATTGCCGTTGAATCAAATGGTTGGTTGCGAAAAGGAAGACGGCGGCTGAGGGTTTTGGATGGCGCAGTTACTGCTTAAAATTTAATATTATTATTTAATTCATATTATACAGATTTTATTAATCAAATTTACCCTATTAAATGTATTTCAAAAATTCTCAGTAAATCACCCCTAGCTAATTGAGGGGTGAGGAACGCAACAGTGCACTCGGATTTTTGATCCGACGAATATTTAATTACCTGTGTAATTAAAATATTCAGATTGGGTGTTCTGAATGTAATGGCGAAGTCAGATTTTCAATCTGAGGTCTAGATAAAAAGTCAATTTCTAGGTTTTTGAGGTTTTTCCAAAAATCAGATTTTGATCTATTTGATCCCTGATTTGATCCAAATCCTAGGGATAGGTTTTAAATGACTTAATTAAGCTATTAGAATCATAATTAAGACTTAAATCAATCTTAATTGACCTAAGTAACAACTTGGGTTGTTACAAATGGTGACATTAATAACACATGTAAAACATTTAGCATAAAATATACTTAGACTTATTAAAGTCTAATCAGATTTTCTTTTTTGGCTGTGCCCTATCATATATGTACATATGACATATCAGGAGTATAGGTCAGATACATCGCTTGAGGATTTAGCTACTAGCAGGTTAAGATAAAGTATAGCACATTGAAGGAGATATGCTTCCATCTTCATGGTCTGCATTTATTAAAAGTGTAATACTAAGTTTTCTTATTCTTATTATTCTGCATTTAATGTTTTGTATGTGAATGAATTAATGTGGACTGTGTCTGAATGCCTCTTTTATGTTACCTATTTTGCACTGCTATATTATATGTATGTTCCTATTAGATCTGGTCAGCTCTTGATTAGTATCATAGATATGTTTTTAGTTTAATATCAGTGGTACTAATGACGACCACCTCTTAAACTTAGTTGATTAAGGGGCGACCGCCATATTTGGTCAAGTGGATTAAGAGTTATTCAATTAATTTAATATGTATTTTTCTAATTTAATTTTCCTATGGTTTAAATAATCATATTATTTTCCTTAAGGAAAATAATTATGATTATTATTAATTTTAATTAATGGGCTCGACCCAATATCCAAAAAGCATGGGTCGGCTGGGGCCCGAGCGACCCAGGATTGCCGCACCGCGCGGGTCGTGGGCCGGCCCTACCCGCACCGTGGCTTTGACCCCAGCCCCTCTTCCCAACTTTAACAACTTGAGTTGTTACCCTAGCTAATTAGGACTAAACTAAGTCATAATTCTAATCTTAGTGCACTAATTAAGTCATTAGTAGTTCATCAGCATGACCAAGTTTAAATCAGAGGTAAAATTGATCAAACCCTAATTTTTTTTGAAATTTCAGGAACCTTGGAAATTGACCTAATTATTTTGACCTCAGATCAAAAATCAACTTCGCTATTACACTCATTACCCCCAAATTAGCTAAGGGTGATGTTTTGGTGGCAATCAGAAGTCGTCAAAATTTCATCAAATATTTTAATAATATTTAATTAATAGAAAATTAAGATATTTAATTTGACCTCGAAATCAAAATCCGACTTCGCCATTGCGATCTTCACCCCAAATTAACTTGGGGTGATATTTTGGACGCGTTTGGAAGTCGTTGGATTTTATCAAATATTTTGATGTAATTAAATACCCCGAAAAATAGGAAAATTAAATACTTTGAGGAATCAAATTCTGACTTCGTCGTTGAATTCCTCACCCCCAAATTAGCTAGAAGTGAACTTTTGAGATTTTTCGGAGCTCATTTATAAAATTGAATTTTTATAGATTAATTAATTAATCAAATTAAATTAAAATCTATTTCCTTAATTCTTATTTTATTTCCTTCACAATTTCTCTGGCTGGGACCCATGCCTGCTAAAATCAATGCCTTCCCCCTTCTCTTCTTCCCATATGCATGCAAGCCAGCCTCCACTCCTCTCCATTGCTGCCCATTCTCCCCATACTTGTGATGGGATGAGTCAATTTATCCCATCCAAGAGCTATGCCATCCTACACCTTTAACAAAGCCCCTCAGCCCTCCTTTCTTCCCTTGCTGCCAAGCTGAACTCCCCTCCTCTCCTCTTTCCTCCATTACTGTGCTGCTAAAGAATCCCTCAAGCTCCCAAGTTCCTGTAGAAAATAGAGTTCTCTTCCTCCATCTTCTTCCCTTTGAAAGCCAAGGTACTTCCATTTCCTACATTGAATGGATTTAATGGCTACTTCATTTCACTCTTATGCTTATTTTGCATCCTAGAAATCTTTGTTTGAGTATGGAAGCCATTAAAAGTTAATTAAAGTATTAAATTTCATTGTAAATGAAATGCTCTATTTTTCTTTCTTTCAGTACACCTGAACCTTTAACTCCATTGTTTGTATAGTTAAAATAATTATTTTGTGCCAATTTTAGTATAAATGGAAAGGTCTCATAAATACCTTTCCAGCGGTATATGACATCGCATGTGAAGTGCTCTAGGTTGAGAGTATTTGATCCCGAAAGATGACCTATTACGATTTTCACACAAGCAAAATCACCGTCGGGTGCCACAGCACGCCCTAGTGCTCCACAACGCGCCGTAGCGCCAGAGTTTTAAAATTAAATCTACCGCAATGCGCTGCTGCGTGTCACAGCGCACCGCTGCTGCGTGCCACCGCGCTGCAACACTGAAATCCACAGCAGTGCGCGGTAGCACCTAAGAGCGCTGCAGTGCACCGTAGCATCCAGCTCTCGGAAACTCTGGCACCTAAAAGCGCTGCAGTACACCATAATGCTGAGATCCACTGAAGCATACTGTAGCATGCCATAGTGCCCCATTGTGCGCTGTCGCGCCTGGCTTTCGGCCAGAAGGCGCTCCAGCGCGCCGCGACGCTTATAATTGTCCGGAACTGCCCAAAACTATCCGGAATGGCCGAAACTTCATATTTTTTGTATTTTAATAACCCTAGGACCCTAATGGGATCAAAATATATCAAATTTGAATCTAATTTTAGTAAAATTAAGTATTGTATGAAATTGTATGTGATTTTTGAATATGAAAAAAAAATAGGTTTTGACCCCTCTTTCAAAAAAAATAGAACCATAACATTGAAATTGCCATAACTTAATCATTTGGACTCCAAATTAAGAAATTCAAGATGCTAGATAGATTAGAAATTTGGTGCCAATAGTAAAATGAAATAAAATTTAGGTTTTGATCACTAAAAATCCTTAGTTTTCCAAAATACCCCTAATTCTAATTAGGTCATAACTTGGCCAAATGAGATTCAATTTGGGTCTACTCCCAGTTAAAGTACTCAATGTGATATAGGGAAGTTATAGCCATTGAGTTTGCTAAATTTGAATTTTAATTGAAAAAGTTAGATTTTTGACCCCTCTTAACCCTAAAAATGACACATTTACCCTTAAACTTAGAACACTCATAACTAATCCAATAGACCTCAGAATTTAGTGTTCTTAGACTCTATGAAATTTTTGAACAACAAGAAATAATAAATAGTACAAATTTTTAGATTCTATTAGGAGAAACTTACTAAATCACTCATTGGGTCAAATTCTTTAGTTTGGACCTAAGTGTTCTTAACCCTTAAAATATCTTTTAAATTATTAAAAATAGTAATAAAATTGATTTATGATCAGTTTAAGTTTTAAATCCCTTAATTTGAATAATTTGTCAAATATCCTAATATATGCTTAAAAATCTCTAAGGATAATATGCCTTACTTAGCTAAAATTCATTATTAACTTCCCTAATTAGATAAAAACAACAAATTAAGATAAATTAAAATAAATTTAATCAATTCTTAAAATCTCTCTAAGTCTTTTTATTAGGAGCTTCCATAGGAACTTCACTTACACCCTAGGACCTTTTCCTTTAAGATTAGGAGTAAATCCTATATTATAATTCATTCATTAAATAAATGGGTTATTCAATAAATAAAATCTTGGTTTTATTAATTTCTAGATTTTTATACTTTAATTATGATTATTTTATCTTTCAATTTTAGATTAAGACTAGAAAATTCATCCTATTAAGCCTTAATTTTACTTGATATGATTTACCTTAATCATTAGTACACAATTTAAATTTAGACCATAGTCCTTAAGTCTTACCTTGAGATTATATGATTAACTCCAATTCGTAGTATTTAAACAAATCTTAGTTTAGAATGTCTAAATTCATTAATTATGACGTAATGATTTCTTATTTAACTTTTCGTCGTTATTGATTGAATTTAATTAGAACCTGACCAGTCTTAATTACTTTTAATTTATAAGGTCGTGCTTCTAAGTTACACTCAATAGTAGGAATTAGAGATCCTGACCTTGTGTAACTTGGAATAGTTATAATTGTTTAATAGATAACAACTGATGTCACCTTGTGTAGTAAAGTCTCTTGCTCACTATTGTTTTACTGAGCTTTCGTATTTCTTGTATTTTGTGCCTTATTCCTTGAACATGTCATACAAGATAATGTTGTTGCATAAAATGAAAACAAAGAATATTAGGATAACACTTGCATTGGGTTCAGTTACTTGTTGATCTAATGCATTTTACCCTAATGGACACGGGTAAGGAGAAATAAGGAGTAGTTGGCATTACTCATTGAGGAGTGTTGTGCTAAGTTTGGAACCCGTATAGTTTTGTAGACGTGCTTGACTCCTCGACTACTTCTGGATATGTCCGCAGAAGTAAGGTAAATAACTAAAATATTACTGCATTTGTGATTACTACCACTTAAGTTTAGTTTATGTTATGTTATTTCGGTCTAGCCTCAGATGATGCTAAAAATATTTTATCGCCTTAGCCTCCGCGTTGACGCTAAGAATCCTTTTGTTATCAAACATGCTATATTAACCATCTTCTGATATGACAGTCATTACATACCTGTTTATTGTATATTATTCAGTGTTTACTGTTTACCGTTTAATGTTGTACCTTACTTCAGTCAGCCTTACTTGACCTACTTACTTACTTATAAGATGCTACTTTTTGTTACTACTTATTATACATATCATAGTCGGATTATTTATTTTTAACCTGCTTACTTACTTATAGCTTATTCTTTCCTTTGTATGCTTGTTGTACCCTTACACTTTGCTTGTTTTATAGTCTAAGTAAAATGTTGATATCATAAAACTCATAAAATATTAACAGCCTAAAATGTACTTAGACAATATGTATAACAAGATTTTTCTTTTCTTTGACTGGGGCCTTATCATTGTGAAACCGACAATGATAAATTCCGAGTTATTCGAGGTAGTTGAGCATTCTGAAGATCAGATTCATGAGGACTGTGCGGCTGCTGGAGATCCTTAGCTTAGCTTCTCTTTTATTTTTATGCGGATGAGAGCTTTATCATTTTTATTAAGACTTATTTAATGTTTGTAATAATTCAGATATTTATGTATGTTCATTTACTGTAGTATTTTATTATGAGCTACATGTTTACTATTTACTTGTATTGTGGTAGATTGGATGTATCATATTTTATTGTCTTGCTTCCGTACTCTGATAAATATATATACTTAATGAATGATTCCGCTGCATTATCCATAGCATATCCTTCCCTTATTCGTGGATTGAGGAATTACACCTTAATCTTATGATAAGTGAGGGATTTTCCAAAGTGGTACACTGCTCCTTAGCCTTGACTGTTGGCGATCAAGGGGCGGGGCGCCATAAAAGCTGAGAGTTCTTTAAGAGCTTAGGGAGGAGAAAGCGCTTCAGCTGACACCAAAATGGAGAGGGGAGTTGAGAGAGCTAGCTTTAAGGAGAAGAGAGGCATGGACTGGAAGAGGGAGCAAGTCCTTTCCCATTCATAGCATGGAGAAGGAGAGGGGGAGATCTTGTGTACGCAGGCTTAAGGAAAAGAGATGCCGAACGAGAGAGGGGAGTGGGTCCTAGGCGAAGAAGGGAAAAGAAAATGGAGGAAGAAAATAAATAAATCTAATTAATTAATATTTTTTAATTTTAATTAATATATTTCTCTAATTAAAATTCGGTAAATAAACGGGCTCCAAAAAAATCCCAAAAATTCACCCATAGGTAATTCGAGGGTGAGGAACTCAATGGTAAAGTCGAATTTTAATTTGGAGATCAATTTAATTATCATAATTTTTGGGTATTTAAATATATTAAAATATTCGAAAAAATTTGAGAACTTTCAAATACTTCTAAAACATCACTCCTGACTAATTTGAGGGTGATGAGCGCAATGTTTATCTTCCGCACTTTGATTTTATACTGTCTTATACTCGGTATTATGATGTGATCATTACGCTTTTGATGCTTACTTCATATTCATTTCTCTTCATAATTTATCATATCGTTAATGCATAGGAGTAAGTTACTTAATACTTAAGAAAAAGAAATTATACTTATCTTAAGAATTAGTCTCAATTGTTGCAACATTTAGAGATGATCCATTGATCTTAATCAACTCAATATGAGTGATGAGCTGATGATGGGTCGGAAAAGGTTATCTCTAGTTTATATTATGAGTTATCCAATGACTGTTAGCTCGGGGCATTACATATATTATTACTATTATGATTTATCATTATCTTTAGTGATAATGATAATATGGTGATAATAAAATTATTTATTTATTATTAATATCCAATGATAATAAAAATAATTAAGAATTAATATTATTATCATTATTACTTTTAATAATAATAATAATAATGATAAAAAATTAATGTTATTATTATTACTATTATATTATATAATAACTAACTATAGTATATATATATACATAATAATAATAATAATAATAATAATAATAAAATAAACATATTAGTATGAGAAATAAAAGTTAGTGATCAAGAGCATAATATAAAAAATTAGTGGTTAGTAAGTTAATGATGTTAGTAGTCAAAAATTTTAGTATTACGATTTTATTATGAAAAATTTCTCACTCTTTTTTTTTGTCTTTTTGGTCATTCTTTCCGTTGAAATGAGGTTCACCATGGGGAGGCAAGGACTTGCTGAGGAGGTGGGGATTGATATTTGAGGAGTTTGATAGAGTAACGACAAGGTGGCGGCACGGCAAGATGGAGGAACGATGGGCGGGGTTGGCAGAGGAGAAGAGGGGAAGATGGGGGAGTTTATGACATTGCCGAGGAATGAGGGAGAAGGAGGCTTGGAGCTGCTGACGAGGTAGGAAGGAGATGGAGAGAGAGGTTGTGATGAAGAAGAGAGGGGAGGGGTGGCTTTTTATAGAAGGGAGAGGGGGTTTGGGGACTTCCCGCCCGACGCTGATAGTGTCGGGCTGCCCTCGGATGGGGAAGCGGCATTTTAAATTAATCATATTTTACCGGGAGGTCCGTCTTGACGATACAAACGTACTCGATCAAAAATTTCCTTAATTTGGAGCCATATTTTATTTTTTTATTTAATTTTTAAGGGTAAAAACTTCAACAAATAATTACATACAATCCAGCTCTCAAAAATCGATGAAATTATTTGTGCATCATTCTTTTATTATTATGAACTCAACAACACTAAAATATTTTGAATGGACTTATATTTTATTTTTCTAATTTTCTGTGTTTAACAAATTCAAAAATTAATGCAAGAGTAACTGTAGTCAGATTGCCTCAAAATCTGAGCATTACGATCACAAAAATATAATATTTAGCTTAGCCTATTGAATCTCGAATTTTATCGTAATTGCTTTAATCAAGATTCGGGTTGTTATACTGCTAAACCTATTGAATAAAAGATTAACAAATATTTATTTATTTATTTACTATATTGTTGATTGGCTCTATCAACAACTAAGGCCAGGGCTTAATTGGGACTATTATTCTCTTAATAATTTAGATGACTCATATTTTTTATGTGTAATAATTATAATTTATAAATCCAACTTCCAAGTTGATAAATAAATAGAAGCTGAGTAATGCTGAAATGTTCAATAACTGCTTATTCATATAATAGTTGCTTCAAATAATTGCTTCAATTGTTCAATAACTGCGTAATGCTAAGCTATGACCTAGCCCCCCAAATGTGGAAATAGTTGCTTCAAATAATTTTAGATAGTTTATAAAAAAACAAATTCATGTCCCACTAAAATATTCATATTTTAAATATATATCATAATCATATATATATATATATATATATATATATATATATATATATATATATATATATATATATATATATATATATATATATATATGAATGGGAAGCTCTATCTAACATTTTAAAAAAATATTTTGACAAAAATTTTTGATGTCCGTATACTTCACTAACAATTTGACAAATGGAGGCAGGAGGAGGTCTCTGGTTACTAAAATAGTTAGGTTTTGATGTCTGCACAAAATAAAATATTTGAGCATCTATTTACTTAAAATAGTTAGGCAAGAATAATTTCTTTTTTAATATTTATGAGCATCAAAAAAAAATAAATTTTATAACAGACAGGTTTTTAATCTATGGTCTTATTGCTATATTTTAATTAGAATGCATACAAATATTTTTTAAATCATTCTAATTACACTAAATACAAAGCAATGTATTTTTTTGTTTTTTAGGTTTTCTTATAATCTAAATCATTAAATAAAAATGATAGGTGTTAATGTTTTGGAAGTTCAAAAATTCTTAATATTTTGCTCGGAATTTACTATACTTATGATTTTATGTGTAAATATATGATTAATGTAATTCACTTTTTGTTAAGATCAATATCTAAGAAAAAAAATAGAATTAAAGATAAATATGATTATGAATATAATAATGATATAACCCAAAATATATGAACAGTAACCCAAAGCAAAACAAATTAGGACGATAGTGGACTATTTGGGTACAATGTTAGGTCCTGTGCTTGCCTTTTTCTTAAGCTTATTAAAGTATGGGATCTTTTGCTCATATTTGGTCGGCTTTCTCACCGGTGGCTTTAGGTTAACGTTGGATGCTCTTTAAGCGGTCATTTCATTCTCTTATGCTTTCTCTCAACTTATCACATATTTGCTACATGTATTATGATTGATACATCTAGACAAGTGTTAAAATGATGGTGACTAGAATTTATTAATCAAAGTTATAATTATAAATGCATTATCTAATAAAAATTAAAATCGAAAGCAGTCTGTCAATCTTATTTGTTGCTTCTAACAATAAAATCGGACAAAAAAAAAGAAAAAAGAAAAATCCAGGAACCGTCAGAACCTCTCGCACATAAAAAAACATATTTTACGGCTTTTTTTGCGCATTCCGCCTCAGCCGTAAGCTAAAGCAGCTCACTGCTGATACAAAAACAGCTATGCTATGGGGCCCCACTCTGAACCCCGGTCCGTTACAAAAAAAAAATAAAAAAATAAAATAAAAACCAATCCCGTCGCTAAAAAGCACACTCTTTTAAGCCAGGCACTTTTAGCTGGCAGACCCCCAAACAAAACGCGCCGCATGACCCCACCTTAATTACCATAATTGCCACCTTTAACCACGCCAAAACTAACCATTATTAAATTAGTCACACCCACACCTCTCAGCACCCACTCCCACCCGCCCGGATCCATCCAATCAGCAATCACCCCCCCGCCCGCACCGCGACAAATATAGGCCCGCCACCACCGCGGAAAACAGCAGCACGGAGACCACGTGCCTGGACCCCACCCACCTCTTACGGTTAAATTACTTATAGAGCTTCGGTCCTTCAAATAAACTTGACTAATTCTCAATATTTTAATTGTTTTTGCTTTTTATCTTTTTCTGAAATTTCATATAATTTAAATTATATTTTGAGTCAGTTTCGTCTCTTCGACCGGACCGGTTCTCTCTCATTCATTTGATTCCAAATACTAAATCCTAATGACTTGTATGGGTTTGTTCAATTCATTCACAATTCCTTTGCGATTCTTGAACCCTAAATTCTCTTGTTCCACAAGTGACTCAAAATATATCAATATTAGGCATATTAAGTTTTCTTTTTTTTTTGGAAGCTTGTAAACGCCTAAGCCCGTATATATATCAATATGAAAAACAATACAGGAAGGGTTCTTAGCAAAATAAAAATGAGAAAAAGATAACACTTCTAGAAATAAGAATTCAGATCCTCCATTTGAGGTCGACCGAACACTTCAATATTAAGTTTTCTAAGAAACTAAAAGTAAAATAAATACACAAATTATATTACCATATAATTCAATTGATTTATAGCCCTTAAATAAAAATTAGAGCAAAGGTGTTCCTCTCTATGTGATTCACTATTACCAAAAATAACAATCAATTTTATTTTCCCAAATCTGAAAACACAGCACTAATTCTAACTGTACACTTACCACAATCCAAACCACACAGACCTCTCTCTCTCTCTCTCTCTCTCTCTCTCTCTCACAGATCAGATGCAGTTAGTTTACAAAAGATCCTCATCAAAGCGGCTGCAGCTCCTTCCGAAGCTTGCCGGAGAAAAGCCGGCAGGCGTCGACGCTGAGGTCGACGGCAGCGGAGAGGGCGACGAAAGCCGCCGCGTCCTCGGCGCATCCGACGTGCTGGACGCCGACCTCGACCAATGGCCTGCCGGACGGCCGCCCCTCGCCGGCAACCGTCGACGACATCACGAAACCCCTATAGGCGGCGTACGGCCAGAGCCCGTGCCCATACTCCCCGCTGCTTCTGGGGCTGCCGCCGGGGGAGCATCCGCGGCTGCTGGCCGTGGACGTCAGGTCGATCAGAAAGCGGCCGCCCTTCGCAATGCTGATGGCGGACTCGGCTAGGGAGATACCTGCTGCTGCTGAAGCCATGGCGGCGTCCGGAAGAAGCTCGAATCGGTAGCCGAGTGCGTCGCTTCCGTTCGCGCCGCCGCGCTCGCGCCACGCCTCTAGGCGGCCCCATGGCTTCCATGTGCCGTCGCCTGGCCGGAGGATCAGCCAGGCGCCGGGGTTTGCTGCGGCTTACCCGATCAGTGCCTGGGGAAGCTACGAACGGCGTTACCATAGACGCCATCGCCGCCGGAGAGCCGGAGAGGTCGTGGACGGTCACCGACCACCCCTTTCTCTCCCTGCTGGATTTCGTCTCCCTCCTCTCTGATCCGAATGCCTTCAGCCATTTCCTCCTCCGGCTTCCGATCTCCTCCGGCAAGGATCTGCGTCCGAAGCCACATTTGAGACGATTGAACTACTGAAGGATCGTCATCATCAATGACTGCGTACCTGGTGGATCGGATGCTTCGATCGGAGCTACGGCAGGAGAATTTGCAGGTGAAGACCGGCTGACGCAGGGTGCCATGGATTTGAAATACCTGGGGGCTGCATTCCGGCTCGCCGCCGAACTCGAAGACGAATCTGGGATCGGGTTCTGATTTGACGGTGAGGTGGAGCCTCGCGGATGATCCTTTGCTCGACTTGCCGACATCGACCCAGCCGGAGTAGAACACCACGGCCCTCCCATCCGCGGACCTCAGATCTAACGGAACCTTGACTTTTCCGAGCAGATGGCCGGAGTTTATGCCGCAGGTGGTGCTCCGCCGGCCCGTATAGATCGAGACCTGGAGCTTCGCCTTCCCAGCAAAGATCGACTTGGACGCGAGCCGCTCGAGGTCAACGCGGGTGAGGTGGAAGGCGGAGGCAAGGCCGTGGTCAGCGGCGTGGGTTTCGTCCGGAGGAAGGATAGGAAGGGGCGCTATCTGGCAGGGGAGATTGTGGAGGGAGATCTTGCAGTAACAAGGAGTGGACGAGGGATGGACGCCTGAGCGATCGGGTCGAGAAGCGACGGGTATTTTCAGGGCGAGATTGCCGACGAGGATCTGAACGAAAGAGCACGGGTCCATGGCTGAGGGGAGACCAACGCACCGGCGCTGAAGGTGGCCGGATTAGGGTTTGCGACGAGGAAGAAGATGAATATGCTGCACTGATAGAGGGGTCAGAGGAGGCGGAGGGACTTTGGGAAATTTAAGCAAGAGAGAGGAGAAGGGGAAAGGCTGGACAGGCTGGATGCAGAATTGATAGGGAAACGTGCAGGAGTGAGCTGGCCCACAGCAGGATCCCTGTGTACGCCAGATAAGTTTTCTTTTCTTTTATTTTTTTTCGGAGATGACAAAGGCGCGAGAAGAAGGGTTTAGTTTTCTACACCCGTTTCAGGTAAAATTACTGCTACCCTTCACTCTTGTGTGGCTTACTTACTATCTGGCCGTTTTTTTTTTTTGCAGAGCCCAGAATAATATTAAAATCACTTATTTCTACAGACATCAAAGAAAACAGTTCCAAATATTGAATAAATACAAATAAAAAAAGAATGTTAAATGATTAAATTGTTGGTTAGATCTATCGTTGAAGTTAGATCTCTAACCAACTTAATTTTGTTATTTATTTATTTTTTTTTTTTTGGAAGTTTTTGAGAGCTTAGCCCAAGTAATTTAATAACATCCATTGAGATATACCAAAGAAAAAATATAAAAGTTCAAGAGAAAAACAAAAACAAATAGAAACATGTCTCTCAGATGGATTGACAAGAAAAAAAAAAATAATAGGACTTAGACTTCAGATCCTCCAGTCCGAAGCCGACTTGAGACCAATGATCCGCTGGGCATCAATCTGAAAAAGATCAAGGAAGTATCCGAGGTGTGCAATATCAAAATCAGAGAGTCACCAGCAGCGAATGGGGTCTCGAAAATTATCATTAGTCTTCATTGTCCTCAAATAAAGCCTTTCCAACATCACAAAACCGAAAAGCTTGAAAATAATCTGATCCAGATAGCCAGGTGAGGACCCAAAACCAGCGGGAGCAAGGTAAAGAACCTGCAACCAGAAGAAAGAAATCAACCAAAATATTTGCCTCATATTTCTAGCCCGCAAGCAATAATTATGGCTAAACATTGAATGAGAATACTTATGGCTAAACATCCTTTATATGCTCTAATTATTGTCATTATTTCATGTCTAAGATCAAGAAAATTTTACTTAATAATGTCAAATACTTATGAATAATAATGAGAATAAGAGGATCTCCATGTATCGTTGTTTCTTAAAGCATCATTACAAGCTTAGGATGAGTATCACATGAAAATACATCTCCCATTTAGTACCTTCAAAATAAGGTAAAATGAAGACATTATAACTTGCAGACAAGCTAAGTTTGTAGTCTCAATGTTAGAATTTGAACTTTACATGCAGGGTTGTTAATCATCTTTATGTTAACTACCTTGAGGACATTAACGGAAGTGATTTTGAGCTCGAGGACCAATGTTACATTGACGGTTAACAAGCAAATAACGAAATCAACCAATCACAAAAAAAAGAATTACAGCATATGCACATGCATAAGCATCCAAAACATAAAGAATTTTACATTGAAAACTCAAAGATGGGAAAAATCACTGAGTCACACCACATAAAAATTTCACTATGAATCAAAATAATTATAGAGCTACAAAGAACTTCACCTTCACAACAGCAATATAGATATACCACTTACACAACCTCTTTACTATGAATCTTCTCCAATCTAAATTGTTATTCTTTCAACAGTGTCCTGATGAAATGGTACTGAAGCTGTATATGTTTCATCTATGCATGATGTTAACAATAAGCAGGTTGGCGGCGCGCCACAGCGCGTCGCAGCGGCCTTGCGCTCGAGAGGCGGGCGCTACAACGCTCCTGGTGCCTAACGCCTGAGAGGCGGCGCTACAGCAAGCCGTAGCGCCCGCAATCTAGAAATTCTGCCTATAGCTGTTCTTAACCCTGATTTTAGGGTTACATGAGGCAAAATTCAAAATATTTTGAGATCCATTGGTTTTGTGTGGTGACTGCTCCTTTTATAAGGATTTGTAAACCCTAAAACTCATTGTACTCTCTTCTCTACATAGTGAAATTTTTTGTTATCCTCCCCGTGGACGTAAGTGTTAGCACCGAACCACATGAATTCCTTTATTTGTGATTGTTTGTGATTGCATGTGATTATTTCTTACTTTATGTGATTTTGCTCATCATCTCAAGTTTTGTTCCGCATTGATTAATAACCCTAAGAGATCCCAACAAGTGATATCAGATAGAGGTTGCCTTATTTATTTTTGAGGGCTAGGGTTTGCTTGAGGTGCTTATTATTTTGTGTTTGAGTTTTCTAAATTAAGGAGAAAGGCATGACAGAAAAAGGAGAAGAGGTTATTGGAACCTCGTCGTTGTCGGTGGTGGAGAGGTCCCTTCACCAAGTTGTGACAATCCAATATTAGAGCATTACCACAACATTTAATATTGATTTAGAAGAAAACTGTGACGACCGGGGACTGAAATTCGAGAGTCTCAAAAGAATGATTAATACAATTGGAAACATACATTTTCTATATATAAAAAGAAAACAATATAATTAATATTCACAGTCCAATTATACATTTTAAAGATAGAGCCAAACATATATGAAATTACAATAGTTTAAACATTTACAATAAAGATTAAATATTCACATTCTCTTGCTTCTTTATTTCTTCTCTTTTTATTTGGCAAATCGTCTAAACTTTAATTCTCAAAACCTGAAAAACACAGTTACCAGTCAGGTAGGAGTACACAAATTATTCTTATAAGAGTATTCTAGTATCCTATAATAGGCATAAATCAAATATGGAAATGACTGAATATCTGCATATGAAAGAAAAGCAAAATTTTCAATTTAAGTATTACCTTGCAAGTTAGCCATAAAATTTCATAAATATGAAAGCATGAAATAAGTAATTTTATCAAAAAGCATTTGTAATAATAAGTCGAGTCCATAGACTCCTGAGCCCAAATGGGTAAACCTATAGGCATAACTTGTAGGAAGCTTATCTCGCTACCCGTCGGTAGCTTACTCAAAATAGGAACTGATGATGTATCTTTCATCTGGTTTGCCCACTTCCTATAAGGGCTAAATCCCTCCATATAACTCCCAAGAGCTGCCAGCAGGCCCAATCTGTACAGATTCTCAGTATTGCATTTCACCCTCCAAATACAAACACCATAATAATATATATCATTTTTCATCTTTTTATTACATGCTATTTGATATCATTCTTTTGCAGGTTTAATAGCGATAAGCAATTTGCAATAAATAGTGCTCAAATGAAAATGGCTCAAAATAAGAATACTTGAAATGAAACTTATAAATAAATTTGCGAACCTGACTGTTTTGATAAAATATCAACCAATTTAATTTCTTTGATCTGCCAAAAATAGTTTAAGTCATTAATTTAATGCTTTATGATTTTAACATGATTTGCAATATTAGCTTTCTAAAATAATAATGAATATTTGAATTATTTTTATTAAGTTACTTAATTATTATGACTTATAAGGTCAAATTGGGAATTTGACCTTATAAGGGCATATTAGTAATGTTACCCTTAATGAAATCTAAAATTTTTATTGGTTTATTGTAGATTATATCTTAAAGTTTCTATAGAACTTAAAATCATCAAATTTTGATATGTATTGACTAAGTTATAGCTAATCTAATTTTTAGGATTAATAATTAAGGTTTAATGTAATTAGTGAGTGATTAGTGAAATTAGTTATAAAATTACTAAACTAATTATACAATTAGATTCTATTTTACTTTATGAGTCCTCTGAAATTGAAATTACTTAATTTGGATCATTAAATTTGCTAATTTTCACTAATTAAGATTTAGAGTAATTAGGATTGATTAAGAGATCTAATCGTTGGATCCTAAATATTTTTGCAGTTTACTGTAATTTAGGTTTTTTTGATCTATATTAATATTTGGAACACCTAATTTGGGGCTAAATTGACTTACTTATGGCTATTTGAAGTTTATATGGTTAAAGGCTTAATTAGGGTTAGGTTCTGTAACAACCCAGGTTGTTACCTTAGTCAATTAGGACTAATCTTAAATCTTAAAACTAATCTTAAGTGCTAATTAGAGTCAACCTCTGAGACCCAGATCAAATTAGGAGTCGACTGGATCAAATCTTAATTTTTGGAAATCCAAAAATCCTAGAATTTGACCCATTTAAATTGACTTTGGATTGGAAAATGGACTTCGCCATTGCGCTCATTGACAAATGGCCGCCAGAATCGTCGCCGGAGGCCAGCTCTAGGCCTCGGTCTCGGAGCCCCCGTGCGAAGAAGGCGAATCGTCAGCGGGCCGGGTGGGTCAGGACCCGACCCGCGCTTTCCCCGAGCGGGCCGACCACGTGTCGCCTCCGCGAGCTGTGGGCCGGGTTGGCGACAGCGAGTGTGGCCCGCCTACGCGCGTGGCACGCGCCAGTGGCACCGCTTGGCCATGGTGGGCCCGGAGACGCGTCAGCCGTCCTTTCGGTCCTGAATGCGGGTCCCACCCGCAGAACAGTAGCCTCCCGGATCTCGCCTTGTGGCAGTGGGGAATGCCGCGGTCAAATCCTGCAAAAAAGTTAATAATTAAAAATTATATTATATATATATATATAGTTATATAGACATTAACTGAGGAAATGTAATTTAGTTAAAATACTAATTAGCTGATTAGGATAATTAATAGTAATAATTAACTGTATTCAGTGAGTTAGAAAACAGTGATGTTAATTAATCAATTAATTGATAGTTAAGTTAATTAGTATTAACATCATGTAATAAAATTAATTCAGAAAACTCAAATAATATTAATATAATTAATGAATATTAGATTAATATTTAGACAGTTAATTAATTTAATTTTATTTATTAGAGTTCAATTAGTATTAGTTAAGATTAATTAATTTAGATATAATAACTAAATATTCACAGAATAGTTAAATAATAAATAAATATTATGATAAACAGTTAGTATAAGATGGATTAATTAATTAATACTATCAATCAATTTAATAAATTAATTTAATATCTAATTAAAATTGTTAGCAACATTAATTAATTACCCAAATCCTAAGTAGACAGTAATAGTACTAATATTATAATTATAATATTTAATTCATTAATTAATTAATAATTAATGTTAATTAATCAGTGATTAAGGATAATTATTAACTAATAAAAATAGGCAAATGTAAATTTACTTTAAGAATAAATAGGGAATTAATATAATTTGAATAAAATGAATAATAAATTAATACAAATTGTATTTTTGAATAGTAAAACTTAAAAGTTTAATAACTTTTTATAGGATGATCCAAACATAGCCAATATAGGTCTCAAAATATTCAGAAAAATAATTAGAATCAAATAACGTAATGTAAAAATTAATTTCGGGGTACGCATAACGAAGTAGCATTTTAGGACCTCTTTAGGACCCCATAACTTTTGACCCAGTTATCAGAACATAGTCAATATGGGTCTCAAAATACTCAGGAGGACAGCCCCATTACCGCAGTAGTATTAGTTTTCCCATTTGGTCAACATGATAAAAAGTCAACCATAGAATTTAGAGTTGACTTTAGTGAAAAATGACCAAAATGCATTTAGAATTCAAACGACCATAACTTGGTCAATTCAAATCCAAATTCAAAAATTCAAGATGCTAATTAGTTTAAAATTTTGATGTCACCAATAAACTGAGATAACATTTAGATTCTGAACCCTAAAAATTTAGAAAATAACCAAAATATCTTAACCTTAGTTAGGTCATAACTTGACCATTTGAGGTCCAAATTGGGTCTACTCCCTACCAACATACTCAGTACATTATAGGGAAGCTATAGAAACTAAGTTTGATAAAATTGGACTTCAAACGAAAAAGTTCAGTTTATATCACCCGTTGACCGACCCGAAATTATCAAATTGCCCTTCAAACTTAAAACGTCCATAACTTAGTCAATTGACCTCAGAATGCAGTGTTCTCAGACTCTATGGAATCTTTAAACAGTAACCTACAATAAACTGTATAAAAACTTAGTTTTTAGTAGAGTGAAAATCACTTAAATACCCTTAAGTTATTAACCTTAGTTTGAACCTGTAGGACCCATTTTTCGTCCAAATTGAACATACTTACTGTATATCTTCAAGTTAGATAGTAAGAAATTATATGGAAAATAGAAACTTCAATTTGGGCACTTAAATCAAAAGTTGACTTTTCGGACCCTTAAGTAGGGGCAAAATGGTCATTTTGCCAAAAACTTGGGATAGACACCCTTAGTCTTTAATTAGTCTTTTAAAATACTAAAATTAACATTATAACCATATTAGTAACATTTAAGTAAATAAAATCAGCGGTTAGGTCAAATTTCAGAATTTTCATAAGTCTTTAACACTACACCTTAAGGACCCTTCCTGAGACTAGGACTAGATCATAGGGTTAATTTCATTCATTGAAAAATGGAGTTTTTCAATGAATGAATCCTTAGTTTTATTAGTTTCTAGAATTTTTAACTTTATGTTGATTATTTTATCTTTTGGCCTTAGATCTAAGATAGGAGATTCATGCTATTAAGTTTGATACTTAATAGGATTGACCTTGACTATTAGATCACTATTAGAATGAAACTTAGATCTTAGGACTTATCCTTTGAGATTATGTGATTAAGCCCAATCTCGTGATATTTAATCCATAATCTATAGTTTAGTAGTTTTTAGTTAAAACGCCTAAAATTATCTATTAGGTCGTAATGATTTGTTACTCAACTTTTATAGTCGACTTTGATTTGGTATATTAGGACCTAGCTAGTCCTGATATTTTGTAACTTATAAGAATGAATTTCTAAGTTACACTTGATGTGTGGGAAAATGGTGATCCTGAACTTGTGTAATTTGAAATAGTTAGAATTTATAATAGAAAATGGATGGTATCACCATATTAGTAGAGTCCCTTGCTTATTTTGATACTTTGTGCTACGCATTCCTTGTATATTTGATCTTACTTCCTTGGACATTTCATATAAGATAATTTTGTGCATGAAAATAAAAACTTAAAATATTAGGATAACAATTGCCTTTGGGTCCGGTTTGTGGAGATTATGGTGCACATTTGCCCCGATGGACAGGGGTAAGGTGAGATCAGAATGCCTAACATTCTCATTGAGGAGAGCGTGTTAGGCTTGGGACTCGTATAGTCTTGCAGACGTGCTTGACTCCTCAGTTATTTCTAACAGTTGTCCATAGAAACAAAAGTAAAATAACTAAAATATGTTGCATAAGTATTGTCTACCTCTTTAGTCATGCAGTATGTTCAGTATATTTACAGATTGAGATGTATATATATATGTGGGCCAGTTTGGCCAAGTTTTCTAATATGACAGTCAATATACAGAGTTTGGATTTGCAGTTGTAGTATTTAGCTATATTTTGGTATTGTTTATTTAGTCAGCTATTTCTTTGTACAGTTATTATACAGTAAGATGTTAGAGTTTATTGCTATTTATATGTATCACTGCTGAGTTGTTTATTTTAATTGGCATATTTCATTTGATCACCATCATGTATTAGGATGTAGAATTTTCTTTCAACATATGTTTAGTTACTTATATTATATGCCATGTTTTGTTTACTTCGCTTTTGAGGCATGTCTTAGCCTCCTTCTTGCTTAAGTTATAAATGTTATTTATAGCTTTTCCACTTTCTTATTGTATTGCTAGTCGCTCCTTTATATATAGTTGCTTAGGAAAAATTGTGTAAAGTGGTGATATTATAAAACATATAAATATGTATCAGCCTAAAATGTACTTAGACAAATTGTCTAACCAGATTTTCTCTTTTTTAGCTGGGGCCCTACATTGTGAAACCGACAATGGCAGGCATAGAGCAGATATAGGATCTAGCACCTGAGGAGGAGCTATTTATAGAGGAGGAGCAGCAGCTTGGACCAGAGCATATCTAGTCCTTAGACTTATTGTGAGGACGAGTGCCTTTATATTTACTTTATATTTGAACTTTAATTGTTGTAATAATACAGGTACCCTTGACTTTGCATTTGGATTTGTTTGCTTATATTCTCAGTTATATTTTGCATTTATATTACATTGTGATGCTTGAATGTTATTTATTACTTCCGCACTCTGTACCCTTACTTATATAGTGACAGTTAGATTGATTCTGTGTTAATGTTTCCCTAATCAGGTGGATTGTGGAGTTATTTCTAATCCAGTGGTAAGTGAGGGATTAGCCAGAGTGACACTCCACCCTTAACCTAATCCTTATTGGATTAAGGGTGTGGGGCGCCACAGGTTCTAATTATGATTAGTCTAAATTTAATCCAAACAGTAAAATTAACATTACTAAAATATTCCTTAGGATTTTATGAGTATTTTGAAATCCATATTGGGTATGTTTGGATTAATGGATTAAAAGTTGTGATTAATTGATTATTTGTATCATATTTTGAATTATTTTAATACCCCTAAATATCACTATATTAAATATTAGTTTTATAGCAAAATAAATTGCATTATTAAATTCTTCATATTTTTTTGATAAATTTGATATATTTATCTGTATAATTTGGTTAAATATTTTAGGAGTTATACATATTTAAAGTATTGATATTAACTTACTTAAATTAAATTATATTGATTAAAATGAATTATTATATATAAATATATTAATATTACTGTATTGTAATTATTATTTTTCTATTAATTAATTATTTTATTTTATCTATTTTTATCTAATATTTTGTTTTGTTATTTAAGTATATCACTATACATATATAAGTATACTTTATAACATATATATATATATATATATATATATATATATATGTTTTTATAATTAATTAGTACATTATTATTCTTATTAATTAATTATATGCATTTTTTGTGATTTCATATATAAGATTAATTAGCTTAATATATATGTATATAATATTATATAATATTTTTATATATATTTTATTACTTAATCATTCTCTTATCTGCAAGATTTAGATGGAGGCGGGTCCCACGTCCACA